>OZ001647.1:21465379-23865379 GCA_963924145.1 Pyrausta purpuralis
GGTTTACGTTCCGGACTAAAAAGATAAGCAGTCGCGTGTTTCGAATCCTTCCCGCACGACTCTAACAAATATGTCTATGGAAATGTATGTTAATATATCTGTTATATAACTATAAATTACACCTTCAATTTTTTTTTAAAGTAACAGCGTAGGCGCTCACGGATCAAAAGGTCACCGGCACTCGCGTTAACAAAAGTATAACAAAAGACTGTTGATAAACACATCTGTGAGGGATGAATGATCCTCACGATTGTAGAAAAAAATATGTACGCTCACTATTAGCGTGTTATTTGAAGGAAACATCCTGTTTACATGATGCCAGATGACTATGGTGTATTAATAAATATTTCTTTATTTATTAAAATTAGGACTGTAAATATTTTATTTATTTAATTTGTAAACAATATATCATGTGGTCACGTGATCGTGAATGCCTAGCAGTGAACGCGACTCTGATATTGGCGCCAAGGCGTTTCACGTGATACATTTAAATTGAATTTATTAGATAATTATTCAAAATTTTAAATGTTAAATAGTTTGAAAATAAAATGTTTTTGTTGATCAATATACTACCGAGCTAAAGTGTGAACTCAATTTTAAAATTAGGCCAACGAGTCTATTGTAATGTAGCTACATACTTTAAAAAAATATATTAAGAAAGCTACTCTATTAAGACTCTGTTCCGAATCTGATGTCTGATGTGATAGATGTCAATCCATTGACTTCCATTAATCAGACGGTGCCATATTTGTATACTCTTTTAGTTCGCGAGGCGTCATCTACTTCTAAATACATTGGGGGTCATGGTATGGGGTGGAGTATAAATATCCTTTAAATAAATATCCTTTGGACAATCCCACACATCGCCATCTAGTCCCAAAGTAAGCTACTCAAAGCTTGTGTTATGAGTGCCAGACAACGGATAATACTTAAATACTTTTTGTTTGTAAATACATACATGATATACATAGAAAACACCCAGACCAATACAAACAGACATGTTCATGCACACAAATGTTTGTATTGTGCGGGGATCGAACCCGCACCCGCTGCGTAGTAGGCGATTTCTCGACCACTACACCAGACGGGTCGTCAAATTCATTCGTCATCGTCGTATTCAGAACGTCTCCGTCAATTAAATTTTAAAATATTATTTTTAAAACTTATTCCACACTTAAATATAAACTACAGTGTTAGTTTTATATTTCATATTTTGTACAAATTAGTCATTATATTGTATTTTGTTCGACGAATATTTCTTATCTGACTATTGAAAAATCAGCCCTGTATGTTTTTTTTGTGGCTATGTTACCACGCATCACTGTCATTTGTAGACCGATTTGAATATTTTTTTCTAACCTAGAGGTTATTCCTTCTAATGGGTCCCTTTGTTGCCAAGTCGGAATCTGTCGAGTGAGACGGTGCCATCACTTTGACCATCTCAAGCATCCATTGACTATCAGAGCACCGACTCCAAATGAAATTGTCCGCCTAAAATGGATTTCTTTTCCATTAAAGTGTCATGAGTTTATTTCAATCATTTTAGTGCATTTTGGTTTCGAAGTCGGTTTTTACTTTTTAGGGTTCCGTAGTCGAATGGCAAAAAACGGAACCCTTATAGTTTCGACAAGTCTGTCTGTCTGTCTGTCTGTCCGTATGTCACAGCCATTTTATTCTGTAACTATAAGCATTACACAATTGAAATTTGGTACGAAGATGTATCCTGTCAACCGCTTACCGATTCTCATATAAAAAATAACAAATAATGGCATTTAAGGGGGGGGGGGGGCTCCCATACATGAAACTAAAACCAAAAAAATTTTTTTTAGTCGAACGTATGCGTGTGGGGTCTATGGATAGGTCTTTTAAAATGACATTGAGGTTTCTTAAACCATTTTTTTTAAAGTCTGACGTTTCAAAGCTAGACGCTTCCAAAGTGTTAAAATGGGCGTCCCACCCCCATCTAACTTCTAAACCAAGCGAGTGTAAATTTTGAAAAAAATTTGGCATGTAGAGCTTAACAAATACTTTCAATGAAAATTAGTTTAGACGGGATCGAACTGGTAGTTTTTGAGATATAGCACATTTTTAACAACCGCAAACATAACTTTGTACTTCATACAAACACTATGAAAAACAAAGTTATATTTGCAGTCAACAAAAAATTGTGGTATTTTACTAAGTAGAAGTAAGTGGATTCGATATTTCAGTTAAAGTTGGCACGGAACCCTCAGTGCGCGAGTCCGACTCGCACTTGGCCGGTTTTTTATTTTAAGTTAATTCTTTTATACATTTTGGTGTATTTTTACCAATTATTTGTTAGTTTTCATGTATTTTGTTTTTATTTTTTTATTCCACTAAATTCGACCCGCAATTTCCATAGCACAAAAAAACATTTGTCAATAGAACTTAGCTTCATATAAATATATGTTATACATATTTAATATAAAATGTTTTTACGTATCTTTTAGGAATTATTTTTGGTTTTCTTTGACCTCACATCGGGATTGCATTTAATACAGGGACACACACTGTATCAAAAATACTTTGAAAGATTAATCATTGATTACTCTCGACATCTTTCAAAGTATTTTTGACGGTAAAAAAATGTATAAAAACAGTACCACGCAAAAAAACAGTTCAAATAAATAAATCAACTTTATTAACTTACTAAAAGTAAAATCTTAGGTACTTAATGTACATATTTATACTTAATAAATATACATCAAAAATTGAAGAAACCAACAATAACATACAGGTGGATTTTTAATGCTATCTGCAGGAAAATAACCTAAAAACTAAACCCCTTATTCATAATAACGCAAACAGTCTAATAATCGCGGGGCGCTGTCATAATTTGAGTGAAAGTTACAAAACAGTTTTATAGCTAAAATTTATTAGACTGTTTGATTTATTATGAATAAGGGGGTAAAGACAGAAAGTTGTGCTATAAGGAAAAGTACTTTTATTTTTCAGAACAACATTTATTCAATATTTTTGTAAATAATTTGGGAAAACTAGAAATTTAGAAAAATCCCTTTTCAAAAGCCTCTTCTTTCAAACAATCAATTTTAGTTGAAATTTAATATTATTTTATATAACTTTTAATAATTTAAGGCAACAAGTGTGTTCTGCAAGTTTACTCGTATGTGTGTATACGAGTTTCGATATAGTGTACTAAATCGATTGGAACTACAATAATACAGAAACATAGTAACAAAAATCTATGAATGTAGTTCAAAATACATTTTTAAAATGTTATGATATTACAGAAAAACTTTTAGTAAGGTTAGTTAGATAAATTTAAGGTGACTTCAGGTAGCACAAAAAATCCATCCTTTATTTTCATTAATTTATTAATCTTAGTGTAAATTATCAGTAGATTAGTTTTCAGTCATGGTAATTATGAGTGTTCAACACTCATTACTATCAACCAATCGCTCAATGTTTACAAACATTTCTACTTCGGTAAGTAGTTTTTTTTTGTACGTAATTAGTGGTTTCTGCCGCTTATCGTTTGAAATGTCAAACAACCATCAACGAGAATTAAAACTATAGACGCGCAGGTAATGAGGAAGTAGAGCAACCTATTTTACATCCACATTTTGGTATCAAAGTAATTAAAGTAACATTTCATATATATATTAACTTTGGTTAATAATTGTTAACATTAACTCATAGATTAGTATTAAAAAGTTATTAATCAGAAAATTTACAAATACACAAAAAAGAGTCTTAGAAAACTATAATTTTTACGAATAATAAATAACGACGTAAATATATACACTGTAACGTAAATTAAGCCCAATTAGAATATTATTTAAACTATAATTCAGCATTGGAATCGAGTTCATATGTTTGCCAATGTTATTGGCAAAAAATATTACTTTAATAATAAATTTGAATTAAATAAAATATTTTAATGATTGTTATTGTTGAATTACTAAGCTTAAGAAATTACTAACACAAATGTATTGTACCTCCAACTGAATAAATGTTTTTTTTTTAAAGTGTTTAAAGTCGAATACTGGAATATGTTTCCATCTGAAGTTGAAGTTGATTCGAAGTTGTGCATGCGATATTACTGAGACAAAATTTTAATTTCGTAGAAATGTATCAGTAGTAACGTGTAATTATCGCGTGTAAGTAAGACTGCTCGTACTGTTTTCAGACAAAAGCTTAGCGCTCCAATAAAACGCGAACAGCCATGTTGACTGGTACTTTGATAGAGATTAAAATTCCAATATCAGAGAACGTTCGCAAAAAAGTAAAATATTCGAGTTTGTGTTGCTTTGGTGGTCTGTAATGGCGCGAGGGCGGGCCCCGTATATTTTCAGCTGGGCGGAGTCAATGAGAAAAATGCACCGCCTTTCGTACGCCACGCCCACCGGCCCTCGCTTTTCCACGCCAATTCCACTTATTTTGCTTTCATTAGGCAAGCGTGTATGTAACGTGCGCGTTTGCGTACCCCCTAACTAATGCCAGACATTAAGGGGCTGTAAGCTTTTATGTACGTCACATTTTTCATAAAGCTGTAAAACGTTCGTAGCAAAAAATGGATGTTGTACTAAAATCCACATATTTGGACGTGAAGTTATCGCATACGACTGAATATTCTGGACATGTAATTGTAACCACTATACAACAACAAATTGTAAATAATATTCGTATTTAAGACAAGTGTGTATCTATTATCTTATAAGGTCTTTTTATTAATACTCATTAACTACTTGATTCGTAAGAAAATGTTATCGCACGCACCGTTTTAATCGAGAAATACCTACGGATTCGAATTGGTTAAACTTATAAAGAATTTGTTAATACGTCCAGTTATGGCTATGCCTATGTGTTTCGAAAATAATTGGCTGATATTGGAATCATCGACTGTGCGATGCGGTGTATAGTTCCAACGAGGCATCCATATTTCGCGGATGGCTAGTCAAAGTGGCGGCGCGTGCAATTTCATATAAGCCTTAGGGCTCATAGCTAATGTTTATTACAAAAGCGTAATGCAAACCTATTGTGTAAATAGGTATTCGCGAAAGAGTCGAAATTATTCGCAGAGAGTGTATTCCTTAGCAGGAGCTTTAATGTACCCAGATGCCTTATTTTGGTACAATAAAATTTCGTACTATTATATCACTTTTTCAGGAAAAAGTGTACGTACGCCAAAATTATACATTGCAGTGCTGTCACTTTGATACAAAAGTTGGTGTACCTATCATGATAGTATACCTAAGTGTAGTATTGGTACACAAAGTATATTTGGAAGGATTCACATACTTCTATTTAGTTTTAAGCTATTAACCAATCATTTTATGTCATTTTACAAAATAAGGAAGAAGCCAGATAGTCAAACTGACCAAGCTGAACTTATCAAATAATACGGTGGCGATTATTAACAGAGATATAGCTATTGAATAAAGTCATAAATTGGCTGATTTTGTCAGCTACACTAAGTACTACTTAATTACTAAAAATGTAACAACAACAGACAGCAAAAAATATTATCTTTTAAAGCAGGCACTATGTAAGGTAAAAAATAATTTTGTTATTTACTACACGTCAATTACAGGACATAATTTAACATAACGTTTAAGTTGTCAATTATTCTTGTGATATGTCATAAGATGATCACATCCAATGGTTTTTCGATAAATTTGTAGTACATTGTACTCAATGCCATTATTAAGAGAAACTAAAGACGTAAATATTATGATAAAATATTTAAACGAAATTCGCTGTTACAATGGTTGATCGATTCAATTTGTAAATATTGTCCTTAAATAAATCCTGTCCAATTAACCAATAATAAATAATACCAGCCGTTTTGCGGCCCTTGCGAAGTGACGGCATCATCGCCGAGGATCATGGCACGCGCATCAATGCTTGATGCTACATCTCTAAGCTACTTTCGACAACAATCAATCAACAATTAAGTAGGCATACATCACTAGGGCCTCTTGCTCGCTACAACTCATGTGTGCAGCGCTAGTCAGTGCCTCATACCTACTACATCTCTAATCTAATTTACAATCAATCAGTCGAGGCAGGTTTTTCAGGAAACACCATCGCCAGAAACGCACGTTGAAGCTGCGACTGGATCCACATGCCCGAAGCCAGATCTCTTATTTAATTTATTATATGTTATAAAACTGTCAGGAGGAGCGATATCCATTTATTCTCGGGGCCTTTTCCGACTGGCAGGAGGAGTGTTATCAGTACTGAGGATGATGGCGAGCACACAGTTGCTGACGCATCGCACGTAACACAGCGGCGCGCGTGTCAGGTCAGCCAGCCGCGGCGCCGGGTCCGGAGTGAAGCCCAGCAGACGCGCGGCCGCGGCTACGCAGCCCGCCACCAGGTGAAGCGTGCGAAGCGACCCGTGCGCGCGCGCACCTATAAAATTACACATGTTTTTTGGTAACTAAGTGTGGGGTAGGGTGTCTATGGATAGGACAAATATAAGTTGGCACGGAACCCTCAATGCGCAAGACCGACTCGCACTTGGCTGGTTTTTACTGATCTAATTAAAATGTCAGTATGCCCAAACACAATAGTTACCATGGTAACGTCGTGAAGGATTACCAGCGCGCCGTTTTAACGGTAAATCCAAGCGAGATTGACACTGACCTGAGTTTACAGGAATCAGTCGACAATAGTACCTGCCAATAATTTCCGTGCATAAGCGTTCCGTAGGGAACGGTCCATGGTAGCCCAACACGAGACACTCACTCAGTCGAGACCGTGGCACTGCGGCGACAGGTTGGCGGACCACCGCACTTGCGCGTCCAGCAACGGGCGGCGGTTCTCGGCCACGTTGACGACAAGCGCCCCCTGCTCAGTCCGCTTATGTCCTACCTATAACGCTCAGCTCTGGGCTTTAGAGGACAGTTTTCTGCAGGATGCCGTTAAGTAGTATACGCGTTTCAGTGCTAATGTTTACACGTACATTCCTTATGCACTGTCCCGGTTTTTAGGTTTCCGTAGCCGAATGACAAAAAACTCCAACCCTTATAGTTTCATCAAATCTGGGTACCTACCTTTCCTTTAAATATCCTTTGGACATTCCCACACATCGCCATCTAGTCCCAAAGTACGCTACTCAAAGCTTGTGTTATGGGTGCCAGACAACGGATATAATACTAAAATACTTTTTGTTTGTAAATACATACATGATATACATAAAAAATACCCAGACCAATACAAACAGACATGTTCATGCACACAAATGTTTGTATTGTGCGAGGATCGAACTCGTAACCCGCTGTGTAGTAGGCGATTTCTCGACCACTACACCAGACTGGTCGAGTCGGACCTACCGGTTTGTAACTGATCTGAACTAAAATGTCAGCATGCACAAAAGCAATAGTTACCGTGGCAACGCGGTGAAAGATATAACAGCGCGCTCGGTAATAGATATGACACTTACCGGGGTTTACAGGACTCAGTCGACGGCCTATCGTACCTGCAAAAAATTACCGAACGAACACACCATAGTTTTCTGCGGGATCCAGTAACGGAATCACTGCGTTACTGGCGAACCGGACTTCCATAGGAAACGGCTCATAGTAGCCCAACACCAGACACTCACTCAGTTGCGAGCACCGCGGCGACAGGTTGGCGGCCCACCGCACTTGCGCGTCCAGCAATGGGCGGCGGTACTCGGCCACGTTGACTACGAGCGCGACGCCCTGCAGCATGCTCTGCGGCATGCCCGTGTCCACCGCCAGCAACTCGGCAGCGTCCACGCTGCTCCACAACGGCACGCGGAAACCTGACAGTGACAAGACGAACTATTTAAATGCTCCTTCGAATTAGGTTGTAGGGGCGGCGCGACGGCTCGATTTTTATCTAATGTGAATGAGGTCTAGGTAGACAGTTTTACGTTTATCTTCGCCTGTGGTGGATCTCTTTTTTCCCGAATTAACAGCCTTTCCTGAAGCTGTATAAATTTATAGTTCACAGCAGTACAATAAGAATGAAGTAAAACACACCTATCGAAATGGTACATCCTCGTAAAAGATTTCAGATAAAGAGTCAAGAGCTGTTAATGATAAAAAAAAATACTTTATTATACTGTTGTATTAAGTTTTTGTCATTCAAACAAATATCAACTACATAAAATTCTATCGTGTATGTTCTTGTAAAGTATCACTACATAGTATTTAAACAAACGCTACCCGCTTCGTATGTATGCTAAAATCCTTAAAACTACGCAACGGATTTTAATGCGGTGTTCTTGTAAAATTACATAACAGTATTATTCATTGCTTTTTGACTTTCGACGGACTCACCTAAAGAACTGTAAACACGAAACTCAGAGTCATTAATGTCGGTGACAGATACCCGTAGTCCCCTGAAGATTAAACAAGCTCTGATATATGAAGCATTCATCTGAAAGTCAGCGGAGCTCATTTTGGCCGCAAGTTGGATACACGAGACCATGGACAATATTATTCTGTTGGTCAGCTGATGCATGAATCGGTGGCTCTCTTGATTATCTGTAACAAAAGAAAAAGTAAAAAACATTTTGCTGTCTGTGGCAAAGATTACGCGCTCAGTCTGGCATCAATGTTAACGATTTTCACGGTTAAAATTTCATCAGTCTGTCACCGAGTAGGTACACACTCCTCCGATCATTTTCCGATCATTCTGAATAGACTGATGGTGGACGAGAGGTTTCTGTTCCCAAAAAGGTAATCTATTTTTTTTTTACCTAACGCCAAGTTTTTGTAAATGCGCATCTGGTTGGCCAGGTACCGCTCCAGCAGACGGCATGCCTGTCCCGGGATGCCGCGGCATTCTACGCCAAGCGCAGCGCTCAGCAGCCACACCGCACTGCGTGCTTCATTTTTTAATAGAATGAGCGGCCACGCATCGTCTTCTTCTGCTGAAACGAGAGTGAAAAGAACATAGTACACTTTGAAATCGACTTTTGTTCAGACATCTATTATTTGATGTATTATACTTAGGCTTACAGAGGGCTGTCTGTATTGTCAACAACCGTCGCGGGTGCGCGTGCTGGCATTATTGAATTTTTGTGTTACATTTGACTCGTTTTCATACCAATTAATTGAGAAATCTGTGCCTTTGAAGGGTTTTTTAACGACTTTTTTAATTTCCTGAGAGAACTTATGGTGAAATGTTTGAATATTTAAAAAAAAGTGTTTTTTGCAACCATTTCCAAATACATTTTGATTTGTACAGTCACAAGCAAATCACGTTTTCTCGAATCGATTGCCACTTGTCTAGCGGTGCAGGTTATATACATTTGTTGAAAACAAGCTCAAGGGTATAAAACCAGGTGCTCCATGACACTATTGCACCAATCTCTTGCTAGGTCCGCTACCCATTGACGATGGAAAACTGTCACTTGGAAAACGTTGATTCAATAACCAGTCAATTGACTGGTAGGCTTGATAAAGCCACTACTTACGTTTATAATGTTCAACAGCCAAGTCACACAATATTAACTATAATATAAAGAAAACAGGAAGGAACCTTTTACAGAATGTTTTGGTGGGATTTAACATTTTTTGTAGAAACGTGGGCATATTGCTATTGGTCTTGGTGGAGTATGGCTCAAACTACCTCATACATAGTTGAGGTAAGGCCTTTGCCCAGCAGTGGGATGTTACAGGCAAACTTTACTTTTTTTTACATGAGTGGGTCAGTGAGTGAGTGACTGTCATAAATGCGAAAATTTGCTTTCGTTTAACTTCGGAAGTCAATAACCTACAGACTTGAAATTTTGGATTTTAAGTATATGATTATAGCTTACTGGATTATGAAAATCTGCGTTCTAGTCTTAACCAGAGGTTCTCAAATAGGGACCTCAAAACGGCCTTGGCTGGTTTATTTCAAAAATAATTCAAAAGAAATATGTATCATAATGTGGTAGATCACGTTTGGATGCAATTTTCACAAGGCACAGAAATAGATCCACTTAGCTTGGTCCATTAACTGGTACCGCAGTAACAGGCGATTCAAAGGCGCGCGTAGCTATCCTATGCGTTTTAAGTCTATTTGATGTTTTACGAGGGTCAAACTGAAAGTTCTTAGAAAATCAAAAACTGATTACATTAGCCAGTTATTAGTTTTATTATATCTTTTCAAAATATTGTCCATTGACGTCAATACACCGCTGCATGCGATGGAACCACTGGGAAAAGCACTTTGCCTACTCGTCCTTAGGGGTCTCTTCAATGGCATCGCGATACGCAGCCACCGCTTCTTCAGCATTCATAAACCACTTTCCTTTAAGTTTTTCTTTAATTTTTGGAAATAAATAAAAATCACAAGGCGCGAGGTCGGGGCTATACGGCGGGTGACCCAGTAATTCAACGTTTGATGTCGCCAAATAGTCGATCGTTCGCTTGGCGGTGTGCGACGAGGCGTTGTCGTGGTGAAGGAGGATCCTACTGCGAGGTCGTTTCTCTCGAACTTTTTCCAAGACAAGTGGCAAACAATTGGTAGTGTACCATTCTGCAGAAACTGTTTTTTGATCCTCTAACACAATTGTTGCGAAATGACCTATCCTTCCAAAGAACGAGGCCACCATTTTTTTTCCCGCACTTCGATCTCTCTTCACTTTAGTTGGCAACTCCTCGAAAGGAAACACCCACTGAGCAGATTGTCTTTTGGTTTCAGGATCATAACAGTAAATCCAGCTTTCGTCACCTGTTAGTATGTCGAACACAGCATTTGAGTCACCTCCGTTAAATCTTTCAATCATTTTACGGCACCAATCCACACGATGGAGTTTTTGAGCCTTAGTCAAATTATGAGGTATCCACCGGGCGCAAAGCTTCCTGACCGCTAAATGTTCGTGGAGGATTTTGTGCACTTGACTCATACCGATGCCTAAGCTTGTCCGAATCTGCTGATAGGTCACTCTTTTGTCAGTCTCTATCATACGCCGCACACAGATGTTATTTTCAGTCGTCGCCGTAGAAGGCCGTCCCTCACGTACATCATCAGTGAGATTAGTGCGACCACGTTTCAACTCATTAAACCAGTTGTACACAGTCGCACGAGATGGGGCTTCATCGTGAAAGGCCAATCGTAGTCTATCATAACTTTCTTGTTGACTTAAATGACATCGAAAGTCATAAAAAATCATTGCACGAAAATTTTCTCGTGTTAAATTCATGTTGACGTGACACAGACAATTTTCAATTTGCCGCCAAATCGTAAAACAAATGACAAATGAATGAAATATATACTCAGTAATATTGGCAAAGAGTTCTATTTTCAAATTTTAGAATATTTTTTTTATTATATTGTTTATAAGTGGCCAGTTCTAAGAACTTTCAGTTTGACCCTCGTATTATGATACCGCTACCACAGAATATAAAAACTACCGCGTCCCATGTAGGCGTCGCTTAAGGCGAAGACGTAAAGAGACGGGTAACCTGTACCGACTTACCGACTAGTTATGTGCCGAGTTGAATATTTTATGGAATATTTTGGAATTCTTTATAAAGAGTCTACCGACCCGAGCCCTAATTTAAATCAGTTTTAACGAATTTCCAAAATATTTAAACATAAAAAAGACGAATTGGCACATCATTAGTCAGTCCATACATGTCGGTACCAGTCACCCGCTTCTTCATGTTTTCCCGTTTATGCGGCAAACGCATGAGGCCGCGATTTGGAATGTAACCCGTTATTGCAAAATTCGCATGCGTTGGGACTAATTCAATTAGTTCGCCATGTTGGGCTCTAAGATACCTAGATTTATGATAGTTGGATCCTTGCCGGTATCGATAAGTCTAATTGCTGCCGCATGCGAATGTGTTATCAACGGCATAAGAACTCGTACATAAACTGCGAATGACTGCATTGATTGCGTTGCGCTCATGCGACTTCACATCGTAAATCTAAACTCTCATTTTCTAATAGATAGACCAAGATGACAGCTTTATTCGCCTCCTTATGGTTCCATAGCCGAATGGCAAAAACGGCAAAATCGGAACCCTTATAAAATCGTTAAGTCTGTCTGTCTGTCTGTCCGTCCGTATGTGTCACAACCACTTTATTCTGAACCTATTGGCATTACACAGATGAAACTTGGTAGGTAGGTGTATCTTGTTAACCGCTTTACGATTCTCATACATAAAATGAAACTAATGCCATTTGAGGGGGGACTCAAATACATGGAAATAAAACAAAAAATACTCCATCCTATGCATGTGAGGTGACAATGTTAACCCATTTTTACGGTTTTTAATAGCCGAATGACAAAAAATTGAACTATTATAGTTCGTCAAGTCTGCCTGTCTTGGCAGTCGGTATGTCGCAGCCACTTTATTCTGAAACTTTTAGCATTAGACAGATAAAACTTAGTATGTAGGTACTAACCGCTTTACGATTCCCATACAAAAAAATTAAAATAATGCCATTTGATGCCCATACATGGAACTAATACAAAAAAAAGAATCCTACGCATGTGGTGTGACATCAAGATGTCACCCCACATGCATGCAAAAGGTTTAGAAAGAAGAAGAAGAAGCCAGGAGCTTCCAAAGTGGTTAAATGATTTATTTCATGCTGATAAACGTCTGCACAACACAGATTCAAACGATATCTATTTATTATTCTATAATCATTAAAAAACAAAGACTATACTATGACTTTACTCTAATTTTTAATGAGATAGACCAAAATGTCGTTTGGTGGGTGGCCACTTTTTTTTAAAATTTAAAAATAGTATTGTTTCTCAATAACCAATTTATTCAATTTATTATTCATTTTTATTGATTATAAAAAATGAAATAGTTGTATTTTGAATTTGTTTCGTAAAGTGTTATTTAAAACAATCTTTATATATATAATTCTTTTGTGAGTGTGTATGTCACTGAACTTCTCTCAAACGACTGGACCGATTTTGATGATTTTTTTGTGTGTGTTCAAGGGGATCTGGGAATGGTTTAGATTCACATTTTTTTTTTAAATTTTCAAATTAAAGTTAAAGACGTGTAGACAGGACAACGTCTGTCGGGTCCGCTAGTATCTATATATAAAAAAAAATATTGCTGTTCGTTAGTCTCACTAAAACTCGAGAACGGCTGAACGGATTTATCTTATCTTAGTCTTGGAATGTGGAGGTCTAGGGAAGGTTTAAAAGGCGAGAAAAAATCGAAAAACGCGCGGACAAAGTCGCGGGGGACCACTATTACAAAATAAAAACCTATTAAAATCATGTTTCTTACAAATTTCGTCTTCAGTAAATATAAGTTATTCATAGAAAGTGGTCAAAATAGGTAAAAAACACATGATAATATTGCTATTACCAAGGAAAGGACTGCTTTTTTACTTATTAGTAAAATTGTGTTTACGTTCTTAAGCTTTTTGCAACGTTAAACATGTATTGTTCATCCAAATGAGTAAAATGAGATTATTGAAAACTCATATGACAAGTTCAATTAATCGCACACAATCGAGATGTCACAACACTATTGCGCTACGCTTACAACATTAAAAAAGAAAAAGTGCGATTGAAGCTGTCATTCTGGTCTAACTAATTAAAAATCAGAGAATAGGAACTCCCACTCCCACCATGATAAACAACAAGTTCCGATAAGTTTCGACCGTCGCATACAGATTACGCTTTAGTATCTAGAAAGCAAAGCTTACTTTTAACTTCTCTTAATTTTAACGTAAATTATTATGTCCATCTGCACGAATGGCGAATCGGTGCTGGCCATATCAATGGCACTTGCAACAAACAATTTGCAATCATATGTTTTTTGAGTTAAATGATTTTTCTCAACTTTTCTACACAATGCGGTCTTACAGGCTTATTGGAATTAAGGTTGAAATGAATATTACTTGAGAATATTTCTACAATACATTCATAATATTTAAAAGGTATTTGCTTGTCCCTTAGGAGCCTATATTTACGTCGCAGTACCTATATTCAATACAATTAAAAGTGGTAGCCTACCTTCTTCCCCACAATCATCAAATAATCTTGATATCCACTGAGGCATAAGATGCATGGACGGCATTAATGCATTCACAACGCTGCGATCGAAATTACCATTTATATCCTTCATTGAGTAACGATAAATACCCTTTGTTTTACTTAAATATATCAGACGCAGCTCCAAAGCAACGGAAGAATAAACACAAAAACAACAAAATTATTACAAAGTCACACACATCACACACTTTGATCTGTCAAATACCTATAATGTCAATTTAATGTCAAAAGTTTTGATGTGTCAAAAAAAACTATTTTTTACAAAGAAGGATAAACCAACTATAAACTTTTTTCGACAAAAAGGTTTAATTAAATCTATAAAAATAATTTAATTTTGATCCGATACTTTCAGAAGACATTTTTTTTGATAAAATTTTATTTATTACTCTCGTCACATTTATTCAAAGATGTGGGTAGTTCTTATAATGGTACTGTGTCAAAGCGGTGATATAAGGATGTCTATAATTATAGGTAAGGTGCGTTGCTATAACAATAAAAAAATTTATGCGTAATAAGGCGTGCGAAATTCGTATTTATATTATTTATCATATTTCCTGAACTTATCACTAAACATATTCTTAAAACCTCGATAGGTTATCTAACCTATCGAGGATATGTTTATGTTGGGTAAATACCCAACCCACATGAAAGGAACGGGAAGGATGAATTTTAATTAAAGGGCAATCGGTGCGGTGTCGGTCGCCGCCGCAAATAATCCGCAAAATGTTAACAAGTTATAAAAATTATGAATAACCGTCAGACAGACGAGGGTCAGGCGCGCGGGGCGAGGGCAGCCAACAATGGGAGCTGTTCTAGGGTGCCCAATAAAAACTTGACAAATGGCGTTCCATAATCGAGATGCATTCCAAGCCTCGTCAACAGGGATCCCGGATTGTCCTCTTCCCCCTTGGAAATATGTCTGAAAATGCCTCCCGTAGTAACACCACTAAAAATTACTGACTTTTTATGTTATACTTAGCCATAAGTTGACGAGACTAAGATAGTACGTTGATGACGTAATAAATACAGTTTTGAATGTGCGGTCCTAATAGTGACCTAATAATTTCATCTTTTTTACCGACCTAATAATTTAATTTTTTTTTAGTTGTAGTAAGTGGTTTCCCTAATTCAGTTAACATTAACGTTAACATATAAATATGCTGGTTTGTAAACATCTTATTACTTATAAGCTTAAAATGTTGGGTTTTGTTTTCTTGAACAACAAAAAGTAGGTAGGTCACTCAGGCAAAAAAGGAATTGTTCAGACAAAATGACAATGAAACAATAAGAAGCCATACAGCCAAAATTTCTTTTTTATCTTCCGCGCGTGCTGGCCAGTTCGATTTTCGGATTTAAAATACCTATTTGCTTGTTGCATGGAACTGGCGAGCACGTAGCGAATACTTACTGATATGATATGAGCTCGTATTCCATATTCAAATCAAATCGATAAGCTGATTTCATAAAATAGTTCGTCCCTTTCATATTTTTATAATATGTGGTCCCTTATAATACAATGATAATGAGTCACTATTGATCCAGTTTTTCATTAAATATTGCTAAGCTGCAAGTGGTTTTAAAGTCCATCTCAATTTTATGCATAAATTAAACCATGCATGTTCAGTAACCTAGGGTCTAGAACCCGCGACACCTCTGGGCTCAGGGGTCTCAAAAATAAGAAATCTCTAACCACTCGACCCAGTAGTATTAAAAGTATAGTTATAGCACAGTTCACTCATAAAATGGCGGGGTAATAAAATATGTGTGGTTATTACAGGAGAGCTCGGAATGCGTATTAAGAGGCCGTAGTTCGCAAAATATTGGGCTTGTCAGCAGGCCCCCTACATACGCTGTTATTAAAAATAATTCCTCATTTTTATTGCCCTACGTGTAGTACTTGGTCGAGGTTATAAATGACAACGACTTAACTATTAAGATGTAACACTTTCATTTAACAGCTATGTTTCAGGGATTTTCCTTTTAATTACTTTGGTGGAATTACTCTTGTTCTAAATCTTATGCCGGTATTTTTAAAGTATACGAATTATTTTATTTGTTTATTGTGAGACGGATCCTAATGTTACATGAACTTGGATTCATGATTAGCAATTGTAGACAGTGAATGTTATTGGCATCCAGTTATAGTAGATCGTGTATGGCAAAACTGAGAAGGATGAGTTTAATATCAGCTCAGGATGATCAAGATACCTACTTCAAAGAAAGAGAGGGAATCTAGATACAATATTGTACAATGAAATGTAAATATAATTTGTAATAAAGAAAATCCAAAAGAAACGATACTATTAAGTTTCAAATGCAGAAGTGTAAAGCGTAACTGTAACTAAATGTCAGACTTCCATTTTAATACTAGCTATTTCAGGCTACCTACGATTTGTACAGTCGTCCGGCAAAACCTGTACGTATTATTGGATAGCTCGAGTATAGATGGTAGTTAATTTGAACGGGTGAAGTTTTTTCGCTTTGGAGGGCGGGGGCGTGGCGGGCGCCGCCCAGGAGCGCGCGGCGGGCGGCAGTCGTCACGAGCGCCTCGACGCCACCACGCGCGCCTTCCGTGACACGGCACACAACTTGCGTCGACGGCTGGACCACGGAGCGAGGTGAGTGGAGCTATTTTTTTTTATTAAAGTGATCATAGAAAGTGAGACCGGTTTTTTTTTGTGCGGTAGTGGTAATTATGGCTCAAATGCGCCGTAGAGTGAGTGCAAAAGCAAATCTCTGCTAGTTTTATTTAAAACGATTGAGCACCCTCATTTAACACGACGTAAAATCTGTTTTGCTAAATATGAAAACTCAATCAGTTCAATTATGGTCAAAGTTTGCTACGATAAAACTTTGCTACGAAAAAACTTTGCTACGGTATAACCCGCAATTCTTAGGGCTAGTTTGATTTACATATTTTTTAACATCTTGTATATTTACGTATTTTATTGATTAAATGATAATTTTATTTTGAAATTAAAGTATTCAATTGTGTAAGATGATCATGTAAAAAAATATCGTAGCTACAAAAAGTGCTACGGACTACGGAAGATTGCATCGCGCCGAGCGCTACGGACCGGGCCATCGTAGCCTATATTGTATTAGATATCGTTATTAATTTCTAGGTTTATTGCCCTATTAATAATTTATTTTACCTTGCTTCGTTAAAAAAAATGACTATTAAAAAGTTTTATGACTTAAATGAACTCGTTGATTGTGCTTAAAAATAAAAACAAAAGTATTTTTGTCACTAATTGACTATTCTACCACACAATTTTTGTGTGACTCAAAATCAAAAATTCATATAATGTGAAGAAATGTCGATTCACAAATACAACTTCAGATTATAGATTTATGATAATTCAACCTAAAATTTAATAACTAATTTTCCGATACAAAATGTTTGTTAAATTGAGATTAAATTATTACTTAAACCCAGTTCTTGTCTTGTCCTGTGTACCCCATTTCTTGCTCTGTATAAGATCTTATGGTATGCAAACGATATGGTAAACCGCGTCGCCAATTACTGGGCACAACAAAATAAATGGGTCAAAATCCTCGAAAGACAAAAAAAACTTGTACACAGTTTGATTAAGCTTCAAATGCGAAGAAAAATAATTTGATATTTTGATACGCAAGCAATATTATAATATAACATATATTGAGGCAAAATTTTACAAAACATTTAATACTTGTACTTAACATGGGCAGTTGTGTTCAACCAGTTTTTAGATTAATTTATAACTAAACCGAAAGAGTACATACATGAACGCTGAATACATACTTTTTTTTGTTGCGCCTTCGTGAAATAACTGTCGAATAAAATATGTATAACACGGCGAATATCCGGGGTATTTGGCGGAACAATGTAGATATTTCTGGGGCCGATAGATGACACCTATGAAATCATTTATGTCATGGTGATAAGTGCGATAATTTTTAAGCTCTCGTCAATTTTTTTTTTATTTGAATGCAAGGGGTACGGATGGGCGGTTTTCTAGAACGATGTGTTTATTTCTGGAGCCAATAGAGGACACCTCTGCAATCATTTTAAGTCATGTACGTTATGATGATAAGTGCGATAATTTTTAAGTTATCGTAAAATGCAGGCGTGGTGTTGGCACTGTAGGCATGCCCACAACCCTAATCACAATTCATAGTAGAAACGCTTCACACACTTCACACACATGGTATAGAAACACGAAGTTTTCACTTCGCTCGCCCACTAATTATTAATTATCATTGTTTTGCTTTATTTTTATGTGTTCCTTGTATTAATATGCGTCTGAAACCAAATTGTTGGGCGCTCGCTTCGCTCGCACTTAATTTTTTGTCGGGTCATGATTTGATAGGCGTCGGAAACTCAAAATATTGCGCGCTCGCTTCGTTCGCTCTGTACCTTTTATTATGATGATTAAGGATGTTTTTTGTCACTCACACTGTTATTTTTGTATTTTAATTAGATGAATAATTGTGAAACCTAAAAATGCGCAAGAGCGGGACCATAACCCGAAACCTTTGACAAACCGGGACAACACTATAAATTGTTTTAAAATGTTCATGGCTTGTTAAGCGTATTACACCTTTTTTTTGAGCACTCGCTGCGCTCGCGCTTTGTTCCGTTTGTAGTTCTTAGTTTGGTAAGCAGCGTAAACCACTTGTTTGCGCTAGAAAAATGTACTTTATTCTAAGTTTGCCTCAGAAATAAAACTTTCGTGCCTTCGTTAATTTTGAAAAAGTGCAATTCATTGAAAAAAACATGTAGCGTGACCACAAGATTATTGGAAAGCTGGATCCACGCCTGGTAAAATGTCATTTGAAAAAAAAAAGCACTTATTACCATAACATACATGACATAAAGTGATCGCATAGGTGACCTTTATATCTGTCTACATCGTTCCGCCAAACACCCGGTAGGTACATTCAAATTTGATATACATGATTCAAAAGTAGTACGTCTTACAAAACCTTTTTGTATTGTAGATAATCTTATTTTATATTTTTTTATACTACATATAACAATTAATTTTCACTCATAATTTCGCAATTTCACAAGATATAAAGAAAAAGCAAGAGAACTGACTCAATTATATTTTTATCCCAAATTGAAGATTATTTGTAATATTTGTTTACAGATTTCTCCGGGTAGCAAGAAATAATTTAGAAATGGCTTACCACTGATTTAATGGTAACAAGTTATTTATCTTACTCTGCGAAGCGAATGTGCAATTTATAAGTCATAATTATTTTTATTTTTCTAACAATATTACTCTTTAGTAGGGACATTGTTATATAAATCGTTTTTTTTACATATGTAAAAATGTAAAAAAAAATGTTAACCATTTGTATTACTTGCATAAGTAAAACTTTGTTACAAAAAGGAGCTACTTTCCTCTATCTTTGATAAATTGGTATATTGGTTTAAACTTATCATTATTTTTAAGCCTCAAAGAATTTTAAGTTTGTGATAAAAAAAAAGGTTAGCCATATTTCTCCGGGTCGTGTGCTTAAACTGAAAATCGCTAAACGCGCTGCTCGCCGTTTGGGGTCTTAGGCATCGGATCGTATTTACAAATCATTTTGACGAATATGCCACATATTTTTCCGGCCGACAAGCCAATAGAGTAATTTTTCACTGTGCACTTCGGGTGAACGGGCGTGTATTGTAAAAAAGATTTAATTGCATACCACGGGCGGCGCCGCCCCAGTCATGATTCTTATCGCGCTACTTATTGAAACGATCGAAGCATTCCATTCAGCCAGCGATTCCCAAATAGGGTGGACCTATCCCGATAACCGAGTGTTTTAGGCAAAAAGACATTTTTTAAGTGTAAAAATGTAAGAAATATATATATCGTTGACCAATTGTATTAACTGCAGAATAAGAAGCTTTGTAAAAAATAGTAGCTACTTTCCTCTTTCTTTGATATATTGGTGTACTGGTTTAAACTTAATATTGTATTTTTTTAGTCTTATTTTATAAACAGCCAGCCACACAAGTGTCCCACACCAATTAAAACCACAATGCGCTTAAGGAGTAGATAATCCGATAGCTCATTGCGCCCAAAAACACGGCTACGTCCAAAATAAACTTATTGAGTATGCGTTGAATACAACAAACACCAACAATTCCACATTAATCTTTAAAGAAAATGCAGTATTTTAGATCCACTTTAACTAAACTTCCTAATAAATTACACAATTATATTACAGTAAATATATCTGTAAACAGTAGAAATCTATGACGTCATAGTTTCAAATGTTCATATTAATTCTTTGATGAAGGAATAAATTTGATTGAAAGATTGTGTTTTGACATTTATTACACGAATACTTTTGTTTCACGTTGGCGGAAAACCATAGACAAAGAAAAAAGAGTGCGTAAGTAAATATTGTAAATTACGTTTATGATCTTAAGATACTTTTTTAACAAAATAATGTCTTTAAAAAGCCTTTATTTATTTTATAAAAGTACACATTACTATTATTTTACTCTGCTTAAATACTTATATTATCTAAAATATATAGAGTTATTTTCCGAACGTGCTTACTGCTCATTCAATAAATACAATATTCGAAACATCGAATGCCTTAGAACCCCAAAAAAAAATCTAATTGGATTGTACTTTTAAGCAATAGGGCAACAAGAATATTGGAAACTGGTGCTTCTGATAAACAGTTAAACATAAATCAAGCGGTCACAATGTATTTCTTTCCACGAAGGTTTTTATTGGTGTATTGCGATCGGTGATTTATTTAGTGCCCATACAAATGTGCTAATGTTTACACGATTTCTGTTTAATTGCTGAGCTATTACTGAGATATTTTGTGGACACGGGATGAGTGACAATAGAGCCGTGATTGGTTTCGCAATCGTTAAACTTTAAAAATATGAAATCTACTATAACAATCTTAAGATTTTAAACAGTTAATCAATCAAATTTTACCTACTAAATATCAATCCTAGCTTATTTTGTGATCATAGTTATCAAAAATAGTAGTTCTTACTAGTTGCACTGGTAAATTAAATTTAAGGTTATAATTACCGATTAGCATTCCATGTCACGTTTTTCTTCATAACAGCACTTATCAGAAATTATTGATTTCAATTTGGGCATGAGAAGTGCGCATTCGTAAGTACACCCAAATAGAACCGGTAGTCGCGTCAGACCGCGTGTATCATTTCATAACGTTTACGTTGTTCTGTTTACCGCCCCCGTTCCGGAGAGCTATTCTTTTGTTTACAAAAGCACTAGTTAGTAACCGTCCAGTGATACGCGCCAACTGGCTGGTCCGCATCTAGTTACAAATCTGAAAGAACGGACCATAAACATTTAAGAACGGACCATAAAATTAATATTATAATTTTATGGAACGTTTTTTTTTAATTCTTTATTGCACTGTCAAAGCTAAAGTACAAATGGCGGACTTAATGCTTAAAGCATTCTCTACCAGTCAACCATTGGGTGAAACAGAAACGATTGAGGCGGCGTAAAATTACACATAAAAGCAACAAATTAAATTTAGACTACTAATATACTTACATAAATAATAATAAATAAACCTACTTAAACATACTTGAATACATACAATTATCTATACATAGGCTAACAGAGATTTTATGGAAATTTTATGGAACGGCTATAGGTTTTAAAAACTTAAAACACTTGTTAATTAAGTTTAGCCGGTGACAAACTGGTAAACAATTATACAAAACACAAAAAAAAACGATTCTAAAAGAAAGTAGTGATAAGAACTTTAGTTAGTGCCTTTTTAGAGTTCCATAGCCGAATGTCAAAAAACGGACCCTTATAGTTTCGTCATGTCTGTCGGTCTGTCTGTCCGTAACCGCTTTACGATTCTTATACAAAAAATAAAAAAATATGATGACTCTATGCGTGTGGGGTGTCTATGGATAGGTCTTTTAAAATGATATCAAGAGTCCTAATACGATTTTCTCTAAAAATGGTCCCCCCTTCCAACTAACTTTCAAACTAAACGAGTGTAAATTTTGAAAAAAAAAATATGATGTAGATCTTGACAAAGACTTTCGCACTAGTAGTTTTTGATATAGAGCACATTTTCAATAACCGTTAACATAACTTTGTTGTTTATACAAACACTATGGAAAATAAAGTTATATTTGCAAGTAAAAGTAAGTGGATCTCTAATTCATTTAAAGTTGGCACGGAACCGTTAGTGTGCGAATCCGACTCGCCCTTGACCGGATTATTCAATTCATAATATATTGTAACTACATTGACTTTTAATATATTCTAAAAGATCTACAATTAGTACTCATAATTTGCATATCATTTAAAAATATAAAACGTGAGTGATGTATTTTATAGTTCAGAAATGTGAATGATATATTTTCTAATGATGTAATCATAATCTGCATATAACTTACCATGTTTTTAGCAAATTAACGATGATAAAAATAAATATTATTCTTTATTGCACAAGTACTGACACACATAATAAAAATACAATGAAACATACAAATCATAAGTCAGCCAACTCCGCTGTCCTCTTACATCAATACTGTATATTTTTGTTTCTCTAGATGCACTGTGACTGTGACAGGTCAATTGTGTAGTATTTATAAAACCAACTCTTCGATTGTGTACGTCTAGTCGGCAATGGGTGGCAACTCTACGAGACAACTAATATGGTCAGTAGTGCATCCACACAGACCCAGATTTCGCAGTACCTTAATGAACGCAAAGAGGACAGGGGATCAACTGACTGGGATAAGTTCCACTGCTTTGCGACGCTTCATTATTTTAAATGGATTGTGTTTTTAAAGTTTTTCGGAAGTCAGTCGAAACCATATAATCTATACTTATATTATATTATAAAGTTGATGAGGTTGTTTGTTTGAACGCGCTAATCTCAGGAACTACTGGACTGATTAATAAAGTATATTTTGTGTTGGTATGCTTATTTATTGAGAAAGGCTATAGGCTATTAAACATCACGCTGCGACGGAAGGGGAGGGAGCAGACTAAAAAAAACGCGAAGACGCAGCCGCGGGTGACCGCTAGTATTTAACAAATATCATAACCAACGTATAATTCACCTACAGCACGGGATTTCGTATGAAATATTGGACAGGTAGCGCTAACCAGAACCTTTTAATAAGACATTGTGAAGCAGGCTATCAGCGTTTTTTGTTGGTGAAACAGTCCTTTTTAATGAACAGCACTCAGCAACGGATGTAAATCACTTTCAAAATAGAAGCCGCGTTCCAAATCTCACAAGTCGTCTTCAACGTGTAGATATGATAGATGATACAGTCCAAGTGAGTTAATTGCTGTAATCCCTAAAATACTGCATTTGGAGTTGATCCTGTCAGTAGACGCTCTGCGACAAAAGCATGATCGGATCAGACAGTGGCTGCTATGTTTGACGGAGGCACAAAGGCGCTTTGTTTGCTTCGATTGATTACAAGCGAGCGTACTTGACCCATTACGCTGCACTAACTAATTGGTAGAGTTGGGGACGGATGTAAGCGCACCGCTTCGATACAAGATCGCGACAAAAACTTTTAAACAATTTTTGTTTGATGCATATTATGTGTTTTATCGTTATTCGATATTTTTGTACAAGACTATTTATGATTAACTAGAGATCCCAGTGAATTTTCGTCCCGGCCCCATTTAATGATAAGCTATTATCAATGACCAAGAGGACATTGATGACCAAGATGGCCTTTTAGGTATATTATTGAATGAGTTTTTTTTTTACTTTAATAAACTGCATAGAGCTACATTACGTTGGTAACCTGAGTGGAAAAGCCTACAGGAAGTAGGATCCCGAATAATCCTAACCAACCGATGCCATTACATATTACTTTGATACCTAGGTTTATATTACGTCTTTACTTTTTACCAGAAGGACGACTTTGTTTTATATAGACTCGATTTTAACGGGAGAAACTTAAGATTTTTAAGAACGAATTCGTACACAGTACACATATCAAAAAAGGTTTATGATCACTAGCATAAGCTGATTAAAAAATATTTATTGCCAGGTAAATTACAGCCATCTCGTCTTACATTACATGTGAATAAGTAGTTAATTAAATTAAATTGAATGTAGTAAGCATGAATTGAACAGAAATTCACATAAACTTTCATAATAAATGAAACTTTATCAAGAATAGGAGATACATAGTTATACAAGGGGAGAAAGAGATGTTTTTGGCGCTCGAACAGAGAGAGAGCGCTAATAATTCGAGGGTGAAATGGGTGCTTTCACCCGAGTTAAGCATACTACTTTTCATTTCGACTGTGAGGAAAAATCAATAAATTTAGCTATGTGATTGTGATGCGATGATGAGATATTATGTTGTTTGGCGATACATGAAACCTCAAGTTTTTACATTACCTACATATCAGTTTGTTTACTGTCGTTATACATAAAACACCGATAAGAAGGTCAGTAATGGCACGGAAGACAACAGAGTACATGAAACGCGGATGATATCAAATATTTCAAATCATTGTTAAAAATATCAATCTTTTTTTCACACAGACAATATAATATTAAAAGATCGCAACCTTAACCTTGTCAATAAAACTACCACAGGTTATGTAAAATTCCAGGTTCAATTTTGTCTCATGAGATAGCTCTATGAGTGACAGCTAAAGGTGGGAGTTAGTAAGAAGATTAATGAACAATAAAATCGCGGCAAGTCGTTTCTTTCTGCTAAACAATCTGTGCATAATCGACCAAACTAAAAAAAATAACCGTCAAAGACAATCAAAATGTAATAAATAAAAATGTAAAATAAAGTGTCACTATGTATGTCGGAGAACCAAATATTATATTTGTAGATTTTAAATAGTTAAAAATTTCACCAATTGTAATTTTTTAAAATCAGTGACCATAATAAACACGCTTACATGTTACTTAATATCAAAAATATGGAAAGCTTCTTTATTTTAATAATATGATGTGACTCAATTATCTTTCTGATAGTAGCAATTAAAACTAAATTACTTTCCATCCTAGGGATGGTAAAGTTATTTTCCACCCGTCTATCTTCACATGAAAGTTCAATTTTCCGAACAGAAGAGATGTAAAACATATTGCTGTGTATGTTCTTAAAATATAAAACCCTGTTATAATATTAAAAACAAAATATGCACTTGCAGTGACAAACAATATTAGATTTTCAAAGTGATCAAAGTGATAGCAAACTTTTTTTGATGTGTGTATATCCAACATTTATTGTTATATTGCATTTTTATAGAATAATATTTGTAACCTACCTATATAATCTCAATATCATAATAGTGAAACCACGTGAAAATCATAGCAGAGTAGTTTTGCAGTGTATCGCGCGTAGACAGTTTTGGGTTTTGGATAATGTTACTTATTTTTATATTAAGCTCAAAACTTATTTAAAGATCTTTATTGTACACTTATTGGCAACAAACGAGTTAAAAAATGTAGTGATAACTTGTGTGACCATAAATCCAAACCACACAGATTGATTAGTGTCACGGCGGCAAATGTCAGGTAGGTACGTCGGCGGTGACCTATGCACTTTCAATTTAACAATAGGATTAACCGGACCTCGGTCAGGTAACCTATACGTAAATTATATATGCAAGTTTGCGTTCAAGTGTTGATTGTAATATGGAGTTACGGTGATTGGACGCAATACCGTCAACAACATGTAAGCGGTAATTACATAAATTCGATTGCTTACCTGACCGGTTCTGCTGGTCTAATTGATCTCATGACGTCGACAAATTAATTTGATTATAAAGGTCATAAGCCATGCATCCACGGATTTATGTAACGAGTCGATTTAACCAACGCGAGATAAGACTAATTCGACTGAATAAGGATAAAATGACCGATTATAAAATCGATTAAAATCGATTAAAACTAGTTAATATCTTTTTTTCTTGATTAATCGAATAGTTAATAATCGTCGTTTCATAACATCGAATAACAGTTCACCAAAAAAATGTTTCGCAACTATTTTGTTAAGCAGAATAACGATATATCAAACTAATGTTTCATAGAATTATTGAGTTATCGATATAACCTTTCATAAAACTTGTTTCAATGTGTAACGGTTCCCATATATTTTTTTCCTCAAATAACTTTTAATGCAAATAAGCACATGCATGCATACGCATGCAAGTAAGAAGGCATGCGCATGCATACGCATGGAAGTAAAAAGGCATACATGCATGCATTAATGCATACAAGTAAGCAAGCAGGCATGCATGCAGCAAGCAAGCAGGCATGCAAACAAGCAGCATGCATTAGGATTTTCTCGTCTCCGGCACTACGGGAATAGCAGCCTCGTCGCCCTTGCGTAACAAGGGGCAGTCACCCACGCTCGCCTAAGCAGCTTCGGCTTGCTGGTCGTCTTCGGCGACCAGCCTCAGCCGCTCCGGCTCGCGCGGGTACCTACACCTTGTTACAGCGGGCGGAGGCTGCTCTCCCTCCGCGCCTTCGGCTTTTGAATTACACTCTAGTATCGGGCAGACTAGTACCACGGCGAGTCGGGATTACCGCAGTTTATTTATTAGATCAATATTTATTACAACATTTTTATATCAGTTACGCTTTAAATTGTCTATTAATAAATTATGCAATACAGTATTAGTAACAAATTCGTTTGGAAATATGGACTTTAGTGAAGTAAAATTCGATGTTTCAAGAATTCTGCATATTGAAACTTACGTTGAAATAAAATTATGGGTAACAAAATAGAAAGCTAACGTTACTTCGATAAAATACGTAATTTATGAAAACAAATATATTCATTTATACTTGCATTATTATTAACAGCGTGCTTTGTTTTTCGTCCTTGGGTTTTGAGTCCGTTCTACTATTATTATTGGATTTGGCCTAACAGTATAAAGTCTATGGTGTGATAAGAGCCGAAAACAGACTAATGACAGGTCAGAGAGCAGTCAAAAGCATCGCGGGAGATGGCATTTGAGCGCATCTTCAATTGTAAGTTCCCGCTTTAAGCCACATTAAGTTGCAAAAGAGTGCTCATTACAACGTCTCCGTATCGGCTGATACGTCATACTAATACCAAGCTAATCACACTGGTCGGCTGGAACAAAATCTTCAGTGTCTGCGGGGGCCTTAAACATCTGATTACGACTGACCTATGTACGTTTAATCTGTTGTCTTTTTACCATACGGTAATGTTATCTATACAGTATTGTAACACGGCCGACTCTTTGAAATAAATACCTACAGCCGCGCATTGCCTTATCATGCGATAGGGGGGCTGCCTGCCCGCCTAAAGCATTTTAATTACAATTGCCTACTTTATGTTTTTATTTAGTTTTGTGATTGTAAATATACTGCTTTATTTAATCAAATAAAATATTTTGTATATTGAATAGGAAGAATTCAATAGAAATGCGTGTTGTTTCTGATTGGATTTAATTAAAAAATCATTTTTTTATGTATAAATGACAAATCGGTCTTATGAAATTGCTACTGAAAAATATTTGCGCCTCGATTGAGACGTACGGAATGCTTTATTATTTAATTTTGGAGTATAAAAAATCCGCATTCTAATATAAAGCTTGATTGAAAATTCATACAACCAAAACAGCACAATATATCCTATTCGTCATATTAAAATGTACTTGAACTTATTTTTCGAGAATGAAATCACCTAGCTATTGTTAAAAAAACAACACACCGTCTGTTCGTCACTGTGGCACAGTCGCCACTGTCTGCGTGCCGAAAGGGTGCTGACATCGAAAGCGTAGGTTTAGCTCGCGTTTTGTCCGTTTGAATGAATGAAGTTGGAATACTGATAACATAGACAACGTAGATAACATTACCGTGCTAATACCAAGCCAATCACAATGTCAGCTGGAAAAATATCTCCAGTGTTTGTAGGAGGCCTTAAACATCTAATTACGACTGACATATGTACGTCTTACCTTTAACAAGCTAACTCATGTTTAGGCCGCCCGGACGCCGGCGGCCATTATCTGTGTTTGTTATTACTGTAGCTAGACCCAGCATTGTTCTGTCCGATCATTGCTGTTAAAATAAACACTCTAACATTACAGCTCTTCTTGTGCGGTTTCATGTTTTTAGTGGTTGTAATTTAGCTCTCTGTTTGTTTATACGGTCAGTTTGGGTACCACTTTCCGGATAGCCGAAAGAAATATTTTAAAAGTCCATAAACAAGGATACGTGCCTATATCTACGTTAATTACTATTACGCTACGTTGTATCACGTATCGTTGTAACTATATTTTTAATGTATCACAGAGATTCGATAAGGAGCAGGGCCCTTTTTTTGAATCACTCGCGTCAAGATGGCGAGTGAAATTCATTCATTAAAGTCGAATTCCGAATAAAAATCTGTTGAAATCCAAATGGGAAGGCTTTGAAAAAAATATCTTAATTTTCTGAGTACTTTTGTCAATGATTTGCATGATTTTCATTAATTTTCCATTAGTTTTTGAAATAAAAATCACATGCCCTATTTAAGCGAGTCATTTAAAAATAGGGGCCTTGGCTACGCAAGTATAGCCCGCCCGCCTCGTACGGCCTTATTCATGTTAAACTTTGCCGCAAGGAAAAATAACAATATTCAGAGAATTATAGACCGTACAAATAATAATTAAAAAAAAAATTATGTTGTAAGTATTGCTAAAATTAGTTGGTACCTAAAACATAACTAGCCGCAAAAAGCAGTATAAGTTTCATATATGTAATCGAGCGTAAGAAGGTATGATAATAAAAGCTTAGATACAGAAAAACAATGATATTAGTATGTGGAATTATGAAGTTTCAGTTGTTTATATTACAGGGACATACAGTAAGGTCTCTAGATTCTCATAGCTCTATGCATGCACATAGCCATTCACGTACCTGTGACGTAACTTCCTACCTAACAATGCTCCTTGTTTTCGTGTTTTATGCCTGGAATTTATTTATTTAAACTTTATTGCACTTTAAGTTGCATAATTGGCGGAGCTGGACGGGCTAAGGGCCTTCCCACGCATACTACAATCATAACACATCGCAGTATCAAAATGTGGCCGAGCAGTGAGTGGTACGTGTGAATAGAGGCTCTGCAGCTTTTTGCATTTGCGTTGTTTCCGACAACGTCAATGTGGTTCTCGGTTCTTTTTCAGCCACTATGTATGCCAAAATGTATGGAACACCTGATTTTTTCTCGGTTTCACTATTTCCCCATAGCAAAAGTTTTTCATATTCATCGGTCTTTACACAAAATTTGGCCACTGATAAAAATTTCATTCTGTATACGAGTGGTGTAGTTGTGGTACGTGTGGGAAGGATCTACACTGAATTTTTCTGACTATAGTTATAAATTATCTTATGAATATTGAAATATTTATGCTTGATCTTATAATTATTGTACAACTTATCACTACATAGTTTAAAACAAAGTCGCTTCCCGGTTTCTGTATGTATTTTTTATGCTTGAATCTTTAAAACTTCGCAACGGATTTTGATGCGGGTTTTTTAATAGATAGTGAATATCGAAAAAGGTTTACCTATATGTACAATACTAGCGGTCCCCCGCGACTTCGTCCGCGTGTTTTGAGTTTGCTCCCTCCCCTCCCGTCGCAGCGTCATGTTTTATATCCTAAAGCCTTTCTCGAAAAATAAGCTATCCAACACAGACATATTTTTTTCAAATCGGTCCAGCAGTTCCTGAGATAAGCGCGTTCAAAAAAAACAAAGTAAGCAAGCGCACGTTGTACTTAAGCTGCGAATATTATTTTGGTGCGGAGTTATGTTAAAACTGTGATAGCTCCTAAGATATTTATTGAAATCAAATGATATAAACAGCAACTTGGTTCTAAATGAAATGCTCGTGATGATGAATGTATTTATTTTGATAAGAATAAATACCTGTGTGTATAATACACCTCTAAAAATAATGCATTATTTTTTTACAAATTTATTAACATAAAAAAGGTTGTAGTATGTCAACCATAAAAGATAGACATATGCTGTCGCGGACTTCATTATAGAACTCTTAATGCTGAACAATCCTGTCATACATGATTTTTGTGTAACTTAAGCGGTTTCCGCAGCGTATGCAGCGGAAGCTCTCAAAAGGAATATCTTACTCCCGTTTTCGCAACATTTTTCATTTCTGCTGTGGTCTTATGAGTCGTATCTTTATGTTATATAGCCTAAAGCCTTCCTCGATAAATGGAGTATCCAACGTAAAAAAAATTTTTCAAATCGGGCTAGTAGTTTTTGAGATTAGCGCGTTCAAACAAACAAACAAACAAACAAACTGTTCAGCTTTATAATATTAGTATAGATTGATCGCGTTCGAAGCCGGGGCGGGTCGCCAGTATATGTATAAGGGTTACCCCACATTCAGCCTGCGCGTTCTTTGAGCATCCGCCGTTAGTGATCGGTTTGGTCAACTCTCAATCCTGCTGGCGATTTTAAAGCACCATATACCTGTTTTAATATTACATAATGTGATCTAACAGCTCATCAGCAATGGAAGGCTTCCTCCACCACATGGCCCCGCAGTTTCTGCACCCGGCGCTGCAGAGCTTTGGTTGCGGCGCCTTCAGGCCTATAGGGGGTGCTTTCCACCCCCTCTACCCTGGAAAGGCCTTCGCCCGCCATTTGGGCGAGCAGTATGCGCTGGGCCAGAGCGTTGGACAAGCGCTCAGGGTGAGTACGCTTAAGTGCACTCGTATTTATTAATTTTATCAAGAACTCACTAATGGTGGACTTAATGCTAAAGGCATTCTCTTCTAATCATACCTTTAGGCAATGTAGAAAGATTATAGTGGTAGATTAGTTAAATTTTAAAGTACAAAACCTTTACATTACACAAAGAAAAATTAATACAGGGTGTAATCTTTGTGGGCAAATCACGGGTGGTGTACAAACGAAACTGAATGCAATATAACACTTTGTTGTTTGTATTGAAAGAAAAAACACAAAATCTATTTATCATTACGACACTAGCGAGTGAACCAAAACTACAAACACTGTCGCCTCTTCGTAGTTCACTAGAGACGGCGTAGTATTTCGTAGATACGCGAGCTTAAAAAACTAGCATATGATTTAAAGTTTTTTTTTAAAATGAGGATGTCTCATGTTATCATCCCCGAGTTGGAGGATGTCACTGACCAGAATAACACCCTGCATGTATTACAGTAAACAGGAACAGAATATTAATATACAGCACCGCCACTTTGAAGGTAGGTAGATAGCGAGACAAGCAGAAGATTTATATATATATATATGGCTTTCAATAAATTGCAGTTGACCTTCAATACTAGCTTGATTATTAATTTACATTAACAAGCTCAGACTCAGCTTATTTTGTTATACTAGCCTAGCGCAAATAAAGCGTGTGGCCTATAATTTGAGCAATTTTTTTTTATAATGATTCTACCGAGTATACGTATATAGTTACCTAGACTATACGTAGACGTGACACTTGTTAACCTTAACCTACCTCTAAAATGCTTTAAAGCAGAGATATAATAATAACAATAACCCAACTTCATAATTCCTCATCAATGTATGTCGTAATCACAGTCAATTTCCAGTTCTGTCTGGATACATTTATTTGCAATACATTGCTAGTTCGATTTCTTTTAGTAGAAAATAAAAAATAAAATTATGTTTTAACATAGTAAGTTAAAACTATTTGAAATAATTACTAACTAATTTATTATCCTATTACACACCCTGTATAAATTAACCGTTGCAATAGTTATAAAATACACATTAACACCCTTAAGCCCGGTACAAATACAATACCCGGTATTTCTAAAATCTAGATCCTGCCAATATAATCCACACGGAGCTGTTGCAGATTTCAATAAACCTTTGTTGAATCGTGATCGCAGTGATCCAAAATGGGCGACGTATCGTAGATTGTTTTGTTGAAGCCGTGCCGTGCTCGTTAGGGTACACCGATGATATGATTGGAGCATGGACACGTTTCTACCGTACCCGTGCCGTTTCAAACACGTCTTTTATTAAGGTATAGCGTGTTTGATCCAAAAAAAAATTAATAAACCGCTGCTAAAGATACTCTTAGGGCTCGAAGAATAACTTATCAATGTTAACAACTTCATTTTTTTATTTCTCGAAAACCGGTGGGCCATGCTTATGTACTCATACACATTACTCACTGTAGACCGGGAGCACTCAGACACGCTTGGAGTGATTTTTGCCAAAAAATAGTCACGCAGTGGCGCGACTATGATTGTGCGCTAAAACTGTTAAAAATAAGAACTTTAAAATCAATGCACGGTGAAATTGCGGTAGTGCATGATTTTGAAGGCTACCTTCAAACATTTAGTCCAGAATGAAAATGTGGTGGTCACAGAGCGTCCGCGACGAGAGCAGCACGCCTCCGCTGTACCGGCACTACGCTGCAAGGGACGACACCAGTTCGCCGGGCTCCGCCGCGTCCGCCTCGCCGCGGCCCTGCAAGGACGATGAACCCGCCGCCCCGCCCACCTGCACCGACTCCCACGACTTCTTCTCTGGTGAGTGGCCCCCGCACTGTAGCTCACATCAGCACACTGCGCCACGTGACAACGTTGCGCTGCGTCTGCCTCGACTTCAGTGAGCGTGTTCGCATACCACGACTTCTTTTCGGGAGTGTGACGTCCCGTGCTGTAGCTCACATCGGCTCACTGGCTCTTACCACATCACGAGCCGCTATACCAGCACTGCGCCACGTGACGACGTTGCGCTGCGTCTGCCTCGACTTCAACCAGCGTGTTCGCATCCCACGACTTCTTCTCGGGAGAGTGACGAGTCGTCACAGTCGAATAATAAATGAGAGTAATTACGTTAATAAATAATTTATGCTTTGCGGCTATCTTTAGATATGGACCAGTGGCGTAGGCTGTACCCTTACTTCGGCCATGGATATATTTATTTGTTCATGTTTCGGGTCAGCGCAAACGACGCGAGCAGTTGCAAAAAAACAGAGGAAATAACTTAATAAATAAAACCATTATTATATAAAAAGGCTAAAAAAATATTGTCAAAGTAAACGGTTCAAAACGCTCGTCGTTGTGTTGTGTTACAAGGTTATTTAGTTCGCGATGTCATTGCATATTTGCAATTTTAAATAAGAGCTTACTTTAGATTTTCAGTCTTTGCCGCACTTCGCCAGGTTTGCGGTGGCCCTTAATTTCTCGGTAGCTCCGTAATCAACTCAGATTAAGATTTGCAGATACATCTCCGATAATTGCCAGCACCAGCCACTTCTGAACCCGGTTGTGCTGTTTCAGTCTATAGCTGTGCATCTTGAACCGTTACCATCTACTCTTGATTGATCCGTTACCAACTCAATAGTAACGACACGTATCTGTAATCACAGGTCATCACTGACGACCCGTGCTGTAGCTCACATCGGTTCACAGTGGCTCTATCCAAGAACTGAGACGGACAAGCAGGATCTATTCCGCCTGCAGAGCAGAGCTGCAGGCGGATCGCAGCAGTTTATTTTTAGTATCCCAGTCATAGTGCAAGGAAAAAAGTTGCTGGTGCGTCGGTATTCAATCAAATACTACCTAACTAAAGATGAATGTTTAGTTGCGCAACTGATTGCATAAAATGTTAATTTAAGTTTTACAGCTGATGGCATGTCCATCAAGGGTGGCTGAAGACCGAAACGAAAGAAGAATCAAACGGAGTAGCTTTTATTTAAGGACTAACTACTTAGTAAACATTATTTTTAAGCGGTTGTTTTTTTCATAAGTACAAAAAAGTGCAGTGCTACTTAATAGGTATAGACAGTGATATGGGAATTCGCATCCGTATCTTTTTCCGGCTATGCTGTGCCCACATTGACGGAAAATGCAGTCTTGACGGTTCCTCAGAGAGGCGTTCTGTTGTACATTTTCATATGACTTCGACTCTCCTACTTCTTCTGCTGTGTACACGGTTTCATGAATGTGTGCAGCGGACGGCGAGCGCAAGTCGTCATGCGGGGTGTGCGGCGCGCGGCTCGGGCCCGGCGTGGCGCAGGCGCACTTCCTGCAGGAGCTGCAGCACCTGTACAGCCTGAGCGCGCTGCCGCGGGACGCCGCCGCGCCGCCCGCGCACTCGCTGCACCACCAGGACGAGGACGCCAGGTGGGAGGTGAGACGATTATCGCTACTATAGTGTAGACATGACACAGACACGATGCGACACGATTGATAATCGATCGACTCGATTTTATGTACACTATTTAAAGGCTACACTCACCAGCTGCGACATGTTTGTGTGTTTGCGCCGACATGCCTAGTTAAAATCTGATTTACTGATCATCTTCTTTTGTTACAACATACACCCTAAACATGTAGTCAAAGTGCTTTTCGAACACTCACGAAACGTACCGCGGGTTGAAACCATCATACTTGCGACTGTAACCAGTAATTTTATTAAATCTATAAAATATGTGTTAAAACTAAATAAAATAATGCAGAATACTGATTCATTGTCCTATTTTATGATCATCATCCTCATGATGGTAACTAAAAAAATCGAAAAGTATCAAATAGTTTAATTTACGTATGCTACTTACGAGAAACTGAAGTAGAAGTTTTAAGTATAGTTTATGTCACCGTAATATTGTAAAAACCGCGTACGGTGGTGGTTGATTGCTACTTTAATTCAATGTAGGCAATTCAAAATTAATTAATATATATTGATCCTCAGACATATCAGCGCATCCGCGCAAACCGCCAGCGGCGACTGAAGCTGCGCACGCGCAAGCGCCACCACACCGTCGAGAGCATGCTGGGGTATGACCTCGACGAGGAGCGTGAGCGGCGCGAGGAGCGGCCGAGGGAGCCGCGCACTTACGACGCCGAAGATGAGCCGGTGGATGTGGAGGGCGACTCGCTTGGATGGCCAGAGGCTGCCATCAACGTTGACGGTAAGTTTCGTAATATTACTAATGTCAAGGGCCTGCATTCCACCAAGGAGCGAGAGCAGCGGCGGGAGCCACCAAACACTACATTTAGGACGAGCATTCTTGAGTGCGAGCGGCGCGAGGAGCGGCCGAGGGAGCCGCGCACTTACGACGCAGAAGGTGAGCCGGTGGATGTGGAGGGCGACTCGCTTGGATGGCCAGAGGCTGCCATCAACGTTGACGGTATGTTTTGAAATGTTACTAGTGTCAAGGGCATGCATTCCGCCGAGGAGCGAGAGCAGCCGCGGGAGCCACCAAGTACTACGCTTAGGATGAGCATTCTTCGGACTCGCTTGGATGGCCAGAAGCTGCCGTTAACGTTGATGGTATGTACCACTATGTACCCAAAGACCTATTTACTTAATGAGGAGCGCAAGCGGCGTGTGGAACGCCATCGAGAGCCGCATAATTTCGATGCAGAGGCTGAGCCGGTAGATTTTGAGGGCAACGGGCAACACGCTTGGAAGGCCAGAGGCTGCCATCAACGTTGATGGTATGTACCCAATGATCTAGTATTTCTTTTATTGCCCTTAAAGAATTCCGAATAGATGAGTTAAGGTTGAGTTGAGAATGAGTGGAGTAGAGGAAAAGTCTATATACGGGTGTAAGTCCTTAGCATAACAATAATAATATACTTAAATATAAAAAAGCTGATGTGTTCGGAGAGCTGCTCCTAAGTCGCCCTGTAAAGCGAGCGCCGACCCGCTGGCAATCTGGCAGAATCACTCGACTGATCATTAATCTTGGCCGCAGCGGAGGAAAATGAGAACCAACACGGACGGATGATATCTGATTTCTAATTGGTAAATTATTTCCTTTAAAATATTAACATGGTATGTAAACATTGATAAGGTTATCGATGTGCGCCGCCCAGTGTGACTGAACGCTCCTACAGTCACCGACAGATATTTCGTAGCAGACAAGGTGACCAAATAGGTACTTCTAAACAGTCAAAATATCATGTACTTCCATTCGCTACAAGCAACCGTTAATATCGAATAAAAATATATATGAGCAGATCCTTATTAAATAAATAAATATCCTTTGGACATTCCCACACATCGCCATCTAGCCCCAAACTAAGCTAGCTACTCAAAGCTTGTGTTATGGGTGCCAGACAACGGATATAATACTTAAATACTTTTTGTTTGTAAATACATACATGATATATATAGAAAACGGCCAGACCAATACAAACAGACATGTTCATGCACACAAATGTTTGTATTGTGCGGGGATCGAATCCGCAACCCTCTGCGTAGTAGACGATTTCTCGACCACTACACCAGACGGGTCGTGACGAGTTTTTGACTGTGATTCAAGTCAAGTATGCGTTCTACAACCAGCATGTTTACTAAAACTAACCTCTACCTGTTTGTAATAGCATATTAAATTAATGTGTTAGGTTATAAATCCAATCCGTCCAATGAGTTGATTCCGATCTGATGAATGTTGGTACATGAGACGAGATGTATGATCAACTGCAAAAGTGAGACATTACTGACGTCACTTTTGTCGCCTTCGTTTTTATTTTCCCTGGATTAATTCGGGTACTCCGTACTCGTATCATCCTTATGTGTTAAACGATCTTTCTTTCATCTAATAGGAGAACATTCAATTCATCATAATGAAATTAAGTAAATATTAGGCCTTATTAGGAAGCTCAAAACCACAATGCGAGCAATAGAGAGGGCTACGCTCGGTGTTTCTCTACGAGATCGAATCAGAAATGAGGAGATACGTTGAAGAACTAAGGTAACGGACTCTGAGAAACAGTAAGCTCAAGAGGCAATGGGCAGGGCACTTAGAACAGATGGCCGCTGGGGCAGAAAAGTTAGATTGGAGACTCTTCGACCAAAGACGCGGCGTAGAACGTCCACCGACAAGATGGACAAACCACCGAGAGGCAAGATCGCAGGATCAAACTTAATACAGACAGCTTGTGATTGGTCGCTTTGGAAAACCGTGGGGAGGCCTTTGTCCAGCAGTGGACGTCCTTTGGCTGATAATGGTGATGATGATGACATAAATTGGGAGAAAGCGATAAAAGTGACGTCAGAAACGTCTCAGTTTCGCGGTTTACTAATAATTAAATAACGAATGGTTCCAGATAAAGAGCAGCGAGGTGACGGCGACAAGTTGCACCTCAGCTACGCCGAGGACCTGGAGATATCCAGCACCAACGACACGATCCACTCTCCCGAACGTGTTCGGTAAGTCCTACACATCATAATACGACAGATAATACACCCTTACTCGCTAGTTCGCTACTACCACTTTTAGTTGAGAATGAGGAGGACATTATGATTTTTTCACAACACATGCTTGGCAATGTAAGATTATACTATTATTGTCACGTTTAGTTTGGTCAAAGTGACTTATTCTATCTCTATGGACGTTATCTTGTAGGAAAACAAATTATATAGCCCTAGAGCATAAATGTAAATATTTCATGTTTGGGTGTATGTTGCAATATTTCATTGCCTTTTTGTTTGTGGAAGATAATATTTGTAATTGTTTTGCCAAAATATACGATTAAACACGCATCTAGAATTGAATTTTGTGTATGTAGGTAGTAAACAATTAATTATATTAATAAAAGCGTATTAGGTATAAACTGTATTTACATTATTTGCAGTATCGTTCACTGCGTGCGCTCGAGATTTTTTAGGGTTCCGCAGCCTGTTAACCGCTTAACGATTCCTATACAAAAAATAAAAATGATATTTAAGGGGGGCTCCCATACATGAAACTAAAACAGATTTTTTTTACTCAAACCTATGCGCGTGTGGGATATCTATAGATAGGTCTTTTAAAATGACATTAAGATTTCTAAAACCATTTTCTGTTAAAGTAAAATGTTTGAAATACACGCTTCCAAAGTGGTAAAATGAGCGTCCCCCCCCCCCCATCTAACTTCTAAGCGAGTGTAAATTTTGAAAAAATACATAATGTAGATCTTAATAAATACTTTCAACGAAAATTGGTTTGAACGAGATCGACCTAGTAGTTTTTGAGATATAGCTCATTTTCAATAACCGCAAACATAACTTTGTTCTTCATACAAACACTATGAAAAACAAAGTTATATTTGCTGTCAACAAAATATTGTAGTATTTTAGCTGAGCGAATTCCTTAAATCAGTTAAAGTTGGCACGGAACCCTCAGTACGCGAGTCCGACTCGCACTTGGCCAGTTTTTTTTTTAAAACTAAGTAGGTAGTTTATATTGTCTCGCAGGAGTTGTGAAAAGCAAGAGCAAAATTATAATCCTTACGTTTCGCTCGTGATTCATAATGGCGCCCGTGCCCTAAGACACTACTTAATTCCCGTAGTGAATCATCTACTATTTATTAGTATCAATCATTTTACAATTGACTTAGTTAACAGAAACCCCTTTCTTAGGATCGAGACACCAAAGCCGCTTTCCTTAGAGTGTCCGGCCAAAGTTGACGTGTGCGAGCGGCCGGCAGAGGTGTCCACTTCTGACGCGTGGGCCGCGGCCGGGGCGCCGCCCGAGGGCTGGCCCCTGGCTCCGGAGCCCTACGTGCGCCACAAACTCGACGGGGAGAACCTGCCATCTTCGACTGACTCCAGAAACTAGACGCATGAGAACTTATCTTGATCACTAGTACATGGGTGGTACAGAGCTCTTTATCCTTAATAAACATTACATAATCTTCGGTACCTACATGTGATCAAGAAATAGAGATTACGGTACCACAGAATTATTGTGTCTAACAAAGCAAAATTTGAATAGATTGAAATCTATTCAAATTTTATATTCATGCTGACAAGATAATGAACGCAAAAAAAACATGGTCGATTTATTTTGATTGTCCGCAGTTATCTTTTATTGATCTACAAGTCATCGTTCATAGTATGATGTCAAGTGTACCTATCTAACTTATATCTACAACACAAAATTTTATTAATTTGTAGAATTCTTGTGTAAATAAATTAGATTTATTGTAGTGAATCCCTTGTATCTATAAATGTTGTACGATTTAACCAATACTTATCTAACTACCTAGTAAATGTTGTAACGATAAATGTTAGTCGTTAGTAACTAATTATAAATATAACATCACTATGTGTTGTACCTATCTGTAGGTTTACTATATTCTTGCCTTTATTGTTGATGTTTTAAACTTTGTGTAAATAATAAAATTTGACTTCATTTATTTTATGTTAAAAATTTGCACTAGTAACGTTACCTACTCCCCTGCCCGCCCCCAAAACGTAACGTTTATTAAACTATTGGTTTTAGTTTTCTCCCTCCTCTCCCGTTACAGCGTGATGTTTTATAGCCTAAAGCCTTCCTCTATAAATAAGCTATCCAACACAAACATATTTTTTTAAAACGGTTCGTTAGTTCCTGAGATCAAACAAATTTGTCTCTAATATAATAAGTAAAGTTGTACCTACATGCACCATCATTTGTAGATTCTACCTTTAGCGTATTCTATCACCAGGGCCCTTATTTTTTAATCACTCGCGTTAAGATAGCGTGTGATAGTCATTGTTTAATGTCCTATTTTCCAATGAAAATCAGTATAATTTCACGTGGAAGTGATTTCAAAAAAGATAAATGAATTTTGTGAGTACCAACGCCAATATTATGCGTGATTTTCATTGATTTTTAATTTGTTTCCGAACAAAACTCACACGCCATATTCAAGCGAGTGATTCAAAAATGGAGCTCCAAAACTTATTGAATTTTAAATAAAATATCCACATAATGTAATAAAAACTTTATTTTAAAACATCATTGAAGCGCGCTGTTGCAATGAGCGGCGCCTGCGTTGAATTAAAAAAAAAATTCGACGTAACAATTGAACATAACATCTGATAATAATGCCGATTTTTCGACAAAAATAACTCTTAGCAAACGGAACATCGGAAATGATATACTTGAGCTTTTACATACCGATAAATACCTAGTTATTGAAGAGAAATCTAGAACTATGTGCTAGACTGCGTTTTCTTATCAAAGCTTTAAATAAGATAGGTAATAGCAAAAGTAAACATAAATAGGACCGCGCTTGAGCGTGTCAAACTCAGGATTATGTAGTAATTGCTCGAAAATATAGCTCAAGAAAACTATTTGTTTTGGCAGAAAAATATGTACACCAATCAAGCCCTGTTTTTAACTTTATCTTGGCACTAGGAATCATGATCTGCCGAGTCCCTACCAATATTTAGGCATCCTTCCTCCTCCCATGGGGTGTGGGCATGGACCCCATTGTAAGTTAATGCAAATTTAACATTCTAGGCAAGTTTCTTATCATATTTTATGTATATTCTTGCGCTTTATCGTATGAGCTCGTACTATTTAGTATTCGTATTTTGTCATATGCAAGGATTTATCGAAAAAGATAAGGATGTATAAAATATGCACTTTTAATTAACTAGGTAAGTAAAGTATCATTTACAATTTGATTTTCAGCGCTTAATCGAATGAGACCATGTTATTTTTATAATATTAATATTTTGCGAAATACGAAAAGAATTTATTGAAAAAGGGTTCCGTTTTATTGCCATTCGGCTACGGACTCCTAAAAATTGGGAATAAAACAAGCACATCTTACAAAAAAGGCAAGTGAGCTATCATTATGAATGCATTTTATTGCATTGAATTAAATAATATCATGTACGGACAACATCACTTCAAGGTAAACACTGCGGTATCTTATGCAGTTGTAATAAGGACTAGTTTGCCACAAAAGTGGGTAACCTGACTGATGTGCTGTCGACTGTACATGCTTACATCATCAATAATTCAATATTTCGCCAGATAAGAAAGGCATTTCTTTAAAATTGTGTAATATATAAAAAAACGCATTTTTAAAGAAACAAGATGAATGAGATACCATTTTCATTGTAATATTTAGGCTGAATCGTATAAAACTATCATATTAAAATATCATACCTACTCAAAGGGTCAATAAATAAGGAGATATGAGGCGTATGTGGCAACTATTTTGCCAACATCATCCTCACGCCGCCACTTGCCGCGCATACTGAAGATACTTGCAAATTCTCTCAAAATCTCATTCGATAGGTACAGCGCACGAAATTTTACCGAAAATTATAGTTGACCTGCCTCGTTTGTAAAATCTACATATATATTATTCGACCTCCTTTTTTTAACAAAATCCTTCGTATTCGCAAAATATTTATCTAAGGGCTGATTTTTCAATAGTCAGTTCAGAAATATTCGTCGAACAAAATACAATATGGCTAATTTAAAAACGTCACCTAATTGTCAGCAATCAAAGGTACCTGTCATTTTTTTATAATCTGTCGCTTTACAATTTATCAGTCTGATAAGTTTTATCTGACCATTGAAAAAACAGCCCTTAAAGAGATAACTACCTATCTCATAAGATATAGGGCAGAACATTAATTTGTAAATGATACTTTACATGCCTAGTTTAATAAATGTGCATGTTTTTTACAACCTTATCTTTTTCAACGAACCAGATACATCTTACAGAATATCGATCCCATAAATATAGGCATGATCTCATTTATTAGGTAGTAAAGCGCTAAAAAATACAAAAAATATGATAGCACACTTGCCTAGAATGTGTAATTTGCATTAGCTTATAATGTACGGACAATAGCACGTCAAGGTAAATACTGTGGTCTCTTACTCAGTTGTAATAAGGGCTACTTTTCAACAAAAGTAGGTAACCTGATATGCTGGCCACTGTACAATAGGTACGGACCTATTATACATTAAAAGTTAATGCAAATCACACATTCCAAATTACACATGCCCAAACATACCCTCTGGGAAGGGGAAGGACGCCTAAATTTTGTTAGAAGACTCGGCAGATCCTGATTCCTAGTGCCGAGAAGAAGTTATAAACAGGTTTTATTGATGAACCTATTTCGTCAACAAACAGTTTCTTTAGACTTATTTTACCTGAGCTAATAGCAGATCTGTAGATACATTAAAACATATATAATTCTCTAATTTGGTCCAAAAAATTATATCTGTTGTTGAACAATCGCACAGACTATGTTTCCAATAGACAGACTAGGGTTATGTCATCCATAGCCCAGTGCAGTGTCAGTTTAAAGCTGGACAAATTAAGAAGTAGAATGTTAACAAAGGGTGAAAAGCGACCCCACGGTACCAGCGTTCGATGGCGCAATGGGTCGCTTTTACCCGAGATATATATTATATTTTTCATTACAATATGAGGAAAGAAAAATATTACATGCTTATTTTACAAATATATATATATATATATATATATATATATATATATATATATATATATATATATATATATATATATATATATTAAGAGTATTCAGTGAATATCACCAAGAAAGTTAGAACCTTTTGAATAAGATATATTAAATGTATTTTTTTAATATATGAAATGGGTTCGCTTTTGTCTCATTTCGTGAAGTTCCTAAATAGATTTTAGTATTGAGAAGAGTGGAAGGTTGAAATGTGTTTGACAATTCTTTAAAGTATGCTACAAACACATTTTCCGGAAGGGACTTGACTTTCTCAGCAGATCGCCAGTTCATGAAATGGTTGTATATGCCTTTAGATATATATCAACTGAGCACTGCGGTAAATGAATGTTAACAACAGCTATTGCCTCCTCTTTAAAATTACTTTATTAGACCATTTTTAGGCAAAAAAAAACATTTTTATATAAAATATCGGGGAGCGTGATAATAATGCAGACATTTTTTTGTTTGTGGTGCCGTCGACTAGGTATTTTTTTTAAATATTGGCTTTATGGCTTTGGACATGTCGGCTCACAATATTTAAAAAGTAGATTTTAGGTAATTGCAAAAAAACAATCCAATTTTTTTGTAAATAAATTATTGTAATAAGCACAACTGTACAGCAGTCTTTTAATGTAATTTGATGTAAAGCTAAGTAAAGATGTAGGCTAATTATAAAGGCGGTTAATACCTAGTCAAAACATGAGCTATGTGTGGCCACCATAATTATTATCATACTTCTTACCATCAGATAAGTTTGTGGCTAAATGCCCTGGCTATTAAAAATTTAAAATTATTAGCGGTTTCTCACGGCTTCACCCGCTTAAATAACTAATGGTAGGATTACATCAAATAAAATTAAGAAGCGTAAAGGAAAAACAAACATCTATCGATGGTCACAAACTTTCGCATTTATAATATTAGTAGAATCTAAATGGCCCATTGGAAACATAATCACTTTGTACTAGTATAATCGATTTCACTGACGTAGACACATGTACATTTCTATATAAAAAAATAAAAGGATTAAAAAGTTAGAATCACGTCCAGTGCACTCACAGTAATTGCCTTAACAAATGTTACACCTAAATTTTTGTGTATCTATTTAGTGTATTTGCCACCGACTCGAGGAAAGATGAATTTGGACTCAGACTATTTGGTTTGGATGATCCATACCTTGCGGGGCCTAGTGACGCCATTGGCAGGCGGCTGCTGCGTCGCTGGTGAAATAGTCGAGTCGTGTCTATCGTCGAGTCATCGGATTGGCGGCAAGGGCGGCTACTGAGGGGGTTCACCGAGGTTCAGCTTAAAAGTGGAGTGGCGGTACGTATCGTCCGCCGTCGACGCGGACGCACGCAACGTCGACTGGTCCGTTTCGGACGGTCGGTACTCCTGCACCACCTTGAAAAATAACGAGTGTAATGGTATATCTGTATATGCAGATTGTTTCTGAGAGGCTTACATTTCCAAACTCTAAAATAAACCAACAAGACGAAAAAGTCTTCGGCCAGTGTGCGTTACCAGTGATGACATACGGATCAGAAAACTGGTCTTTAAAAGCCTTCTAAGGAAGCTCAAATCACACAGCGAGCGATGGATAGGGCTATGCCCAGCGTTTCTCTACGCGATCGAATCAGAAATGAGGAGAAGATACGCAGAAGAACTAAGGAAATTGACATAACCCTGAGAATCAGTAAGCTCAAGTGGCAATGGGCAGGGCACATAGCGCAAAGAACTTATGGCGGGAAAATTCCAGATTTGAGACAGGTCGACCAAAGGGGCAGCGTCCGACGTCCACCGACAAGATGGACAGACTACCTTGTAAAGATCGCAGGAACAAACTTGATACAGAACGCTTGTAATCGGTCGCTGTAGAAAACCGTAGGGGATGCCTATGTTAAGCAGTGGACGTCCTGGCTGAAAATGATGATGATGATGATGAAGACTATGGCCGTGTAAGCGCGCGATGAGAGCGACTGAACGCGACCACTGGTAGCGAGCTCGGGCGATTCCATCTTAAAGAGAACGAAGCTTTAAGCATCTTGTTCACTCACCCTGCGTATGTGTTCCTCCCGCGCCGCGAGTTCCTGTGCCAGCTCCTCCTTGCGCCGCTCCAGCTCGGGATCGGAGTTGCCGTCCTTAATGCAGCGCTCCACTTGCTCGTACTCGCGGTAGAGAGTCGCGTACTCCGCGAGACTCTGCTTCGCCTCCTGGCTGCCCGAGATGCCCTTCGACGTCGCCCCATCTTGGTCGTCGCGGTGGGTTGGTAAGCTGCTTAAAACAGCAATTAAGCTTTGAGAATAGGGTATTGGTGATGCAAACATGAAATTATAACATTAATTTAACAACCTGATATTTAAGTTGCGAAATGAGGGATGATTCTAGAGTTCACATTCGAGTACAGCAACATTCTGTATGGAACTTATATCGTGGGTGAACGCAGTTTCGCTCTTAGCTCTTGTTAGTTAGCGCCCGCGTCTGCTTATATTTGTAATCCGGAACGTAAACCACCACACTAAGACGCTCGTTAAATCATTATCAAAAAATAATAATAGTAACACACCACTCCATGTATGGCACTGTCTTTGAAAAACAACTTTTGACGACAAAATATCGGCAATGTTGTAAGTGGATTAGCTAAGAAACAAAACTCGCTAATTTTATTGAAAATACTTCAATTATGAATGATAGGCATAATTGCCTTCATGCATCATTTCTGAAAGGCACACTGAGCCATTGAGACACGTATAACACGCTGTCGCTATCAAAATCAGACTATGTCAAGGTTTTCCCTACTTTAATGAGGTGTTGTTTGACAATCTTTTAGTGTTTCACCGGTCATCTTAACAACTTTTTTTTTTCCTAACAATGGCAAAAAAGATAAAAGGGTAATAATTTTAATCAGTGTAAGCATGTATATTTTTTTATCATGTGTGTTCCACTGTTTTAAACGCAAAACAATTGTATATACAATAAAAACCATAGAAAAATATAACTTCGTTCAAGGAGTTTAGCTCTATGGTACCTATTCCATTATAATCTTTTTAAAAGTTTACACCAGAATATGAACGAATACAAAACATTAAGAAAAATCGGAAAATCCTCTGTAAGATTGGGGACATTTGGCTACACTAGATCTGGCAACCGCATTATTAAAGGGGTCAGTCGTTAGTTCAGATTGTCACCGTCAGCGAAAATATATAAGTCGCACTTTCAATCAATCCCATCTCACCGCACACATACCTCAGGCGGTGACTCGGGTTATCCGTGTGGACTTCACCCGACACACCGAGGTGTAGAGGTACCTATACTACCCGGCACACACTTACTTGTACATCGAAGTGTAGAAGTAGTGTGGGCGGCTGATCGCGCGCAGGAACCGCGGCACCATCCCGTCACCTTCCCGGTACAGAGACAACAGGCGGTTGTATGACATGTAGCGGTACGACGGCAGACGTAGCAAGCGCCGCCCCAGCTTTATCACGTTTATCTCCCGGTTGTCCAGTGACGGTTGCTGGTAAAATAAAAGAATAACGTAGATTTTCAGGACGTCCCGTGCAAATCGGGATACCTGGCAACACTTGTCTTGAGGCCGTGAGGTCAATTGAGATAGAGGAATATGCAACGCGCCGCTTTCCGGAAAGTGCATGCGCCGCAAGCGAGACACGACACTGAATCGACTCAGGTGATAACACGCTGACTATAGAATGCAAGGTAATATTGGACACCAAGCACATACATTGCTCTGATCACAAAGAAAGTAGGTAATGCTCTTGTGTTAAGGAAATCAGACACACCGGTGGTACCACAATACCCAGACCCGAGACAATATAGAAAATTTTGATTTCTACATATTGACCCGACCGGGAATCGAATCCCGGACCTCGGAACGAAGACGCCTTGAATCCAGCGCACTTAGCCACTACACCACCGAGGTCGTGTAAGGTGAAGGTTTAGCGTCGAATCCAATCCCCAATGACGATGATTTAGCATTGGTGGTGGATGATTAGTGTCTAGAGGAACTTTATCGAGTAAAGAAGGCATAGAGAGAATACTTACGGTCACCGAACTTCTCGCACCGTACGTTGGAACGTGGCCCAAACCTTAAAGCAACGAATTTTTAGAGTGTAAGAAAAAATATAAGCAAAAACACTATTTTACCAAATCAAGCATATAGATTTGGCGCTAAATAAACTTGTAATTACCCATATGGTGAGCAATAGTCAACGGTATCCCCGATAATGGCTGCTGTATCTTCAAGCCATTTAGGACCTGTTAAAAAAATCAAACAATTAATTGATCTTTTCGGAATATTCGTTACATTGAAAGTCACCTAGCTTAGCTTATGCAATAACAATTAATCACCTTCCAAAAATTACCCACGACGTGTAACCGTCAAAACTAATGAAATTGCTTCAGTCTGGAATAGCGTAGCTATAGTGCCACCAACTTATTGAAAGAATGGTCGAAAATGGGACTACAGATGTTACTTTACCCACATCATTGCCGCTGGTGCAATAATCCTTTGCACTTTGCACTTTTGGCTTTTAGCAGCAATGCAGTCGCGATGCAGCATCGATGCAGTTGCAAAATGTCAACCATTACACACGTGCGCTACTTTGAACATCGATAAATACAGTCGCGATGCCAAGTGAAGAACAACCAAATGTAGAAGCGCGACTGCATCGGTGCTAACGCGCGAATGCGTGTGTCGCGATGATTTTGCATATATGCTAAAAGTCGCAGTGTGTAAGGGGAAAAAATTGGACAAGTGCGAGCCAGACTCGGGCACTGAGGGTTCCATACTAACTTGAATTAGGGGTCCACTGACGACCTTGTTCTGAGTGATTGCTTGCCTGACAACTTTGCGTGTATTTTAGGATAATAAAAACAAGATAAAACTGTTATTCCAGTTAGAAAATAATTTAAACACAAAAAAAACACAAATAACACATGTAAAAGACACAAATCGATTACTTTGTACGGAAAACATCATTGAACATCGGTTCAGTTTTGTTAGGTTTTTTATGCATTATTTAGACCCCTTACACACTGTATCTCGCGCAACTGCGTCTATGCTAACGCGCGTTAGTATCAATACAGTCACGCATCTTGGTGGGTCTTAAGCATTGATACAGTCGCGATGCAGCATCAATACAGCGCATCCAATGTACCGATGTGCAGTATCGATGCTGCATCGCTACAGTTTAATGGCCAGCTTTTACATCGCTAATGTATCAATCCTAAAAGTAGCGCAAGTATGTAAAGGTTGAGGATTTGCAACAATATCGATGCTGCATCCCGACTGTATCGCTTCTTAAAGTCGCAGTGAGCAAAGGGTCTTAGAGATACATTCAGTATGTTGAAAATCAACTCATATGCAGCAAAATATGCGCAAATACTATCGATCTAATGTCAAACATGATCTTTATGACAGCTCTGGTATCATACGATGGCATTACCTCCAACAGTAGACAATATCTATTTTTTGTGAAACTCTATGTATCCTTCAGTTGTTACCTAATTAGCGTTACGTATTTTGATTAAACGTTACCTTGACTATTTTGTGAAAAATGTGTATATCCATGGATAATATTTGTGTGCTGTGCTAAAAATGCCTAAGAATGCTGGCAAAGGCTGCCGTTAGCTACCTAGTTATGGTTTGTTCTAATCAAGGATAAAGGATCATGGAGAAATCAGGAGTGACAAACCTATTATTGACCTCTTTGTCTTGTGTCGGTCGGAAGGCAACTGGGTCAAAATTTGTACCTAGTGGACCCCTCAAATAGAAAACGGCCACGTGTTAAACCCAGTAGACGATGGCATGACGAGCTGCACATATGTGACAAAGACTGTATCTTGTACTTACCTGTGACTGTAGAGAAAGGGTAGGGAGGCTTTTGCCTTGCATAGGGGCACTTCAGGCTCTTATAATTAAATATTTATCTTGTGTACCGAAGGCATCTTTCAATGCGGCGCGTGGCATCGCGCATCGCGACAAAGCGGACCGCCAAAATCACAGACATACGGTGAAGTTTGCAGCGTTCAAGGAGAAGCGTTTTCGCAAGCGTTTGTTTCTTTTGTAGCGTTGCATTCGCGGATGAAGCGGTAGGCGACGTCGCGTATATTTCTACAGTTTGAATTAGCGCATGAGACGACACAGGTCGTTTCACGCGTCGCCTCACCACAAACTGTAGAAACGTCCGACGCGACGAGCGAACCCACGCGTCTCCTTGAAAGAGGCCTAAGGGGCTTCATACCTGCTGGATGTTGACGCCAATGTTGTGCGACGGCGCTGTGCTCTTGCTGACCACGAAGGGGATGTTGGCGGTGTTCGCGTTCTCGTAGTAGTACCGCACGCCCGCCTGTTTCATCTGCGAGGCCACCGTCGGCAGCTCATATCGCCTGCTGCGGTACTTCACGCGTCGCGGCTGCCTGTGAATCTCCTAAGATCGAAAGATTCTTAAATGCTAAATTCAGCTTCGGCATTTCAGACGTTGCTTTTACAAGGAGCTTATAAGCATCCTAAGCTGATGTTCGACTAAGGGCCGACTTTTCAATGGCCAGATAAAGACTCATAAATCATAAAGCGACAGATTAAATAAAATGACAGCTACGTATGATTGCTGACAATTAGGAGAAGTTTTCAAATTAACCATATTTTATTGCGTTCGACGAATATTTCTTATCTGACAATTGAAAAATCAGCCCTTTGGCATATTAGATGCCGCGATAGGGCTGTTCTGTTACTCATCTACTCAGCAAAAGATTGTTAGACTTAATGATGACTTCTAAAATAGCAACAAGCTGCTACGAGTAATACATGGTATCATCGACACCCCGCATGAAGATTGACCACAGATCAGCTCCACTCAATCGCAACTCTCTTCTCCGAGAAAGTGACGATAGCGTACTTGTCAAGTGTTTTACAAAAAAAATTGGCTAAGTGTTAAGGAATATCACAAAGACAGGTTTTTGTTAATATTTTGATTTAATTTTGATGTTAAGGTAATAAAGATTAAGTTATGATGGGACTGATATACTCTGTAAAAATCCCTAAATTAAAAAATAGGAAAAAATATCACTAAGATAGAATTAAAAGTACTCAGTGCATACGCGTAATGCGCTTACCTTTTTAGGTTCCGCTGTATAGGATTCGTATAATGGGCCCGTCATCTGATCTTCGCTTCTGGGGTCTTCCCTAATCACTGTTGTAACTAAAAAAAATAACGGCTCTTAATCACTTTACATAATCAAGTACGACGTTGCTTAAAATTGGCAAAAGGACATGGTTATACATAATAAAAGAGCAGCTCAATTTAGTTACCAAAAAGGTCGAAATATCCAACAAGAATATGTACTGTCATATTATCGTAAAACTATATGGCCCAGTTTGCAACTAGCAATACATACAATAAGCTAAGTAAACCTCTCCGTCCGCAGCTTGTGGTCGCGTCTAGTAAGTGCCACTAAAGTGGCCCAATGATCAATTTGAGGTAGGTTTTTGATATAGATTGAAAGAGAAATAAATTTATTTATTATTAGGTTACCTCTCTTTTTGGTCTTCTTATCAGGGGAGGTCTGAAGTCGCTGCGGCGAGGGACTCGAGCGGTTGAGGGATTTGTTGAAGATCTCCACCACCGGCCGCTCCTCTTCGTACGCTGGCGCTACGACACAAACTTGGTAATGAACAAGCTAGCGCAAAATAACTATATACTATAGTACAACTCCAATGGATTTTAAAAGTCGATGTACTGTTTATTTTTACACACGAAACTATCATCTAGCAACTATGAGAGGGCAATTTCGCCCTATTCCATTTACCCAAGTCAGGTTCCTTAACCTTTGTTCCGTATCAAATATCGTCCGCATCTATATATCATCTGGGATTGATCGAATTTGAATATGTATTTGTAAAGTACTAGTTATTTATTAAGAGAATGTAAAACTTACCAGTAGTCTGCGGATGAACCCTGCTCGGTTGTCGGTTCCGGTAAGGCACCGAACCATGACGCCATCTTTCCTGATCGTCACCCTGAGCTGCTTCGCGTTTCGGCGCTAAGTTAAACATATACAAGAGTCAATTATTATCTACGACATTCTTCAGAAATAAGGTTCTATTTGAATTTAGTACGAGATCGAAAGGAGAACAGGAGCTATGACTAAGTGCGTGTGTGTTGTGCTGTCACTTAGGAGTTTTTTTCCGATGATGCTATTAGAGGTCGGCTGAACAATCAATTCACACTGAAATCTATACTAATATTATAAAGCTGAAGAGTTTGTTTGTTTGTTTGTTTGTTTGTTTGAACGCGCTAATCTCAAAAACTACTGGCCCGATTTGAAAAATTATTTTTATGTTAGATAGTCCATTTATCGAGGAAGGCTTTAAGCTATATAACATAAAGATACGATTCACAAGACCACAGCAGAAATGAAAAATGTTGCGAAAACGGGAGAAAGATATTCCTTTTGAGAGCTTCCGCTGCATACGCTGCGGAAACCGCTTAAGTTACCCAAAAATTATGTATGACAGGATTGTTCAGCATTAAGAGTTCTATAATAAAGTCCGCGACAGCATATGTCTATCTTTTATGGTTGACTTACTACAACCTTTTTTATGTTAATAAATTTGTAAAAAAATAATGCATTATTTTTAGAGGTGTATTATACACACAGGTATTTATTCTTATCAAAATAAATACATTCATCATCACGAGCATTTCATTTAGAACCAAGTTGCCCTTTATATCATTTGATTTCAATAAATATCTTAGGAGCTATCACAGTTTTAACATAACTCCGCACTAAAATAATGTTCGCAGCTTAAGTACAACGTGCGCTTGCGCTAATATATTATAAAGCTGAAGAGTTTGTTTGTTTGAACGCGCTTATCTCAGGAACTGCTGGACCGATTTGAAAAAATATTTCTGTGTTGGATAGCTTATTTATCGAGAAAGGCTTTAGGATATAAAACATGACGCTGCGACGGGAGGGGAGGGAGCAAACTCAAAACGCGCGGACGAAGTCGCGGGGGACCGCTAGTGGTTTTATAAGCTAAGATTCAAAACATCTACAGGAAATGTACTCGCGTAACTCAAATACACAATGAAATATATAGGTTCCACAAGGAGTTTTTTAATGCATGGAAGGTACCTTCTTTAAGCGGCGCCTCTTTGGGCACATATCTTCTCCGCATGCCCATCGTGGGAGTCTTCTTCGGAAGCCTCGCATCAGCAATCTTCTTCGTTGCTGCTGGACTGTCACATTAAACATTTGACATTTAAGGACCGTAGAAGCTAAAGTAGAGACGTGGAATATGGACCTCCACTGATCTGATAACTAGAGACGTTTTTTTTTTCTTCAAATATGATAACTTGCCTATCGAAAAGTGTTTAATCTATTTCAAATTAAATATTTTTTTCTTTGGAATTTGAATACATTTGGGTAGTTATTATGATCATAAGCACTGTCGCAGATGAGTTCCGCTCTTACTGATATTTCAAAGGTTTTGACAAAAGCCCGAAAAAAAACAGCCTTATCCGATCAATGTTGTCAAGTATTGGCATGACAGCAAAAAGCTCTCAGCATTTTCGTCTAAAGGCTGATTTTTCAATAGTCAGATAAGCAATATTCGTCGAACAAAATACAAATTGGCTAATTTGAAAAACCTGTTGCTTTATAATTTATCACTCTGATAAGTTTTATCTGACCATTGAAAAATCGGCCGTAAGAAAAGTAATTTTTGTATTACTTACAAATCGTGGCGCAGATCGAAGGTGTCGTTGTCGGAGTAGTCAGCCAGCATGTCATCGTCTCCGCAGGCCACCTCCGTCGGCCCTTCGGTGATCTGGTCGCTCTCGCGCTCATTTATAGCTGGTAGTAAATGTCCTTTTAAGGTCAATACGGAATTGTAACTAATATACTCATGGAAAGGACACAAAGGAGGTTTATACGTTTTTTTTTTTATAAAACTACCTTAGCTAGTCGCACAAGCGTAGCGCATCGATAATTGAAAAATGTCTTATTAATGTAGGACTGGCCGGGGTGTTCAAGTAGGAATATCTGCTATCAACGTTCAATTCATGCCTTTGCCCTTTGATACAAGCATTTACATGTCATCATCATCATCATTATCAGCCAAAGGACGTCCACTGCTGAACATAGGCCTCCCCCACGGATTTCCACAGCGACCGATCACTAGCGGTCTGCATCCAGTTTGATCCTGCGATCTTTATAAGGTCGTCTGTCCATCTTGTTGGTGGACGTCCCACGCTGCGTCTCTGGTCGAAGGGTCTCCAATCTAGAACTTTCCTGCCCCAACGGCCATCAGTTCTTCGCGCTATGTGCCCTGCCCATTGCCACTTGAGCTTACTGATTCTCAAGGCTATGTCCATTACCTTAGTTCTTCTACGTATCTCCTCATTTCTGATTCGATCCCGTAGAGAAACACCCAGCATAGCCCTTTCCATCGCTCGTTGTGTGAGTAAGAGACCATGTTTCGGATCCGTATGTCATCACTGGTAACACACACTGGTTGAAGACTTTCGTCTTCAGACACTGAGGTAGATGAGATGAGAAGACACTCTTGCGCAATTTCCCGAACGCTGCCCAGCCGAGTTGGATTCGTCGATTGACCTCTTTCTCGAAGTTGGACCTACCCAATTGGATCACTTGTCCCAGGTAGACGTACTCGTCGACAACTTCGAGAGTTGAGTTCCCAACGGATACTGGAGTGGGTACGACAAGAGAGTTCGACATAATTTTCGTCTTTTCCATGTTCATTTTAAGACCCACTTGTTGGGATACTCGGTCAAGGTCTTCGAGCATAGTGCCAAGATCGTCCAGCGTCTTTGCCACAACAACTATATCATCGGCAAATCGGAGGTGTGTGATGTATTCGCCATTAACACTGATGTCGATTCCTTCCCATTCGAGAAGTTTGAAGGCGTCTTCCAATGCCGCTGTGAACAGTTTCGGAGATATGACATCTCCCTGTCTCACACCTCTCCGCAATGGAATCGCCTTCGTGTTCTGCTCCTGTACTCGGACCGACATGGTGGCGTTATTGTAAAGGCACCTTAACACCTCTATATACCTATAGTCTATGTGGCACCGCTGCAGAGACTGAAGCACCGCCCAAGTTTCGATCGAATCAAAGGCCTTCTCATAGTCCACAAACGCTAATGCATTTACATGTATGAGTACACAAATGTGACAAATGGACACGTGATTACGTGACTTCAAGCATATAACCACCCGATAAGGTAAACTATAAACTGGTTCGGCGCCATCCTCGATAAACTCTAGGTCCTCTCAAATTAATTTCATCCAAACTACAAGATATAGGTGCCTTACCCCACCGAGACGCCATGGCGACGTCGCATCAGCAGTATCCAAGCATATAGTATGAAAATGTATGGTACTTAACTCGGCTAAGGTCCAGATACCATACTTTTCATTTAGCTGGCGACGTCGCTAGGGCGTCTTGATGGGGTGCGGCACTAAGTGTCAAAGTCGCTCACCATCACCATCAGCTCGCGCCCGCCGCGGATGGGTCCGCGAGCCAGAGTGCAGACCCGAGTGCTGTCTTTGCTGCACATTCGAAAAAGTATTTGTAATATTATTATTAATTTAGGGCCGATTTTTCAATGGTCAGATAACACTTATCAGACTGATAAATTATTAAGCGACAGATTAAAACAAATGACAGTTACGTATGATTGCTGTCAATTAGACGTTTTCAAATAAGTCATATTGTATTTTGTTCGACGAATATTTATTATCTGACTATTGAAAAATCAGCCCTTAGTTTGTAAATAAATAATCAAAGGAACAGAAGTTAACTAAGGTATATATTAGATATATGTAGGCATACGCTAAAATGTGTGTTTCCAAGGTTTCTTTTACTCGAAACCAGATTTGGTTTAAAGCGAGCTGCGCCAAAGGGTCCAATTGAACTGCTTAGGGCTTAGCAGCAGTAGGTATAGTTGTAATACTGACAGATGTTGAGTGTAATTCACAACATTGGTAAAGCGTCGCCGCCTACGCGTTATATATTTTTTTAACATTCCAAAAAAAATGTCAGTCGAATTGCTTAGCACTTTGATGACAGTAGTTCTCATGCTTATGTTATAAATGTACAGTTGTTCGTAATTTGTTACATTTTGTCCCGTAGGTACTAAACGTGAAAAATTCTAAATCCAATGAAACAAGAAATAGCACAACATGATAATAAAATTTATCTGGCAAAAAAAGAGATGCGATTGGTAATGAGCCCGGATATCTCAGGAAGCGTTTGGTACGATTTCCCCGCCAGGTCCTTTTTTAGTCCTATTTATAATATAGTCTAAATACTTCCGTCCGCGTCAAGATCAATGGAGGCGACGTCAGCGGACACAGCTCTGTCATCACACTCCGAACGAGGGCGGGTCTGGACCAGTCGGTGCCAAAGGAGGCACTACAGCTGGAACACCTGCGAGGACTGGATACCTCAAGCCTAGAGTACTGTAGAGGTTTAAAGCTACGCGTAAGACCTCTACGTCTCGTTCGTTCGACTCTTCGTATTTTAAATGTAAAAAAAACTTAGACATTTGTCATATCGATTGTCATATTAATTCAATAGATGTATTCCTACGATTGTGAGTCAGACCTTCGTCTTGTCAGTGAAAAAGTAATTTTTATATTCAAGAAACTTTGTTGTTAATTATAAACAAGTATTGATTAATAATCTAACAGAATAGAAGATTGACTTTAACAAAGTTAAGTGGTTTTCTTGTTTACATATTTACGTAGGTAATTATCACAGATCGTGATAATTTCCTACGTAAATACACATTCATACACATAAATACACATTCATATCTTCAAGATAACATCAACGCTACGCTTTCTCACAGTACCAACCAAATTACCTGGTTGTACCCGCGCATCTGCCCAAGCATGCGGTGCTGCTCCACAGTGGCTGGGTCCAGGTACCCTCGGGTAGGGTTCGGCGCTATTTCCATCCGGCGCAGCCTCGCCGCGTTCTGTGACACCTCTGAAATAAGCAGAGCTAACACGGTTTATGGCTTTAGGCATAAGAATACGTTGCCGTAGAAACGGAACTGAGAAGAGATGTGTGATGTTGCTCATGCGATTCAGTAATGATAATGACTCCAATCGACTTTGCATAGCACATCAGTTAAAATGAAACATAGGTACCTAAACGTAAGTAATGTATTTAATTTTTAAGAGAAAATGTAATGGACTTGATTCTGTCTTGAAAGTGATTCGGATATTAATGTCAAAACAGAGCCTAAGTCTGAAATCAGTCGATCAAATACAAAGATAATATGTGATAAGCCTGAGTAATCATATCTTATCCAGTTCTAAACTATGTGTTTTAAGATAAACTTCATTTCATTATTAAGTTGATTTTAGGTAGAGTCCGTTGAGTTGAGTACCTATGTTGGGACTGGTAGAGTTAATGTATACACAACTACATTAAAATTAGTGCAAACCTTTTAAAGGCTAATTAAGAAAGTCCTTAATATTATATTTACGGAGTCATATTTTAATATTATTTACAAACAACAAAATTTATGAACATATTTATTGATCGTGTACTCTCGCTCGTGTCGTACTTGTTTGGCCCTGAACTTGAACTAAAACCATGGCTGTTTTGACATCTTGAAATTCTTTAATTAAAAAATAGGAAGAGCCCCGCCACGAAAAGTTTGCAGAAAAGTTCTGGATTGGAGACCCTTCAAGCACAGGAACAATGTCGGATATTCACCGACAAGATCGCAGGATTTCACTTCATACAGACCACTTGCAACCGGTCGCTTTAGAAATCTTTGGGGAACGTCTGTATAACCCTGTTTAAACTTAACAAATAATTTTTATTCTATTAAGGGGCCGATTTGTCAATGGTCAGATAAAACTTATCAGACTGATAAATTATGAAGAGACAGATTTAAAAAAATGACAGGTACCTACCTATGATTGCTGACAATTAGGCGACGTTTTCAAATAAGCCATATTTTATTTTGTTCGGCGAATATTTGTTACCTGACTATTGAAAAACCAGCCCTCAAAGGAATAAACCAACTCTCTCCTCGAGAGCAACATCAAAACATCAATACTTTTATTTATTTACTTTATTTTATCTTTATTAAGGAAACAAACAGCTGTCTTATAGTACATCTAAATAGATAATTAATTAGCTTAAGTTTCCAATGATAACTATTACAATAAGTGCCAAGAAGACATAATGCGAACAGTTTTTATGTCCCATACATGAAAACTTCTACAAAAAAAAAGAGGGCTTACCTAAACCTAACTACTATTTTATTGTAATAATATACCTGTATCGGTATTCGCTTGTATATGCAGATCTTAAAAGACGACGAAAACTTGTCAATTGCTCATGAAAAATATCTATATGACTAAAAGATGCATCGTATTTGCTTGCGGCTCTTATTAAAAAATATTTTTACGGTAATTAGTCCTACAAATAGGTATGTCAAAGGTGTTTTTTTGTTGTTGTGTAATAACAAAACATGTGTCAAAACAAAGTTTTTTTTTTCAGACATGTTAAAAATGAAATAAATATTTTAATCTTAAACAAGGTCTAAAAAGTATTGATATCAACTTCGAGGTTACTCACCCCCAGAAAAATTTGCCACCCCTTATTCAGTTATATAAGGTCACCTCGTTTTAAGTGATAATATTTAAAGGTCTGATTCAGCATAATAAATGGATCATTTGTTGTAGAAAACACTAAGTTTTTATACGCTTAAGTAAGATTAAGATATATTTTTTTCAGTAATTTATTTTTTATTAATTAAGTATGAGATTAAAGAAAAAGAAGGATTGGGCATTGAATGAGAGGTGAAGCCGATGCGGTAGATAACTTTTAAAATCGTCAGGGTACTTTTAAAAAAAAAAATATTTTCTTCGTTAGAGAAAATAAATTCTCTTTCAAGATGGCCCTCCGAGCACTTTACAAGGAAGAGATATCGAACTTGTCTCACTGACCTCTTTTTTTTTTCTCACATGTGTACCATTAGTATTATTATTATGTGTATGTACTATGTGTATGTTTATTATTCCATAAATATGTATTAATGTATACGGTATTTATGTAATAAGTAGTATGTATGTTTATTTTTTGCTTAAATACCTATTGTAGGTTTAATAAAGTTCTCACTTTTGCTCTTCTATCACTTTCTTCGCGCCGCCAGCAATTTCTCTGTATAGACCTATGGTTGACTGGTAGAGAATGCTTTTAGCATTAAGTCCGCCATATGTACCTTTTGTTTGTGCATGAAGTGTTTTAAATTAAATAAAATAAAAAATAAAATAAATAAAAAATCTCAAATTTCCAAAAAATAATGATAGATTCCTGTTTCTATGATGTATACAAATACACAGTTAAAATATTATCACTTAAAACGATTTGAGTTTATTTAAATCTAAGTATTTTTAATACAAAATAAATCTTCGGTCGTTTCTGTTATAGAGTATGCATGCATAAGTAGATTGGACCCAGGAATCACACTTCCCCACACGAGGTTTGCCCCCTATTTCACCAGCTTAAGGGTCGAATTTCGGAAAATCCTTTCTTATCGGATCCCTACGTCATACAAAGATCACACCTTCTAAGTTTCGATCTCTACGATCAGCGGTTAAGGCTGTGTATCGTATTGATTTAATTAATAATTTACCATGAATTTTACCCATTATAATAAGAAATTTTGTAACTTTTGACTTTTGACGCAAATATGAAAAGGCTACCGATATCCCCATTTTTTGTACTAATTAAAATGTAGTGATGTAGAACGGAATAGAAGCGAGGTAATACAAATAAAAAAAGACACTAATTCATCAAACGATTTTATTTTGTAAGATGTTTATTTAATAATATACACTGGACTGCAAATAAACCGGGCCACCCACTACCTTAGAACTCAGAAGTGTTTATTAATATTTTTACAATGACAAGCCGTTTTAAGTCTTGTTAATCGTTGGTGAATCATTCAATGAAACAAAAAAAAACAGAGAACAATTTTAGTTAAGATAAGTATTTAGTTTTCCCTCCTCTAGCTCGTATAACTGGCAGCATTCAGCCAGCTGCCAGCATCGACCTCACGGGGCTGTCCATGAAATCTTTGAATTGCATACCACTCCCCTTCAATTGCGATTTGCAGCTTGTGAAGGTTTGTTGGAGTCTGGACTCAAACCCGACGTTGGGATGAGCTTCCCATTAAGTCCGGGCTTCGAGCTGGCCAGTTCATCGCACGATTACCGACGTCGTGCAGGTACTGGGTCACCACATATGCAACATGAGATCGTGCGTAATCGCGTATTAACTGTATGTCCTGCCCGATTTATCCTGCGTACGTGATCCACATGATCTACGAGGATTTCAGTAATGTAGCGGCGTGACGTTAAAAATAACGCTGTATGTGCGGTTAACGAGATGCCGCCCCAGCCAGACCATTACAAATCCCCCACCATAACCAACAGTTTCAATTTAAATCGAATTCTCCAGTCACTAGGTATCGTCTGAAAAACTCATTGTACTGAAGATCTTCTGATTCAAAGTCTCCAAGCGACCTTACGCTGCGAATGCCTGCTTGAAGTCAAGCTACAGCATAGCTGCTTCCTGAGGTGTCGTGTCCATTATTGATCGAAGCAATAAGATTATAAAAAATATAAGCGTCTGAAGTAAAGGATGGACAAAACCTAATGAAATCATAAGAAATATCCAACAACCCTCATTGTATAAAAAAGAACGCACATCACGAACTCAAGTCGAAACGCAGCATTCTTTGTTTCGTGTTTTTTGCTTGATTATTATACGAAGTGACGGTACTTATGCATACTACTGAGCATATACTCGTAATTGTGGTAATTTGAATTAACATGATACGTTTTTTTTGTAGGTATAAATTTGATAGTTGATAATTTTATTCTTTTTAAGATAATCGAATCCGAGTTCCGGGGTTAGCTGGTGGCTAGGTTTATTTCAAAATTTCAGCTCAAAGTCACACAACGAGCGATGGAGAGGGCTATGCTGGGTGTTTCTCTACGTGATCGAATCAGAAATGAGGAGATACTTAGAAGAACTAAGGTAACGGACATAGCCTTGAGAATCAGTAAGCTCAAGTGGCAATGGGCAGGGCACATAGCGCGAAGAACTGATGGCCGTTGGGGCAGGAAAGTTCTAGATTGGAGACCTTTCGACAAAAGACGCAGCGTAGGACGTCCACCAACAAGATGGACAGACGACCTTATAAAGATTGCAGGATCAAACTGGAGGCAGACCGCTAGTAATCGGTCGCTGTGGAAAGCCGTGGGCGAGGCCTATGTTCAGCAGTGGACGTCCTTTGGCTGATAATGATGATGATGATGATAATAGGTTTATTTGCTGTCCAGTGTATTTAGTGAAGCTTTACTATTTATTTGATGACTTTAATAACTAAGTTCGGAAGGTAAGCAAAAAAAAATATTTCCGGCATCCATTCGTCCGCACACAACAGTGCCGATACGTGCCGATCAGTAAAGGCCTCCACGTACACAATAGTGCCGGCACAGTGCCGGCACGTGGCGATCAGTAACGTATCCGTATCACTGACACTGATAGATACGTAACTGACAGGCACGTGTCGGAACTGTTGTGTGCGGATCAGCCTTAACGTATCTATCAGTGGCAGTGAACAAATATATTGTAGCATACATCTTGTACGACGCTATCCACACTTGTCAGTAACAGTTACGTTCAGTCACTGACGAATGTGACCACGGATTTCAACAAACGGTTTTCCGATACTACGTTACTCCCGACACTACGCTACTCCGACACAACACTACTCCGACAATACACTACTCCGACAGTATATTTTTCAGACATGACTTTTATGAGACACTATGCTACTCCGACAGAATGATAAATCGACATGATTTTACTCAGATACCATTCTTCATCGGCGAAATTCTATATCGACATTACTCTTTAGCATAGTTATTCTAGTAAATGCTTCTTAAATATTATGAAAGTCTTCATTCTTACACTATACAGGGTGGAAACTTTTTATGCCACCAAGTAGCGTAGTGTCGGAGTAGGTAGTGTCGGAGTAGCGTAGTGTCGGAGTGACGTAGTGTCGGAGTAACGTAGTGTCGGAAAACCGTTCGTCGAAATCCAGTTTAAGAGTTCACGCACGGATGCAGCAAAAGCATTCCAAACGTCAGGAATTAATCCGTGCTATAATCAGTGAGTGAGTAGCATTCGCGTAAATTTAACTAAATACTTATGAAATTAACCAAATACCAAGAACATTTGTAAATGAAGGTACTTACTTTTCTTGGGCTGCGTTCGAACACTGATGAACGGGATGTTCTCAGTGACCGGAGGCTGATCCGTTACTCTCGTCATACTGATGAAATCACATAATTCAATAAGTATATAGCTATTCATATTACAGACTATTACCCCCTTATTCCAAGGCTTAGAACCATACTAAGAATGACCAATTTAAAATTATAATGGCAGCATTCAATAATAAAAGCATACCTACTTTTAACCGACTTCAAAAAAGGAAGAGGTTATCGATTTTACTGTATGTTTTTGTTTAACCGACTTCAAAAAATGAGGAGGTTATCAATTCGACTGTATGTTTTTTTTTGTAACTATGTTACCTCATATCTCAGTCGTTTGTCGACCGATTCGAAATTTTTTTCGCTTACTTAGAGGGTATACCTTCTAGTTGGTCTCATTTTTTCAAATTTGGGATCTAATGATGAGATCTTGGTGTAATCGAGGGAAACCCTCAAACTTTAAAGGCACGTATAGTGTTTCTTTACTAGAATCTTCCTCCCTCCCCCTCTCCTGCAATCACTCAAAATCAAGAAATAAAATTAACTTTAAAATGTAGTAAAAACCGACTTCAAAACTAACATGCACTAAAAAGTCTTAAATAAACTCTTGACTCTTGAAAAAGAGTTTTAAAGTTATTTTTTTAATCGGTCGGGTAACCTTAGTCTTGGTTTGCACTTGTTATATATTTCTTGGTATAGGCTAGTCGACTCCACCAATCGTTAACGTATTTTTATTATTCATAAAGATGAAATAGGAAAATAGGAAACCAAAAATTTGCGCACGGGCGGGATTTGAACCAGCAACCTTTTGGCAAACCGGGCCATAAAGAATAACTGCTTGGGCCATCTGTTTCATAAACAGACGGCTAGATGGCGCTAAGCGTCACGCAATTGACGTTTTCATAAGAAACCACAAATTTCGCAGGGTCGGACTGACAGCACGGTAGCTCAATTGGTAAGAGCGTTTGGCCCGGTTTGCCAAAAGGTTGCTGGTTCAAGTCCCGCCCGTGCGCAAATTTTTGGTTTCTTATTTCATATTTATGAATATAAAATATGACACTGAGTGTTAAAAACATTCTTAAGCATTAGATAGCGAAGCGACATCAATTTCCAAGTTGAATTTATTCTGTAAAGAATAACTGCTTGGGCCATCTGTTTCATAAACAGTCGGCTAGATGGCGCTAAGCGTCACGCAATTGACGTTTTCATAAGAAACCACAAATTTCGCAGGGTCGGACTGACAGCACGGTAGCTCAATTGGTAAGAGCGTTTGGCTCGGTTTGCCAAAAGGTTGCTGGTTCAAGTCCCGCCCGTGCGCAAATTTTTGGTCTCTTATTTCATCTTTATGAATATAAAATATGACACTGTGAGTGTTAAAAACATTCTATAGCAGTATTTTTATTAATTATCAAAACGCTATAGATCATCTATAGATTTACTATGGCCATTTAAAAATATCACTTCATAGTTTTCTGTTCTTAACTGACGCAATTTATACTGTTTACAGAGCTTTTAAAAAATAAATTGTGTGAATTAATAAGAATGATCAATGAACTAGGTTAGCCTTAAATATTTTCATTAATTGGGTTCGTCGAAATCTTGGTGATTGCAGGAAGGTGCCGAATTATGGTGGTTGATTTTCATTTAGTTCTTAGTTTCAAAAAATGCTTATGTTAGGTACCTCCGTTTTTTTAATTTTCTTTTCTTCTTTAAACCTTTTACCAATTCGATTTTTTCCTGTAAGTCATTGCAGCGAGATTCTGCAAGTGTAAATTGATCATCCACTTCCGGGATCGAGGCTGAAAGTTTAATGCGTATTTAGTGAAGTTATGAGCTTACCGTCCAAATTATCAAAGTACTGAACCGTTATTCTCTTTGCCAACATTCAAGTAAGTTCAGGTTAGTGATACAAGATCATTTATATGATTTTTTATATGGATTATTTGTTGAGTTAACCACCCCTTGGACATTGTGTGCCCATTGCATAAAAGCTTAAAACGTACTGGTCTATAGTAAATATATTTAAATAGGTAGGTAGAGTTTCGTACCCCTTATATCGAGTTTCCTCTCGGAACGCGTCCCTTCTACCACAACTCCAGCCAAACTGCTGGAGCTTTTGTGACGCTTATCTGCGAAAAAGTTAAAAATATTCTATTCAATTTTGGATCATATTTCATTACGAATTTTACAGATCTTGTTATGTAACTAACAATGACAACAACGGAGTTGTAAGATAAGTAGAACCCAGATTTTTCTTAGTCGTTTTGTCAAAGGAAAATCAGGATTTTAACTTGTAACTGTGATCATCAATTCCTTGCCCTGCTCTCAGTGCATCTGGAGTCGGTAAAATATGTTTTTCTCTTCCACGCGGGTATCAGATGCGATAAATACGTGGAGCAGTGCATTAAGTGCAGTGCAAATTGGTTATAGAATATCGGTTTCAACATATTATTTCACTATTTTGACAATGAAAGACATCAGACGTCGACAGTAGCCATCGTGTTGTTGAGGATTCGCTTTATCTTCGTAATTTTCTTAAGCTTGCGGTCCGAATGGCACGGATCAGACGTCTTCGCACTGATATTACTGGTCACTTTAATAGTATTTGTTGTAAACATAATAATAAGAGACTTCAGATTGATAACCACGAGTTACATTTGAGTTGCTCTATGACTAACCTTTGAATATCTTTAAACCGTCGCCCATATTAACTAGAAATTTTCATACCACACGATTTGAGCTCTCGTGTTAATTTTTAAATAAACTGACAACAAATTAATAAATTTAAAAAGGATATGCTAATAGAAAAAGCACTAAAAAATCATTACGTCAAAGTTGTCAAAATAATACCAAGCTGAACAAGATAGCATCGGCATTAACTTCAAAATCTATGAGCTATGAGATTCATTTTTAAAAACGAGCAAGAAGGGCACAATAATCCGAAAGTGAAGGTTGCAAATGCAAATCGACCCCACACGCAAAGATTTGACATTTTTACTTATTTATTAATAACTGAGCCCCCTCAAACATATATTATTTTTTATTATTTGTATGGGATTCGTAAAACGGTTAACAGGATACACCTACCTACCAAGTTTCATCAGTGTAATGCTAATAGTTTTATAATAAAGTTGCTGTGACATAGGGACGGACATTGACTTGATAGACGCCATTCGGCTACGAATGGCAAAATCGCCCCTAAAAATCATAAACAGCGACAATTCGTTAAAGCACAGCACATGATGATTGTTAATTTTGTATATGAACAAAACTAGCGGTCCCCCGCGACTTCGTCCGCGCGTTTCGAGTTTGCTCCCTCCCCTCCCGTCGCAGCGTGACGTTTTATATCCTAAAGCCTTTTTCAATAAATAAGCTATCCAACACAGAAATATTTTTTCAAATCGGTTCAGCAGTTCCTGAGAAAAGCGCGTTCAAACCAACAAACTCTTCAGCTTTATAATATAATTAGCGCAAGCGCACGTTGTACTTGAGCTGCGAACATTATTTTGGTGCAGAGTTATGTTAAAACTGTGATAGCTCCTAAGATATTTATTGGAATCTAATGATATAAAGGGCAACTTTGTTCTAAATGAAATGCTCGTGATGATGAATGTATTTATTTTTATAAGAATAAATACCTGTGTGTATAATACAGCTCTAAAAATGATGCATTATTTTTTAACAAATTTATTAACATAAAAAAGGTTGTAGTAAGTCAACCATAAAAGATAGACTTATGCTGTCCCGGACTTTATTATAGAACTCTTAATGCTGAACAATCTTGTCATACATGGTTTTTGTGTAACTTAAGCGGTTTCCGCAGCGTACGCAGCGGAAGCTCTCAAAAGGAATATCTTTCTCCCGTTTTCGCAACATTTTTCATTGCTGCTCTGGTCTTGTGAATCGTATCTTTATGTTATATAGCTTAAAGCCTTCCTCGATAAATGGACTATCTAACATAAAAATAATTTTTCAAATCGGGCCAGCAGTTTCTGAGATTAGCGCGTTCAAACAAACAAACAAACTCTTCAGCTTTATAATATTAGCATAGATTAACAATCATCATCATCACAGACGTTGGTCTGAATAAAAATCTCCAATCGACTATGCGAAGGCCGTAGCGAAGACCTAACACTACTTACAACTCGATTCAAAGTACGGAATTATTAAGACAAACGCTGATATCTATTTACGTCGTCCACGTCGTCCTCGAATAAATACTTCTTTTTTTCAACACACTTGCTCAAAACGACGTTTTTATTGCACCGATTTCTGGCTCATAATCCTAGATATTAAACACGTGTGCTTTGTCAGTATATTATTGAACGAGTGCCTTTACCCGACCAATTTACATTTGTACCCTAGAACAAAGTCGTAAGTAAGAAGAAGCGATATAATTTTGTCGGATTATAGCTTTCATTTTAGCAACAAACAGTACCTATTTATGCGAAAAATAACAGTATCTACATATTTATTTCAATAAATGGTAAATCGAGCATTATTACTAAAAAATAAATCAAATTCATTTAAAATTTTCTGTAATTTGTGTTTTTCTTAGCAAGTGTGTTAATAATGCACATCCTATTTTTAAATTACATAAACGTTATAATAAATCATCTTCTTTATACTAAACTGAATAAAATTCCTACGCTACGGATCCCCATCTTTCCTGCTATTTCAGCTAAGTCAAGATAGATGATGGACCTGCACCCGCTGAAAATCAGCGTTGTGGTACATGCGTTCCTCTGCCATAAAAGTATTTTCTTTCTTTCTTTCAGATATTTGAACGTAAACAATTCTTTCTTTCATGTTAGAGTTAGTTACTTCAGAGTAAATGGATGTAGAGTAAATGGTTTTATAAGTGATATAAAGTTGCTAAGCAAAAAAATACATTTAAATCCACATTTTAGAGGGTTAAGAGCCCATCATTGCTTCTTTACGAAAGAGAATATGAATAACCAATAACAAAGATCAATTTCTTCTTAAGTTTATTGATGCAATATACAACCTAAAACTACTTACTGACACAAAGAAAATATAATAAATCCAATAATAATTAACGTACATTTTAATTAAAATAATTCGCGCGTATTGTAAGATACAAGAACACAAAATAAATAATACCTCAGAACAGAACTCGTTACTATTTCAAATTCGTACCAATCGTTGATATATTTCTATATACATAATACGAGAAAACTTGAATACAAATATTTTGTTAAATACTATCGTGTTACTTTAGCGCCGAAGAAGTCTTTATACTAACTTTATTGAATACAGGGATTCCAATGCTGAAAAAAAAACTAGCTCCACTGTTAATATGACTCCTCTACAGAAAAAGGAAGAATGTAAATATAAAGTAAGTATAATTATATACATTATACAAAACATAAGTCTATCGGATTCCTACAAACGGGACTCCCTGTATATTGCACCCATTACAAATCTGTGATGCTAACTTTAATACGAACGGGGTACAAACTGGTAGACGATACAGGGTTATTGGAGGAATGATCAACGCCAATAGTATCACACATTAAACATGATCCGGTTAATTTGCGATTTAGTCGCAGCAAGCTGGGCTGTGCCGGGAAGTCACAGCAGTAATCTCAATCAATAAAGATTTACAATGTAACATGAGTCAAAAGCGTATTATCTTGTTATTAACACATCGCACAGCAAACATTTCTTTGTATTACCTTAACTTTAATACAATACAGCAGAATAAAGGCCTCTACACACACAACAGTGCCGGCACAGTGTCGACACGTGCCGATCGGTAACGTAACCATCAGCGTCAGTAAAAATGTATATTGCAGCATACACCTTGTACGACGCTATCAGCACTCGTCAGTGCGTCAGTGACAGTGATCACCGTAACTGACGAGTGCGGATAGCGTGGTTAAAGATGTATCGCGAACCTTCAATAACCCTGTATCTCTCTCACGTCCAAGTCAGACTGTGCCCGCTCCGACCTCGGACCAGAACACCTGACTACTGAGCAGTAGCGACACGTACGCTTAACACACATTACATACCGTATAACTATTTCATAAGGTATTTATTTAGAATGTCTGTTTACTGCAGTCATGGGAAGATCATTAAATGTATTTATCTAGCTAACAGTAGCCATAAACAATTGTATAATGTAGTTGTTACGTTCGACCGACAATTATTAAATGTACGACGGTACCACCGATTGTGATTTGCTTGTGATTGTATGTTTGTCGGTCTGATACGTTGGACGCTGTGTGCGGTAATTCAGTGGCGTTATACAGAGTATACTTCTCAAGCTTTGAGTTGATGAGCAAGGACTCATATTGTGTCACTAATAAGATTAAATACATTTTTTAAATGCAAAAGCTTCGCACGGAATGAATATTTTTTTAGTTCAGTCAACATACTCATCGCATAATTGAATACCTAATTTGTTTGTACCACTTGATTAAATAAATATAAAATCGATATGTTCTCAAACCACAATATACTCTGTATAAACACTAAAATGCTTTTCAATTCATATTATCAATAAATGGAGTCATTATCAAGCTGAGTTTAGAAAAATAATTATGCTAATCTACATTAGTAATTGGTGTTCTGAAGCTGTTTTTATATAAAGCTACAATCTGTTAGGTCAATTTACTAAACATTAATTAATAAAATATAAGAACACATTGAAATATTAAATGAATGACACACAAAGTAGCCGGCCTCAGACACAGCCGTTACAAAACTACACAAGACTATTTAGAGGTTACTGAAATCATATTCATTAAATGCATAGTTTGCACTGCGCATAGAAAATGTTGTGCATAAAGTTGCTAAATACTTAGCAAACTCTTTCGAATTTCAAATCAATTTTGTAAAAACCCAAAAACTGCATTAAAATTAACAGTACAACTAAATGCATACATTCCAATTTCATTTTCATATTTTCATAATAAAGTTCAGTAACCATTATTTATTTTTGTTATATAATGCATATTAATATTGGTATAAATGGCTTAATAATTACAAATAAAAATTAATTTATATCTAAGGCAAATGACATAGTATAAAATTGTCCTTTAGATATCATTATAATAAATGGAAAACTGTCAGGCCTGAATAGAATATATGTCCAGCTTTAAGACGCATGTTTAGCGACTGTAATATTCATTATTTTTATTTTTATGGCGTGTATTGTTCAGTAATTATGGAATAAAAATATTTTGAATATTACAGTTTATGTTAGTATATAGGTTTTGTTATTGGTGTCGTGGCAGCACTGCGCTGCGTCAGCTCCCGCACATTACAACAGTACACATTTCCTTTTCTTGACTGGCTCCGGGGGCTCCAGTGCTGCTAGTATTGCTTCGTCGAAAACATTCTTCAGCCCTTTCTGAAATTGACAGACATGACTTTATTTGCCCTATTATAAAATGAAGCATAAAAATAACAGGTTATGTGCCTGCTATCGTCCCTGCATACTGCAAGCTCAAGTGTACAAACCTGTGTGAGAGCTGAGCATTCGACATATTTCACAGCTTTGAGCTCCTTCGCCAGTTTTTCGCCCTGCTCTAGTGAGACCGGCTTTTGCTTTATCTTAGCTAACTTCTCCATTGTTGCCGGGTCATCCCTCAAGTCTATTTGTGTCCCAACTAGTAGAAATGGTGTTTTCTGCTGATGATGAGTAATTTCTGGTACCCACTGAAATAAAATTAATAAACCACATGAGACATTCTCAATCATCAAATTGTTTAAATACATAAAATTGCATTCATCTAATCATTATTACCTTTTCCTTGACATTTTCAAAGGAACTTGGGCTTACCACGCTGAAACATACAAGGAAAACATCCGTTTGTGGATAACTCAATGGCCTCAACCTATCATAATCTTCCTGACCTGTAAACAAAAAGACGTAAATATTAATCACAATTCATTACCTAATTAGAGTTGAAAAACGTTTTCATACGTACAATGGCCCAATCATGAGGCTAAGTGCGGAAAATACCCCAGCCAAACTAACTAACTAGAGTTGAAAAACCATGAAAATGAATGACCAATAAAATAAACATCAGTTTATTAAAACATACCTGCAGTATCAAAAAGACCCAGTGTGTACGGTTCTCCACCAATCATGACTGTTACAGCATAATTGTCAAACACTGTGGGGACATACTCGGAGGGGAATTTGTTTGTTGTGTAACTGATCAGTAGGCAGGTCTTTCCGACAGCCCCGTCGCCGACAACCACACACTTGATAGTCTGCATAGTGTCCTGATATTTTGTAGCTTCCCAACAAATATTTCAATCTATAGTCACTTCTAGCTCTGTCTTGTATATTGGAGTTGTTCGCTCACCATAGCAACTTTTAGTTGCCTGAAACAAAAGCATTTGACAGTCAGAACTTTGCATTGCAGTACATTTTATGATATTAAGACATACTTAATTTATAACAAAATACCTAGGTTTTATTACAAAGCTTTTGCCTCAGCCAAAGGATATCTCCTGAGATATCCTTTGGCTTAGATATCTTTTGGCTTATTTATTCTTGTGTCTCCTGAGTAACAAGAATATTTACAAAATCCAAACACCTGTTAATCCTGTTATCTACCCCAAAAATTATAGCTAGGCACATCTTAGTAGTAAAGTTGAGAAAACTAGAAGCAATTATGAAAATAGTTAAACAATTCATAAAAATTTTTGGATGGTGATTTAAATGCTTTGAGCATTATGCATTAGCTGCATAATTCAAAGATGGCCTAATTGTTTCGTAAACACATCATGAGTAGACAAAATGACACACAAATGATAAATTGTACACACAATAAATAGATATCATAATTTGATGGCAAAGTGATAAGCCAATAAAAGGTTAAACTAGAGTTGATCTGATAAAAAGCAGTACGCAACAAAATTTGTATAAATAAAAATAGTGATTCTAGTTTCAGTAACCAAATCACCATTTAAGACTACCAAATTATGTTACAAGTTAAGAAATAGTAATGAATTCGCTAGCTTGCTCTATCTATGTAGCTAGAACAGATAACTCCATATTTGATACCATACAGAAAAGTCACAAAGCATTGATATATCTAGGTAGTGATTAATTTATTGGAAAAAAGACCAGAACAAATCATGAAAGCATATTTCCAGATCTGATTTCAGTTAAATGAATTCTCGTTTCTTCAACTTCTTGTTTAAAAAATGATCTTCTATAGTGAATTATGAAAACAAAGCAAAATTTATAAACATGAAGTACTGTAACATTTCTTTCTTACCATGTAAATATGGCTGATGTTGTGGGAAGTGTACTTTATAGTAATATTTATATTACAACTTATTGCTGTTTATAAACAGAATTACCTCTATTTCTAATAGCTATATACATAATACTAAAAATTAGACACAACGTGAAAGCATACAGCATAAACTGTTCTAAATAAGTCGCATAGCCAAAGGAAGCTAGAACACTGGATTTAGGTGGAAATTAATGGGGGCAATGACCCGATTGACTATCATGTAAATAAAACTACACAAAAAGTATAAAAAACTGTGTAGGAACTAATTTCGCAGGACTATCTATTGGTGTACAATCTGTACGCACCCAGGGTGCCATGACTGTCGAATCATCGCCATGCCCCAGCACAAGCTAGTTGCCATAGCACGACGTACGTTACCTTTTACATTCCACATTCCATTCGCGTGGGTGTGTCCCCAAAGATTAACACTATCAATGAGCACTCATATAACTTCGTAATAGAACTCATACCAAAATTATTTCAATATATGTACCTAAATATTGATAACTATTCTTTACATAATCACGTCACACACAATACGATACGATTTGACGTCCATTTTGTGTAGAGTCAGAACACAATAAAATTATCTGGGTATAACACAACTACAGTTTTAAGAAATAAGATTGAAACTTACCTCACGAATTTATTGCAATATCAAACTACAAAATTCACTTCAACACGTTTTAAATACAGTTGGAAATTACATTCAATCACGTAGCGGGTTGGGTCATTGACGGTGACGCCATTGATTAGATAGTGATGTGCCAAAAAATATAATTTACAAACTCTATGGTTGTAAGGAACACATACACATTCAGTATATACTATTAAGGACGCTACGTGCACAATAGGTACTCGATTTCTTTTAAAATAATTGTGGGTCAATTAGGTGAAACAAAAAATATGCCAAAATAGCCAAATACGTGACAACTTAGAGCAACACAATGAATTGCAAAAATCCATGTCCAAGCTTTTTAGGGTTAATCAAATACGGAATCCTAATAGTTCAGCCATGTCCGTCTATCCTTCGGTCCGTCCGCCTGTCCGCGATTAACCTCAGGTCTGGGTACTCTCTACTCCCTGTGGCGAGATCCCACATGCTATATTTTTTTATTTATAACACAAAAATATTTACAGATATTATGTATTACACTGTACATATACATATATTACACGTACAAATTACATAAAGATAATAAAACATTAAATAAAAAAATAAACAAACATATTTAACTTACAACTACAACTCCACAAATTAATTACTTTCAAAAACCATAGTTATCGCATCGCATTGCACAGCATAGTTTCAACTGTACGCGCGACCTACGGCGCGCCGCGAAGATGATGACATCCATTGTTTCCATGGCAAAAAGAGAGAATAATAAACTATAACGAATAGCATGTTATTTTCGTGTTCTCTAAAATTTCATTTGCATTACCTAATTAGTTTATTTAATTGTTGTAACCTTCTGTACCGAACACGGATTGATACTGTAGTTGTGTGTTTATTGCAAATCCAAGGAGTTGAAATAATGATATTGTGATCTTTGTGGCTCAATTCAATGGGTTTGCACAAGGTTTTTTTTTTTTAATTTAATTATCATTTCGTAAATTAAGTTTACAAAATTACGAATTCACAACAGGTGGCACATGAACCACCATCCACCTCGCTAGGAATTTAATAGTGCAATGAAACATTCCCCTTTCATTGTAACATTTAACTATGTGGGGTAATCCGTGCCTTTTCTGGTCTCCGACTGTTTTTGGCCACCTGACAACAAATGTTCAAATATTAAGGTTCCTAAGTAATAATATTATTTGAGATTTCAAAATATAAATAAACTGCTAAGCAATCGTTTTATTAACAACATATCCCTTTAAAGTAACACGAGTCAATTTGACGGCAAATTTTAGACTGTCGGTCTTGAATTTTTCAGAAAATGGTGTTGATCACTAACGAAAACGTAAGCATGGCTTAAGTTTTTAGATGCTTTTATTTGAAACTGTACTGCATGCATCAGACAGTTTATAAAAAATACTATTTTATGACTTCGAAATAACCGTACACTACTTCATTTGTTTTGATAATCCATACAAAATACAGAACGGTGGGGATGGCTAACAACTGCAAATCGTAACGTTTTCAGTTATTGGCCTGTATTGGCCCACTAGGCTGGTAACGTAATTTAATATTTTGAGATCGCTGGTCTTGGGGCAAATCATTGAAAATGTGACGATTTTATATATTGCAAATTCTATGTAAACATCTGAAAAGATAAAACATACTTCTGATTAAATCACTCTTGTTTGATACACATAAGAAAGAGCTTCCGTGTTTTTATGCCTTAATATTACTGGCGTGCATTAAGCTAGCAGCTTTTAGTGTTATCATCGTCATTATTGGCCCCGGAATAGACACTGTGGCTTTTTTTGCCTTGACGGCCATCATCATTTGCGTTACAGGGCCTGCGCACTGCCACTTGAGCTCACTATTTTCGCGGGGTTATGTTCGTTACATTGATATCTAATTTTTTTATATATCTTTGCAACGAATAAATTTGTGAGTAGAGTTTTAAGAAAAATACTGAGGATATCCCATAGCTCAATTTAGCTTTTTAATGAAGACCGTGGTTGGAAATTAATGTTTTAGATCTGTTTGAATCTTTTATTCAAGTTGAGGACTAATAATACAATAAATAATTATAAGGGGCGGTAGTTTCGTAGATTTCATTTAATTGTATTACGAATTATTCTTGTGAGAAATAAATGTTCTTGAATCTGAATTTGAAATAAATCATGGTGATCTATATTAAAATAATAACTTTTATTTATTTTTAGCTAAATAATTTCAATTTAAACATTAAATAAAATCTTTTGATACAAATGCTCAAAAAAAAGTTATACAGGAAGTAAAATTGGATTTTCTTTCAACTTTAAAACGATAGCGAGAGTTGGTATGTCCTATTTGGTGCTTTATCTTGCAAATTCCATAATTAAAATTATATACGAAAGCTACGTAGTTTTCCGTACTCCGTATCCTACCCTACCGGAAAGATTCCTTGTGTTTTGGTAGGCTACGGTAGACTTCCAACCAATGATATTGTATTTAGAAGTAGATAACGCCTCGCGAACTAAAAGAGTACACAAATATGGCACCGTCTGATTAATGGATGTCAATGGATTGACATCTATCCATCAGAGGTGGAATTCTGTAAAGCAATCGTATTCAATTGACAGTTCATAACGTACGATATGATCTGTCAAACCCTTTCTTCTTTGCCATTTGACAATCGCACCCTAATATATTTTTTAAAGTATGTCGTTACATTACAATAGACTCGTTGGCCTAATTTTAAAATTGAGTTCACACTTTAGCTCGGTAGTATATTATGCAACAAAAACATTTTATTTTCAAACTATTTAACATTTAAAATATTGAATAATTATCTAATAAATGCAATTTAAATGTATCAACGCCATGGCGCCAATATTAGAGTCACGTTCACTGCTATGCATTCACGATCACGTGACCACATGTATATTTTTTGCAAATTATTTAATTAAAATATTTACAGTCCTTATTTTAATAAATAAAGAAATATTTATTAATACACCATAGCCATCTGGCATCATGTAAACAGGATGATTCCTTCAAATAACACGCTAATAGTGAGCGTACATATTTTTTTCTACAATCGTGAGGATCATCCCTCACAGATGTGTTTATCAATAGTCTTTTGTTATACTTTTGTTAACGCGTGTGCCAGTGACCTTTTGATCCGTGAGCGTCTACGCTGTTTCTTAAAAAAAAAATGACAAAAAACATATTAACGTACATTTCCATAGACATATTTGTTAGGGTCGTGCGGGCGGGATTCGAACCCGCGACTGCTTATCTTTGTAGTCCGGAATGTAAACTTGTCTTAGAATACGTCTCAAAAGTCACTGTCTTAGAATATCGACCATGTTAGTCCGTGGGTTGGCTAAGAAACAAAACTCACTAATTTTATTGAAAATACTTCAATCATGAATGATAGGCTTCATTAAATACAATTAATTACTTAACGAATATATGATATACGGACTATTTTATTTTATTTAGTTAGGTGTTTCTGCAGTTTTAAAGGCGCACAGAGGCATTAAGACACTGACGCCATCAAAAACAGACTACGTCAAAATTATGACCCCAATTTGAAGTGAGGTGTTGTTTAGCTGAGCCATCTTTTAGCCTCTCACCGGTGATCTAGTTCTTAATACAATATCATTGCACTGATCATGTACACTATATATATCATATACACTACTTACTTTTTAACAAAAATAAAACGACGACACTAGCGACACCAAAGTTTGCACCCCTAAACATTCATGGGTCCTAAATGCAGAGCTTTCAATTCTATCTGTCACATTGTATTGTCTATGGTTTGAACCACAGATTAGCAAGAGTATAGTTTGTAGGTTTGAACCGGACCGGCGAAAAACAAAAAACTCCAATGACAAAATCAAAACAAAAGAAAATTTCACTAATTTTCATTTACGTTTAGCCAGTGATTGACGTCTCGTGGTTTTGCGAAATAAAAATCATAAAACGATTCCTTGCTCCCCAAAAGTTTTCTTAGTTTAACCTACAATGCTTTTTCTGGGTGACGGTTTTCCGAATTTCACTGCAAAATCTACGGAAGGAGAGATAAATTTTCACGAATGGCTTGGCGATTCGTAAGTGCATACTCTTGTTTCTGGAAATTATTAAATTACGTGTAACTTCCTGAGTTGGCAGTTCCATCTGGAAGGCACCTGGTTTTGTACTTGTTAGGTTTTTTCATCATATTCAAGGAAATTTGATTGCCTTCAGCGATCCGGTCCATACCAAATTGCCCGCATTCGGTCAATATTATACGGACCAGGCCGTAGACCGCAAATGATTTTTCCCTTAGTAGCAACATGAGTAACATGACTTGTGTGCATTAATTATCAGCAACTAAATCTTCGGCTTGACTAGGCACTTTTAAATGTATAAAACATTATAAAGCCAAAGAGTTTGACCACCCTAATTGATAATAAATAGTTTTTTGTTATTTATATCCATTTTTTTTTCAGATGGGGTATCCTATTCTCGCATCCATCTGACTTCACTCCTGTTTGTACTACAGAGTTGGCTCGAGTGATAACTCTGTTGCCAGAATTCACCAAGCGTAATGTGAAAGTGATTGGCTTGTCCTGCGATTCAGTGTCCTCCCACATTGAATGGTGTAAAGATATCAATACCTATGCCGGTAAAAATAATTAAGCTATTATTTTTTCGAGTCCTGTGTTATAGTTCACTCTAACCAAAGTGCTTTTGTAATGAAACTTCCTTTGACTTTTCTTTTTTGTTATTTACTGTTGTGTTTTTTGACTGTTATTACAACCACCATCAAATGGTTAAATAAAATAATCATGAAGACTGTATAGTTAGGGTTACAAGGTTATTACATCTATAATACAACCAGTAGTAACTATTATACCCGTTCATTCAATTATTTATTTACTTCAAGGTTGTATCAAGGATGAGAAGTTTCCATTCCCAATAATTGAAGATGACAATCGCTCTCTGGCTGTGAAATTGGGTATGATTGACAAAGATGAGAAGAATGCTTCTGGTATACCTCTCACTGCCCGGGCAGTCTTTATTATAGACCCAAACAAGAAGTTCAGGCTGTCTTTACTATACCCTGCTACAACAGGACGGAATTTTGAGTAAGTGAAATAGAATTCGTATTAATATTACTAGCTGTACAAAGAGGCTTAAAGTCACAAAGTTTTCATTAATTATTGACCAGATAAGCCTATTTTTTGATTTGGTTTTGCATCCATGTACCAAAGCAGAAATAATGACAGTTTTCTTATGAAAATATCTTGTTTGTAGTAGCTTAACCTGTGCTTAGTTTAGTCAAGGGAAATGGTATTATAGGAAGTAAATAAAATTTCAGATAGCAATAATTTATTTGTGAAATGCTGTGATGCTGATGATGATGATTTTTTGTAGTGAAATACTGCGTGTTCTAGACTCCCTGCAGTTGACTGACCAAGCTAAAGTAGCAACTCCTGTAGACTGGAAGGTAAGTTAATACAGTTTTTTTTTTGCATGAAAAGATCCACTGCATGCCAACACGCTAGGCTAACAACTCTCATGTTAAAATCTTCAAATTGCCGACAAGATGGCGTCCAAACACTACTATGTTTTGGTGATAGATAATCAATCACGCGATTTGAAGATAGTAAATTTTTTTGATGGGTTGGTTGGGACCTTTAGAATCGCCTATGGAACCTGTTTCCAGTATGCATAGAACTTTAATAGATTCCCTAAAAAATCGTTGTCCGGTAAAAACACAGCAAAATACACACCAAAACCAACTGGGTTAAATTAAAATAATGTTCCGGCGCATACCACTTTTTACAAGAAAATGGCTTCTGACGTATTCACAAAACCGGGAGTCGCGTCGTCAAAAGAAGGTGCGTGGTTTAAGTTATTTTGGATCTCAAGGTGTTAAGGCAGTGACCTCGATAGTACCTCAAGCATGCTTCCGTCTGTACATGGGAGTCGTTCGATTCATTGCCCTTTGGAGCACCTGGTTGTATGAAGCAATAGACTGCTATAACAGGCACAGTGCCGTATGGCCATGCGAGTAGCCCGTGGTCATCGGACGGCTCTTGTGCTTGCTAAGAGCGTGCTATGCAAATTTGCGCCCGTGGCCGCTTGCAAAAGTTCATACGGCGTCCTCTAGCTTCGCCGAAATATCCATAGTTAACGTCAAAAATAGTTTATGATATGCATGCATATAGTAATATCAAACACCCGTTTCCTCTGCGGCCATACATCATTCACGCGCTTATCGATAACTGTGCAGTTTGCAGTGCAACGCTACGCTTCCCCGTAAGGCCCGTGAGTGTCAATGAGACAAGTATACGCTATCGCAGTCCCACTTTTTACCGCCGCAAAATAAACGAGTTTTTCATATTATTATTACTATAATATAGACATGGTCAATCATGGAGTCATAGGGGACCATTACACTGCCATCATGAGTTTACGGCGGTTTTACTTGCTAGCGACGACGGAAAAAGGGTGTGGAAAATTTTACTTCTGCAAGTGACCGCTAGAGGCGCTGTGCAATTTTTCATAGACCTTTTTTACGTCGTCGCTAGCGAGTAAAACCGTCGTAAACTCATGATAACAGTACAGAAGTTAACGAACTACGTAAGAGATAAATAAATAACGCAATCACAATAAAATATTTGAAAATGCGTCAGTAATTATAACAACGATAAAAATATTGAATCCTGCGTGGCACCAATCGATAGAGTTGACCTATGACTGTTTTAAAATTACACTTGCGTCAAACACAAACGTTTTGTCTAAAGTTTAAACACAACCATAAAAGTTTACATTAAAATATAAATCTACTCAAATTCGATGAATCTAATCCAAAATTTCATAACAATGCGGTTCGATTTCATCGCGTTTGAATGTTTTATTATGAACCAAGTGTGTTAGGTAAGTGATCATTATTTGATTTGTACCTTTAAAAACCAAGGTATCTATCTATACAGCGCGGAACATACATGGGGTGTTTTCGAACGAAGTGTGAGGAATCTAAAAAAAATATGATATGACGTCACCTCTTGGCATTAATTCTTTTAAAATGCACGTTGACTTTCATTACAATTGGCGGATGAGAGAGTTTTTAAAGTATTTCTCGTCGAGTAACGTTTGAAAACTTTTCATCGTGTTTGAATATTGGGTCTCATTTTCAGATGGGCGATGATTGCATGGTGCTTCCGACAGTGCCGGAGGACCAGCTAACCAAGGTGTTCCCGCAGGGTGTGACTGTGGTGCCTCTTCCCTCCGGCAAGAACTACCTCAGAAAGACCTCCTGCCCCAAAATATAAACTATCGTTAACAATAGTCGGCGTGTTATCAACTGAGTCGTCATTTCAATGTTTATCCCGCTTGCACTTGCCGATATGCATGCATATTCTTATAAAAGTGGTCTGACGAATCAGATGCTGACGCTCTGACTATAGGCATCGTCATGGAGGGGACCTCGAATATTTCCTGTTGAGCTTACAAAGAATTGATAATATTTTATTTCAAAGTTATTTTTGTAATAAATTGTTGTGTGAATTAAACCTACTGGTTTCAAATTGATACCTCAGTCATAGTACAGACATTCAGTAAATTATGTAGGTATTTAGGAATTTTTGGTGTGGTGAGATACAGTTTCTTCCAATATATTTTTAGGGGTTCCGTAGTTCAACAAGGAACCCTAGTTGTTCCATGTAAGTCTGTTTGTCCGCAGTCCAGCAGCGCAAAGACCTGAGGTGCTCGAAAACTGACTCCGCATAGATACATGTATTGTTGACTACAGCCACAAGACCACAAGAAATAATTAAGTTTCATATGATTTCATAAGCTTTGATATTATCGTTTATTTACTAATTTCTACTAGACTTAAAGAAAGAGAAAAATGTATATATGATATACGGTTTAGAAGAACTTTATTTCTATTAAAGAATACATATTCACTTACAGAGAAAACAAGATAATACTAAAAACTATACAAACACTATTCTACATTTAAACAGTGTCTATTTAAGTAATAGGTTTTACAGTAATTATCTACTTGAGCGTACGTAAAAATATTTAATATAATAGGATGTGTTGGGTAGAAATGTAAATTCCCAGATAATATAATACTACAAATTGTTGGAACTCATCAAGCAACCACGGATGTAAGAAGCTAGTGAGCGCACTTGCATACTGGATGCGGCAATTCAACAATAAACGCAGAACAGTAAACAAAAAACAAAAAAATATATACATTTAGGTACATGTTGTACTAAGTTATTATTTTCTTTCCAATATTTAAAACTGTATACTTAATTCTTATGTTATATTTAAGTTAAATTTTATTATTATTGCTATGTGCATGAATAAAAATATATTTGTGAGTACATACAAACTGATACACACTCCAATTACATATGTTTTATTATTATATATTATTAACATTTACAGTGGGTTTTTTTTTGTTAAGTTTTAAGAGTTTGGATATTACAGTTCATTTAATATATATAATTTAAGTTTTCTTTTAAAGCTTATAACCGATTGGGCCTCTTTAATGTCTTCAGGTAGTTTGTTAAATATTTTGACACCTTCGAATTCTATATTCTTTTTGCCATAGTTTGTCCTCGAATGACGTGTTATATGATTGGAGTTTCTTAGCTTCATTTTTTGTACGCGACCTTTTTTTTTAAAAGATAGTGATGTGTGGATATGTTCATTTAAAATTTTGTATATTAATATGCATGTCTGGTAGATGTATGTCTGTTTAATAGTCATTATTTTGGTATCTTCACATATATCTTTGCTATGCGTACGAAAATCGTAATGAAAAAGGGATTTTATTAATTTATTTTGTGTTATTTGTATTTTGTTTAGGTTTGTTTTAGTTGCTGTGCCCCAAATTTCAATTCAGTAATCTACGTGTGGTTTTATTAGAGAGTTGTAAATGAGATATTTGATTTTACGAGGAAGACAATTTGCTATGTTCCGTACCATACCGGTTAAAGTGGTAAGTTTTTTTTAAATTTTTTCTACATGTTTTTTCCAGTTAAGATGCCGATCGAGGATAAGGCCTAGATATTTTTCGTGTGTCTTTTCTTGGAGTATTTTATTGTTTATTTTGAGTTCCATTTTATTGATTTTTTTGTTTTTCGCAGCAAATATTATAAAATTAGTTTTACTTGTATTTATTGTGAGTGAATTTGATAAAAGCCATTTATTAAGTCGATTTAGATCAGCTTGAGCCCTTGATGTTATTGTTTTGATCGAATTTCCATAGTGAAATAGAGCTGTGTCATCGGCATAAAGGGAAATGTTGCCAGTGAGACCTAAGTGCTGAATGTTATTTATGTAAATTATAAATAACAATGGTCCTAAAATTGACCCCTGTGGGACTCCGAAAGTTATTGGACAAGCGGAACTTTGATTTTCTCCTATTTTGACGATTTGTCTGCGATTTTGAAGATAAGACGTAAGTATTGCGTGGGCTTTGCCAGCAATACCAATGTCGTTCAATTTTTTTAGTAGTATTTTGTGATTGATGGTATCAAAGGCTTTCTTAAGGTCAATAAAGATCCCAAGAACTATTTGCTTTTCGTCTATCTTATTTTTAATTTAGGTGATGAGGTCAATTGTTGCTGAGAGCGTGTTCGATCTAGGTCTAAAACCATATTGTTTTTTGTACTTATATATTTTTTTCAGGACTGAGATATGTTTCTAATCGTGAGTGATTTCCTTTTTAAAGACTTTGGAAATTACTGGTAGAACCGTAATAGGCCGATAATTATTTTGGTCAGACTTATCGCCAGATTTATAGATTGGTTTGATTTTTGCAATTTTTAGGCTGTCCGGGAACGTACCGGTAGCCAGACATCCGTTTATACATTCGGTGAGTGGAACGGAAATTAAGTTTTTGATACATTTAATAGCTTTGGTTGTGATTTTGTCTATGCCACAGCTTGTGTTTGGGTCTAGGTTTTCAATAATTCTATCAATTTCATCCGTAGTTGCTGGGTTAAAATTCGTCAAGCTTGGTGTCGGTGATGAATCTGGTGCCACGGTTGGACTTGAAGTTTTCGGATGATCATCTGGGATGTTGTTTGCTAGTACAGAGCCAATTGTTGAAAAGTAGCTGTTAAAATGTTCGCAGATTTCTTGTTGATTTGTTATTACTTTAGTGTCAATTTTCAATCTATATGGACCCCCTGTGGCTTTTAATTTATTTTTTGCTAAATTATTGATAGCCCTCCACATTTTTTTCGGCTTCTTTACGTGATCCATAAAGTACTTATAATAATATGATTTTTTAGTCTTCTGAATATTTGTATGAACTTCATTTCTAAGGGCTTTAAATTCTTTTTCTATTTTTTCATCGGATCTGTTCACTTTGTATTTAATATTGATATCATATTGATAGCAATATATGTAAGAAAGAAATAAACATAGTAGTGCCGTGTGCAAACTTCGTGCTCAATACGAGGGTCAAACTGAAAGTTCTTAGAAAATCAAAAACTGATTACATTAGCCAGTTATTAGTTTTATTATATCTTTTCAAAATATTGTCCATTGACGTCAATACAGCGCTGCATGCGATGGAACCACTGGGAAAAGCACTTTGCCCACTCGTCCTTAGGGGTCTCTTCAATGGCATCGCGATACGCAGCCACCGCTTCTTCAGCATTCATAAACCGCTTTCCTTTAAGTTTTTCTTTAATTTTTGGAAATAAATAAAAATCACAAGGCGCGAGGTCGGGGCTATACGGCGGGTGACCCAGTAATTCAACGTTTGATGTCGCCAAATAGTCGATCGTTCGCTTGGCGGTGTGCGACGAGGCGTTGTCGTGGTAAAGGAGGATCCTACTGCGAGGTCGTTTCTCTCGAACTTTTTCCAAGACAAGTGGCAAACAATTGGTAGTGTACCATTCTGCAGAAACTGTTTTTTGATCCTCTAACACAATTGTTGCGAAATGACCTATCCTTCCAAAGAACGAGGCCACCATTTTTTTTCCCGCACTTCGATCTCTCTTCACTTTAGTTAGCAACTCGAAAGGAAACACCCACTGAGCAGATTGTCTTTTGGTTTCAGGATCATAACAGTAAATCCAGCTTTCGTCACCTGTTTGTATGTCGAACACAGCATTTGAGTCACCTCCGTTAAATCTTTCAATCATTTTACGGCACCAATCCACACGATGGAGTTTTTGAGCCTTAGTCAAATTATGAGGTATCCACCGGGCGCAAAGCTTCCTGACCGCTAAATGTTCGTGGAGGATTTTGTGCACTTGACTCATACCGATGCCTAAGCTTGTCCGAATCCGCTGATAGGTCACTCTTTTGTCAGTCTCTATCATACGCCGCACAACACAGATGTTATTTTCAGTCGTCGCCGTAGAAGGCCGTCCCTCACGTACATCATCAGTGAGATTAGTGCGACCACGTTTAAACTCATTAAACCAGTTGTAAACAGTCGCACGAGATGGGGCTTCATCGTGAAAGGCCAATCGTAGTCTATCATAACTTTCTTGTTGACTTAAATGACATCGAAACTCATAAAAAATCATTGCACGAAAATTTTCTCGTGTTAAATTCATGTTGACGTGACACAGACAATTTTCAATTTGCTGCCAAATCGTAAAAACAAATGACAAATGAATGAAATATATACTCAGTAATATTGGCAAAGAGTTCTATTTTCAAATTTTAGAATATTTTTTTTATTATATTGTTTATAAGTGGCCAGTTCTAAGAACTTTCAGTTTGACCCTCGTAATTAGAGATAATAATGGATCGCTTTAGTCGCTAATGAACGCAGAAAATCATACAAGAATAGAGCCGAATTTGTATGCAGTACGTTCATTCCCTCCTACGGTTTAATAGTGAATACAGCTACTAGTGAAAAGTGAAGTACCAGTAATTACCAGTGAATTGTGAATATAGTAAAAGTATTAATAAATTAATGTGTGTCAGTATAAGTGCAGTGTTTTACTGAGGAACAGTCAGTGCCTAGTGTTAAATTTAAATTACAGTCCACTCGCTCTCAGGGCTTGACGACTGTACTCTCTCCATAGTGTAACACCAACATCGTTGGTCCTATCGGAGACGGATCGAAAGTACGCACCAGTGGACTCTGTGCTGTGAAATTAGTGTTTATGACTTAGTGCTATATGGACACACTTATTTTGGACTATAAATTGTAAGTACTTTTATTATTTCTACAAGTGATTACTGTGTTATTTCGTGTTAAGTGCATCTGGGGCCCTATTTTTGAATCACTCGCTTCGAAATGGCGAGTGATTTTCGTTCGACATCGAGTTTTTTTCTATGACTTTTAATTCATCTTCGAACGAAAATCATTCGCCATCTTGGAGCGAGTGATTCAAAAATAGAGGTCCTGATCTGAACTTTGATTCCTGAACTGTGTATGAACTCTGTCTGTGTTAATTGTGATTTGAAAATAGACATTTGACTCTGCTAATAGACTCTGATAAGTGTTTAAATGGTGTATACGCGAAGCCAAGTCATGGCCGAACGTTCCGAACGTGTGTTACCGGAACCGCCCCGGTCGCCGTCCCCGTCGACGAGGAGCTGCTTGGAAGCGGAACAGCATACGGCCGCCCAGCCTAACGAACGTGGCGCCGCTGTTTTGGGTACACACTCAGCGTTCGACGTGAACATGGGACATGTCGAGACCGCCGCAATGAGCAGGACGCAGCACGTCAGAGCACGCTCCACCAGATCCACTGCTAGCGCTGTAGCATGGCTACGGTTCGAGGCAGAGGAGCGGCTCGCAGCCATCAGACGCAAGGAGCTGGAGCTTGAGGTCGAGATGGTAAAGAAGAAGCTCACGGCAGACCTAGCAGAGTTGGATGACGACAGTGACCAGGAACAGATGCTAGAAATAGAAAAAGTAAACGAGTGGCTGGACAAGTCTGCGCCAAACGTGGATGCCGAACGGGGGGAGCGCCTGGAGGCTCCACCGGAACCCAGAAATGAAGAGACGCCTGTGACCCGAAGGGCAAGATTTTGGACGCCGGGACCGGTCCATCCCAGACCACGCGCAGAAAGGAAGAGATCGTCAACCCCGAAGGGACGAGGTATTGAACAGCTGGCAGACACGCTGTCACAGATGATGGCGTCGCGACCACCACCGCGTAAAGTTACGGATCTACCGCTGTTCTCCGGATCACCACTGGAGTGGATACACTTCGCTACTGCAATGGAGGAATCAACAAGGCTGTATAAGTTCACTCCATTCGAAAACTTGGCCCGACTACGCAACGCTCTCAGAGGCGAAGCAAAGGAAGTGGTAACGCCACTACTTAGCAGCGCAACGCACCCAGATCGAGTAATGAAGACGTTACAGCAATGCTTTGGACGCCCAGAGATGATCATAGATATGGCATACGAAGAACTTAAGAAGCTGCCCAAGATGGGAAGTACTGCAAGTGAATTAAATTCCTTCGCCATCAAAGTCCAGAACATCGTGGCATCTCTTGGCAACGTGGATCCAGCATATCTGTATAACCCATTGCTAGTGCGTGAAGTATTAGAGAAGCTGAGCCCACACATCAAGTCAAGGTGGTGTGACTTCGCCGAGGAGCAGCCGAGAAATACGACTCAAATCGTAAGGCTTTCCGAGTTTTTAATGTAGCAAGCTGACCGTGCATTAAAACACAGTTACAGTGGTGCCAGAAAAGACGTCCCGATCAAGAACACGAAGATCGAACAAAAGAGAAAAGTATTCACTGTAACGGAGAAGAGCGGCAGGCCAGAAGACGATCAGAAGCCCGAAGCCAGCGTCTGCATAGTGTGCAACAGTGAACACAAGCTACCTGCGTGCCCGAAGTACAAGGAGCTGTCGGTGTCGGAGCGGTGGGAGGCAGTGAAGAACGCAAAACTCTGTTTCCGGTGCATCAACAGCAGGCACAGAAGAATGAACTGTAAGCAGAAGCTCTGCGGCGTGAAGGGCTGCAAACGTCCTCACCACGCCACCCTACATGTTGAAGTCCCGGCCAAAGAGGATGTCGAACAGGTGACTACGAACCAAGCAGAGGTCGCAATGGCCACAGCTACACCTGGAGGGAGTGACGTGAAGCTGAAGATATGTCCGATCATCATCAGCGGCCAGCGGGGGGGCGCAGCGAACATACGCGCTCTTTGATGAAGGGGCCACGATCTCTCTAATCGACGAAGACCTCGCGAACGAAGTTGGAGCTAGCGGACCCAGTACTTGTCTAAAACTAAGAAGCATTGACAAAGAAGCCACGAGCATGAACAGCAGAACCGTCCGCGTCAAGATCATTGGAGATGACGTCAGCGGACACAGCTCTGTCATCACACTCCGAACGATGGCAGGTTGGACCTATCGATGCAGTCGTTGCCAAAGGAGGCACTACAGCTGGAACACCTGCGAGGACTGGATATCTCAAGCCTAGCCTACCAGAACGCCAAGCCACGAGTCCTCATAGGAACTGACAACTGGCCGTTGATCATCACGAGGGAGCTGCGAGCGGGCAAGCCGTATCAGCCGGCAGCCTCCAAGACCTTACTAGGATGGGTGATCCACGGAAGAGTACCTAGAAGCTGTCAAGATACACAGAAGATCTTACACATAAAACTAGTTGAGAAGATCGAAGATCTGGTCGAACATCACATTCGCGGCGACTCGCTAGGGATATCTTTGAAGAATGAATTCACGAAAGAAGATGACCTATGAAGATTCGAAGTAAGTCTACCGTGGAAGAGCGAAGGTATGAAGCTACCGAACAGCTACAACGCTGCCTTGAAGAGGCTGAAGACACTTGAGTCCAGCTTAGAACGTCGTCCCGAAGAGAAGAAGCAGTACCACGAGCAAGTGGAGAACCTGCTAAAGAAGGGATACGCCGAGCGGTGTAGTGGCGAAGAAGAAGACAGTTCAGTAGCGTGGTACTTACCACACTTCGCAGTGAAGAACCCGAACAAGCCAGGGAAGAACAGGCTTGTCTTCGACGCAGCAGCCAAGGCGAACGGAGTCTGCCTGAATGATTGCCTGCTGGAGGGGCCGGACCTTGTGCAGTCTTTGCAGACCATACTGTTCCGGTTCCGAGAAGGCGCCTACGCGATAACAGCAGACATAGAAGAAATGTTTCTGCGTGTGAAGATCTGCGCAGATGTTCCTATGGAGGGAACAATCAACAGACAAACCAGTGAAGATGAAGATGACTTCAATGATATTTGGCGCATCAAGCACACAGCGTCCTGGCACACAGCGTCCGGAACAAGAACGCACTTCAGCACGCGCAGACACACCCTGAAGCCGTTCTACCGATCATGGAAGCCCACTACATGGATGACTATGTGGATAGCTTCAACGACCTGGAGATATCGCCAACGAATTCGACGGTTGGATCGCAAACTTAAAAAACATCAAGAAGCTGCAGCTTCCCCGAAGCTACAACGGGGGAGAGAAGTGCAACGTCGAGAATTGCACATCTTCTGTGATGCAAGCGAAGAAGCATACGCAACGGCTGCATACTGGAGGCTCACCTACAGCAACAAGGAAGTGGAAGTTGTGCTGGTGGCAGCACGCGCGAAGGTCACCCCGCTAAAGCACAAACCATTCCCAGGCTGGAGCTACAAGCAGCATTAATTGGAACGAGGTTAGCGAAGGCCATCAAACAAGAATTCGCAAACAGCAAACAGACTTCGCATCGATGACACGGTCTACTGGAGTGACTCGCAAACAGTCTTGCATTGGCTGAGGAACGGGAGTCGACGCTACACGCCCTTTGTAGCACACCGGCTCGGCGAGATCACAGAAGAAACGAAGCCAGCAGACTGGCGGTGGGTGCCGACTCACCAGAACATAGCTGACGTAGCAACGCGAACAGGCTACGTGCCAACGTCCGAAGATGAGCCATGGTTTAGAATGTCGTCATTTTTGGAGAAGCCTAAACGTGACTGGCCACGCCAAGAAGATAGCAGCGATGACATCACCACGGAACTACTACATGTCATCACTGAAGAACGGAAAAAAGAAGATGCAGCACTGCCTGACATCAGCCGATTCTCCTCATACGATCGGTTGATTGGAGCCACGGCAAGAATACTACAGTTCGTAGATCTTTGCCGCAAACAGAAGACTACGCTCAGCTATGAACACATCAAGAAGGCAATGAATCTCTGGCTGCGACGAACACAGCAAGACTCGTTTCCTCACGAGATAGACTGCACGAAGAGAGGCATCATCGTGCCCCGATCAAGCCCTCTTCATCGCTTTGACCTGCTATGGGAAGATGGACTCCTAAAGCTCAATGGGCGCGCGAATAAGGCAGCGGTACCTGAAACAGCAAAGCGACCCATACTGCTGGATGGACGCCATCCATTCACAAGACTAATCATCGGGCGAGAACACAAAAGAGCTGGCCATGCGAACACCAAGAGGATAGTCAACGATGTTCGACAAAAGTTCTGGGTGACACGATTGCGACCTACAGTGAAGAAAGTAGCCGCCGACTGCCAGATGTGTCAACTAAGAAAGACGAAGCCAAGAAACCCACCAATCGGAGATCTACCGATTGAACGCCTGCAGCCATACCACAGACCGTTCAGCTTTTGCGGAGTAGACTACTTCGGCTCCATCACAGTGATGATAGGAAGACGACGAGAAAAAAGATGATGCGCTCTTTTCACCTGCCTGACAACAAGAGCCATCCATTTAGAGTCAGTCGCCTCCTTAAGCACTGACTCTGCTATCATGGCTCTCAGAAGAATGGCTGCTAGAAGAGGATGGCCCAAGACGCTGTACAGAGATAATGGAACAAACTTCAGAGGCGCAGACAAAGAACTAAAGAAAGCTTATGCCGAATGGCTACCAGAACTATCAAGACTGGCGATGAACTACGACACCGAGTGGAAATTCATAGCCCCAGGAGCTCCGCACCAGGGAGGCGCATGGGAAAGGCTAGTGCGCTCGGTCAAGAACGCGCTTACCGCAACTTTAAAGGAGAAAGCGCCGAAAGAAGAGACCCTGACCACTCTGCTGACCGAAGCTGAATACTCAATCAACTCGAGACCATTGACCCATGTCTCCGTGGATCTAGAAGACCCAGAAGCGCTTACGCCCAACCACTTTCTTCTGGGATCATCAACCGGACTGCCACACACCGGAGCCTGCGAAGAAGCGGACCGGCGGGCTTGGAGAGCAGCAATGGCACTTGCGGACAGCTTCTGGCAGCGGTGGATACGCGAGTAGCTACCCACACTGGTGCCACGCCTTGACCGTCACGAACGCCAGGTTGCCGTCAGAACAGGCGATCTGGTCATCATCGCTGATCCACAACTACCACGGCACATGTGGCCGAAGGGCACTGTCACCAGGACCTCTCCAGGACCTGACGGTGTCACGCGCATTGTAGATGTGCTAACCAAAGGTGGGACCTTCAAAAGACCCACCTCCAAGATCGTCGTGATATCTACATCCGCACCTTCCCCGGACCAGAGGGAAGAGACGCGCTGCATCAACGAGAGGCTGTCTACCGGAGGAGGCTACGGTACACCTTCGCCGGGGGGAGAATGTTGACGACAGCCACAAGACCACAAGAAATAATTAAGTTTCATATGATTTCGTATGCTTTGATATTGTCGTTTATTTCTAATTTCTACTAGACTTAAAGAAAGAGAAAAATGTATATATGATATAATATTAATATAATATTGGTATTTGGATTGGCGTAAGAAAGAAATGAACATAGTAGTGCCGTGTGCAAACTTCGTGCTCAATAATTAGAGATAATAATGGATCGCTTTAGTCGCTAATTGAACGCAGAAAATCATACAAGAATAGAGCCGAATTTGTATGCAGTACGTTCATTCCTTCCTACGGTTTAATAGTGAATACAGCTACTAGTGAAAAGCGAAGTACCAGTAATTACCAGTGAATTGTGAATATGGTAAAAGTATTAATAAATTAATGTGTGTCAGTATAAGTGCAGTGTTTTACTGGGAAACAGTCAGAGCCTAGTGTTAAATTTAAATTACAGTCCACTCGCTCTCTGGGCTTGACGACTGTACTCTCTCCATAGTGTAACACCAACATGTACTTCAGACACGTAACGCGGAGAGGTCTGTTTTGTTCTCGCAAAATCGTGGAGGTATCGTTGAATAGTTCTTTTAATAATTCACACATCAAAAGTGTCTAGGGATCAAGCATTTTTATGCGGATTTCTTGAGATTGAGATGTGGCTTTGTAATAAATTTATGATTTTATAAATTTATATGGATCCTTTTTGGTGCATTTCATAATTTGAAACAGGAACTGTCAATCAAATTCAAGTAAAAGATGAAAATCTGGTGTCAATATTTTCCCTATAAAAACATACAACGCATTGAAGACATTATTAGTGCTACTATTTACCTACTAATTAAAACCAACGTTATTTTAGAGCGGCGACGTCATTTAAGCAGGGAAGAAATGCTCAGTGCCGTGGGAATGATAGAAGCTGGTTTCCGGCAACGTACTGTGGCTTTAGCTCTGAATACAAGTCAGAATGTTATCAGTCGACTTTGGACACGTTACCGAAGCACTGGTACCGTGGCTGAGCGCCATGGAGGACGGTATCGCTGCACCAAACGAAGACAAGACCGATACATTCAAATCACAGCTCGAAGAGCTCCAACAATAATCGCCATGATGTTAGCCGTGAGGCTTCATCACTCTTCAGGGAACTTAATTAGCGACCAAACAGTCAGAAACCGCTTGCATGAAGTGAACCTTCATTCCCGAAGACCGCTACGGGTACCACCTATAGCAATGCACAATCGTAGAATTCGATATCAATGGGCTCTTGAACACAGAAATTGGGCAGAAGAACAATGGCGTTTCGTGTGCTTTTCTGATGAGTCTCGTTTTGGTACGAGACCGGATACAAGACGTATACGACACTGGAGAACCCCTGGACGCCAACAGCGATTAAGATCCTGCCAGGAAGTCCATCCTTATAGTGGTGGAACCATCATGGTATGGGCGGGTATTTGGATTGGCGGAAGAACTGATTTGATTCGGATCAGAGGCAACCTCAATGCTCAAATTTATGCTGAGACGAATGTATCAGACGTCATCGTTCCTCTACAAGTGCAAATCGGTCCCTTATTTCAGTTAATGCATGATAATGCACGACCGCACACCGCAAGAGTTGTAAGACAGACTCTCGCCGCAGCTAACATCAATGTCCTGCCCTGGCCTGCTCAGTCGCCAGACTTGAACCCGATTGAGCATGCATGGGATATGCTACAGAGAAGAGCTCTGCCGAATATGGAGGGTATCCAGTCGCAAGAAGACCTTTTTTGTTGTTGCAACGAACATGGGCGGCCATTCCACAGCGTGATTTGGATGAATTCATTTTGAGTATGCCAAACCGATGTTCTTGTGTTGTTAGTGTTCGCGGTAGAAACACGGATTATTAATTGTTTAAGTTACCCAATAAAATTTTAAAGTAAACTGTTATTTCAGTCTTTTTTTCGAACTTTAATGTTAGTGGTTCAAATGTCAAAAATCCCTTTATTAGGAAAATGGCAAATTTCTTTATTAATGCAAAGGTGACTTGGTTTATCGTTACTGCAGACAAACGAAAACACTTTATTTGATGAATCCTTAAAGAAAATTTTATTTTTTATCAATCAGGAGAAAAGTTATTGCAAAAATATATGTTGATCCCTAGACACTTTTGATGTGTGTATTTTGAGTTTGCTAACAGCATTTTCAGATATGACATGTTTCGGTAAGTTTTAAAAGCCAAAGAGTCATATCCCCACCCTCTCCCAACTAAACAGTGTAGGTGGATACGTAAAAAAAATCACAGCACTTGGCACACTAACTGCGGTCTGCGGTCAGTGTATCAGTGTTGAATATGTATGTTAAATTTAGAAGGCAAACTATCACTGCATTGGTTAAAAAAAAAACAATGACAGAGTTGGAGTCCATAAACTAAAAGCAAAATAATTTTCATTTAAATTTTCGTTTTAATATTTTTTCCCACAAAAACGCGCTAAGATATGAAACTGAAACAAGCTAAATATTGGAATTAATTGTCTTTTTCACCTGGGAAAAAATCAAAGTTGTGAGTCATCGTCATCAAAATTTGACAAAAAACTTCGAATATTTTTTAATTAAAGGTAGTGGAATCTTTATTATAAGGCAGTCTCTTTATCATGTCTTACAGAATCATTTTTAGGGCGGTAAAAATGCTTACAAAACATAGTAGATACGGAACCCTTCGTGCGCGAGTCCAACTAGCACTTGGTCGGTTTTTTTATAAGTAATGCAAAGTAATGTTGCATAAAGAACTCCACTAATATCGTTTTTCGACTACTGTGTAGGCAAATAATCACTTTATTTTACATAACCTATACAGGTTTACAGGTTAAGTCGTCCTTTCAGAGGTTGTAGTTTACATCATTCCTGACTGATTTGACTATGGAACCCCATGTCCTAAACTTAACGGTTCTTATGATTGTTTTCTGACTCAAGTCAAATTTAACGCTTAAGTATTGTTATTTTTTACTACTTCCTGGTAATACTTCATCAATGTTTTTATCAAATGTCATAGAGTTTTTTGTTACCCATCAAAGGAAAAAATACATTTTTTTACATTCAATCGTCTCCCACAACTCACACTCAACAGTTGGTGCAGTTACCTGCTTTTAGTATTTAAAATAATAAAGCTACTAATCTGCTAAGCAAATACAAAACAAAATTATTGAACAAAATAAAAAGGGGGCAATAGACAATAATTTGGGATTTTTTATAAAATAATATCAGAGGCCGATGATTTGCGAATGGTTTAGTTTTGGGCGATTGGGTTTCCAACGTCGAATCAGTCAGAAATAACGTAAACTATCACGTCAAAGGATTTAGGTCGACTTAACCAGTAACCCTGTATAATATTTATTTTGTGTTGTAGGTCTGTCCAAGTAGCCTTCCAGGCTTAGAATGTGCTTAGGGCGTATGCCCTGTCAAAGAAAAAAATGACAATACAAATAGTGTCAATCCTTAGCCCAGAGGTAGAGCATCACTGGGGTCATCCTTATCACCCCTGTGTAGGTTCCGCGATTATTGATAGTTTTCCAATTACGTACTTTTTAAATAAAAAAAGTATCAATTTTTTCAAGCTTAAATTAATAAACACTTGGGCAGGTCCAAAAGGCAAAAGAAGGATAGGCAGACCTGTAGAATGCTGGAAAGATGAAATAAAAAAAATCGCCGGCGTCGACTGGGTTCAAGTAGCCCAATCAAGAAAAGACTGGCTGTCTTTGGAGGAGGCCTTCACCTACAGAGGGGTTCTTGCAGACCAATAATATATTTATGCATAATATGGGAAAAAATCTTCTAATCTATACTAATATTATAAAGCTGAAGAGTTTGTTTGTTTGTTTGTTTGTTTGTTTGAACGCGCTAATCTCAGAAACTACTGACCCGATTTGAAAAATTATTTTTATGTTAGATAGTCCATTTATCGAGGAACGCTTTAAGCTATAAAACATAAAGATACGACTCACAAGACCACAGCAGCAATGAAAAATGTTGCGAAAACGGGAGAAAGATATTCCTTTTGAGAGCTTCCGCTGCGTACGCTGCGGACACCGCTAAAGTTACACAAAAATCATGTATGACAAGATTGTTCAGCATGAAGAGTTCTATAATAAAGTCCGTGACAGCATAAGTCTATCTTTTATGGTTGACTTACTACAACCTTTTTTATGTTAATAAATTTGTCAAAAAATAATGCATCTTTTTTAGAGGTGTATTATACACACAGGTATTTATTCTTATCAAAATAAATACATTCATCATCACGAGCATTTTATTTAGAACCAAGTTGCCCTTTATATCATTTGATTCCAATAAATATCTCAGGAGCTATCACAGTTTTAACATAACTCCGCACCAAAATAATGTTCGCAGCTTAAGTACAACGTGCGTTTGCGCTAATATATTATAAAGCTGAAGAGTTTGTTTGTTTGAACGCGCTTATCTCAGGAACTGCTGGACCGATTTGAAAAAATATTTCTGTGTTGGATAGCTTATTCTATCTAGCTAGCTCTATTTATCGAGAAAGGCTTTAGGATATAAAACATCACGCTGCGACGGGAAGGGAGGGAGCAAACTCAAAACGCGCGGACGAAGTCGCGGGGGACCGCTAGTCTTTTATAAAATATGATTTATGTTTATTAAATATAGGAACCACATGAAATCTTTTCTTAAAAACACTTTTTATCTGTTTGTAAACTGCAAGAAATAAAAGGCTTGTTATTTTATTTTATTTATAAATTAATGAAAAAAAAACAGCCATGATGTACAATTCGCGCCACAGTGCCCAAAAAAGACCTACTTAACAGAAATTAAAAGAAAATACGGTTCCGTGCCAATTTCAACTGAATTAGGTAATCCACTTACTTCCACTTAGTAAAATACCACAAATATTTTGTTGACAGCAAATATAACTTTGTTTTTCATAGTGTTTGTATGAAGTACAAAGTTATGTTTGCGGTTGAAAATGTGCTATATCTCAAAAACTTCTCTTTGATCCCGTCCAAACCAATTTTCTTTCCAATCTTTGAAAGTATTGGTTAAAATCTATTTATATATATTTTTTCAAAATTTACACTCGCTTTGTTCAGAAGATGATGAGGGGGGGGGGGGGGGGGGTACGGAACCCTAATAAATACCTCAGTGATGCTCTATATCTTTAGACTTCACCTTGACACTATATTTAGGATACCCTGGCGTAATAGACGACGTGAGTGTTCTTTAGTTTGAACCTTATTCACCTTATTCACTTTTATTATGTGCGTTTGGACTGGGTGATCTTTTAAAAAAAACTTATCTTACCACAACCAAATTATTAGAGGAATGTGAAACCTAAACAAAGAAAGTTAGAACTAATTAACTGGATCACACCTGAAGAATAAACCATAACGCATATCCAAGAATATACTTCCTATGTGTATAAAATTTGCATTTGAAATAATTGTGAAGAATTGGTGAAAGCTGCTAAACAAATTTTCGAATCGTTTCAAAGCCAGGTTTAATATTTAGAACGGTTTATATGGATCACTCAGAATGCACTATGCTCAGTTGAGTGATATGCTAAAACACCACCTTATACTGAAAAAGTATGAAACATTATCATGTTTATTATAAATTATACTTCTGGGAAAATTTGTGAAACAAACATCGTGATTGTAGTCTTACTGGTTTAAGAAAAAAATAAAATCTTGTTTATTGTCGATCGTCCCAACTGAGTGATCCTTATTTTGAACTACATTCTAATTTAATAAACCACACGCATATACTTTTATTGGTCATTGTCCGGACAAACAACACAAATTCTTGGAAATGCGATAAAAACATGGTCCTGAAATCAGTTTTTCTTTTTGTCCCAGTAGCCCATCAGCCTATCACCCGTGCCAGGTTTAATTGGGTATGCAGACGATAGCACAGGTGTCGATTGATATTTCTTAAGAGCAGGATCCAGCAGTAATGATATCCAGTCATGTCAAGTGTAACCAATATTCAAAATCCTTTCTTTTTTAGGAAATACGCAGTAGTGTTTTACAGAGCCAAGCGTTTGGACAGCGTCCGGCTACCTCCGATTGGGGTGATGCCAATCTAGTGGCGCTCAGCTCAACGCTATAAAAATACAAACACGTGCTTATGCTCCACCAAACGGAGTCGTTTTGATATGACCCCGTCTTTCAGACATATACCTGCCTCTGTGACCGAAAATCTAAAACTTCTACTTCAGGTAAACCGCGTCACTGAGACTTCGCCTGCGGGGAGCGGGGCATGTAAGGCGTGCAGGCGGCTGTGATATTGAAATTTACGAACGTTAACTACTAAGCCTGAAACATAGGCGCATAGTAGCTTAGCTTGCCTTTAAGTCTTCTTCAGTTTACATTTCGGGGCGTGAATTACACGATTTAATTCCACCAGCTCCATTCGACTTTCGGAACACAACACGCGAGCTTAGTTGCCTTCCTTAAGTCGCTGACATACCACCAATGCGCACGAAATAGTTCAAATAAACATTTCTGATGCGCACGGCGAAGGATTGGAATGCGCTGAAGGCTGAAGTCTTCCCTAAAAACTATGATTTGGAAATTTTCAAGGAAAGATTGAATTGACTGAATTGTGGTTTCTGGTCAGACATGGTACATCCTCGACCATTTCATCACTTGCCACCGGTTAAACAAGCAGTTTTTTGCTTGAACTCTACAGTGACAGCCTGTAAACGAAATATTACGAATTCAAACTGCAGGCCTAGGAGGTCGTCATTTCTGACGTCACTTTGGTCGCCTTCTTTTTCATTTCCCTCTCAATTAATGTTCTCTGTATCATCTTAATGTATTAAAAGATATTTCTTTTACCTAAAAGGGAAACAGTGTATTCATAATAATTCGAAGTGCAGAATATGTGGGGAGGAAGACGACTAAAGTGACATTAGAAACGTCTTAGTTTCGCGGTTTACCCAAAGTAAGTAAGTACACTCGTACCTACATAAATAAAGCTACTTCATAGAGCGTTATAGAAGAGTTTGACCTCCATATTGTGCATAATATTTTTACGGTACCTATTTTTGAAGTCTCTTTTGATTGTATTTGACAATGTTTCGACTTCCTTACATTTTAGTATTAAAGTTCGATAGGTCCGCAGCCCGCGTGTCTGTAAGAGTTTGTGGTACAGCGAGGCAGTAAGGCCGCGCTCCGGGCGCGGGCCGGCCGGCGCGGGCGCAGTGAAAGCCCGCTTTCATCAGAGTGGGGCGCGCGCCTCGGCCAAGTGAACGTAGACTCGCTCATAGCACGCTGCGTGCCGCTGGTGTAACTACGTTCGTGATTCGCGCGACTAAGCGCAAGTTATCGTGATGTCAAGATTGTGGATGCTGGTGCTGCTGGCCGCGGGCGCGGCGGCGGCGGGCGGTCGGCTGCCGCGGACCTCACCGCCTGCGCCGTCGCCTGCACCCTCGCCCGCGCCCACCCCGCGCCTGCCGCAGAGGAATCTCACCCTCTCCACCCGCTCCTCCGTTAGAAACAGGTCAGTAAATAACTCCCCTACTCCTTTAATATACCTACTTGAACCTTATATTCGTATTAATAGCGATGTGCGGCATGAATGCCTTTGAATTTTAAATGCGTCGACCAAAAGGTTCGCAATGACATTCATAGCAGGTAAGCGATTCAAGATTCTAATGTGTGATGCAATGGTATGTTTGTGTCAAAATATGTAAAGATGCAGTGTTTTCAATATTTACAACAAACACTGTACTAAGGCCAACTGAGAAATACGAAATCGTATACGAGTACTTTTGGTGATTGTGTCCGTTGTAACGATATGTCGGGCGTTCGTTCTTAAGTCGCTGCAGTGTGTTGAAAGCACGCCGTAGCTTTTGTACGCAAACTTGTCAAGTACAACTACTACACGACGGCTGATTGTATGTTTCATTGCAAAAGTATGGCCCATTGATATTATGCCCCAGTTCGAAAATATGTATCTTGTTTACCCACTTATGGCATAACTTTATTATTACGATCACGATCTACAATTCACTGATAGTTTTTGCGATGTGTGTATAAGTGGAAATGACACTAATTTAATCCTCGTAAATTCGTAATGCAACAACGTTTAGAAGAATTGATTTTATCGAATTGCTTCGATGAAAACTGCTTACATATCACGATCTCACTGAGGCGAGAAAACGAAACAAATAATTAAATGAAAAACAGATATCGTACCATTTATGTTCTTCTACTTACTGTAAAGCAGCCGCAAACAGTATTACCTATCTATCAGTTGCCATATCATATAAATTCATTATAAAGATATATTTAACTCAACTTTACCAACTACCAAAACATAACTTCAACATGTTGTTAAGTGTGGCTTTGTACTTTGAACTATTTTAGCTATATTTTGGTACTGCTGTTTGCCGATGTAATTATATTGGCTTTACAATTTTCTTGACCACTAGCAACACTTATTAATAATTCATCTTAGATATCACCATAAACCCATGAACAAAAATACTAAGACGATGATATCTTAATGCGTTGAATTATATACTGAAAGACTGATTAGTAAATGAGGCACAAGTTTATAGTTAAACATATTAAAAATATATTTTCGATTTCATGAAACAGTGCATAAATAGCTCAGATTTTGATAATACTTACGAAATACGCTTAAAAGATATTCGCTAAATGGCACCTAGTTACGTAATTTTACACCTGTTAATGCGATCCTGGAAATTGTTGTGCCTATTCTAACTATAAAAAACCTAAGAATAACCCCAAGAAAAAATAATTACACAACGCAACGTGTTTGTAAATCAATTGAATTCGATGCTCTGTTTAGTCCGTATTGAAAGTAAATTGAAAACACTGAATCAAATTATGAGCGGTCTAATCCAGCCATCGTGTTTCAGTTTGCAAAATAATAACTGGTTAACAAACTGCGTGATCGATATTTTAATAACCCAACCCGTCCACGGGTATTTGGTAATCTTGCTCTTATTTTGAAGCTATTATGATTGCAGAAGTAGCTAGATAGGTGTCCAGTGTCGGTTCGAATATCGGAGACCTCGGGGCATCCGGTGGGGCGCCGAGCCCGTTCCGAGCAAGAATTCCGTCACTTATCATTATGTTAAAATAATAATTACACAGCATTAAAGACACTGTAACCGATAACTACTTGAGTCGCAGTACGACCTTGTTTCGTGTTTAGTTGAGCGATATAAGTTTATAACTGGTTGTGATGTAGTTGACAGATTTTATGTCCAAACTTTCGAGACTGTAAATATTGCACTAACTCTCCAACATACTGTTTATTGGTTCAAACTTAATTCCAGTAAAAGGAATTGTGATATGAAACGAAATAAAGTTTCTGTTTTGCTATTCACCTTTGACAAGGTGATCAGCATTATTGGTAAAACAAAATAACAAGGTAGGACTAAAATAGGATCAAATTCTCATGCTTTGTCAGAACGAACTAGCATTTTCCAAGAAATTATCAAACTTACTAATCTTTCATAGAATATTTTATCTCAAGCCGCTGTACGATTTACTACTTATGTAAAGACTGATAATAAGAAAATGGCAGGGAAAAGGGCCTTAGATAGAACATCTGCAGTCGACATACGTTATTTCGACTGCACATGTTCTATCTAAGGCCCTTTACACACTGCGACTTTTAGTAGCGGTGCAGTCGCGATGTATCATCAATGCAGTCGCAAATGGTCGACCTTTACACATTTGCGCTACTCTAAACATCGATACAGTCGCGATGCTGACGCGCGTTAGTATCAATGCAGAAGCTGACCGTTGAGGACACTGTATCTTTGAATTAGCAACTGTATCGTTACTAACGCGCGACAGCACCGATGCCAAAATCTGTTCATTGCTGGAGTCGTGACGCTTTCGCGCGTTGCAATAACCCGCGACAGATGAATAGTCGCAGTAAGTAAGGGGTCTAATGTGGTTATCTATACTAATATTATAAAGAGGAAAGATTTGTTTGTTTATTTGCATCGAATAAGCTCCGAAACTACTGGACCGATTTGAAAAATTCTTTCACCGTAAGAATCCTGCTTTATCTGCGATGGTCATAACATAGGCTATATAACATTATCAAAATAGTAAGGGATCCGTATGAAAACTTCGATTATGTAACCGAAGGTGTAAAAGGAAAATCATTAAATTGCGAATGCTGCGAAAACTATTGACAATAGAGCAAAATAATGTACTACAGTTTTGTAGAGTCGGCAATACTATATGTATAGGTTACATTTTTCGTACCTTGGTATTAATCCTTATCCAAATAAACAACTCCATATTCAAGGTTTTATAAATAAATACCTGTAAATGACTTTTTGAATTATTCAAATCGGACATACTATTGAAAAGATATGAGTTAATATAGTTAGAATTTAGAATAGAATAGAATTAGAGTTAGAATCAATCAACTGATGATTTTGATAAATTTTATCAAAATCATCAGTTGATTGATTCTACTGCTTTTAGTGACTCTGGTTCGGTTTATCAGCCATAGATGGTGCTGTACCTTATTTACTCGCGGTAAAGCTCGATTTTTCCCAAACAGCTAAATTGTTAAACTTTTATATATTTATAGAGGGTATTATTAGTGTGTAGGAAAAGTGTGTATTATAATTGGTAATACCGCCAAAATGTTTGTAACTGTATAATGTAAACATAATATTGTGGCTCTTAGAAAGTCGAACTAATACAAACATAAATTCTTAAAATGTCTAACTCATTAACTGTTGTTAGTAAGTTAAACTAAATAAGACAAGCTGTGAGTGGTTTGTTTTTAACCGACTTCAAAAAAGGAAAGGTATCAATTCGACTGTATGTTTTTTTTTTTTTTTTTTTTTTTTTTTGTATGTATGTTACCTCATATCTCAGTCATTTGTCGACCGAATTGAAAAAAAATTTCGCCTACTTAGAGGGTGTACCTTCTAGCTAGTTGGTCCCATTTTTTCCATTTTGCGATCTGATGATGGGATCTTGGTGTAATCGAGGGACACCCTCAAATTTTAAAGGCAAATATAGTGTTTCTTTACTAGAATCTTAATGTTGACGTGTTGTTACGTCTGATAGTCAACATCTTGTGGGGCTGAACTGATGGTGGAACTCCTTAACGCTCAGGAGTTCAGTAATTATTATGACGGAACTTATGACAGGTAATTTGTAGCTTCTTAAAAAATAGAATCATAAGGTGCAACTCCCCCCCCCCCCCCCCCCTCCTCTTATGTAATCACTAAAAATGAAGAAATAAAATAAACTTTAAAAAAAAGTAAAAACCGACATCAAAACCAAAATGCACTAAAAAGTCTTAAATAAACTCTTCACCATTGAAAGGAAAGGAATTCGTTTTAGGCAAACAATTGGTGCCATCACTTTGACCATCAAGCATCAACTATCACAGCACCGACTCCAAAAACAAATTGTTTGTCTAAAACGAATTCCTTTCCTTTCAATGGTAAAGAGTTTATTTAAGACTTTTTAGTGCATTTTGGTTTTGAAGTCGGTTTTTACTTTTTTTAAAGTTTATTTTTTCAAGAGCAGACTTATCAGAGACAGAGAGTGTAGTGAGCTAAAATGTATGTATCATTTATAGTCGTTTACTGGTATTTATATAACACAAGGAAGAAATTTACTTTATTTTTTTTAATCAAAATATAAACATCATTATAGCTATATTAAAAAACCGGCTAAGTGTGAGTCGGACTCGCCCACTGAGGGTTCCGTGCCAACTTTAACCGAATTAGGGATCCACTTACTTCTTCTAAGCTAAAATACCACAATATTTTGTTGACAGCAAAAACCAAAGTTATGTTTGCGGTTGTGGAAAATATGCTATATCTCAAATACTACTGGGTCAATCCCGTCCAAACCAATTTTCGTTGAAAGTATTTGTTAAGTTCTTCATTATACACTTTTATCAAAATTTACACTCGCTTAGTTTAGAAGTTAAAGGGGACGCCCATTTTACCACTTTGGAAGCGTATATCTCGCAAATGTTAGACTTTTAGAGAAAATGGTTTTAGAAACCTCTAATTCATTTGAAAAGACCTATCCATAGACCCCACACGCATAGGTTTGACAAAAAAAAATGTTTTTAGTTTCATGTATTGAATTATATTATTATTAAATTAAATATTATTATTTTTTATTATTTGTATAAGAATCGTAAAGCGGTTACCAAATTTAAACAGTGTGATGCTTAAAGTTACAGAATAAAATGGCTGTGACATACGGACGGACAGAGAGACAGACAGACAGACTTGACGAAACTATAAGGGTTCCGTGTTTTGCCATTCGGCTACGGAACCCTAAAAAGGTATGAGTTTTAATAAAAACTCCGCGCCAAAATAATGCTCGCAGGAAATCCAAGATTTACGCGGACGAAGTCGCGGGGGACCGCTAGTAGTTAAATAAGAAAGCGACTCTAACGTAGTGTCAAGCAATATAGGTAAGAAGTGTAACGCATAAGTTTGCGTGTGGACCATCACTTTCTTTCCTCCGCTCTTGTGTGAGCGTTCCCCGATGTCGTGCGATTGATTGCATTCTCCTGTAATTCGTGTAATTTGTACTCGGACCACCAAACAATGCCTAGCTCTGTGCGCCAACCGGACCACGGTCACATTCACTTCCTCTACCGTTTCAATGCACTTGTCTTTAGTACTTTATTTATGTACTCGCTATGTTGATGGAGCCGCGTTTATGACTCAAAGTAAGTCATTCTGGAAACCACATGTTGATTGTATTTGGGACAAGGTATTATCAAATGCTGAATATGCATGTGTGATTTGATAAGATCTTTCTGTAAATAAATTGACAGCATTTCTCAATGGTCAACATTCATGATTTATGAGCCAGTTAATTATCACACCTTACCCATACATGTTTATTGCAACGCTCTACTCTAAACACGCATTGCTATGGATTGTAGGCAACTCATTACCATTAGCTACCATTTTCTGGTGTGATTTCGTAATATGTTTTAGCACATAATTTTAAGTGTTTCTTTATGTTAATCATATGTAATTAATAAAAATGTTGCAAATTAAGTAAATACTTGTCACTACAAGAGAATATGTAAAGTAGGTTCGAATCTTTAACATCATATTTCACAGGTTGATATTTTGGTGTCCTTAGTATTACGACAAAATTATATAAAATTAACGCAATCACATAGCACTGTCCGGTAATAGGCAGGTGCCTCGGTCTAATCTGACTTTGTAATTATCTCTATAAGACAGTCCCGCATGCCTACATAGGTCTCGTATGATGAAATTTCCAATTCGATCGCTATTGCACATTAAATCCAAATACCTTGTAGCGAATGATAACCATAATATGAGTGAACTGAAAATTAACTAATTTGCCTCTGAACGTTGTAGTGACACCGAGCGATACTTAAGTCTGGCGAGATCATGTTACTAAATAATTGATTAATGTTGGGCGGGTTTAGGCTCTTGAAGAGCACAGGTGAGACGCGGTCTGCGCGAAACGAGATCAAGGTCGCCTTGCATTGTTGCCGCGTGCGCTAATTACTAGCACTAATAAAGACGGCCTACGCGAGTTCAATGGGGAACTGTTGAGCACTACGCTCCTACTGGTCCCACAACACGCGATAACAATGTGTTTAGCACCCAAACCGCTCATTAAAACTTACGAATAGATGCGAGATTCGTTGCAAAAAGCGAGCGTGCGCATCATGATTTTCGAAGGGACAACCGAGTGGCCAAGGACGAGCGAATGCGAACGCACCTATTCACGTACTTGTGAACTTTACGGCTTATTTAAAACATTTAAAGGTAACAGTGAGGCTTTTGGCCAGTTTTCGTTTCGTTGGGCGGTGACGGACCTGTGTGCGGCGCGGAGTCTCGCGCGCAAATGTCAATGTCGCGTCACTCCAATACAGGAAGAGGTGTTGGGCGTATTACGGTGTCGCCCGCTCTGGTTTCTTGTATCTATAACAAGGACGTCGACTGTGACAAGGATGTGTTTAATTGTTCTCCGCGGCCGACACAATAGAACCCGATCACGTCCGCTGAACTTAAAGCTACTGCGTTCGCGCGAGTTTCATTGATGCCATATTTACAATTTAAAGCGCACAAATTATCACACGCTGTCACATACAGCTTAGAAATAGTCTCAGTAATTACAACCTAGATTGTCAGGCCTTACACCTGCCCCTACCTATAATAATTAGATCCGTAGAATGTTCTAGACTAGTTGACTACTTTATAAGGTCTCATTATCTCCAATCGTTCGACCTTAGTTTAGTTGACTTAACGCCGGCTTGCCACGATAATTTTAGTGACAGTGATAAACAGTGTAGAGCTGTTGACATCAGGCGTTTCAAAATTGATTTTTTTGTATAAAAGTAAACTAAGTGGATGCAAAGCGTGTTGCCTCAGAGGTCACTAGGCCTCTGTCGGGCCTATGCGTCCACGCATCGCAGACTCTTATATCATTTGCATCGCGTTTGACCCGCCGTGACGCAAAATCGCGTGGATACGAAAGGTTGATGAACCCGCGTCAAAGGTTAATTAAACTGATTATCTCCTGTCAATTCTTAATCACCTTTACCTGCTCTATTGAGAAACTATTTCAAAAAGTGCCGACGTTGTAGGTAATCAAAGCTTTCTGAGTTTATTAGGAAAACCAATCAGCGCTGCAGCGTTATGAATGTTAGATCATGCATTAGGGGTACATCAAAAAAAGTTTGTTATCACTAGCATAAGCTGTTTTTTTTAAAAGTAACTTTGTCCAGAAAACGTATTTGTTGAGTGTTTTCTTAAAATGTAGCTCGGTTGGTAACGAAAACGGACCAATCAGCGTTTGCTCTGATAATATAACGGCTTTCTTGAACCAATGCTATCGTCAAAATATCACTGCATTACAATTTCACTGTATTGGTGTAGTGAAATTATAATGGCACTGAAATAAGCCCGTTAAATTATCATATATGTCACTAGTGAAATTATAACAACACGACTTTTATAACATCCTCACAACAAATATCATTTACCGTAACCAAAAAGATTTAGAATAAGCATAACTTACATTATCATCCCTGAGTTAGATGCCACTGACCAAAACAACATCATGTATTAACTAGTAACCTTGTATTTCAATTGTGTATCTGTCGTTCCATTTATTAATTTTGAAACAAGAGGTGATCTAGGACTCTCAAGGTTACATTTTGATAACTTACCTACGTGAAATGAGGACATATAATTATTTGGCATAATAAATTCGAAGGCGGAAACTTGTTTTCTGCATCCATTGACCATAACCATCGTAGCCTACCTGGTGACTTGTGTATGTTTGCCTACAAGCTACATACATACGTAGCTTAGTGCCCTCTATGAATTGTGCTGTGATACTGTTGCAGTATGGTGGACATTAGGTTTAGGTTTAAAGAACTTTATTCTCTTAAGAAATTTACATTTCTCTTATAAAGAGATAAGAAATACATTTAAATATATTACAATGATCATTTATCTTCTTCGGCACTTGCTGCAAGATACAGCAAGACATTAAGATTAGACACTTCTTTTTGGACGCGGTAAAAGGAAGCCTAGTTTCTGATCTTCAAAGCAAATGTCAGACGTTCCAACGTAAAGAGTACGTTTTCTTTTTGTGAGATCTCTTGATTCTTTCGCTTATGACCCATCAACTTATCGGTAACGGCAACATTCTATTGTTTCTTACTCATGTATATGTCGCAACCATCTGGTTAAATCAGCCAGTTAATTGAATGCCTAGGCCCTTAATTAAACGCCGGCATCCAATTAAATGGCTAGACCGATGATTAATTCGCCTAGAAACCCCCAACGTTTAAGTGTGTTGGCCTTTGAAGATGACTGATCTTGTTCAGCCAAATGATTTAAATTTAGTTTTCTTTGGCACCTCAGCGAAACCTGCCGCAAATTATAAATGTTGCACGGACTTTTTTCGTTGTTGTTTGCAGTTTTAAGTGAAATTAAGCTATCACTGTTCGTTAACAAATAGTTTTGAAATATGGTGGCTACAAAATAATAGATTTCCGGAGTTTTTAATCTAAAATTACTGAATACGATCAACAATACTAAAGTTATTATATTGTTATCATAAAGTATTATTCGTTTTCACCTAGAAAGAATATTTTTTGCAATTTTGTATAAAAAAGTAATCATACTACCAAAATTCTGATTTTAAAGTAACCCTAACCAAACATCCCGAATTCGTCAATATCTAATTTAACTAAATGACTACACCTCGTTCAGTCATCTGGCTTAAACGTTGCGTTCAACGACTTGGCTAGTTGACGTTCAGCCATTTAATTGATTGCCGGCATTTATTAACTGCCTAGTCATCCAATTACCTGGCTAATTTAACCTGATGGCTGCGACATATACATAAATAAATATCATTCATATGATTAGTTAATTTAGTAGTTATGTGAACGCGTACGTAACAGTAAGCCCCTTATTACCCACTTTGCTATAATGAAAGCTGGTTAATTCATTCCATGACTCAATAAAATCAAGAAGAACGAGGCTTTAATTTTAAAACTAGCCGCAGAGATGACGAAAAGCAGTGGGCGAGCCCATCCCATAGCGATTAGCTGACGAATGGGGCACACTGGAGTCATTCTCGCAAATGCAAGTCGTTACGGACGAAACTAGCTCACATTAGACGCCAAGGTCGCCCTGCATCGATGATCAACATTAGTTTTATTGGTTTATCTGTCGCAAACTGGGGCCCTATTTTTGAACCGCTCGCGTCAAAATGGCGTTTAATATTTATTGATTAATGTCAGATTTGGAATGAAATACTGTTTAATTCCAACCAAGAGTGATTAATTATTACTCAATTTTGTAAGTATTTAGTAATAATTTTGTTTGGTTTATGTACGTTAATTTTACTCGTAAGTTCGCTTTCGAATGAAAAAAAAACGCGATATTCGGATATATATTCGCGAGTGATTCAAAAATAAAGCTCCTGGGCCCCTATTATTGAATCACTTGCTGAAATATGGAGTGTGATATTCCTTCGAAAACCAATTAAAAATCAACGAAAATCACGCGAATTATTGACGTAAGTACTCATAAAATTGATATATCTTTTTTCAAATCCCTTCCGTGTGGATTTCTATTGATTTTCATTTGAAAATTCGACTTAAATAAATAAATTTCACTCGCCATCTTGATGCGAGTGATTCAAAAATAGGGCTTGGGCCGGGAGAGGTAAAACCGACCGGAATTTGAATGGGCCCTAAACAAAGCGATCGAACTGATAACATGAAGATTTTAACGAGGAAAACGGTTCTAAATAGCTATGAAGACGATACAGTCTTATCAACTTGATTGCCGAATGACCTTACCAGTATATTATCATAACTTCGCTAATACCTTGGATCGCTGCAAAATTAACCTATTAGTCAGTATTCACTCTGAATACCTCTAGATATACTATCTAGTTGAAAATTCGGGTCGTGTGGAATTTCTTAAACAACGCATGAATATGACCACATAAAGAAAATAACAAATTCAATAATGAAAATTGTTATCTGCTGTATTTTTTTATGAGAGGTTGTGTGCGATTCGGTACTTGCCCGTAGGTAGTACCCACTCATTCATAACATCCTTCGTTAAACAGGTAAAACCCGTTTCCACTTAAATCACGTTTGCATAAAATAACAAAATTATTAAAAATATACGTTTATAGACGGCGATATCTTAAGGAAACAATTTTGATAAGTAGAGGAGATAGAACATTTTAAAAGGCGTAGAACTTTATGACCTAAAAATTAACGTGTTGCAATGACGCAGTAAAAACGCAATCCCAATTTCCCAACAAAAAGATTGATTATTCTAGCAATAAATAGATCTAAGTTTTCTGACTGTTAAATGCCTAAAATTCTTACTTAATGATAATCCCATTTATAAATTCTCATACTAAACAATAGAGTCTTCCTAGTTATTTAACAATAAAATTACGCCCTTGGTTTTAATGTTTATCTTTCTTGACCGTTCGTATTCTATACTATACTCACTAATGTTCATTTTCCTTTCACGGTTGTAATACAAGATGTGAATTGCTAGTAATTGGAATATTAGTGTCAGTGGAATATTGCGGTTGGCAATTTGCGTCGAAATAAAGCACCATATATTCCATTGTTCAGATGTCAAATATGATTTGTAGCTAAATAATGACGTTACTGAGTGCAAGTAGCAGGTAACAGACATTTAACACTTTAACTGCCTTAAAAATACTAAGAATAACCCAGGAAACCGCAATTTATACGCGTAATTTAATAAAAAATCGAAAAAAATATATTTGCAGAACTATTACTTTAAAAAAGCATGTACAGTCGGGCCCGAGTGTTCGGCTCACAGCGTGCTGGTAACAAAGCACTCTGGTCAGAGTGCTTTAAACGAAATGACCTCAGAAAAAGACATCGCCGTAAACAGCCAGGCTCGAGATGGCGGCACCGCTTAACAGGTTCAGAGACATTACTAGGCCCAACTGATAGGCTTTACAAAACCATAAAATTAGATCTGCTATCACTAGCTCAACGAAAGGGGGGTTTTATGTTTGACACAGTTATTTAATATAAACTTCAAAACAAAACGGCATTCGTAGACCCACAGTAAGAACGGTAAGGAAGGATATCGGAAACTATTTTGGTAGCGTTCTCTTAGTTAGGGTATCAAGGAATTTATTTTATAGTTATTTTTGTATTACAGGAACTATAACTTATACATTTTTGAAATAACCAATCCTCATTCTGGCTGACTAAAGATAGACGGTGTCGATATTACAATCTATCAAAAGCACAATGACATGACAGGCAAACCGCCATAATATCCGGATACAATGTAAGATTATCTTGCATAACTTAAGAAATGCCCGTAGCTATTCATAGTAGAAATGTATTTTATTATAACTAAGTGCAGAGGGAAACATAACTCATATTTCACTTGTCAAAGTTTATCTCTAGTTCGTTACGTTCATGTAAACACCACACACACACACACACCAGTTTAGTTACCATTAGACAATGGCGATGAATTAATGTAATTATATAATAGCATGTTCCCAATAAAATAACATTTTGCACCACTATAAATCTCACGTAGAGGTTAAATTTGAGTGCGAAATTATTGAGTTGTAACTTTCTTCTTTTCTTTGTACCAGTAATGCTTATCTTTGCCTGTTTGCGTACCGCTATTGTAATTTTCCTACGAAAAAGAGCCTACAATGCACAGTCAGACAGCTGGATGGCAATTTTCACCAAGAAAGACACCCTGAAAGGTTTTGCGGTATATTGAGGCTGAATTTAATAGACGATTAGTTAAATCGAAGCTTGTGAGAAAGTTGTAGGAATCAGTATGATAAATAGCAGCCTAATCTTCATAAGCAAAAATTAAGAGGAAGTAGGAATTTCTTTTCAGGACCAGTAAATGTTTAAAACAGATGTTCATTTACTTGTTCATAAGGAAAAAAAATAAATAAAAGCTTCGTGATTTAAGACATTTATTGGTGACTAGTTGTCCCCCGCGACTTCGTCCGCGCGTTTTTCGAAATTTTCTCGCCTTTTAAACGTTCCCTAGACCTCCACGAATATTCCAAAACTAAGATAAGATAAATCCGTTCAGCCGTTCTCGAGTTTTAGTGAGACTAACGAACAGCAATTCATTTTTATATATATAGATGAGGAAAGCCCTTATTAAATTGATGGTGTCCCTTATTAGATGACCACGATTGTATACACACACATACATATACACACACACAGTGTTACTTTGAATTGTTTTTTTCTGTAATTATAGAATACTAATTTTGGTGTTCATTTCTTAAATATAGCTTGTTCCTGTAATTAGGGGAACAATACTGATATTTGTGTTACTGGAGGTGGGCGACCGCGACCCTGATTTATTATTTCTGATTCGATTCAATTCACGAACTTTGTTAAGCAGTTGAAATTGGGTACGCTGAATGCTTATCAATAAAATTTGCGACTTTGTTAACATCTAATGCATAACATTTCAAAGTATAATAACTCAGTAACCCGGGCTGTCGAAACATTCGCGGGCTTTGGGCATAATTTGCTAAATTGCAACCGAGGAAAGGTTTCGACACCGACTTGTTGTACGGCACCGAGCGGATCGGGCGACGAAATTATTGTCTATGATAGTTCTCTTTTAGGTACCGATGAACTTATATCTATGAAACCACTCATCTAGCCTTATACTATCAATTAAAATTATTACATATACTTCTTAAATCTGGCACATCTCTTTTAGGTATTGATTTGAACCAATATCTATGATATGAAAAATGTATCTAACCTGCCTGCCATAGACTGGAATTAATACTCGGGTCGATTTTACCAACGTCTGATAAGACTTATCCGAATTGAATGAGTATAAAACGACCGATCTTAAAATTACCTCGCACATTTTTCAATACAATTGCTGAAAAATAGGTGAAGTTTTCATATCAAGCGTTGCTTTATTCGACGAATATTCCTTACCTGACGTTGGATAAAGTTGATCAACCGTCTACCTGTCAACTGATTTTTAAAGTATGCCGTATAGTGGACGGCGTACGAGTCCAATTTTTTAGGATCGATTTGATTCGAAATGAAATCGATGTACAAGTTTGCCGTTTGGCACACGCATTAGCACGAAAAACGAAGTTCCAATAAATATCTTCGGTGGAAGGGGTCTCCCTGGCTGGTTAGCCAAATAATGGCTGGTTAGCCAAATATTTTAGAGGTACGCACAAAGTTTTTAATCTTCAGAAACCTCTCATGTGTGATATTGATATCATTTGAAAGGGCTTTTTAAGACGCTTTCGAAAATATAGCAAATAATTTTCACTATTTTTTAATTAATTTAACGGAAAATATTTTTTAAAGCATATTAAGTTTAGAGCCTCTATTTAATACGATACAGTTGATGTTTTGTTTGGAAAATATTTTTAACTAACTTTTTTTTTAATTTCCCATACGAACTATTTGGTGAACCAGCGCCCTCCAAATTGTCCGCCCCTTCCCCTCCTACCGAACACTTTGTAAGTCCTTCAGGTCAAAAAAAAAACTTTTGACTTCTTGTGCACGTGTGCCAAACTGTAACCTACATCGATTTGTTGTATTTATTTGCGTACAGTTTACTATACGAGAAGTTGTGGTTACTTTGCAAGATACTTCAATTTAACAAAGACGTTTAATAGTTCCGAAGTTAAGACAATTTTGCACGTGATAGGTAGACAAAAATGTCTACTGCTGATTAAGAGTAACTCCGAAATTCGCGGTCTATATTTTTTCGACAAAGGTATTTTTAAAATACTTCTACCTATGTTCTCACAGCACCTGCATATCGTGTTAATGAGTAGGCGGAAACTAGGCATAAAATAATTTGTCAATTTCCTAATAATAATACAAACTTGACATTGCGTTTGCACACAATGACAGCATAGACTTTTAGAATAATCAGAAAATAGGCTATCAGTATTTTCGTGGTATAAGTTCTACAGTTTACAACATGCTACTTAAAGCACGCAACCCGCGTAGCGGTGTACTTGTGCCATATTTGACTTGATTTCCTCGACTTTTTTCATAATTACTTTAGCGTGTCATTAAAAACTTCCTAAAAGTTTTTATTATTAAAAAGGTATGTCGAATTTATTGATAAGCAGCAGCATATATGGCAGATATTGCAATATCTGCATGATACCTAAGCGTAAGTGCAAACACAATGTGTCATGTAATGCACCTACTATGCTGTCTTACTGTAAGGGGTGTGGTTCTGTCCTTATTCTCAATATTTCTCCTGTCCTTATTCTCTCTATTTCCTTGAATAATCTGTTATATTCTTCTTCTGAGTTCTATTCTGAACATCTTTCTTTCAATCTGTACGTACCAAGTACTGGCTTTATAAAGCTTGATGCGAATCAATGTACCCGTGACCTTATTTTGCTTATGTCAGAAACATTAAAAAATCTTATCTTGGAAAATGCTGCAAATATTCTTAAGTCAACCATGAAAATATTGCTCAATCGTTAGAATTGTATAATTGGCTGTTATTGTTATCTAGGTCTTTATACGTTCAAGTGTGCTGATGAGTGTGTTGAATATAATACGCGTGCCTTTGTCCATTGACATTAATAATAAACAAAGCATACGTAATAATAATAACAGTTATAGAATTTGTGAACGTTCGCGGGGATTAATTTCAAAAGTCGACAAACCGACCTTCGAACATCAGATCAAATAAACTTTTACATTTGACAGCGGCCGACGTGTTATGAGCAGTCGAAGCAAATTAAGCTTAATGTTAAGTTTGATTAAACGCGTTGCAAGCAGGGAGAGAACTTTACTTACCCATTGTTTGTTACTGACTTGTGCGTGCTATTATACGCTAAAATATAATTCTGTCCTATACAATTTACAAAACGCTCCACAAACGCTCAGGGATCGTCCACTGCCAGACGCGTAAAGAAAATTGTGAGAGGTGTTACATTAAAGTGACCTTAAATTACCATTAAGGTGCTCAGTTAAAAAGAAAAGTCTATAAACATCTTACTGCTGGGAAAAGGCCGTTACCATTACATTACAATAATTTATCAGTTATGAGCTTGACATCATTGCACCTACCGGATAAATGTACACCTGAAAAGCTAGCCTTAGCAAAATAAATTACAGATTCGTTGCAGTCTTGTGGTCTAGTTGTTTGACACTGACCTCAAATGTTAACGATCTTTTTCCAATATTTTAATAATTGTATCGCGACATTGCTGCGTGCTTTGCGCTGCTAAATCAAGTGTCGTAATATGGATGCTCTGCAACAGTTGATTTATCAACAGGTTTTGCATGTAATGTGGACTGCTTAAGTGCTTTTGATGACAGTCTTAGATAAATTATAAATCTAGTACTAAAGTAGAAAAACTGCGTATGATAGTTGATACATGATGATGGTTATATAAGAGCCCAATATTATCCGGTATTTTTAAAACTATGGAATGGGACACCGTGTGAACTCGCTCTTCAGTTTTTTGATTTGAGTGTCCTTTAGATTGCGAATAAGAATGAATGTGCTTTATAATGGTACTGATTGGTGTTAGGCTTCTTTGACGTCTGCTCCGATCACGCAACGAGCACACACGCGACCCCACTCGTGGTCGTGGTGACCACTCCATTCACGAACTCACTCATAAAGATCATCTTCACATTCGTTCCGCCTTGACCCGTTCTCCTCGAGGCCGATCTCTTTTCATTCTTCTGCACAAAAAACGCGTCTAACATTATCAGAAGATACCTAGTTAACTGTCAAGTTTATCCTCAGATTTTACCAATTTCATACGTTATTTCATGCCGCATTAAGTAAGCTTCGAGTTATTTTAATAAGCATTAATGATAATTTTGCTGTAGCAGCTACGAATGTACATTTAATCGTAGGTATTTATGTACACTACTTGTCAAGTGAACTATTCGATCATTTGTCCTTGGTAAGGTTGCTGCTATTGGTGCGACAACATTCACAATGTTTGTAATACTTATCGTTAGGCAGTTAATAACGTCCTGTTAGTATCCGCTTATAGTTACTGGCATCATGACATTTATTATTATGTAACTTACATCGATGTTTTATCGAAATGATTTATGTCAAAAGTTCTGCTATGAGGAGTTGCCAAACTTAACATCAGAATGAATGAATGATACATATCGTTCTAAGACGCATTTCGCCGTTATAATTAGTATTTAGTAGCATATCCTACTCAGCTGATTAGGTACAATATCTTTCTACTTTAATGATTAAAGGCTTATAAAAAGCTAATCAATAGTCCACTGGTTGTTTAATAACAATTTGCGATCTAATCGACTTGTTTTTGAAAGATCAAGCGAGATATTAATTGTTTATGAGATATTTGCGTTATTGCCGGCTATTGTCCGCGTCGATACAGCCAGGCGCGGGCGGCCTCGACACCGCGATAGCGCGATCGCGATATAACGATTGTTGAAAACTTACAATATACACCGCCTAAATACTCCGAGGAAGGTTATCCGATGTTATCGCCGATCTGTGAAGATCGTTAACATTACTGCGAACCTATTGTATACCACACAGATTTCCAGATCACCGTTCCACTCTATCAAACACGAAACTTTTAACGAATTGAATTAATGAACTTATTAAGGTAATGGTATAGAAAATTATAACTTCGTTGTTCTGATTTGATGCGATTGAAACTAGCAATTTATCTCAACGTTTAAATTACAAGTATTAGGCAGTAATGAAAAAACGCTTATGTAGAAACATCGTGTTATATCGAATAACTAGTCACCGCCCACGCATTTTAGGATAATAAACATGTATATTTGGTTGTTTATCAGCCAAATAGTCATTTCAATGATGCTCGTCCGATGACTCGGGCCAGTAGGAGCGTGATTTAATCACGCTTTTGTCCAAAATCAAGTTTCCTCCTAGGGCATCCTGCCTTTGGAGCCGGTTGTTTATATTATAGAATTGGCGACCTTGCCTTTTGTGGATCAGCAAAACAAATGCGGCTAGAATTCTAGATTTACTCAGAATCACAATCTTTCTAGAATTTGATAGATTTGTTTTAAGCGTAGTTATAATGTTTTGATAACGACTAACAACTTTTATATTTAGGGTTCCGTAGCTGAATGGCAAAACGTAACGTAGTTTCGTCAAGTCTGTCTGTCCATCCGTCTGTCAATAACTTTTTTAAACTAAGCGAGTGTACATTTGAAACAAAATACATGATGTGATCTTGCCAAAGAATTTCAACGAAAATTGATTTGAACGGGATCGAACTAGTAGTTTTTAAGATAGAGCACATTTTCAATAACCGCAAACATAATTTTGTTGTTCATACAGATACTATGAAAAACAAAAAACAAAATCAAGATATCACAATATTTTCATCAAAATATTGTGATATCTTGGCTAAGTATACCTCAAATTAAAGTTGGCACGGAACCTTTAGTGTGCGACTCCAATTCGCACTTTGGCGGTATTTTTACGTCATATTTTTGAAAATGCTATATTATTTATGTACACAGATAAAAAAAAATTGCGGTCACTTTATAAAATAAAAATTTATTTTGTTACGCTAAATGATATCATTACGTATTATTGCTATTGTAATATTACTACATTGTCTTTATATTTTAATCATAGACACAGATTAAATTTGATTCCTTGATACAGTGACGAGTAGGAAAAAACAAAGTTTTAGAAACCTCAATGTCATTTTAAAAGACCTATCCATAGACAACCTACACGCACGTACGGTAAAAATTGTAAAACCTATTATATATTTTTAAGGTTTTAGTTTCATGTATGTGAGCTTTTAAATATAATTATTTTTGATGATTTGTATGAGAATCGTAAAGCGGTTAACACGATACCTACCTACTATGTTTCAACTTTTTAATACTAATAGTTTTAGAATAAAGTGGCTGTGTCATACGGATGGACAGATAGACAGACAGACTTGACGAAACTATAAGGTTCCCTTTTTTGCCATTAGGCTACGAACTCTAAAAATCTTCTGATTCTGAGATTACAAAGTAAAATGTGTGATAATTTTACCTTATTAAGTAGTTATGAACTTGTACAAAAGGATACCTTTATAATAAGCTTGTTCTAAAAAAACATAACAGCATTACCTAGTTAGGAACCTAGTATACTTACCGTTTAAAAGTATGACTGATTAAGTGCAGTCAAAGTAACAAATTATACAATGTCCTGGTTTTGTTGAAACTCTATAAGTACACAAATACCAATTGAACTTTTTGCAATGTTCATCAACTTAACTCTACATTTCTGACATATCCTTTTACGGTGTTATTCTGAGTAATTCACGATGAGCCTTCAAAAACTTTTGGTATGTGGCTCTAATTAAAAATAATATTTAACTAGCTCTCTTCCGCGGCGTCGCCCGCGTAAATAAGCTAAACACATCCAGCAACCAAAGCGGTTAGCGTATTTAAGCTGTGAACATTATTTTGGTGCAGAGTTATTTTAAAGGTATAATAGTTCCTAAGATATTTATTGAAATCAAGTGATGTATAATTAGTATTTTGATCGTGATGACACTGATGATGAATATGTTTATTTTGGTGAGAATAAATATCCGTGTCCAGCAAAACACCTTTGAAAACAGTACATATTATTAATCAAATTTATATACATAAAAAAGTTTGTGGTTAGTAAACCATATGCTGTCGCGGACTTTATTGTAGAACTTTTAAAACGGAACGATCCCCTGATACATTATTTTTGTGTAGGCCTAATTTTTCCAAGGTCAGATAGGTATATACGTCGAATAAAATTCAATACGCCTCATTTGAAATCGTCACGTAGTTGCTGAGATAAGCCCGTTCAAACAGACCAACAACCTCTTCAGATTTATAATATAAGTGTAAGTAGTATAACGATACTTTTAATTTTGAAAATAATTAATAGGTTTACATATTTTTTTACAAAATGTTATAATTTTTTACTCGTGGTCTGTAGGATTACGGTAGTTTGAGGAGTTTTGACGATAAAATATCAAGCAGAAGCAGCTTCCCAGCTGGAAGTATACGATTTGAGCTTTGATTTATTCATACTGATATCACGCTGATAAAAACTTGGCTGTGCTCACTCTATTTCCAAAGCTTCGATTTAATATCTTGCGATAAGCGGTGATAAAACCAAGGCCGCTCCAAATCCTTTCAAACATAAGGAAGTTATAAACATAGTCGTAAATAACCACTATAAACAATAAATGAGATGAGATATCGTATCAATCTTAAATCAGAAGAAAATCTCATAAAAGTATACATCTTATTTGGAAAAAGAACTTTATTTTTTAGACTTTGATGACCTGAAAAAGTACTAAGTACTCTATGGTTACCCATGCGTGAAGGATGCCTTTATTGAATTATATATATATAGTCATTTTTATGCTGAATAATGATCATTGATCTATACTTTTGAGTAGGTACTTAGGTAGGTATCCAACTTTATTCTGAAGAATTAGTGAATGTGAAAATAGTGCCTACTTATAAATTAAACTTCTTATTTCAATATGGACTAGCAAAATGGATCGGTGTAAAATATCGCAATTCAAATGTTTTAATGACAGTGGAAACTCTTTTCATTCATATAGATAAATGTCAATTACATATTGTCAATGATATTGGATCGATAAATATGAAATTACTACCTTTGTTCATACTTAATAAATTGATCAATCAGTAATTTACTTATATTACTATATTCATACCAGCTATAAACGTTAACAACCTTGTCTTGTAAATACAGCAATAGCTCAAGGAAACTAGAATATTTTGACGGCAAAATATGTCCATCAATAAAACCTTTGTTTATAACTTCATCTCGACTCTAGAAATCAGTCCTTCCCCCTCCGATAGAATATTGGCATGGATTTTGTTAAAAAAATGGGAACGTATAAAACAAGCACATCTTACAAACGAGGCAAGTAAGCTATCAATTTCAATGCATTTTCTTGCAATCGAATGAGATCATACACATGCTTATAACATCGATATTTCGACAGATATCACTAGGTGAGATGTCATTTTCAATGTAATGTATTGCTCTAATCGTTTAAAACTATGTTCATACTCATAGGGTCAATATTTTGGGAGATATCAAATTATCAATATATTGGGAGAGTCAAGGATTTGTGGCAACGTACTTGCCAACAACCTCCCACTCCGCTACGCTGAAAATCAAAAATGAATATGGTCTCATTCAGCATAGCATACAGCGCAAAAAATGCATTGAAAATCATAGCTCACTTATTAGCATTTATTTTACCTGACATATAATGTCAGATTCAAAAGCTAGAACTATACTTACTTAACAAACACTTAGGTATCAACATAATACTGCTTATTCTGAGGGTAAAAAGCCTCATTGTAAAACTTGAAATCAAAACAACTTTTTAAGAATATTTCAAATTTTAATGATTGCACAGTTGTTAAAAAGCTACACCTGTTCAATTTTATATTATTAACCTCAAAAAATATCAAGAGGTTTATTGCCTTCATAAACCGGTGTTGTAATACGATTTACATGTATGTACCAAAATATTGAATTAGCGGGTTTGCCGGTCGATTAAAGTGCGTCTTATGTCAGTGGTGAACAACGTAATTGTTAACGCTATAATAATTGGCGGCGGTTGGGCAAATCAACTCCTGCGCATCGTGAAAGGCGGTAGGTCACTGATTTTACATTTTATGTCATTGTCATTATATTTTTGTTTTACCTCTTTTCGGGTATACACACCTACTTATTCTTTTTATTTGAAATTGGCTTGCTTTTCTTTGAGATATTAAAAAAAACGTCCCGTTCACATATCTATATTCTGGTGATATTTTTGCATTTACTGAATCTACAATTAAATAGAATCTTCCCTCATAGATAAAAATATTGTTAATTCAGATCTTTATGTACTAATTAGTGTTCGAACAAATTGAATACAATTGAATAATATAATTGAAATAAAAACAAATAAGTATGTGAAAGAGGTTTTATAAAAATAAACAAACAACAGAAACAGTCGAAATCATCACAACAGAATTTAGTCATCAAGTTTTTGAAAAAAGAAGTCAATTGCCGTGAGCCGGCGCGGGCGCAACGGTGCGTTATTGTTGCGTAGCAGTAGTTACTACTTACTGTCTACGACAGGTGGTCACCATGGCAGCGGAATTCCTAGGACAGATTTCAAATAGACTAATAGGAAGACATAATATATAATAAAGTATAAAACGAGGTGTGGTTAACTATCAATGATTTAGTTACTTTCTTTAAAAATGAACCTCCGCGCCATAGAGCGATATAAGTTATTTTTAACCATGCATAAAATGAAGAAGTGTAATGATTAGGTCAGTTTTGCACGTGGTTAGGAGTCGTTAGATGCGAACAGAAAAATGTACGACAGTTAATCTACGAGATATTGGCATTTACCGTCCTGCATTCAAACTTGGTGTTTGGTAACTTTGCTTCTGTTTAATGGTAACCCTCGTGCCAGTGAGAACGCGCGCTGTTACGATAAACTTTTTGCGCGCAAGAAAAAGAAAAGCTGTGTAACCTCCATCTCAAATAATGGCGCGATGTAGACCAATAATTGCCACAAAGGATAGTTTTAGCAACGCGAATCTCTAGTTTGACTGAAGTCTTGCATCGCAAACGCTACTGGTCGGCACGTTTTTTTTAAACGATACGTTTGAAAATAACTATAAGCCGACAACTTAAATTCGTCTTCGATGGTATGGAGTGAGAATCAAACATTTAGTTGTGTAGAGGTTGTATCTATATTAAAATCCTTTATTTCCTCATTGAACCATGTTTTACTGTAGAAACTGATTTAATTTGCCTTTTAATTCGCCTTAGTAACTGATAGTTGACGGCCCATTGCTTTTCCTGTGGAGCCTTTAAAACTCGAATACCAAGAATTGCTCTCTCACGATCCAGTCACATCTGAAATTCTGATACAAGTATATAACCAACCTTGCCTAGTAGAAACGCCTCGATTTAATTTTTATGACCAATATATTTATTAGCTATTGCGATCGGTATTAGTGGGACTGGTGTTTGTGCAATACCGCGGTTAGCTAAATAGATAATTATTATTACCTTACAATGTGTGAGACCAAGAAAAGGCGCGTAAACGATACCAACTAACTGACATTTTGAAATATGTAATGTATGTATTGAATGTAACACTAATCAGCTGTAACTACTTACAGATTATTGAACGCCGCGGCGTTTTTATCAAACTTACTGGGGCCCTATTTTTAAACCAAACGCGTCATTATGGCGAGTGATTTTCGTTGACTTTTAATTGATTTTCGAACAATAATCACTCGGAATATTGATGCGAATGGCCCCTGGTTTGTAACGTCACAAATTATGTTATAAAAAATAAAAACTATTTTAAATAGAACGGGCCGCAGCGGAAACTATGTATACGATTGTTTTTGTTATTTTCGACATGGGAATTCGTTCAATGGCGAAGCGTTTACCTATTGTTGTAAATTAATCAACTAAAAGGTTTTTAGTGAACAATCGCATATCACGCTGTGAACATATTTACGCTATTATATTAGTTAGGTACATTAAATTTAAATTGGTAACCTTACTTACTCATCATTACGTTAGATGACATTTTTGTTTTTGTGTCGTATACTTAGGTAATATTAATCGTGCGACTTATTTTGTTATTTAAAATCTCGGTACTGTCGAAAAGAGTCATATTATTGTTTAAATCGGACTAACGATGGCGCCTGCGCTCTCGCCTACATTGTGTTTACGTAACGAGTTTGTCAAAAAAAATGTAAGCATGCCTGCAAGCATGCGGTTTCTAAAATATTTATAAATAGTTTTGAAATTCATTAGTCGTCCATCGTAAAATAGTGGGTAGGTACATTTAAATAGCTATGTATCATATATAATCGGGTATGATATTTACATGCCTATTCTATTTATGTACATCTCCATAAAAAAAAAACTTAGCGATAACATAAATACTTCATACATTTCTAGTACATCTAAAAGGTTTTTTAGGGTTGCGTAGTCCAACTAGGAACGTTCATAGTTTCACCATGTCCGTCTGTCTGCAGTTCTTTTAACTCTGAGCGTATGTAGGCTAAATCCAGTACATACTTGAGCACCTGTCGGATGTCATAATGTTATTCTCGAGCCCATCTCTGTTTGTCATTACATTACAAATGATGACAGCACATACTGCACATAATCACGTAATAATGTATGATTAGAACCACCATCGACGATTTTAATTAACCTTATAGATGGCGTTGATGCAATGCCTTGAACCTAAATACCTTTGCACTTAAACGACTCAAGAGCCAACCAGTGTAAAGCCTTTTTGGGCGTCTAAATTAGCAAATGTTCTTAAAATTAATTCTTGTAAGTATTAAAAGCCTAATTACTCGTTTTTGTCAACTTTAATATTCCTATGTACTCCTAAGACAGTCCAGTGCGATTCATACATAGGCCGATATTTTATGCATCATTATTTGTAATAATAATATTCAACTTCTGGGTTTGCCCAAAATGATATACCTATCGCAATATTTTATTTTCATGAATTTCATTTAGTGTTTGAACTTTAATTTCATTCAGTTGTAAACTCAGCTCTTCTAATCAAGAATTCTAATCTAAGGTGCCTTGGGTTTATCAGTTTGCATTAGACCCAATCTTCTTAAACTAGCCGTGTTTGACGTTTTCTCCAGTACGCTAACCAAAGCAAACATCACAAGGTCATTGTATGCGATGGATATCACGGTGTGTTTCGACTCGTACGAACGAAGGTTGGTACCTACGCGCAATCTGAACTTATGACCTTTCGAGTCTTGGTCGAAACGTCACTGTATTGTGATGCAATTACTTTCCTCGCGCGAACTTGCTGCGCCACAGCCGCGGGCTGAGGCCTGCATTCTTTGGTAGCACAGTGGTTATTGAAATAGATTTAGTTACACCGATATTTGTTAAAAACAAGTATAAATGCAGTTATAAGCAGTATCAACAAGCGATCCGCCCGTACTGTAAAAATGACTCTGACTAATGCACACTCATGGTATTTTGACCATTTAGGTAGGCATGTCAAATGATATGCCTACCTAAATCTTAACAAATCACTCTATCTTTTGGTGAAATGGAACCTGTTGTACAATAAGTACAATAAGTACCTATACAGTAATATTTTATAAAACAAAAGCAGGGCCGAAGCTTTGAACACTTCGATCCTAATAGGAATTTCATTTACCCCTTGGCCCGCTTTTGAGAGCGTAATTACAAAAAACGAAATCAGTCAATACGATCATCATTTTACGGATCGGACGCATTTCTAGTATGCAACTCTTCGTCCCAGCAAAACCGATAAACGTATTGACAGATTTCGTTTTACGTAGTAGACCCTCTGGCATCATGGCTGATTACCAACCGTCACTTACATTACGTGCACTCACAATGCAACATTAAATCAATTGTTCACTTGAAAAACTGGAGTAACACAAGATACGTTGGCAGCTTGTTCCAATGCCTTTCTGTAATGAGCCGGCATGTCGTTACGAGCGTAGGAACACAGCTAATCATGTGTTGGGTAACGCCGTTGATACAAGTGCCTGTCGTCTGCGAATCGTGCAATGTGCATGCAATACTTATCAAATAGGATACACAGGGATGCGACCATGCGGTTGAAAGGAAACAAAAAAAACAGTAACTGGTTATATATCCAAATTAGAAATCAGTTTAATGTAAGTCGTAACAAAAGATGCCATCATAATAAGTCACTTGTAGTTTTATCAGCACTACGCGACATATTTACAGGTAACAATATTCTTCTACTATTATTATTATGATCTGGTAATGATAATGGTAAATTGCTCTACAAAAAGTAAAAATCTGAAATCAACTTGCTATTCCTTATGATGATAAAATATTGTGCTGCATAAGATAAATATCTGCATTCAAGTAACTAAGTATTCTTGTAACAGGTGTGTGTGGCCCAATAGCGTTGCTTTTTTTGTTTTATTTTCCGTATATTGCGAGCACTATTGTTTGCTTGGGAATGTGCATCTATCGGTTGCATCAGACACTCGGCAAGTATTTTCATAATCCCTACACTTTAAAGTGGGTAGTTATATCACAACAGCAGAAAAACAACTGCATGCATACGCTCAGTCAGTCAGGGCAGGGACTCTGATTTTCACTCGCGTGTGGTTTACGGAAATCAGTAGACATCTCGAATGTCGAAATATACGTAAGTGATGCAAAAATAAGTATAGCCTCAGGACTTCGGAATCTACGTAAGTTACCTCTGATCTGCAACATCTCTCATTCTCGGACTTAAAAGAGGTATTAATATACATAGATTTTTGAGACTTAAGACGATGACAGAATTCATGAAAGATTAAGAGATCTTTGTATGTCTTCAATCACTCCTTAATTAAAGTCTTACAGATGTAATCATCATTAACTTTTCACTTTATTCTGTTCATTATTATTTTACGTTTTTTCTGGCTACCGTTTATGTTTTGGCCTATACAAAACTTATTTAATATTCATAGTACTGGTTTCCCTATTACAATGAAACTATTATAATGTTAATTTATGAGTTGCAATAACCTCAACCCATCCATCATCTCTAAAATTAAGACAAAAGTTTATTTGCTATTATAAAAATGAATGGCAGTTTTATTTATGACTGTCTATATTATTTAACTGGCTGAAACCTTTTGATTTTATTACTTACATCCACTCTAATAACTCATATCCATTGATTAATATTGCCAAACATGTATAAATTTATCATATAAACTGATGAATTTTTAGTTGTTGACGTAGAACAGTGCCTATCAACGATACTTCTAATGAATATTCAATATTAGCTGTTATCTCACATTAATAGCAGTGTGTTAGGTCCTACTAGCTAGTAGTGCAAACAGTTTAGTTGCATTGTTAAATTTTTAATGTATTGCCACTCTTACAATGATGTATATTGAATGTTACAATGATATAACATTATATGTTATTGTATTATAATAATATTATCAATACGATGCGAAATCGCAATACGAATGTCAGGGTGGCGATTCTCGCAGCAATCGAACTTTTTCGTGTGGTAATTCGATTGCGAGTTTAACCGTTTGACCTAAAAATCATGTTAAATATCGACACGTAAAAAAACTATCACTCAAGCGAAATCGAAATGCAAAGAAATTGTAACCCTGAAAAATAAATACATAACAACTTTTTCTCCGACGAAGAAAATTCGATTGGTTTTCCTAAACGAACTGCACGAGCTAGGGTGATGCGTTCAAAAGCTTAACTGTCAAAGCAACATCGCAATACGCGCAACGTGTTTTGATTTAGACCAAGATTTTAAAAAAAATGTTCATAACATATTACAGAATGTTTGTTAGTTGATGAAGCACTCTTTTAGTTAGATATAGTACCTGTGAAAGAGTGCTTCCCTCTTTCTTGGTTTAATCGCTTGCAATTTTCTTAACGAAATTATTATTATTAAATTATTAATAACAAATCTCTCATTATATTTAATTTTATTGTTAAAGTTTTTAGAGACCTTTACGTAATTACATTTTAAGTATATTTATGCACATTGTTTTAAAATTTGTGCACTGGCATACCCTGCGTTGTTGTAGACTTGGGATCGGTAGGGAAGGTAGTATTCCACTAGGGTACATAGAATCCTTAACAAATATCTTAGGGGTAAATTTATTCAGTATTACTTATCAGTAATTGATTTATACTACCCGTTATAGTAATATAAATAAAACATCTACCCTACAAAGTTAGTACGAGTACTTTAATGTATTTTAACGCTGGTGTCTTAAGTCTGATTTATAAACATAAAATAAATATAGATAGAGTTATTATTAACTACAACGTAATCGTAAACGTACCGGAACTGTAGCAAAAATTAAGACTTGTCATATTAGACCCCTTACACACTGCGACGATTAGCATCGGACTAAATCTGACCAGACACATTTGTCAAAAACCATATATGACCGGTCAAATACTGTCAAATTCAGTCAATTTGACCGTAGGTAATGAACCGTAAATCTAAATTTCCTGATTCAGTTTTCTCAAAAAATAACGAAATAATATTTTGTGTCTTTGTGTGAATTAGTTGTGATTACTTATTAAGACTTTTTATTGTATTAACTAACAAACATTGTCATCTAACATTCAATAATAAGAAATTAAATATCAAAGAACTTGTATAACACTAGACTAGACCTCAAGGGTGTGGACGTAAGGTTGAAATAAGATGGATGATGCACGGGGTTTCACAGAACTGCGAGAAAATGACGTGACCGACCGAATTCGACCAATCGCGTACGCACAACCGAAAAAAGTAATTAAATATTATTGAATCAGTATGACTGAATATGACAATTTATGACAGTTAATGGCAATTTTTTGCACTGTTTCTGACCAATTGACCGTAAATGACCGTCACTCAAATTCAGTCACTGCAGTCATTTTCAACACTATTCGAGACTCCCGCAATAAAAAGATTTTAGCATCGATACTACCGCGTGTTAGCATCGATGCAGTCGTGCGACTCTTTTTCTTAATAACAGTTTAATGGCCAGCTTCTGCATCGCCACTGCATCGATACAAAAGCGCGGCAGCATCGCGACTATTGATTCTTAAAGTAGCGCAAGTGTGTAAACGTTGACAACTTGCGACTGTATAGCTGCTAAAAGTCGCAGTGTGTAAAGGGACGACAAATTAACTTAAAATAATAAGAGCGTGAACAATGAATTCACAGACATTTAGTAAGTCGTCAAAACGTAAAGTATCTATCGTATGTAATACAATTACGAATACACTAATTAATAGCATTTTCAAATACGGCATGTAGTTCTTTGAATAGCGTAAAGGCTAATGTGAGAGAGTTTATCTTTTAATTTAAACCAGCTGCGCATACGAGGGTCAAACTGAAAGTTCTTAGAAAATCAAAAACTGATTACATTAGCCAGTTATTAGTTTTATCATATCTTTTCAAAATATTGTCCATTGACGTCAATACACCGCTGCATGCGATGGAACCACTGGGAAAAGCACTTTGCCCACTCGTCCTTAGGGGTCTCTTCAATGGCATCGCGATATGCAGCCACCGCTTCTTCAGCATTCATAAACCGCTTTCCTTTAAGTTTTTCTTTAATTTTTGGAAATAAATAAAAATCACAAGGCGCGAGGTCGGGGCTATACGGCGGGTGACCCAGTAATTCAACGTTTGATGTCGCCAAATAGTCGATCGTTCGCTTGGCGGTGTTGTGACGAGGCGTTGTCGTGGTGAAGGAGGATCCTACTGCGAGGTCGTTTCTCTCGAACTTTTTCCAAGACAAGTGGCAAACAATTGGTAGTGTACCATTCTGCAGAAACTGTTTTTTGATCCTCTAACACAATTGTTGCGAAATGACCTATCCTTCCAAAGAACAAGGCCACCATTTTTTTTCCCGCACTTCGATCTCTCTTCACTTTAGTTGGCAACTCCTCGAAAGGAAACACTCACTGAGCAGATTGTCTTTTGGTTTCAGGATCATAACAGTAAATCCAGCTTTCGTCACCTGTTAGTATGTCGAACACAGCATTTGAGTCACCTCCGTTAAATCTTTCAATCATTTTACGGCACCAATCCACACGATGGAGTTTTTGAGCCTTAGTCAAATTATGAGGTATCCACCGGGCGCAAAGCTTCCTGACCGCTAAATGTTCGTGGAGGATTTTGTGCACTTGACTCATACCGATGCCTAAGCTTGTCCGAATCTGCTGATAGGTCACTCTTTTGTCAGTCTCTATCATACGCCGCACAACACAGATGTTATTTTCAGTCGTCGCCGTAGAAGGCCGTCCCTCACGTACATCATCAGTGAGATTGGTGCGACCACGTTTAAACTCATTAAACCAGTTGTAAACAGTCGCACGAGATGGGGCTTCATCGTGAAAGGCCAATCGTAGTCTATCATAACTTTCTTGTTGACTTAAATGACATCGAAAGTCATAAAAAATCATTGCACGAAAATTTTCTCGTGTTAAATTCATGTTGACGTGACACAGACAATTTTCAATTTGCCGCCAAATCGTAAAACAAATGACAAATGAATGAAATATATACTCAGTAATATTGGCAAAGAGTTCTATTTTCAAATTTTAGAATATTTTTTTTATTATATTGTTTATAAGTGGCCAGTTCTAAGAACTTTCAGTTTGACCCTCGTACATATCGCTTCATCTTAAGTGTTGTGTTTATTTCTGCGATCAGTAAGCATAACATGCACATGCACGCCTCCATGCCGTTTATCGGGTCGATAAAATAATTTTATTTCCTAAACTCTTTTGCCAAATATTTTCTACTTTTAAATCAATTAAAACAAATGAATACAATAAAATAGTGAAAACCTTTTTAAATATGATAAAAATGATGTTAGAAATAGATCGATTGCCGCGAATAATAATGGTAAATAAATGGGCAAGCATCTTAGGCCCGCTGGTATAGTTAATAAAGAACGTCACTTGTTATAGACATTACAGGGTTTTATGAAAGAATAATGTAGGTACTACTTGATTAAATATCACCTCGACCGTAAATCTAAAACAAATGCGTCTTCCAACGTTTTTCAAAGAGACCTACCGAAATGCATGCCGGTTTTCCTCCATTGATATTAGTGTATTAGTTTTACAATAAATCATACCTCTTTATAGTACGACGCCCTCAACCTCAGCAATTAACAGGGCATGACCGGTGACGACTGCTCGCGTAACTCCCATCGTTGCGCTTGCGACTCCACCTTCCCTCGTGCGCACCAATATTTGGAAACCGACTTTGATAACGCACACCATGCTTAATCGATTAAACTTTTTGTAATAATTGTCGAATGTCGACAGACCTTAATCGATTCAAGTTCGTGTTAACTTTTGCCTTCTGCGACTATCATTCGTTGCTCACGCATAATCTTTGCATAAATTAGTAATCCGTATCTTTCGTTATGCATAAGTATGCTTGGGTAACATATTCGAGTAATGCAGTGTTAGCATTTAACACATTTCGGGAATTTGTTTTATGTTTAAGCATTAGTGCGGTAGAACAATCTATACACACTGTAGTGTGTAAAAAACCCTGTCCGAACTATTAAGGGGTTATTAGGTATCGAGATTACGTTCTATTAATGTCATAATTATCATAAAACATTAGAAACAAAGACCTAAGAAAAAAATACAAAATTCCCTGCATTAAGAAAAGCATACATGGAAACCCAAAGGAGGATTGGGCGCGCGGGAGGCGCGGAGTTGCGCCGACACTCGCAGGTAGCACGACAGGAGTGATAACGTACTCGTATTTTAAAAATTCCTCCGTTTTATGGTGAATAGGTGCTACACTGGTTTTCATATTGTATATGTTCCGTTCGTTGAACGAATGTTACTAGCTCATGAACTAACACCACGAGCAAATCTCGTGCACTGAAATGAATTGACGCCACCTTTCATCTATTCATACAAGTGGTATCATATTCAAAATTCAAATTCCAAGGTGCTTGCAACACGTTTTTGCTTGGCATAGCTTACTGGCTGCATCTGACAAGTGATATAATAACTTCTGCTTGGATATGTTAATCCATATGTATTTAGAAATGATCTGCGACGTAAATAAATACTGCACTTATCAAGATGTAGGTATACTTATTTAAGTATCGCTATTCTTGTGCGGGCGGGTATTTATAGGTACACCATCCAATGTTGTAAGAGATTGGTGCCTAAAATTGGTTTTGTAAATGTCCTGTCGTTCGCTAGGCTACACCCAATGGACTTTATGTAATCTATATTCAATGATTTAGAATGTTTTAACAGTCACAGTGTCATATTTTATATTCATAAAGATGAAATAAAAAACCAAAAAACTGCGTAAATTTTTGGTTTGTTCAACGTTATAAATATTATCTAGATTCAGTTTTTGACCAAGAAGAACATACAATTAGGCTAGATTGAGTCACATTAATTAATCATTTTATAGTATGTGTAAAGTGGTGCCCATTATGACGACTGATGTTTTAAAACCTTCCGAACTACGTACGATTTTAACTTTCGATGCTGTCCAAGATACGTAACCTTGATATTCATCACCATTATTGTTACGCTTCAGTAAGCGTAAAAACGGAGATCGCTTACTTCATTTGCAAACAGTCGTTTGTCGTAGATTATACTGGCGCTGCAGTAGTCACGATATGATTATGTTCCCATCGCTTCGGGCCGTCGAAAATTACACAACGTTACCTAAAGCACTGTAGATATTAAGTATCTGGTTACAACAAGTCATTTTGAGCACTAATTGGAGGAACGCAAGGTGCACGAAGCCCGTCTATTGGGTCTCAGATTCACGACCACTACCTAATTTTGTTTGTGAACTAATTTTCCTAAAGCGATGGTATCAAGATGTTGCAAAGGCTAATGGGTGTTGAGATAAAATCTAAAGTAAGCCGAGATCTAGAGCAAATAGTGTTTCTTGTATCTAATCGAAGCAAGCTGGAAGATAGCAAAAAAAGTTTGCACTGAACAGAGATTAGATAGCATACTTTAAGCTGTGAACACTGATAATGCTTTTAAAAATAAATACAAATAAAAGAAAGAAAGCTAAGTTAGTAAGCTCAACTGATAAGTAATGCTATCCAACGCGATAACGCAAGCAACGCAGCCAGCATTCTCGCCTCTTTTCCTCATGGACACGGTTTTATTTTTGAGTAGGTTATATATGAGTATTAATATTTTTTTACATGTATTTTCTTTCTATTGATACTAAATAAATGAACAGTGGATGATGCGAGGCGTCACTTCTCTAATGAAAAGAAAAATGTGAAAAAGTGACTTGTGGCGCAATGTGCGCTTGCTCAAACTAAATCAGCTTTGTATGGCAGAGGCGTCCATATTTTATGAAGTGCCTAAACGTGTAATAATACTACTTAAGACCTAAGTGGATCACAATTTGTCAGAAATGCCTAGTAGGGTTGTGTGAATCAATTAATACATTTCATTGCGTGACTCCTTTTTCAACTTAATTCTATTTTTCCAAATGTAATGGGATGTGGAATGAGGATTCTCGCTATTGTAAGTTAATATTTGTAAGGTAATCTAGCAGAAGATTTTTGTTTCATTTGTCGTTTATCACTATATTTTAATGTCACGTCACACGTTTTCGTATTAAACGTATGTTTGGGCATCCGACCGTTCGAGAAAAAAATCTTTTACCTTTTCCTAAGATTTATATATTTATTTTCTAATCCTTATGAGGAAATGATTCCTTTTTCCTTTACAAAAAACTATTTTTGTTTCGACAAAGAAAATTCGATCGGTAAACTTTTTTCGTATACGAATTGCACGAGAATTGCCCAAAGCATCTACCCCAGGTAACCTGTAAAGGAAATTTTGTCTAATTTATCTGTATTAGTGCTGCAACGCTCGGTACCTGGCGCCCACTTCTTTATCTATAGAATTTATTTATATATTCATTTATACAAACTTTGTAATTGTTGCAAACTCAGATTTTTTTATTTAGAAACGTGTTTTATTTATTTAATTTACATATAGCGTTCGTTTTATACATTTCTTTAATAGGATATTGGAATTATATACAAATCCTAGCAATTATATACATTACGTAGGATAAGTGCATTTAAATAATCTCTGAATCAATATTTTATACAATTCCTAAATAGATTCGGAGTTGTAAACATTTCCTAGAATACATACATTTCCTACAAATTTTATTAGGTCATTATATAGCTAATCGCTAAAGCTTTCGAAATATCATACTCTTATTTCAAAGACAAAAATGGTGTTGACTGATATTATGTAGGTATAGAAAAACGCAATATTTACCTATAAATTTAGTGACATTCATTTATTCGTTTTATACGATGACTGAAAGTTTAAAAGAGCTAATTAATTATTTAGTTAGCAGCTGGCCTAACTTGTTACCAAAATAACAAGGACGTAATTGAGACATCTACGCGTTTCGGAGTATTCCGTTTAGGTCTTGGGCAAAAAATCGCCTCTGCGCTTATGTGGGCCGAAGTATTCTAGATCAGCTATTATCGTCAATCGTCAGTGAATGCTTGCATGCGACGCATCCATTCCTCGCCTATTTAGTTCAATGACGAATTTTTCTAATTTGCTGCGACATACTGGGACGGCGATGCTAGTTCTATAAAGGTTAAAATTGCTGACTGCATAAGTAAAATGCATTTCTTAGTTTTGTAGTGGGATACAGATGATTCTATCAGTAGGTACGGTAGGTAAAACAAGATGTATTGTGTTTTTTGATTTCTTGTGAATAGTGGTTTAATTTATTGTCCCATTAAATTCATTGAAGGTAATGAGAATAAAACCGCGTATACATTAATTGCATGGGATCGATTAAATTGGAAAAAACTCCACCGACAAGAGCATAGCTCTTAAATAAGAAGAAGATACATTAATGAACATATATATTTGGATTCCTCTTACTCTAGCACTCAAATACATTTCTTTATTTGCTAAAGCATGACCTATCTATGGGTATCTTATTTTGTTAAAAAATCGTGTTTTACAATGTCATAATTGTGAAACGAACTCTTTAAATTTTATGTTAATATCAATTTATTTTATTCTCCATTAATTATTCAAGAACATCTGAATCTTATGTCATTTTATGTTTATTTCTCCAGTCGTTTTGTAGGTATTTGTGCAATCAATACAAAACCCATTAGAAATTTACATAACGTAACATTGCTAAACAAATGAAGCGAACTCTATGGTCACAAATCTTCATGATCCAAAATCGCATCTCTATTCTCTATCATTGTTTGATAAATTTCCAAGAATTTTTTGATATTATTGACTTGATTTAAAATAGTTATATATAAATGCTCTACTTTCGCATAGTGATTCAGCAGATTGAGTGAACACCAAGCCTTACATTATGCTCGAGTTTTAACCAGGAAATGACAACGAAACAGTGCCTACCTCATAAGGTCACTTGCTTTGCACCAAGTCCTGTAATTGCAAACCAGATATCGAAAAAATCACATGAAATGCCACTTGCTTAGTAAAAAACGTCAGTATCAAATGTATTTAGAGCATGTAACCGGTAGCTAGATAAATTTTAAACTTTAGTTAATAAGCCTTCTTTAAGTAGGTGGATTGGACGGTTGTTGTCATCATCATCATTATTATTATGGCCAAAGGACGTCCACTGCTGAAACTAGGCTTCCCCCACAATTTTCCAAAGCGACCGATCACAAGCGGACTGCACCCAGTTTGATCCTACGATATTCACAAGTTCGTTTGTCCATCTGGGCAGTACCTACCTACGCCGTGTCTTTGGTCGAAGGGTCTTCAATCTGCACTTTTCCGCCCCAACGGCCATCAGTTCTTCGCGCTCTGTGCCCTGTCCACTGCCACTTGAGCTTAGTGATTCTCAGGGATATGACCGTTACCTTAGTTCTTCTACGTATCTCCTCATTTCTGATTAAATCTCGTAGAGCAACACCGAGCATAGTCTTCTCCAACGCTGTATGATTTTGAGCTTCCTTATAAGGCCCATATATAGAGACCATGTTTATGATCCGTATGTCATCAAGTATTGTAGGCTTAGCAGTAAGCCTGCTATGTAATATTTAATGAAATTAAAAAGCCCATGCATAAATCAAATATTTATCCTGCACTTAACTTTTAAGCCAATGTTAAAAGCAGGATCGCTTTTGGAAACTAAGTCGTAGTTATAAATCTTATATAACTTACAAACATAACTATTTCGAAGACAATTGAAGTAGTTATGATAAGAAAGAAAGAGCGTCGGAAAACGAAGAAAGTACTTTAAATAATGTAAGCATTAAAATGATTAACGGTGAGAACGAGAGAGCTAAACTTGTGAATGTAAAAGGCAGTGAATCACAACATGCATTCATCAAATATATTTTACAACAAGCGTATGCAAACATAATACGGAAACTGATCGACGTTTATTATACTCATAAGCCTTTACTGTTACATGTTATAATAGCGGTTCCCCGCGGTGTCGCCCGCTTAAGTTTCGGATTTCCCATTCATAATATTTCAACGCAAAACACATATTTTTATTAAAAGTAAGAGGCCAGAAAGCCAGGAGGCCTGGTTTACTATTTCTATGAATCCCACTATTTCTATGTATTCAGATTTTCTTCGAGCGATAGTTTTTTACGTGTAGATATCACATGTTTTTTTAGATAAAACGGTTAAACTAGCAATCGAATTACCACACGAAAAAAGTTCGATTGCTGCGAGAATCGGTCTCCAGGGGCCCTATTTTTGAATCACTCGCGTCAAGATGGCGTGTAAAATTCTTAGATTAGTCCATTTTTTAAATGAAAATCAGTTGTAATTTACACAGGAGACATTTGACAAAATATAGCTCAATTTAGTTAGTAATCACGTCTACATTTCGCGTGATTTTCATTGGTTTGGTTGCTTTGGTCAAAAGCACCTGAGGAACTTTAGTGCTCCCGAAATGAATCTCTTCTCAAATATCTCTTTTCAAATCTCTTCCATGCAGATTTCACCTAATTTTCATTCGAAACTTGGACTTTATTCAATGAAAATCACATTGAAATATTCGTTCTTTCAGAAGTTTGTACAATCGCCAGAAAATCAGGATACTCACTTTTGTTGCATACTTCTTATAGCTGCATAAGATACCGCAGTGCTTATCTTGACTTGCCGCTGCCGTATTTCATAAAATAGTTCAAATTACTGGACCTATCGATACCTACTTATATAAAATGATTTTTTACAACACGCTCTTAAACATCGCATTTTTATGTGTATAATGTGTATACATTACACACATAAAAATGCGATAATTAGCATAAGCTGTTTTTTTTGTTCTGTAACTGTATCAATAGCTGTGTGTTTTCTTTAAATATAAAACCCATTAACATTGTAATAGCAATAATATGTAATGATAATGATTTTTTTTTAATTTTTCAAAGTGATCGTAAACTTTCTTTGATGTCTTTACATATCCGGAAGAAAACTGTTTTTTTAAGTTGAAGTTACCTAGAATCTGCATTACGGCATAAGCACGCGTTAATTACTACACCAGCATTTTTCCTAAAACAATAGGCAAGCCTATGAGATTACTTTTGTGATTGCCGGAAAGAATACCGACAAAACTTTACTACTTAGTAATCGCTTATGTAAAGCCTCGGTTATAAAAATTGAGAATAAGAATAATTTTAAAATAACACATTCGTTCTCTATTTAGGAGAAACAAATTATTTTGGAGTCGGTGCATGATGTCAAGCTGCGTACATATACCAACAGTCTACGCACATTTTTATTTTAAGTTTTTTAGTCAGTTTTTGGAAGTCGGTTTCATTTAATCTTTATCGAGAAATCTGTGGACAAACAACAAATATATACACTTACGAAATTTTGCACGTGTTTGGAATCCTTAATAGATCAATGTTTTTATCAAATTCCAACGATATCACATACATGCACATTGAATTGATTACCTCCTCTTTGCTGCGAGAATTGGCCTCCAGGGGCCCTATTTTTGAATCACTCGCGTCAAGATGGCGTGTGATATTCTTAGATTAGTCCATTTTTTAAATGAAAATCAGTTGTAATTCACACAGGAGACATTTGACGAAATATAGCTCAATTTAGTAAGTACTCACGTCTACATTTCGCGTGATTTTCATTGGTTTGGTTGCTTTGGTCAAAAGCACCTGAGGAACTTTAGTGCTCCCGAAATGAATCTCTTTTCAAATCTCTTCCATGCAGATTTCACCTAATTTTCATTCGAAAATTGGACTTTATTCAATGAAAATCACATTGAAATATTCGTTCTTTCAGAAGTTTGTACAATCGCCAGAAAATCAGGATACTCACTTTTGTTGCATACTTCTTATAGCTGCATAAGATACCGCAGTGCTTATCTTGACTTGCCGCTGCCGTATTTCATAAAATAGTTCAAATTACTGGACCTATCGATACCTACTTATATAAAATGATTTTTTACAACACGCTCTTAAACATCGCATTTTTATGTGTGTAATGTGTATACATTACACACATAAAAATGCGATAATTAGCATAAGCTGTTTTTTTTTTGTTCTGTAACTGTATCAATAGCTGTGTGTTTTCTTTAAATATATAACCCCTTAACATTGTAATAGCAATAATATGTAATGATAATGATTTTTTTTTAATTTTTCAAAGTGATCGTAAACTTTCTTTGATGTCCTTACATATCCGGAAGAAAACTGTTTTTTTAAGTTGAAGTTACCTAGAATCTGCATTACGGCATAAGCACGCGTTAATTACTGCACCAGCATTTTTCCTAAAACAATAGGCAAGCCTATGAGATTATTTTTGTGATTACCGGAAAGAATACCGACAAAACTTTACTACTTAGTAATCGCTTATGTAAAGCCTCGGTTATAAAAATTGAGAATAAGAATAATTTTAAAATAACACATTCGTTCTCTATTTAGGAGAAACAAATTATTTTGGAGTCGGTGCATGATGTCAAGCTGCGTACATACACCAACAGTCTACGCACATGTTTATTTTAAGTTTTTTAGTCAGTTTTTGGAAGTCGGTTTCATTTAATCTTTATCGAGAAATCTGTGGACAAACAACAAATATATACACTTACGAAATTTTGCACGTGTTTGGAATCCTTAATATATCAATGTTTTTATCAAATTCCAACGATATCACATACATGCACATTGAATTGATTACCTCCTCTTGAAATAAGTTGGTAATAAGGTAGATAAAAAAAACTGTTAAAACTGTTTAATATACGCCAATAAATGTATAGTTGCAGGACCAATCTGAAGTTACAACTCTAATAATTACCACACTGCAAATGCTACCTTTTCCGATTACTAGTTCCGTCTTCTTCTTTTTCTTCTTCTGTCTCGACTTATCCCGTTACTGGGGCCTTCTCAATCATGCGACGCCATTTATTTCTATCTTGAGCGTCTTGCTCTTGGAGTCCTAATACTCTCATGTCCCTTTGGACATTTGTCATCCAGGTGGAATAGGGTCTTCTCCTTCCTCTTTTCGTTGTAGCTATGGAAAGGCATTTTTTAGCCGCTTGGTTATCAGCCTTTCCATAATGTGACCGTACCATCTTAGTCTGGCCTCAGAGAACCTACAGAGAATTACGTTGTTCCATCTTGTTGAAAAAATTTAGTGCTGTTGATGCCCTAAATGCATCTATGCTTTAAGTTTTCACCCCTGAAGTGTTCTAATGAATAAATTAAATATGTAACCCGTAAGTAACGGACAACAGCAGTTCATGGTAAACACTGCGGTATGTTATTCGGTTGTCATAACGACTAGTTTGCTACAAAAGTGGGTAACCAGATAAGCTGTCCACTGTACATTCAGGGTTCTGTGAAAACTTTCAAGCTTACGATGTGATTAGAAGATTTATGGTTCAGCAGAAATAAATAAGATATGCCTTTGAGGGTTTCAACTGGTTCATACATTACAAATGGCAGTTGTAAGTACCTTAATTAGAGGATTTAAAAAATGTTTTAACAAAGCTATGGATTAATGAAAAATAATAAAAACCATATGTAATGTGAAGTAGTTACACTGCTTCAGGTTTTTTTTATAGTAGCCCAACTTACTAAAGACCGTTTCTATTCGCTTGCCGAATATCGTAAACAGTCTTTTTATGACTTTTAAAATAATATCAGTGATTAAAATTAATAACCTAAAATGATTAAAATAAATTTGATTTAAGGGCTGATTTTTCAATGGTCAGATAAAACCTATCAGACTGATAAATTATAAAGTGACAGATTTAAAAAAAATACAGTTACGTATGATTGCTGGCAATTAGGTGACGTTTTACAAATTAGCCATATTGTATTTCATTCGTCGAATATTTCTATCCGACTATTGAAAAAATAGCCGGGTAATAAATAGTGTTTAACCTAAGTTGGTTGTGAATGTTGTGTTTATCTTAGTTTAAAATTAAACGTTTCTATTAAAAGGAAAATAAAAATTGTAACATTATTGTTGAAAAGCTAAAAAAAACTTTATGACAAAAACCCAATTATTTAGGTTTTGATGGAGGTGCTACGCTAATATATTTTTTTCCATCCTCAAAATGTTCAGGCCAAATCGTGCCATTGAGTACGGCGCTTTACAGTAAAAAGGATAATTAACCATCAAGATGACGACAACAAAGAGTTTCCTAAAACAACTTTGGGAATTCATTTGTTTAATTATATCTAACATCAAATACAGCATGTGGTTTGTAATAGGAGCAAACATTTTAATCAATGATTGATAGTATACGGGTCATGTTGTTCTTAAATTATTTAAACTCAGAGATATTGTAATTTTAAGTTATAAACCCTAATCAATGTATATCAAAATTGCTTAATTGTTGCAGTAAATGATAATCTCAAATTCTATGACTGGACACATTTTTTGTGACAAATTGCGGGTTGCATTTATTTTGTTGGAAAATATCAATGTATTATTTTTTAATTTAATAATTATTGCTCCTATTACAGGACACAACCTGTATAAGACTATATTACAGTAATATTACATAAGATTTGTCATCACAGTTTTTAATACGCACTTACGTAAGCACCATTGAATCGACAGGTTATAACGTAAACTGTGTCTTGCCTTTATAGAATGGCAGTTGTGGTAATGGATTGTGCTTTGTGTAATAATTTAATCGTTGTTAGTTATTTATGTAAGACAGCCGGTATCGATGTGGTTTTATAAACCGTACCATTATGGATCGAAAACTTCCGCACGTCAACAACTGAAGTTACTTTTCACTACAAAAAGGCATCACTTAAAAGAGAGTTACTACTGAGTAATTCGCAGTGTAGTTTGACATGCATTGTTTTCTAATTTTGGTAGATAATGTACTCGAAATGAACGGACTCTCTCACCGGCTATTCAACCGGACCGAGCAAAGAAAGTGCAAACAGAGACAAGAGGTTGTTATCTGTTAATTCCTTGTTTAAGAACAAAGTGGCTTTATTCCGATCCGCACGAGAGTTCACTGTAGCAGCGACATATTCCCACCATTGTGTGATGAAAATGAACTTTCGCTTGCTGGTCATTGCCGCCTCACTTGTCTAGCTTATACCCTATGCGACACATACTAGTACGTTAGTACAGTCACCACCAAAGTAACTTTATTTAATTTTTATTTATTTATTAATTCACAACCAGGCTAAAGATCCAAATAATACAGGTCCATAGCTTATAGATGAAAATACATACAAGATTAAAACTATAGTTTATAGGTAGGTATACACAAAATGGTGATACAGATGTATTTACTCACACGTTAACTACAGGGATATTCCCATGCGTCTTTCAAATATTAATTGGACGACCTCCGTGGTGTAGTGGCAAAGCACGCTGGGTATCAAGGCGTCGCTGCTCCGAGGTCCCGGGTTCGATTACCGGTCGGGTCAATGTAGAAATAAAAAAAAACTATATTGTTTCGGGTCCGGGTGTTTTGGTACCACCGTTTTGTCTGATTTACATAACAAAAGTGCCTTAGCTACTTACTTTGGGATCAGAACAATGTATGTGATTGGTGTTCAATATTTATATTTATATATTTTTTGAATTATATTGTCAGGACGACAGAATGTGATTTTAATAAGTTTATTACTAAGTTATTAATGTTTAAAAGATTTAAGTACCCGTAAGCATCCAAGACTACGAATGGAGTTTTCTTAGTTTATTGTGGAATAAAGCTATATCTTTTATATTTAACTTTATTTCTTTTTTTTCTCCTATCTTCTTCTATACGATAAAAAACGTGTTAACATTACTTATAACTCGAGAACGGATGTAACTATTTTCATGATTATCAAGTTGCTTAATTTAGCTATGCCTCGAATAGGATAGGTAATAATAACCATTAAATTTATTCAGAGGTTTTCTGAGACCGCTGGTTATCTATACTTCTATACTAATATTATTGAGCTGACGAATTATTTTGTTTGTTTGAACGCGCTAATCTCAGGAACTACTGCATCGATTTGATTTTTTTTATTTAGGTCAGATAGCTTATTTATCGAGGAAGGCTTTAAGCTATTAAAGATCACACTGCGACAGGAGGGGAGGGAACAAACTCAAAACGCGCGGACATAGTCGCGGGGACCGCTAGTATGTACATAGTTAAGGAGACGCCGAAAACTGCATATTTCTGACGTTGACCGTACCCACCACGTGAGTTGCGAAATACATTTTGAATACATTACTCGTGCCAATGTCACACCTTGTACCTACTTCGAATGTTTGCATGCGTGCGCGCAGCGGTTTGGGAGTATTGTTTTGGCGTTTATCATTGACTGCTATTGCGATTAGCATGCTCATTCATTGCCGGTAGAATAATCAACGCTGCGTCGATAGAAATTGGCACGAGCTTCTGTAACAGATGATGTGAATTGTATTTGTAATGATACCTGACTGTAATACGTAATGTTTTACTTCTAAAGGATCTCACTTTAATTTGTATATAGAGTTAAATGCATTTGAACTATGTATATGTCACAGTAATGTTGTGTAAACCGTTTTTACAAGGTAACGGTTGTAAAAAGCATTATATTGTAATCAGACGATTTATTGTGAACTGTTGCGATCCAACTTTAGCTGTACAATTTAGCTGTAAGTGTAAACGAAAATTATCAGTATTATAATATTATAAAAATATTAAAATGATACGAATATTATTATAATAAACATCATGCGAAATCGCAATACGAATTTCTGATTTGACAGTTAAGCTGAGCCGCTTACCTATCAAAACTGCATCGCAATAACGTAAACTGAAATGAGGAATAACTGGGCTCAGTGATGGGTCAGGGTAGGAGAAAGATCGAGTGAGATAGGAGAAACGGGGTTAGCGAAGCGAATCCCCGTATATCCTTCGTCTAAGGTTGACATGTAAGTACCAAAAAAACCTTAAATGCCAATCAAATAAAATCCTTGTCCATCTTGTTTACAATAAATTGATAGAAAAACTGTAACAGATTCAAAACCACTATTTTATGAACTCCCGGTTTTTCAATATTACGTTACGGTGACAATATACATAGTTAGTTTTCACCGATAATATAAATGTTAAAAAGTCATTTGTAATTCTGAACTTAAAAAAATATTTTTTTGTTTGCAGGTAATCATTGTGGCTATATTGACTATTTACCTCGGACCTATTTGTAAGTAAGTACTCTTGAAATTTCATCAACATCCTCATTTATTTTTTAGTACTAATTGTTGCCCAAGTAACATCAAGAATTCAAGACAGACACACTAGAATTTTAAGGCTACTATTTTGGAATAAACAAACTAAGAATGTGTTCTGTTCTGGAGTACACCACAAATTATAATGCAAGTGTGTTTAGCTTAGGTACTCAAGTCATTATCGAAACCAGAACTTTCGTCGACATCTGCGTAGGTAGGTAGCTGTAGGTACCACTTAGTGCCGTACGCCAGACATGGAAACTGGAAATAATATATATAATGGTATTACCATTTCTAACTACATTAGATCCTGTGATAGCGAACGCAACACCTGCTTAAAACTACGTGTTTACGTGATCACTTGATTGTAACGTACATTTAAATTAAAATGTTCGCCATACCATTACCACATTAAATGGTAAGTTTCCTCTAATCATTATTGACAGGAGCTTGCAGATTATTCTGGCAGCCTATTGCGAAAGATCCTGCTCTAACTTGATTTGTGATCGCTAAAATGTGGACCAGCGACGCGGAATAAAATCGTGGGTATACCTCAAACGTGCGTTAGGCAACACAAGTCCAGACATACTGTCTGGTCATTTACCTTATACAACCCAATGATCAGTCTTAAATCTGTTCCTGCACGTGTAACTTGGGAACTTACGAAATTGTAGGCGGTTGATTTTATTTGTAGGCTGTATTGGATGATATACCAAAGATCACAACAGCGATGGTGATACTAAACACACCAGTGATCAATCAATAGAATAACCGGCTATGTGCGAGTCGGACTCGCCCACTGCCAACCACTGTGCCAACTTTAACTGAATTAGGGGTCCACTTACTTCCACTAAGCCAAATTACCACAATATTTTATTGACAGCAAACATAACTTTGTTTTTCATAGTAATTGTATGAAGAACATAGTTATGTTTGCGGTTGTTGAAAATGTGCTATAACTTAAAAACTACTAGTTCGATCCCGTCCAATTTCCGTTCGTCTTTGTTAACATCTACTTTTTTTTTCAAAATGTATATTCACTTAGTTTAGAAGTTAGGGGGGGAGAAAGCCCATTTCACCACTCTGGACGCGTCTGTCTATCAAACGTTGTATAAGAAATTGATTTTAGAAACCTCTATGTCATTTTAAAAGATCTATCCATATACACGCATAGGTTTGACTAAAAATAAATGTATTCCAGCCCCCCTTGAATATCATATTTTTTATTATTTGTAATACATATAATCTTAAAACGGTTAACAGGAACCCGAAAAAATACAAGTTACGATAGCAGCATACGCGCATGTATTAGTCACACAGTTTCTTTTATTTCTATGGAAGATGGAAAGGATCATCGGCCACGAAAATAGTTTTACTGTATGACCTACAAATTTAGAGCGCTTTCACACTTAGGCGACTTTAGCAGCGCGACGGTCGCGCGGCCGACGCGCTGATGTCAATTTCATACATAAAATGACACTACACCCATTACCCATTTCAGTGTTAATACGGGGAAAGGTTTACCACTGCAATAGGTAATGGGTATAGTGGCTTACGCGCCGCTGCGGCGCTGCTGCCGCGCTGCCGTGTATAGTATGTTATCATCAGCAGCGCGACTGTCGCGTGTAAGTCGCGCTGCAGCCGCGCTGCTAAAGTCGCCTAAGTGTGAAAGCGCTCTAAGCCTTGCACATTAGAGAGACGCGCTGCTGTCGCGATGTGAAGGCGCACTTTAGGTTCCTATTATTTGTTATCCTTATTTGAATATTTTTCTCTCAAGTCTTAACTTTATTGATCCGTAGAACCTCAAATCAAAACTTTGTGACATTTGTAAGTTTGTTATGTTAATAAAAGCGTCATTTCCCAAGGTAAGGTAATTCGTATTTAATTGCACATGTCAGGTAACTCGCACGAGCCTGCATTTAGTTTTATTATCAGTCACGTTCATGGTTTAAAGCCCCTCTTACGTAGAGTATCCATTCTTGTATAAAACTTAACTTATTGCAATTTACCAACAAGTAAGTGTGGGTTTTACTTTGGGATATTTATTATGTTAAAATGATAAAATATTTGCTCTAAGCTGGCAGTAAGAAACTTATTTGCCAGCTCTATAAAGTTGATGTGGTTTATATTACTATTATAATAAGGACACAGTATATACTCGTAATAGTTACAGTATAAATCGGATTCAGGGGTAATAAATACGAAAATCTGTCTCTAAAACGGTTTGTATTTCTCAAAAAGAGGTATCAAATACTATTAATAGAATAGAAGATGCTTTACACTCTTTGGTAACAATAGCCCTGTAGGTATGCAATAATGGTAATGAAAAACAATTAAAATTCATTTTAGACTTTCACCGATGCGATCACGTCGTTTCAATTACACGACGGTTGTGTTGGCTAAAGGTTTTTAATAAATAAACAATAGGTTTAATGAATATTAATTGGGCAGTTTAATCCCAAGTGACTGCGCCTATGTAACCGTCCACAATAGTTATTCTCTTCCGTTTCCGAGTCATTCGCGTATGGGAAATTTGTTTCCTTAAATACAACGTAAAAACGATTAAACAAAATGTTAGGTACGTCGCACATAATTGGGCAACTTTTATATCATCTATAAAATATCTGGGGTAGTTAAAAATATTATTGAAGCGGTTTAAGACGCTGGTTATAGGTAGTACGGTAGACCACGAAATTGAGTCCTCGTTTATAGAGAAGACAGAAAGCAAGTTAAGTTGACCCAAGGGCTGAAAAACGAGAGAGTAACTCACGACACACGCCACACGCATCCGAACAAAAGTAAGTTAGGTAGGTGACTTAATGATTATACTTATTGTTAATTAAATTTGCTTCGCTCTCCGTCGTGTTAAGAGTCTTCATCAATCATCAACTTTAACCATCCCATCAGATTGACAGACGGCCAGACGCTACGTTGCTGGTGCTAAGAAAAATATGAATATGCCATTAGTTTCGAAATAATTATGAACTTCCACTTTCTATAAAATATTAGCATACTTAATTTGCATCGACTTTATCGACTTGTAACCTGATCCTAATCTAAAAATCTTTCCCTATTATTTAATCATTTTTTCCAGATGTTACGTAGTGTTTTAAACACTGATATGACTGTTTAATGCTAATGGCATCTTTAAAAATACATTTAACACGCCAATATTTATCATCAGTAATTAATTAATTACGAGGTGTTTTTGTATTCATATTATATGCGCATGATCACGAGCTTTTGTTTTATAATTGCATTATAATATCATACATAACCTTGTGGTCATGTGTCCTTTTAACAATATCAGACAAGTGTGATACTTTCTATGTTAAGGCAACTTCTCATTCGTTTCAGCAATTTTACTGGCTAGAGACTCAAATCGTGTTTTGCAGACACATAAACATAAACATTCCCCAATTCCAAAAACATATCTACACTAAGAAAATGGTTTTAAAAAGACCTATCCATAGACGCATAGGTTTGACAAAAAAAATTAAATATATTTTTTTGTATAAGAATCGTAAAGCGGTTAACAGGATTCATCTTCCAACCAAATTTCAACATTGTGATGCTTATAGTTAAAGAATATAGTGGCTGTGTCATACGGTCGGACAGACAGACAGACTTGACGAAACCATAAGGGTTCCGTTTTTTGCAATTCGGCTACGGAACCCTAAAAACCGTTAAACCTAAAGGTGCGTACAGACTGGTGTAATACACTCGTAACATGAAATCCTACTAATATTATAAATTCGAAAGACGTGGCTTTATGTTTGATACTATTTCAAGCAAAACTGTGGATGGATTTTGATTACACTTTACAGTAATATAGCTCATAAATGAGAATGCACTTGCTAATAATTCGTAGCAAAACTTTTTTACCTCTGACATTTACGCGAGTGAAACCGTTTAGTGTATTATAAAATAAGATAATTTTCCATACATTTTTGTTGCAATTTACCATGAAAGGTTGTAACATAATGTAACAATTTCTCACAGTTTGACAGACGGCGGAATGATACATTTGTATTTATGTGCTGTATGTTTATGTACTATATTTGCAAATAATAGTGTATCAATTACTGGTAAACTGAATAAAAGAAATATATAAGGATAAAAAAAACAAGGTAACGGTAAGATAAAATAACACGAGAATACGTCAAAAAAAAACCGGCCAAGTGCGAATCGGGTTCGCGCACTGAGGGTTCCGTGCCAACTTTATCTGAATTACGGAATCCACTTAGTAAAATAACACAATATTTTGTTGGCACCAAATATAACTTTGTTTTTCATAGTGTTTGTGTGAAGTACAAATTTATGTTTCCGGTTGTTGAAAATGTGCTATATCACAAAAACTTATGGTTCGATCCCGACTGACCCAATTTCCGTTGAAAGTGTTTGTTAAGATCTACATTATATAAAATTTCAACAGTGTTATGCTTATAGTTACAGAATAAAGTGGATGTGACATGCGGACGGACAGACTTGACGAAAATGTAAGGGCATACATCCGTCCAAGGTTTTTTGCCATTCGGCTACGAAACCTTAAAAATGGTCGCCTGGCGCATCAGTAATTTGCGGAGCGTATTCTCTCTATACCTCGATAAGATGAAAAACTTTGCTGGCTTTCAGGACTTTGAAAAAAAAGGCTCACGGCCATCAAGCAGTCCAGCTAGACAAAACGCACAATACAATTGTAGTCTGTGAATCTGGTTTTGTGCTAGCAAATCCGAAAGTAAAGCGAGCCTAGGACCGCTGGTTAACTTGAAACCAACCAAGGTGGTCCACCAGTCGTTCTAATCTTTATCTATTTATAGCAGACCGCAGGACGGCCAAATAAACACTCATGCATATGTAAACGGTCACTAAGTTGCGGTTTGATATCAATCACTGTGCATTGGGATTGACATACAAGAAAGTAATTTTTAGTATTTTTTTTAAGTTGCAATAAAATTGTTACAAGAATATTTAATCGTCTATGCATTTTAGGTCAGGACAGGACAGAACAGGTCCTTCGTTACCTCACTTATTTTAACATTAAAAACCGTTGACTTTGAATCATTACATGTAGTTGCTATAAATCACTTTTACACTTTTCTATCTGACTACTTTTGATACAATTATTCAAATATGGTAACACTCAGCACAGGTGTATTTTAAGTAGTCTGTACCACATTCCATTTGGACAGAAGTAAATAGGATACACAGGCTGTCTAGTAATGGATTCCATTGACTTTACTGTGTCAATTATGTATGAGAAAAGTCTAACTAGGCATTTAACAAGCATAAAGATAGCTTTTACTTCAGTTTTTCAATCACGAGACACCTCAACCTCTACCAAGCGTGTAAAAATTTTGCCATAAAATCATACTATCATTAGATGTATCGCCCAAAAAGACGCTATTAACATTATGCTTTCACAAACAATACTAGACACAATCGTAAATTACTAAAAGAATACAATACGGGTATTGGAACATGTTACAAATACAATGCCACCGGCGCTGGCGCAGCGTACGTCCTCGAATTGGAACGCTAATTACAGAGACGAGACTTTATATCTTCCGCTCTTGTTCTGAGAAAAATGAACAATAGGGGGAGACTTATTCTATGTGCAGGATTGTGGGTACTGTGCCTTACTTGGCCAAGGAATACTGTTTAAAAAAAAAAGGAAACAGGCAATTCACGGTTGTCTTTTTCTCTCCACCACGGTCATGTTATAGATAACATTACCGTGTCTCCACTGATGGCCACTGCGCTATCCCGAACATATTTTTTAATAATATATATACAAAAAATACTCACAATACACCAAAAAACCGGCCAAGTGCGAGTTGGACTCGCGCACTGAGGGTTCCGTGCCAACTTTAACTGAATTTGGGAATCCACTTACTTCTACTTAGTAAAATCCACAATATTTTGTTGACAGCGAATATAACTTTGTTTTTCATAGTGGTTGTATGAAGTACAAAGTTATGTTTGCGGTTGTTGAAAATGTACTATATCTCAAAAACTTCTTGTTCGATTCCGTCCAAACCAATTTTCGCTGAAAGTATTATAGTCCGGTCAAATTAGACAAAAAAAATAGGGGTAAGGTTACAAAAACTCCCACCTAGCTGAAAATTGGTAGGATTGTTGTTTAAAACACCATCATAAATGAAATGTAGAAAGTCCCCATCGATCAGAAAATTTGAACTGGTTCTAATGTATTGTCGACCAACTTCCAACCCCACACTTTTGGGTCCAGCTGATAACCAAACTTATCTAAGCACGTAGTTTTTTTAAGGAGCTCCATACATAGAGAGAAGACACCAAATTCCGTTGGTGATAACTTCTTCTTGAGTTACCCGAAATTCTCATAATTATAATATTTTATATGTGTAAGATACACTGACCGATAGAATAATATTTTTACTTGTATTACAGCTTCAGCGATGTATATACGTGGTGTACTTATACATATTATGACGATTACAACTTTTTCAACTTTTTGGATCGTTATATGTCAAAAACGGTGGCTCTTAGGAAGAAAAGTACATAGACATTTTTTGTAGATATTTATCTGCTCTACAATTTTTGTCTGGCTAATTTTATGATAAAACTTACCGTTTTGCTGAAAATCGCGAAAAACCCGTTTTTGTGACATTTGACCCCGAGTAACTTTTTTTACAGGTATCGGATCGATGGGGACTTTCTACATTTCATTTATGATGGTGTTTTAAACGATCCTACCAATTTTCAGCTAGGTTGGATTTTTTGTAACCCTCGATGTCTAATTTGACCGGACTCTAGTTAAGATCTACATTTCATATTTTTTTCAAAATTTACACTCGCTTAGTTTAGAAGTTAGATGGGGACGCCCATTTTATCACTTTGGAAGCGTCTAGCCATAAAACGTTAGACTTTAAAAAAAAATGGTTTTAGAAACCTCGGTGTCATTTTAAAAGACCTATCCATAGGTATGACTAAAAAAATTTTTGGATTTAGTTTCATGTATAAATGACATTTTTTTTATTTTTTTTATAAGAATCGTTAAGCGGTTAACAGGATACATACTCCTACCAAATTTCAACAGTGTGAAGCTTATAGTTACAGAATAAAATGGCTATGACATACGGACGGACAGACAGACAGACAGACTTGACGAAACTATAAGGGTTCCGTTTTTGCCATTCGGCTACTAATGACGTAAGTCATTAACGAGCTTAATATTAGCCAAATGCGCCCACATAATAGGCATACAAAGAGAAAAGGCGTCTTTTATAATTAACAAACGTAATGGGGCGCATACCGTCTCACTCACGTCGGTTTATGTCAGTGTGTGTACTAGCATTGCCCGATAAAGTATGTTTGTCGGTATTCATGATTGCGAAACGTTTAAACTGAGGCTCGCCAAATGTCCACCGGACTTTCACTGCAGGGAAAGGTCTATAAAGAACTGCGGAACTGGAAATAAATATATGCCAAATTCATAGTAATTTTGCCCACTATTTATTCATTTATATCTTAAAAACGTATGGCTCACTTCCTCGTGTCAGGATTAGTTCTGTCCTAAATCATCATTATGGAATAAAAGTTATTCCAAAAGCTTAGTACCAGGATGAGCACCGTAATCAGCTATTTACCTATGAGTTTAAAAATAATGACATAATAATGGCGTTCAATAGTACAGATATAGGTACTTTTCTAATTGGTCAGGTTATTTTAGTAATTTTAACTACAGTAATGACGTTCAAGATTTTGTAGTAACTACTCCATTTGCTTTGTAGAGTAATACATAAGATAGGAAAAAAATACGTTATGTTATTATTTTGTGTGGGTTGACTCCTATTAATTTGATTAAAGGTTAAAGTGTATTGCTTCATAGCTTCACCATTCGTGTGTAAGAGATCATTAAAACACATGATTTATTCTTTACGTTATAATTATAATTCAAGAGCACCCGTATCTTTAGTACTTAGAGGTTATGTAAACAAAATTAGAGGTCTTGTCAACTTACTTATTTATTTTTTGTATGCATAGTTAAGGATTTTGGGCTGCTCAAAGAATCGTATTGACAAATTCCAATTTAGTCAAAAAATGTGTAGGACCAATTGTCAAGTTCTTTAACTGGGCACATTTGCTTGCATTCCAGGAATATATTGCATATTCCTGGTTCGATCTCATGTTGATAGAATTAAACAATAAATACGTTTTTTCATTATATTAGGTGAAAACAATTTAGCATTGATTTGCTTCCTGGTTACCTAGACGGCCTATATTAAAATTGTTTGCTCCTATTACAGGCCACAATCTGTATGTACTGCCAAAGTTGAAAAGTAAGAACTTTTCAACGAACATAGCGTTCTTTGGATATGAGCTAATTTGCTACTACGCATTGTTATAGATTTTGACGTACATACTCTTTTCGAATTTCAACTTTGCCACCCCGTACCTTAGCCGCTCGCGCCGCCATCTTGAAAATATGGCATCCAATAGATTTTTTCAAAGGATATCTCATTTTTGGCACATTTCACGGTAAAAAATACATACATATCTGGGAAAAAATTAAAGTACAGACAATGTGTTCATAAAATCAATAGGTTCGGTATACAAGCTCCGCAAAGTGTCAAGTAAGTTGCGTTGTTGCCGAATTCCATTTTGGCACCGTATTTCTTTTTTACTTATAAAAAGTGAAAATGAGTTCTAAAAATGAATTTTATTATACGTAAACGATACCAAACACCACCTATTTGAGCTGGTAGACCTAGGAGCCCTGAGAGGCACATGCTCCATCCCCGAGAGGACGCACAACTTAAGTACAGAGGGCGTATTGCGATCCAATTTTACCCGTTCAATGTCCAGGCAGCTCAATTCCGACTTAGTGTAAACGAATTATTATAATAATACTATAATAGTACGAATATTAATTTTAATTATGTTTTATTATAGTAATATTATAAGTATCGCTAATTTGACGGTAAAGCTGAGCCGCTTACCTTCAAAACGCATCGCAATACGCGCCCAGGGCCTAATTAATTCAGAGGACCATCAGTTACGTGAATGCAAAGCAAGTTACTTTGTTAAACTCCCTAAAAACATTCCAGACCAAACTACCAATTTCTTGTGCTAAATTTGAAACAGTATGTCCTTGTAGTTAGATAGCTTTCTCTATAATACTACCTAGTTGGTCAATTAAAAAAAACTTTGTTACGGTATATAATATCAAACATTAATATTATTGTTACTACAATATTATTGCAGGGTTTTAATATTTTAAGAAAACACACGATAAATATGTTCTCTTGATACAGTTACGAAGACGACCGCCGTGGTCGAGTGGCTAGGTCGCTGGTTTCAAGCGTCGCCATCTCGTGAGGTTCCGGGTTTGATTCCCGGTCGGGTCAATGTAGAAAACGATCTTATCTAAATTGTCTCGGGTCTGGGTGTTGTGGTACCACCGTTGTGTCTGATTTCCATAACACAAGTGCATTGGCTACTTACTTTGCGATCAGAGCAATGTATGTGATTGGTGTCCAATATTTATTAATTATTTATATATATTTTTTAAAAAAAACAGCACAAACAAATTAGATTAATATTATAAATGCGAAAGTTTATGAGGATAGATAATTCACTTCACACTAAAACTACTGAGTTCTGAAGAAATTTGCAATGATACTTAGTAATAAACTACTATATTACATATTACGCATGAAGCCGCGGGAACCAGCTAGTCATTAATATATGCAAAACTGTATCGCGTGCGAGTCACACTTCGTTTGCAAAAATACAAGTGATACAATTATAAATGTAGGTTTGTATAAAATTAATTTTTGTTTTGCGCGGCCGAAAGTCAAGATTGAGCCGGTTATCAAAAGTGGTTTTCTTATTAAATAGGACGTTGACCTTTTTGTCCCCATAGCGTTATGCAATCATGTGTAACTTGATATAAATATGTTTTTCTACGCTTGTGGGCCATATTAAATTGTAGATATAAATGTGCGCAGGCGATGTTTATATTTGTGCAATTGAACAATAAAATTATAAGTGTTCTACGGAAATTACTCTGGTAGATGAGTTGCGCGGGCGGCATAAATAATAATTATATTATTACTGTGCTTTGATTTTTGTTACTAATTATGGAAGTAACGCTAAAACTGAAGTGAGGTTTCAGTGTGACTCAATCAATAAAACATTACCTTCTTAATTTTTCATTAGATAAGCACGTATTATGAATGAATACATTAAATCATGGAGATGTAGGTCTACGCTCTAGTACCAAATAAATGTTTTTCTATGTATTATAATAGGTTTGTCCTAAGAAGAATTTAAGCAAACCAATTTAAAGAGATCACCATATATTATCATTTCAAAAATCATATTAATCATATATTATCACTTCAAAAATCATAAACTTTTAAAAAAAATATTGGGTTCTCAATCTAAAGAGTCTACTTAACTCGATAATAATAATAATTATGCTTCCCCCAATGATATTAATTTGCACGGGTAGTATAAATATATTAAAATAGCATAATAGTAATTAAATCACTTATTTAAAGTCAAGATAGTCAACATTTATATTTATAAATAATTATCATTGTATAATAGGCGCTGGTTTGTATTAAGAAGAGCGCCCCATCTTTCTTTTTTGGCTGTTGAGCACATTATTTGCTTCTCTCGCCTCTTTGAACTGTTTTCATTAAAATTATAAGTTGATGTAAAAATTGGTAACGAATATTATGATTCTAATATCTGAACGAAATAAAATGTAACTACTGTATTGGTGACAAAATATCAAATGAAAAGAAGTCGCAGTCAGGGATCTATAATCAATTTATTTGGTGACAGATCTACCATTCTGAGCACAAAGCTATCATTAAAGGAACTAAACTAATATTATAAGAACGAAGTTTATTGTCATCTAATGCACTACAATTTTATAATTTTGTTAACCTTACCTCTTATTTTATATTAACGTTAACATTAATTTGATGGACACTTTTTGTTTATATTAGAATTTAAAAACGGAACATTATTTGCACTTGCAAAAAGCAACTGTGTCAGACAAGGAATCGAACACTGAGTCTTACTCTTAAGGTATCTGTGCTCATGCCTAATAGGCACTAAACATTAGATCGCCGATTTCTACATATATCTAATAAATATGAGATATAACAATCTAACGGTTTAACATCCGTTAGATTGTACTGTGACGAATTATTGTGAACTAGCTTGACTTGGTTCAGAATTAATGCATTTTTTATTAGTATTCATATGTCAACCTAACACGAACCCACTTCACCCACCACTCTGCCCAGTGATTCGTCATTTCAGTTCCTGTCATTATAATGTATGAAGTTCGGTTCAGTTCACAATAAATCGAAATATTACAATCTTACGGATTTAATAACGTTAGATTGCAATCACGCGGTTTTTACAATATAACGGTGACATCTATAAGATCGATCTTATACATGTGATGTAATAATTAATAGTCGTAACATAGATATATATCTCTAGTTAAAAGCATATCTACAGACAAGACCTTCATGACATACACCTAAATTAATTGGTAGGACTTGATAATCAAGTAGGCTCGAACTAGTTAGTTTCGTCACAATATTCACCGATGTCCATATTGGCTGAAACTTGGCCACATTCGCAAGGCACCATTTTTTACTCAGACCTATGATAATTTAATGAATTGGTTAAACCAATATCTACATGTTTGGTTACCACCCAATCCAACTAACTCCTTAATATACTCTTAATAGATATCTTATTTAGTCAGCGCTTTCAAGCGCAATAAAAATCTGAAGGTTGTTTTGAGAACCCATATATATCATTAGTTAACCTAATATATCACTTGTAAATAATTATAGTTCGTTATGTATTAATTACCTTTACATGGGTTCGGGTTTAATATTCAACATCTGTCAACATCTTGTGAAATGCGGTGCAAAATATGGCAAATAACTATAAGTTTGTAGTATAAATTTTAAAGCTTATTATAGAATAGGTTGTTGCCTTATATTGTTACAAGTATTTCTGTCATACTGCAAAAGGGATTGGATAAAATTAATAAACGGTCTAAGGAGGTGTTCTTTCAGATAACTCCTTTCCTTTCCTCGATTGCGCTATATTATGTAAGTGGCATTTTTAACACTTAAATACTAAAATGTTTAGAAATAAGCATTAAAATAACATAACACAGAGAGGTGTTGCTAGATACACTGGTACTATTTTTTACCGTTTAGATCTGTGGAACCTAATATTATGCTGGAAAACCTTGCATTAAATTAATTTAAAAAACTTACGCGATGATAAAATTTAAAAAAAAAACTGTTTTAGCATGTTTAATCATCACAATAATAGTTTTTTAACACAGAGTTAGGTTATCCAAACCATGACAAGCCTCTAAATTCAAAATTGAAAAGTAATTTTAAACGTTATAGTTATTTTTTTATAGTAAGACTGCGTGCTCATCAATACATTACAACATAGTTTATATGCTCATTTAATTGGAATTTATGAGTTAAATAAAGTTCTTTAAACGGGTGGTCTCAAGGGCCTGTTCCACTATAGACAAATAAGCACAAATCCGCAAGTGATCCAAATATGGAACGTCATATGTTATTAAGTATTGGACACATACCGCTAACCAAAACTTATTAGGACATAGTGAAACGGGCCGTAAGACTCTTTTACCGTACGAGTATAAATGTTGTTAAAGTACTGAATGGAGATTGTGATCGATTTAACCGTTCCCAAGCGGTTATTGTGACATCGGCGCACGCGCAGATTGCGCTCGCGTCGTTATTGCTGGCTTGCTTCTCGAAACGGTATCGGTACAGTATCGGAGTATTTGATCTCTTAAGTCAAAACGTAGAACAAAATGGGTAATTGGAGTTTTGGTAGTGTAAACTCTTCATTTGGTATTCCATTACAAATATGTTGTCGGAACCACACACCTCAAAACATTGAGTAAAGGCTGATTCACGCTACATCGTGCCGACACCGGGCCGGGCTCCGGCCGGGCGCCGGCCGGGACGCGTTAAACATTATTGTATACATTTTGTAAAGTGATTCATGCCCAAACGATGAATTGACTATGGGATTTTTTCTCGGCTCCGGCACGGCCCGGCCCCGGCACGTTGTAGCGTGAATCATCCTTTATGATTAGGGCTTCAATACAATTATGTATCTACTAATCGCGCAGTACCTATCGATATGATGTAGGTACTAATGGTAATAATGGCATGGTACAAATGGTTTGTAATGACAAAGTTTAGCATTTGAAATTTAAAGTAAGTTACTATAGCATGCAATGCAATACTTTGACGACCTCCGTGAGTTAGTGGCTAAGCATGCTATGCTGGGTTCGATCCTCGGTCAGGTCAATGTAGAAATCAGATCTTTTTACATTGTTTCGGGTCTGGGTGTTGTTGTATTCACCGTTGTTTCTGATTTCCATATCACAAGTGTTACTTACTTTGGGATCAAAGCAATGTACTCGTATGTGATCGGTGTCCAATATTTATTTATTTATAAAGAATACTTTAATCATTACCTTCTATATACACGTTTTAATTAGCACATATTCATTCTATACCATTTATATTAGGAACATACATTAAATTATTACTACAAAGTGGAATCCTTGAAGTTGTGTGCTGTCCTAAGGTCGCAACATGATAGAATCTTTGTTTGAACACACTGTCATTCAAGCTGACTTAATTAAGTCAATATAAATCTTTAACGGCTACGCACTTTATCCGTTACGAAACCATTCAACCTTTCCGAAGTACTTAGTGAATTTGTAACGAAAAACGCGCTAAGACCTTTTAGGTCTTCCGTTTTTCACGGATACGATTCGAATTCATGGTTATGATTGTTGAGCCTACCAGTTTCCTTAATTTATTTTGAATGTATTTTTTTGTATGTAATTCTTCATAACAAAACATGATGATGATGTCCCCCCAGACGTATCCGTCGACGGCGACACCCTTAGCTAGTGGTAGCTTGGGCTCTTGCATGGGCGCTAGCATAACTGGCTAATCCAATATTGGTTTTGAAAGTCCAGTTGCAAGAGGCACAGTAACAAAACATAAATAGAAGTCGTCACGTTCCTAATTTCTCCGCGAGTCCCGGATCAAAACTTCTCACGTATTAGCCATTATAACAAGAGACATACATAACAATTCAGACCTCGCTTAACACGCTACTTTCATTATAAAGTAAAGTTAGCCTGTAACATCACACTGTTGGGCAAAGGCCTTACCTCAACTATGAGGTAGTTTGAGTCATACTCCACCAAACACAAAGCACGGAGATGCTTGTGATGTGCGTCACTTATATGGTCGGAATGGTCACCCATCCAAACATGACCGCGCCGTAGGTTGTTTCACTTCCAAATCACAGTATCACTACCAAAGCGCTGCTACCACTGCGCTTCGAGCACCTCTAAACTTTCTTTGATGCTCACGATATTATTTCGAGGACTGATCAAATCTGGTTTTGAGTTACCCATATTTTATGAGGAGATCAGTTCAGTGACTTTGTTTTACGAATGCTTACTTATTTACATAATCTATCGTCTGGTCGACTCCAGTTCGATGGTTGACTTGGTAAAAAGTCAACTCGTGTGGAAACATTTGATGCAATACTATCGCATGTTTCGTAAACGCATAGCATAAATCCCATCGATCTGGAACCCTATTTTTGAATCACTCGCGTTAAGATGGCGTGTGATAATAATTAACTAATGGCCGGTTTTCCGATGAAAATAATATAATTCCATACGGGAGTGAAGTTTGTGAGTTTCTATTTGGCGTGATTTCCATTGATTTTTAATTCGTTTTCAAACGAAAATCACACGCCATGTTCAAACTAGTGAATCAAAAATAGAGCTCCTGGTCTTCATTACAAGCAATTTAGAGTTTAATCACATACAATTTTTATTGAGTCCGTCGACCTTATGTATTCTGCACTTTCAGTAGTCTTTTAGAAACGTAACATGGTATACGGCTGTATTACATTATGTACTGTGATGTTTTAGCGTATTTTCGTAAGGACGATGTTTAACCTGTTTTCGAAGAACAAATCGTACGAATGGACTCTTTTGTGTCAAATAACAGATAATTTATTAGTTGTCACACTAGAATAAAATACTGTTTAGACAATAGGCTTAACTGGATAGGATAGAACCTGGCTTGCTTGGCTTGTTTTGTACGGTCCTATTTTTGAGTCTCTTGATTGAATATGGCGTGTGATTTCGTTCATAAACTAATCAATGAAAATAACGCAAAAAATTGACGTTAGTATATACTCAAAAAATTCAGTAATATTTTCGGAAGTATACAAATTTTCATTGTAAAATTGGACATTAATCAATGAATATCACACGCCATCTTGACGCGAGTGATTCAAAAATAGCGTGCGGCACTTCTCGCGTCAATCGAAAGTTTTTCGAGTGGTAATTCTATTGCTCGTTTAACCGTGCTGATATCATAGCTGATCCGTTGACATTCATTTTAAACTTGACACTTGAAACTGGCGTTTTCCCAGATGACTTAAAAAGGGGACTAATAAAACCACTTCATAAAAAAGGTGCAAAAAGTGACATGAACAATGATAGACCCATTTCTTTACTATCGAATTTTGCTAAAATATTTGAGAAAATTATACATATATAATAGGTTAGTTTTATTTATAATAAAAACAGTATTTTAAACAAAAATCAGTTTGAGTTTCAAAAAGGGAAAAACATTTCGTCGGCTATATTCCAATACGTGGAAATGCTCTAAAACTTATGGAGTCTTATCTCACAGGTAGAACTCAAGCAACGGTATTAGATGTTTACGACAAAAGAACAAAATTTATTATCAGAGTTCAGTCCGAATTTCAAAACACATGTATTGGCGTCCCACAAGGTACCTCTTCTATTTTTAGTATACGTCAATGAGCTCCCGTTAGTTGTTGAACACTTATGTGTTATGTTTGCTGATGATGCTACAATATTTATATCTCAAAATAAACAAAATGAAGATATTTTTGTTGATAAAATTCACAAAACACTAAATTGAAAAATCAAATGGCTTGGATCAATTAATTTAAAAGTAAATCTAGAAAAGACTAAAATGACTGAGTTTAGAAATTATAAAAAGAATCCCCTACTATTAGATGTAAATATATCAATATTGATAATATCAGTATTGATGATAAGCATGTTGAAACTGTATCGGATATAAGGTTTTTAGGTGTTAACATACATACTAATTTAAATTGGAAGTCACACATCGATAAGATAAATAAAAAAATATCTAGTTATTGTTACGCTTTGACAATTGTGAGCAGGGTGGCTTCGATTGATGTTGCAAAAATTTTTTATTATGGTTATGTGTACCCACTCCTGAAATATGGCATAATATTTTTAGGAAATTCTGTCAATGTCCAGAGTACATTTATAATGCAAAAGAAATGCCTTCGGATAATGTTTAATATGGATAAATTAGAGACTTTGAGAAATGTATTTAGACAATTTAAATTCCTGACTTTGTCATGTATTTATATATTAGAAATCTGTGTTTTTATAAAAAATAATAAGGATCTCTTTTGTATGAAAAGTGCAATAAGACAGAATGACCAGTCTCAGTATGCTCATAATGTGTGTATTGTAAAGTCCTCAAGCTATATCGGCAAAAAGAGCACGGTAATAACAAGAATACGCGTATTTAATCATTTACCACTTGGCATTAAATCCCTGGAAAATCATCTTTTCAAGAGAATACTAAAAGAATGGTTACTTCTAAAAAAATTTTTTATACACTGGACGAATATTTATATAATTCATAAATTATTCTAATAATTAATATTATTTTATTAATTCTTTGTTCATAAATTGACTATTCGGTACAATTATTCTTTCTGACTAAAATTATGTTATTATTTTATCAATTTAGACTGCATTTTTATTATTATTGTATGTCCGAAATGGGTAAACTGTTGAAACATTATTTTATTTTTAACAACTATTGTACACAGTTTTGAGACAGTAAATGATTATCTAATCTTATCTTATCTTACCGTTGTACCTAAAACGAACGAAATCAAAATAAATAGAAAATTTGACCTTAAGAACATTTTTTTCTTTATCATCATCATTATCAGCAAAAGGACGACGACTGCTAAACAAATTTTTCCGACAAAGAAAAATCGGTGGGACTAGTCACGAAATTAGTAATGATAAAAAGTCGTAGTAGTACATTAATAGGTCTCCCTCATGCCTTCTTAAGCAACTTTATATACAGTAAACGATTTCTCTCGTAAGCTTAGTACTTATTTTTAAATATGTATTCGCACCTGACCGTAGCGTAGAGAATAGAACGAGCATTACGCGCAGGGCCGGAGACCTTGCGCCGGCGCAGTGATAAACGACCCATAAACGCCGCGTAGGGCCGCTGCTGCGAACACTTTAAGAGATTGATAAGATAATGCAAGTGGATTGGCTTTATAATAAGCACGAGGTATTATGGAGAAAGTTGAGTTGGTTCAGGAGTTTGGTGACATTCTGCGTCTGTTGGTCCATTCTATGGTCGTTCTCAATGACGGATATTCCGCCGGTCAAATATCTATGGAAAGGATTAATTTATAGTTGAGTACGAGTATCTACATTTTTCAAAATGTTAAAGTTGGACTTACCATTAGTAACCTTCGTTTTGCGCCACAATCCTCTCTGATTATAACCGTTTTCCTACTGTTGTGTATGCTGATTATGACGGGTGCGTCTCCCATATATACTTAAATACATATGAAACATCCATGACTCAGGTACAAATGTTCTTGCTCAACACACAAACATTTGCCCCTTACGGGATTCGGACCCGCGACGGGCCGGAGCAATAGTCAGGAGCTCTAACCAATCAAAAATACCTAACGCGTCGTCATATGTATTTCAACAGCAACTGGAAGATCCTATACTAAGTTAAATAAAATAAGATGTACAAACCAAGCTCAAACAAGGCACAACCCTAGCTCCCATTGACCTCCGCGGTCAGTTCCGTTCGTGCTCCACCCAGCCACTGATCGTAATATAACGACTCTTATTATACACATTATGCCTATACTACAACACACATTACGCCGATCACCTCGTAGGTCGGTAGGTGCGGAGCACAGTGTTGCCAACCCCAAAAAACTAAAAAACAACAACTCACCAAAAAAAAAAACAGTAGGTAAAGTAAAAAGTGCAGATTTCATACTTTTGCTCATATAATTAATCTATAAACGATTTTCTTGCTACCAGAACTCACGTACACAGTTATATTAAAAGTCACAAGAGCAAAAACCAAAATAAAAATATTTGCGCAAAATAAAATTTTGAAAGCTGTTGTGTGTGACTATAACACAATACAAGGCCTGTAGCTGTCATTCATAAACGAGGATTTCCCAGTGCAGAAACATAGAATCCCGACAAGAGAAGAGAAGATACTATTATTACGAGTGGTTCTCAAAAAAAAATGTATATTTAATATGTGGCGCTGAACCCAGTTGAAACACATTATGAATTAGGAATGAAACAGAAAACATGGAAATCAATGTGAAAACAATAAATCTACTGTTAAAACAGTAGTTCTTATCCTCAATTTCTCCAAAAGCCTTTAATAGCCAAGGTAAGGTATAGTCGTAGGATCTCGTTCCCAACCGCCGAACCGAAAATCGCTTGCACACACGACACTAAAACGGGCGTCAATTCGAATAAAAGACTTCGCGCGGTGCAAAACATTTTGGCTCTTAGGCGCGAGCGACCTCAGCCGTACGTAATTGCCCGATCTTGAACTAGCTGTAACCCCAGATAAATAATACTACTACTGTAACTAGCAAACCCTGTACAATACAGAGTTAACATCTAACCAGCCAGAAAATTCAACGATCATTATAATAATAATTATATCAGTAGATACGTAGGTACCAATTTATGCATAACATACTCGTAATATGTAACGAAATTTATTGCAATATTTAACTACCCGTGCCCTGATGTGACTTTTAGCACCTTAATTAAAAGCTTAATACAGAGCTAGCAGACAATAAAAAGGCAATTATTTAAATATCTGCTTTAATTCCTCCTATGTGTAAGGCTCAGCCCGTAACTCATAAATGTCGAATTAAATAGTATGGATATAAAAAACACGCATGCCAAAAAGTAAGTTGAATATCTTGTGTAAAACGCTACAACACAAATTGTCGCTTGACATACGCGCTGGCGCAGGTAACCGAGATCGTTACGCGCTCAAAACAACTCCCGCGCACCATAAGTGGTAACTCAAACATGCCGCCATTAGCCAACATTGAGATTCGTTAATTCATACCTCGAAGGCTTTGCTTCGAATGTAAATCTCGGTAATCGCCCGTTAGAATACCGACTATTAAACTTTATTCAACGCGTAAAGTTATCACTTACGTTACTGGGGCATTTTCGCAATATTTCGAGAAATTGTAATGAGATATATTACCCATACTTATTATCCTGATAAGTTTGATTGTCGATTAATATAATACTCGTTAGATTCATTATTAATTACATTTATATGTACTCGTAATAGTCCATTGAATGAGTCCCTCCAAGGGGGGTCTAGAGTGCGTGAGTTAGTAACGTAAGATGTTTCTTCGGATACATGTCAAGAATCCCTAGGTAATAAACGTACTAAAACCCCGGGACACAAGGAGGAGCCCCGGAGTGGGGGGAGGGGGGGAAAGGGTCCATTTTTTCATTTTTCACTTAAATCTCACAAACGGTATATGTTAGAGAAAAACTTTCAAGAAAAAGTTGAAAGGCCATAAAATTATCTACAAGTTGTACCTCAATCATTTTTTTCTATTCGCAGCCGTTTTCAAGCTACATCCCATGAAAGGTGAAAAATTCGAACTCCTAAACTCTCCTAAAGGCTTCCATGGAGGAATGTGTTTTTTTTACCAATTATAGACCTAACTAAGAGCAATCTATCAGTACCGGTCACAAGTTGCACTTTTGAGCTTTTTGGAAGAAAAAAAATAAAAAGGTCAAGTTGCGTAACTACCCTAATATACTATTTTGACAATCAATTCCTCCTAAAGGCTTCCATGGAGGAATGTGTTTTTTTTACCAATGATTGACTTAATTAAGAGCAATCTATCAGTACCGGTCACAAATTGCACTTTTGAGCTTATTGGAAGAAAAAAAATTAAAAGTTCAAGTATCGTAACTACCCTAATAAAATTCAATTCCCCGTAAACGCCTCCGTGGTGGAATCTGGTATTTTTATCAATGATAGACCTAATTATGAGCAATCTATCTGTAATGGTCACAAGTTGCAATTTTGAGTTCTTTGGAAGAAAAAAATAAAAAGATCAAGTTCAGTAACTCAAACTACCCTAATATAATATTTTGACAATCGATTCCTCCTAAAGGCTTCCATGGAGGAATGTGTTTATTTAACCAATTATAGACCTAATTAAGAGCAATCTATCAGTACCGGTCACAAGTTGCACATTTGAGTTTTATGGAAGAAAGAAATATTTTTTGATCGATTGATGTGATAAACATGGGTATGTAGTATGGGGAAATTGTTTGAGCCAAAATCATTTTTTACTGCGTGTAACTCAGAAACGGCTGCGAATAGAAAAAAATGATTTAGGTACAACTTGTAGATATTTTTATGGCCTTTCAACTTTTCCTTGAAAGTTTTTCTCTAACATGTACCGTTTTTGAGATTTAAGCGAAAAATGAAAAAATGGACCCTTTCCCCCCCTCCCCCCACCCCGGGGCTCCTCCTAGTGTCCCGGGGTTTTAGTATGTTTATTACCTAGGGACTCTTGACATGTTTCCGAAGAAACATCTTACGTTACTAACTCACGCACTCTAGAACTTTTTATTCAATGGACTATAAGTATTGTGCGAATTGAATTATAATGCGAAATTTGGTGAGGTTGTATGTGTGTATGTTACTCTTTCATGCTACTAAACTTAAAATAGATTTGATGAAAGTTTACAGGTTCTATAGCTTACACATTGAAATAGCAAATGACAAAACTATAATGTATGATGATATATTTTGTTATACAATATTAGTGATATTTTAATTGACATAAATAGTCATTTGACCCCTTCTAATATAATAAAGCGAAAGTGTGTCTGTGTGTTACCTCTTCACACTAAAACTACCGAACTGATTTGTATAAGATTTAGTACTTATAAGCATAGTTTCAATTTCTAAAAAGTCATATGATAATTTATATTCCAGAAAACATCCTTGAAGAGGGTAACAAGACTAACAAGGTTGAAAGTGTGTATGAAAATTCGATATTTACGCTGTTATAATAGCGGGGAGTTTTGACCAAATCCAAACCCCCGAATTAACTGATTAGCATTTTGATCGATTTTGGCAAACAAAATAAAAAAGAAGAATGTAGTTAGCGTGGTTCTGCTAAGAAATTGCAGCATCTGTGATGAAATAACTGGAATAGTTAAACAAAGAAAATCGCTCTCGACTCAACGAGTCGTGGTTGGTACAAATGTAAATGGCTTATAATTTGCTGGCACAAATCAGATGCAATTACTTGAAACTTAATGTTTGAAGTAGCATTTTTATGGTGCAGCAATAAGAATTCAACGAACTCTGTGATTGCATTATGTACAACTTTATGATTTATGTTTGCAATGGATGCAAGTTGCGATTTTCTAAATAGATCAATCTCCTTTAGTAACCATTTGTTTGGGAACATGAATGTGTTCCTAAGTCATGTGTTTGAATTGGTTGTCAAGAGAAAAAGATAGAAAGCCTTTTATTTGTTAACCATAAAATTGTTATTCTTATTAAGTTTATGGTGCTTACTCAAAATTGCTGTTAATAAAAATTAACGGTGTGATTATCATGGTGATGATTTACTTGACTCATGGTCATATGACCATTTAGGTAAACCGCTTGAATGAAGCGGACCGCTTCATTGAGACTTCGCCTGCGGAGCGGCGGGCGCAGGGAGAGACTTGAGTGCGTGAGCGGCTAGGGCGGATGTCTCTACGTCAATAGAGTCTACGGTACAGCTTCTACTAGGGGTACGGTCGACGCGCCGCCGCCCTTACCCCTAGTAGAAGTTGTACGCAAAAAAACACAAATGATACTAAAATTGAAAAAAAAAAGATTTAAACTTATACTTTGCAAATGTTGAAATAATCATTTTATAAAGTGTATGATTTTCTAAATTCGACGTCATGGTATTCGACTTGAATTATTATTTTAATTGATTCTAATTTAATAATGAATATCATTGAAAACTTAATGACAAGTGTATTCATTTCACTCATTATGACTTAGGTATTTTTAATAATTGTACAAATATGTATTTGCATGCTATTAATCTGAAAAATCTGAGCTTACCGTAGATTTAACACCCATAAATGTATCCTTTTTCCAAAAAAAACATTCATTTCACTAGAGGTCAAAAGAAAAAAATGACCTAAGTACATAAAAATATCGGTAGAACGGTTGGTTCACCAAATATTTTGTATGTGCATTTTAAAATGAAACTTCAGAAACCTATCGTGTGCGGTATCATTTTTGAAAGTGTTCCTTTGGTACTTTCGTTTTTTTTACCTGTATGCGTGCTAAACGCAGGTTGTACAACGATTTGAAGATTTTCTTTAAAATTTGTCTCTTACGCTCTCCACTACCCAAACGCAACCTGCTCTCGCCTCCCCGCGCACCCCTGTACGCCGTAGGTGAGGTATCAATTTCGCTGCGAGGTCTCAATTTCGCTGTCTACCTTTACATTATCTATTTCCTCGTACTTTGAGATCAGAGCAATGTAAGCAATAGGCGTCAAATATTTATACTAATATCCGCGATTGCGTTTTTGCGATCTCACTGTGATTGTTGTATTAATATTTTCATAGATCTTTGTATTAATTAGAATGGAATTGGTATGATTACAGCCAGAGTAACGGATCCTCAACTTTCGTCATCACGATGTAGAATTGCACGGTCGTGATCGAATAAAAAAAATCATTGTGCAAGTGTGCTGACTGCTGCATGTTCGAAACGAAATAGTATGAGGGTGAGACTGAAGCGGAGAATAAAGAGTACACTGCCGTTACAGTTATCTAAATGAATGACAGTTAGATAGCTTATTTAAGTGTTAAGTCCATTGCGAGCAATATGATTAGAAACTTTTTAATTTCAACACTTTAGGACTTTTTAACTTGTAAATAATAACACAATACACCAAGTATCGTGGTTTCAAAGCAACGAATTTTCTTCCTTGTGTTACGAACACCAGACAACGATAACCACGGGGGCGTCATAATAAACATCCATGACTTAGGTAAAAATGTTACGTGCTTATCACGCAAAGATTTGCCCCTTGCGGAATTCCATATGATAAGCTTTACAGCAATTATAAAGAATATCTAAACAAAATGTCCATCCATCAGAAACACAAAGAATTATATAAACTAAAAAAAAATAGTTTAACATTTTTACAAATTTTATTAATAAAGAGTTGGTCCTCTTCCTTTAAAATATAATTAACTACTATAAGACCTGTCTTGTCTTTACAACTTACTGACTCTTGAACTGGTCGTGGTATAATAAGTTTAGGTATTAAAAAAAACAATTTGGGATCATTGTCCCATCAACCTTGACCTGAACTAGGCAAAGATTATGTAAGTTTCTAAATATCGGTTAAGGTTCGGCATGGTCACGATCATTTTCATAAAATTATGGGTTCCTACCCTATATACTTGTATGAAATATATGTTTTTTTTCCAAGGCTGTTCTCACGCGTGTAAAATAGTCACGAAACGAAGCTAGATAACATTACTGTGGTAAAGCGGACAGAAAAATATGTATACTTGCCCAGGTGTACCAGAATGAATAAATTCGGTGACTGAATGACACACGGTCGGATATACGTAACGAATCTATAAGGGTTTCGTTATAATATGTCATTCAGCTACAGAAACGTAAAGATTGCTTAATAAACTAGAACCGTCTGAAATCCTGAAACCAAACTCTTTTTCATGATGGGTCACGTAATCAGTTCGATTTTCGCTTTTCAGCCGAGACTCTAGATAGAGTATTAGCTTAAATAAATTTTAGCGTAAAGCAGCACTTTAGAATGCAAATCATGCAAGTTATTCAAAAATAGAACTCCATTTGTGTAATTATAATAATTAGGCGTAACAAAATATAATTATCAACATCGTGATTGAGCAATTGGGTGCCTTTAAGAACAATGTGCCACTGAGATCACGTTTTCCGATATGTTAAAGCTGTTCATGGATCATTTTAATTTGTTCTGCGATCTACTCTCAGTTTGTAAGGCTGTTTCGTGATACAAATGTCGATTTAGTCATTTGTTTTCCACAGTCGAATAATGTGGCTCAAAGTAGACTTATGCTATAATTTTAAGAAAAGTAACTTGCTTTTCGCATTAAATCAAATTTTCTACGAGTACTTCACTTATCTCTCAGTGAAGTGTTTGCAATATAAATGTTCGCAATCGATTAGCATTGCCTTCTTTAACAAGGTTCTGTTTTTTTTTACTGAATAAAACGGAAATTAGGTATATCAAGTTAAAAACCTGTTTGCATTATTCATCTGGGGTAAGAACGTACTAAAATAGTATACCGTTAAACTAATTGTCTTATAAATGTTGTTTTTTATATCATACAAAAAAAGAGAAATAAATTATGCATGCGGTAATTTCATTTATCATGCACTGATGCACCAGTGATTAATATCGAACGACACAAGTGTTACGTATCTCAGCAATCGCTGGGCATTATCGACAATTGTTTTACATAATCCGCCGTATAACACGATATCCAACGTTAAGTAAATACACGCGTGAAAACTGTTTTAACTGTTTGTAAAAACTTTTGTGGGGACTGGAGCCTGTTTTCAATATTTACTTAGGAGTTAACTTTTCAATGTTAATCAATTGTGACTACTTTCGTACTATAAATAATACTAACTTTAACGGAGTTTAAAATGCGATGGCAATGATTTCTTTACAAGTTATTATATAAATCCTCAATACACAGATTTGATAAACTTGAGAGAGGTGAAATTTCATCCCCCGAAAAAGAGGCACATTTAAAACCTTTATTATATAAGAACACGTCGACGCAAATACCATTTAGCTTCATCCAAACTCCACCCAGTCCTATATCTACCCGATCAAAAAATTCCTTACGAAAAAATCCAACTACTACCTGATAAAAATCAAAATGTAATATATTTCAAAGGTATATTTTTTATCAACCGTACAATTGTTTACTTTTTTTCTATAGGTGGATGTGACATCGGTTAGTTTTTTTATTGACAAGTATCAAATCGGGTATAGATGGGATCCGGTAAATCGGTACAAAGCCTCTAATTGTCTGTTTATGATGGATAAATGAGTAAAAATATTATGTAAATATTTCATCGGTCTCGATTTGATTGTGTCCTATCGACTTCTGTGTGGACACCAGTGACCTTCAACTACTTTTTATACTTAACTGTTGAATCTCGTAACGCACGGTCAAAAGTTCAAAGCATTTTTGCATATTTTATGAATTTAAATTATTACATTACTAGGATGTTGACACTAGTGATATGTTTACATTTGTTCCTACTTCCACATATCAATTTCGTTTACGTTTTGTTGGAATTCGTAATTCTGAGTTCCTTATTTTTTTCGAGGATCCAAAATATATGCTCGATGTTTGTCTACAAGATTGAATCAGAAATGAATACAAAACGTAAGACGAACGAATGTAACGGGCATATCCCTATATATACAATAGGCAGTGCACATAGCTCGAAGAACTAATAGCCGTTGGGGCAGTAAAGGTCTAGATTGGAGACCCTCGACCAAAATGCAGCGTAGGACGTCCACTGACAAGGTGGACAGAGAAGAACTTGTGAAGGTCGCAGGATCTAACTGGATACAGACCGCTTGTGGTCGGTCTCTGTGGAAAACCGTGGAGTGGAGGAAGCCTATGTTTAGCAGCTGACGTCTTTTGGCTGATAATGATGATGATGATGATGAAAAGTTTGCAACCTTATTTTACGAAACATAAAGGTTGTTTTTTTCCAACCATCAGATAATATAATATCGAAACTAAGGCACTAAATCCGAACCGATCTAAATTAAAACAAAACAATTGATCTACCGATTACCTCATTTAATGTAGTGTTTTTGTGTCAGCGATTCCGACATCCGACAAGCATGTAAGCTGCTGTCTCATTTCTCATTACTGCATTAGCATTCGCTTGTGCGCATGTAAATCAGCCATTCGTAACATCACCCGCAATGCGCGTAGGCAAGCGGTAAGGGATGTCAACAAACACACATTTTTTTGAGATACATACAAAAGTGAATTTGCGCAATCTCTTACCAGATTTACAGTTCTAATATTATTCAAAATCTATCAACATAAGCCGTCGCAGGTATATTTATAAAAAAAACTAAACCTTTACGACTTACTTTTCGTATTACGTTTTCGATGAGCCATAATTTTATGATTATTTATTTCTTTCTTTTTACGTGCGACAGTATACAAATTTTCTTAATATAAGTTTTACCCGGTAAAACAGAAATCATAACCCTAAATAACATTAAATTTTAATAATAATAACATTCAATTTAATTTACATTTTTTAATTGCATGCGTGGTTACTATAAATGGTCTCAGTAATCCAAAAGAACTGTTTTTTATTTAAAATTTTATTTTTATTTTTAAAAGGGTGCGTTGTCAAATATATGTCGTGTTTTACGTGAATGTGGTAGCCCTGTCCGAAACTAGCAAATGTAGTAACCATGTGCGCGTACGCATGGGTCTTAATTTCAGGGACACGAGTCACAACGATTCGCTACGCTTTTTATTGGCCAAACGTGACAAAATGATTCAATCGCGTCGAAATCATGTTATAAACACTGTTTTGATACATTCGGGAACGACAATGAGTGTTTATATCTAACGATAATTGATCGATCGATAAACACCCATTGTATGTAACGTTTTTTATATACACGACGCTGATTTAAACTAACAAAGACGACCGCTTTATTCATTTTGATCCTTACAATAGAAATAGTTTTAAAATTAGGGTTCCAATTGTAAACAACTGCATATTTTTTATTTCAGGTACTAGCAGTGTGTAATAAAACTCAAAGTTATAACATCAAAGCACCCGTTTATCGGTCACTGACTTGCGGTAAGTTAATAAAGTTAACGACTTGAAGCATGTCTTGGTCAACAATTGAAAGTGAAATAAATTAAAAGCAGGTTAACAGGGCGTTCTAACACATAAACAAATTTCAGCCGTTAAAAGAGATATTTTATTACTATATTTATATTAATTATGAACTGACTGATACCAATTATCTTGTATGGACACATCATTTGTCTTTTATTGGGATCGTGTTTGTTTTGGCCTAGGAGTTCAAGCTCTTGTCACTTTTCTTGGTTACATTACTCGTAGATCAGTTAGTGCATGAGCCCATAACTACATAAAAAAAGAATGAGACTTTTACGCAATTCTCTCAAATCTTAGACTATTTCATTCAGTGTTCAAAGTACCAGTTTTTTGAGATATTTCATATCATTCCTAGATTTTGACAATAATCCCGAATATTTTTTTAAATGTTTTGTAGATATTTTTGGTTCAGATGAGTGCGAAAGCACTCTTGTAGCTTGTTTGTTGAATTAGGTAATGTTGATTGATTGACAAAGCTAGCAAATACTTTAGGTACAATATTAACATCCATATGCTTTATTTTAAATTTCAATCGCTTTCCGAGGCCGTTGTAACCGTTCAATAGTCGATCGAATAAAATAACCTCGATTATTCAATCAATCGATCAGAGGTCCGACACTACTCGAAACTAAGCGAGCTCAATCGTGGCCTTTTGTTTTAAACAAGTGGCTTATTCTAGCAATTCGATTATACATTTCCGTAAGTACTCAATAACCTTAACTACATGCGCCTGACCTGATACTTGATACAAGTGGACTAGTGGAAAACGTCGATCGAAAAACGGTTACAGCACACATACATATTACAAAAAGCATCAAAGCTTGTGTATGTGAGGTCCTAGTCCTTTATTTTTTGAACCTAAAAGGTTTTAGTTAAACCAAAGTTGTTAAATAAATCAGGTAAAAAAAACCTAATAACAAAGCGATTGCTTCGCAATATGAATATATTTTATTTTTTTAACAAATTGAGACCTCTGTTGGAGAATAACTATTCAGTCAAATAGTACTACACTAACTTGCAAAACTAAGAATATACTTAAAATCTAGAATTCATTATTTTTCATAACAATAGAATATTCTTTTAGCGTTGGTTTTAATAATGTTAAATATTAAACTCTTCGTAGAGTCCTTTTAATTCAGATAGTATCTCATATGTACGAGTACTTCAAAAGTTATAGCTATTTTAAGATGTTGATATGTTATACGAGCAGTGTACAAGTAATTGAGTAGCCGCTAATGGATGTTTTGTGACTAAAATTAATCGAAACTATCCTGAAATAGAACCTCATAGAATTCTGCTCAGATTTCGTGCACAAAAACTCCCCCAAGGTCCAGTGACGAAATTGTTGGGTTTGATGTAAAAATAATACAACACGTAGTGACCGTAACGGTCCAGACGTGTCGCTGAACCACAGTTCAGGTGCACGACAGTAGGCTAGTTAGGTACCACAAAATCGTCTTTGTCTGATCATGGATGACGGTGAAGAATGTTCCCTTTGCATAAAATCCAGCTATATCGTAGACTGTAATTGTTCATGGGCGTATATTACTAAATTGAACTTTAACAACATGCATTTAATGGTAACAGAACCTCCTGCTAATTCAGCCGTTTTTGAAGATTTATCAACGGTGATGAGGTAAATGAAAAAGAAAATGCACCAAAACGTTTAGAACACAATCAGAATTATTTGGTAAGGTTTAAATTAAATTAATACACAGTTTTTGCATTCATATACTGTCAAGCAAAGATATTCCAGACACAATAGTTAATCAATTGCAATCGCGGTTCATATGATATCTTTGGAATTTGAAGAAGTATAGGAGAATTATTCATTATTTATAATCATACTACAGTAATTATGGACAAATTAAAGACCAATATCAGCTTCTGACCGAATTCACCACATCAGACAGCTAGAATGAATAGTCGCTTTGGTATTTACTGAAGAACGAGCTTACTGTTATTTTCATTATATTGTAGTGACTTCGAGACGTGTCGGTGGGCGTTACAAAACATCTAGGCGCAAATTCTCGAGTTCGACCCTCGCTATTGTGGACCTTACTTGAAAATTAATGAGTTCCCATTTTGCAAAACTTCTGCGCTAAAAAACCGTCGCCTTCGGATTGTATAGGCGCTGCTACAAAAATATTGAACACAAAACTTTGTTTTTGGGAATGGAAGTAAATTGCTATTGCAGGTTCATTTTCAGCTTTAAAATTAATTATCAGATTTCAATAATAGAACTATCGGCCTTATAAAGAAGCTCAAAGTCTCACAACGAGCGATGGAGAGGGCTATGCTGGGTGTTTCTCTACGGGATAGAATCAGAAATGAGGAGTTACGTAGAAGAACTAAGGTATCGGACATAGCCTTGAGAATCAGTAAGCTCAAGTGGCAATGGGCAGGGTACATAGCGCGAAGAACTGATGGCCGTTGGGGCAGGAAAGTTCTAGATTGGAGACCCTTTGACCAAAGACGCAGCGTAGGACGTCCACCAACAAGATGGACAGACGACCTTATAATGATTGCAGGATCAAACTGGATGCAGACCGCTAGTAATTGGTCGCTGTGGAAAGCCGTGGGGGAGGCCTATGTTCAGCAGTGGACGTCCTTTGGCTGATAATGATGATGATGATGAATTATAGATAAATACAACAGAGTGGGCGCTTATAAAAATGGAAAACACTTTAAAGGGTTAAAGTAAGTCCTTGCAAAAATACGACCAAGAAACACGGCCAGATTTATGACACATTTTTTGCCACACAATTGATAACAATAAATTTAAATATGAAAGTTAGACGTTCATACATAATTTATCACATGTCTCAAAAGAATATCGAGCTTAAAGGACACGATCAAATATTAATAAATATGTATTCCCATGGTACCTATTTATGTAGTACTACAGGTATATCCATGGTTACTGTATTACATTGAAGAACAGTTTTTTTTTTAAAAAAAACCATAGGTATTTATATTTAACAAAAAACTTACAGTCAACACAAAAAAAGTAAAATTACAAGAACAGTGTCCACAGTATCTGGCTCTTTCTAAATATACGATAATATCTGCTTAAAAACCGGATATAATGCCTCTTGTAACCTTTTCCTCTGTTCTGTGAGTAGATCAAATTGTCAATCATAGCGTGTATCACCCATAGAATTGTTCGCGTTCGTTGCGCAATTAGCGTAAGTCACGTCACGTTTGCTTCGTGAATCTAAATATAAGTAACTAGCGTTCCCCCGCGACTGCGTCCGCGCGTTTTTAATTTGCTTCCTCCCCTCCCGTCGCAGCAGTAATGTTTTATAGCCTTAAAAGCCCTACTTGATGAATAAGCTATCCGACACAAAAAAAAACATTCGATCGATGAGATTAGCGCGTTCAAACAAACTAACTCCTCAGTAACTATAGTATTAGTATAGTAGATACCGGCGCCGCTGTGTCTGCGAATATTACCAAATGTAGAAGACTGTTTATCAAAATAGGTGATCTTATGCATTACTTGGGGTGTACAAGCGACTTCTACCGCGAAAAATACGCGCAAAATCGTGTAATTGAACCTACAACAAGTATTAATTTATCGAGTAACATAAACAAAAATCTTAGGTGAATAGAGGAAGGCTGATTAGATATACGTAAAGGACACATCTTCGGCCTTACCGCACATAATCAGACTGGGTTAGGTGCAGAGATGTACAAGATACCTTAAATAAAGTATCTGGAATACAAAATGCAAAATACTTGTAAATTAAGTGTTTCAGATACCAGGTGCAAATAACTTTCTGTAATGGTATCTGAAATACTAGATATAAAGTACGTATCTTTTAAATACTTTCTATAGATAAAATACCTACTGTTGTAAAAAAAAATGATTAATTAATTATTATTTTTTTATACGTAAATCGCGTTGATTGCGCAAACGTGACACAACATAATATTATATTTTTATGGTTTTAATTGACACTTAAAACTAAAATAAAAGTAGTTCTTCAAACAAAAGTAAAACTAGTTCTTCAAACAGTTTGTCACTCATTTTTATTCTATAAGGCCATCATCATGCCCCCAAATGAGAAGAGTCGCTCCACAGGGGCAGAACTTGGCAAACAGATGTCCTGGGGCTAATGATGATGATGATGATAATACTTAAAGCTACGTGCCTGTGATGAGCTGCTAGCTTGGTGCACGCCAGTAATATTTGGGATAGAAAGCACGGAGGCTCTCTGTAATGTGTATCAAACAAGAGTAATTTAATAAGAAGTGGGTTTAATCTGATTTGATGCTAACATAAAATATTCAATTTAAACTCGTAACATTTTCATCATTTGGCCAATAGGTCAGTGACCACAAAATATAAAAATATGTTACTAGCCAAGGAGGAATAACCAAAAATGTTACAATTTCCATTGCAGTTGTTAGCCACCCACTCAATTCTGTATTTTGATTCATACAAAATCAAAGGAAATCGACTTTTTTTTATGGTATTATAAAAATTCAAGGCTCAAGAAAAGACTCAATTTTCTCATAGCTTCGACCAACCAACCAAACTTTTACGGGTCTGTCTTCCTTAAACACAGACTATTATGCGGAATAATTAAAAATGATACAAGGGGCGTAGAATTTCCATGCCACCTATAAATTCGGCCATAAAAGAATAAAGATTCAATAGCGCGCTCAGTTTTATCTACGACAACATTATTATTTAAAATTAATGTCACAATACAATCACCAATCTCTAAAAGTATTTTAGCAAACATAGTATCTACAAAATACTAAGATACCAAACAACAGGTATTTAAATACAAGATACAAAATGAATTAAAAAAAAGTATCTGAGATACAGATACAAGATACGTATTTTGTATCTTGTATCTGTATTTTAGATACTTGTATCTTAGATAAGTAACATCCCTGGTTAGGTGCACAGCAAATATGATGCGGCTTATATGTGACTTTATTGGCATTCATTTTTAAGAAGCTGATTTAAATTTAACCAGTAGTTCAGAACAAGTTTTAATATTTTTGGTAATATGACCCCTAAAGTCAAATGATCTAAAAGTTTTGATGACTAAATAATTAAAGTCTACAAAGAATCTGTTTGCCTTGTTGAGTTAGTTAGTTAGAGCTAAGTAACGAATAAGATCTTACTTTTTCTTAAATCGGAGACCCTTTACTCACTGCCACTTTTTGCAGCGATACGGTCGCGATGCTAACGCGCGTTAGCATCGATGTCGCAAAATGTCAACCTTTACACACTGCGCTACTTTTAGCATCGATACAATCGCGATGCAGAAACTGGAAATTGTCTAATAAACATTTTCTCGCTACTCCTTCTCACCGCACAGGTTTCCTTTCAAACTTTTATTGTCCAGGCCATTCGTCTCTGGAATGCCCTTCCGACAAAAATTCAACAGGCTCCCAGTCAATTTTCATTTAAGGGACTCGTCCGTGCACACTTTCTACATTTGTATATCGGAAGCATCAACAAAGCGTAATCCATAAGCTTCTCATACATCGTCATAGTATATAATTATTATAGTATGTACAAGTATATGTATTTATTATATAGCCTGCGTTATGTATATGTAATATTTCATTAGATCATATTGAATTTATTGTAAATTGTTGTTATTTTGTTTTGTTTTATGAGATTTGTTTTTCATGTATATTTTTTTATGTGTCAAATTTATAGTTTTTTTTTTCTTTTAATAGTAACCCATTTTCTTTTTGTCTGTCGCACCGCCTACAATCATTTCTGCTTAGGCCAAAGGTATGACTGGTATATCGATACAGTCGCGCTTCTGTATCGATGCTAACGCGCTAAATTAAATCTGTTTAGTGCGTGAGTCTCGATGCATAGGCGCGTTTTCAAAACGCGCGACTGCATTGATGGTAAAAGTCGCAGTGTGTAAGGGGGCTTAAAGTTGCGTCCCATTCGCCACGTTATAAGTCCACCGCAAAACTGAGACTTTTCTGACGTCTTATGTCGCCTTAATTTTCATTACCCTCCCAATTAATGTACTCTGTATCATTTGTATTGAACGATCTTTCTTTCACCTAAATGCCTAACATTTAATTCATAATATAAAACATTATAACTTTATTTTCTGTAATTTAATTTAGCACTGCCGATAACCGCAAATATTACAATTCCAACACCTATGGGTTGGCTGGAAGAGATATCTTTTAGGTTAATTAAAAATGAGGTACAACAATTGGAAGGAGTAGACAAAAAGTGACGACAGAAGCGTAACGTCTCAGTTTCACGGTTAACTTATAGGTACCTACCTAACAAGACGAATGGAATTGTACCTACCTACCTACGAAGGCAGCAAAACAAAGCCCAAAAAATATGACAATGATAGCTTACATTGCGACCGAAAAAGTCTACGCTCAGTCATGCTTAAAGTGCGTGAATGAAATATGAGCACATTGAGCAGTATGTAAACAGTGGCGCAGGTGCTGGTTGTTAACGCGACATTCGTCTCACTTTGGGGGTTCACTTTGTAGCTACCAAGATATTCGTAAGTCGAATAAATATATCTGTCTTCGTCACTTGCACATATAACATCACGACTGAGCGTGACAGGTACAGCCGAAACTCCGCAAACGTTCAAAGTAGGGCTCTCAACCGATGCAATTAAAAGTATTGCATAACCTCCTTTCTCTGTTGGGCGTGCTGTCAATCAACCGGCTATCGAGCACTTTGCTTGGAAACAAAATTGATTCTAAAATTCTTATATTACAGTACGTTACTAAATAAAGTTCTTACGATGCTCAGTTAAACTCTAAATAGGTAAAGAGCGAACTGCCAAAAAGTGAATAAATCGAATAATCATATCATACGATACTCATTTCTGTGTATGTACATACGGAGGCATCGTATTGTTTTGATTGCTTTTTAACTTTATGATTTTTAGATTATTGTCAAGGAAGATAGAGCATACTAAATGCATTCGAAGCATGTAACAATTTATTATTTACAATTGACGACGGTGGTGTAGTGGCTAAGCACGCTGAGTTTCGAGGCGTCGCCGCTCCGAAGTCGGGTCAATATAGATATCAAAATTTCCTATATTGTCTTGGATCTGGGTGTTTTGGTACCACCGTTGAGTCTGATTTCCATAACACAAGTGCTTTAGCTACTTACTTTGGAATCAGAACGATGTATCTGATTGGTGTCCAATATTATAGATTTATATTTAACATATATTTATAGATTTATATTTGACGACCCGTCTGGTGTAGTGGTCGAGAAATCGCCTAATACGCAGCGGGTGCGGGTTCGATCCCCGCACAATACAAACATTTGTGTGCATGAACATGTCTGTTTGTATTGGTCTGGGTGTTTTCTATGTTTATCATGTATGTATTTACAAACAAAAAGTATTTAAGTATTATATCCGTTGTCTGGCACCCATAACACAAGCTTTGAGCAGCTTACTTTGGGGCTAGATGGCGATGTGTAGGAATGTCCAAAGGATATTTATATTAAAGGATATTTATATTTATATTTACTAACTTATGCCACCTACTACCACATTCTATCAAATTGAAACGGGATACGAGAATACCCCTCAATGTGTGCAATTATATCGAAACCAGCAGTTGTATTATTATTTTACGAGCTTAATGACTTTCTTAGCTGTCATTATAGTGGTTTGTGATCTGTGGTGATGGCCTTGTCAAACCTATCACACGTCTCGGCGTCGTTGTCGCAACTTTTGTCATTCATTTGTGCAACGTAAGCCCACATAGCTATTAATCTCCAACTAAGTGGTCCAACTTTTGAGCGTTCATTACACTGACCAATTGGGGTTTGTGCAATGAGTTGCGAAATTGTAACCATATTTATAATAAAGGAAGGTAGAGCATTCGTTGACGCGGTTATTAACGCAGGCACCAGCTCATTACAATTCTTCTGCGTAAACCAAATATTGTAAATAAATAACGACGTGCGGGATTGATAAAATAAATCTTACTAATATTAATCTTTACTAATATTATGAAGCTGAAGAGTTTTTTTTGTTTGAACCCGCTAATCTTAACCCTTTGAACGCCAGACATAAAAACATGTAATATGCCACCCACGCCGGGCTCTATTTTCGATAGTGCAATAGACCAAAGGACCAGTTTTGTTCAACTCTTATCGATAAACTGTATCGAAAATAAATAAAATGCAGTGCAAAACGTAATAAAATAAAGTAAATAACACAACAGATTTAAATACTTTTATTTCGAAACAAAAAACATTACTACAAACGCATTTTTATTTAAAAAACCTTACAAAAACAAGTATTGAACATGTCAAGCAGTTGATTCCCTGCCCTAGCGACGGAATAAAACGTCAATGGCGTGTGTGGAGGGGAATTTTTTAAATAATTTAATGTGAAGTACTTACTTCACACGTACTTAAAATAAGTTATATATCTATCGATAAAACTAAAAAGAGAAGAAATGTTCAAAAACCTCCGTGGCCGAGTTAGTAAATTAGATGGCAATGTATAAATCATAAGGACAAGTTAAAATAATTGATAATATTTATTTGGCATGGTTAAAAACACGAAATAGTTTATTAGAGGCTATATCTATTATTAGAGGCTATACAATTTATTTTTGGAGTCGGTGCTGTGATAGTTGGTGCTTGATGGTCAAAGTGATGGCACCGACTCCAAAAAGAAATTGTTTGCCTAAAAGGGATTCCTTTCCTTTCCATGGTGAAGAGTTTATTTAAGACTTTTTTGTGCATTTTGGTTTTGCAAGTCGGTTTTTACTTTTTTTTTAAGTTTATTTTATTTCTTCATTTTTAGTGATTACATAAGGGGGGGGGGGGGGGGGGGGGAAGTTACACCTTATGATACTATCAGACGTAACAACACGTCAACATTAAGATTCTAGTAAAGAAACACTATACGTGCCTTTAAAATTGAGGGTTTCTCTCAATTATACCAAGATCTCCCATCATCAGATCCCAAAATAGAAAAAATGGGACCAACTAGAAGGTACACCCTCTAAGTAGGCGAAAAAAATTTTCGATTCGGTTGACAAACGACTGAGTGTACTGTTGTACATGTTTTATATGTAATAAATTGAGTACCTTAATATATTTAGTATTCATCGGACTCACATTAACATTCTCATCACATTATCTTTGTTTTTCCATGCTTTCATCCAAAGATTGCTGGTTCATTTGCTGTAAACACGAACATAGAGTTAATCATAGATTCTATCTACCATAACGCAGTTCGTATTTTCTCCCTAAAAGTCGTACTGTAGACATTAAACTATAGGCATTACCTGCCTTTCTACTCTTCTTATTACTATTACTCTGTATTTTTGGATTATTGATGTTTTCTAATCCTTTTTGAACAATATTTATTGTGAATCTAAAAATGTCAAACTTTCAAAGCTCTGTTATTCTACTTTTCTGTACATAATACTGTAAAAATAGCTGTGTTTTACCTTTGTTTGCAATTTTCCTTTAATTTGCATTGGGTGATGATTCATTTTCCTGTTTATTTATATATATTGCTTGATTTCTGAAATATTTTTATCTTTATTGACATGGTTGTTATGACAATATCTTTCAAAGTCTGACAACTTCTATCAAAGTTTATTACTTTTTCGGGTTTAATCCTCTGTAAACCACCAGTATTCATGTTCTATTTTTGAACCTACCTCGATCTAAATTTGAACGGCCCCGGCCCCCTATATAAGCATTAATTTTTTTCATTCATTTCATTCGATTCCGAGTTCTAAGCTCGAACAGTTCTATTACACTCCAATAAATAAATACTCTACATCTTCCCTCAAGAAGTCTTGAAGAACCGCCGGTGACTACTGAAACACCTCCTCACGCTAGGGGAGGGACCGGACACCGGAGGAGTATCCAAGCACATTGACTGCAGTAACACCTCCTCGCTCTAGGGGAGGGACCTGTCTCCTTCTCGGAAGAGGATCCGAGACCAAGTACTTCTGGCACTCCAACTGATCATAACATTTTCTATATAGTGCCCGTTACCCTCATTACTGCACATCGGCGTCTCTGCTCTTCACGGCGCCTGTCACCGCTGCACATCGGCGCCACTGCTCTTCACGGCGCCTGTCACCGCTGCACATCGGCGTCACTGCTCTTCACAGCGCCTGTCACCGCTGCACATTGGCGTCGCTGCTACCTCCGCTGTGTCGGCCCTGCACTCCGACGCCGCCCTTTGCTGCCCCAGGACAATACTTATTGAAGATTTGAAGATACTTACTCACGCCCACTGCACTTTACTTACATTCATACAGACATCACCTCATCTCATTTTTCGGTACTGTATTCTATTTGTTGTAATATAAATTCTATTCCCTCTTCTACCTCTTTCTTTTACCTTCTTCTACTTCTCCACATTTGTCGCTTCACGACATGAGATGTGACGTAACATAGATACAAAAACCTCGACGACCTCCGTGGTGTAGTGGCTAAGCACGCTGGTTTTAAGGCGTCGTTGCTCAGAGGTCCCGGGTTCGATTCCCGGTCGGGACAATGTAGAAACCCAAATTTTCTATATTGTCTCGGGTGTGGGTGTTGTGGAACCACCGTTGTGTCTGATTTCCATAACACAAGTGCATTAGCTACTTACTTTGGGTTCAGAGCAATGTTTGTGATTGGTGTCCGATATATATTTATTTATATTTTATAAAAAAATAAAAAACATACAGTCGAATTGATAACCTCCTCCTTTTTTGAAGTCGGTTAAAAAGAAACTCATGGACATCACTATTCGACGGATAAATTCGTCTCTGGCGTCGTGGTGGGTAGTAAATTATGTCATTTTTTAGTCATAAAAAACCTTTTTGTAGTAACTGAAAAATTATTAATTTCAGTTGTTGTACTCAATACATTCAATAAATAGGAAATAAACTAAATGTCTACATGTTTATTTGAAGAAAATTGTGTATGTTTCAATGTTTAATCATCCGTTTAATTTGAAGACTGAAATATACGTCAAAGGCGTCAAAATATCGTCTTGCGTTTGCGGATATATCCGTCAACGGCGTTCAAAGGGTTATGAGCTATTGGACAGTTTTGCTATTTTTTGGTGTTGGCTAGTCCTCTATATTCGTAACTGTATCCATTATAAGGTACAGAAAGTCACAATAATGAAAATCTATACATACCTACATTTCGAGTACTTTGTCGACGAAAAAACATTCACGTGAACAATCGACATACTTACTGCGTATAACGATCGTTCACATTCAATGAATGGAACTGATAGGAAACCATTGGGTAAAATATATAAAACTATTAATTTATTTTGCAAATCATAATCCAGTTAGACAATACGCAGACGCTTTCTTTCTGGTCTGCTTAATTTATCTAACCGGTTTTCGGCCACTGACCTCCCTAGTATTCAACGTTAAATGTAAAGCTAAGTCTCGTAATTTTCCCAAGAAAACGACATAAAGTCCAAAAAACAAAGCGCCTGTCCGTTTCATGCCGCTTTTAACAATGTATACCAATCTTCGGGAAGATCCTAATAAATCGTTCAAAGATTAGCGGGCCGCTTATTTAATCATTACAATTGAAATAGTGATCTACCTACTCATATCACTTTTGGCTAAGATCAAGAACAGCATCTCACTAGATGCTTTGTCTCAATGTCTCAATGCCGCGATGTCTCAATAAAAGTGTCACTACATCACTATGTACATCACTATGTAGTGATACTTTTATTGAGACATCGCGGTTAATTTGTTTCAGGCGCTGTCCTTCAGAATTATAGTTAAATTATTTTCGGCTAATAACACTGTCCTATACATATAGCTACCCGAATAAGTCGCCGTAACTTTTGTACTTGTCCAAAATGATCAAATGACTGTCAATTAAGTTACTTTATCAGTTATGTTGGCCGCACATATGCATATTAGTCAACTGCTACAATTTGTAATGTGCCTTGTCCGAATACATTTGCAACTTATTCACTCAATATGATGTAAGAGCTTGACGCGGAGAGATCATCTGATAACCGTCACTCTGTGTAAAATGTGACATCTGTGATTAATACATAGCCTAATAGTATTTGGACATAGTAGTTAAAGAAACATATTAATCTACTTGACAAGTTTTTGTTCAGTTATCTCTTACGGACTTGCGACACAGATTGACAGCTTTAACAACTTAAATCCCAAATGTTTCCATCATAAGTGTATGAACAACACGTAAGAGAGAAGGTGTTACATTTACACATTTTTAATTTTTGCACTTATAAAAATCAACTACAAAACGCGCGTGCCACGCTTTGTAATTTGATTTGTCACAGCCAGTTTTGTCAATATTAAAATGGAGTTGTGGAAAATATTAACATAAAGCTGCGTTAATAAATTAACATTTTCAAATCTGCCCCTGTGCGGTGCCTCCTTCTCTCATAGTTAACGTAAGACAAAATTAATTAAAAACCATTGTCGTTTACTTTAATTGTTTCCTATTGTTTATAACAATGGCAAATATGTTATTAATTAAAAACATTGCTGAGAAATAAGCATGTGTTGCTTATTGAAAGTATTCGCGTGTTTGAACCTATTATATGTACCTACCTAGATATTTAATTTAATCATTTCTAACAAATTTTATGATTTTCCAATGTAATATTATACCTTTTTTACATTCCATTCTCATTACATTCACACTAAAAGCGTTCATACAGTAAATATTTTTTATTCTTTTTGCATATATCTGTCAATCAACTAACCTTCCTGGAAATATCGACACAAGGTATTCGAACTCTAATTTGGTACATTACCGTCTCAAACCACTTCGCAGTAATCAAGTTTCCGCTGTCTGCCTTAAACGAAGTAGAAGGAGCTAGGTTGCCCAAGAGTTCCGCAACGAATGCCAATCGTAGTCCTATTTTAGCCTTTATCCTAATTAGCTTAAAAGTCATAATCGTGAACAAGTAATAGTAAATGGGTGCCGCATTTTTGGGTACTATGCAAATTGGGAAGTGACATTTTCTACCGCCAATTCTGAATGAATAACTTGAACCTATTTTTTATTTTTCACTGTACATTTGACGTTCATAAGTGGCATATTGTGTCCTAAATTGAATAAAAAATATTTGAATTTTGAATTTTGAATTTTATGGACATACTTTATTTCTGATTTTAAATGTAATCCTTTGAACCGATCCTCTGATCAGATGATCTTCATTATTCATACATAGGTGAGTTATCTCTTCATCTTTCAAAGAGTCGCTACGTTCTTTTCACTTTACAGAGGTTTTAAACAAGATTACATTTGTTAGTCTGTCCTTTCTCCGACATTTGGATGTAAATGTCCAGCTCTCCACGGCCAATTACTTCGCTACAACAGAGGAAAACACTAACTGCAATGAAGCATATTGCTCTTATATTACTGTACTTTCTATTACAGTAAAAAAAAAATTATAACGTGAATGTAGATCTAGCGACGGCAAAAAACCACATACTTGCAACCAAAATTTCCAATAACTTATTTAAATACAACTAATGATAATATTGAGTGTATTAGCCCCACTACATTGATGAAGAGACACCCTTAGCGTCTACAAAAGTAGCATTTGCATAACGGACTCTGCCTAGGTAGGTACGAGATCTGTCACGCCTGATCACTTTTTAACACAAATCGCTTGCATAGTACCTATATGAAACAAAATCGGGCGTTATTCAATTAAAAGACGACGCGAGGCTAAGTGAATTTGTCTCTTAGGGTAGACGCGTGATACCTCAACGGTACTTCAGAGAGAGAAAATTTTACCGCCAGAAAAATACACTAAAAGGACTTAAATGACGCTAAAGTGGGCTACACACGACCCTAAAATCAGACCCGATATCGGGGAAGTGGTGGGGAGGACCCTAGATCGTACCGTAAATCGCCTCGTGTATTGGCAAATCGGAAGCCTAATTTTATTATTTGTAAATCATTCCAACTACCATTGTCCCGATATCGGGTCTGATTTTAGGGTCGTGTGTAGCCCATTTAATAGGAGAAACAAAACCTATTTAAAGGTGCATGATGTCATCGTTTCATATCTTTGTAGACTACGAAACAAAAAAACATGTTATGGCTCTAACATTAGATTAAAGCGATGTAGGGATGTAGAAAAATTACAAATTACTTGCTTACATATTCCCTAGTATCTTATAATAAAAATAATTGCTAGTATCGATCCCAGAATAAGGTAACATTTATTCTGATACCCATCGTTATCCGATGTTCACGACTTTCATGGCTGACTGGCTGATTTTACACATCGCTGCAGATACAATCGAGTCTATTTGATATACGTGATTAGACGCTACATTTTCTTCTTATTGTCGACTGGACCAAGACTCGTGCCGAGAAAGTCGCTTAGCTATTATCAAATACGCTTTGACGTATACCCCGCTCAGATACACCGAAACGGATCACTGCCTCACCCGTACTTTCTAGATTTGATTAATATGGGAATCAGTGGGCCTCGATACTATCAAGAAGTTGACAAATGTAATTTATGAAAGTTATTTATTAAGATGTCATAATAATGAAGACACCTGTTCATTGTGTTATGCAATTATTTCCAGTTAAGCGAGCGAATTGATTCATTTAGTTTAAGTAATAAAAACAAAGACGTGTTCTGAAGATAATTAATGTTGCAGGAGCTCGACTATAACGGAGCAAATATTATTTTAAATTATCTTTAATCAAACTACACTTACGGCGCTTTCGAACTCACGTTGGCCGATACGTTATAGGACCTTGACTAGGACTATTTTACCCTTGGCTCGTTTCAGAACTAACTACAATTATCTCTCATTTGTGTCGCTTTGGATGTCGTCAATGTATTTATTCATAATTTCGTATTCATTAAAAATGAGTATTCTATGTATGTAATTAGTCCTTTTATTTGTGTACTTAAATAAGTATGTATGCTTAAGTTAATGTGTTATATTTTTTTGTAACACTCTCAATTATTGTTGATGTTCAGCTATGATTAGACTCTCTGCATTCTCAAGCGGTTGACTGGTAGAGAATGCCTCAAGGCATTAAGTCCGCCAATTGTACTACTAACAGTGCAATTCAGTTTAAATAAATAAATAAGTACATTCCCTTTACACAATCAGAACCTTTCCGTTATGATGGCTTATTGTTGTTATTTAAAACAACAGCACCACTGTGGTTGGAAGTTTATATGATTACATAAGAAACACGTCTGGATAATCATGTTTCATGTCTTGTAGATTGATTTATGTTTTCACAACACCGAAAGAATTAGTGCATTACATTCGCGGATAATAGACTTGTCAAAAGTACTCGTAACTACATCATTTCCCTCATACCTCCATTGCAGCTTAAGGCCGCGTGCACATTGAGATAATGCACTTTTTTTAAAGATCCGTAGCTGAATGGCAAAAATCGGTACACTTATAGTTAAGTCAAGTATGTCTATCTGTCTGGCTGTCCGTCCGTATATCACAGCCACTTTATTCTGAAACTATTAGTATTACATAGTTGAAACTTAGTAGGTACCTACATGTATCCTATGAAACCGCTTTGCCGTTCTCGTACAAAAAATAAAAATCAGTTTCTTTTTTGTCAAACCTGTGCGTGTAGGGTCTATAGATAAGTTTCTTAGTGTGCGAGTCCGACTCGTACTTGTCCATTTTTTTTTTGTTTTTCGTTTCTGACGTACTACTAACAGTGCAACCAATGTTGTACCAACCAACCAACGTAGTCTAACCAATGCTCTCAACAATGTGCACGTGGCTTTACTCCATATTCACGCTGCACGATGTCTATACAATGTCTGCGGACCGTGGCATTTCAAGCCTGAGACAATAACACAGGAATCTTGTGAAATCCAGAGCAATTAAGAAAACTTAGGCAACCAAGCATGTTATTCCAAAAATTTGGCCGAATTGCAAATTCGTATAAATGCCAACTACATAATTATAGACTTGTTGGACATAATGATAAGAAATGTAATAAATGTAAGCCGGTGTGTGAAGCGTGGATGTTTCATTATACGAGCAATTTGGAGTACTAACGAATAATGTATTTATTATTAGGTTATTTATGTTACTTCTCAATTATTTATTTTGCTCACTTGCTTATACACAAGTCACATGTTTATTTTCAATCAATGCATTGTATTGCAGAGAATTGGACTGCCTAGAACTTCAACGGATTAAACCAATATCGAATAAGCCAATAAGTCACAAATCAAAATTCCCTTGCAGAGTAATAACAATAATGAAGTTACTTCAAAGTACCTAAGTGTTAAATGCATACAAAAAGCTTGTACAGTCGACAGCACATCAGTTTACCTACTTTTGTTGCAAACTAGTCCTTATTCCAACGGCGTAAGCCACCACAGTGTTTACCATGACGTGCTGTTGTCCGTACATAAGTTGTTAGTAAACACGGTAACATCACCAACAGTATAGAATCTATTCACCAAACGTACTACATTAAGTTGGGGTAACTACGACGATTAAAGAGAGTTTGACGGCAACCTCCGTGGTGTTGTAGCTTAGCACGCTAGGTATCAAGGCGTCGCCGCTCCGAGGTCCGGGGATCGATTCCCGGTCGGGTCAATGTAGAAGTCACAATTTTATATATTGTGTGGGGGCTGAGTGTTGTGGTACCACCGTTGTGCGTTGATTTTTATAACATAAGGGCATTGGCTACTCACATTTTTGGGATCAGAGCAATGTATGTGATTGGTGTCCAATATCTAATATGTAAAATTCTCGTGTCACAGTTTTCGTTGCCATACTCCTCCGAAACGGCTTGACCGATTTTGATGAAATTTTTTGTGCTTATCCGGTATCTATGAGAATCGGCCAAAATCTATTTTTCATCCCCCTAAATGTTAGGGGTAGTCCACCCCTAATTTTAATTTTTATTTTTTAGACACAATTTTTAATTTCTATTTTTTTATGATACAACATACAAAAATACATACAATCCTCAATTTTCACCCTTCTACGATCAACCCTTATTTTTTAGTAGACATTGTAGTAATTTAAGGGCGAAACAATATTCGCTGGGAATGCTTAACTTTTAAAATTACGGGACTCGGCGGGACGGGGCTGGGGGCGAAACAAAGTTCGCTGGGTCCGCTAGTATAGGTATATACAAATATTGGTTCAGATAACATCATATATTACATATATATGATGTTATCTGAATGATATGTATATGATGTTATTTTTTTTGCACAAAATAGACTCAAGGTAAACAAAAAAAGCAAACTCATTACATTTCCTAGCTCCGTACCCTTCGTGATTTACGTTTGAGCTATAATATTGGGATTTTGGGATTTCTTCTAATGCAATCGTTACGTTTGCATTGTATTGCATATTTAGTATGTTTAAAGTCAAAAAGTGATTCCAAAACTGTAGTGGCCTGCCAGAGCCGAGTCAAGCAAAGCGCAAGGGCACTAAGTACGCTTTCTTGAAGTGTTTCATCGATTTACCATATTTCGGTATTTATTATTAATGTTTGGGGATATTCTTCGGTATTATCTTTCCATGCCTAAACGATCCTGCATTTTCATGATTTTCTACGGACTTACGGTCTTACTTATAAAAAATGATAATAATATGATTTTAATGAATGTTGTGCTTCTTAGTATCTCCTTGTGCCTATTTACAAGCTACAATCAACAAGGTCTCATTCGTCAACCGACTGTGTGATACTTGTCATTCCCATGAAAATACTTTATTTTTTTGCAGCTGGAATGCTTTGCACTGAGCTATTGTTATTATGGATAATTATCTCAGTGCCCTGATCTTGTTGCAATAATTTTATATCACCTTCGCAAGTGAATTGTCAATAAATGCCATGAGTGTTTGATCAAAGACATAAAAATTAACACTCTTGGAGGAGTTAAGGAGTTTTAGGAGTTACGTATATGTACGTAAGGTGTAGATTACAACCCGTTCAGTACTTCTAGCATGCAACTTGGTTTGGTTCCGCGTGTTATGTAAATTATTCAAAATTATATGAACGTGTGCATTTTTAACCGACATCAAAAAAGGAGGAGGATATCAGTTCGACTTATGTTTTTTTGTGGTGTTGTTACCTCATATCGCAGTAATTTATGGACTGATTTGATTTTTTTTCGCCTGCCTAGAGCTTATTTCTTCTAGTAGGTCCCATTGTTGCCAAGTCGGGATCTGATGATGGGATCTCGGTGCAATCGAGGGAAACCCTCAAATTTTAAAGGCACGTACAATGTTTTTGTACTAGAATCTTAATGTTAACATGTTGTTACGTCTGATAGTCAACATCGTGTGAAGCTGAGCTGATGGCGGAACTCCTAAACGCTTAGGTTTTCAGTGATTCTAATGACAGATCTTATTATAGGTAATTTGTAGCTTCTTAAAGAACAGAGTCATAAGGTGCAACCATCCAGAGTCCGTTTTTCTTGATTAGTCCAATAATAGAAACATTTTTTTTTATATATTTTTAATAGTGTATCAGTTCAGTTAATTTGTATAAGTGAATGAAATTAATTAACAATTCGATTTAAAAAGACCTCGTATTCAACTAAGAATGAGCTTTGTAATGTGTGAGTATTGCATTTATTTAATTTTAAAATGACTCGTTTCGTTAAAAAGGAATGTGGTTTACAATATTTGACTAGCAAAGACAAACGGACTTTACCACCGTTTAGTAAGTCTTTAACACTGAATGTTACGGAAACGTTAGAAGACTCACAACACAATCATTTTACTAAATACCTTTTCAACGATACCCTACTCGGGTTTGGCAAGAGGTGAAATAAATATTTTTCAGAGTTTTATTTTACCATACTACTATACTACATAGCCACAACAAAAAAAGGGTACGTTAGACATAAAACGTACCCTGGCGGCACGATCTCTGATTTTCTATCGAGAGACAACCCCTGTTATGAGCTAGTAGCTTCAAAAAAATATATACATAGATGGAAGTGCTCGATCAGTAGCCGATAAGAAAGTTAATGTAATGCAGTTCTTAACCTCACCGAATTACGCAAAGCCACTCCATCATACATGCACTCTGATAATATCTTAACTCAATCCGATTGCATTATAATTACCCGCATGAATGCTGTTAACGGTAGTAATATCATTACATTTCACACAAGTAACTTATTTTTAAATTTCATAAGTTTCTCTAATGTTTCGCACAAAAACAGAGAAGGCTTTTTAAAGTACCCATTGTAATATCCTCTGGTCATATTTCATGATGTTATATAACGCAAATGTGAGAATGACTGTTAATACAATTGCATACATATAAAAATAGGCATTTGGCCTGTTGACCCGACTCTAATGAACATTTTTACTATTGCACGAATTAATTATAATATAAATGCCACAAGTATTTAATATAATACAACTATGTTAGGTGCCAACAATTTCATAGTTGTCATGAATGATGAATGATTGATGAATGATATAATACTCTCACATAATACCAATGATATTGTAATAATACCCATGCATCAGTTGAATCACTGAATGAATTCATAAAAAACTGCAAAAAGAAAATGTTTTGTGACAACTAGTCCTTGCGTTCAAAAAATAGGTCCTTTTCGAATTCTTACCTATTTCCATGAAATGTGATAAGTATGAAATTGGTCAATACCCTAACGAATGTCTCCACTATTTTATTAAATAAATAAATCAAGTCCCTTCGTAGAGCTGTGTCAATACTTTATTTCAAAAAAAAAAACAGGACATTTCGCTAAAGACGAAATGCTAAACGCTGCAGAAGTTAACACTTATAGGAAGGGATGCCTTCAGGGTGATTCGATTTTCCGGACAGCCTACGCCGCTATTGCGTTATCCCTTTATGTAAGCAGCGTGTTCTTTGCGATTATGATGCGGTAATAAGTAGTGTCTGCGCCTATTTCCCGAGGAACTAACGTTTTCATTTTTATCCTCCTTTTACGTCCTACTGTATTACTGTATATATTATGTAGGCTTACACTGGTGCACTGTCAGAGTTTACTCGTATCAGTGTTGTTGTTTTAACGTTTTCAACAAAATTTCGGCGCTTACCTAACAGCATTGGATTTCGCACTTAGTCACTAAAGTTTACAAAAACTCCACCAAAAACACACATTCAAAAGACAAATAAGTCGAACTTTAGACCGTTTAATCAAGAACATACCTGATCTTTGATTTCTTCACACATATATTTTCATCAACCAAAATAGATATATAAAAAAGCTGTTTTACTTTAAATAAGTAAATAACTGTCCCTTTCCTTCGACACTGATTATCATCACTTTATTACGTTACCTGCCATAATGATACTTGACAAAAACTGGTCCCGAAACGGGGGCACCGCGCAACGGCGCTACAGCAGCGGCGCAGGCGCAGCGCTCTGCCTGGGTCACGTGGTAGGGCCGACACCACGTAGAGGAAACGGACAAACATTTCGACGCGTTTACCTAATATAATTATTATGTTACATTATTACACTACGGAAACATGGACATTGATTTTCCTGTTCCGGTGTTTCGAAGCTAAAATTCCGATAAACTCGCTGATTATTTTGATATTATATTTTAATGATTGATTATGTTCTTATGAATCAGTAAAGAAGATTAAAATAATTTAATCGTTAAGTTTGCTCGGCGATAAAATAGTTTCCAACGCCTCGTCTGTCTGCTAGGAATAAACGAAGATTTAAATCATTAAATGAGTTATCCATGGAGAAGGTTTAGTTTTTAAATATTTTAAAAATAAAAAAGGGAAATTTTGATTGAAACTAGGATACGGGTCGCATTTTTGATGTACCGGGTACAATCAGTTACTTGTTTACCAGTTCATGTAACTAACAGCTTAATTTATAAATTAACCTATAGTTTATAGTAATTATTTACAGTTTTTATTCGTTTGTTACACAGGAACGCGTGGTATATGTTATTATACATATTACATCTACTGGCCATTAACGAACATACGTCCGTTTAGTTAGTTATTAACACGACTATAAGTATGTATTTTTTCATATATTTGGTGCATTCCTGGTGATCTTATTTCTTTTCAGTCCTACCTAGTTAGTACCTGTGTCATATGTCCATACCTTCAACTTTAAACGCAACCAGGCACTTTATTATGAAAATAAAGTACTATTTTCGTACAGCTACTTGCCAAATTTGACCATAATTGGATAATTCAACTAACTCACGTCCGAACCTTTACATAAGCAACTAGGCATGTGCTTGTGCCGATAATATTTCCGTCTCCACCAATCCTAACTCAGTACGTACTAAGTACTTACTAGTAAGTAGAAATTACAACTATTGTGTAGTTAGTGTCCGTACTACCTCCTCATTACTGATACAGTGACCGATTTCAGTGGTAATATTACGTTCAATGTATAACTTTGTAGTCCAGTAAAATACATTTATTCAGTTGCTAAAAATAAGTCCATTTATTATAGTGCACTGTAAGTGGTTACTCAAAGTTTCTATTTCTCAGATTGCGTAAGGCTGACTGATACCTAATGTCAATTTCACCGGTCAACGCGTGTGTGTATGTGCGTACTCCGATATCGGAGCGCGTGCAATATTGTACGTGCTAATCGATACCGACTAGCATTCGGCATGACATCAACCTACCTACTCATCTAATACCATTACCCACGATAATACGAACACAAGCCAATTTTATAATCGTCAAAACTCGTACAACAACATTGAGTCGTTTAGTAGGTCAATCAACATACGCAACTTGTATTCTTACGTAACAGTATTATCGATGTCGATTTTAATCATACAAGTGACAACTAATCTAGCTAATATCATGACTCATCAAATATATTTTTTGTTTTGTTACAGGGAACAATACATCTTCAACGTGTTTGAAGTGATAGTCAGCACGCTAGAAACTAAACTGCAAAGAATAGAAAACCTTGACAAGGCTGTGGAACATCTGATGAGGAGAGTCGAAGCGTTGGATTCGAGAGTCAACGACAATATACACAAAACCGATGCTATTATTTCAAAACTTGGAAACCTTGATCTAAAACTATTTAGTCATATTGTCCAAGATGACGATGAAAGTGCTACAGAACAAACCACGAAAAGACAAAATGAAAATAGAATTAGTAATAGCCAACTTCTAGACAAAAAGCTAGAATCTTTGGATCAAAAAGTTTCAAATATTGATACTAAATTGGTTGGTCTCAAAAATCAAATTGACAACAATTTCTTGCCAGTGGATGATATCAACGCTGAAGCTAGTGAAAAGAAACCCATAAATCTAAATGTGATAGAGATCGCAAAAGGTTTAAATTCCGAAGTCGTCAACGAAATTACGAAAGAAGTGGACCAGTTGAGGACATCGATGTCCACAGTCGATCGAAAATTGCAATTTCACATAAATCTGGTTTCCGAAAATTTAGGCAAAGTGCTTTACATGATGGCCGACGTTCACGCGGCGATAGTCGAACCCGAAGCCGCCACGATCAATGTCAACAGTTTATTCAAAAATAGGACTACAACAAGTACGCAATCGCCATTAGCGAAGGCTAGCAAGATAGACACGCTCGTAAACAAAATCATTCCGATGATGAGCGTCTCGGAGAAAATGGACGAAGTATGGGATGTAGTGGTTGGAACGAAAAGTTCCGTGGATGACCTAGTGCCAAAATCTGACGAACTGCTGACACAGACACAAAGACAAGAGCGCGCTATCGGTCAGATCCACAATGACTTAAGGTTGAAGACGAACTTGATAATTGAAAATCTTGATATGGTAGAGAAGAGGTTGAAAAAGCAAGAAGATGACGTGGCGACGCTGGCGCAGCGGCCGGTGCCCGCAGAGCTGTTGCTGGACCCGACCATCGACCGGCTGGTGGAGTACGCACCCAACCGCTACCGGCTCGACGAGCCTTCCACGGACCCGAGCACCAGCACCGTCGCCGCCACCACGACGCCGCCATCCTCCACAATCAACAACAGGTGACATCTTTCTTTATGAGTTGCGCTTAAGCGAATTTGTTTTTAAGCTGTGCTCGCGCGCTCTGCGATCGTTGTTGGGATTATTTGTGTGGGGTGTAGGTGTTCTGTGACTAATGGTTGTGTCGCGTGCAGTCCGAGCGGCGCCAGCTCGAGCGCGACTGTCACAGTGACGCCGTCCAGCGCGGGCAGCACCACTCCGCGCGCCGGCAGCCGCAAGGGCGGCATCATCTTCCCCAGCGTCAAGAACAAGCCCATCATCGGCAACAACACTTTCGCCTCCGAAATCGTCGCCAACTATAAAGATGTGAAAGTGAGTTATAGTTACATAAAGCATTTAATAATATTATTACTCATTATAAAATACCTTTCGTTGTCGCTGATCAATACTAAAATTGTAATTAATATGGTCGACGCGATGCGAATTACATAACTAAATAAAATAATGTGTGCCGCCGAATACTGCCCATGAATATTAATCAACTGTAAATGGTTGTGGTCTAACGTTTTGGGCAGTCTTTCTAGTAACTAATGGTGCGCGATGTCCTGTGGTCGTCATCATATGTTTTTATTTGTAAACTATCAATAAATTAAGCTGCAAATCGATTCCGTTGCATGTCTAACGAACTATCATTTAACTATCAAATTTGTAAACAGCCAGATGTGATGTCATAACTTCAATATTGCAGTGACTGAGACCATTGAAAAAATCCAATGACTATGACTTTGCTTTTTAAGTTTCAGGTTAGGATCAAATATAATAAACTAGCGGTCCCCCGCGACTTCGTCCGCGCGTTTTGAGTTTGCTCCCTCCCCTCCCGTCGCAGCGTCATGTTTTATATCCTAAAGCCTTTCTCGATAAATAAGCTATCCAACACAGAAATATTTTTTCAAATCAGTCCAGCAGTTCCTGAGATAAGCGCGTTCAAACAAACAAACTCTTCAGCTTTATAATATATAGCGGTCCCCCGCGACTTCGTTCGCGCGTTTTGAGTTTGCTCCCTCCCCTCCCGTCGCTGCGTGATGTTTTATATCCTAAAGCCTTTCTCAATAAATAAGCTATCTAACACAGAAATATTTTTTCAAATCGGTCCAGCAGTTCCTGAGATAAGCGCGTTCAACTTCAAACCAACAAACTCTTCAGCTTTATAATATAATTAGCGCAAGCGCACGTTGTACTTAAGCTCCGAACATTATTTTGGTGCAGAGTTATGTTAAAACTGTGATAGCTCCTAAGATATTTATTAGAATCAAATGATATAAAGGGCAACTTTGTTCTAAATGAAATGCTCGTGATGATGAATGTATTTATTTTGATAAGAATAAATACCTGTGTGTATAATACACCTCTAAAAATGATGCAATATTTTTTTAAAATTTACTAACATAAAAAAGGTTGTAGTAAGTCAACCATAAAAGATAGACTTATGCTGTCGCCAACTTTATTATAGAACTCTTAATGCTGAACAATCCTGTCATACATGATTTTTGTGTAACTTTAGCGGTTTCCGCAGCGTACGCAGCGGAAGCTTTCAAAAGAAATATCTTTCTCCCGTTTTCGCAACATTTTTCATTGCTGCTGTGGTCTTGTGAGTCGTATCTTTATGTTATATAGCCTAAAGCCTTCCTCGATAAATGGACTATCCAACGTAAAAAAAATTTTTCAAATCGGGCCAGTAGTTTTTGAGATTAGCGCGTTCAAACAAACAAACAAACAAACAAACTCTTCAGCTTTATAATATTAGTATAGATTAGTATAGATTTTATTTAACTAAGCGATGAAGAAAATTATTTATATTTGCGAGTTAATCTCAGATGCTTATTGGTCAAAATAAACCTATACAAAAAATTGATACCTACTGATGAAGAGGTACGCAACTTTACGGGATTAAGGCATGTTGACAATACTAACTGGGTCTTGATTTCGAAATAATGCATAAGTCCTGCTGTTGCACTGTGGAGGTAAATTTAAAGACAATGATCACCATTGCATAATTGAAAATCACGACTATTGACAACTGGTTTAGGACTTGACTGGATAACAAGATATAAAACATAGCCGATATTATCCGTTTTATGGTACTCGTAGATTCTTTATTACTCGTTAACTTTACTGATGTATACTAATATTATAAATCTGAAGACTTTGTTTGTTTGAACGTGCTAATCTCAGGAACAACTGGATTGATTTGAATAATACTGATATTTTAATGTTTGATAACTTATTTATGGAGGAAGGCTTAAGGCTATAAAACATCACGCTGCGACGGGACGGGAGGGAGAAAACTCAAAACGCGCCGTCGAAGTCGCGAGGGACCGCTATATAAATATAATCGCCACATAAGGTCGGTATGGAAGACTTTTGCGCATGTAAGAATTAGCTAAGTTTTGGATTTAAGAAACTGAAAGGGACGGAATGATGATTTAATCGAAATTAAGAAAATTCTGCTTTGAAAAGCGTGCTTTAGCACAGACCCAGGAAGATGTAGATAGGAAAAGCTGTTAAAATAGAGAGCTGTTAGAATTCTTGGTGCACGTGCTTAGCGAGAAGCGACATTGGCATTGCCTTGCGTCGGCCCATATCATTCACTAGCGAAGTTATTTTAAAACTGGGATATAAAATGATGTAAAAGGCAATTTTGTTCATTATAAAATGCTCGTGATGATTAAAATGTATGCATCAAAACAGTTTTGAAAATAGAACATTATTATTTATCAAATTTATGAGCATAAAGTTTGTAGCGAGTAGGTAATCCATATACAATAGACATAATAATATGTTGTTGCGTTCTTTATTGTAAGTATATCTTTTAATGGGGAACAATCCCGTCATACATGATTTTTGTGTATCTTTAACGGTTACGCTGCATACGCAACGGAAGCTCTCAAAAGCAATATTTCCCCCCTGTTTTTGCAAAACTTTTTATTTCTGCTCTGCTCTTATGAGTCATATCGTAATGTTTTATAGCCTAAAGTCTTCCTTGGTAAATAAGCTATCCAACACAAAACATATTTTTAAATCATTGCAGTAGTTCCTGAGAAGAGCGCGTTCAAACAAACAAACTCTTCAGCTTTATAATATTAGTAGAGATAAGTATCCGTGCGCGGATTTCAACGACGCAACATGCAACTCACCGTGTGACATTAAGTTCAGATTTGTATTAAAAAAAATAACGGAGCTGCACCCCAATAAGTACGAGTACGAGATCAAATGTTCGGTAGGAGGAGCGCGCTGGTATGTCATTTTTTTTAAGAAAAAAAAAACAGTAGCATATCGTGTGTGGTACCATCCAAAAGGTCTAACTTGCAACTGAATATTTTGCGTACAGCTTCCACTACAGTGCCAAGGTGGCCGATTTTCCCGTGTGCAAAATAAGCTTGGTTAGAGATTGAACATGGGCAATGTCAAAACATTCCACGACAAATCCGCGGCCGTTGCAACAGTAGTCGAAGGCGTTCTTACACATGTTTTCAAGTAACGATCGGGGTTGCGCAATGGCACAAGTTGAGCTCGATAAGGCCCTACTCTGTGTAAGTCTTACAATGCCTTTAAGTGTAAAAGACTAGCCTTTCGTGGCCATTGGCCAGACTCGAAACTGATGTATTTATGTAGGGAACAGACATGTGTTACACATATTTATGTAGTGTGTGCGTTAATTGGTTTAAAATTGTACCATCAAGTCGACATATTGTTCAAAAACGTACAGGAGCGTGATATATTGAATTATACGAGTAAGAATTATCATTCTTAAAATCCAACAATATTTTATTTGGTAGGATTTTCCAACGGACAAGGCAGTGCCGCGAGCCACGTAACGGTAGCCCATGTGTGCACACCGCTGTTCCTCACAAGGAAAGTTGCATTGGGCAGATTACGTAAATCTGGTTCAGTGCTCCAGATCAGGTGCTTTCCGCGCTTGCGCCGCAAAAACCGGCCGTTCCCACAAAACAATCACCAATGGTTACAACGTGTTTATTGTTCGAGCATACGAGAATACGGCTGTGTGCTTATGTCTACCGGGTGACGCAACCAATTAACTATAACGCTATCCTACAGGTGTATCAAACTGGCATTACTTATAAACTGCACGCGGGATTGCTAAATCTGCTCCTATTGAATGTTCCGCGTCGATTCAGCCCAATTTATCAAGTCAACAGACGTTCTGCAAGTCGCAACTGATTAAACTATACGCTTCGACTCTGATGTTTACAAATGGTTCAAATAAATATTTAACGTTAATTAAGATTGCACCATCTTACGTTAACTATATTAACTGGTGTTTTTCGTATAGTTGGTCTGCAATTTGAAGTTTTTCAAGTAATGATGTTCACAGGTTGCGTCGTGACGATATTTTCCAAAATACATGTTCAAGTAGGTACGAGCACTACGGCCGTAACACGCTAAATACATCCAGCAGTTTCCTGCCTTCACTTACAGTTGTACAGCGAGAAAAGTGCATTTAAATTATATAAAGACAAATAACTATGATTTACCCGGTTACCTAAGTAAATTACGACTTCAGCTTGCGGTGATACCTAACTTTACAGTTTGAAAGAGCTATTTACAAGCCGTTGAACTTTCTAAGAGCCATTTTACTTTTGTTAGAAGGTTGTGATGAAAGTTACTCCAATATTTGCGCAATAGCGTCTTTACAGAAAGAATAATTAATTATTATCTTCTTAAGGACAAGTAAGTAACGGTCAGACAGTGCAAAGAATGACAGTCGTATACTTACCAAAACTAATGGTGTCTTTAGAAATCAGCTGATAATTGTAATCGGCGACTTTGGAGAAATACATGAAAGGGAAACCTTAAAAATAATTATTTATCCGTTACAATTTGTCACAAGTTTGCGTAATGTGTCAGTGCGAAACCATTTTTAACACTTAACAATTTCTCAGTAGGTAAGCAAGCTCCGAAATATTATGTGAGTTACGCAGCATTTAGGTTACGACAATTCGGTATCATGGTCTTACTAGCCACTCTCATGAGTTACAGCATAAAACACAACTTTTTTTACAAAAACAAACTCCTTCAAACTCGATTTCATACGACGAAATCCCTATTATATATAGGATGTATAGGTACCTACTTGCTCACAAAAAATTGCAATAATATGCGCTCGAGATAGGTTTTTGTATCATAAAAAACAAAATGCTATGAAATATTTTTTTAAGCATCGAGAAAATAATTGTTTTCTTAGCAGCATATTCAACGGTGACTGGGCAAATATGAGGATGCTTGCTAAGCTTAAATTCATCATGCGAATGTACACTGTGATTGAATCTGTAAACTGTTTTATTCTGTGTCCTAAGCCTAAGCGAAATGTAAATGTGTACTTTTTGTTAGAAGCATTTGCGACGGTTGCGCAAAGGGCGATCCGCGAAATGTCAACGCATGCTGGCGTGAACTAGGAAGTGATGAAAGAGAACTGACACGTTTACCCCTTTTTGGATTTAACAATATTTTTAAAAATTGTCTTTACGTACCTAAATCTAGAATCTGAGATACCTTACAACAGATGCAACTTACGCGTGGCTGGAAAGTATTACCGCCGTGGTCCCACACGCTTAGCCCACCTTAAGACTTTAAACTTACAAACTGCGACTTTTAGCATAGATGCAGTCGCGCGTTTCGAAAACGCCCTTCAGCATCAAGACTCACGCATTAAACAGATTTAATTTGACATCGATGCTATGGCGCGTTAGTATCGATGCATTCGCCAAAATACACAGTACATAATTTGTAAATATCTAGCTTCTGCATCGCGACGATGCTAAAAAAAGCAGTGTGTAAGGGGTCTAAAGGCCAAAGTCTCTTGCACCACACGTAGTTTAATATGTATGTGCAAGCGATTTTCGTTGAAAACTGGTTGGGCGTGAGAGAACTCTAGGCCACTTTGTGGCGGATTATAATTTAATTATGTATTCTAAGATGTTCCGCCTTTAAAGTACTTAGGTGTACTCGTTCATGCAGGGTATCTTGCCCAGTTAATTGGTGCCAAAACGTTGCCCATTCAAAACGTTATAGTGACTCTATTTCTTGTCGGTTCTCTTCCATCGCGTCCGTGTCGCTCGACGGAAATTTACAACATCATGTGTTTGCAGGGTTATTCTTGTGTGGACCTCCTAAACGCTGGCATGAGGGAGTCTGGCGTCTACTACCTTCAGATCAGAGGCACCACGTACTGGTTCCTCAAGGTGTACTGCGAACAGAACGTCGCTGATGGAGGATGGACGGTTAGTAATTTGTTTTTTATAACTAGGTTACAAACGCAACTGTGCAAAAAAAAATGAATATTATTGACTTTAACACATGAATAATGTAGCTTTCAATTGTTAAAGTAGATCTTGCGATCACTTTCTTACTTATTACATCAGCAAATAGTCCTACCAATACACCTTTACTTTTAAAGCAACTTCAGAACTCTACCCATAATTATCTGGCTGCCAGTTAAGTACATAAAATATACTGACCATCTTAAAATCAATAATCTTTTACTGAAGTTAGTCATTTATATAAAACACATATCCTTTCGATTGAGGGCTTAACTGGGCTCACTTGCGTAAGTCAGGGTTAGCTTAAAATTTCGGATTAAATAGGTTTTTTTTCAAAATCTAAGAATTACAGAGACTCGACTCGTTCGCAAGTGGGCCTTACAAAATCGTTTTATTTTTAAGTCTTTAATCTCTTGAATTACCAACCCTAAACTAGTGATATATGTATTAAGGCTTATAACTTTGGATTACTATTTCTGTGAGTAAAAGCATTTTACAGCACTATGACTAGGTCAAGGTAACTACGTATACCCGGTAGAATCATTGATTAAAGCTTTAGCTCCTATTTCTTGTATAAACTCGGGCGCGCCTCTTTCGCAAATCGGACACATTATCTCGGCATATTCACTGCTTTGTTATATTTTTATACATACAGTAAAGGAACTGTTCATCAAAATCATCGTAATTGTTTACACACAACACATACGCTGAGCTATCACCGTAGGTACTATGTATGTATGTAACATGTGCCCGATTACTCAACATCATGACGTTGCCAAATTATTTCTACTGAACCAGATATTATGACAGACTAGTCCAAGCCCAACTGCTTTATTACACAAAAGCATGTCTCTTCTGGTACCCTACACCCATGACGCCAAGCAAGGGCGTGTTACACGGACATCTGTCAGAGAGAATCCACCCACCAACCCACAAGATGATTACGTGATGCCTATAACTTCTTGCTACAAATACAACCAGAAACAAATTGCCAGATAGTTCATAGTTAATTGAACCGTTTGATTTAGTTTCCAGTACCTAATGCCAAGCATAATGTACAGTCGCCGTCAGATATATTGGAGCAGACAAAGTGACCAAATACTTCTGAACAGTATAAAATGTCAATAAGTTCCATACACTACAAGTTACCTTTAATATCAGAACATTCATTACTTCATTAATATCTGAGCAGAAGCTAGTCAATAACTTCTATACACATAACTAACCAAAATTATCTGAACACTCACTTGCCTGAATTTATTTACTGCCTGACACTTTCATCTTACTATAATATACTATGAAAAGAGTTCCTATTATGAATAAGTATTTATGGTTAAGTTGGAAGCACTTCCTTCTGCAATTTGCCTCGATTGCTCAGCTGCGTAGATATATTTGACGTTTTGAGTGTTCAGATATTATTGGCTAGTTGTGTGTATAGAAGTTATTGACTAACATCTGCTCAGATATTTATGAAGTAATGAATGTTCTGATATTAATGGTAACTTGTAGTGTATGGAACTTATTGAAATTTTAAACTGTTCAGAAGTATTTGGTCACTTTGTCTGCTCCGATATATCTGATGGCGACTGTACCAGGCGCGGATCCAGCCTCCAAAAAGGTTGTGGGCACGCCATGCTAAAAAACCATGAAAGAACGAAAGATTAATTTATTTCGACTATTTGGTGATTGAAGCTTCTGAAACCAAGATTATGGTAAAAATAAAAGCGCTAAACCCAGCGCGAGCGAAGCGAACGCGTTAAAATTAGAATCTCGACCGTTTGGACGCTTATTCGAAAACAAGAAAATAATAAGAAATAATGAGCGAGTGTAGTATTAAAGAGATATTTGTTTAGACGACTTTCGTATGGACGCCTCCTATAAATGTACAACGACAATCAGTTTCTGTCTACCATGTACTTTATAAATTGTGATTAGGGTTGTGGTCATGCTCACAACGGTGTATCCGCGCATGTAATATACCTAGTCTTGCCATAAATATTGTCACAAAGAAAAAAAAAATTGTTACTTTGACCGATCGCCTACTACGCAGCGGGTTGCGGGTTCGATCCCCGCACAATACAAACATTTGTGTGCATGAACATGTCTGTTTGTATTGGTCTGGGTGTTTTCTATGAATATCATGTATGTATTTACAAACAAAAAGTATATAAGTATTATATCCGTTGTCTGGCACCCATAACACAAGCTTTGAGTAGCTTACTTTGGGACTAGATGGCGATGTGTGGGAATGTCCAAAGGATATTTATATTTATATTTATATTTATTTATATTTTACAGTGTGTTAATTTTATACATAAATATAAAACAATTTAAAACATAAAAAGCTTATTCGAAGTGTTCTCCATTGGCTGCAATACAGTCTTTTAAACGTTGAGGCCAGTTACGAGGGTCAAACTGAAAGTTCTTAGAACTGGCCACTTATAAACAATATAATAAAAAAAATATTCTAAAATTTGAAAATAGAACTCGTTGCCAATATTACTGAGTATATATTTCATTCATTTGTCATTTGTTTTACGATTTGGCGGCAAATAGAAAATTGTCTGTGTCACGTCAACATGATTTTAACACGAGAAAATTTTCGTGCAATGAAATTTTATGACTTTCGATGTCATTTAAGTCAACAAGAAAGTTATGATAGACTACGATTGGCCTTTCACGATGAAGCCCCATCTCGTGCAACTGTTTACAACTGGTTTAATGAGTTTAAACGTGGTCGCACTAATCTCACTGATGATGTACGTGAGGGACGGCCTTCTACGGCGACGACTGAAAATAACATCTGTGTTGTGCGGCGTATGATAGAGACTGACAAAAGAGTGACCTATCAGCAGATTCGGACAAGCTTAGGCATCGGTATGAGTCAAGTGCACAAAATCCTCCACGAACATTTAGCGGTCAGGAAGCTTTGCGCCCGGTGGATACCTCATAATTTGACTAAGGCTCAAAAACTCCATCATGTGGATTGGTGCCGTAAAATGATTGAAAGATTTAACGGAGGTGACTCAAATGCTGTGTTCGACATACTAACAGGTGACGAAAGCTGGATTTACTGTTATGATCCTGAAACCAAAAGACAATCTGCTCAGTGGGTGTTTCCTTTCGAGGAGTTGCCAACTAAAGTGAAGAGAGATCGAAGTGCGGGAAAAAAAATGGTGGCCTCGTTCTTTGGAAGGATAGGTCATTTCGCAACAATTGTGTTAGAGGATCAAAAAACAGTTTCTGCAGAATGGTACACTACCAATTGTTTGCCACTTGTCCTGGAAAAAGTTCGAGAGAAACGACCTCGCAGTAGGATCCTCCTTCACCACGACAACGCCTCGTCGCACACCGCCAAGCGAACGATCGACTATTTGGCGACATCAAACATTGAATTACTGGGTCACCCGCCGTATAGCCCCGACCTCGCGCCTTGTGATTTTTATTTATTTCCAAAAATTAAAGAAAAACTTAAAGGAAAGCGGTTTATGAATGCTAAAGAAGCGGTGGCTGCGTATCGCGATGCCATTGAAGAGACCCCTAAGGACGAGTGGGCAAAGTGCTTTTCCCAGTGGTTCCATCGCATGCAGCGGTGTATTGACGTCAATGGACAATATTTTGAAAAGATATAATAAAACTAATAACTGGCTAATGTAATCAGTTTTTGATTTTCTAAGAACTTTCAGTTTGACCCTCGTATCAATAGAAGCACGCACTCTTTCCACAGGAAAATTCTTCGCTGCCAATCGTATGGATTGTTTTAGGGACTCCAAATTATCATGGCGTTTAGACCAAGCCGTTCTCTCTAAAACAGACCATAAATCATTATCCAGCGGATTAAGATCGGGACTAGAGGACGCCGGCCAGTCTTCAGCTCTGATGAAGTCCGAAACGTTCGCTTCTAACCAAGACTGCGTGGACCGAGCTTTATGACCCGGCGCCGAGTCTTGTTGGAAAGACCATGCCTGGTTATTGAACATGGTATTATTTAGGGGCTTAACTACCTCCTGAAGAATGGTATCTTGATACACTTGTGCCGATGTTTTGATACCTTTTTCACAAAAATATGGCGCAGTCACTCCTTCATAGCTAACACCCCACCAAAACATCACTGAAGTCGGGTAATGCCCACGTTGTACTCTGCTGACTAATTGGGAAGCTTCCTTAGAGATTTCAGCATAAATACGGTCATTTTGTTTGTTAAAATGTTGCTCAATTGTAAAGATTTTCTCATCCATAAACAAAAATTTTCTGTGATCTTTGCCTACCGCTTCAGTAGTTTTTTCGATTTTACCACCCTATTTTTTTTTAAATTATCAGTTAAAAACTGGCCAAGTGCGAGTCGGACTCGCGCACTGAGGGTTCCGTGCCAACTTTTACTGAATTAGGGAATCCACTTACTTCTACTTAGTAAAATACCACAATATTTTGTTGACTGTAAATATAACTTTGTTTTTCATAGTTTTTATATGAAGTACAAAGTTATGTTTGCGGTTGTTGAAAATGTGCTATATCTCAAAATCTACTAGTTCGATCCCGTCCGAACCAAATTTCGTTGAAAGTATTTGTAAAGATCTACATTCCATATTTTTTTCAAAATTTACACTTGCTTGGTTTAAAAGTTAGATGAGGGGTACGCCCATTTTACCACTTTGGAAGCGTCTAGCTATGAAACGTTAGACTTTAAAAGAAAATGGTTTAACCTCAATGTTATTTTAATAGACCTATTCATAGATACCCCACACGCATAGGTTGGACTAAAAAAAATATTTTTTGTTTTAGTTTCATGTATGGGAGCCCCCCCTTAAATGTCATTATTTTTTATTTTTTGTATGAGAATCGGTAAGCGGTTAACAGGATACATCTTCCTACCAAATTTCAATTGTGTAATGCTTATAGTTACATAATAAAATGGCTGTGACATACGGACGGACAGACAGACTGACAGACAGACAGACAGACAGACAGACTTGACGAAACTATAAGGGTTCCGTTTTTTGCCATTCGGCTACGGAACCCTAAAAAAATGACCAGTGCGTCTCTTATAGGCTGCAAGTCCTAAGTCATCTTTTAAAATACGCGACATGGTTCTGGGTGCTATCTTCATCTCCCGGGATAAAATCTCTTGCTTTCGGACAGGATTTCTGCGAATTCTTTCCCTTACTGCTTTGACCACCTTTTTCGTACGAACACTACGTAGACGGCCAGAACAGAGGAGGTCTCATTGTACCTATTGATAGCCCGGTACACAAACATTTGAATAATACTAAGTGTATGGAGTTTTAAAAATTGCATTTGGCTCCATACCAACTTTGTGTAATGCAATCACAGCGATTCGGTTCTCTTTATCACCCCACTCCATTTTAATATCGCAAAATATTGTATAATGTAAAGAAAAGTTAGCCTGTAACATCCCACTGCTGGGCAAAGGCCTTACCTTGAGGTATAGTTGAGGCCTTACCTTGAGTACTCAAACTACCTCATAGTTGACTATGAGGTAGTTTGAGCCATACTCCACCACGCTGGCTTAGTGCGGGTTGGTGGAGGGGTATTTGCAAGGCAAGCGACTAACCCTGCTGTCAGATTTTATCAAGCCGCCCATAAGGCCTCTGACTAGGCTTAACGACTAATATCAACCGATATTAGCCGGGACCAACGGCTTCACGTGCCTTCCGAAGCACGGAGATGCTCGTGATGTACGTCACTTATATGGTCGGAATGGTCACCCATCCAAACACGACCGCGCCGTAGGTTGCTTCACTTCGGTATCACTACCAAAGCGCTGCTACCGCTGCGCTACGAGCACCTTGTATAATGTATTAGCGCCAAAATTAGCTCACAATGAGCAATCGTATAAAAATGACAGATTCCAAATTGAAATGTAATTATCTTTCTTATTTTTAATTGTAACAGTTTTATAGCCAGACTGTGTATTTGTCCATATGAATAATATTTATGGCACTGATAATACCACTATTATAGTGCTTAACCGGAGAATACCTGTGGGCATAAATTGATTAGGTAATTCAAATAAATAAATAAAAAGTCTACTTCCAATCAAAGAGTCTTAAGGAGTCCAAACAAAGTTACGAAGTCAAAAATTGTGTTTAAAGCGATTCCCTCTAGTATCCGTCGTAGGATCTATTAGACGATTTGCAGATGGCAGGGTGGTGCCGACTTTTTGACCGCGACTAGGGCAGTCACCGTGGCACCGTGAACACAAAGCACACGAGGGACGGAGGCAAGTAGTTCACGAATAGTGTTAAAAATCACTATAGTGACTGAATTTGTCTGGCTGTCATTACGGTCAAATTGGTCAAAAACAGTCAGATTTCAGTAATAGTTTATTACTACTTCGGTTGTGCGTACGCGATTGGTCGAAATCGGTCGGTCGAATTCTTTACATCTTATTTCCACCTTATTTACACATTATTACAGTCTTGTTTAATTTTTTACTAGTTTTTAGTTATATAATATTTTCTGTTGTCTGAATCTGTTTTTTTTTGCGAAAACTGATTCAGGAAATTTCATTTACGATATTGGTACGGTTAAGTCTGAATTTGTCAGTATTTGACCGGTCATCTATGTTTTATGACAATTGTGTGTGGTCAGGTATGGTCAATTTAATAACACTATTCACGTCGTTAGTGCTCGCGAAAAAAGCACGTCAGTGAAAATGGCCGCTCCGCACCGCCGTCTGCGTTACTTCATACAAACTGGTTTATGCGATCCACGTTGGGTAGCCACGGACATGCCATGCCGCCAGTGTCGGCGGGCTGTGCGTTTGTAGTAGGAATTGACCTTTGAATTGGCCTTTGCGCTATCGTTTGCGGTAAAATTGACCGGCCCGGCCTGGCCCGCCACGCCGTCTGCAGAGCGCTTATAGCTGATCGGCACTCAACACAACACGCTGGCACAGTGCCGACAGGTGGCGATCAATAACGTATCCATCAGTGTCAGTGACAAATTATATTGTAGCTTACATTTTGTATGACGCTATCTGCACTCTTCAGTGACAGTGATCACTGAGCATCACTGTCAATGACGAGTTTATGGAGCTAGCTTTATGGTCTTTAAGTTCAAATTGATCCCCAGGTGATCCATCGCCGTGATGATTTCGGTGTACCCGCTGAGAACTTCAACCGAGACTGGAGCGACTACAAGAACGGGTTCGGCGACCCCAGCAAGGAGTTCTGGCTCGGCAACGAGAACATATACATGCTGACCAACAACGACGATTACATGCTGCGGGTGGAGCTGGAAGACTTCGACGGCAACAAGCGGTATGTATGAGAACATAAAACAACTTGATGATGTATGTAACTGTAAGGAAAGTCTTTCATGACAGATCAAAGGAGTTACATGAAGATAATACGCGCCAGACGACACACCAATTGTCTTGGTTGCGGAGTAAGGGATTTCTTCTATTATTTCTTATTGTGAGAGCAATCTCGCAACATTGATGACGTCACGCAGCCTACGCGTTAAAGAAAGCGCTTGCAAAATTCAACAGGCTTGCTAATGTGACGGTGGCCGAGTGGTATAGGCGTACGCCCGGATTGCGTAAGACACGGAGTTCGATTCCTCGTCTGTCACACAGCCAAAGTTGCTTTTTACAAGTGCAATTTGCAATTTATATTATTAAGTTTGTATAGTGACAAAACACTATAAAAACAAAAATTAATTATAAATTGGCTTCGTTCATCTTAACCGATTGTTAAATATTTGTAAAAATATTTCCTTCTGATATTGTGAGAGCAATCTTGCAACATTCATGACGTCACGCAGCCTACGCGTTAAAGAAAGCGCTTGCAAAATTCAACAGGCTTCCTAATGTGACGGTGGCCGAGTGGTATAGGCATACGCCCGGATTGCGTAAGACACGGGGTTCGATTCCTCGTCTGTCACACAGCCAAAGTTGCTTTTTACAAGTGCAATTTGCAATTTATATTATTAAGTTTATATAGTAACAAAAACTATAAAAACAAAAATTAATTATTTCTTCTTTCGGTTACGAATACCAGGGTCTAAAAAGGCCGCTTTCGTCGATCGATTCGATCGTACCAAACAGAAGCAGATTCGCCTACCAAACAACGCTGGGCCTCTCCTTTAAATACTGAAATACAAAATTACATCCATGGATTATCATATTACATCATATATCCTGCGACCGCTGGCTCAGTAATCAATCAGTCAGGAGTTAACGCTTACCGTTATATTAGTCGTCGAAAGGGAAGATACAAATGTCATAGAGGAAGCACAAAGATGGGGCCTTACTAATGTCTCACGCACGAAAAGGATAAATTATGTCGCCTCAGTCATCTGGGGGTCTATTCTGAATGACACGTTTATTTCCACTTAGTATTTTTCCACGGCTACGGACCACACCATGACCGTGCTACGAACGTGTCAGGATCGAAAAGTAACACCTTGCCTTCTGATATAGCGCGTATGATGCCAGTGTGCAACGCGTATGATAACCATATGATGCTCGAATTTAATATTTTATTTGGTGAAAGCGAATCGTAAACCGTTTTATATATATTTTGTTCGCAAGGTCTACCTAAAACTCTGACCCAAAAGTGTCGTTATTAGTCCGATAGTCTGTATCGGCAGGATTATCAATGCACAGACTTATTAACGGCGACGCCTTTAAAACAGTCATCATCATACGCGGTTACAATTCGTGTGCTCACCGGTCTAGCAACGTAACGCGTCATGCACGGTGCGTGTGAGCACCGGCAAAATACGCTCCGTGCATGGCACGCAACGGTGAAGGTCGAAGATGGAACGGTCAAGTAAGCAACAAAGTGACAGCTTTCCATACCTACGAAGTAATATTTTTTCGATCCTAGCACAGTCCTGGTATGGTCCGTTGCAGTGGGAAAAACCCTTTATGCGTTCAAATTTCAAACAATCAACAAAAACCATAGGAGATATAGACATAGATTTCTGCCGATTTTTATTCTACTCATTAATCAAAGTTTTTAGATCACGCAAAATATTGACAAGAATGATTAATTTTCTCATACCAAAATTTTAACCAAGTAATAACATATCACAAGAGATCAATAAAACAAAATCGTTGCTACAGACATCAATTTTATTGATTTGCAGTGTTAAGTTTACAATATATGATGGCTTCTATTGATACAAAAGAGGAAGTTACAACATTAATGGGTTTGGGTTTATCATCGTAAATTTAATAGAAGCATAAGGAATACTTGTTCACAGACCTGGCATCACACATAAAATATTTTTGTTAGGTTTTCAGTACATCGTTTGCCTAAACTTGAAATGACTGACAGAAGGCGTTATCTGCTATCATTCGTCACGTCGTCAATGTTTTGATCACATTAGTCAAAACGACTGACAATTTTGTAAGAACAAAGGTGAAAATGTTTACAGTAGAGTGCGGCTAGCCTTACGGTAAGAGCAGGGTCTATTGAAGGCGGGGCAGGCAACGCAGCACTCTTGAACCAATATAATCCACTTATCCACAGAAAGGATATGAAATTTTTGTTAACATTTAAAAAAAATCGACCTGATAACTCTGGAGTTACCGTAATCGCCAGCCTCAATAAAACAAAATTACGATTAGGTAATTCAGTGACACAGATAGGTTGGCGAGTTCTCGCGCACATTGCACCGTGACTGACTTTTTTCTTGTTCTCTCATAAAACGGCTCACGCCCACAGTTATTTGAATATATCTAACTTTTAAACTTATTTGTACTACAGATACGCGCAGTATTCGCACTTCAAGATCTACTCAGAAGCGGAATACTACAAACTAGAGATCGAAGGTTACGAAGGGAACGCAGGTGACTCTCTCAACGACCCTTGGTACGGATCCAACAACAGTCCCTTCTCTACATACAACAGGTAAGCCTTCTTTTCCAACTAAATTACAACCACCTGTCTTAGTCACTCATAACTTAATGCGAGAAACTAGATTTAAGATTACAGTCAACCAGTCATTGGAGCACCTCAGAAAAACTCGCTTCATGTCAATAGATAAAATGTAAAATTTTTAACCTCCTGCCAGTTCCCTATACACACCGACCAGTTAAAAACTATCTTGCGTTTTCCCTTGACATAATAGCCTGTAAACCTTCCATAAAGTAAACGCTTACAGGTTCATGGGGGTGATAAATCATAATTGTAGAAATACCCACTGAGACACTTCTTCATCTTCCAAGTGGTAGTGTCAAAGGACAGCGGTAACATTGTCGCTTGATAGTCCACTATCGAAAGACTACCGATAGGCCTATCGGCAGTTGAGAAATGGTCTCAATATCGCGGTCTAGCAACAGTTTCGATCGGCCCCATCAAACTATCGATATTCTGGATGATTTTCGAGGTCAACTAGATAACGCTAGGTCGACAAAATATGAAGTATCAGTTACGTAAATACCTCCTAAATAAATAATGATGCTAACCTAGAGTGCATATGTGGTGCTATTCCCCAAAGGATGGAACGCCTTATATCGTGTCCTGCCTCCCCTTATGACTGTACGCGGGAGGATTTAATGAAAGCTACAGACAACGCTATCCTCGTAGTAAAGTTCTGGGCCGAGTTTAGTTTGCTGTCAACTAGAAAAGAAGAATAACTCCTATTGTTTTTTTCAGGGATAACGACAGATCATCACTGAACTGCGCATCGATGTTGAAAGGAGGCTGGTGGTGGAAATCTTGCGGCCGCGGCCTGAACGGCCTCTACCTGCACGACCCGCAGGACCTCACAGCCAGACAAGGTATTGACCATTTGCCCACTAAAATCTAGCACATTATGAAATAAGAACCACCTGCGTTCCCTTTACTTCCGGCATCTCAGATCCTGACCTGAGGTGGAATTGTGTAAAGCAATCGTATTCATTTGAAACTTACGATATGATCTGTAAAACGCTTTGTTCTTTGCTATTTGACAGATCATACCGTACGTTTTGAACTGTCAAATGAATACGATTGCTTTACACGATTCCACCTATGAGCTGATTGTTTAGGAATAATTAGTCTCAGGAAAACGGACGTAAATTAAATGCGTTCAGTGAGCCAAGCCTTGCGAAAGAAGAGCATAACACTATAACAGTACATCTACATTTGGCAACATTGAATCGCACTTTCTCAACACATCCTCTTTCTCGCTCTAGTAAATGACTGTCCTGGGTGATGGAAAAAGAAAGAATATAGAAAAATGCAATTCATTGTTTAAGTATCGTTTAAACTAGAACTCTTCGGGTTGACAAGGGTACATCCAAATTTAGTTTATAGTAAAACAGAGCTTATAATAAGACTGTTCCGGTAAATTAACAAATATTCGACTGATAGTAAATATACTTCTAATCTCATCCTGGCTAGTGACTCGCTAAATATAGTTAATATATACGTGTTTGTTACATAGTACTTTTATTTTACGCCCACCGAGCAAATTATTAAAAAAAAACATTAAACATCAGAGGTGGAATTGTGTAAAGCAATCGTATTCATTTGACAGTTCATAACGTACGGTATGATCTGTCAAAGCTTTCGACAGATCATACCGTATAGACTGTTTTTCTTTGCTAGTCGAATAATGTAAACAATCTTTTTATAACTTCTATAATAACATCGGCGCATAAAATGTATTAACTATTTGATTTAAAAAGATCTCAGTGCTATACGATGAATTTCCTATGTATTTGATGAGTTTTGTGATTATCTTATTATAAAATGAATAATTTCCGAAAAAAGTATTGTCGAGATTGTTTACAATATTTGACAAGCAAAAAGAATCTGACATTACGTTAAGAACTGTCAAATGAATACGATTGCTTTACACAATTCCACCGCAGACAGACAAAAATATATTTACATATATCTATGAAAGAAAAGAGATAATAATGCTATCGGTACGCACGTTTAATTATTACTATGCATAACATATTATTTCCTACTACACTCAAATGCAGAATTTAAATGGCTAAACACTTGACTTCAAAAATGCCTTTACTTCTCCCGTGGTAGTTCCGACCGCTCATTTCCAAGCTATTCCCAGAACAATTTTCAACATAATAATAAATCCCTTTAGTCCATTTTTTCAATTCTTCACTCAAGTTTGCTACCTACACGGGAAACGTTATCTGCTAAAACATCAATTACGACTTAATATTGTTATGAAAATACAATTTGAGATTTAAGATTATAATAATAAGATCTACAGACAACATCAATTTATTAAAATAGATTTGTAACTACACCGTCACACTATCAAGATTTACTATCTTGGTGATAAAATTCAAAATCAAGTTACAATTAATACTTACAAATAACATCCATACAAACTAACATGTTCCACGTGTTCAACGTACTAATTCCGACAAATTAATCTTTCCACATACTGTTGCATGGCTAACGTCAGTTTTTCTTTGCTAGTCGAATAATGTAAACAACCTTTTCATAACTTTGAACATAATTTCATTGAATAAAATTCATTTACTATTTGATTTAAAAAGATCTCAGTTCTGAACAATGATTTGTGTCTTATTTACAAATAAATTATTTCGGTAAAAGGGTATGTCAAGATTGTTTACAATATTTGACAAGCAAAAAGAAACGGACTTTAATAGGAGAATCATCATAGTCCACCATTGTGTCAGTCCAAACTCATGGTCAGACTGTTGGTGTATAACCAATGCCTTACGGTATTAGCAAAGCTTATATGTATACCGTTAGTCATACTTTACGTTGTTCATGTTCCAGGGATCGTGTGGTTCCGTTGGAGGGGCTGGGACTACACCCTCAAACGGGCGTCCATGATGATCAAGCCACGGGGGCCGCAGCCCAACACGTGAGCCCTCGCCTGCGCTCGCCGCCCGAATATACTCGCACAGCCTCTGTTCGTCATTACGTGGATTCATCTGATAAACTTATAAAACCCTTTCTTCACGTCAGGGCATTCTATGAGAAGACAATTTGGTTCCTTTTGTTACACCATTAACAATCTCCTCATATAATGTCCTATACCGTTACCATGAGTTTACTCGATAGCGAAGACGGTTTTACTCGCTAGCGACGAAACTTTTTGTATGGAAAATTTTAGTTCTGTTAGTGACCGCTAGAGGCGCTGTGCAATTTTCCAAAGTTTTTTTACGTCGTCGCTAGCGAGCAAAACCGTCGTCGCTATCAAGTAAACTCATGGTAATGGCAACGAAAGAAGTTTCTACGTTAACAATCTTCTGTCTACAAATTATGTACTGTGATATTCTTATCGAAACAGAAGAATGATCTACCGATATTAGTGCAGTATTACGGAATCCATGCAACGACATAGAACATAGAAGGCAGTTGTTCGCTCAAGATACGTACCAATACTGTAAATACCGCTCATCGCATCCCAATACACCGCATCACACTCCATATTATATCACTTTTGTTGTAAATATCGAACACAAGTAACTAACTATCGACGTGCCACACCACTCCCCAAATTCATTAATTTATTACTCATTATACCTTGATACATAAAAACCTTCGTTAATTAGGTTTATAATTTAGATGTAAGAATAAATTTTATAAGATGTAAATAAATATTTTTATGCAATGATTGATTTTAAGACTCAAAATGACAGAGGTATTATTACATTGTACCACACTGGCATAATGTAATTATCTTCCTTCTTTTGTATTTAATTAATTAATACGTATTTATGTACTATTTTATGCTAGTAAAATACTATGCGTCCTTTAAATACTATGCATCCTTTATAATGCTACCTTATCGATGAGCTATGATCAAATATTTAAGTTACCTTTCAAAATACATCGCATTATGTATACGTATTCTTTAGCAGCTACATAAAATGTACCTGATAAGTACTTAAACTTTAGATAACGTGTCATACAACACACGTAATGTATGTAAATCTATTCGCCATCGTAATGTGTATAATAATAAAATTCTTCTATAAGTCGCTCTGCTACTAACACTTACAAGAGAAATTATTTTAAAATGTGTAAATTATTTTATGCAATACGAGCAATATTCGAAAACTATTATCTGACTAGCGCATAATGTAGTATTGATAGAGCGTGACAGTTTTTGAATGATTGCTCGGTTTCAACAATCCAGTTTTTGAATACTGTGTAAATTCTGTTTAGAAATTAAATCTACATATTTTTTACTTTAGTAGTTTTATTTTAATACATGTTAGTTTACTCCGATTATGCCATACACACTAGCTAACATTGAGAGACTTGCAAATAAATTCGACATAGCTTAAACAAAACGCTGACACAGTGACACGAAGAAAGAAATGAAGCACAAGCCGAAATAAAATAAAAATTTAGATTTTAAACATACTAATTATGTACGATTATGATTTCATGCAAAAAATATTATTAATTAAAGTCGTCCGTAAGACGTTTAAACCACATATTATATATACGATTATTTCAATTTTAGCTTCTAAAGACCTCCCCGCTTAATTCATAAAAACGCAAAGAGTTTAGTAAACCTGTTTTAACTATTACACTGTTTTGTCTCGTTCTTTCTTGGGCTGTGAAAGTGACAAACAGTGTTATAGCTCAAATAGGTTTATTAGACTGAGTTATTATGAATAAGGGGGCTAATTTTTACAGTTACATAACGATATACTATACTGACTGTGTCTACTGACTACATTTCCAAATATACGCTATCGTGCACAACAGCATATATTTAGAAAAAGTATAGTCAGTCGAATTCATCTTTCAACGTGTCCTGCGGGTCCTCGTCGAGGATTTCCTCGCGGTCGAACACGTCGTCCTCGAGGACGACCTCCGACTCGACCACGTTGTCCACCATGATCTCCTGCAGCTCCAGGGACTCGTCCTCGATGACTTGCGGCGGCGGTGGCATGATGCCGCCTCCGCTGGTGCCCATTTCTAGCATGTCGTTGTCCAATGTCTCTTGCAGCGCGTTCAAGTCGTGGTCGAGCGAGTCTTGCGCGAGGGAGTCCGCGCGGGGCGTCGGACGCGGCACTTGCTGGCTCTGGTCGGTGTAGATGGCGTCGAGGTCGGCGAGAGTGTACGGCATCTCCTGGAAGTACGCATTGACAAATACATATTTTTTTTCATTTCCTAACAAATACCAGCTAGCGTACTCCACTTATTGTTATTTTTTTAAATACTGAACACCAATCACATACATTGCTCTGATTCCCAAATAAGTAAACAATGCACTTGTATTATAGAAATCAGACACAACGTTGGTACCACAACATCCAGACCTGAGATAATATACATAGTTTTTTATTTATTTCTATATTAACCCGACCAGGAATCGAACCACGGACCTCGGAGCGGTAACGCCCTGAAACCAGCGTGCTTAGCCACTACACCACGGTCGGCGGCACAAAGGTTTGTAATTTCACTAAAGGTCTAGAAGGTACTAGAAGACCGAACTAGTTCCTTTGAACGATTGTACAAGTTCAGAGCGCTCTGTTCAGTGTCCGACTAAGAACTAGACTACCCCCAAAGTGATGACGCGACGATTCACAAAAATACCACGAGAACTGGCAAACCCTAACCAGTAACAGGAACGCATGAAGTAATTTAGGGGAGGCCTTTGCCCTGCACTGGGACAGCCAGGTAAAGAGCTATGCCAAGCAAAAAATGTGTCGCAACTTTAAGACAAAATCGTGACGTACTCCTTGAAATTGTCGAACATGATATCGTTTGAATGACATTGTATGCGTTAATGACAAGTGGCGTCAATTTATGGAGCACGAAAGAAGTATGACTACATCAGATAGAAAATTGGCCCATATCATATAACAGATGAAACGTATCTTTAAACAACCTAATATGTATAAATTGCACTTGTAAAAAGCAACTTTGGCTGTGTGACAGACGAGGAATCGAACCCCTTGTCCTACGCTATCCGAGCCATACGCTCGGCCACCATCACAATAGCAAGCCTGTTGAACTTTGCAAGCGCTTACTTTAACGCGTAGGCTGTGTGACGTCATCAATGTTGCGAGAGTGCTTTCACAATATCTGAAGAATTAATCTAATTAAAATTAAACTATAATCTAACAGACGCGATACGCAGAGCGCACGAGAATAATGTTTCTAATTCTGATGAATATTATATTATTAGGGTTCCGTAGCTGAATGGCAAAAGAACGACCCATTTTTTTCCACATGTCTTCGTCAGCGGCCAACAATTTCCAAGTTATCGCAAAGCTGGATAGATCATCACAACACCTTCTTTTAAGTCTACCCCTTCGTCCGTAGCCGTCTGGTGGTATCCAATATCCATCGCGTGACGATTTGGGCCCCTCTATCCGGGTGCATTCTACACACATGCTCCACCCACTCTCATTTAAGCTTTTCTGTCTTTACGTTTTATCTGCTATGCCAGTTTTAGAGCGTATTGTGGTGTTCCGGGTCTTATCAAGCAAGGCAATGGTTACCAAATAAAATAAAATAGTTTAAAAAACTAAAAAACATGTTTATTTTTATTTTTTCGTATCCGCAAACCCCTATATCATGATCTCAACCCTTTAATCATTTAATACCTATAATATATCATGGGTGCATTTCAAATAGCCAATCTGCTATGTTGCATTTAAGTCACTAGACTATTTTTTTCGTATTCCTGACAGCAAACCCTTTCATTTGATACCATATGGTATACGGTATATGAGCGTGCATTTCAAATAGCCTGTCCGTCGTCTTGGGGCGCCGCAATATTAGATATGTAATGACATTTCTTAGCTGTCATGTATTGTCGTCAGAACTGAGAGCGTGTGCAAAAATTTCATCCTAATCGAAGACCGAGAAGTGGGTCAAACTAAGATTACAAGATTTTCTCACATACATAGTTATAAGGTAAGCTAATATAAACGTGTTAAAAACCAGGGTTGGCCTGGATAATTATCTCGATAATTATCTTGATAATTATCGTTGATAATAACGAGTAACTGTTATTGTACAATACCAAACGAAATAATATATAATGTGTATACAAACGCATGTTTTTTCGTCAAAACATCAAGAGTGTATCCAAACGAACGCAAAATGTCATTCATGTCCAGGGGAATTCCCCTCACTGTCACTGTTATTTGTTTTCCTTTTTGTTAACTGTAGTTTGTGCGCGAAATTAAATAAAGTAAAACATTATGCCTAGAAAATTTTATCCAATATGGTGAAAGTTTGCCTGCATTAAAAGTTCACAGTTTAAACTAAATGTAATATCTAAATATAGAAAAAGAAATTATATACCTTAATTAATTTGATAGTTGGATAATTATCGGATAATTATCAGATAATTATCGGATAATTATCAGAGAAAATAATTATCTTGATAATAGCCACCCTTTTAAAAACTAAAAGTACCTGTGAGTCCTCCAACAGTAGTCGGGACGGGCTGGAGTGGGAGGCGCGTCGCGGGGCCGGCGCGGGCACCTCCCGCGCGCCCCGGGGCTCATGTTATACCTTCATCTTCTTGGCACCCCGCTTCGACGCGCGCTCCTTCGCCTTCTCGTACAGCGGCATCAGCTTCTTCTCTTCGGCCAGTATTTTCAGTAGGACCACTATGAACGGCAGGTAGTTGTGTTTCCTGCGAGAAGGAAAACATTAGATTTATTTATTTTTGTGTGTAGACTGACTATAAGTATGTCCCAATATGCCATGTATGTATGTTTTATGAATAAAATATCGAAACGCCATTTTTTCTATAATATACTATCACAATATCATAAACAACATTTCATAATTTAAGTGCGCTTTCACATTAGAGCGGCAGTCAGCACCGCGGCAGCAACGGATGCCTTTACATTAGCAGCGCGACGGTCGCGCGACTGGATCGGTCCCAGAGCGGCAGTCAGCACCGCGGCAGCAGCGGATGCCTTTACATTAGCAGCGCGACGGTCGCGCGACTGGGTCGGTCCCACTACACCTATGTATTACTCATTTCAGTGCAAATACGGGGATAGTATTACCACTGCAATGGGTAATGGGTATAGCAAGAAAGACCCGCGCCACTTACGCGGAGCTCCTGCCGCGCTTCCGTGAAAGCGCTCTCAGACTTTTTTTTTATTTGTTACCAAAAACATCGATGTTTTTAGACATTGATGTTTTTTAATCGATATTAATCAAACAACGATACTTTTGCTCTGATGTTAACATCGAACTGTCATTTTGTCTTAAATGACGTCACTGCTTATGGTGCATCCACACCGCCCGATGGCATACGTCAATTAACTATCAGATACGATCGGAAATGCTATTCCTTCACGGTCCTTCGACGGACTTTAATGTTTTGAAGACCCATACCTGCGAGCCATCTCCTGGCGGTAGCGCGCCATCTTGACGTCCTCGTAGTCGATCAGCATGCGGAGACGCGGCACCTCGCTCTCGAACTCGTCCGTCTCCATGCCCATCATGCTGCTCGTGCTCAGCACCTCCTCCAACTGTCGCTCGTAGATCATCTTCCGGTCGGACACCACGGCCAGCAAGTTAAAGTGAATCTCGCCCTCCGTATACCTGCAAGGGGATTTATCGCTATTACAATAATTAGACTCAATCTGCCCATCTGTCAAAAGCTTTCATTAATTAATTTCTTGATTGCCAAATTTAACAGAATACTTACACATTTATCCTCTTCATGATGATCGGTCGGACCACATCGAGCCAGTCCTGCTCGGGCGCAATAGGGCCGTGGTCAATAGGGCCTTCTTTTAATCCGTCCAGCTCGTAGAGCCGACCATCTATAGGCATGTACCCGACGAAATGGTACGCATCGTCATCCTAGGATAAAAATTACAACATGACATCGACTAAAAGAACAAAAATAAAAAAAGCTTGAGCTACAAAACAAAAAAGGTAAGCATTCGCCAGCTACATAAGAAGCATGGAAAATAAATTGATTTCTTACTTTTGTTGGAGCCTTCGGATCGACCTCGAAGACTGCTTGTTGACTCATAGAATTATGCGCGCTTCGAATAGTCTGTGAGTTGCTGAGGGTCAAACCTCTCATTTTGGGATCAAAAGACATGCTGAATTCTTTCAATTTGGTAAGCTCTGGACCTAGGTCTACGTCTGGATGGTTGCAGTTGAGAAGGATGCTGATAACCGCCTGTGTAGCGCAGGCATTGTTTATCACCTTAAAACAAAAGACACATTTCTTTGGATAAGGTTGGATTGATATTAATGGGTGTTTCACAATCTCTATATATAAAAATGAATCTATACTTCCCTTGGTAACGGCATCACGAGTGTACGGCTGAACCAATAGCGATAATTCTTTTTTTTTGTGTTTGTTATTGTTAGGAGAAGGTTCTTGGGAATTAAAAAATTGAGCGGTTAGACAGATTTTCAGGATTTTTACTTAGTCAGATTCATTACCGTCCGGAGTAAGATAATAATAATTATCTTATATATATATGTAATAAAAATTATATATATATATATATATCCTATGTATTTTCAATACTATATGTTTTTTTTATTTTCGAACAAAGCTGGAAGGGAAGATGTTACTTGAAAATTAGTAGCATACCTGTTTAGCAAAATATATACGATCGAGGCGACTGTCTGTGACCACCGGTGCTGACGGTTCCTCGTGTTGGATGTATTTGAACAGGAAGATCAATCCATGCACAGGCCTGAGAAACAAACAAACCAGGATAGTGTGTGCGTAGTGTGTTTGCAGGCGAGAAACACAGACCTTTTTTAAGATAAAAACAATATATGTCACCATGATATTGTAAAAACTGCTAGATTATAAACACAGACCTTTTTAAAGATAAACAATATATCTGTCACCGTGATATTGTAAAAACCGCGAGATTATAATCTAACACGTTAGATTGTAACCTGTCGATTTATTGTAAATAAGCTCGACAAGGTTTAGTATTTGTGCTTTTTTTAGTTCGTTAGATTTCAACCTATATATGTTACACCTACCCTGACCAACCCCTTTAGCTAGCAATTCGTAATTTCAGTTAAACAACTTATAACGTTAAATACGCAAAACCTGAAAATAGGTTGATTGTAATAACGAGCTATTCAATAATACACTTTTTAATATGGGTCACATTTTTCAAAAATTCATTAGTGTGGCAGCGGCCCGGTGAATACCTACCGACTGCTCTCTCGACAGAGCGTCCTCCGCAGAGTAAGAAATAATCAGAAGTGCAAGTAAAGCTAAAACACCACATAAAACCTTAAAATATAAAAAAAACACAATTCGGTCCATTGCATTAAAAAACCATTTGGGCCGTCTGAGGTTTTGCGCATTTAACATTACACGTTGTATATAAACGGGTATTATTTAACTGCAAATCAAAAACATGTCGTACAAAAAAAAAGAATTGTAACAAAAAATTACATAGCACCTTAGGTACCGACGCAGCTGACGAACTAGCTAAGCGGGGCTCAGCAACAACAGTATAAGGACCAATAAGAATTTGGCTACGTGCAGAAACCGAAGCAGCACACCAAGCAGAGTGAAGAAACAGTGAAGGTTGCAGGCAAACAAAGAACGCAATCCGGGAAGCTTCGGAAAGGTTTACCCGCAACCTCATCCGCTTACCAAGAGACAAACTACGCACAATTATAGGTACTATAACTGGCCACAGTCTTTTAAACAAGCACCTATTTACAATAGGTGTCACAGACAGCCCCCTATGCAGAGGGTGCATGGAGGCAGAAGAAACACCATTCCATGTGCTCATGAAGTGCACAGGCGTGATGCAACAACGGGAGAATATTCTCAAATCCCCAGCCACATTCCCGTACGCCATTAGCAATCTAGGCTGACTGCTGGCCTTCTGGGCAAGTTTGGGGTGGTTAGAATAAAAAAGAGGGACATACGTACAATGGCCCCATCGTGAGGCTAAGTGCGGAAAACACCCCAGCCAAACTAACTAACTATGGTCATCTAGTATGTGAAGTGGCCTACTCACTCTCCCAACCACCAAAAAACGGAATCCTTATATTCTGGGTGTCTCATAAGTAATGTCGGATTTCATAACTAAAAATTTACTACGCCTCATTTTATACATGTCGCAACTTGTTAAGATATTCTCTAGTCCTGTGGAGAGTGCAATTGATTCACTTTAATTTAATCGTACTGTCTTTGTTTATTGGCGTCGTAGGTCGTTTTGATAATAAAAAGTATGGAGTGTGATAAATATGAAATTCGTGTACTGTTAAGACATTATTGGAAACAAAAGTTCAAAGCAGCCGCGGCAGCAAGGAAAATATGTGAAATTGAAGGGGAAGACATGGTTAATGAGCGGACGGCACAGCGTTGGTTTAATCGTTTTAACAGTGGAGATTTGACACTTGAAGATCGATCACGTTCTGGTCGTCCACCTGTGTGGGATGTTGAGGCTACAAAGGAAGCAGTAGAAAACCAACCCAGTACCAGCACTCGTCGATTATCGGACTCGTTGGGACGTTCTAAAGACACTATACATCGCCACTTAAAATCATTAGGTAAGACTTATAAAAGTTGTCGTATAGTGCCCCATGAATTAGACGAGATTCAGGCGAAACGTCGATTAGAGGTGTGTAAACAGCTCCTTGCTCTGCCGAAAGGTGATCGTTTTATTAAACGCATTGTTACTTGCGACGAAAAATGGATTTATCTAAACAACCAAGACATGTCAAAACAGTGGTTAGACATAAGACAATTACCTGAACCTGTCGTGAAAAGAGGTCGTTTCGAGTCGAAAGTCTTGTTATGTGTCTGGTGGAATTATGAAGGTTTAGTGTACTTTGAGATAGTTCCGGATGGTCGAACTATTAATGCTGAGTTATATTGTGGACAGCTGACCCGAACGTATGAGGTTTTATCACAAAAATATCCAGGCTTAGTTAATCGAAAACGAGTGCTCTTGCAACAGGATAATGCTAGACCGCATACGGCGAAAGTTACACGGGATAAGATTAAAGAACTTGATGGAATTGAACTCCTACCACATCCAGCATTTAGTCCAGATCTTGCACCATCTGATTACTATTTATTCAGATCCATGGCGAAGTTCCTGCGTGGAAAAAAATTCGAGTCAAGAGAAGATGTTGAAAATGTAGTGCGGCAATTCTTTGCATCTAAGCCCAAGGAATGGTTTTACCAAGGACTAAAAGAGCTGGCTGAACGTTGGGTTAGGACTGTAGAATACGATGGGCTATACTTTGAATACTAAGGTTTTCTTTTTGTATGATTAATTATTAATCAAAGTGAATATTAAAAACCGACATTATTTATGAGACACCCGTCTGTCTGTCAGTCTGTCTGTCTGTCCGTCTGTCCGTCCGTATGTCACAGCCACTTTATTCTGTAACTATAAGCATTACACTGTTGAAATTTGGTAAAAAGATGTATCCTGTTAACCGCTTTACAATACTGATACAAAAAATAGAAAATAATGATTTTTAAGGGGGCTCCCATACATGAATCTAAAACCGATTTTTTTTTACTCAAACCTATGCGTGTGGGGGTGTCTATGAATAGGTCTTTTGAAATGACGTAGAGGTTCCTAAAACCATTTTCTTTTAAAGTACAACGTTTCATAGCTAGAGGCTTCCAAAGTGGTAAAATGGGCGTCCCCCCCTATCTAATTTCTCAACTAAGCAAGTGTACATTTTGAAAAAAAATACAAGGTAGATCTTAACAAATACTTTCAACGAAAATTGGTTTGGTCGAGATCGAACGGGAAGTTTTTAAGATATAGCACATTTTCAACAACCGCAAACATGTCCTGAGGACTTTAGTCCTCTGGGCGAGCTCGGCGTGCATTTGCCGTCGGGCGTGGCTCGCCTCATCGGGAGGGTCTCGGACAGACGGTGTGGGGACACTTCTGTCCAATCACCAGGGATCCTCCTGAGGCGCCAGTGTGCCGACTGGAGTGGGATCACCCCACTCCGTGGAGATCCGCCCTCCTGCTAGAGGGTGGACGTTGCTGCTGGCAAGGGTCGTGGGACTGTTGAGACACCGCGACCCCTGCTGTCACAGCCAACAAACACGGCGGGCGTCGTCAGGTTTTAGTGGGTATACCCGGGGGCGAATCCGGGGGAGTCCCACACACGCCCATCCGTTCCCCGACGGAAAGGTACGGTGCGTAATTGGGATTTCCTGACGTTAAATAAAAAAAAAGTGGCATGCAAATAAAGAAATATAAAAAAAACACAATTCGGTCCATTGCATTAAAAATTTGGGCCGTCTGAGTTTTTGCGCATTTAACATTACACGTTGTATACAGCGTGACCGGGATAGCTTTAGCGATATTGGCGGGAGGTATTTTAAAGCAAATTTTCAAAAACTTTTATTAATGATACAATACCGAAAACTTAAAAAAAAGGCTTTTCCATACTAAAATCAAAATATAGGTTAGATTTTAGTATGAGAAAGTGATTTATTTTCCGAGTTTTCGGTATTGTTTCATTAATAAAAGTTTTAGTAAATTTTCTTTTAATTACGTCTCTCCAATATCGCTAAAGCTATCTCGGACACTCTTTATAAAAGGGTATTATTTAACTGCAAATCAAAAACAAAATAATTCAAAAAAATATAAATATAAATAATAAACAGTCAATTCAGGAATATTTTGGTCAAAACTAACAGAATCGTATATTCATAGTGTTATTAACTTTTAACCATTGGTTGAGTTACCGATCACGATCACGAATCAGGGACATTAATCATACACCATTAGATTTGTTATAATAACTGTAAGACATAACGTTGAGTAAGTATAAAAATGCATTGCATGCTATTCATAGATGGCTGGAAAACCTGAACCTAAATGTATCCTTTTCCAAAGGCAAATAAACATTCATTTCATTTAATGCTTATGGGAAAAAATGTTGCGAGAATATTGCTAGGAGTACAAAGCATGTGCGCTGGGGGATTTTTTTTTATATATATGCAAATTTAGCTGTGCAATCAGTGCATGTTATGAAATAATTATTAAATATATTATTAAAATACCTATTATAACATAATTACAGTACGAATATCTTACCTTAAATTTTCGAAAATGGCATCTTCAATAGTCCATAATTCTTCCACCTGCACACCATTGACCCCTGTAAATAAGTAAAAACGTCTCATTTAAAGGATACATTATAACTGATCTACAAGATTTAATATGATACCTTAATGTATATATGTACAAGTAATGTATGCTTACCAAATTTCCGGATAAGTTGCGTAAAAACCCCAGGATCACTTTCTATGAGACACCAGTCCCCAGCAGAATCCATGATGTTCTAAACAGAAATTATGAATACTTTATATAAAACCACTTCATGACATACTTGTTCACGAAGTTTATGTGAATACTACTCCTTGAATAAAACACTATTTTACGCATCATACCTCTCCAAGATGCTAGAGTGTATAGGCTGGAATATGACTGTGGCCTTTCCAACCTCAGGCAAATCAAACGATGTGGATAAAAGAACAATTTGCTGACGTTAATTAAACATTGACGGAGCATGAAATATGGAGTCGTCCGTGCTCCGCCGAGGCGACAACAACCGAGGTTGCCACGTGTAGTGGCGAAACGCGTCGAGGTTTTTTGTACGCATGCGTATTGAGGGAGGGCGGGTGGTGCATCCTGCATTTACCTAAACTAATACTAAACGCGAAGACGGTTTGTGTTGTTAATTGCCTACGCCAGCAACGCTTAGCGGAAATTTAAAGCAAAATAGTTTTATAAATTTCAACTTAATAATGGATTTCCGCAAAGTAACGCCTGATTCCATTAATTATCAAAATATGGAGTGTCTAAACATGCCTTAGTCAAACCTCTTCATACGTTTTGACCAGCTAAAAACACTTTCAAAGAATGTCGATTCTCTGAAAAATAAGAAATCATCCAAATTTCCATAGCGAAGATGGTTGGACTCCACCAGCTTGGGATCCGGTGCTATCGAAGACCCAAGCTAGACCACTTGCTTCAAGATCACGAGACACGGTTAGCTCTTTCTGCGTGGATAGGAACATGAATTAATATTAATGAGTGATGGGAGTTTATTTTTTTAAAACTCTGTAAATAACATCCGTAGTCACAGTGTGATCCAATCCGATGCTATATAGTGTTCGTAACTTTAGATTGGGTTATAAAAAAATTCTTTACAAGAGCGAAGCAAGCAATTTCCCATACTACAGAGCTATTGTTTACAAAATTTATTAATAACTGCAAGTAGAAATTTACAGTTCCCTGATAGCGCCAAAAACCAAAAAAACGGGCCGATCGCAAGCGAAGCAAGCGCGAAAATTTCGAAAAAATAATCTGTTCGCTTTGTTCTTATTTCCATGTACTTTTTTTGGTGGTGGGCCTATGAAATAGTGCGGGCTCAAAAAGTACTCATAAGTTTATTAGTTTTGACTTAGTTCACTCGTGTCAATTAACATGACTTGAATCACCTAAGTATGGTCAGCCAAAAAATTAGGCAAAGCACCTGCAATATCTCAAAATAATGAGATGTGACTACAGGCTACCAAGTAGAAAACCGAATCCAAGTATTTTTTGCCGCATTACTTGATTGGCTTGTTTCCTTAAACAACTTAGTTGATGCAGCTAATTATGCCCATGAGCATGGTCATCTAGTGTTACTACTACTTCAGACAAACTAAATACAATCTTTCAAGCAGAATGCATCAGCATAACTAGGGCAGCACAGGCAGTCGCAGCCAGAGACGTCAAAGACCTGCATATTAAAATCGTCTCGAACAGTGCATCGATGCTCCAGGCCCTACAAAATAATAGTATAACATCCGTCCTAATTTTGGAGTGCCATAAAGCTCTCCAATACATAGCAAGCACAAATGAGGTTTTTCTTGCAATGGATCAAAGGACATAGCACCTTAGGTAACGACACAGCTGACGAACTAGCTAAGCGGGGCTCAGCAACAACAGTATATGGACCAATAAGAATTTGGCTACGTGCAGAAACCGAAGCAGCACACCAAGCAGAGTGAAGAAACAGTGAAGGTTGCAGGCAAACAAAGAACGCAATCCGGGATGCTTCGGAAAGGTTTACCCGCAACTTCATCCGCTTACCAAGAGACAAACTACGCACAGTTATAGGTACCATAACTGGCCACAGTCTTTTAAACAAGCACCTATTCACAATAGGTGTCACAGACAGCCCCCTATGCAGAGGGTGCATGGAGGCAGAAGAAACACCACTCCATGTGCTCATGAAGTGCACAGGCGTGATGCAACAACGGGAGAATATTCTCAAATCCCCAGCCACATTCCCGTACGCCATTAGCAATCTAGGCAGACTGCTGGCCTTCTGGGAAAGTTTGGGGTGGTTAGAATAAAAAAGAGGGACACACGTGCAATGCCCGATCGTGAGGCTAAGTGCGGAAAACACCCCAGCCAAACTAACTAACTATGGTCATCTAGTACGTGAAGTGGCCTACTCACTCACTCAACCACCAAATGATTTTAATGACAACTCAGTGTTCGATTTACGCATGCTTTCGTTTTTTTTAATCAGGTACAGGGACCCCTGACCTGTTTTCAGTTCAAGTTCATTTTGTATTTTGTTTCAGTCTAGTTTAAATATGTAGAGTAGATGCAATGATGCTATCGAAGACATGATTTCAACTCGCCTGCACTCTTCTAGATACTCGCCCCCTAGGCTGCAGCCGAAATAGCCTAAGGGTTAATCAGGCCCTGAATAAAAAGTATCATTTGTACAACACACAGTGGACAGTAGTAAGAGGCTAATGGTAAAATAGCAATGAATTGGATGAATAACACAGGAAAAGGAAACAGACTAGACAATCAACTTCAGCTGCCACTGCAAGTCTGCTGAATGTGGCTGTTTAAAGTAAGGATTGTAGGTAAACAATGATGTGAAGGATAACCATAAACACAACACCACATAAGCAAGAATTGAAGAAGGTTGTGGCATGCAAATAGTGGCATGCAAAAAAAGAAATACTTATAAAACAAATTAAAAGCCTTAATCATTCTTAATGAAGGTAGGAATTTCCATTGTGTCCACGAATTAAGGGGGGAAGGGGTAGATGGGGGAATGGGGAGGGAAGACCTACGCCCCTCCACCACGCCACAGGCATAATCGAGGGGGGGGGGCTCGATTATGCCTAGTTTAGGAGATATAAATTTTTGAAAAATGTAAATTAAACTCTAAGTGTCGGGCAGACAAGTACCAAGGCCGAAGGACCACAACAGGTCGGGGTTGACAGAAGATTCATTCATTTCAACCACTCAATTATCTTTTGAAACCACAAAAGATAGTGTTTTGTTAACAATTGTGGTATTTGTTTTTGTAAAAATGGGAATTTTAATTATTTTTTATAATAATATTAACTAAGATTCAGTAATTCATTGGCGCAATGTATAATTGCAATACAAACTGGCTTAAAAATATGTCAGTAGTGCATTTGAACGCAAAACTCTATAACTCAACCAAACACTTGCATAAGAATAACCAAATGCAACGCAACTTTGTGATAATGTGTAAAAAAAGACCTGCCTTTTAAATGATAATAGCTGTACATCAGTAATCCTGGACAAACAATGGAAATGTGAGCCGTCCTGGCTAATATTGGTTGATATTAGTAGTTAAGCCTAGTCAGAGGCCTTATGGGCGGCTTAAAAAAATCAGACAGCAGGGTTAGTCACTTGCCTTGCAAACACCCCTCCACCAACCCGCACCGAGCCTGCCTGGTGGAGTATGGCTTAGACTACCTCATAATTAGGTAAGGCCTTTGCCCAGCAGTGGGATGTTACAGGTTAACTTTACTGCTAACTAAAATTATTGAAATAATTTAAATAAAATAGCCTCATAATTGGATATGCGACATTGACACATGAACACTATAAACAGTGAATTACCATAATAAAAAGGATTGAGAGCTAACGCCCAGAGCCAATGAATTTGATAAGTTGAGGTAGGTACTTACTGTTCTAGAAGGCGATTAGGACACAAACACCAGATAGATTTATATTTCAAGAAATCTTGAAAGAATGAAATAAAATTTAATAGGTTTCTACTCATAAATTTATTTAGCAATCGCTGTGTTAGCAGTGGTGCCGGGCGCAGGCGGGGTCGTTCGGTTGACGGACAAACCTCGCTGAGTCCATATATAAGACGTGTGTGTGTGTGCTACCTATGTAAAACCCTTTGTTTGTGGTGGCTGAGTATACAAAGTATGGAACAATCCTAGTTTTATTTACCATCGATCATAGGATCGATCGATAACACTTACATTGCTTGCAGCTCAAAGAGCTCGAACGAAATCCCAAGCTTGCTCAGGTACAGGTTACTTGGAAGATTCAGTATCCGCTGTGTGTCGACTGCACTGCACCACTAACAAACAATAAATTTTCTTCACATTGTCGACTAACGGCACTGCAATTTTAGCAAGTCATCGCAAATTTTACGGTAGAATATCACAAAATCTGCAAGAATAGCGGTTTTCGTTTTTTTTTTACGAATAAAAGCACAGATAAGTAATTGTATAAGAAAAGTCATACATTTTTTCTGTGTATTTTCTTTCCATGAAACGTTTTATAAGGCACAGACTAAGGTCTTAGGACCATGCTACCTTGTGTTCTGTGGCAAATGTCAGTGGACCAATTGTTTTCATGAGATTGGCATCACTGCCATTTGCCATCAGCAAGAATTTAAGTTCAGGGATTGGCACTTCTGTTTGTCACGGCGGCTCTTAGAAATTAGACTGTTTATTATTTTAATATATTTCAGATCGGAATAAATTCCCTGACTATGTATTCATGTAAACTGATTCTAATATAACTATTAAACGTGAAAGAAATATCAATTGACCAAATTATGGAGTTCTTTGGGGCTGCTGAATAAGTCTCCACAGTGGTTACCCTAAGATGAAGATTTTTGTGAGATAGGTACCTACGCAATATTATACAAAGTAACATACATAGACATTGACATAAATTGCACTGCGAGTTTTTATAATTGTGGTGCAAGCAATTCATAAAGGAAGACATATTGGAAAGTAGCGAACGTGTTCCTACAGATGATCATATTCATTTCATTTCGTTTTGGTACGAGGAATGATCAAGTTGCCGTTCGTCTCAAGTCGTAATCCCTGAAAAGCATTCTGATTCTATGATTTCCACCGGTAATGTAACAGAAAATGAAGAAAATTCATCATATTTGTACGTATTGTGATTATTTGGACAAAGTTATTTTGATTTTTCCGCCATTTGTATTCGTAACTTTTTAATTTGTGTGTACCTGCCAATATTATTTTTCTGTCTATGGGACATTTTTGGTATAAGGCTAATACAGACATGCAGTTTTTTTCGTTTCACACAAACTGCACCAATACGAGGGTCAAACTGAAAGTTCTTAGAACTGGCCACTTATAAACAATATAATAAAAAAAATATTCTAAAATTTGAAAATAGAACTCTTTGCCAATATTACTGAGTATATATTTCATTCATTTGTCATTTGTTTTACGATTTGGCGGCAAATTGAAAATTGTCTGTGTCACGTCAACATGAATTTAACACGAGAAAATTTTCCTGCAATGATTTTTTATGACTTTCGATGTCATTTAAGTCAACAAGAAAGTTATGATAGACTACGATTGGCCTTTCACGATGAAGCCCCATCTCGTGCGACTGTTTACAACTGGTTTAATGAGTTTAAACGTGGTCGCACTAATCTCACTGATGATGTACGTGAGGGACGGCCTTCTACGGCGACGACTGAAAATAACATCTGTGTTGTGCGGCGTATGATAGAGACTGACAAAAGAGTGACCTATCAGCAGATTCGGACAAGCTTAGGCATCGGTATGAGTCAAGTGCACAAAATCCTCCACGAACATTTAGCGGTCAGGAAGCTTTGCGCCCGGTGGATACCTCATAATTTGACTAAGACTCAAAAACTCCATCGTGTGGATTGGTGCCGTAAAATGATTGAAAGATTTAACGGAGGTGACTCAAATGCTGTGTTCGACATACTAACAGGTGACGAAAGCTGGATTTACTGTTATGATCCTGAAACCAAAAGACAATCTGCTCAGTGGGTGTTTCCTTTCGAGGAGTTGCCAACTAAAGTGAAGAGAGATCGAAGTGCGGGAAAAAAAATGGTGGCCTCGTTCTTTGGAAGGATAGGTCATTTCGCAACAATTGTGTTAGAGGATCAAAAAACAGTTTCTGCAGAATGGTACACTACCAATTGTTTGCCACTTGTCTTGGAAAAAGTTCGAGAGAAACGACCTCGCAGTAGGATCCTCCTTCACCACGACAACGCCTCGTCGCACACCGCCAAGCGAACGATCGACTATTTGGCGACATCAAACGTTGAATTACTGGGTCACCCGCCGTATAGCCCCGACCTCGCGCCTTGTGATTTTTATTTATTTCCAAAAATTAAAGAAAAACTTATAGGAAAGCGGTTTATGAATGCTGAAGAAGCGGTGGCTGCGTATCGCGATGCCATTGAAGAGACCCCTAAGGACGAGTGGGCAAAGTGCTTTTCCCAGTGGTTCCATCGCATGCAGCGGTGTATTGACGTCAATGGACAATATTTAGAAAAGATATAATAAAACTACAACTGGCTAATGTAATCAGTTTTTGATTTCCTAAGAACTTTCAGTTTGACCCTCGTATAACGTTTTGTTATTTTTATTAAGTTACATTTTTAAAATGTTCATAACTTAATACGTAATGACAGGTGGTCTACTTTAAATAATAAGCTAAGTTATTTGCTGCGGAAGTATCTTTTGATTTCATTGGATAATAATTAATTGTTATCATAATGTCTGAACTACAAGAGATTAATGATCGACTTGAGAAGCTTTTGGCGCAGAATAACGCCCTTATTCAGCAAAAATCCGAACTGCAAAGCCGATTAGCTGCTCAGCAACCAGCGGTTATTACTGGGAATGGACCACAAAGTTCTTTAGATCCTGTTCCTAAATCTTTTGCTGTTAGTCCAAAAATAGCGCCATTTTGGCTAGACCGCCCAGCAGCATGGTTTGCTCTTATAGAGGCGCAATTTGCGCTGTCCCAAATAACAGCAGATGAAACGAAATACAATTGTATAGTAGCTCAAATTGACTCCAGAGCTGGAATTGTGTAGAGTAATCGTATTCTTTTGACAGTTCATAACGTACGATATGATCTGACAAACCCTTTGTTCTTTGCCATTTAACAGACCATACCGTACGTTTTGAACTGTCAAATGAATTCGATTGCTTTACACTATCGCACCCCAGACTTGCGCACGAGGTCGAGGATCTTGTAACTAGTCCCACGGCTTAAGGTGAACGGTATGAATGGATGAAAAATGAGATGATCCGCCGGTTTTCAGTATCAGAAGCACAGCGTGTTAGACAGCTCATTTCAGGAGAAGAAATTGGCGACCGAAAGCCGACACAATTTTTGCGTTATTTGAGGTCGCTTGCAAGCAATACTCTAACGGATGAAAAAATATTGCGTGAGTTGTGGTTACAACGTCTACCTCACAATATTCAAGCAATTCTTACTGCACAATCAGAACTGCCTCTTGACAAGGTAGCAGAAATAGCTGATAGGATCATAGAAGTCTCTCCTATTAATATTCGTGCGCTCCAATCTTCCGATCAGTCTTTTAACTTAACGGACCTCAATTCTCAACTGCAGCAATTAAAAAATCAAGTAGCCGCACTTACCACTCAAAGATCAAGGATCTCCTCCCGAACGCAATCTCGAGCAAATTCTAGAGCATCATCATCTGAATCGCGGTGCCCGTGCTGGTACCACTATCGTTTTGGTATCAAAGCAAAGACATGCCTGGAGCCTTGTTCTTGGACCCCACTGGGAAATCAGCAAAGAAATCAGTGATGGCGACCACGGATTGCAATTTTGCTAGTCGCCGTCTATTTGTTACAGATAAAAACAGCAAAATTCAGTTTTTACTAGACCCTGGATCCGATCTGTGCATTTTCCCTAAAAGTTGTTAAAAGTTCATGAGAAAGCTTCAGGATTTCAATTGAGCGCAGCAAATGGCTCAAATATCAACACGTATGGATGTCGTACTTTAATTCTTAAATTGGGCCTTCGGCGCGATTTAAAATAGGATTTTGTTATAGCAGATGTTGATGTAGCTATCATAGGTTCAGATTTTTTGCAGGAATAAGCTTTTTCGTGATGGCCAAACTGGACTTTCTTCTCCAGCCTCCATTATTGCACACCGTCAGTAAAGCGTTAAAGCTATATTTAATAATGATTCCCCTTTCGCAGAAATCTTGCGTTTCGCAGAAGGCTTTCGATAGTGTGCCTCGTGAAGCCCTCTGGCTTGTTCTTCATAAAATCGGGTGTACGGAGAAGTTTGTGAGACTTCTAAGACTCCTGCACGACGACATGCAGTGCTGCGTCGCTGTTAACAACGAACAGTCCGATTTTTTCCCCGTCACCTGTGGGGTAAAACAGGGGTGCGTTCTAGCACCCACACTGTTCGCGTTATATTTTTCGGTCGTAGTCCAGGAGGTCTCACAAAAGACTTCTGAAGGTGTCCGTATCCGTTTCCGCATGGATGGCAATATTTTTAATCTTGCCAGACTAAAAGCCCGCACCAAAGTATCACATGCCGTGATCACTGAGTTGATGTACGCCGATGACCTGTGTTTCGTAGCAGAATCTCCAGGGGGCCTGCAACAGCTAATGTCCGATTTCCACGAGTCGTGCCAAAAATTTGGTTTAAAAATCAGTGTTAAAAAGACGGAGGTGATGTCTTTGGACATTCATGGTCGCGAGTCACTGAATATTACACTCGGAGGGGATAAGCTGAAGCAGGTGGACAAGTTTCGCTACCTGGGGAGCACAATATCATCTAAGTGTGACCATGATGCAGAGATCAACAGCAGAATCGGCGCTGCTGCAGCGGCCTTTGGCAAGCTGGACTCTAAGGTCTTTAACTCACACGACTTTAGGCTGGCAACGAAGATAGCTGTTTACATGGCAGTTGTGCTGCCCAACATCTTATACTCTGCCGAAACCTGGACAGTGTATCGCCGTCACATCCGTATGCTAGACCGATTCCACCTCAAGTGCTTACGGAAAATACTTCACATCCATTGGTCTGACCGTGTACGGAATACTGAAGTGCTGCGAAGGGCTAATGTAGGTGGCATTGAGTCGTACCTTATGCGGCGTCAGCTTCGGTGGTGCGGGCATGTGACGCGAATGACGGAGGAAAGAACAGCTAAGCGCATCTTTTACTCAGAACTTGAGGAAGGCATGCGGAGGCATGGCGGACCACTCCTTAGGTATAAAGATGTGCTGAAGCGACACATGAAGCAGTGCGACATCAATCCATCTCTGTGGGAGAAGCAGGCTGCCAGACGGCCGGAGTGGAGAGCACTTGTTAAATCTAGCGTCAAAGCCTTTGAAAACCGGCGGCTACTTGAGCTGGATGCCAGACGCGACGAGCTGAAAGCCCGACCACCTGCGGCTATCGGCTATAATTTTGTGAACGGTGTGCTCTCATGCCCGCAATGTGCGAGGATTTTTATAAACAAAATTGGCTACATAAGCCACATGCGAGCTCATCAACGGCAAAACCGTAGTTGAAGACAGTCGCCGTGGCCGAAATCGGCCGGGATCATCATCATCAATAATGATTCCCCTTTCGCAGAAATCTTGCGTAAATTTCCAGAACTCACTCGTCCTTCGGGTTTACCAAGATTTGTAAAACATAATACAGTTTATCATATTTTAACGTCAGACGGTCCTCCTATTAGCTGTCGGCCTCGTCGATTTGCGCCTCAGAAGCTATTGATTGCGAAAAAGAAATTTGAGAACATGGTTAAGTATGGCACAGTACGCCCATCCAATAGTCCTTGGGCCTCTCCATTGCACTTGGCCCCCAAAAATGACAAATCGTGGCGTCCGTGTGGTGATTACCGTGCCCTTAATGCTCGAACTATTCCTGACGCAAATCCAGTGAAACATATAGGAGATTTCGGTCATAACTTGACTGCGTCATCTTTTTTAGAAAAGAAAAGAAGAAAGCTTACCATCAAAATCTCAGCCACCCAGACGACGTGTGCAAAACTGCCATCACTACGCCATTTGGCTTATATGAGTTTCCCTATATGACTTTGGTCTTAGAAACGCAGGACAAACTTTTCGAAGATTTGTGGACGAGGTAGTTCGGGGGTTAGATTTCTGTTTTGCTTATATCGATGACATATTGGTTTTCTCTAAAAATATTTCTGAACATAAAAAGCATTTAAAAATCCTTTTCCATAGACGACATGACTATGGTATGATTATCAATACCTCAAAATGCGTCCTAGGGGTCAAACAGGTAAGTTTTTTAGGGTATAAAATAAATTCCAACGGCACTCTACCTCCAGAAGACCGCATGAAAGATCTGCTTAATTATCCTCCCCCTAAAACTGTACAAGGTGTTCGTCGTTTTCTTGGAATGATTAACTTTTACCGTCAATTTCTTCCTAGTGCCGCCAAACACCAAGCACCTCTCAAAGACGCACTTACTGCTATTGGAGGTAAAGGAGCTAAGCCGTTTATTTGGACAGATGATCTACTCCAACATTTTGAGGCATGCAAAAATAGTTTATCTTCAGTTGCCTTGTTAGCTCACCCTCAGCCTGGAGTCCCATTAGGTCTTTTCAAGGATGCGTCTAGTTCACATATCGGCGCCTGCCTTCAGCAGAAAGTCAAAGGTGAATGGCAGCCATTGGCTTTCTTTAGTAAAAAGTTATCAAGTAAAGAAGCCGCGCTTTCAACTTATTACAGAGAACTTTTAGCTGTGTACCAAAGTGTTCAACACTTTCGTCATATTCTTGAAGCTTAAACCAATACTTTACGCTTTTATCCAACGTCGTGAAAAACTTCCACCCCAACAGCTTTCTTTCATAAGCCAATTCACTACAGATATTCAGAATGTTAGAGGTCAGGAAAATGTGGTTGCCGACACGTTATCTAGAGTAGAAGTCATTTCTTTGATAAAAGATTAGGAAACGCTTGCGCAGTCTCAAGATTGTGATTCCGAACTTGGTGACTTTCTCCAAAAGGGCTCGAATCTCAAGCTGTCTAAAGTAGTCATTCCAGGAAGCAACATTTCAATATTTTGTGACACATTTACTGGGAAACCTCGTCCGTATCTTCCTAAATCGTTACGCAGAGCGGCATTCGAAGAGTTACATAACCTAAGTCATCCCACTACAACTGCCACCGCACGTCTCGTGTCTAGTCGTTACGTATGGCCTGGAATGAACAGGGACTGTCGTAATTGGGCTAAAGAATGCCTTGAATGTCAAAAAATAAGGTGACCAGGCATGTTTCTGCTCCATTAACAACATTTCCAACTCCAGCGGCTAGATTTAGACACATAGATATAATTGGTCCGCTTCCGATATTGAATGGTTTCTCTTACTGCCCCACTGTTATCGATAGATTTTCTCGATGGCCCGAAGTAATACCAATGGTCGGCATTACTGCGGAGGAAGTAGCAGAGCGACTTTTAAATAGTTGGATCGCGCGTTTCGGCGTTCCTGTTACTATCACTACTGACCAAGGTCAGCAATTTGAGTCAACACGGTTCAGGAAACTCATGATTCTGAGTGGTTCCATACGCAGTCGCTCTACCAGTTAACATCCTCAAGCAAATGGCATGGTAGAAAGATTTCATCGTCAACTCAAGGCAGCTCTCATGTGCCACCAAGACACATGGTACCGGGCACTGCCTCTAGTATTATTAGGGATCCGGTCAGCTTTTAAAGAAGATTTGAACTGTTCTTCTGCTGAGCTCGTATACGGTGAGCCATTAAGATTCCCAGGTGAACTCTTGGTACCTAATAGTTCACCTATAGATTCTTCCTACGATCTTATTAAGAGTCTGCAAGCAATAATGACAAATCTTCGACCTGTTCCTGCAACTCATCACTCCTTACAAAAAACATTTGTTTTTAAAGATCTGGCCAAAGCTTCTCATGTGTTTTTAAGGGACGACATTGTGCGAAAGTCGTTGCAACCACCGTATTGCGGACCTTATAAAGTACTTAATCGCAAAGACACTCACTCGATATAGCAGGAAGAAATGTACAAGTTTCCATAGACCGAGCCAAACTAAATAATGCTGGTAAGAGAAAAATGTCTTACCAGCACGCGCACAAATCTTAAAAAAAGTAATAGCTGTTCCTCCTACCAAACGAAATTTCAAGCAATGATGATTCTACTGCTCGACCACCTGTTGTTACTCGATCTAGTCGGGAAGTTAGATTTAAAAATGTATTTGATCCAAATCAAATAATAAACAAGTATCGATGCTAACTTAATATTTTAAGTTTTGACTTGTTTGTTTTGAAATGTAATGTAAATTAAGTTTATGTACCTAGTCACACTTTCGCGTCTATCTGTCGCGTTTTTTTTAGTTTGTGTAAATACTTATGATGTGCAAATTGTTACTTTATTTTTCATCGTTGTAGTACTTATTATTATTTTCCATTACTTTTTTTCGTATTTATTTTACTCCGAGGGGGGTAGTGTGGCAAATGTCTGTAGACCAATTGTTTTCATGAGGTTGGCATCACTGCCATTTGCCATCAGCAAGAATTTAAGTTAAGGGATTGGCACTTCTATTTGTCACGGCGGCTCTTTGAAATTAGACTGTTTATTATTTTAATATATTTCAGATCGGAATAAATTCCCTGACTATGTATTCATGTAAACTAATTCTAATATAACTATTAAACGTGATGAAGTTATCATTTGACCAAATTATGAAGTTCATTGGGGCTGCTGAATAAGTCTCCAAAGTTCATTTCTTCAGTAAGTTTATTCATTAGCTTTTTTCTTTTTTGTCCTTCGTCTATAAATATACCTTACAACATTTTATTTTATAAATATACCTTACAATGTAATCCTGATTTTATAACAATTGTTATAGCAAATGTTTATGTTTATAACAAATGCTTTATTTTTATCAGATGCTAAATATAAACGGGTTTTTATACGTGTCACTCAAATAATTTCAAAGCATTTTTTTCATGACAGACCGTAAAAAATAAAGTATCCGAGTATGCATGCCATATATTACTACCAATTTTTTGGAATTTCTTAAGATTCGTTTCATCTCCGTAGGACGAGAAGCATTTCTGGACCTCCTTCTCTAATAACAGGAACGAGACAAACGTCAAGTCAATGTCAAACTCTAAAATTTCGACTTAACAACAACAATTGTACTCCAAATACTTGCGCCCCTACTCCCCTATTAAAATATAAATTGAACCAGGCTGATTGGTCGTCTTACTCTACATTCATCGATGAAAAGTTAGAATCTCTCCCAGCTATAAACCCTGCCAACTTTACTTTCTGCTACTCAGACTTTATAAAAGCTTTAAATTCCGCCAACGATTCTTCTATCCCTACTAAAAAATGTCGTCGTAAAACCCCATCTCCCCCACGGTGGGATACGGAGTGCACTGACGCTGTTCGTAATCGCAAAGAGGCTGAAAAAGCTTACAGTCGGGCAATGACTCTAGATAACTTTCTAGCCTATAAACAGACAGTTGCTCAACCTAAAAAAAATATCCAAAAAAAAGAAACTTGGATAGATAAAATTTTGTGAGAATATGAGTCCCAGAACTCCTTCCATTGTATGGAAATTTATGAAGTGATTCAGGCAGTCAGTAAATTATATTAAGGTTTCCAGCAATGACCTATCCCCCTAACTTACAGGTTTTATTGATAAATTGGCTTCCCCATTCGTTCCGTTTATAGATAGCTTTCCATATTATGATATTAATTCTACTTTCCAACTCAAAACAAATTAAATGTCCCCTTCTCTTTCGACAAACTTCAATGTGCCCTGACTGGCCTATCTGATTCCTCCCCAGGTATAGACGATATTCCTTATTCATTTCTATGTATGTAAAACCTCTACTAGTGCAAAATCCTACTTTCTTAATCTAGTCAATTGTTTCTTTGACAGTGGCGTCTTACCTGAATCGTGAAAACAGCAAATGTAATCCTAATCCTCGAACTAGGCAAAGATCCACTAAACCACAACTCCTATAGACCAATCGCCATCTCTTCCGTTCTATTGAAGGTCACAGAGCACATGATCAAACACCTCCTTGAATGGTATGTTGAATCTAATAACATCTTTTCTAGCAGCCAGTTCGGTTTCAGTAAAGGCTTCAGTACCCTAGACAGCCTGAGCATCCTTACAACCGAAATACGCCTAGGTTTTAAAAATAAAGATTTTCTCGTTGGGGTCTTTCTCGACGTATCTTCAGCATACGATAACGTCCTCTTTCCAGTTCTCAGGGAGAAACTTCTCCAGCTGAGTATCTCGCCGAAGACGGTCCATTTCATTTGCAATGCTCTAATGTCACGTTCAATAACAGTCAAATTTCAAAATTTGTTATCTACCCCTAACCCCTTGTCTAGAAAGGCTTTCCTCGGGTGCTCAGTCCCCTAATTTACAGTATTTATACATCAGACTTGGACACAACCGTCATACTCTTCGCCAACATTCTTCAATATGCAGACGATATAGCCCTATATATCTCGATCAAATCGATTCCAGAAGCATCCTCCAGACTGAATTCCGCGCTGTCCTATCTAAATAACTAGTTTGAAGATGATGTGTGTGTGATCCATGGACTTAGCCTCTCCACTCCCAAATACTCAACAGCTGTTGTCACCAAAAATCTGCGTTTCCCCGACCATGATCTCCTCTTGAATGGCGAACCTATCTCTGTAACAAACCAAGTGAAATTTTTAGGTCTGATCCTGGATAGCAAAATTTCTGGTTTCCCTCACTTTAATTATGTGGTTGACAAGGCAGAAAAAGGTATAAACATTTTGCGTTCTCTCTCTGGCGTTCGATGGGGCGCTTACCCCAATTCCCAAAAACTTCTCTATAATGCAATTGTTCGTCGTCACTGGCCAGGTTGAAACTATTTCCACACCGATGCTTCAAAACTCTCGGATGGTGGCTGCGTAGGCTCTGAAGTCCTTCTAGAAAAGAAATTGCCCTTCTATTCAAATGTCCTCCTTCTTCTTCTATCTTTACTGGTGAATCCCTAGCCATTTTGCAAGCCATCTTATTCATAGAATGTTTACAGTCAATTTCATCTTTCCCATTTTAATCTAAACCTAAATTACAAAATATCCTTTAGATTCAAGAAGCCTATTCAGTTGCAAGTCCAAAAACATAAAAGTAGTTCTGGCCTGGATCCCTACCACAGTGGTATTCTAGGAAATGAAACTGTGGACTTTTTTGCTAAAAATGCGATGTCCATCGGCTCTATGGAGCATTACAAACATTTCTCCCACGATATCATCAGCTTCTCCCACTCTCACCTCTTTTTATCTTGGAATACAGACTGGAGGAATACAAGACTACGGGCAGGAAAATTCTATTTTAACATCCAAAAACAAATTCTCTTTGGTTTCTGTCTCAGACCTTGGTTTTTCAAGTGCCCAACCTCCCGAAACCTGTTCTTTATACCATTTGTTGGCTACGTTAAGGCCACTCTTGTACCCCTGTTCACCTCGCTAAATCAAGGATAGCTCTCTTTGTGAATGTGGCCTGGATGAAGGTACCACCAACAACATATATTTTTTGCTTGTCCAAAAATTGGTGCTTCACTATGCCACCTCCCCAGCTCTATATCTCGACCTGTAACTTTAACTTCTTGCTTAGCTAGAAATATTGAATAAATTTATAATGCACTACAAGATCTACCAATGCTTACTATCTATCAATCCTATCTTGTTTAGACGTCTCTGTGTTGTAACACATCTAATATTTTTATTAATCATTTGTGTCGTCTTTTGTGTTTGTTATAAGTTTAAATTTATGATAATTATAAGTTAAAATTTAAAAAAAAAATGCTCACTTGACCTTGGCGAAAGTGGAAACACTGATTAGCTATTAAAAAAGAAGAGAGAAACAACAACAATTGCAATAAAATATCATGAGTATGTACAATAAAAACATACAAAGAAGATAAAATCATACACCATCAACCGACCATAGCCTTTACAATTTACAGGTTCTATATATCTTATATATATATAAATGAATTGCTGTTCGTTAGTCTCACTAAAACTCGAGAACGGCTGAACGGATTTATCTTATCTTAGTCTTGAAATGTTCGAGGAGGTCTAAGGAAGGTTTAAAAGGCGAGAAAAAATCGAAAAACACGCGGACGAAGTCGCGGGGTACCTCTAGTATTTACTAAAACAATTTCATTTTGCCAACCAAAGAGAGAACAAAGAGGGAGATCCAAAAATGGCCCAAGTCCTACAGAGATCAAACGTATTACAAAAAAATCTAAAAAATATGATATACTCATTACCATAATTCTTACGAAAATGCTATGAAATCCGTTCAGGGACTCGTATGAAAACCCGCTTACAGTTAGATTCTAATAAAAATAAACATTCTATTGATTGAAAGTACCCGTACCTCACCCCTCCTCCAGTGTTTTACGAGGGTCAAACTGAAAGTTCTTAGAAAATCAAAAACTGATTACATTAGCCAGTTATTAGTTTTATTATATCTTACTTGTTTCTGAAGTTTACGCGAATATTACTCATTGAAATAAAACAACTTTTTTACGGATTAACTTTTCGCGAGTTTATTAATTTTTATTATATCTTTTCAAAATATTGTCCATTGACGTCAATACACCGCTGCATGCGATGGAACCACTGGGAAAAGCACTTTGCCCACTCGTCCTTAGGGGTCTCTTCAATGGCATCGCGATACGCAGCCACCGCTTCTTCAGCATTCATAAACCGCTTTCCTATAAGTTTTTCTTTAATTTTTGGAAATAAATAAAAATCACAAGGCGCGAGGTCGGGGCTATACGGCGGGTGACCCAGTAATTCAACGTTTGATGTCGCCAAATAGTCGATCGTTCGCTTGGCGGTGTGCGACGAGGCGTTGTCGTGGTGAAGGAGGATCCTACTGCGAGGTCGTTTCTCTCGAACTTTTTCCAAGACAAGTGGCAAACAATTGGTAGTGTACCATTCTGCAGAAACTGTTTTTTGATCCTCTAACACAATTGTTGCGAAATGACCTATCCTTCCAAAGAACGAGGCCACCATTTTTTTTCCCGCACTTCGATCTCTCTTCACTTTAGTTGGCAACTCCTCGAAAGGAAACACCCACTGAGCAGATTGTCTTTTGGTTTCAGGATCATAACAGTAAATCCAGCTTTCGTCACCTGTTAGTATGTCGAACACAGCATTTGAGTCACCTCCGTTAAATCTTTCAATCATTTTACGGCACCAATCCACACGATGGAGTTTTTGAGCCTTAGTCAAATTATAAGGTATCCACCGGGCGCAAAGCTTCCTGACCGCTAAATGTTCGTGGAGGATTTTGTGCACTTGACTCATACCGATGCCTAAGCTTGTTCGAATCTGCTGATAGGTCACTCTTTTGTCATTCTCTATCATACGCCGCACAACACAGATGTTATTTTCAGTCGTCGCCGTAGAAGGCCGTCCCTCACGTACATCATCAGTGAGATTAGTGCGACCACGTTTAAACTCATTAAACCAGTTGTAAACAGTCGCACGAGATGGGGCTTCATCGTGAAAGGCCAATCGTAGTCTATCATAACTTTCTTGTTGACTTAAATGACATCGAAAGTCATAAAAAATCATTGCACGAAAATTTTCTCGTGTTAAATTCATGTTGACGTGACACAGACAATTTTCAATTTGCCGCCAAATCGTAAAACAAATGACAAATGAATGAAATATATACTCAGTAATATTGGCAAAGAGTTCTATTTTCAAATTTTAGAATATTTTTTTTTATTATATTGTTTATAAGTGGCCAGTTCTAAGAACTTTCAGTTTGACCCTCGTAAAGACAAGATTTCGTTGTGAGGTATATTTATAGAATAAAATGTAATACTCATCAGAATAAGTGAATCATTATTCTCTCGCTTTTCGATAGCTGCCGCCGCACACTGGAACCCCGCCATATAAGACAATGCGCAAAACTCTAAGTTTTTTTTTATAAAAATAAGCATTCATCTATAACTGTTTGATGTTTTAATTGTAAATAATTGTTTGAATAAGTAAATCATCAGTAATAAATAATAGAAATAAATCATAAAATGCCTGCAGTTTCCTCTATGAGAATATTAATTACTTCGGAGTCAAATGTTTTTCGTTCTGGTTTTGGTAAAGATCGTGTATAGGTTATTACAGGATCTGAAGATATTAAAAGCATTCTAAAAACGTTTTTTATGTTATCTTCGCTTGAAGTCTTTCGACTGAATCACTTCCAATGCACTTTATAATCTCTGTTTCTTGCTTCTTGGGCTTCTTCGTTTAAACATCCGATAGGAACAAGAAAGTGAGATATTGTTTCATGGTGTTCATGGTCTCTCAATTAATTTATTTATGTTGTTTAAGTCTTTAGAAGTGGCTTCGCTTAAATAGCATCTTAATCCAGATTTTGTGTCATACAAAGCTTTACAAATCTTGCCATCCACCATGGTAAAAATAAGTTTGTGTAGTATAGAATATTCTTTCTCTTTTATAATAACCTAGCTTCTGTTTTTCTGATTTAGAATGTTCATTGGATTCTTTGCGGTGTTGTAGCTTTATTAGCCTACAAAAACGTAGCGAGGAAGGCCGTGGATTTTTCTAAACAACAGTAGTTTTACCATTAAATCCCATTATAAGTCGTACAGGCACCAAAGACGATAAAAATATATACTTGTCATCGCTCTTCTGATGAAAAAAACTGCATATATTGAGTATGACTAGAAGACTCGTCAAAACTCCACTTTATAAACATTGTAAATTTGTTTTCAGGGTTTTTAAACTTGACATAACTTCTTCCTGGACCTGTAGTTTCAAACGTGAGACTGTACGGTCTAATGATGGTTGTAATAGTACTTTTGCTTCGACTTCATCGTATGAAACTCCCTCGGGATAAAATGAGGCCTTTTCTTTTTTTTACCATTTTATATGAAGGAAACACATCTTTGGCGTTATTTCTAATGAGATTGTATTGTTTTTTGGACAATTGGGCCTCCATGATCGAGGACAACGCTTCTGCAGGAGTCAATTTAGTACTGTCCAAGCTCTGCACTTTTTTGAGAGGCGGATTTTCGGTCGCTTTTGTTATTTGCTAGATCTGTGAGTGTTTGTTTTCCACTTGCTCTTAATTTCATTTGCGCTGCGAATGTTAACTCTGTTTTTCCCTGCTCATTAGGACAGTTAGTTTTTCTTATTAGAAGTTTTATGAGTTCTTCATACTTCTTCTCAAGCCCTTTGAATTTACTTGAAAGTAAGATTTCACTCCTATCTCTTTTCTTTATAGTAAAATATGACGCCGATGTTTTCACTTAAAACAAAAAAAAAAGTTGGTTTCCTAATTTGCGTAAAGTCCCAAAAGTACTCATAAAGTTTTTAAATTTTATGGTACGACTAAATTGTTACATTATTTTAAACGTAACAATTAATAATCAGTTCATTTCGTAAAATTTAAGCGACTGACAAAAATTTCATCCCTATATAAATAAACTTTTATCGAAAATGCGCAACCTGATTTGACTTTTCTCTTTGGTTCTTTAATTTAGAAGGTTTGCCTATGAATATATGGTAAAAACTTTTCATATCACTTTGCGCGAAAAATTTATATTAATTTTCAAAAAAAAAAATAGACACTGCTAACTCATGTTAAGAATCTACATACCTTGCCCAATACATGACATAGTAACCTTTTTTGTAAAATTATAGTTTGGAGTAAATAATCACTATTTATCTAGGCCGATGAATAACGATAGGTTTCGAAATCAAAGCACTATACCATTTTCTACGCAGTGTAACTCAAGAACAGTAACTGATTACAACTTGTTATTTACTTACGTGGTGCACTATTCTCTCAACTTGAATGTAAGGTAAAAATATTTTCGAAATACCTACTTTTCAAAAAATGAGTTATGAGCATCGCATTGTATGACAGGGTTCCAGTGTGCGCCGCCGTCTGTCGGCCTATTCCTCGACCACCTCAACAAAACTGTGATGTTTATGAGATTTTTGTTACTTAAGATAAATTCAAAATGAACTGTATATTATTACAGTATGAAGTATATTTCATAGTAGCCGGATCCTCTGGACGAATGTTTACAGCATTTTTAGGATTCCGTAGCATTACAAACTATTAGCGTTACAAAGATGAAAGTTGGTAGGTAGATATATTCCGTTAACCGCTTTATGATTTATAGTCTCCCCCCCCCCCCTCAAATTTTTTAACGACGCGAGTGTTAATTTTGAAATACCTACATAATGTACATTTTTATAAAAACTTTCAACGACAATTGGTTTGAACGAGATGGAGCTACAAAGTTATGGTTTCTGTCAACAAAATACCGTGGGATTTTGGCTTACTGGAAGTTATTCAATTTAAGTTGTCACGGAACCCTTAGTTTTTTTACAAATATTGAGGATTTTTTCAAGAGACGCTGCATCTCTTTAGGGCATGGGGTAATTTCCTATAGGATGTGGGACTTCTTCTTAGTATAAGTTAAATCGTTTTCGGAATAGTGTTCATAAATTAGCCCTAACAAAGCCTCATAAATTACGATTTATATTTGCCAATGCGCTTCAAATTTACAGTACGCAGTTATTCTTTTTTTATAAACATTTATTTACGTAAAGAGTAAAGACAGATTAACACAATGCATACATACGAAAATAATTTTGGTTTTAGGGCTGCAGGTTCAATATTTTGCCGATATTTTTATCATGCGATACCTAAAAAGATTAGTATTAATCAACTGGATGGAAGGTAATCTCAATCAAGTTATTAATTAAGTTAGTTACTGTCATTCTAAATCAATTTTGTTTAACAGCTATTCCTCCGCCTCTTCTTCCGTAGGAATATTAATTTTAAGGTAAACTGAATGCGTCGAACGAAACTAATTTTAGATTAGATAGATTTATGTAATCTCATGAAACCTCGCACACTTGATCGCGTCGAATCGTCCGAACCCCAGAAATCCCAATTCGTATAGGAAAAAAGTTCAGCGACCGAAGGTGGAATTGTGAAAGTTCAAAACGTACGGTATGATTTGTCAAACGGCAAAGAACAAAGCGTTTGACAAATCATACCGTACGTTTTGAACTGTCAAATGAATACGATTGCTTTACACAATTCGACCTCGAATTTTCTTTGTCAGAGTTTTTTTTTATTCATTTCGCAGGGTCACGATTTTTATGCGTATGTATAGATCTTGTTCGTGCGTTAACTTTTTTACGTGTAGTTATTTTACTTGATTTTTCATGTAACACGGTTAAACTCGCAATCGAATTTCCACACGAAAAAAGTTCGATTGCCCCGAGAATCGGCCTCCAGATAAATTCGGATGACGTCATCAGATTCGATGCGGTTAATGTGGTCGACTCGGACGACCCGCCGGGTATTCAATATAAAATCTTCATACTCACTCCCACCTTTAGCTGTCTCTCATAGCGCCATCTCATGAGACACAATAGAATCTGCATTTTTTTCATAATCTGTGGTGGTTCTTGTAACAAGGTTAAGGTTGCGTTTATTCACTTAACTAGCGGTCCCCCGCGGCGGCGTCGCCCACTTAAATTTCAGGATCCCCGCAACGCAAAACTCATATTTTCAGTAGATGTAAGAGGTCAGCGCAAGCGCGTATTGTACTAAAGCTGCGAGCATTATTTTGGTGCGGAGTTATTTTAAACCTGCTATAGTTGCTAAGATATTTATCGAAATCAGATGACATAAAGGGCAATTATGTTCAATTTCAAAAAAGCTTGTAGTTTGTAAACCATATCAGTTAGACATACGCTGTCGCGGACTTTATTGTAGGACTTTCATAGGAGAACAATCCTGTCACACATGATTTTTATGTACCTTAAACGGTTTACGTTGCGCACGCATCGGAAGCTCTCAAAAGCAATATTTCCCCCCGGTTTTGCATCATTTTTCATTGTTGCTCTGCTCTTATAAGTAAGAAGGATATGAAGTATCATGATATTTCATATCCTTCGTCGAAAAATAAGTTATCCAATACTAATACATTTTTCAAACCGATATTGTAGTTCCTGAGATTAACGCGTTCAAAAACAAACAAATTCTTTTGATTTATAATATTACTATGGATAATAACACAACGTATTCTGTTGCGTTACTCAAAAATAATTTTATATACGATTTCTTTCAAGCGGTCGAAACCTCTGATGCGGATATGTGTGCGTCGTTCGATGCGTTCGGCTCGGATAAGTGTGCGTTCACCTTTAATGTCCTGAACGCTCCAAAAGCTTTCCAATCTACAGTCTTAATATCTATGTTTCATATTACTAATCTGTGGTGGATGAAGACGTGTTGTTTTTACATTTGCTGATTTTCTTTTGATTTGTTAAGCCTAGTTTAATACGTGTCCAGTGTCTGCCTCAAGCATTTTAAAAACATACGCAGTTCTGGTTAGTTCAGTATTTTAGTTTTATCAATTTATATTTTTTTCTGACACAAACTCTCTTCAAAATGACACGAACGAGAAGTGAACTAAGGTTTATTTTTTACGCCGGCGGTATATTTGTTTGTTACTTTATTTTCGCTATGTTACAAGAAAAAATTACCCGCGGAAAGTATGGCGATGGTGACAAGTTCACATGCACTTTATCGTTAGTTTTCGTACAGTGTGTGGTGAATTTCATTTTTGCACAAATACTGATGGTGAGAATCCTCTTGATACTGACTTCCCTATATTATTGTCTTGACTATTTTTGTGGTCATACTTCATTCAGATTATTATGTTGTAGGTACAAAAAGAATATACAAGCAGATTTTACTCTTTTGGTACTGATATTGGTACCTTTAACTAAAACATCTGATAAAAAGAACTTAGAACTCAACTCTAGACCTTTTGTTATGTTGTGTCCAACATAATATAGAATACGAATCAAAAATTTAAATCTCATGTTCAATATACATCAAACTCACCAAAGCTCTTGGTAGTTTAACAAACTATATTTTGAAGGTTTTTTGTGGATTGCAGCTTTCTTGGAAACATGAAGTTGACACAACTAGGAAAGTTTACTACTTTTCATCAGCCCTCACCTACCTTTTGGGAATGGTATCCTCTAATTTGGCTTTGCAGTGGATCAACTACCCAACACAGGTTAGTTATTATGTCCAGTAGTACAAATATGTATTTGTATATCAACAACAAAAGTTCAAGTTAAGGAATGTAATTGAAATGTAATAACCTTTCTTATTGGAAAGCTTTGTGCACAGGTTTCTTGGTTTTACTATAATTTAATCAGAAGTTGTTTGGATGTAATTACATATGGTAACAAATATTTTTTTACTACATTTTCAGGTTGTTGGAAAGGCAGCTAAACCCATTCCCGTAATGATTCTTGGTGTGTTGATTGGTCACAAGTCATACCCACTGAGGAAATATTTGTTTGTGCTACTGATTGTCATTGGTGTAGTTCTATTTATGTACAAGGACCAAGTCAAAAAGGCAACTGATGAATCCCAAGGTTTTGGAATTGGTGAATTATTGCTGATTATGTCTCTAACAATGGATGGTCTTACTGGAGCTGTTCAGGTAAATATAAACTATTGCATTAGGTACTGTCTTTTATTCTACACAAATTACAATATCAATGTCCCCCGCCAACCAACAGATATCAAATTCATCTGAGCTTCTTGCTGCTACATGTTTGGGTGATTTAAACTGCAAAGTGAATGCAATGATGTGACTTTTACATGATAAACACTGACAGTATTAATAATTTACTGAAGCATTGCTTTTCTGTGAAATCTTTATTAATTACACATTTCTTTTAACCAGTGACCATGTTGCACCTCCGATAAAATAGAGTTACAACTCAAAACACATCAATTTTCAGGAGACCAATCACAAACACTCAGATTTGGTTATCAGTTGTTATTTAATGTATTATACATACATATAAAATAATGTTTATATTCTTTAATACCTCAACACCCGAGCGGTCGCATGCGACCACATAACAATAGAATACCTATTGTGTCTCGTTCACATACGCTTGATGGATTAAAAGCTTGAAAACCACTTACAAATGGCATATTTAGTTTTTCCATTTTCCTGAAAACAGCCTTATTTTTTAAAATAGTAACAGATAAGATAGCTATTTGAACTATTTCACATAAAATAAAATGTAACAGATGAAATATTATTTATTGTAATTAAAAGGACTAGTGTAGATTAATTACATTAGTTTATAGGCTTTCTTCATAGAATATTAGTAGACTTGATAGTAACAAATGAATATAATGACTTAAAAAAATACTTGTAAAAATCTAAAGAAATACAACATTATAGAATGTTTATAAGAACATATAATCATCAGTATAAGAGTTAAAATCATAAAATTAATATTTATCGAAAGAGAACAACACGACAAGTAAAAGCTTTTAAATGAAACCTATTTAAAATGTCAGTAACTAACTTAAGGGGCTCCCCAAATTTTTAACGCGTACACTAGCGCTACTTTAGTAGAAAAATCATAACTCGTTAAATAAAAGACCAATCGAAAATCTGATTTATGCGATTGTAGCTCTGGTAATGTGTTTTAGATACAATGTTTAAGTTCAATAAAACAGAGTTATCTGCAGTTACAGTTAGAAAAATTGCCATAAATTGCCATATTTAGCAGTTTTACTAACTCTAACTACAGTAAACTACTTTTGAAACAATTTAAACGTACTAAATAAACTATAGAACCTGTACCAGGGGGGTGTCACTCCGAAGTTTAGGTACGTTCGAGCGACTCGGTACGCCGAGCATAAAAGAGCGGGGCTGCCGCTCGCGGACCGCGCCACGCGTAGTGATTATTACTTGCTCAGTGCACGCGCCTGTGACTGTGTTTATTTTCTCAGCCTGTGACTGACTTCGTTACAACGAAATAACTGTTAATAATTTGAGATATGTGTTCCTAATTATGACATTATTTATTAAAACCAAACTTTGTAGGTAGGTATTCAACATTTCTTGTTCAAAGAAATAGGTTTGAGTTTAAGATACCTACCCAGTTACTTACGTCAATCTAACTGCAAATAAACGTAAACAGGTCAATAAACTCACTTTAAATTTAGCATAATATTTATAAGTACCTACAATTACTTAAGTCATTTTGTGTTAGGATTTTACGTAGTCCAAAATCTAATAGTCCAAGAGCTACAGTTCATTATTTTACTTTAGCTATATAATATCACCCTTAATTTTTAGGTATTCCAATAAAATTAATCTCGATTTTGATAGCATTTATAAAGGTACGATAGATAAGGTTCACATAAACAAAATTCTTTTTTTGTAGTTAAGTACGGACAACAGCTAATTTAGGTTAACACTGGTATCTTATGCAGACATTAGGGCTAGTTTGCAACAAAAGTGTGTGTAACCTAAGATGCTGGCGAATGTACTATATATTTTATTATAAAAAAATAAATTAATATAAAATTTATATTTATTGAAATTATTTATAATAAACTAAAATTTTGAAATAATATAAATTTTAAAACGGCAGTGCGCCCGCGCAACATACTCACCGCCCTAACCGGGCTGAGGCCGAGCTATGATTTATGTTATGACCCAAACTGCACGGAGAAAATAATTCTACTATACAATTTTATTTGGTTAAGTGTGATGTACAGTCGACAGCACATCAGGTTATCCACTTTTGTTGCAAACTAGCCCTTATTACAACTGCATAAGATACCGCGGTGTTTACCTTGACGTGCTGTTGTCCGTACATACATGTGTGTTTGGTTTGTACAAGAGAATTTTGTACATACTTTCATTTCTCAGAATACAGGAATTTTGTACCAAATAATTACATTAGACAGAGTAAACACTTATTTTAATATTAAACGAACGCTGACACTATCAATTACTTTCTCAGATAGAACACAGTCAAGAAATGTGCTAGGTCCTCTAGACTATTTATTTTATTTGAGTAGCGCGTTGTGTAGGTACCTACGCGTATGTATGTTCGTGCCACGCGCCGCTCGCAACCCTGACACATTCAAGGCCGCGAAACAGGGAAAGCGTTACGTGTTAGAAAGAGACAGGTATAGATAGGTAGATGAAACAACCTTGAATTAAAATCGTGCGAAGTGAATTGCACTTCATTGCGTTGTAACGAAAGTTGTTTTTACTTTATCATTCTTAGCACAGTGATCCTTCTGTACGTAGTACTATTATATTTTCTGTGCCTGTACTACAATCGTGTCTACCAGAATTTTGATTGTTTTTGTATTTAAGGAGTAATTTTTTTTTTAAAATAGAGTGGCGCTAGTGTGTGCGTCAAAAATTCGGGGAGCCCCTTAAGTATCTCGACTCACAATCACTAAAATGATTTATTACTGTTATATGGTTATTTATTCCAATCTTCCGAAGTTAAACATACTAGTTTACCGCATGATAAACAGTCGACGGAAAATATCGGACATGCATTTCTATTGTAAAACAATATTATTTCTTTATACAAAATATTCGTAGATATGCATTACCTATGTTATTCTGGCTATACTTTTTACGTAAATTAACGTTTACTGAATAGAATAATCAAACTGCGTACTATAAATTTGAAGCGCATTGGTAAATATAACTCGTATATTAAGAGGCTTCGATTTGGACTAACTTACCTGTTAAATGATTATTTGCTGGGGTTATTTTCGCTGTAATGAACAACAATCAATCACCGATCAAGTCACCATGTTTCAGAAGAAATATTTCTTCGAAATATATACACAATTTTACTCAATTTAAAAATAATAATAATTAAAGCGAGCCTTCATGGGCTTCCAAACTGACTGACAGCCGCCAAAAACGGTTCTGCTACATCGCATTTAGCATCTGTTTTTATCACACAGTTTGCTGATAGTGACATATCGCTCTTGTCGTTCTATTCCAAAGGGATAAAATTTTATGAATAATATACCAAAGCTGCAATTTTTCAAGTCTTACTTTTACTCGTCACCTCATTCGGATATAAAGAAAAAAATGTTTTTTTTTTATTTAAACTGTTTTACAAAAGACGCTTAAAACCGCGATACGTACACGATTGCCATGATTACTATCTCCCAAACTCATTAAATCGCCTTTCTTCCTCTCGCTTATTGAGGGCTATTTACTGTAAGCAAGTTTTCGTCTAGATTCAGCCTTTTCATAGGAGTTTCTGGTACGCAGGTGTTTTTTTAAATACATTCCAAGCATTATCTGTGCAATAGCGTAGTCATATACGAAGCTTATCTAAGGATAAAAGTAAATTTTGTTTCCTTTCTGTAAGCTCGTCTACACCATCCGTTGTTTGTTTTTAGGGTTCCGAAACCGAATGGCAAAAAACGGAACCCTTATAGTTTCGCCAAGTCTGTCTGTCTGTCTGTCTGTCCGTCCGTATGTCACAGCCATTTTATTCTGTAACTATTAGCATTACACTGTTGAAATTTGGTAGGAAGATGTATCCTGTTGTCATCATGTCATTTAAGGGGGGGCTCCCATACATGAAACTAAAACCAAAAATTTTTTTTTAGACAAACCTATGCGTGTGGGGTGTCTATGGATAGGTCTTTTAAAATGACATTGAGGTTTCTAAAACCATTTTCTTTTAAAGTCTAACGTTTCATAGCTAGACTCTTTCAAAGTAGTAAAATGGGCGTCCCCCCCCATCTAACTTCTAAACCGAGCAAGTGTAAATTTTGAAAAAAATATGTAATGTAGATCTTAATAAATACTTTCAAAGAAAATTGTTTCGGACGGGATCGAACGAGTAGTTTTAGAGATATAGCACATTTTCAACAACCGCAAACATAACTATGTACTTCATACAAACACTATGAAAAACAAAGTTATATTTGCAGCCGACAAAATATTGGACATGCCACTATTTTGTAAAATACAGTCTACGCTAGTCGCTAATACTTTTCCGTAAAATATCAAGTATCAAATTTGTAAAAATGTACCGAGTAAAACCTAATGCATTGGAAATTGAAGTGTAGAATATAACTTTTTAACCTATTTATTAAGTAGTATAATCATTTGCGGGTAGAATTTTATTTTTGCTAGAGCTAAGCGCGAAATCGCGACGTTACTTTTCTTTTTGACCTCAGAACCACAAACAATGTTCACGCTTAAAGCAAAACAGAAAAAGATTCACGAAAAAGGATTCTTTTGATTTAAAGGATCTCTAGTATCGCTAAATAATACGGTCACAACACAAGTCGTCAACATTATAGATTTTTCGTCAAATAGCGTGATGTTTAGCTAGAAAAGAGTAACACAATTATTTTAAGGTATAATAGTAAAACACGTACATTACAAAGTGTACCGTAAAACGGGGTGAATAGGAATCATTTCTAACTTTAACTTTATTTATCTATGTTTGGGTTGGTTGTGTTTATGGTATATTAATTTTGTATTGGGTCCGGTATCTTAGAAAAGGAGCTCATACAGTTGTTTTTACATATGAGGCACACATTTTTTAGAAAATTAATAAAATCTGCAATATTTCTATTCACCCGGTGACTGGGGTCAATAGAAGCAAATACAGGGGTGAATCAAAAAAGTGCCAGGGCTGCCAAAAACATTTTTTATTGACCAACTTAGAAAAGGAGGTTATGTGCGAAATATTAGAACCTGGCTGCAGTCTCTATTAAGGGAAATTAACCTGTGATAAGTGACTCTTCTACAAATATACCTATGTAGTACCTTCATGTACAGTTTGTACAAGGAGGTCTTTCAATTATTAAAATGTCAAAGTGTTTTTTATGTACCTACATTAGGTAGGTACTTTGCCTTGTTCTATACCCAAATTATTAAGTAGGAAGTACTTTTATTGTAGATAAGTAATATTACATATTTTAATGATTTAAGCAATGAAACAGCATTTTATATTTAAACGTATTTATATGTTATATGTTTATATTTTATAGTTTTTATTTTATATTTTTAAATATATGTACCTATTATATTTATAATATTTATTTATTCATATTTTTTATATCTTCTTTTAGTAGGATCAGGTTTGTAAGTAGGTACGCGGCATGATTGTAATCTGAAAAGAAGATACTAATTTAAAATAATGGCATGTAAATGCCCATATTAAAATATATCACAATAGCAGCCAAAACCATGATACTTTTTTTACATCTGGTTTTCTGCTTATTTTAACTATATTCCAGATATTTCCTAAATAAAAAAAGTGTCCTTTGTTATCACTATAGCATTTTATTATAGATAATGATACAGTTATCAACAACAGGTCACAAGTCGCAATGATTAGGTAACTTATTTATTTGATAGAATGTAGACTTTAAAAATGCAGTTCTTTTGAAAGAGCAACTACAATTTTGTTTAATATTGCAGATTAAAAATTTGTGGCAGCCCTAAAACTTGTTTTCTATTAACCCCCTTTTTGTTTCTATTCACACAGTTAGCGTTTCTATTAACACCTTTTGCGTTTCTACCAACCCCAGCCTACAATTCTATTAACCCCTTGAGTAACTTCTATTCTCCCCATATTTTCACAAAAGTGGGGTGTCTTTGAATCTTTTAAATTTTCTGGTAAAATCTAAAGAATTGGCACTCATCTTTACGAATGTTTAATTGGGTGTATAGTCAGAGTATCAAACACAAAAATAACAACTTAAAAACAGTAATTTACTACACTTAATTTGAAAATTAACGAGAGCTATATTTTTGATGTTCACGTACCGCTAACTTCAAATCAATTTTTTCAATACATTGACGTCTCTGACATTTCTCAAGTGTTAGCATATAAAAGAATAAATGTTGCTCTTTTTAAAATTTGAAAAATTACCAGCTTTGGTCAATACTGTCAGCCAAAATTTTACACTGAAAACATTCCTGATTTTTTTTCTAATCACCCCGTGAATTGTATACTCCCCGTTTTACGGTACTGTAAGTCACCTTTCTCTATAAAGTTTAGACTATTATGATTATATCCTTTAATGATAAACTGTAATATTACGACATGTGACCGCTCATTTCATATCAATGCTTAGTAAAATAACGTCTAACTTTCAAAAACACAGCAATATTTCAGTTTTTTAAAAAATGCACGTCCGACTTTCACAACACGAAATACAACACAACGCTGATAGTGTTACAGAGATAAGTATGTTGTTGCGTTAGTGTTAAAGCGTTTCAACTCCACCTATCGATTTCGCAATAAAATTATCACCATTTTAGAGAATATAGAGACTACAATTATGAGTATCTTCTTATCTCTTATATATAAAATTCTCGTGTCACAATGTTCGTTCCTGTACTCCTCTGGAACGGCTTGACCAATTCTCATGAAATTTTGTGAGCATATTGAGTAGGTCTGAGAGTCAGCTAACATCTATTTTTCATACACCTTAGTGATGAGGGTTGTCTCCCCTTAATTTTTTTTTATTACGTGGCTGGGCAGGTCGAGGCCAGGCAAGACGAAGATAGGGGCGAAACAAAGTTCGCCGAGTCCGCTGGTTTCTGAATATTTAACTTAAAATTAATGTTTTTCGAGTTGTAATTCTATTTTATCGGATGTGCGATGTATTTCATTTTGTTAAATGTTATTCAAATTGTGCGAATTAAGAACACAATATCAACATGTTGTTTTTTTTTTATCTAGGAAAGAATTAAAAGTGAATCTTCTCCTACGGCCTATTCCATGATGCTGAACACAAATTGGTGGTGAGTTGATAAAATATTATTATTTATCTATCATTATTTCAGTGAAATTCAAGTGAATCTGTTTATGTGTTGGAGGACTCTAATCGTATTTTTTATTGTTTTAGGTCAACAATTATTTTGGCCATTTTTATTCCATTGACTGGTGAAATATTCCGATTCATATCCTTTGTGTCATCATATCCTGAAGTGCTGCTATATCTTGCTGGATTGGCGCTGATGGGAGCACTAGGACAGCTTTTTATATTTTTCATGGTATGTACTCATATTGGAAAATCTGGATAAAAATGCTGGTTTTACTCTTAGGTTTTACTCAATAAAAACTTTAGCAGGATATTTTATCCATAGCCGTAAACTACCTTCCTGCCCATATACCTACTAACTAATAGACACTAATATTATAAAGCTGACGAGTTTGATTGTTTGGACCAGCTAATTTCAGGACCGAATTGAACAAATATTTTATGTTTTATATTTTGTATAGTTTATTTATCAAGGAAGGCTTTAGGCCAAAATGAAACATCACGCTGCGACGCGAGGGAAGGGAGCTAACTCAAAACGAGCGGACGAAGTCGCGGAGTACCGCTATTGAATAATAAGTGAATGGCTGAGAGACCTTGGTTTTTTTATAATTAAATTATTAAACTATTTCCAGGTGTCCGAGTTTGGTCCACTACCATGTTCTGTGGTGACTACGACAAGAAAATTCTTCACAGTTCTGGCATCGGTGATCGTGTTTGGCAATGTATTGCTTGGCCGTCAGTGGATAGGAGCAATATTAGTATTTTCAGGTATGTGTACCACAAACTAACATTAATTCAAAATAATGTCCTCCTTTTGTTTATAATTTAAACTTACGAACGGGAGAAACAAAATTCTCCTCGACAAATTATATCAGAACCTTCATCATGAATTCATCATTCTTCTTCTTAAACTTTAGAGCTTCTTGATCTGGTATTGGTAATCACTCTATTTATTATTATTTAAAAAATATATTTGAGTTATCTGTGAGTTTGTCACTCGTTTTATAAAATCTATTGATTCATACTATCCATCTTCTTACCACAATAATATCCATCCTAATCGTTATGGTTTTCTTGTTTCAGGCTTATTCTTGGACATCTTTAACAGCAAAGGTAAGAGTCAACCTAAGAAAGTAGTAGAAAAATGATCGAGAGCTAATAAACACATGACGCAACTAGTATAATTGTCTTAGCAAGTATAAATCAATACTTATTTATTAATTTGTTTCTTACTTCCTTTTACTCAACAAGTTTTGGTTAAACTTAAATGTTGATCTTAAAAGTGGCATATTGCATTGGAATATAGTATACATTTTGACATTTTAGTAAACACCAACACATGTAAATGCATTCATTTTATTGCACAACACATGTAAATGTAAAATAGGGCACGGTCGGCCTTATTTTATTTTTTGTACATCTTTCTTATCACTTATTATTCTGGACAGCTGAATGTATATTAGAAAGTAAGTGACTGTTAAAGTGGTTATATTTGCAATGCATTTATAGAAATAACATATTTAGGTGTAAAATGTGATAGGTACTTGAGTACCTGAAATACTGTTTTTATATATTTAGTTGTATTACTACAAAATCCACAGCTCTTAATGTTAACAAATTAAATCATCAATACATCCAATGACGATTTTAGAATATACCTCTTTATGAAAATATTTGTATAATATGTACCTAACTTATCATTTTATTTAGTGTAACATAATATATCTACATCTTCAGTGATTCTTAGCGTTGTTATTAGTTTCAGTCTTTTTATTTTCATGTATGTCATTAAAATGTTAAATAACTTATCGGTGTCAAGTCTGGGAGAAAAATATATTGTCACCGTCATATTGTAAAAACAGCGTGATTACAATTGTTAAATTGGTTTTAAATCCGTTAAATTGTAATCTGTCGATTTATTGTGAACTGAACCAAACTTCAACGTAAACTGAAATGACGAAATCAATGGGCAAAGTGGTGGCTAAAGTTTGACATATTATAAGTAGCTTTTTCACAATAAATTGGCAGATTTCAATTTACCGGAATTGAAACCTGTTTTAACAATTTTATGCTGACATATACATATGTACTTTATATCAATAAGTCTTTTGAATAAGTAAAAAATTGATAAATTCAAGCACTTATTTAAATGTATTTATAAGTATTTTACAGGATGTGCATATGTATGATATTGATTATGTAAATTGATTCTCTACTTTGTATGTGCAATAAATAAAAAATAATAAAATGAATAATAATAATATATAATAATTATAAAATATCAAAATGTTCATAATTTGTTAATGTACTAATGTGTTACGTATGAAGATTATCATGACAAACAGCGAAAACTGGCGTATTACCTGTGATGAATAAATTACATATTTATGACAGATGATTTTATTGCATTTAACATAACTGGGATAAGGGGAGGGGGGTTCAAAGTACGTTGAGAGGGAGCTGAGAAGTATAATCTTGTGAATAACCCACTCACGTATATTGTGTGAGCCATATACTATTGCTTACATTCGTCAGCCTGGTTCAGATATGTGGATATATTTCCATGAAGAAAGACAAAGCTCAACCAGCATATACCTAATCAGGTCATAAGTTCTGTCACATGTGGAATATGACATAATTTAGACATTTTTATTATTTATGTAACCATTTATATAGCAAAATTAACTTAATAAAACATAGATTCATATGGTAATAAAGTATTCAAAATGACCCCCGTGATTTTGAATAATTATATTTGAATTTCAAGGATGCCTTGAGTGACTCCAAATCAGGATGAGGCTTTGAGCAGACCTTTTCCTTCAAGTGTTGCCATATATTGTAATCTAACGGACCCAAATCTAGACTGGAAGAGGGCCAGTCTTCGTGCCGGATTAAGTCGATTTCACGCGCCGCCAGCCAGTCTTGTGTGCTTCGCTCTATGAGCTGGCGAAGAATCTTGTTGGAATACCCAGTGCCTATCATTAAACATGGTATGAGAAACAGGTTCCACAAGGTTCTTGAGGACTCTATTTTGATACGCAACTGCATTAGTTTTTACGCCTTTCTCACAAAAATGTACCTCAGTTAAGCCCCAATAAGAGACTCCCAACCAAACCATGAGTGAGGATAGTAAATTACCTCGTTGGACACGCGGAATACGGTTGCGCGCTTCTGCACTGCTGTGAGCGTACACTTTATCATTTTGTTCGTTGTAGCTCTCTTCTACGGTGATAATTTTATCATCCAAAAAAAAATTTTTCTGATGCTTTTTTCCCGGGTACCGCTTCAACAAAGCGCGGCATCTATTCAGTCTCAGGTCCATGAAACGAGAATTTAATGCTCGTTTCTTCGAGGTCCTGTTTTTCTGATATGCCCTTAGCCTTCTTTAACACCCTTTTCACCGTGGTCATGCTTTACTCCATCTGAAGGGCCAACAGTTTCTGCTAACGTATTAGATTGCTTTAAATTCGCGCCTTCACAGCTTTTATCACTACTGGGGTTCTAACAGAGCGAGGACGACTACCTTTTGACTAGTCATCTACACTAGAGTCTTAATTGTATCGTTTTATGGTACTACACTCGAGAGCAATGAATCCGGGTCACTTAAAGAATGTTAAAAATCTCGGAAACTAAAAATGATAGGTTAATGCAATAAATTGTATTTAATAGACAATGTAATACTCCTTAAATGAAAGTAAAAAAAAATATGAGTCACCATACATTTTATTAACACAAAATTACATAAAGAAAAAAACTGCTGATCTCTCCTTAAAACAAAAATAGGAAACATGAAATTTTTGAACTTTATTACGATTTTCTTGAATTTTAATACTTCGTATTGCCTCCACGTGCTTCCATTACTGCGTTTACGCGGTTTGGCATGCTGTACACCAAGTTCCTTATACGATTTTGGGGAATATTCTCCCATTCCTCTGTGAGAGCAATTTTGAGCTCACGAAGCGTGATTGGGGGAGGGTTTCGTTGTTTTACGCATCTGCCTAGCTCGTCTCAAGCATGCTCGATCGGGTTGATATCGCTGCGCGCTGGCCACTCCATACGAGTAATGTTCATCTCTTGAAGGTAGTCGTTCACAATCCTACCTGTATGAGGTCGGGCATTGTCATGCATAAATATAGCATCCTCACCTAAATTGACCATAAATGGGCCAACGTGATCATTGAGTATTTCTTCCACATATCTTACGCTAGTTAAAGAGCCGTTTTCTATGATCACCAGCTCTGTGCGACTTTCAGAAGAAATTCCGGCGCACACAAGTACAGACCCACCACCGTAGGCTACTTTTTCTTCGATGCATGCTTGCTTGAATCTTTCCCCTGGTCTTCGATACACTCTGTATCTTCCATCGTGCTTTTAGAGCATACATTTTGATTCGTCGGAGAACATAACTTTTGACCAATCTTCAATACTCCAATTTACGTGGCTCTGGGCATATCTTAGTCTTGAAATACGATGCCCACGCTCCAGTTTAGGGCCGTTTGCAGGTCTAAGTGGTTTTAAGTTAGATTCAGCAAGCCGACGTCTTACTGTCCATGCACTTGGGTTACTTCCTCCGAGGCGTCGAAACTGATTTGTGAGTTCAGTTCCTGTGAGAAAGCGATTTCGAAGCGAGGTGTTCACCAAGTATCGGTCTTCTCGTGTTGTGGTACACCTGGTTCTGCCAGTTCCTGGTCTGCGTAGATTAGAACCAGTTTCTTCAGTAACGTCGGAGAACTCTTTGTACTGTTGACAGCGACACACCGACAGTCCTGGCTGTATCGCGCTGACTCCGGCCGGTTTTCAGCATTGTAAGTATTATACAATGCTGGAAACTGGCCGGAGTCGGCAATACTGGTGCATTCTTCAGGCGTAAGCGACATAATTTCAGCTTGAATAATGAATATAGAGCACTATCAACATGGTTTATGTACCCACATAAATGACAGATTACAAACAAAAGCAAAACCAAATGCTGTAATTTCGTAGTTCCATCTTCGAATGTGGCCCTTTTTCAAATTTGATTTTTTTATGATATAACTTTACAATAACTAAGAAGTTTTAATACCTTCATTTAAGGAGTATTACATTGTCTATTAAATACGATTTATTGCATTAAACTAGCATTTTTAGTTTCCGAGATTTTTAGGATTCTTTAAGTGACCCGGATTCATTGCTCTCGAGTGTATAACGAATATTTTGGTTATATTCAAATTTTTCAGCAAGTCGTATATCTGAATTAGCGCGTAACCGCAACGATGCAAATAACCGAGACACGGTCTTCTTTAAGTGTCCGCTCCATATTTAAAAATTAGGAAAATTCTAAAAAAATTAAATTCGAATATATATTTTTTGTGGCCAGCATTTTAAATTAAAAAGTTTTTATTGTGTGACAGAACTTATGACCTGACCTGATTTATCAGAGATTATTATCTTTGATAAATCAGGTCAGGTCATAAGTCCATAATGTCTAATGATAAACGCTACAACAACAAATTGCGGTACTCTGAAAAAAAAACGCCTTAAAAACGGACTAAAAAGCTCAAAATGATGCATTTTCCCTCTGTTTAAAGAAACAAATTCATTTAGAGTCGATGCATGATGTGCGTAGACTTTTCATGTAGGGAAGCTTGAGATCATGATCTCAATCGTCGGTTTTCGAGGGACATACATACACTTACAAAATTTTGCACATGTGTGTATTTTTTTTAAGTGTTTGTATGTTTGTCTACGAAACTTTATCAAATATTATTTTATTCCAACGATATCACTTACATACACTTCGAATTGATTACCTTCTTTTTTGAAGTCTGTAATAAACAAGTTTGAAGTCATATCAAGGGTATCAAATGAAAGAAGATAAAATTCTTAAAAATATGGTTATTCGTAGTCGGATATCACAAGAGGAATAGTTTCGAAACTGTATTTTCAAATTATTCATCTTGTTCATCCTTTGGCTATTGTTTGCATTAACACCATTTAATATACTTGTGATGCAATTCGTTTTTGTGTATCATGTCGTATTTTTTCACTGCCTTTTTCTTTTACTGAAAAATAAAAAACTATTCTTTATGAATAAAAATTTAGTAAGGTCATTAAAATATTATAATAAAATATTTCTTTGGGGCTAAGTGTCCTTTATTAGCTTTTTTAAAATTAGGTATAATGTTTATAGAATTTTGTGTATTGCGCATGTGGTGTTATAATATTATGATAATGATAGTTTTATAATATAATATGCGAATGCGGTATTATAAGAATTGTGAAAAAGTGTGCTTTTGAGAAGATGATATTCAGCGAATTTCATTTCCTTACAAAAAAGTCAAACACGGTACCTTATTGCTATAATTTATTTAAAGATAAACCATTTGTTGGTATAAATAACAAAAAGCATATTTGCTTAAACATCTTAATTGTAATAAAATATATTTAAGAAACTAGTTGATAATGTCCATTCAGAAAAATAATACCATTATGTGTCACGCGCGCAGCGCAGCTTACGCACACAACTACCAAACAATATTTTTCTATTGTGTCTGTCTAGTTTCGTGGCAGTCAAAGCCTTAAAAATAGAGGTATATTGGCGGTCTGAAAAGATTCTAATCAGAACATGAAGATGATGATGATGATTACTCGTCAATTATAATAGCCAGAGAATGTGGTCGTGCATCTTATGAGAGGTAACTCACAATTTCCAGTGTTGCCAACTCTACATGACAAAAAGTCGTTAGCGCACTCTTTGAAAAGTCACTAGAAGTCGCTAGTTATTACCAATGATCAAAAGTCGCTAGATTTCGCCGGGGATAGAAACAGCGCATTTTTTCACGTGCCTCTCCTATATTGTTCTTCGCATGGTAGAATGGAAAATATGCTCCGCTAGTCTTGTATAATTAGAGGGCACAAAACTTCATCAGCGTATGAATACTCAAAATTTTACTAAATAATATATGTTTAAATAGTCAGTCACGGCGGGATTGCCCCAAAATAAGAAAGGAAACCTTGAGAATGTGCTTAGTGTTGTTAAAAAAAAGTGATAGGTGTAAATTAGGGGTCTTAATTATAATCAGGCTGGTTATTAATAAAAAAAGATACATTTTCATTTAAACTAGAAGTCTTTAGAAGTGTCGTTAAGCCGCTGTCCGTAAAGTAACCGAAATCCCGTTAGCTCTAGCGACGAAGTCGCTAAATTGGCATCACTGACAATTTCAGTCATTTTGGACTTACAGGTTGTTTGTTGTTGTTATGAAATTTCACTAAGACACCGCGTTCGCTCGCACCACAGAGGCTGCCAAGGCAAGAATCTAGAGAGAAATTTCAATTTGAACTCAACCATCGACATTCCTCACCAGTTCTGGTCCCACTTCTTTATGTTCTCTCAACTAATAAGCAGCTTCTATTCGCGAAGATAGATTTTCGTCAGATAAGGACGCTTTTACTATTTGGCCAGGTAAAGGGAGCATCGCTGGGAAAAATATGTGGGCAGAGTTTTAAGGTTACGGTGTGGAAGAATAAAAAAAAAAACAAAAAAAAAATATTTTTTAATTTTCGTAAGGTCACATATGAAACATCTGGGACATATGAAAGACGCTTACTAGCAATTATTTCTGTTCCTAATGATTTGGTTTGATGTATGAAATGCGATCTTTAAGGCTTAAAAGTCTCTTGCTCTTTTCCTGGGTCTGTTAGTAAAATGTTATCACGCCTTCATTCGTGCTTATTGGCCATTATTGTGAAGAACGGTAAACTATCGTATGATTTTTCTTAACGATTGCGACGCTTGATGTACAGCCGTAAAAGGCGTGTTGCAAAATTTTGTTTTTAGAACTGGCGTCATACTTGCGGCGGAGCCAAATCTGCTTGCTAATAGAGCCACTTATGAAGATAATTTTCCTACACACAACGATTATCTTTAGCGTATTTTCAAAAAATAATTGCGTTGGATTTAAATGAAATCTTTTATTAATCGATTTTGACATTCTAATAGCAAAACAAACACGTTGCTGTTAGAGTATATTGACAAAATAGTAACAAAAAGTGGCAGTGAAATTTCAAAGCGATATCCTAAACCTTAAAAGCATTCTATTACATCAAAAAAAAGTAGTCAGAACTGTATAATACTCACTTTGAATATGACTGTTTAACATTCCAACAAAACAGTTATTATGTGTATGAGAAAACACAAGGTTTTGGTTTGCTCAAAATGTAGTGTAATATTAGTCTGAGGAAAATTAATTGGTTTTAGTGTTATCTTTAAGTGTTATTTATATTCATTTCATAATAACTGTATGTTTCCCTAATAATAATAAAATAAACTAAAATTCCGTTCCGAGCGGAACCCAATAAGCGCGATACTGTGAACCTAAATAAACCGGTTAATGCCTAGCCGCTTGCGACGCTCGCAACACGACTTGTTTTTTGACCGAATATTCTTCGAAAAAGGTTATACTGATTATCAGATTCTTCGCTATTATTTCCTTGGCCATTATATTGTTTAAGAATATAATTAAAATTTTACAAAAATATGTCGAACAATTACCACTGTACGTATCTGATAGGATGTATAAACAAAATACGTTTTATTGAATAAAAACAATAAACAAAATACGTTTTATTGAATAAAAACAAATGCCAGATGCGCTCACCGCTCGCAGATCTTAACAAAGCTTAGGTGGTTGTCCTGCCTGAACGAAAAGTTAAACCGGTTAATGAAAAATACCCATATTTTTCCAAACCGGTTCAAAAACCGGTTTCAAGGATCATAACCGTTTTTAAAAAGTTTCACCTGTATTTTCGTTAACCCGCTTCAAAAAAAATACCGGTTTCAAAGCCCTGGATTAAACTCCTACTTTCACTCACAACTAGGCTGTATGTGCAATGATTCCCTTGACACATGAAGCAAGCCAGAGACAAACGTCACTGTCATTTTCATAGTCTTGGAAAAAAACCTGCAAGGCCCTTGCTTAACGCTGTGTGTTTTCTCACACACATAATAACTGTTTTGTTGAAATGCAAAACAGTCATATTATACACTCACCGGCACGGAATCTTGGCCAAGCACAAAACTTACGTTTGTGTGAATTTAGTTTGTTAAAAAAAATGAGTGAGTCCAGGGATATTCAATAAGTGTTGGATTATTGTTAAATGCAATTTAATAAAGAATTTTGTGACAAACATTTAACAAGCATTTGTTTTTGACTAAAAAACAAGTTTTTACTACAACAACATTGTTACTTCTAAATTAATTGTAAAGAAGTTTAAGCTTATTTTTGTATTGATTCTTAATTTTAATATCGAGCATTGCCTCCTCTTTCTCTGATCACAGCCTGCATGCGATCTGGCATACTCTGAATGAGATTTTTGATCTCCACTTGACTAAGGCCATCCCACGTCTGCAGTGCCGCGATTTTTAGCTTCGTAAGAGTTTGTGGAGGGTTCAAGCTTGATCGTACCTTTTTTTTCAGCATGTCCCAGATGTGCTCAATCGGATTTAAATCCGGCGACCGAGCTGGCCACTCCAGTTTCTGAATACCGACCTCCTGAAGGTAGTCATTTACACAATGGGCAACGTGCGGGCGACCGTTATCGTGCATTAGCAAAAACTCTGCTCGTCCGATAAACTCCGAATAAGGCATTACGTGATTCTGAAGGACCTCCTCAACGTATCGAGCAGCAGTTAAGCGGTTATCAATGGTGACCAACTCTGTACGAGCATCAGAACTTATTCCGCCCCACACCATTATGGAGTCTCCATGAAAACTCACAGTTTGGGTTGTGGTTATGGGTAAATACCGTTCTCCTTGCCATCTCCATACTCGTTCTCGGCCGTCTGGAGCTCGCAATGCTATCCTACACTCATCAGAGAACAAAACCCTGGCCCATTGCTCATGGGTCCAGTTTGCGTGTTCTCGTGCGAATCGCAGTTGAGATACTCGGTGCTGTCTGAGGAGTTCAGGGCCTCGTGCAAGTCTACGGGCTCTTAAATTTGCTTCCTCCATTCGTCTTCTTATTGTACGCTCACTTACGTTGATTCCTCTTACGATTTGGAGCCGCTGTCTTATCTCAACAGCTGTAAGGTACCGATTCCTTAAGATTTCCAACACGATAAATCTGTCATCGCGTGCTGATGTGCAGCGAACTCCTCCACTTCCTGGTCTGCGTGAATAGCGGTCTCGTGGTAACGCCTAAGTGCATATTGCATTGAAGAAGTGAAGTGGGTCAGGCCTTCGCCGATCAAAACTACAGCTTGTGCAACTTGTTCTGGTGTCAGAGGCATTTTCAATGGGAGTTACACACTTGACAGTAATGTTACAACCAAGCAAAAACAAGAAAAGCTTAACTAGAGCAGTAAACTTTAAAAAAATACGACTCATAAAACGTGTGCCGAACGCGCAGAAGATCCACTGACAAGTAAATGTTAAAACAAATGTCAAAAACGCATTAACTTAACTAACTACCCACGAAAATTTTAAGAAAACAATCTTTGGAACTTCTCCTCATTCAAATTTATCAAAAGAAATAGTTTAAAATTTAGTTCTGCCACTTTAAGTCTTTGGCCATGTTTCCGTGCCGCTCAGTGTATAATACTCAAAACAAAATAAGGGCCACGAGGTTTTTTGTCTGTATCATGAAAATAATAAAACCAATATATATTTTTTGTCTCCATAACGAAAACTAATGTTGTTTTTACTGTGTAGACCAATAAATTTATTCCAATAATAATGATTGAAAAGTTAATTTGCTTTTGAAAGACAAAACACATTTAAGGTTAAAAATTAAAACAATGTAAAGTTACTAAAAACAAAAGATAATACTCCATGCTCATCTTTTAGTAACGGGTATGCCCCCCTCGTTTCGCTACGCACTCCTGAAGCCTGGAGTGCATGCTCTTAATCAAATGTCTGACATTTTCCATTGGAATCTCTTGCCAGGCCCTTTAAACAGCGTTGATGAGTTGCTGTTGGTTGTGGATTTCCTGATCACCGTCTCTAACTCTTCGTTTCAACTGATCCCACATGACGTGCTCTATTGGATTTAAGTCTGGACTGTTCGCCGGCCACGGCAAGACTTTGAGATTTGAATTTGAGAGGCTTCCAGTACAAACCGAGTCGCTTGAGTCGTGTGTGCACAAGCATTGTCTTGCATCATCTTGATGTATCCAGGACCCGCTCGCTGGGCAAATGGGATCACATGTGGTCTGACATCTTCCTCAATATACCGCTGAGCAGTATCAGTACCCTCATTTAAAATAGCGGGCTCAGTTTTGCCGTGTAAGCTTATCCCGCCCCAAATCCATTACATTTGGGCCACTAAAACGGTCGACTTCATGGATGCAGGCTTCTGAAAATCTCTCGTCGCGTCTTCTCAATACTCTAATACACCGATCGTCATTAAAAAAAATAACTTTGCATTCGTCTGTGAAGGGCACCATCCCCCATTGGTTTATGTCCCAGTCCAAATGTTGACGGGAAAATCTTAAACGATGATTTCTGGTTAATGGAACACGGACCACTCGCCTTCTTGATGCCTGCTGGCCTTCATGCAATCGATTACGAATAGTTTGGTCACTGACACGAGTACCCGTTGTGAGCCGTAAACTATTTTGCAGCTTGTGGGACGTCGTTGTGCGATCTCGGCGCGCACTTAATCGAATATTACGATCCTCTTGAGCTGTTGTAATGCGAACTCTGCCCGAACCAGGTCTTCTTCTAACACTGCCGGTCTCTAGGAAACGATTCCAAGATTTTGAATAGCTCGAGATATCAATAACCTCTGATAATTTCTAATAAACCAAGAAGCTAAGGAAAGCAAATCGTCAAAGAATGGAATCGAAATTTTCAATAAGAATTTTAAACCAAAATTTATTTAAAATTGTTGCCAGCATTAGATGAATACTACACTATTAAAAAGTTTAGGTATCAAAGAGTTTGTATACTTAATATTTTACTACTTTCAATATGTAAATGTTTAATAATTTACACCAAAATGAAAAACACCTCGTGGCCCTTATTTTGTTTTGACAAATATATGTGTTTCAAAACCACATTAGTCCGGTCAATTTAGTCATTCGAAGTAACATAAATTCCCACCAAGCTGAAAATCCGTAAGATTGTTTAAAATACGAAGAAAAATAAAATTTGAAATTTCCCCATCATTCCCCTGTAATAGAGAAGAGAAATAAAAATTTGAGGTCAAAGGTCAAAAAAATTAGTTTTTCGCGATTTTCAGCAAAACGGTAAGGTTTATCATAGAAATACCTCAGACAAGAATTGTGGATCATAAAATTGTGAATTGAATCAAAATTGTGTCAATACTATATGAGCCACCGTTTTTGAGATATAACGACTGAAAAAGTTCTAATCGTCATAATATGCACACGTTTCCACGCCACCTATGAGGTAGTATACTTAGCGCGTTTTTTTAACGTTGTTTCCCCAGAAGGCCTATTCCACAGGTCACTTGTAATCCTGATTAATTTGAAACTATTGCAAAATAATGTATATTAGCAGGGATTGAAAAGATAAAAGCAATTTAAGTTGAAACAAAGTAGTGAAATTTAATCGTCCGAAACGTAACTTTCGAATTCTTCTTGTTCTTCTTCATATTCATCCTAAGTACATGTTAAATGCGTTAATAGCGATGTGTCGCATGTCGCCTCGTTGGAATCAAATGGATCCTCTACTGTAAGTGATTCGATATTAGAGCACGACTGGCCTTGACAATATGTACATGCCAGAGAACAAAACAGTTCGACTTTTTTGCAACCACATTTAGCACTGTATCCCTTTTTGCAGTTGCAAAAAATCGTATTTAGCATCAGGTGGAAGTAAAGTTTGCACTGGTTCTATTGAATAGTTGATCAACTTCAAACTCCAGTCTGTAGGGTCCAGCTGATAGCCAAGCCACACTTGAACTTGGTAATATACCCGAAAAAGATGTTGATGAGCAGCAACTGAGGTTCGAGGAAGACAAGCTAATTGTACTTGTTTTTTACAGCAGTCATGATACTATGGCAAATATTTGTGCATATTAATTTTAAATGATCTAAATTTGATTGTTTATTATTTAAAATCACTTGTTGTACAAAATATGTCAACGATTCTGGGATTTCATTATTTAAATCTTCAAACATGCGACCTGATAGAGGGTAGTTAGAATTATCAAACACTGCTGTTTGAATATCTTTGCGAATGATAGCTGCAACTGCGTTCAGGACTCTGAATCGTTCTTCTTCTTTATTCATTTTTTTACTCTCGTACCAGGCTTGCTTCAAAATATCGTGATGATTAGAATAATAATCATCATGATATTTTGAATCATTTAGTAGATACTAAGCATATGAATGTTGATGCTCCTGATTTCTCAGTGATAATAAGTTTATCACCATACTTCAGTTTTATTCGAAGATTAAGCGTTCTGTTATCTTAAGTCGTAGATTTGCAAATTCTATGTAATTAAAGTGACCTGACAGTCATCGTTATTTTCAATGTAAGTAAATATTTTCTCCGTTGCCCGATCCGTAGCTTCATCTTTAGGACGATCGATTTTAAGTCCAGTGGAAGGTTTCATGAAAAAAGCATAGCTATCATGATGCCATTTAGCTTCCGCAGCAACTAAATCATATTCAAATTCGAGTCGAGCAAGAACAGCTTTCTAATCTACAATTATTGTTTGAGGTATTTTTATTAAACTAACCGTTTTTCTGAAAAAACGCGAAAATCTCATTGTTTTGACCTTTGATCTTGAATAAAAAAAATCTTTTTAGGGGAATGAACTTTCAAATTTTATTTTTCATTGTATTTTAAACAATCTAACCGATTTTCAGCTTGGTGGGAATTTATGTAGGTTTACTCTTATTTTATGGTCTAATTTGACCGGACTACACAGCGTTGTTAGAAGACCTGTTTGATATCTGTTGATGAAAGGAAGAATAAACGCAATGTGATCTCTCATGACAATGCTAAAAAAATAATAACCGCAATATTATCCTTACTAATTATTATTATCCTTGAATAATAAAAAAACAACACAATCAAAACCAATTATTTTAACATAAAATCTTTTAAACAAAGTGTACTTTAAAAGAGAAAAAACAGTTAAATAAAATTTAAAAAATATTGTGATCACTATTCCTTCCTAGACTTAGGCTTTAGCCAAAGTTAAATTATAACAAAAAATATATGATTACACTTAAAAATTATAACCTAAAAGAGCTTGACCACTTATGTTACTCTTAGATTGCACACTATTACAATGCAATTTAAAAAATGTCTGTGCTCTCTTCCAGTTGGATCTATTCATAATATCTTATAAATTTCTATTCTCTATCTAACTTCTTGATGCTACTGCTGATCGTATGGATCCTGGTGGTGCATCACTACCAGCTTCTGTAAATACTGATTTAACCTGTAGTCCTGGTGGCTCTTTTGATTTCCCCTGTGATAAAGATAAAAAAACGTTATATTTGAGCCACTAGTTCGCCTACTCTCTGTCAACCGAAATAATTTCTTGATATTTTGAACTGGAGCTTGCTTTCAGGATGTTGTTTCAATAACGATCCCGACTGTCTATTAGAAGCATTATCAGTTTTGTAACCAAACTGTGGCCAAATATATATATCTCTTCCTCAGTATCTATATCAGGTAATTCCCTTTGAGCGCAGTAATTCTGGAATCCAGTTAGTTACAGCTGCAAAAGTTCGAGGAGCCGATAAAAGTCCAAATGGGAGGGCTGTTAATTGGAGTACTTCCTTGTTGTATACCACTCGTAAGGACCTGCGATGACTTTCTGTAATAGGTAAGTGGAAGTACGCTTGCTGCAAATCTACAGGGCTTAACAAAAGGCTTAACGAAGCCTTAAACCTTGCATAACAAAAATTATCGCTGGGAAACGACTTTTATTTTAGGCATTAAAATAAATCATGCATTTATTGCCAGCAATGTAAAGCGCGCTGCGCGCACTAAGCGCTACAGATTGGGTTTGTGTGCGTGTATTTGAACGTGTGCGTGTGGGGATAAGCGGGGCGAGGCGGGAGACCATCGCGCCGCGGTTCGCTATACCTACACGCGCGTCGTTACGAAAATTACACTCGGTAAAACAAACTGTTAGACAAAAGTACTTACCTACTCCCTATTCGAATCGTCCAGGTCAGGCCTCTCAAGCCGAACCAGCTGCGGCTCGAACTGGCGACCTTCCATCGCCAAACAATCACGCGCTCGGTAGCGCGTGTTCTCATGCCGTCGTATCCCACGAAAAGGGGCGTAATTGCAAAACAGCAACTTTTCAAGAGACGGTTTTTTGTTTTATATAAAAACATAATAGCGATATTAGTAATGTTATGTTCCACTCAAATGTATTAGCGTCCCGTAGTTTCAGTAAGTCATTGTTTTTAGTAAAAAGAAAGATATTTTAATAGTAATGTTCCTCAATACCTTTTTCTCCGTCTTGTTTCTACTAGAAGGCAACCAACTTGGGTCTTAAGATACGAGTACATAGTGACTGTTTTCGTCGGAAATTTTGGGGCCAGAAACACCGTTAGGCTATTGCTTAATTTTGAAAATGATGCTAAACAATTTATGTTGCTTAAGAAACTTATTAGTGGTTTAAAAAAAAAAAAAATATCATTATGCACGGTAGGGATCTCAATGAAATACATATTAATTTTAAGTTTTTTTTTCATAACATAAAAGTTTGACGATGACGACCCGTCTGGTGTAGTGGTCGAGAAATCGCATACTACGCAGTGGGTTGCGGGTTCGATCCCCGTACAATACAAACACTTGTGTGCATGAACATGTCTGTTTGTATTGGTCTGGATGTTTTCTATGTATATCATGTATGTATTTACAAACAAAGAGTATTTAAGTATTATATCCGTTGTCTGGCACCCATAACACAAGCTTTGAGTAGCTTACTTTGGGACTAGATGGCGATGTGTGGGAATGTCCAAAGGATATTTATTTATTTATTTATTATTAAAGTTACTGTCAAAATGTTAACAATAATAACATAACAATTAAAGTGCCTTTCAGACTACAGAGGAAAACAATTCACTTCTCTTATTAATTTTAAAATATTGCCATCAATATTTAAAATCATAAAATCAATTACATGTTACTTAAAAAATAACATATCCGATTATAATTGCTTCTTAATGCTAAAATATTAGTCAAATTTTCATGCTGAAAACATTGACACTCACTGACTTGAAATTCTTTGCTAAATATTAAATCAGTCTTATTTAATCAAATACAAGATACCATAAGTTTCTGATTACAGATTTAACTTTTTAATCATCTTCATCATCAGTACTCTCTGCAACTTTTCATTACCTGTAGGATTGTTCTTTAGGCAATCCTCGGAAAAACGAATGAATTTCTTCGGGGATAATTTTTAGTCACACATTGATACTAAGTCATTATATTTATCGTTTTTTATGTTTATAGCAGCATCATTGACAGGTCTGATGATTCCAGTGTTATTTTCTTTCCTATCCTACTTTTTGCTTAATGTTGTAATTGTTTTATATTGTTCGCCTAATTCATATTTATATTTAATCACATTAAAAGAATCTTTGGTAATGTAACTTCTTTAACTTTGCTCCATATCATTTTGTTGCCTTCGTCATTTTTAGTCCAGTTTTTTCCATTAAGTAAAGTTCGAAAATTGTAAATTATCTGTTAGTGTCAGTTCCTTTACTCGATATGCTTCACCTGAAGTTTTTGCCCATCTGATTAAATTAAACCACTGGTCGGGAGTATAAATCATTTTCTTATTAGAAGCTCCTTCTATTACAGAGTGGACACAGTCGCCTTCATTATGAGCCCTACTTCAGGAAACGGGTGGGTTATACTTTCTACTTCAAACTTTTCAATAACATACTGATAAAAAGCAAACACAATACGATTACGGTTTTGTCCGGAACAGTTATCTGAACAAAATCTTAAAAAAACACCTTCATCAATTTTCGTCTTTATGAACAAGTTCAAGCCACTGCTAATTTCGTTTGCTTCCTTTTTACTCAACACTTCAGTCCACATGTAGCAATAACCACTTTTTTGTGCCTCGTCAACCAAAGTAAAGTTGTATAGGTAGGTTAAGTTTCCTCTCATAATAGAAAATGCTCACATTTCCAGAAGGACAAGTCAAAATCTTTTGCATATCAAATGTAGCAGTAATTATATTACTGTTTCTTTCGGCTTCGGCTTTGTCAGCCGCTTTTATAGCCTACCTAAATTCTTGCGCTGCATGTGTAGTTCCTGCTCAGATTTTTGTGATTCTGTTGAAGTTATGTTACTGAGAAAAGCATTACATTTATCACACTGGTCCTTTTTGGGATAATAAAAAGCAACATTGCAATTCTTGTTAACTATATCTTGATACTGACGCAGTGAAGCCATTTCACAGTCTTCAAGTTCACTCTCAATTTTCTTGTAAAAACCATTCTGCATATAAATTATGCAGACTTTGTTGGAAAGCTGCCCGTCGACATATTTTTTCGCACTGTTTTTACGGCAATCGTGAGATTCTACAGACGCAAGAGAAAAAATATGATTTTTAACACTGTCAATTTCAATGGTTTAGAATGTTTTTAACGCTCACAGTGTCATATTTTATAATTATAAAGATGAAATAAGAAACCAAAAAGTTGCGCGCAATTTTTGTGCGCAAATTTTTGGTTTCTTATTCATTGTAATTCAGTTATTCTCTACAGAATAAATTCAGTTGAATTTATTCTGTAGAGAATAAATGCTTGGGCCCACTGTTTCATAAACAGACGGCTAGATGGCGCTAAGCGTCACGCAATGACGTATCCATAAGAGACCACAAATTTCGCAGGGTCGGACTGACAGCCCGGTAGCTCAATTGTTAAGAGCGTTTGGCCCGGTCAGCCAAGAGGTGGCTGATTCAAGTTCCGTTCGTGCGCAAATTTTGTTGCCCCGTCAAGGTTTTTGAACGCAGTGCGTATGGTTTTTTCCCCAATCGATAGTGTTTAAACGTGACTTGAACAGTGTCAGTTTTGTTAATAGGTAGACTATAAACCCGCGTTTGCGTTCTATTTGGCCCTTCTGCTTTAATTCGTTTCGGTTTGTGGCACCTAGTATATTTTAAAATGAACTCCCATTGATTCTCATGACCTCCAAGATCCCAAAAACATTTAAAAATATTTTCCCTGAAACTCTCTTTCAACTTCTGAAATCATTTCTTTGGGCAGTTGCAGGGCGCCGTATATTTTTCCCAGGAACTATTTGTCCCTTTTTATTTAAGAAAGATTTCCCTGAATTTTTGAGTGCTTTTCTTTTAAGGTCTTTCCATTCTGTATGATTTCGAGTACGAATCTTACCGAAACGCCGCTTCTTAGGATCATCGGAAGGAGAACCTACCGGAGAACTCAAAGCGTTCGATAATAGAGATGGGATTGTAAAACTTGAAGTTGGAATATTGAAAACTAAATCAGTTGTAGAAATTGAGATGTTATCACCCAAAGGAGAATCAACAGAGGCATCGGCTACTCCAGATATGATAGTCGCCTCAACAAACTCTAATCTTTCAAAATTATTCCTTGGCGATGATGCTCTAGAGCTGTTTTTTAAGTGTTTCTAGCAGATCCTTTTTTTTTCTACTATAATCTCTGCAAATGTGGTTGGTACTGCAAAATTAACCATTGTAGTTTACACATTACCTTTTTTTCGTCACTCTCTTGTTCTGCCTTTTTCTGTTCCATGTATTCTGTTTCTTCTTCATTAGTTACAACCAGATCTGGAAAATTCTCATTGTTATTCAATTCTGGAGTTCCCTCTGTTTCGATTTGAAGTAAAAACTTGATCTCTTGCTCACAACCTGGTGCCACTGGAGAATTAACACGTTCTGTAGTATTAATCATAGTATCTGAGAATATACATATATTGTGGTTAATACTAATCGACGGAAAGGTAATTCAAAGTATTAATAACAAAATATAAGCCGTAGTCATTTATAAGTTTAGTCAAATTGATAACAAATATATTTAAAAAAAACCTAAACCGTCTTCAAAAATTTAATTTAATTTTAAATGACACATTTGCCTTCTATTTAGGAGAAACTTATTCTTATGTAGTCAGTGCATGATGTCAAGCTTCCGTACCTACACCAATAGCCTGCGCCGGCATGCACAAACTCTAACTCTGTTTCTCCTGAGCAGAAGACGAATGAGTTAATTTAAGGTTTTTTAATAAATTAAGGCGGTTTCTAATTGAACTAAAAATAATTATTTAGGAATGACTTATCGTTTTCGTTAAATCTGTGTAAAAAACATACAAACATACATACACTCACGAAGTTGTGTACATTTGTTTGGACGCTTTCATACATGAACATATTTTTTTCCAATTCTAACGATAACACATACATACATGTCTAATTAAACCCTTTTTTTCGGTAATAATGACAAAAAAATACCTCTACTGACTTTAGGGCTCATGTAGTACAAATAAAATTATGTGTAACTTTTTATTGATTTGATAAATATCGAAATCAATCATGAATTTCATTTAATGCTAAAAATAAACCAAAAATCCTCATTTATTTACGAGAACTCATTAATTAAGGTAAAACAATTCTTCGACATAATATGTAGAAAAAAGACACAACGCGCATTATGGCATCCTCTCTTTCATACACTCGTATTTTTTCAATTCCGCAGAAAAAGACACAATCGTCACAAGGGCCTTATTCTACGTTTTGCGTACCTAAATTATGGCAGTGCGTAAATCACAGTGTTTAGTAACATAACTAACAAATTTTATATTAAAACACGATACTATATTACTAAAATACGTATCTATAATATTAAATGGTGTATAATGTTGCGTTTTACTTACTTTGTGACTCCGTCAAGACTTTTCTTTTTTTACTTACATCATTTTTCGCAACTAAATCCACTAATTTTCGAGCTCGACGTTTCATTATTATGTTACTAAATATTCTCTAGCCATTTATTCAAAAAACTTATTTTAACGCACCACAAATGCACTCACAATCGCGATCCGCGGAGTAATGACCGAACGGCGCTCACGCGCTCTCCCCGCCCCGCTCCTACAAGGTCCGGCTCAGAAGATGGCCCAAACGGCGATCGTGCTTTCTTTTTTTACGTTGAACTTTGCTGACATGCAATTGTGGCCTTTTTATAAATTTGAATACCAAGAAAAATTGAAATCTTATTACGACAATTATTATACTCAAATGTGTCTCAGTGAACATAGAATGCAAAAATTAAATAAAAGAAAAAAGCCCTTAAGATCATAGGGGCAGTTTTCGTGGGATTTTATTATTATTATTGGTTGTTGGGCTCTATTGTTGCCAGCTCGACCAGGTATGATCTATTGTGGCGCCCGTATATTTAAATTTCACTGCTTAGTCACGTTGAGTCTATAAATTGCCAGATTATTTGGAGCGTGATATCTGCTATCTCATCCGGGTGCATGATGTGCCGCCCGAGATGGATACTTCTTTTGCTCATAAGCGGTCCGCATGAGCAGAGGATATGCATGGCCGTTTCTTGTTCTGTATTACAGAATCTACATAGAGCGCCTTCGGTCATGTAGAATCATCATATTGGCCAAATGTTTGTTCAGTTTGCAATGGCCAGTTAGTATTCTGGTCACTGCACAAGCTTTGTATCTTTCGAACTTTAACAGTTCTTTAGCTACTTTGTTGTTGTAACCTCGAATTAGTGCTTTTGAGTGTTCTTGTCCTTGTGTCGACTTCCACGACTCATTAGCCTCTTGCTTACAGAGGGTGGTTAGAAGCGTAGTGGCGCGTTGTTTGGTGATACGACAGAATGGTTCTACGCCGATTTAATGGTTATCGGCTCCTTCTCTAGCAAGTTTCGTGGGATAAGACGATGCACTCTTTCCAGTATTCCTCCGCGCCCCGATCGCCGTTTAAGTTCGTCAAATACATCAATTATTTTTCATCACTAGATATGCATGGCCGGTCAAACACTCTGTCCTTTACGTAGCCCCACAAAAAAAGTCCAGCGGGGTTAAATGGGGCGATCTGGCTTGCCACACGTTAGTCTGGTCTGGTCTGAGGTGGTCTCCGAACACAGGCGCTCACGCACAGGTCTCACGACCATGTGAGGCGGTGCACCATCATGCTGGTGTCGTCCAGAGCCTCTGCCAGGATGTAACTCAACGTAAAACTGGCCCCAGGATTTAGTTTCCTGCGTCTGATGGGGATTTTCGGCACACCAGTAATGAGCATTCTGACGATTCCACATCCCATTGTTGGTGAAGGTGCTCTCATCCGTAAAAATGACTTTTTGGCATTTATCCGAGATATTAATATTTCCAGTGAGATTAGTTTCCTCTATAATGTTTAATATTTTCTTTTCTCTTGAACTGTCAACATCATCGCATTTAACATAGAATCTGGAAAGTGCATCTGCTACATAGTTTTCATTACCAGGTACAAATTGTAATTCTAGTTGATATCGTTGTAATAAAGTAGCTTTGGTCGGAGTCTCTTTGGTGCATTAGTGCACGAAGGTTTTAAAATATGTTTATAAAAGACCGGTGATCAGTTCTTATTACAGTCTTGATATAACCAACAATGAGTTGATCAAACCTTGTGCAGGCAATACCACAGCCAGTTGTTCCTTCTCAATCTGAGCATATTTCTTTTCGGTGGGCGATAAGGTTCTTGATGCATATGCCATCGGTTCATTGTCTTGGAACACTGCCACACCCCATGTTCATTGGCTGGAATGACATTCAATTATTAGAGGTTTGTTTTTGTCAAAATATTTTAAGGTGTTATGTCCGAAATTAGTGTCTAAATTCTTTTAAATTCTTTACTAGCCTTTTTATCCCAACACCATTCTGTATTTACTCGAATAACTGTCAAGTATCTGAGCCGAGTAGACTCATGACTGTGATTTGGAATAAAGCTTCCAGGTAAGTAACTATTCCTAAAAATGTTTGTAATTGTTTTTTTAACGACGGGGTTGGGCATGTTTCTGATGGCCTCAACTTTGGTAGGATCAGGTCGAAGGCCATTTGTAGTGAAAATGTGCCCATAATATTTTACCGATGTCTGTAGTAAATCAATTTAACTTTTATTTAGCTTACTTACAGTTTTATTCCAAAAGTATTTTCAATATTTTTTCTAATTTTATGTCATGATCTACTATTGCTTCTTCAATTGTGAGAAAGCGTAGCGTCGCTGTGATCTCGGAGATATGAATGTGTATTTGTGTCACGATCTGTGATAATTTCCTATGTAAATAAATGAACAATAAAACCACTTAACTTTGTTCAAGTCAATCATCTATTCTGTTATGTTATTAATTAATACTTATTTATACTTCACAAGATTCTTGAATATATAAAAAAATATTATAGCACACGCGAAGGTTTGACTGACAATCGATATGACAAACGTCTTAGTGTTTTTACATTTAAAATACGAAGAATCGAACGAACGAGACGTAGAGGTTTTACGCGTAGCTTGAAACCTCTACATCCCCCCCGGTCGGTGAAATTTCAATACAACACAGCAATGTCTCTAAAGGTTGCCGCTAGCAACTAGTAGGAACAAAATGAAAATAGAAAAATCGTTCAAACTTCAGCATGAGAAAACACACATAAAAACACACCACATAATTAACATTGCTGTCTACATATTAAACCAAATCAGACATTTCAATGATTAAGAAAAATTTCACTACCTACCTAACACTACACTGAATAAATCAACCAGTCAGACTTGATATTAAATATTGACAACTTGTGAAACCAGTAAATCTGATAACACATCCAACCGTTTGAGTATCCAAGACCTGTGATGAAAAATTCCCTCACTAGAATCTTCCCCCTCATTTCTTCCAACTGAAAATACAATAACCCTTCGTTTCTTCACTAAAATCTCCCAAACCTTGCAATCATTTATTGTGTATAGTATCCAACACAGACACAATCCAATCGCTATGCGAATACAAAGGGCTTACACATAAATAACCACTAATAACACAGCTTACAAACCTAACTACCTACTTATCTTTATTAAATATCCCATTATTTATATAAAATTACCCCAGAAATAACACGCCTAAATCTTCCCTACATTCTTGTTTGTTGTTGGGTGATAACTGGTAGCCATGAACCCCTCTCATCACAGCTTTGATCCCCAAGGATGTATCAACAACAACATTGCATTGATATGAAGTATTAGCTAGAACAAAAACAAGTATTAGAAATTGAATGTATTTACAATGCAACTAACACTAAAACGCAATAACTCACCCAATATTAAACTTATTTTCATAATCATTATATTAAATATTTAACTACATAATTGAATAAAATTGAAAGAAAATTATAATTTACATTAAAATTGTATGACACCACAACTGACATGACATTGTCAACGTCAAAATCATAGATAACTCGTATCCCTCAATTTTTTGAAAACTATTTGACAGCTTGGGTTTTAGCTATTTGGCCATGCCGTTTGAATGATCATTTGACATCTTGTCGACATTCCTATGAGGTGACTGTTAGACATGCGCAAAACAGAGCACTGCCGCGTAATGTAATATTGCATCACCCTTCATGAAAAGTGATAACACTCTCTAATATTTACCCGAAACATCACTCGGTACTGTTTGGTAACCATTACCCAAAAACATCACTCGGTGTACTGTTTAGTACGTAGTGACGTTTCGGGTAATGCTAATAATGCGTTATATTAGTAATATTGCGATGATTGAAATATTACTGTGATGCGATTATTACATTAAAATAACGTAATGAAATGCTTTTAAGGACATATCAGAACGGGAGTAATATCAAGTATTACGTTATGTTATTGAACTTTATACTGGCTGACTACTAGAACAAAATATCAACATTTAGTTCCTATTTTTGTTTATCACATTGAAATAAAAAAGGTTCCAGGAATTTCCGAAATATCGCTCTGATTATCTCTTTCAAAAGAATTAAGGTTTAATCACTTAAAGAATAAGGTCGTTATTTGTTAAATAAATTACTGTGTTCGATTTGGTTCGGTTCGGTTCGACTTAGAAAACAAAGATACACAACAGACGGAATAATGATAAGCTAAAAAGTACCTTAGCTACCTAAAAACACGATTTAATTGCGGATACTGATGCATATTGCATTGCATAGTATCGAGTAATGTTTCGAGTGATGTTTGGTGCGGCCGAGTGATGCGTAATGTATCAGTACGCCGTCGCGTGATATCACCCGAGTAATATCAGAAGCATTACTTACTCATCTCTAGTGACTGTCAATTATTATCAACTAACCCTCAACTTAAATGTTTTAACATGTCATGATGAATGACATATTTTCTAGTACTAACATCAGATACCTTTTTAATAAGAAAATTGTTTTTCGACACTACAGGGAGTATTCGATATGGACCTGAATAACTGAAATTCCTTTACTTCGATAGGTTGTAATGGTGCAATTAGATCACTCTTTTTTCCTCTCCAAACATAGTTTAAAACTTTCAACGTATCTTTCAATCTCTTTCTCAACATCTGGATAATAATATCTTTCACGAAATTTATATAACGTCTTACGTAAACCAAAATGTCCCCCTATCCATTTATCATCATGAACTTCATGTAAAACTACTTGCAAAAGATTTTTCGGAACAACAATACGATTTTTATAATAGTTACTGACTTTAATTTTATGATATAATTTATTATTCTGAATATAAAATCCTTTATAATTCTGACGTCGTCCTGAACGTAGTCTGTTGAAAATACGTATACAAAAATCATCATTTTGTTGTTCTGTCTCAAATCTAACAACATCTATTCTAAACAATTCCATCCCGTCCTCAACTATACACTCTTTCAAAGTCTGGTTTTCGTCTTTCTTATTATCATCTAATAATGGATTCCTACTGAGAAAATCAGCTATTAAAATATTATTAATATAAACAATTGCATTCCTATATTTGAGGCCTGCTAAAATTTTATCCATTGTTCTTTGAAAAATTGCACCACTAGTCTTCAAACCAAAAGTTAAAACGTTAAATTCGTATAAACTTGACGGTGTTACAAAAGCTGTTTTATGTTTATCAGTTTCATTTAAAGCGAGTTGCCAGTATCCTGAATTTAGATCTAAATCTGCAAAATATTTAGCATTAGATAAATAAAGAATTATGCCATCAATAATTGGTAATGGATAACTATCATAAATAACCTTTTTATTAAGAACTCTATAATCAATACAAAATCTCCAAGAATCATCAGGTTTCTTCACTAAAACAACTGGCGATGAATAAGCACTATTGGATTCTCGAATAATATTCTGCTTAAGTAATTGTTCGACTTGATCTCTAATAATCCTTTGTTGTTCATGTGACACCCTGTATGGTGGTCTGTGAACTGGGTTCTCGTCAACAGTTTTAATCTCAACTTCCATTATATTACAACAACCTAATTGTTCGGATGAAAAAGCAAAGTTTTGTTTATATTCATATAATAAATCATTTAAAAGTTCTTTATGTTGCTTTGAAAAATTAACATTAATGTCAAATTTTATTTCATTAAGCTCATAGCTGTGAAATGATTTTTCATTATTAGTAAATTCTCAATAAATATAGTCTTGTTTTGTCAAAGGGACACACCCTACCTGTTGAATCTCATTAATCAATTCTAAAGAACATGATTCAGCTTGAGAATCTTTTCGACAAAATGGCGCTTTGCATTTATCTAAATCTACAAACTTATCTCCAAAACTAATAATGGCCGAGTTATCATTTAAAAAGTCCTGCCCTTAAATAATATCAGTGGCTAGTTTATGTACAGCAAAAAAAAAAAACAAATAAATTAGACACATTTCCCAGAAATGTTTAACAAGTTTCCATCTACACTTCGGAGTATCTTTAATTAGTAAAGGGTTAACATTAAGTTTTCTATAAAAATCGAATGAAATTGCAGACACAGAAGCACCAGTATCTATAAGTCCTGACACTTCGATGTCATTAATAACCAATTTCAAACTAGGGAAAGAATTTTCCGTCTTCTCTGGACCTTGAGAACTTTCCGTTGTAAATAAATCTTCATGTTGTAACAGGTTACTTCTTAAATCATATCTCATTTGGTTTGAGTTCTGATTGAATTGTCCTCTCTGAGGTTGTCCTCTCATAACCGGAGGGTCAGAGTGCTGTTGTCCACTTGTAATGGGAGACTCGGAGTGCTGTTGACCTCTTGTAGTGGGAGGGTCAGAGTACTGTTGACCTCTTGTAGTGGTAGGGTCAGAGTTCTGTTGACCTCTTGTATTGGGAGGGTTGGAGGGTGATCTCCACTCTTGTTGAGTCGCTCTGAACGTAGAATCACCAAATGGTGGTCTTGTAGGTTGATAAGATGGCGATGTACGAGGCGTTTGGAATAATTCGCGAGACATAGGGCAATCGCCAGCCGATTGAGTATTATTTAATGAACCAGTCAACTTAATAGGTAGACTGACTGTCAAGTCATGATTTTTGTTAAGTAACTGCTCAGACTGCATAAGAGCCATTTTTAAATCTTTTATGGACGTAAAAATGTGGAAGCTGAGTTTATTTTTGTGGAAATTCGATAGGCTACGTAAGAATTGGTTAAAAACGGTTTTATTTTTTATTATGTCAGCCTTTGAGGCTAATTCCTCCAGTCTATAGAGGTAATCTAAAATAGGTTCGCCATTATTCTGTCTGGTATTATAAAAATTCGCGATTTGGTCTTCTCCGTCAGAAAACTCGGACACTAATTTGGCCTTGATTTCCGTAAAACTTAACGAACATTTATTTGTTATTCTCCTAATAAGTGAAAGAGCAGCGTCTGACAAATAAGCTGCGATTATTTTAGTTTTCGTTTCCTCAGGCCAACCATTGATTGCAGCAATGGTTTCATATTGTTCAAAAAAAAAACATTAACATGGCCCGAATAGCCGTTGAAAAGAGTAATGGCGCCTCCACTGTGAGAAAGCGTAGCGTCGCTGTGATCTCGGAGATATGAATGTATATTTGTGTCACGATCTGTGATAATTTCCTATGTAAATAAATGAACAACAAAACCACTTAACTTTGTTCAAGTCAAACTTCTATTCTGTTATGTTATTTATTAATACTTATTTATACTTCGCAAGATTCTTGAATATATAATAGTAGTTTATGAAACTGGTACATAATGAGAGGTATTATACACGAGTGTGAGTTTAAAAAACGAGCGGAGCGAGTTTTTTAAAAGTATCACACGAGTGTATAATACCTAGTTATGTGCAGTTTCATACACTACTTTATCTACTCTCATTGAACACGAACATGTCAAATAAAAGATAAAGATTTCCATGCTAAAAAGTCTTGATAACATTTATCGTATAATTTTCTTGACTTTACTGGTAGTAGATTAAGACAGACTGCTGTCGCACTCTCTAAAATGTCGGGCGACGTCAAATTTTCTGCACTTTCACTATCAGACATTTTAATAAACACTAATAATTATCTACCGAAACACAAACGTACTATGACGCCAAAATTCCCGTTATCACCGCGCATGCGTCAAAGCGCGCGCAGCCACAGATAAAAAATTAAATAGATGTATCTATGATCTGTAATCGTAATGAAAAAAAAATATTATAAGATTATTTTGTTAGAGAAATAGTGTCATAATTAAATTTTTTAATTACATTTCGATATCCTGTTTATAAAGTACGTCTATATAAACTCGTTTCGAGTTTTGTATTTTGAATTTAACGATTTGAGAGTAGATATAAATTATTATAGCACACGCGAAGGTTTGACTGACAATCAACGTCACAACACACACGTCTAAGTGTTTTTACATTTAAAATACGAAGAATCGAACGAACGAGACGTAGAGGGATCTGGTGACGATGATATACCAAAAGGTAATTCTTTCCAGCTATATTTACCAGACGGCGTCCAAAACGTAGTGAGCTAACTACTCTTTTCTGATAGTTTCAAGTGCCAGAACCCTTATTTGACGTCAAATGTGGAGAAGACCTTAGCTGCAAATAACTCTGGTAATACTGTAGTGTATTGGAAATTCCGTCTCTTAATTGATTTGTTCTAAACAAATACAAAATTTATCTTTTTTCTGTACTATTAAAATATTAATTACCCAATCTGTGTGGTTGTCTTTTCAATAATTCCTTCTTTAACTAATCTTTGTATTTCTTCTTTCACGGGCTGGAGCATGAGGAATTTTATTTATTAAAACATTATTGCACTGTTAATGGTACAATTGGCAGGAGTTTGACTGGCGTGCTGTATAAGAAGGCCCTGGTTTTGAGCGCGGTGTGTGCAGGCGCATTGTCGTGGTGGAGCAGTAGTCCGCCGCGGAGCCTAGTGCCCAGAAAACTTATGGTAAATATTTAGTAGTATACCATTCGGCGTTGATGCTTCTTTGGTCTCGTAAGGGAATCGACACCAAGTGCCCAGTCAAATTATACAAGCTGGCGATCAAAATCTTCACCCCGCATCGAGATCGCGTCACTTTGGTAGTCGTTGGTTCATTTGAAACACCCAAACTGTCGACATGCGCTTGGTTTCTGGATCGTATTGATAAATCCAGGACTCATCACCTGTAACGATGTCGCCATCGTTACAGGTGCGAGTCGAGCCTGGTTCAAACTTGTTCAGCATATCACGGCACCATTTCACCCGGGCCTGCTTCTAAGCGTCGGTGAGGGAGTGCGGCAGTCAGCGTGATACAATCCTCCTCACGCGAAGATGCCCATGCAGAATCTCGTAAACGCTTCCTGATCCAATCTTCAATGTGTGCTGAATCACTTGATACGAGGGTCAAACCGAAAGTTCTTAGAAAATCAAAAACAGATTACATTGCCAGTTATTAGTTTTATTATATATTTTCAAAATATTGTCCATTGACGTCAATACACCGCTGCATGCGATGAAACCACTGGGAAAAGCACTTTGCCCACTCGTCCTTAGGGGTCTCTTCAATGGCATCGCGATACGCAGCCACCGCTTCTTCAGCATTCATAAACCGCTTTCCTTTAAGTTTTTCTTTAATTTTTGGAAATAAATAAAAATCACAAGGCGCGAGGTCGGGGCTATACGGCGGGTGACCCAGTAATTCAACGTTTGATGTCGCCAAATAGTCGATCGTTCGCTTGGCGGTGTGCGACGAGGCGTTGTCGTGGTGAAGGAGGATCCTACTGCGAGGTCGTTTCTCTCGAACTTTTTCCAAGACAAGTGGCAAACAATTGGTAGTGTACAATGGTACACTACCAATTGTTTGCCACAAAACCAAGCCAAAAAACAGTTTCTGCAGAATGCTGCAGAAACTGTTTTTTGATCCTCTAACACAATTGTTGCGAAATGACCTATCCTTCCAAAGAACGAGGCCACCATTTTTTTTCCCGCACTTCGATCTCTCTTCACTTTAGTTGGCAACTCCTCGAAAGGCAACACCCACTGAGCAGATTGTCTTTTGGTTTCAGGATCATAACAGTAAATCCAGCTTTCGTCACCTGTTAGTATGTCGAACACAGCATTTGAGTCACCTCCGTTAAATCTTTCAATCATTTTACGGCACCAATCCACACGATGGAGTTTTTGAGCCTTAGTCAAATTATGAGGTATCCACCGGGCGCAAAGCTTCCTGACCGCTAAATGTTCGTGGAGGATTTTGTGCACTTGACTCATACCGATGCCTAAGCTTGTCCGAATCTGCTGATAGGTCACTCTTTTGTCAGTCTCTATCATACGCCGCACAACACAGATGTTATTTTCAGTCGTCGCCGTAGAAGGCCGTCCCTCACGTACATCATCAGTGAGATTAGTGCGACCACGTTTAAACTCATTAAACCAGAGCTGGAATTGTGTAAAGCAATCGTATTCATTTGACAGTTCATAACTTACGGTTTGATCTGTCAAACCCTTTGTTCTTTGCCGTTTGATAGATCATACCGTACGTTTTGAATTGTCAAATGAATACGATTGCTTTACACAATCGCACCCCAGTTGTAAACAGTCGCACGAGATGGGGCTTCATCGTGAAAGGCCAATCGTAGTCTATCATAACTTTCTTGTTGACTTAAATGACATCGAAAGTCATAAAAAATCATTGCACGAAAATTTTCTCGTGTTAAATTCATGTTGACGTGACACAGACAATTTTCAATTTGCCGCCAAATCGTAAAACAAATGACAAATGAATGAAATATATACTCAGTAATATTGGCAAAGAGTTCTATTTTCAAATTTTAGAATATTTTTTTTATTATATTGTTTATAAGTGGCCAGTTCTAAAAACTTTCAGTTTGACCCTCGTATGTAATTCGCCTATTATCTTGGATTACATTTTTCGCTGCTTGCATTTTTTACAGTGTGTTAGTTTTATACAAAAATATAAAACAATTTCAAATATAAAAAGCTTATTCGAAGTGATCTCTGTTGGCGCAATACAGTCCTTTAAACGTTGAGGCCAGTTATCAATAGAAGCATGACGCACTCTTTCCATGGAAAAAATCTTCACTGCCAATCGTATGGATTGTTTTAGGGACTCCAAATTATCATCCAAATTTAGAGCAAGTCGTCCTATCTAAAACTGACCATAATTCATAATCCAGCGGATTAAGATCGGGACTAGACGACGGCCAGTCTTCAGCTCTGACGAAGTCCGAAACGTTCGCTTCTAACCAAGATTGCATGGACCGAGATTTATGACCTAGCGCCGAATCTTGTTGGAAATACCATGCTTGGTTAATGAACATGGTTTTGTTAAAAGGCTTAACTACCTACCTCAAGCATGGTATCTTTATACACTTGTGCCGATGTTGTGATACCTTTTTCCCAAAGTATGTCTAAGTCACTCCTTCAGTATTATGTCCAGACTGTGTACTCGTATTGTGGTATTTTACTTAGTGGAAGTAAGTGGATTTCCTAATTCAGTTAAAGTCGGCACGGAACCCTCAGTGCGCGAGTCCGACTAGCACTTGGCCGGTTTTTTCTTTTTGGGTTCACCGTCTACTCTTTAGCTTTGATAATTATTATCTGTGGAGTAAATTCGATCGATATTTTTTACAAGGATTTTATTTATTTGATGTCGTCTGCTTTTTTGTACTCTTATTTCATGTGTTCGTGCCGTTACTCTTTCTTGTCGTGCTAGATGTTTAAGAACTGTAAATCACTTCAAAACTAAAATGCACTAAAAGTCTTACATAAACATTTTTTACCCTTTAGTGCATTTTAGTTTTGAAGTCGGTTTTTACTTTTTTAAAGTTATTTTTTTTAATTATCAAAAATTGGTATCCCACCAAACGACATTTTTGTCTATGTAATTAAAAAACAGAGTAAAGGTGTGTGAATCTTAAAGAATGCTCAAATATTCGTTTTAGTTTAGTTTAGTTTGCTGTTAAGCGTGTAATTTCAAACCAGTCCAAAAGTTTTGGGCCAAATTGGTACACTTCAATCTCCGGGAATTCCGACATCCTTGTAAGTTATATTATGAGTTATTTCCTGTCCTTTATTCTGAGATGTTAAAAGCTGGTTGTGTCATGAAAAGATTCCATAGATGTGGTGCTAGGATACTAGGATAGTGGTCTATATTGTCTATAGCGAAATTACTTGGGTAAAGATCTATCTCTCCTTCACATTTTTTTACCAAACGTGAATACGCCGATAATATTTCCATTACTCGTTGCAATGAAACAATGAAATAGAAATTCCAAGCTCGTGGTAGTCTGTCGATTAATCCTTGTGCTCTAAACTGACTGAAAATATGTAGCCCAAAAATACTATGTTGTGGTTGTTTCACTAGACTCAAGTGACGAATGCTTTCCGTTGTAGATAGTGTCGATTATACATTGTACATTATTAACTCACAGACCATGATCGCAGGTTTTGTATGTCTTCCTCAAGTTTGAACGGAGCTTCCATAGAGTGTAGTATTTATCAGAGCCAGTAGCGCTCGTGGAACATTGTTCAAACCAAAATTAACTGGATTTTCTTGCATAGTATTTCTCACGTTAAGAATAAATCTTCTTAATGTAAGAGCATCACCATCAAAGTCTTGTTAAAACTCTGTGAATAAATTTCATCGTGTCTCTTCCTAGAACGTATTCTCTTACAGACTGTTTCAATTAACTCGGGCAAGCAAGCAAGAATCTTTATTCTAAACCTTGTCGAGTGTGGCAAAGTTAAAGCGCCAATTGGTTTTTTGAAAAGTTCAGAGAGCCTTTCCTGATGCATTGGTGTCAAGTCTGGAACTTTGAATATGTAGTCAATTTCTTCAATTTGCATTCCTTGTTCCATGACGCCAATCAAATCTGCAAACGCCATTCTAACTAGTTCCAGTATCACTCTGCAGATCACTTGTTCTGCATTGAACAGCATTGAACAGAAAAGCGAGTCAGACATGGATTATGATATTTGGTCTTGAGCCTCAAGATCACCTGCACTCAAGGTTGCAAAGAGCTTTGTGTCTTGAAGAGATTGTATGTAATAGGTTATATAGTCAATGACGTTTGTAGTAGTAACATTCATCTTAAGTAAATTCTACTTACCAATGAAACTAATGAGCGAGAAGCCCGGAAATAGCTTGATCTTGGCTTTTCCAAATTTTCTTTCGATTCCTTTAATTGTGCGCCTGCATACTTTGTGTTGCATTTTTTTGTGTCATTTTGCTTGTTTTTTTATTGAAAGTCTGAACTATCCCACCACCTTGGTTAAAGCTGTAATCTAAAACCCGTGTGGCAGAGCATGTTTAAAATCTTTTAATTTTTACAATCAATATTATAAAAGCCCTGTGGCAGTTAATCTGATCATTTCCAAGAAGCTGTCGATATTAACTGCGTAGTATGTACATGTGGAAAAGGATCATGGAGTTTAAACCAATCAAATAGAATATTTACTCGTACGTCAGCATTGTCTTTTTCAGTATTGAGTCACTGGAATTTACGTGTTGTTCGGTCGACTCTAAGGAGGTAATACAGAACTTCTCAATTTCCTTACTAATAGTATTTATTTTTTTGTACGCCAGTACAAAGCATATACCCGTTTACACAAAACACTTTCTTTCGTACTTCGACCACAAGAAACTTCTCCTACGGTTTTCTTGGATTTCATGAAATGAAAATGGAATGACTTTATTCGACACAAAGTACAATGGAAGAAAGAACAAAAAAACAATCCAATTGAATATAATAATACTTGTGTCGAAAAGGTCATGGCATGGCATGTCACAAAGGCATGTCACGATACCGAACCCTTTCCATCACACTTGATCACACACAAATATATTGATTAGTGAAAAAAATACAAAATATTAATGATAATATAACAATCACATTATCGTTCATAACCCTTAAAAATAACAATAAATGACATTCCATAAGAAAATCTATAAATAAAATATTTGGATTATACATTCATTATCCAGAAATATAAAATACGTGACGATAAAGAAATAATAACAAAGTACAAAAAATAAAATAAAAACTCATTAACCACATGGCACTGCCGCTGCCAAACTATCGATAAAAAAAAAACTCGACGAGCTCCGGTCGGCCATTTTGGTGATTTTTGACACTCAGTGATCGCGATTCGGGATATTACATCATCGTTGTTCTGGTCGGTAATTCGGGATTCATCATCATCACTATCAGCCAAAGGACGTCCACTGCTGAACATAGGCCTCCCCCACGGCTTTCCACAGCGACCGATCACAAGCGGTCTGCATCCAGTTTGATCCTGCGATCTTTTTAAGGTCGTCTGTCTATCTTGTTGGTGGACGTCCCACGCTGCGTCTATGGTCGAAGGGTCTCCAATCTAGAACTTTCCTGCCCCAACAGCCGCTATGTGCCCTGCCCATTGCCACTTGAGCTTACTGATTCTCAAGGCTATGTCCGTTACCTTAGTTCTTCTACGTATCTCCTCATTTCTGATTCAATCCCGTAGAGAAACACCCAGCATAGCCCTCTCCATCGCTCGTTGTGTGATTTTGAACTTCTTTATGAGGCCCATAGTAATAGACCATGTTTGGGATCCGTATGGCATCACTGGTAACACACACTGGTTGAAGACTTTCGTCTTCAGACACTGAAGTCGATGAGATGAGAAGAAACTCTTGCGCAATCTCCCGAACGCTGCCCAGCCGAGTTGGATTTGTCGATTGACCTCTTTCTCGAAGTTTGACCTACCTAATTGGATCACTTGTCCCAGGTAGACGTACTCGTCGACAACTTCGAGAGTTGAGTTTCCAACGGATACTGGAGTGGGTACGACAAGCGAGTTCGACATAATTTTCGTTTTTACCATTCACAGTTATTGAGTTTTGACAGAACCAGTGCCTTGCAAAGCGCAACCCTCAATGCTTCACTCAGGTAAGGTCAGATTCTGTACAACAGCCTTAATCTGTAGAAACAATTTCTAACACATTCCACTATGTGATTTTCAAATCTGAGGCTGCTGTCGAAGACCAACCCCAGGCTCCGCGCCTTTTTATGAGACTTTGTTGGATGACCACATCTGTCCATGTACCTCAATTATATTATTCTGTTCGTTTCACGGTGAAGAATCCATTTCAGAAATTCTCATATATTTGCTCATCCATAGTTTCTTCCAGACTCAGCATACCTTGCAGATACAGGTGGGCTGGTTTCATACAAAAAGTTAAAATATGGCAGCATTCTGCGCACTGCATCAAGGTGTTCTTGGAAAAGTCCAAGTCTTACAGCGCGAAAAAAATCAAGTGTTATTGTAACCGTTTTGAAATATTGCACCCACAATTGTGCCGTTGGACCTCGATCTTTTTAATCATCGAGTTTGTCCAGAAATGTTGAAAGAAAAATGTTTGAGTTATCCATATATCCTTATTTCTACGTTTGAGTAGGATACATCTCAGTGCAATATATGACCTCTGATGCTTCTTGAGTAAGCGTGACCGCTCAGCATCTTGTCCACATAAGTGCGTTTAATTTATTACCAAGAGCTTCCTTAAGGCCACTTCCGTGCATTCTGTATCTTATGCTTCCAAGAAAAGGCATGAGCAAATGGAACCTCTTTATTTCAAAACGACATGTCATAAGTTTGAGCTAGAATCTGCGTCAGATTAACATCTACCATTTCACGTGCTTTAGAGTAGAGGGATTGATCAAAAGTAATTACACACGATCCGTGCGACTTGGCAATATCGAGAGCGCAAAGTAAAGTTGCGTAAATTGTGTCAATTTCAATTCAACAAAAAAATCAATTCATATTTAGTGAGCTGCTCAAGATAACGTAACACAATTTCCTCCATTTTCATTATAGCCAAAAAAACCGGCCAAGTGCGAGCCGGGCTCGCGCACTGAGGGTTCCGTGCCAACTTTAACTGAATCAGGGACTTATTTCCACTTAGGAAAATACCATAATATTTTGTTGACCGCAAACATAACTTTGTTTTTCATAGTGTTTGTATGAAGTACAAAGTTATGTTTGCGGTTGTTGAAAATCTGCTATATCTCAAAAACTTCTTGTTCGATCTCGTTCAAACCAATTTTCGTTGAAAGTATTTGGTAAGATGAACATAATATATTTTTTTCAAAATTTACACTCGCTTAGTTTAGAAGTTAGATGGGGGGGACGCCCATTTTACCACTTTGGAAGCATCTAGCTATGAAACGTTAGACTATCAAAGAAAATGGTTTTAGGAACCTCTATGTCTTTTTAAAAGATCTATCCATAGACACCCCACACGTTTGACAATTTTTTTTTCGTTTTAGTTTTATGTATGAAATACAGAAAGGCTCAAAAGTGAAATTGTGATGAAAAAGAACGTAGGCGTATGGCAGCCGTTATTGCATGGTTTGTTTAAGTACACTTTGTTTTTAAATGATAACTTCTCCTTTTTTGTTTTTGACGATGACTTCTTTTAAAAAAATCCAATTAAGTTTTTGCAATTTCTTGAATAATATTATCCAACATTTTACTAGGAGGTGGATAAGATTTAGTTTCAAATATTCGGATATCTTCTCTAATAACTGCTGCTGCAGCTACAATTCTTAGCCTTTCTGCCGAAAGATATATTTTTTTACTTTCGCACCAAGTTTTTGATAGAATATAAGCTTGTGCATTACGGAAAAAGACATGATTGTGGAAGCTCTAACTTTTTTCGTAATTACGATATTGGTTAAGTACTTCTGTTATAGTTTGTAATGATAGTTTTAGCATCTTGCATCTTGCATTTATGTCAAGACATATTTAATCAAATTTAGTGTAAGTTGAGAATCATTATTATTTTAGATGTAATTGAAAATCTCTAAAATAGCTTCTGTAACTTGATTATCTTGACGAGGTTTCTCAAATAGCCCGAGAGCGGTACGATTTCGTTGTATGGGGATTAAACATTAATTCGTAACAGCAATTTTTTTAATTAAATAATTAGATTTAAATATTTATTATAGGATAAGTGAAGAATCCACCTAGGTTTATGACTGTGTCATTTTAAAAATATTAAAAGAAAATTTAAAAAAACCTAAAAATCAAGGCAAAAATTCTATAAGCATTATTTTTTTTTACATAATGTAAGTTGATCATTTTGTTTCTAATAACAAGAAAATCCACCAATTTTAAATTAAATGGAACACAACTAAACTTCAGAATAATGTTTAAAAAAAGAATATAAATTCGTTATATTCAGGAAAAAAATGCTAACAGGCAACTTTTTATTTTACTATGTTTCATTCATATTCCTTAACTAAACTTGTACCGAATCCACCAAAAAAAATAAGTGGATATACAACTTTTTTTCAGGGCTTATTTATTATGATAGCAAAAATCTACCAGTCAAACTGACAAAGTAGACTTTACTTTACTATTGAATTAGCTATTAAGTAATTAAAATCCACTAATAATTTCAATAATTTACATGATATAATGGATAAATTAAAAATAGACGTACGAGGGGGTTGCGCGGTGCGCTCGGCGGGAATAGAGAGAACACAACACAACCTATTTGGGCCCCTCGGCGCGCCCGCCGGGCGGCGGCATCGGCTCAAGGCCGCCGGCCGATTTTTAATATTTTGTGTTTTGACGGAAAATTATTTATGTGAAGTGGTGCTAGTTTCGCGTTTTAACGCCTCTTAAGCAAATATCACACAGGATGCGGTCTGCAGCCGGCGCGGGCGGCCCGCTCAAGAGACCGCAGCTTACAATGTATGTTAGCATGTCGGTCCGGTCTACCGTCTAAACAGCGCGGTCTGATGAAGCCGTCCGGATCTAGCGCTTCAAGTAATTTCTGACAGGGCATGCAGTCCCTATCTTGAGTTATTTTACCGTCTGATGCGGTAGTATCGCGTCGAACTGCCCGCTAGCCCGTGTTTGCCACCCGGTGCCTCCAGACCTGATATATATATTTTTATGTTAATATTTTATAATGTACTGATGTACTAATTTTTATAATGTACTGAGTGTACTGATACATTTTTTTTTTCAAAAAATGCCAAAATCGTTGTCTTTACAAACTTAGTTTTTGCTACAATATATAAAATTTAATAACAATTTTATAAAGTTTAATGGCAAAAATTACTTTGTAATGTCAACTTATTTTGACGAAAAATTAGCACAAAATGTCGGCGTTTCCACCAAGTGAGCAGCTCCAGATTCAATTAAATGTATATTTATCATTTAGTTACAGGTTTAAAACAATTGTAGAAACAAGGTTTTCTTTTTGTAATGCGATTGAATGAAAGATATTTGGTTAAATGTGTGCTCACTCAGTCCTCACAAGCTGTCAGCCATATCTCCATACTGAAAAAAGTTTGTCGATTCATTCAGTGTTCTTTTTTTTGTTACACCTCTCTTTAATTGGAGCCTGTAATTTCAGATCGTCAGGTTTCGTATTAAAACATTTTCTATTAATTATTTGTGCTCACTCCATCCACACGCTATTGTATCTCTATGAACAAACTATAGTAGATTCGCATTCCATCGTTTACATTGTATGAATTGGCTAGAAATAGGATTATTCAGCATAAAAACAAACCACTTTTACTGTGCGTTCATGAGTGAAACAAATCCCTGGTGCTCACTCCATCCGCCATCGATAAATACTTAAATCTTTTTTGCTAACTTACCTTAAAAGAATGAGTGAACATATGATTTTTTTGGTCAAAAATACTATAAAATATTCGGCAGTACACAGTTTGATATTACTTTTTACTTTTATAGATAAACAAAACTAAATTTCTGGTTTAAATGACATATAATAGGGTGTCTCCACGTGTAAAATAATAAGAGGACATAAAATAAGACTGAAAAATGAGACGGTTTAATCCTTAACCAATTCTCGCGCAATTCGTATACGAAAAAAGTTCACCAATCAAATTTTCTTTGTTAAAGAAAAAAAATCTCAGAGTCACGATTTCTATATACACAACCTGGCGATAAATACTCTTACAATTAAAAATAAGAAAGATATTACATTTTAATTTGGAATCAGTCATTTTTCTACGATAGCTCATTGTGTTTTCTAATTTTGGAGCCAATACATTTTATAAAATTTTGCGATATTAAAATGGAGTAGGGTGATAAAGAAAACCGAATCGCTCTAATTGCATGACACAAAGTTGGTATGGTGCCAAATGAAATTTTTAAACTCCCCATACGCTTGGTATTAGTCATATGTTTGTGTACCGGGCTATGAATATGCACAATGAGACCTCCTGTGTTTTTGACATAATAATAAAAAAGATCTGGCCAGCCACGTAGTTTTCGTACGAAAAAGGTGGTCAAAGCAGTAAGGGAAAGAATTCGCAGACATCCTGTCCGAAAGCAAAAGATTTTATCTCGGAAGATGAAGATAGCACCCAGAACCATGTCGCGTATTTTAAATGATGACTTAGGACTTGCAACCTATAAGAGACGCACTGGTTTAATTTTAAATTATCACTTTTAACTGATAATTTAAAAAAGAATGGGGTAAAAATATCAAAAAAACACAGTCACAGAAAAATTTTGTTCACGGATGAGAAAATCTTTACTATTGAGCAACATTTTAACAAACAAAATGACCGTATTTATGCTCAAACCTCTAAGGAAGCTTCCCAATTAGTCGGCAGAGTGCAACGTGGGCATTACCCGAATTCAGTGATGGTTTGGTGGGGTGTTAGCTATGAAGGAGTGACTGAGCCATATTATTGTGGAAAAGGTATCAAAACATCGGCACAAGTGTATCAAGATACCATTTTTGAGAAGGCAGTTAAGCCCCTTAACAATACCATGTTCAATAACCAAGCGTGGTCTTTCCAACAAGACTCGGCTCCGGGTCATAAACTCGGTCCACGCAGTTTTGGTTAGAAGCGAACGTTTCGGACTTCATCAGAGCTGAAGACTGGCCGTCGTCTTGTCCCGATCTTAATCTGCTGGATTATGATTTATGGTCAGTTTTAGAGAGTATGGCTTGCTCTAAACGCCATGATAATTTGAAGTCCCTTAAACAATGCATACGATTGGCAGTGAAGAATTTTCCCATGGAAAGAGTGCGTGCTTCTACTGGCCTCAAAGTTTAAAGGACTGTATTGCAGCCAACGGAGACCAATTCGAATAAGATTTTTAAATTTAAATTGTTTTATATATATGTATAAAACTACCACACTGTAAAAGTAATAAATATTATTTTCATTTTTTTTGTGACAATATTTATGGCAAGACTAGGTATTCAGTTTTTGGTCTTGCGATAGTTTTTTACATGTATCTACATTCTTTCATTTTTCTTGATTTTATGGTAAAACAGTTAAACTCGCAATTGAAGTACCACACGAAAAATTTCGATTGCCACGAGAAGAATAAGAACAAGAAGAAAAGGTTCCAGCAGTGGAAAACTGCTGGAAATATAAAGTTGCATATAGACTTAGGTTTTGGATATTGCCTTGTTTCATTCCTCATCAACAGAGTCCAGAAAAAAAAACCTTAAAAAATAAATGTGGGAAATAATCCCTGTGCCTGGGTTAGGACTTCCTTTTTTGTCGCTACGTATAAAGAAGTTTGTTGAAATGTTATAAGTATGCAATACATATAAATGTCAGCAAAAATACCTAGTATTCAAAAGAAAGTTATTTCATGTTGACATAAACAGGCAAAAGACGTATAGTTCCCACACAACGCGTAGCTCCAACGAGCTAAGGTCATATTATGTTCCCTAGATGTTTATTTTCCTTATTTCACAAAGTCCCGCAAGAAATTAACAATTATTTTGTAATTCCAATTCAAAAAAATAGAATCTCCAACATACCTAAAAATCGAACGGCGTATCTTCCTTCGTTTAGTCATAACCGATAAATTCACGCACATTGACCGAAAATCACTTGTCAGTTAAAACTCAAATGGCAGTCAGTGTCACACACGTTCTTTCCTAATGTATAGTGTTAAAAATGACTATGAAATAGTCAAAAACGGTCATCAACTGTCAAAAATGGTAATATTCATTCATATTGATTCAGTAATATTATATTACTTTTTTGGTTGTGCGTACACGCAATTAGTCGAATTCGGTAGGTCACGTAAATTTCGCGCAGGTCCGTGAAACACCGTTTTTTTACATCTTATTTCAACCATATTTACAAAAAACAATAACAAGGCCTAATAAGTAATCATAGCTCATTCACACAACGACACAAAAAGTGTTTTATTTTTGCAAAAACTGAGTCAGGAAATTATATTTACGGTTCATCACATCCGGTCAAATTGATTGTATTTGACCGGTCATATGTAGTTTATGACAAATGTGAACGGTTAGATATATTCATTTTACATTTAGTACACAAAACCTCAAAATTTAAACTAACCCAAACCCCAGCCCAAACAAAGTACCTATTAAGAACAAAACCTTTTCCTTCAGGCAAGTAAGCAAGGATGACACGCAGCAAGCGTGAACACGAGAAGTTAAGTCAGCAAAGTCCTGCTATTTTATCACGTGTAGACACCCTATTCCATGTCCTTCATACAAAATAAGAAACTTTGTTTAACTCTAAAAGTAAAAAAGAAATAGCAAACTGGGAACTTCCGAATATTTTATAGTATTTTTGTACAAAAAAATCATATGTTCACTCATTCTTTTAAGGTAAGTTAGAAAAAAGATTTAAGTATTTAGCGATGGCGGATGGAGTGAGCACCAGGGATTTGTTTCACTCATGAACGCACAGTAAAAGTGGTTTGTTTTTATGCTGAATAATCCTATTTCTAGCCAATTCATACAATGTAAACGATGGAATGCGAATCTACTATAGTTTGTTCATAAAGATACAATAGCGTGTGGATGGAGTGAGCACAATAAATTAATAGAAAATGTTTTAATACGAAACTTGACGATCTGAAATTACAGGCTCCAATTAAAGAGAGGTGTAACAAAAAAAAGAACACTGAATGAATCGACCAACTTTTTTCAGTATGGAGATATGGCTGACAGCTTGTGAGGACTGAGTGAGCACACATTTAACCAAATATCTTTCATTCAATCGCATTACAAAAAGAAAACCTTGTTTCTACAATTGTTTTAAACCTGTAACTAAATGATAAATATACATTTAATTGAATCTGGAGCTGCTCACTTGGTGGAAACGCAGACCATTTTACTCAGTACATCGGGTACATCAACCCCTTTTCGGATGGATATACCCTTTCCACCCTGTAAACTGAACTCCGGTTTGTACTAAGCCCGATATTATTACAGTATAAAAAAGTAAAAACCGACTTCAAAACCAAAATGCACTAAAAAGTCTTAAATAAACTCTTGAACATTGAAAGGAAAGGAATCCATTTTAGGGAAACAATTTCTTTTTGGAGTCGGTGCCTGTCGCAGGTGAGGCTGAATTTTCAAAGTGATGGCACCGACTCCAAAAAGAAATTGTTTCCCTAAAATGGATTCCTTTCCTTTCAATGTTCAAGAGTTTATTTAAGACTTTTTAGTGCATTTTGGTTTTGAAGTCGGTTTTTACTTTTTTAAAGTCAATTTTATTTCTCCATTTTTAGAGTTTACAAGGGGAAGTTGCACCTTATGACTCTGTTCTTTAAGAAGCTACAAACTACCTATCATATGTTCTGTCATTATAATTACTGAACTCCTAAGCGTTAAGGAGTTCCACCATCAGCTCAGCCCCACAAGATGTGGACTATCAGAAGTAACAATACGTCAACATTAAGATTTTAGTAATATAACACTTACGTGCCTTTAAAATTTGAGGGCTTCCCTCGATTACACCAAGATCCCATCTTCAGATCCCAAATCGGCAACAATGGGACCAACTTGAAGGTACACCCTCTAAGTAGGCGAAAAAAATTTTCAAATCGGTCGACTAACGACTGAGATATCAGGTAACAAACATACAAAAAAAAATAAAAAAAACATACAGTCGAATTGATAACCTCCTCCTTTTTTGAAGTCGGTTAAAAATATCATTGAACAAGCGCGGCGCGATACATGACGTGGCCAGTACCTACAAAGTTTATACTGTAAACTTGATATGCTCTTGAGTGTACATTTTACCAAGACGAGCAGCGCGGCCGGTAGGTATTTAGTACCGGAGTCGCTTGCTACATCGTCTTGCGTCAAGTGATTCGAATCGTTTACCTATTCATCAAAGAAACTATGAATAATATTCAAGTGGTATCGTATGACGTTCACATAAGATTCAATTTAGCAATGCGGAAGCTATATGGTGTATAATGTATTATTATTTTCATAATGATAATTATTTAAGGTGGATTTTGGGATTTATAGTTTTATATTATCCTTAAATTAAGAATCCACCAAAGTTGACCGCTGTTAAATTTTTGCTACCTGTGTTATAACGCGAAAACAAAAAATCTATGATCCATTTCCAAAAAATGGTGGATTTTGAGAGTATTGTGTTTAGTTTAATACTTTTAGCCAATTTCTGCTTAAAACATTCTGATAGTATTATTTTCCTGGAGTAGATTGCACAAAAAAGTAAAACAACCTCCGTTATAAAAAAGTGTAACTTCCACGTTTCTTTTAAGGTGGATTTTGGTAGCAGTGCCAAATGCCGATCAAAATACAAACATTTCCACTGAAAAAATGGTGATAGTATTTTTGCTGTGAAATTTCGCCATTTTCGGGACACTATTTTTTTTTAATATATTCCAGTGCGACAATGCGGTGGATTCAAAAACATTGTCTCTTAAAATCACGAATTAAGCCCATATAAAAAAAATTGGCCTGTTATTGAATTTTTTCCAAAAAAATCGTAAGTGTCCTGGGGTAAAAAGGCGATGATGATGATGACTTTTTTGTAAAGGGGCCGTCCATTAATCAGGTCGTTTTTCTCATTTTTAGACTCCCCCCTCCCCCCTGGTGATATTTGGTGAGGTTTGGGAAATTCGGGAAAAAATTTTTTTCGGTACTGAAGTGATGCTGTGACCGCGCGCTCTCCGCCCTCTATCTCGAAAACGGTTGTCGTAATTCTCTGAAAAGTCAATTATTTTTAATGCAAATTTGGTATTGCCGCATGCTCTTTCTAATGTAGTAGTGGCTCTTAAATTTTGAAAACTCAGCTTTAAGTTCTGTCACTATATCTCGAACTTTTCCTCTCTGCACTTATTTCACGGTTTTCTTAGTAGTAAAACTTTTTTCCGCTTTTTGGTATGTATGCATAACTCTATCCCATCTAAACCATGTAATTTCGTCTTCATTTTTTTCCTCTTTGTATTGTAGGCTCCGGTTGTTGCAATTTACACATTGTTCGTACATGCAAGTATACAAGTTTTTGTCACAAATCGACTTATTGATAGTATCTTCGAGGTGTTTAAAGTCTATTACATTTGTGTTTTTCAGAGCAATGATAAGATACTCCATGTTGCTATGCTTTACGCACATACACGTATCTTTATTTTTGGCCGTGGGTGACAAAACGTAAAGTCGTAAAGCTGTGCGTTCCCCCTTCTTTTTTATAAATTTCGTATATTTTCTGTAATTTGTCAGTTAAATATCTGATCTGCATCTGCTATCAGAGCGTTTACCTATATTTTTTTTTTTGAGTTCACCAACTTTTGACTCATAAAGTAACTTTTCACGATAAAGTTTCTTGCAAATTGCTTCATTTTTTAATTTTAATATGCGAACATTTTCTAAAGCCCCTAGATAACTCTTACATATTTTATTGTAACGAATTTTTAAGACAGGAGCTGTGATGTTTTGGGACTTCGATAAACTTGGGGTTGCTCTTTGATTTTCGTTTTCTTTTTTTATTATTTTTTTATTTTCTCTTTTCTTCCCTACATTGTTTTCTTCTACTTTTTTATCTTCTTCTGTCAACTTACTTATTTTTTTTTTCGGATCTTCTTAAGTCGTTCTAACGACTACTTCCACTGCTCTTCAATATTTTCAGGGTTTTGTTTAGGTTTCTCCCGGGAGCGTTTAGCTCTTTTTGCTACCGTGAGAGCTATGTTCACTGAAATGTAGCATACCTATATATCGCATTATATACTTAATCAATACACAGGGTGATTTGTAATTCGATGCGGTCCTTGGAATGGGTGATACTAGACCTTATTTGCAACAATCGAACCCAACAAACAAGACCCGCAAGCAAGCTGTGTATCGACTGATGAATTACATTGGTCGATAGCACGGAGCGCATATCGACTTGCAACTTTCGTTGGTCGTTATCTTGCATGCGGGGAGTCCCCGGATGCTGTATACCTAACGAGTTATTACTAACGACTATTGAAAATGCGCCATACGAGCGGGAGTGAGTGACTGGGATACCTCGCATGCATTGATGTCCGGGACCATCAATTCAATTCTTCGGTTCCTTCGGGATGTCATTTCCATACGTAGTAGTATAGTTCATGTATTCGGGTGCCCGCCATACATATATCATGATACTTTTTTTTCATTTTACAATTTCACTTTTCATCTTTCTTTCTGTCTTTGACAATTATTTTTTAGTTTTGTCTATTATTTATTGCACAGACAAGTAAACAGGAAGTGACGACTCGCCAAGATGATGGTGTTAATTATAAAATCTCCTTACACACTCCTACTTTTAGCTGTCACTCGTAGCGCTATCTCATGAAATAAAATCATATCTGCAATTTGACATAACCTGTGGTAGTTTTCGTGACAAGTTTCAGGTTGCGTTCTTCTACTATTATTACTGTGAGAAAAAAATCGATCGATATTTTAACAAGGATTTGAATTATTTGATATAGTCATCGTTTATGTAACTCTAACTAACTGCCTCGGTGGTGCAGCGGTTAGAGAGTCGCACTTTGAAGCGACGGCTGCGCCAGAGGTCCCGGGTTCGATCGGGTTTTTATGTTCAGAAATTCACAAGGTTGCCCGCAGTTTCGAAATAGCCGGTGTTTTACCCCAGTGCCTCGGAAAGCACGTATATAATGTAGATATTAACAAATACTTTTAACGAAAATTAGTTTGGACGGGATCGAACTAGTAGTTTTTGAGATATAGCACATTTTCAACATAATAATGTAGTGTTTTATGAGTGGAAGTAAGTGGATTCCCTACTTCGGTTGAAGTTGTCACGGAACCCCCAGTGCGCGAGTCCGACTCGCACTTGGCTGGTTTTTTATGTAAATTCTATTGAAAACCAGTGATGCCAACTCTAAAAAATATTTTCTGCCAAATCTATTACAAAAAATGCCAAAGACATGCTAAATTTTCGGAAAATGTTAAAAAAATGCCAACAAAAAGAAAACGAGCGTTTATTAAAAATATATACAGGGTGTATCGGGCAGAGTGTAGGCAAATTAATCTAAAGGTCAAATGAGAAGTCTAGGTAACAGAACAAAAATAATCATCGAATAAATTTAAGCGTGTATGAAATTATCTCACCGGGAACCATTACGCGAAACGACTGAAAATCGTGGGCACACACATACTGTGGCCCGCGCCACGCGATTGTGATCGTTTAATTAACTCAGTTTCTCCTTCGTATTTTTTCCGGACTTAGGACCGGCGAAGAATCTTGAACTCGAAACTTGGTCGTATCAAAATCTGTCATTTAAAATAATCTTCTCGATTAAGGTGTAGTTAAAGTTAGTACTTTGGTGTAGTTAAAAAACTGAATGAACTTATTAACAACCATTGAATTAATTACCTAGGTATCTACTTAGTTTATAACCTGTAGTTAGGTATAAAAACTTACGTTTTTCAAGCAGTAAGTGTTTGTAATGACGTCCAAATTGTACTAAACACAATGTCAGAAGATTTTGTAAAAACAGTTCACTGCTTTTTACTTCTTCACTTTTTTAACGTCTTAATTATCACGGTCATTGACCTTACCGTCTCTGTCAGAATACTGAATGAATGAGAATCAACTGAACTACAATGATTGAGTTGCTTACGTTTGTAACTATGTAAAAATTATGTAAATTGCAACAAATGCTCGAAGTTCCGTCCGTTTTGCGATAAACACAATCTCACACGTCGTCGCAAATTGTTTTTTAAACTCAAAAGAACAAACTCATTGTTTTTCACTTCATCGAATGCCCTTTCAATTCGTTTGCGTAGTTTATCACGGTCATTGACTTCACCTACTCTATCCGAATAAACAAGTCTTTTGATATCACTTTTGGTATTAGGTCTGGAGAGCGAGTTGGCCATGGTATCGGACCACCACGGCCTATCCAATCGTTCAGTAAGGGAGTTCCTCACTTGGACCGCAAAATGAGGTGGAGCTCTGTCTTGTTGCCAGTACATTCCTCTTACTAAATTAAGCGGAACTTCTTCTAACATTTCTTCAACATGGTTGCGAAGAATTTCTAAGTAAGACGCTCCCGTTAATCTTCTTTCAATGAAGTTTGGCCCGAGAAGCTTGAGACCGATTATTCCGGCCCAAACATTCCATGAGAAACGTTGTTGGAACGAGTCTTTTTTTGTTTTTCGTGGGTTTTCGCCTCTGTTAGCCCACCAGTGTTTATTGTGGACGTTATTAAGTCCTACTCGCGTGAATAGGGCCTCATCAGTCCATAAAATGTTTTCATGTATGTGGGATTGTAACCAGTCACGAAATGAGACGCGATTGTAATCGCGATGGTAATCGCTTGGTATCAAGTCTTGCACCCGTCGGAAGTGGAAAGGGTGTTTATTTTGCCCATGAAGTAATCTCCACACTGTCACATGACTGACACCAAACCGCCGTCCTGCTTCGCGAGTACTTGCGCGGAGCTCATTTTCAAAAAACTGTAGAATTTCTTCTTGTAAATTAACAGAGATTTCTTGACCGCCTCCGTGTACGTGGACAGGAGTAGTGAATTGGCCGTAGTCACGAAGATTTTGAATCGCGCGTAAAATGCATCGTTCCGAAGGCACATAGCGATTTGGGTAACGTTATCTCCAGGAACGTATGGTAGCAGCCAAGCTACCGCAACTTTCACCATAAATTAAAACTAAGTCACTCAGTTCAATGTTTGTTAAATCACCCATGATGCACCCACGAAAAGTTTTTTATTGCGACCGTAAAACTCTGTTGTGCGTTTTCACCTACGTATGTGAGCAGTATCGAGTCTTGACGGCAACTGAGAGAGCGAGAGCTCCACGTGCGCGCGGTCGTGTGCGCGCCTTATCAACGGCACGGTAATTTTATGTCTATCAGTATTGTAACTGACCCGTGTCCTTTAAATAAGTACCTACAGCAGCACAGTATGTTAGCATGCGATAGGCCTGTCGCCCACATACAGCGTTTTATTTTATTGCATCTGCCTACTTTGAGTTTCAATCTAGTTTTGAGATTGTAAATTTATTACTTTTTATTTATTTATCTATTAGTACAGATACTAATAGATAAATAAATAAAAACAATATGATACATACCTACATATATACATTCATACATACAAATATTACACACGTGTTCAGAAGGTTGTATAGATTAACATACGCAAAAATGGTAAGATTCCAACAATATTACATACATACATTGAATTGATAACGTCCTTTTTTTGAAGTCGGTTTAAAAGGAAATACCAATCCAATAAGACACAAGACTCAAATTACGTAGTAGCGTGGTAGTAGGTAGGTACCTACTTACCTAATAGTAAGTCTTATTATTTTATAGTCTTATCTTTCGGAGTTTCCAGGTAATCGAAAAAAAGTTATCGCGGGTTGCGTTATTGAAGAATTCATGCAACCAAAAACAGCTTAATATATTCTACTTGCCATATTAAATAGCTACTTGTACTTATTTCTAGTAAAAATTCGCGCGATTACTGATTAAAAACCAACACACCGTCCGGTCGTCAATGCGGCACGTCCGCGACTGTAGCATGCCGAGCGCATGCCGAGATCCGAGCGAGTAGGTATAGCTTGCGCGTCGTCCGTTTGTATGAAGTTACAATAATGTAGACATAATATTACCGTGTCAACGGGCTCGGGGAGAACAATAGGCAGCGCGGGCGCTTTGAGTCGCCGACAAACGGAGCCGCGGCGTGTCGGCAAGCCACGTGCGTACAATGCAACGAAAATGTGGATAATTTCATGAAAAAAAGTACAGTTTTTTTTTATTGATTTATGATCAGAATCGTTTACTGAGTTCTCTCCTTAATTTACCTACAGGCCGCCTGATACACCCATTATTATAATCGTAAAAAAGAAGCACTAAAATAACTAATTTTCGGTTACAAATAAAATATGAAAACCTTCGTCTGTATCCCCATCAATTGATGCAGCCGGAGCGGCAGATGAAGATGTATAGGCCTCATTTGTCCCTATTTTTGCAAGACTTAATCAGGGACCTCGTAAGAGTGACAGCATGTTAACAAATGCTGTCACTCTTACGAGGTCCTTTTTTAATCCGAACCTTACGTATAAAATTGCATTTAATGTTGAATTTGATGAGCTGTTCCTGAGTTTAGTTTTTACTTAGTTAACTTGGCTAAATACACGCTCTATGTCGGCATTTGAATGAGGCAATGTTAATAAAGTTATTGCAAAGGTGAAGGAATTATTATCAGCAGCGTCCTTGTAGTCCAAAACTTCACACGAAAATTTTGTAGTAGAGGAGTACACTGTCATTTTATAAAAACAAGGTTTGCCTTTGTGTCAAGCTTATCAATTCCTGTTGCATCAATATTGAATTCTCGCGCTATTTCAACGATTGGTGGTTTGACAACTTTTAGCGTTTCCTGTAATGAAAACATTGCCATTTTTCGTAGAACTGCAAAGTTTGTAGGCAATTTCGATTGTAATTCTGTTACAAGTTTGAGGGTAAAATTTATGCACCTATTTTTGAGGGTTTGCATCACTTCTTGTGCTAAATTTTACACCCTAAATTTTGTCTCGAAAGCGTAGCCCATGTACAACGACGGATCTACATAATTGGCAATATTTTGTGTCAGTACATTAACTCTGGCTGTAGGATTTAAAATGCGTCGACTCATAGATTCCGTTAAGCCAATAAGGTCATTGTTGAGTTTTGTTATGTAAACATCATTACTTTCAAAAGGCTTATTTACCTTTTGTACTTCTTGAACGATTGGTTTAATATATATTAAATACAAATGGTTTACGCGATCATTGTACATGTTATATTACATTTCTGCCATGTAACATTGTTCGCTGCTTCCGGCAACTTGAAACAACAGTTTCAACTCTTCCCATTGTTCCAAAATGCAAACCACAGCTGGCTCGATGGATATCCATCTACTATTGCATAATCGAGGGATCTTAAGAGGTCTGATGCACAGTTCATAGTTTTATATAATTCTTTATAATATAATTGCCGTTTCGACGAATGACTGAACCAGTTATAAGTTTCACATATTAGAAAATCTATATTTCTAGGTAGTGTCTCATCGGAGGCATGAAATTGCTAATTGTAAGGAATAACATACTCAGCGTACCAATACCAAGTTATCTTTGCCAGTTATAGTATTTAGTAATTGATGGACACAGTTGGTGGTTCCGGTCATAATAGTTGCTTTATCCGTATGGGTAGGTGTTGTACCTTTGGACGATCACAAGATTTTTAAAGAAAAAAATGTATTACTTGAAATTCTTTTATTCTTAAGGAAAAGTAATGGCACAGTTTTCTTATGCAATAATCAGCCTTTTTAAAGCAATTCTTACTACTATCACAACTATAAACATTTGATGTTAATCAAACATTTTTTTAAAATACTGAATTTGTCCAAAGGTACAGCCTATGATTGTACCTTTGGACATGACTATTGTACCATTGGACGGTAACTGTACCTTTGGACACAAAGATCTTAAATAGAAAATAAAAATATAGGAAGGCAAACTCTTAATCAAACTATACTAAATTAACATTGTTTGGTATAAGTAAATGCTCTTCGAAGCAAAACGAAGATATTCTTCATATATTTGCGAAGCAAATTTCTCACTATCATCATCAGAACTATCACGTCCAATATTACTATCATCAGAATTATCATCATCTTCCAAAACGTAACAGGTCTCGCAAATAAATTCAGTTTCTTCATCAGATTCGAAATTATCACTATGTGACTTTGTAACACATTTCTGGTGAAACCAGGACTTACATAAAGTGCAAGAAATAGTATTTTTTGTCTTTTCTTCGGTTTTTTTACAGGTTTTACATGTTATAAATGGCAACTGCTTGTTCTTAAGAATCTGTAGTTAAGGAATGGTTTTCTGATTTACTTTCTTTGGCTTTTTGCAAGATTTTACTGCTTTTGATTTTACAGATTTTTGTTTCTTTTCAGCTCTTATAAGCGCTTCATTCAAAATAGCTTGTTTTTCAGGGGTATCAGTTAAAATTCGGGTTCTACCAGGCTTTCTGCCTCTTTTTATTGATTTCCTAGGCTCTGCTACTTTGAAAGGGCGTATATCTTCTAGCAGAGATATGTCGTCTAAACTTGAGGTTGGTGCTGATTGTTTTGCTACTACCATTTCAAGCTGCTTTTCTTTTTGTTTTATTTTAGGCTCATCATGAACTTCAACCATTATCTCAATATTTTTTTTGCAGGCTCGATTTTTTGGTTACGTGATATGTCCAAGGAAAAGTTAGGATTCGAAGGCACAACAAAAGGTTCTTGTCCATTTTCCATATCTTCAGTAACAGGCACTGCCTGATTTACAGCGGTGACTTCGCTTGTAACAATCTCCTGTTCTTTGAATGTTTTAGATTGTTCTGTTGTCTGAGGCTGTGGACGATCTGTCACATACGAGCACAAAAAATCATCATCTGTGAATATTTTTCTATTGAAGGGACATATTCCCGTTACTTCAAAACTTTTTACTATATTTTTTGATGTAAATGCAAGAGGATAAGCTTCACCGATAATTTCTGCGATATCATAGATAGTGATGGGTTTTCCCGAATGGTTCAGCATCCATTTATCAGCTGCTTTATTATAATAAGTTTTAAACGGCCCGTAAATACACTTATCTAGGGGTTGCAAGTTGTCCGAAGTGTGAGGAGGCAAAGTCAACAAAACTATGCCATTCTCTTTTGCTTTGTCAATTATCTCAATTGAGATATGGCTCTCGTGGTTGTCCATTATTAGCAAAACTGGATTTTCCTTAGTGGGTTTCACATGTTTAATGAAATGATTCAGATATTCTCTAAATTATTGGCTCCGTGGACCATCCACATTGATTGGCCGCCCCAGTATATCCTGGCGGACCATTTTTTATCATTACTTCCTTGTAAAACACTCTGGGAAAAACTATTAGAGGAGGCACCGAGTTTCCAATAGCATTGATACAACCAATCATGGTGTTATTTATTCCTCTTTCACCTGATGTTAATTTTCCTAACTGCTTGATTGACTTTGGTGCTAATACCTTAGGAGGTTTGTGTACAGTGGATATACCGGTTTCATCAACATTATATATGGACTCTGGTGAAAATTTATATTTGTCTAGCACCATCTGAAGATTATCATAAAAACTATTGACATTATACTTGTTAAAACTTGTGGCTCTTGCGATACTGGTTGCTTCCGGTTTCCGCAAAGATAATTCTGGGTGACGCGCCCTAAAACACCGCAGCCAACCAATACCAGCCATTTTATTTTCAAGCCAAGATTTGGGGATATTAGATTTATTTTTTCTTAAAGCAAACTCAAAGGCCAATTCTCGTACTTGTTTGGCATTCAGTCCCATATGCAATAATGCTGCTTTTCTTATATATGAATTATTTATATATTAATTATAAGTTGAGTTTCTTCCTCAGGATCGAAAACCATTTTCATATCATTTTGCAATACTTGTATACCTGTAGAGTCTTTAGACAGATCTTTGTCTTTGTTGTGTTTTGAGTAAAAGAAAAGAGTCGACTTTGGAATATTATACTTTTTAGCAATTTTTCTTATTGAACCACCCTGTTGCACCTCTTTCACGGCTTCAGATAAAACTTCACCACAATGTTTTTCTCGCTTTACTCCTGTCTTACTTCGTGGCACTAAAAATCAATAGAAAATAATTAATAAATTAAAGCTCAAATACCTATGGAAGGTACAACATACTAAATGTACCATTGGACAGTCCAAAGGTACACTTAGCGTTCTGTCCAAAGGTAAAAATTCAAGGAAAAATTAAAAAGCGTTCCCATCTTTGGAAAAAATCTAGACTCGTGCAATTCGGTCGAAATTAGTGAAAAGTAATGCTAATCAAAAACTGTACACAAAGTTTAAATTATAATTCGTGTTAAATATCATAAAATCAACTCACAAAACTGCAAAAAAACTTACTTTTTGCGTATTAAATCTTCAACAGCCGAACATAACCAAAAAATGTCACCAAATGGCGTGACAGTTGGTTAGTGTTGCCATTTGATAAAAAATCGTAATGGGTGCGTTCACTTTTTTAATAATCGATTAATAGTTTCTGAAACATCGATAGTGTCCAAAGGTAAAACCGTCCAAAGGTACAGCATCTACCCTGCTCCCAATACCAATGCTCCTGCCAGTGTTCTTACATACTTGTGGCAAATGATCCCTGGTGAAAATGATACTATGATCACATATAAACATGGCAAGTGTGCTTTCAGCTTTTTGAGTGTTGAGACATTGTATTTTTTTGGAAACTCATTTTTTTTACCTTTTAATGGTTCCATTGATTTTAAGTGCTTTGAAGATAAAGCATGCTGTTTCAAACAGTAATATTTTGCGACAATCTGAGTCTTGCAATTCTTACAGCATGCTTTTATGGTGTCACTTTCGACCGGTTGAAGCCACTTTTTGAAATCCGACATCGACTCTCACTCAGCACGATAGTGTGGGTTATATTTTGAGGCATTGTCAATTTAATGAACTTTTACAGTGCACGTCACAAAACCAAATTTCATTTGATGACAAGTTCAGTGCTACCAACATAAGCACAGATTTCAATCAATCCAAGCGGGATTTCCCCTCACCACTATGGTTACGTTCGGAAACTCCACCGTGTTTTTAGGGTTCATGTTTTATGTTCAGTAATTAAAGTGGAAATAGACTTTCCGAGTCAAATGCTAAATAATATGCTAAACTGGATTTATGAATGCCAAATCACTTGAAAAAATAATAAATTTAGCTATAAAAATGCTAAATTGGCAGCACTGTTGAAAACTACTAACTACACAACTTAATGTAAGGTCTTATTGGAGTAAATGTGGTTTCAAAAATATAATTGAAACAATGACGGTAAATTGATTCGAGAAATTGAGATCTATCATTTTTTTAATGATACTTCATTGCACAAACATGTTGGTTAGCCAAATCACGACTAAACATTTTCGTTTGTTTTAGTTTCATGTATGCCCCCTTTAATATCATATTTTTTTATGTTTTGTCCAAAATAGTAAAGTGGTGAACAGGGTACATCTTCTTACCAAATTTCAACAGTGTGTAGCTTATAGTTTCAGAATAAAGTGGCTGTGACATACGGACCAGACAGACAGACTTGACGAAACTGTAAGGGTTCCGATTTTTGCCATTCGCCTTCGGAACCCTAAAAAATGGGTGGCCGCCGCTAATCATAGAAAATGTCGTCGTAGCGTGATCTATAATAATGTGTCATTAATTTTTGCTGGCCGGCACTTTCGATTTTTGGTCCACGAATGTATGGGACGTGAATCTTGTCCTTTAATTAACGAAAATATGATATTCCAACTGCAGTGATGCCTTGAAACCTAGCGTACTTGGCCACTACACCAAGGTTTTATTTAGGGTATTATTGTTAAAAAGAAGAGGCCTCTTTGTTACTATTATGTGTCATGCATTGTTATCTATACTAATATTATAAAGCTGAAGAGTTTGTTTGTTTGTTTGTTAGAACCTGCTAATCTCAGAAACTACTGGCCCGATTTGAAAAATTATTTTTACGTTGGATAGTCCATTTATCGAGGAAGGCTTTAGGCTATATAACATGAAGATACGACTCATAAGACCACAGCAGCAATGAAAAATGTTGCGAAAACGGGAGAAAGATATTCCTTTTGAGAGCTTCCGATGCGTACGCTGCGGAAACCGCTTAAGTTACACAAAAATCATGTATGACAGGATTGTTCAGCATCAAGAGTTCTATAATAAAGTCTGCGACAGCATATATCTATCTTTTATGGTTGACTTACTACAACCTATTTTATGTTAATAAATTTGTAAAAAAATAATTCATCATTTTTAGAGGTGTATTATACACACAGGTATTTATTCTTATCAAAATAAATAGATTCATCATCACGAGCATTTCATTTAGAACAAAGTTGCCGTTTATATCATTTGATTTCAATAAATATCTTAGGAGCTATCACAGTTTTAACATAACTCCGCACCAAAATAATGTTCGCAGCTTAAGTAGGTACTTACAACGCGAGCTTGCGCTAAGTATGGTTGGTGGCTTCTCACTCACATTAAAATATGTGTTTTGCGTTGAGATAATTTCCTTATAACATACCTATCAGATTAATTTAGTCGGCTCCCTACGGAACGGTTGTCCCGAGCAACTGCTTTTTTTGCGATACTTCAAGTGATTTCAGCGCGTAATACATAGTTTTCCTTTCGCTACTGAGTAGTAAAGGACTCAAGCTCATTATTTTGATTGCAGATATTTTCTATTAGGTAGATTCAGTAATACTTTTGGTTAAAATTCTTTCTTCAGATTTATGCAGGTTAAAGTTTTCTTTTCGCCACTGAGTGGGTTTTAATTTTGAATTCATCTATTAATTATTAAGTTTAATAGATTCAGTAGGTATTTACTTTTGTTATTCTTTCTTCTGATTTATGCAGGTATAAGTAACTGCGATAGCTCATCTCAGCATGTAACAAAAGTTTTTCTTGACTTAGTAATAAGTACCATTTAAAGTAGGTAGGAGGTAGGTATTAAATCTAAATGTGCATTATAATTTATAATTTGATTTTGTAGAAGGTAATTTGATTTGATATTGTTCTTCTTATTCTTTGTAAAGTGATTGATTACATTAGGTTAATGCTTAATTAATAAGTTGGTTGACTTAATTTACATTTACCAATCTTAATGCAAAATTTGATTTCATTGTAATTGGGTATTGTTTTGTTGTATCTCTACAAAGCTTTGACGTTTTGGACATTTTTTATGACAAAATTGTTAAGTTTTGTTTATCTTCTCACCGTTTTTAAATTACCTACAAAATTATATTTTTTAGTAAAAAAGTACCTACTGAATTAATTAGTAGAATGCCTAGAAAAAGGACACAGCTTTCTCGGCAGTCTGCCACGTTTACAACGCCAATCCGTCTCAAACTGAATGCTATTATTTGAGAATATTGCTGCAACAATTTCGCGGTATATCTTATTTGTAAAATAATTAGCCTAAATAATTAAAAAATCTACCCAAAGTCACTATTCCTCGCGGACGAAGTCGTGGGCACAGCTAGTGGAGAGAATATGCCCGTCTACCATAAAAAAGAAAGTGCTACATTTCTTGAGTAAAGTATTAGGGAATTAAAATTAGGGCTTTATCTCATGAGTAATGAGGATGCTTGAATAATAAAAAAAACATTGCATGTTATTTTTAACCGACTTCAAAAAAGGAGGAGGTTATCAATTCGACTATGTTTTTTTTTTTGTATGTTTGTTACCTCGTATCTCAGCCGTTTTTCGACCGAATCGAAAAGTTTTTTCGCCTACTTAGAGGGTGTACCTTCTAGTTGGTCCCATTTTTTTCAATTTGGGATCTGATGATGGGATCTTGGTGTAATCGAGGGAAACCCTCAAATTTTTAAGGCACGTATAGTGTTTCTTTACTAGAATCTTAATGTTGACGTGTTGTTATGTCTGATAGTGAACATCTTGTGGGGCTGCTGAGCTGATGGTGGAACTCCTTAACGCTTAGGAGTTCAGTAATTATAATGACGGAACTTATGATAGGTAATTTGTAGCTTCCAAAAAAATAGAATCATAAGGTGCAATTCACTCCCCCCCCCTCTAAGGTAATCACTAAAAATGAAGAAATAAAATGAACTTTTAAAAAAAAGTAAAAACCGACTTCAAAACCAAAATGCACTAAAAAGTCTTAAATAAACTCTTCACCATTGAAAGGAAAGGAAAGGAATCCGTTTTAGGCAAACAATTTCTTTTTGGAGTCGGTGCCATCACTTTGACCATCAAGCATCAACTATCACAGCACCGACTCCAAAAAGAAATTGTTTGCCTAAAACGGATTCCTTTCCTTTCCTTTCAATGGTGAAGAGTTTATTTAAGACTTTTTAGTGCATTTTGGTTTTGAAGTCGGTTTTTACTTTTTTTAAAAGTTCATTTTACTTGTTATTATTATTATTATTATTTATACTGTAATATTATAATGAAATAACACATCTCGACTCCACCCCACTGCGTAATATCTGTACACACGTGTGCATTGGACACTAAAATTTATTTACTAATCGTTTTAAATTAAAGAAATGCTTGAACCGCTATCAGTTATCAATGGCATACTACCGTCGTTATAATGACTGCTACTCGCGATCACACAATACGTGTTCGCGCCAAAAGTAAACGTTCGCCTTGTTACGCGGTTCGCTCGGAACGTTCCTTAACAGAACACTTGGCTTCAGTGTGATCCGGATTCTAACAAAAAGTACACACAATTCTTGACGGTGGAATCCTCCTCCTCGCAACGTACTCCTCATTGCTGAGGTTCGTGACACCCCTTTCTGATGGTTTGCTTTTGATAATGGTCTTCCATCTATTTCTTTCCTTGGTGTCGTGGAGGGCGGCGCGGAGATTAGCATCAATCGCAGTGCGAATCTGATCGGACCATCTAATTGATCTGAGTGATATCGGTCTTTTGCCATCTATCTTGCCGGTAACCATTAACTTTTCGAGGTTGTGACCATCTTTCCTAATCCTTTGAAAGCAGGTATAGAGATCCTGATTTTTATACCGAGCTCTTGAAGCATGGAATCATTGGGCGAGGTGCGGTCCATAGTATTCTCAGCATCTTTCGCCAGCACCACATCTCAAAAGTATTATTTAGACTAAGGTCATTGTAGGCAACGCACCACACATGCACACGCACACCTACAGTCATCCTTCTTCAGAGTCCATGTCGGTGCAGTAAGACTAAAGTATTCGTTGGCAGTTCTAACTTTGTTTGAGTCAGGAATGCTATTAGGCTCGTTCTTCGTCGTTTAGGACAGATTTGAATTTTGTGCCCCGATTGTTATAACATGGAAACATTACTTCACTGTCTGAATCTGGGCTTTTACGATTAAATGAAGAATTACATTTCGATCCGTTGCTACGCGCGTGGTTATCGGAAAGACTGGCATTTGAGCGATTGGGTTTTGTATAGATTGACAGATGCTTTACAATAGTATCGGGGGCTAACTTCGCGTTAGTGGCGGCTGCGCAAATCTGAGGATCTTGTCTTGTAGCCACGTAAAATGATGGCGCATAATAAATCATTAGTAAATCCTTTAAGAATACGTATTTAAGCAAAGATTTACGTGCATAATCAGTGTATGTGAAATATCTGTCTGATGTGTGTGTACCGAAATATGTGTGTACCGAACATCATATCTAAAAGTATAATCGCGACGTCAACACACCGCGGACACAGAACTTTAAGTTCAAATTAAAAGTTTGACCAGGTACGGTCGTCACTTGTCCAATCGCGCCACCAGGAGCGTACGTCACCCTGTAATGAAAGACCCACACGGGCTAAATACTCTTTCTCATCCCACTGGTTTTGCGATCGAGCACGATCGACCTCGTCACACCAAGCACTTACGTCGGAAAACGTCGAAAACGGTCGTCGGACGTAAATGTAATAATGGTTATCTCTCACCGCGGTTTCAGTTTTTAGGGCGTCTAGGAGACGCTTTTGGCGGTGCTCGTAGCCGCAGGGCGTGACCGGGGCCAGCTCGGAGACCGCAGGGACAAGCAGTGGAGTCAGGGTCTTCCTCCCCGCGTCCACGCCGGTTGCTGGCTGAGGCTGCGATGCTGCACCAGCAGGGGTGCTTATGCCGTGCTCCAGCGTTGCCAAACGGTTGAGATGTTGAGTATGTGAGGGCGCTCGCTGGTCTGCTTCGGCTTATATAGCCCCAAAGTGTTACCGTTACTCTGGGGTTGCCAACAACAAATAAAAAGCCTAAATACGAGTATGGTACTTTTTAAAAATCTGGTTGATGCACAGTAAGACAAGACACGATTCGTATGAGAAAGTTGTTTTTTTCTGACGGCAAGCGGTGCATGATTTTCGTGCACTTTTTTGTGTTGCGTCGTACCCATCCACAGCTGTCATGGAACGGACCAATGTGTGGAGTCAATATATCTACCAGGCACGATATGTGCAGACCAGCTTGTCTTTCCCGTTCTGCTACGAGATGCTAGACATAGTGTAAGATGATTGGTGAGTATAAGATCTACAAGCTGAAAGAAAAAAACTAAATGGTGCTGGAAAATGTCTGTAGAATAGCGTATTAGAATTCGAGCATTTATAAAAAAAACATTAATGAGGCGTTTAAAGAGTTTTATATACCACTTGGCACACGCAAATTTACTTTCTAACAATTGAGGCTCAAGCATCTGGTCTCTACGCTTCGTTACGTCTGGAATCTACGCCTCTCATGAATTTATTATTATCTACGTACCACCTGCGGTTTAAATGATACTGGACGAGATTTTGCCCGGGCCGAAACTCATCGTTATACGTTTTTTACCTGTCATGCCATAACTGCGACGCCTCCGGAATGCCGACCGATGCACTCCTCCTTTTTCCGTTTGAGAAATCGAGCTAAGAGCGGATAATTATACCAGTTGTCCATTAACAAGCAATACTCTTTATTGAGTAAGGAAGGCATAAGCTTGTTCACAAAACCTGTACTTTTTAGTACACCGTTCGACTGCTCCAAATCTGTTGCGGATTGCTTAACTGTGTAAATGATGAAAGACCAGTTATTATGTGACACTCACAAAGCTTAAATGTCTTGATCAGTGAGCGCTTAGTGCAGCCTGCTTATCGGTGACGCAGAGTTATATTGCGCTTACCCGCAGTCATTTTTATTTCGTTTTCGATGTGTTGTTTTCTGTCTGTTGTTCGGTGTTGTGTATAATTTAAAATTAGTACTTTGTAAAACCTAAACTGTTTATGCTCCTGTACGCAAATTACTTTGTTTTTATTTTATTTTATTTGTAATTCTTGTGAAATAAATATCTTAAACCAGATCCTAAACTTGGCGGCCTTGGACAGAATATACTGTCCAATCATCCTATCTAATGTGTTAACGTTTTACTATGCAAATATTTTTGTCTAAAAGGTACGTAATTCGATTGAAACTTTGAATTTAAATGATCAATGATCGGCTTCAATCGGTGCAATCGGTCCAAGCTCCTGACGGTGGTAATGTTGGTGGAATTTACTCGTATATCGTTAATAGCTGGTACTGCGTCTACAAAATGTAATGCCCTCGTAAGCATTTCATACTGCCTCTCTTACTGGTCTCCAGTAAAGGATCGCTGGAAAACCAGCTTATCAGTGTTGGCATTTTGATGATACGAAAACGAGGCACAAAACTCGTGGCTGTTAGTAGTTAACCATTCAGCCTTGAAAGGGGAAGCAATTTTAGTGGCGAACGAGTTCGTCTCCGCCACAATAAGAGCAATGATGTCGTCGTAAAAACGAAAGGCATCATATGTCGTATTCAAGTTAGACACAATACCGGTTCGCTCTGGTCGAAATTGCTCCTTCACCCCTAGAAAGGTTTCCATAGGATAGGATATATCGAACCATATCTTGACCTTCCAGGTATGGCAGAACATCTGCACCGTCATCACCATAAATATTTTTACAAAATTTATGATGGTTACTTTTATTTATAACACAAACATTTGGTTTTGAATAAAGTAAGTATAAAGTTTACTTTAGATGTATAATACATTTTTTATTATCATAGAAACGGCCGCACTACAAACAATCCTTTTTTTTGCAGTTGGAGTTAAAGATCGAATAATTTGTAATCGATTGTGTATTTTTTTAAATGAAAATTGTATATTGTATGGAATTTTATTACTTATTCATGTTAATTATTAAAGGACAAATACATCTTACAATAAATGATGATATAAGATGAATAGGTTAGTTGAATAGCCAATAATAGTTGATCACGAGAATATTGACATAGTTTTTATAAACGGATGGATAAATCAATAACGGTAAGCAGAACATAATATAATAGCATTATATGTGTGAACATATAACATGACGTTATTTGTGCGTATAATGGTGGTAAGAAATGAATAATAGATATTAATTGAGATCAAAATATTTTGTATTGAGTTTATTAATAATTACTAAATTTAATAGCATGTGTACTCCGATCAGGTTTCAGATCTTCTGTCCTTGGATCCTGTTGCTACAAATTTGGTTGGTCATTTTCTGTGTTTTCTAATGTCTAATTTGTAATTGGCATACCACGTTTGTGTCGGCTATCAACTAATTCTGGTAGAAGTATATTCATGTAAAATGTTACCAATTTTGGCTACATTTAAGTGAACCAGAAAATATCATCGTTTTTTATTCTTTCTGTGTGTAAATTTTCTTTATCTCCAGCCCAAATACCTAATAGGCATGTTTGCTGGCCTGTCACATGTAGCGGGCCTTGTGTTTGGTAGTACCAATTGCTGTTTTTATTTATATTTTAGTGTGAGACATCACCATCAATCCGTCAGGCGTTGCTCCAATAAATAGATGTTTGGGATATATAAATAAACCACATGGCAAAATTTCAAGATTTTCCTGCTGTTGTAATTAGAGAAACGCCTGTTTTTCATTTTTAATCCCGTGAGCAATGGAGAGTACATATCCTCATTTCTTCTGGTACAATAATTTGAGGTTGGTTTTCTTTTCCAGATTAATCCGAAATTTATTGCCGTGATTATTATTTTTCTAATTTCCAACCATTCACTGCTGTCCCTTTGTAAAACTGTTGCTCCTTCTATGGCTGTTTTATCAGATGTAAGCAATTTTAAACCATTGAAATACTAATTTTGAGTCAACTCTAGTTCCTCTTGGGGGCAGAACTTGAAGGGCCATAGCTATTTTGGGTTTTATTATTTTCTTTTAATACTCTTTTTTTAATTTATTGGATGCTCCACAAAGTATTTTCTTTTCAGTGCTCTCTTTTTTTCCATTTGTTCATTTTTTCCGCCAGGATTTGTCTCCGAGTATGCCTTATGAATGTAGGAAATAGCAGACTTTGTATTAAATGATACTACGGCGGACGAACATCTACTTTGGTAGCACAGTTTAAGAGCTAAGTTCGTTCTTTTGACCCTAATAAACTTTGCAATCACGCTATTAAATTATTCAACAATATTGGTGTCGACACCTTCAATCAGGCTGCGTGATTTTGCAGCTAGACTGGCAATAATTGAACGTATCCTAAACATAAATGTACAGTCATGAATCTTTTTTAAATCGTCACATTCATTTTCTGTTTTGTCGCAGTAATGACTCTGACACATTTTATGGTCTCTATACACCAATGCGCCAATGAGTTGACTATATCGTTATGCAGAAGCGACACTGCTATATCTTTTCGTGTAGTAGATGATTTATGGTGTTTAATACTTTTGACGATAACTTTTCTCATTGACAAAATTCTTATATTTGTGAGTGTTTTCCTTCAAGATTAACTGCAGTAAGTTTTTACAAAAATTGCGCAAAATGTGATTTCTGCATTCGATCTTCTCAACAGTCACATTGTGTTCTTCATATAGGATTTTGTTTTACTAATGAACACACGGGATGTAATTAGAGATGGGTCGAGGGCAAAAACAAAAATGGACATAATGGGCATAAATTTGGCATACTGGGCATAAATGAGTTTACGTCCAAATAAATGTCCGATCACTGGGCAGAAAAACTAATAACTTTGATTTGTAAAAAATTAAGGGGGATATTACATTAAAATAAAACATAGTTTAATTTTTTTACAAAAAATATTTAATCAAATAATAACAGTCATAAAAAAAATCACAGTCTTGTAAAATCACAGTTGATAATTCGTATTCTTTCAATCTACAGTAATTTTTGAAATATAGTATTAGGTCTCGTAAATATAACTCAATATTTAGTCATCTCACTTAGTATTCGTAGTCTTAATTATTATAAATATATAAGTGTTTATCATATATCTTCAGTTGTCGTCATTATCACTCAGGTCCATATTAGTTGCATCTACAAATTCTAGCTCCCGGCCTTCTCGGTAATTTGAAGAAGATGTTGATGGTTGGGAATCATCTCTTGTACTGACTTGAATCGTGGTACAGTCGCCGTCAGATATATTGGAGCAGACAAAGTGACCAAATACTTCTGAACAGTTTAAAATGTCAATAAGTTCCAAACACTACAAGTTACCATTAATATCAGAACATTTATTACATCATTAATATCTGAGCAGAAGTTAGTCAATAACTTCTATACACATAACTAACCAATAATATCTGAACACTCATAACGTCAAATGTATCTACGCAGTCGGTCTTAAATATCTGAGCAATCAAGATAATTTGCAGAAAGAAGAGCTTCCAACTTAACTTGTTGATATCACTGACAGGAGCAACGTGTGACAAATACAAGAGCTTGGTTGCTATGAATACTTGTGTTGTTGATTGTTCTTCTGCTGTCATGTGCACATTGTTTTTGAGATTTATATAATTGTAAAATAATATGGTACCTATTGTTATTCCGAATTATTTACTCCATAATATTCTACCACTGTACTCCCTATAAATACATCAAGATAACTATAAATACTATTTAAAAATAAGAACTCTTTTCATAGTTTATATTATACTAAGATGACGCTGGCAGTTTGTAACGCTTTGTAGTTTTAAGTATTGTCATCACTGTCATGAAAGTGTCATGCAACAAATAAATTCAGGCAAGTGAGTGTTCAGATATTATTGGTTAGTTGTGTGTATAGAAGTTAATGACTAACATCTGCTCAGATATTTATGAAGTAATAAATGTTCTGATATTAATGGTAACTTGTAGTGTATGGAACTTATTGACATTTTAAACTGTTCAGAAGTATTTGGTCACTATGTCTGCTCCAATATATCTGACGGCGACTGTACATTCATCTTGACTTTCATAATCATCACTTAACAAATCATTGATTTCTGTATCAATAGATTGATCATTAACATTGGACAGTTGAATGTTTTTGGATGGATCATTATTTTCCTTTAAATTCCAATTGTATGCCAAAGATGTAATTTGAGCTGCTTTTTCTGTTGTAAGGCGATTTCGTTTTGCACTGTGTATGAAGCCATGGATGCTAAACGACTGTTCAGTAGCAGCAGATATGCATGGTGCTGTCAGAATTCGTTGGGCCACTTTACTTAACGGTGAGGCACCACAAATTCCTTTCCACCATAATACAGCATCCACTGTCTCTGCAGCTTTTCATGTAAATTCTTTTCCCCATATCCCATCTCTCGCTCTATATTGAGCTAAACCAGCAATAAAATCCAAACTTAAAAATTCGCCAGGTTGTGAATAAATTCCATCGCTTCTGAATCTTGACTCTCAGTGAGTTCATGGCCTTCGGCTTTAGGGGTCAGCATATGTGCAGCGTAGTGTATAGGTTTGAGAACTTGTGTAGTTCTATGTTCTACTGCAGTTTTTATACGTTCTATATCAGAAGTTTCCAGAATAGTTAAATAAATAGAATAGTAATAGGCGAAAGCAAAAAGCAATGTCGATAAAATATTCTTGAATGTCATATATACTTTGCTTATGTTATAATTATCACCCTCGAGTTCAAATATTGCTTGTGTGATTGGTTCCATTATAATAACACATTGTTCAACCATAGTCCCAAAAACCATTGTCGAGAATCGTGCTTTTGACATCTGATGTAGGTTGGCTATGTTCATGGACAGCGAGATTTTAAAGCGCTGCTTTGTTAGATTTTAAATTTTTTAATGCCGCCACATGACTCCCCGATCTAGTTTTACATGGTAACTTCAATGTTTTACCATGAATTTCTTTGTCTTTCCTAATTTTGCTTAAAAGTGCGCTCCATACCTGACTTTTTTAAATACATTTAATAATTTCTGTCGCAAGATCAATACAAGCTTTAATCACGGGCACTTTCATAGCATCCGCACACAGTAAATTAAGGATGTGCGCTGCGCAATTTAAAGGCACTATCCAGGGATATTTTGTGTTCAAACTTTCAAAAGCCTTTTGCAAATTCCTAGCATTGTCTCGAATTATAACAAAAGTTTTTTTTTCGTCATAAGTTTTTATTACTATTTCTATTTCTGCAGCTTAGTATTCACTGGTGTGCCTATTATCTTTCGTGTTTACACTCTTGACGAATACAGTTTCCGGTTTACATATTAAAAAGTTTATGATTCCCTCATTTCTCACATTGCTCCATCCGTCGCATTGAATATGAAAAATGGAGACTTTGCTAGATCTTCCGATAGTTATTTTTTCATTTCGTTGTAAAGATTTTCTAAATACTTTGTTGCGAGAGCCTTCCGAGTTGGTAGCTTAAAATTAAGTTTTTCGAAAAAGCTTTTTCACAGTGGATGATCCACCATAGACAGTGGACCGCCAGAAATAAGTATGGCCTTAGCAAAATGTTCTTTTATATTTCCTTTTTTTTCTGCGACAATAACTCCAGATACAGGAAAGCACTTTTTGTCAATAACCGGAGTCTTAACACAAACCAACAAATGATTGGCCATTTTGGTGACATGTTTCTGTTTGTAAATCTTTTCACAGAAACTGCATTTGATCGATTTATCACCATTTTCTTGATAATATTTCCAAATTACTTCTTTCTTTGGTCTTCCCATTGTAAATCTAAAATAAAAATGGTTATATTTAAGTCCAAGAATATTTTAAGAACCATTTGTTTGAGAGAGAGAGAGAGAGAGAGAGAGAGAGAGAAAGTTTTTTAGAAAGGTACACACACTATACAAAATTAAAGAAAACACAGTTAGACAAAAAAAAACATCAAATCAGTCGAGTCAGTCATCATCGTTTCATGAATCATTTCAGGCGAGGACAAAGCAAGGAATTACATAATACCTAGTTACTTAGTTTTTTCATAAATTTAGAACGATATATTATTATTTTATTATTTATTTATTATCATATTAACAAAATTACAAGAATATACAGGGTGGTCTAAGTAGTGACGTCAATAATTTTTTTTTAGATTCCTCTCACCTGGGGGTATCCGAAAATACCCCATGTATGTTCCGCGATTTTTTGTAGTTTTCGAGTTATGATTTTTTTTTGTGTTTTTTTAATATTCTCTACCCGCGAGGATTCAAAAATTCATATCTTTTTTTCTATTATGTATTTTGCAATGATTTTTTTTGTGCCGTGGTCGTTGTTAATGCTGTCTTAATAATAAAAATAATGCATCTTTTTAAACTTACTAAAAGGCACTAAAAAAAAACTTTAAAGTTCGAACTCTGATTTTTATTAGGATTTAATCAAAAATTCTACTTCAATTTAAAAATACAAAAAGTAGTTTCCATAGCTTCTGCTTAGGTTTAAAAACTTTGCGGGGTCCTAAGCTCCTAAGATCATTTAAAAAAATGGTACTTAGTTGGCCTTTTTTTGTTGTAATCGGCCTTCGAAGGCGGATAGGCTAAAAATCGTTGAAATAAAATTAAAGCGTTAAAAATTCTTTTATCTACTTTTTATCACTCATATGGTAAGTTTAAGTTAAAAATGTGATTAAAAGTCAATTTTAACTTAAAATCCTGTAAAATTACGGTAGCTCGTGTTATTTAACAATAATTTCGGTCTCAGTAAATTTTATGTTTCAAGTTGTGATGTTTGTGAAATAGTCGCGCACATGCCATCAGGTAGCAATGGGACCGGTTTTTATCTGCTACATGACCCGCACTTTGTGCTATTCTGTTCAGTAACACAGCGTAAGTAGTTCAAGGGAAAGAAAATAACGTCAACGAGAGCGAGCAGTCTTAACACGCGCGATGGCAAGAAACGACTAAAATAAAAATGTACCTTTGAACAGAATAGCACAAAGAGCGGGTCATGTAGCAGATAAAAACCGGTCCCATTGCTACCTGATGGCATGTGCGCGACTATTTCACAAACATCACAACTTGAAACATAAAATTTACTGAGACCGAAATTATTGTTAAATAACACGAGCTACCGTAATTTTACAGGATTTTAAGTTAAAATTGACTTTTAATCACATTTTTAACATAAACTTACCATATGAGTGATAAAAAGTAGATAAAAGAATTTTTAACGCTTTAATTTTATTTCAACGATTTTTAGCCTATCCGCCTTCGAAGGCCGATTACAACAAAAAAAGGCCAACTAAGTACCATTTTTTTTTAAATGATCTTAGGAGCTTAGGACCCCGCAAAGTTTTTAAACCTAAGCAGAAGCTATGGAAACTACTTTTTGTATTTTTAAATTGAAGTAGAATTTTTGATTAAATCCTAATAAAAATCAGAGTTCGAACTTTCCAGTTTTTTTTAGTGCCTTTTAGTAAGTTTAAAAAGATGCATTATTTTTATTATTAAGACAGCATCAACAACGACCACGGCACAAAAAAAATCATTGCAAAATACATAATAGAAAAAAAGATATGAATTTTTGAATCCTCGCGGGTAGAGAATATTAAAAAAACACAAAAAAAAATCATAACTCGAAAACTACAAAAAATCGCGGAACATACATGGGGTATTTTCGGATACCCCCAGGTGAGAGGAATCTAAAAAAAAATTATTGACGTCACTACTTAGACCACCCTGTATAGGTAATATTAACATCTAAAAACCACGGAGGTTTATTGTGATGCTAATGAGTTAAATTTAGTACAGTAAGAAAATAAACAGGCTATTAACAAATGGAATTATGTGAGATGAGCAGATCGATAATTCAGTAAAACATAAATAAATATTCTATGTATTGTATTGTTGACAAGAACCAGGCAGGTGTTAGGCTGAGTTTTGGATTTAAATCTAACTTTAGAGATCATATAAAGTCTTAGGTTTATTTTATATCCAACAATGTGGACTAATAATAATTATAAAATTATAACTACAATTTAGATAAGAAACATTTTTTGAGTTTTGTTTTTAAGTTTTCTTGTGACAGTTTTTCGCGTACAGCTGAAGGTAAACTATTAATTAGACGCGGTACCCGATAAGCAGCCGTCCGCTGGCCGTACACATTACTTGCAGTCGTCTGCCAGAGCCGGTTTTGTGCCATGGCACGTGTGCGTATAGGGTGCTCCACGTAAGACTTTATACCCTCACAATAGAAGTAATGTTTTAATAACATGAAATTAATTCGGTCATAAACTGGTACAATTTTACAGTGTTTGAAAATTTTGTTTTCATCATCAAGCTGATCATGCATGTTTGGGGATACTATATTTTTAAGAATTCTAATTTGAAGATCATAGATTTGTACGTTCGACCATAGCTTGTCAAACCATACTGAATATATGATTTCGCTAACGAGTTATAAAGCATGAGCCTTACTTTAAAGGGTATTCGATGTTTTAATAATTTAATATTGGCCAAAAAGTGTCGCAGCTTATTGCACACATGTTCAATGTGATATCCCCAGTTTAGTTTTGAGTCCATTATAAGACCGAAGTACTTTTGTGAGGCCACAACTTCAATAGTAGACAACATACATACACCGCAGTTGGTTAAAAACAGAAATATCAAATTAAAACCATCAGTCAGTGTTTCTATTTTAAGCATTTTATGATATAGTTTCTAAAATAAAAGTCATTTTTAGTAGAACAAGAACTATTCAGCACCCCACAAACGTTGATACAGCCTTAACAATTTGTAAAAAGATTTTTCACCATCTTGGATTTTAAAATTAATGTTATTTTCGTTATCAGAACCCCTAAATACAACACGAAAGATGTCTTGACGATTTTTTTAAAGGAACTCATGTCATGGTTTCTATCTTAGATTTTACGTTAGACATGACATCGATATCAATAAGAATCCGACAAACGCCTACAATAACAACGCACTTCACAATAACACTTATAATTGCCGTAACAAAGAAATGGTACTTACCATCAAACAGCCAATTAATAAAAAAACCGATCAAGTGCGAGTCGGACTTGCGCACTGAGGGTTCCGTGCCAACTTTAACTGAATTAGGGAATCCACTTACTTCTACTCCGTAAAATACCACAATATTTTGTCGACTGCAAATATAACTTTGTTTTTCATAGTGTTTGTATGAAGTACAAAGTTATGTTTGCGGTTGTTGAAAACATGCTATATCTCAAAAACTACTTGTTCGATCTCGTCCAAACCAATTTTCGTTGAAAGTGTTTGTTACGATCTATATTATATTTTTTTTTCAAAATTTACACTCTCTTGGTTTAGAAGTTATACAGTGTGTCCGGGATAGGTATAGCGATATTGGGGGTACGTATCGAAAAGAGAATTTACAAAAACTTTTATTAATGAAACAATACCGAAAACTTAAAAATAAAAATCGCTTTTCCATAGTAAAATCTTACCTACCTCGATGGTTTTAGTATGGAAAAGCGATTTTTATTTTCAAGTTTTCGGTAGTGTTTCATTAATAAAAGTTATTGTAAATTCTTTTTTCAATACGTACCTCCAATATCGCTATACCTATCTCAGACACATTGTATAAAAAATTTTTTTGGTTATAGTTTCATGTATGGGAGCCCCCCCTTAAATGACATATTTTTTTATGTTTTGTTTGAGAATCGGTAAGCGGTTAACAGGATACATCTTCCTACCAAATTTAAACAGTGTAATGCTTATAGTTACAGAATAAAATGGCTGTGATATACGGACGGACAGACAGACAGACTTGACGAAACTATAAGGGTTCCGTTTTTTGCCATTCGGCTACGGAACCCTAAAAATATTGAATCGTCGTTAGCACAATGTAAGCGGCGCGCTGTGGCGTGCGTCCGAGTAAAGTGTGTGAAGCGAACTGACGAATGAATGAAGGAGGCGGATTAGGCGCGCACGCAAGAGATTCAAGAGATTTCCCCGCAAGCTTTAGCTTTCGTTGCAAAGTCCCGCGCCCGCGTCGACTGGACTGGAGAACCCAAATACCTACTTACTAACTATTTTAATTAGTAACATGAACATACCATTCACCTATTATATCAATTTCTTAGTTTTTTTTGTATTATATAGCTATAGTCCAATATCGTTTTGTGAAGAACACTGTTCTGCACATTCAAATATAACTATTTGAGTGTATTTTACGGGAATTTATTAGGCGTTTATTCAATGCGCTTAAAATGCCGGGGCATAAACCCATCTCTAGATGTAATGCAACGATACACTTACTTATAAGGTAAACATCGTATTTACCTTCCTGACGTTTCGACTCGGTTACACGAGTCATGGTCCCGGGGTGACTGAAGCAGCTCGGCGTCGTCTGCTGGTGCGCGATGTATTAAGTTTTTCTATGCACACTTGCAATATTTGCACTAGTACAGTCAGCTCTGCAAAACACTCTAACAGTATCTGGTTTTCTTGTGGACGGCATTACACGTGATTTGCACTAAGTTATCACTGGATTCCAAGCTGTTGATAAGTGATAACCATCATCTAGATTGAAATTATTATGTTTTTTAATTTCAATCGCTTCACGTATTAACCGAGTGTGGTAATATCGATCAGTGGATAGGATTTTTAGATCATGTAGTTCCATCCAGTGATTTGCGCCTGCATTGAGCAGATGTTCTGCTTTCGCTAATATGTTCTTTGACTCTTTCCGCGATTGATCGCTTCGTTTGTCCAATGTAGGAACTACCACAGCTGCAATCAATTTTATAGACACCTGGCGGCACAGGTGAGCGTATGTATTCGTTACTTTGGACAGCGGACTATATACAGTCTTGATGGAGTATTTGTGAAGTACTGTTCCAATTTTATCCGTTATCCCTTTCACGTCAGCAGCAGGTTCTCGGCTCACCATCGGTTGTTTATCTCTCTTTGGCTTCTTCTACATTTGTCTTCTGGTCAAACTGTAACCATTTCTTTTTAGAACCCCCGTTACATGGCTAAGTTCAGCTTCCAGGTGTTCAGCGTCACATAAACTGTGTGCTCTGTTTACCAACGATGATACCACTGATTGAAGAGACGAAGATGACGATGAGAAGAAGCATGCAAATATTTGTCCGTATGAGTTGGCTTTCGGTATACAGAGTGGGACAAAGTTCCATCCGGTCTCACAGTAACTTTGACGTCTAGGAAAGCCATAGATCTGTTTTGCTCTATTTCATATGTAGGATTTTGTTGATAATTAAAGTTTCTAACATTTATTTTTAAGTAAAAAATAAATGTTAAAAACTTTAATTATCAACAAAAGTATCAATGATTTCTGAGTATTCTGAGTAATGCGACGACTGAGAGTAGTTTGATTCGGGTGATTGTACATCATCTGTTCTTGAATGAAATGGTGAAGATTCAACTGGGCGTGACACAGAAGGATGTCGACTATCCGCTTACTGGTTCGAGAGTAATTAATCACGTCTCATGTCATATCCACATTGAGTTCCTTGGATTAAATTGATTATTTCTATCTTAGTTGACATCTTCGCAGACTCCGTTTTTATAGAAATCATGTAATAAAGAAAGTAGAGCCATTCTTTTGCTATCTTTTTCGTAAAACGATTCTCGTTCATATCTGGAATTTTTGCTTTCTTAAAGAGTTGCAACAAGGTCTCTTTCTTTATTGCTTTTTACTTTTTCTTCTTTGAACGTGAGCCTGTGAGACAGATTCGGGGATCAGATTTCAACATTATCTTTCGCATTATTTAAGTTCTATTCTGTAGAATTTTGTTCCACTGTAGGCTTAAAGATTAATATGATATAGGATAATCTTCTAATAAAGTCACGACAAACAGATAATTGTGCGCGAAAACAAGAAGTAAATAGAACAAATCAAAACAAATGGCGAGAACACTGAATTCACTAGTTGATATCTCAATAATGACTTACCTTCAACCATTCATATTAAAAAAGAATATGAGGTAAGTACCCCCAATCACATCGCGATGATTGCTTTTAACTACCCTCACAATGACAAATTTGAATATCGTCCACCTAATATCTCATAAATGATCACTGTGCGCCGTTAGCCAAGGTGTCAAGATTTCTACGAACTCCTAAGGATACCCTTTCAAACACTAGGCGTCTATAAGATTGACTGCAGTTGCGGTATTTCTTACATCGGACAAAATAAGCGGCCAATAGCCGAAAGACTGTAAGAAAATATCGCACCTGTGAAATATCTACAGGTGAGTAAGTCCGCGGTCGCTGAGCACATACTACAAGAAGGAGTTAACCACTGGATGGAATTACACGATCCAAAAATCCTCTCCACCGATCGTTATTATTATTCAAGAATAATACGTGAAGCGATTGAGATTCGTAAATACATAAATTTCAATCGGGATGATGGGTACAAGTTGACATCAGTTTGGAACCCAGTGATCAATAAATGTAGGCCGCGAGTGTCACCGATAAATACGAACCGCGATACCGTGAGTGTTGTTTATCGACGTGACTATACTGACAATAATTTAACTGGTGTTGTGAGGGTGGCTGAAGAAACTTCGAGCCGCTATACTGACATTTCATCAAGTGATGTAAGGGTGGCGGAAGAAACTCCGTGCCGCCCACGCAGGCGATGCCGCGGTCCACTAGTTACCTCGTGACCAAAGCTGTTGCAACACAGCCGAAACGTCGAGCAGTGAGTAGCATTTACTCATTTTAATATTTCTTGTTTAGGCCCGTTATTTTTAGTTCTTATTGTAATGCAACGCGAAAGTTTGAAATCTTATACATCTTATTACATCTTATAGACAGGGATCGATTTGCTGACTACTTCGTTGGCGACGGATTAGTTCCGTGGCAAAATAAGACTTGCTCTGAGAAGACAATAAAATGAACATAAATACTTACAAGTTCCTTTTTTCATTTAAAGTTGAATTTTCACTAGTAAATGTTGCTGTGATCTTCTCCCACAATATCCTTTTTATGTCTCGGTTTGAACAGTCGTCGCACGACATGTCCCACAACGCCCTTCTAGTCTCCATCTCGCAAATAAACCTCTCCGTGTAAAAAAAAGACATGATGATGTTATACGAATATATTAGCACTCTGTATAACTAGTACACATCTGCCAGCGGTGCGCGGACACTGGCGCACGATCCTACAATTCTCGAATCCCAGTAGTTGCGGCGGCCAGCGGCCAATACGAGTCGCAGGTTACCTCGCGATGATCTTATTGGCCGCTGTAGCCGTTAGCCGCTTGTGGCCAAGTGCGCGCACTGATGATACAATGCATACATTTCGATGGTCGCCGCGACCTGGCTGCCAGTGCGCGCTTGGGCTAAATTATTAACCTGGCGATGAAACGATTCGAAAATTTGTTTATCAACTTTCGATAATTCTTCACAATTATTTCAAATGCAAATTATAAACACGTAGGTAGTATATTCTTGGATACGCGTTGTGGCTTATTCTTCAGGTGTCCAGATTGAGTGATCCAGTTAATTAGTTCTAACTTTCTTTGTTTTGGTTTCACAATTTTTATGCCTTACCTAAGTCCTCTTATAATTTGGTTGTAGTTGGCTGAGTTTTTTTAAAAGATCACCCAGTGATCCACCCACACGCACATGATGAACTCCCCTCTTTTAAGTGGAGCTTTACTCATTAGAAAGGGAACGTCTTAACGGGAGAGTGTTAAAGTCCCGACGCAGTCATTTCTCGAAAATCCGGCTAAGAGTGGAGAATTATACCTGTTGTCCATAAACAAGCAATACTTTTTATTTAGTAAGGGAGACATAAGCTTCTTTACAACAGCTGTATTTTTAGTACACCGTTCGACTGCTCCTAATCTGTTGCGGATTGCTTACCTGTGTAAACGATGAAAGACAACAGGTATTATGTGACACTCACAAAGCTCAAATGTATTGATCCCAAACTTAGCGGCCTTAGACCAAATATGGCCTGTTCAATCGTCTTTTAATTTAAAAGGTACGTAATGTATTTAATTTAAAAGGTACGTAATTCAACGGAAACTTTGAATTTAAACGATCAATGTTGGAGAGAACACCAGTTCGCTCTGGTAGAAATCGCTCCTCCGGATATTGACCATAACTCTATAGAAACTCGGCCCACTTTGCGTCAGTATGCGTCTTTACTAAATGTTGGGATAAAATATAAATAATCAGGAGTTTACGAGGAATTCTATGGCAGATTAGGTATTTTGAGGTTATGTTTTGTGATTGCAGAGATAATGCACCTCACCCAGTTTTTATAGCTAGCTATTGTTTATAGGCATACCAAATGATGACCAGGTACAAGAGCTGATGAAGACAAGAGAGAAAGATTGATGAAAAAGACTTACGATTAGAAAATATAATCACATCAGTTACCTTGATCTATATTGGTACTACTTTTATTTTTGATATATATAAATGACCTCCCGCATTTTGTAGGGAATCTTTGTGATATAGTATTGTTTGCTGATGATACTTCACTTATATTTAATATCCCAAGAGGTGAAGAAAATTTTGACAATGTAAATAATACTCTATCACAAGTATTACATTGGTTTACAGTTAACAATCTCCTTCTTAATGGAAGTAACACTAAATGTGTAAAGTTTACGATGCCCAATGTCCGACAGGCATCAACTCAGGTTAAGATAAAAGACAAATCGCTTTATATTATCGACTCCACAACATTCTTGGGAATCACTTTAGACTCCAAACTACAATGGTCCTCAAATAGAGGCAGACTAAGCTCAGCTGCTTTTGCTGTACGAAGGATTAGACGTTTGACTGATATAGAAACAGCTAGGTTAGTTTATTTCAGTTATTTCCATAACTTGATATCCTACTGCATTTTACTGTGGGGCTCGGCAGCTGACATAGAATCGATTTTTATATTACAAAAAGAGCCGTGCGAGCTATTTATAATCTAAAACCTCAAGATTCTCTACGAGAGGTGTTTAAAGAAATTAGAATATTGACTGTAGCCTCTCACTATATTTATGAAAATTTAATGTATGTACGCAAAATTTTACATTCATTCACGAAAAGAAGTGATATACATAATTATACTTGCTATTCCACAATTTAGGCTTCGAAAGGTTGGTAATTCTTTCATAGGGAAATGTATAACATTTTTCAATAAACTACCAGAACAGATTGTAAACTTACCGATCAATAAATTTAAAACTGTCATTTAAGAAACCCTAATGACGAAACGAAACCCTAATAAAGAAGATGATTATTTAAAAGATAATAATGTATGGACTTGCATGAATACTACAAACATAGTAAACCTTTCGAAAAGAGGCATTGACAATAGTGACTAAGTTTCTTGCGCAGCTTCTTCTCAGCACTAGCCCAAAATTGTCCCGAAGCTGTGGTACGGTTTATATTGGGACGTGTAAAATAAATAAATAATAGTTTATTTGACCATTTACAATGATTTCGCACTAATAAGGTACAATCATAAACATTGGCTACAAAAACATGACGACAAAGTGGCACCTACCCTCCGCACTAGTAACAAAACTGTGTTGCGGCAGAGTAGTTACGTCGTTTGCTAATGGCGAGTTATTACAGTATATGTAAAAATAACAGACAATTTTTATGCTTTCTGTTTTATGCAATTAAAAGTTAATGTTAATTAAAACTAAATGAAAGTGAACAAATTAGTTAGTTGGTGATTGCGTCAATTCATATTATTATTTGAAATTTAAATAAATTGTATAATATCAAATATACATATAGATATAATACAATAGATAATTTATATATATATATATATATATATATATATATATATATATATATATATATATTAATTATCTATTGTATTATATATATATATATACTAGCGGTCCCCCGCGACTTCGTCCGCGCGTTTTGAGTTTGCTCCCTCCCCTCCCGTCGCAGCGTGATGTTTTATATCCTAAAGCCTTTCTCAATAAATAAGCTATCTAACACAGAAATATTTTTTCAAATTGGTTTAGCAGTTCCTGAGATAAGCGCGTTCAAACCAACAAACTCTTCAGCTTTATAATATAATTAGCGCAAGCGCACGTTGTACTTAAGCTGCGAACATTATTTTGGTGCGGAGTTATGTTAAAACTGTGATAGCTCCTAAGATATTTATTGGAATCAAATGATATAAACGGCAACTTTGTTCTTAATGAAATGCTCGTGATGTATTTATTTTGATAAGAATAAATACCTGTGTGTATAATACACCTCTAAAAATGATGCATTATTTTTTTACAAATTTATTAACATAAAAAAGGTTTATTTATTTATACTTTATTGCACAACCAAAAATTTGTACAAAAGGTGGACTTAACGCCATATGGCATTCTCTACCAGTCATACCTTTGGGCTAAGCAGAAATTATTGTAGGCGGTGCGACAGAAAAAAGGAAAATGGGTTACTATTAAAAGAAAAAAAACGATAAATTACACGCATAAAAAAATATATATACATGAAAAAACATATCTCATAAAATAAAACAAAATAACTACAATAAAAAAAAGGTTGTAGTAAGTCAACCATAAAAGATAGACTTATGCTGTCGCAGACTTTATTATAGAACTCTTGATGCTGAACAATCCTGTCATACATGATTTTTGTGTAACTTTAGCGGTTTCCGCAGCGTACGCAGCGGAAGCTCTCAAAAGGAATATCTTTCTCCCGTTTTCGCAACATTTTTCATTGCTGCTGTGGTCTTGTGAGTCGTATTTTTATGTTATATAGCTTAAAGCCTTCCTCGATAAATGGACTATCCATCATAAAAATATTTTTTCAAATCGGGCCAGTAGTTTCTGAGATTAGCGCGTTCAAACAAACAAACAAACAAACTCTTCAGATTCATAATATTAGTATAGATTTAGGTATTTTATATGCATATAAAAATTTCGTTGTCATAAGCCCTGTGATTTTAATAAGTCCTCTGTACTTGTGTAGCTTAATTCATATAAAAAATTTGAAATATCTTTTTGCAAGTTATGAAAATTTTATCCTGTAAAAGTTGAAAGTTGGTGTTTATTTTATTATAAAGCCATGGTCCCAAGTACAAATGGAAGCCCCTCGAGAAAGCTGTTTTGCATACCGGAACCTCATAAACGGGTGGTATACGTCTTTTTGGTGTGAACGGAGGAGCTGGTTTCCGATGCTGTCTTAAAATGATAGATTTAATGAACAATTTCCGCACTGTTAGCACAGGAAAAAAAAGTGTCCTCATTGGGCCTATTTGCATAAATAAATGACTTTTATGACTTTTGTATGACTTTATGACTTGTTTCAAGCTATGCAAATCTCGTGTTAGTTATTCGCAATAGTACCTTATTGCGAATAACTAACACACAAACATTTTTCTCTTTACTCTCTTCATCATTATCATTGTAAACCTCCCCTTTGTCGTCGATTTGCCTCTTGCGGGATTCGAACTCACAACCACCTGCGCCTCGATTCACGTACGGATTTTCAACAATCGCACGTCAACGACTTGATTAATAACCAATCCTACAGCCATTTTAATATATATTACAGTAGTGCAAACCGTTTTCAATCATTTGTGCTTAATCTTGGGAAATCATTTAGGTGTAAATGATTACCATCAACTGCAGAAAACTGTGCACGCCTTCTATCCAGGTATTTGCGTTTAACAAACTCGGCTTAATAATTCGTGATATGAAGTCTGTTTTGAGCAATAGCAACATAATCTCAAGCTTCTGGGATATCTTCTATTTAACAGAGCACAGGCAATGTTTAAATCTTCTTTCAAGTGAGTTGCAGCTCTTTTATTAAAAACATGTCTAAATAACCTAAAATCACGTTTAATTCTCCCGTTAACAATCTTAACAACCCAGCGACACGTTCTAACACACCTAGACTTATTAGCCTAATGAGTACTAAGTTGGTATTCAACCTCTAAAAGCGATTCAGGCATGTAGGCTTTGTAGCCAAGTTCTTCGAGATATCCAATTACGTCTCGGAATCCCCCCCGGTCTAAAATAAATACATCATCCTGACGAAAAAAAGGGCGCAGTTTTCCTTTATCATTGTTTAAATCATGCCTCGTTATGGTAGGATCATTTGTGGTTGCCTTATAGGCAATGATGTAACCATCGCCATAAACAATTAAAAACGGTTTGACAAGGTTATCCAACTTTTGTAAACTGTATGTATCTTTCTGAAAATTGTAATTACTGCTATTTCGAATAAAAATGTGTGTTGCACACACATAACAATTGCTGGTTTGACATCATTGGGTAATATATCGTCTCTAAAGAATCCTTCGGGAATTCCTCTGTTTGCATGCCACCTGCTCAGCACTTAAATGACTAAAGCCTAAATACATAGGCACGAAGTCAGTTACCAAATAAATTCTGCCTATTTTCATTTTTCTTTCTGAAGCTGTGCGAGGCACTTGAAACTATGATGAAAGTCTTTCATTGCTCTCTCCGGTTCTCAATTTCACAATAAAAATACATAAAGCCGGTCTAGGGTTTTTAAGTTTTTAAGGGTTCTTGTGATAAGCTTGGAGTACAAGCTAACAGGTCTACAAACTGCTGGGCATTCATTTCTAGCCAATAGTGCCAATAAAGGCACAAATGAGGAGCCATCGCATATATATTTTTAAAATCCATGTGATAGCTATGTGCCTTGGCTGCTATACGCATAATGGCATCAAATTGTGATCCTGTAAAATCACGCCGATTTGACGTCAAGTCGTTCCAACATCCATTATCAAGATGGTGACGACTTATCCTAGCACAGCTTGGCACGTATATCTTGTTGTGTATTAACAACATTTCTCTTATTGTTTTGGCACCAGTAAGCGTTCTGGTTGTTGACACTCCAAAAACATGCAATCTCTTGATGTACCTGCGACACGTCTATGTATTGCTGAATCGATCTCTGGCTGTAGTGCTGCAGAATTCTGTGCATATGAGTGCTGCAGAAATCTGTGGATATGAGTGCAGTTGAAGTGGTGGTGGTGGTGACAGAATTTCAGGTCCAGGCTCATCAGTTGATTGGCGAATTTTCTGTAGCACTGGTCTATTTGCATCATGGCGTCGATGTGTTTGTACTTCTCTTTTAGCTGAACGCAGTCAGCACAAACTCTTTCCAATCTTGCAACCTTTAATATAATATTATGTTGAAGTAAACAAAACATAAAAAAATCTTTAGTAAATAAATAAATATTGACAACATCACATACTTTGGTCATACAAAGGACCAATTAAAAGATAAAAAAAAATCAATACAAAATCCACATTAACAATAAATAATAAAATCAAATTAAATTAAACATTCAAAACAATATTTTAACACCAGCCAGTAGACGCAGCCTACCAATGATACACGTACTGGCAGTCAAAGCATTCGACGAAAATAGTCAATTTACTGTGCCCGCTGGCTCGCACGCTGCGCCCCAGGGATGTGCACAGCTTGCGCTTGGTTGTGTAAAAACAGTCCACGCGTGATACAGAGAACCCTGAGGCGCTACACAATCGAGGCAGCCCCAACAATACCCTGGATGCATAATTGTACTGGATTCGTAGGGCACTGTACTACTTCTGCGTATAGTTCATCCACAGACTGCTTACGTAGATAAAGCATCAGTTCGTTTAAAAAAAAAATTTAAAACCTTACCAAAACATAATTTTATTTCATATTACTAAGCACCTGTTTCACAATGTACGGATAGTGTCATATAGCTATATAACACCAACAGCATATAGCGCTATTTGTCAGTGACGAAACACTAAAATAGTGTTTATCTTTTGTAAAAGTAGATTACTACTCTGTGTAAAAAGTATCGGGTATATTTCAATAAAAAGACCCGCGTAAAAGAGGTCGTTCTAATATTTTACTGAATGTTGGTAGCACTGTTTTAAACTACACTTTTTGTTGGTCATAGATGAGTCCTCGGCGATTATTACAATGGAAAATATTGTAGAACAAAGAGTGTGCCTTAAATTTTGTGTTTCGAATGATATTTCATGTGGTGAATCACTAAAAATGTTGCGAAATACCTGCGGCAAAGCGAAATACCTGCGGCAAATTGTGTATATCGAAAACAAGGGCTTATGAATGGTATAAGGCTTTTAAAGAAGGCCGAGAAGTAGTAGTACACTTGCCTCGTTCTGGTAGACCTTCAACCACTACGACCAAAGAAAACATCGACAGAATCAAGAAATTACTGCTTGAAAATCGACGTATGAGTCTGAGAGAGTTGGCTAGTGAGGTGAACATATCTTTTAAGTCCGTCCACAACATTCTCATTGACATTTTAGGCATGAAACGCGTCGCCGCTCGACTATTTCCAAAAGAGTTTAATTTTGTTCAAAAAGCGCAGCGAAAGCATGTCGCTGAAGACATGGTTTCCCGAGCTTCTACGGATTGGACCTTTATAAAACGTATAAAAACTGGCGACGAGACATGGGTTTATGAGTACGACATGCAAACAAGCCAACGGTCTTCAGAATGGCGTCTTGAAAACGAGCCGAAACCCAAAAAACCGCGGCAAAGTCGCTCCAAAATTATGCTGACAGTTTTTTTGACTACCGTGGTGTGGTTCTTTCCGAATTCCTTCCAGATGGAGAAACAGTGAATAAAGAATATTATTTAAGCAACTTGAAGCGTTTGCGTGAGAGGATTCGCCGAAAACGTTCAGTTTTGTGTCAACACATCTCATGGATTCTGCACCATTATAATGCATGCACCATCACACAAAGCCATTATAGTAAAAGATTTTTTTGCAAAATATTCTACAAAAGTTCTCGACCGTACCGTATTCACCTGATATGGTTCCGTCTGAGGAAAACGTTTTGTAGAATTAAAAAGCGAAGAAAAACCTAAATACGAGTGTGGTAGTTTTTATAAAATTGGTTGATGCAGTGGGACAAGGCACGACTCGTATGAGAAAGTTGTGTTTTCTGATGGTAAGCGGCACATAATTTTCGTGCATTTTTTTGTGTTGCGTTGTACCCATCCACAGCTCTCATGGGAACGGGCCAATGTGAGGAGTCAATATATCTACCAGGCACGATATGTGCAGATCGGATTGTCTTTGCCGTTCGGCTACGAGATGCTAGACATAGTGTTAGATGATTATAATAAATAATAATCATAAATGATTTGTTAATGAAAAAAAAATAATTTGATAACAAAAAAGACTTATACTTATGATTGGTGAGTATAGGATCTACAAGCTGAAAGCGAAAAACTAAATGGTGCTAGAAAGTGTCTGTAAGATAACGTATTGGAATGCGAGCATTAATAAAAGAAACAATAATGAGGAGCTTTAACAATTTCATATACTACTTGGCACACGCACATTTACTTTCTAAAAAGTATGGCTCAAGCATCTGGTCTGGAATCTACGCCTCTCATGAATTTATTATAGTCTAGGTACGACCTGCGGTTTAAATGATACTGGACGAATTGTTGCCCGGGCCGAAATTGTAGGCAAGGACGATGAACCATGATAATATGTAGAAATCATGGTTACACGTTTTATGTCCTGCTATATCATAACTGCGACGTCTCCGGGATGCCGACTGATGCACTCTCCGCTTTTAAGCGGAGCTTTACTAATGAGAAAATTTACGTCTTTATGGTATAGTGTTTAAGTCCCGGCGGAGTCGGTTCCGTTCTGTTTGAGCAATCGAGCTAAGAGCGGAGAATTACGAGTATACCAGTTCTCCATAAACAAGCAATACTCTTTATTGAGTAAGGGTGACATGAGCTTCTTCACGACAGCTGTTCTTTTTTGTACACCGTTCGACTGCCTCAAATCTGTTGCGGATTGTATACCTCTGTAAACGATGAAAGACCACATGTATATGTGACACTCTGACTAAGCTGAAATGTCTTGATCTCAAACTTAGCGGCATTGGACAGAATTTACTGTCAAACCGTCCTTTCCAATGGGTTAAAGTTTTACGATGCAAATATTATGTCTAGTAGGTACCTTTTTTTACTTATTTCAAAATTAATAGTAAAATACACAAATCACTTCTGCCAAACTGCACAGCAGTTAATTCTGTGCAAGTCTGAAACAAAATAGATGCCAAATTTTGGCTACTATGTGCCCCTTTTACTTCACTACACTTTAAAACTACAGATTTAAATTCAAAATCTGCGATTATAAAGTGCGCCGTGATTCCGATAAAGGCATCCATAACAATCCGTGGTCAGGCATACCGTTGTAGCTTCTTGACTGATAATCTTTTTTTGTTCATCTAAACCAGGCTTTTTCAACCTTTTGGTTTGACCGGTACACTTTTTTAAAAATCAAAATTTCACGGCACACCATTAAAAAAAAGTAGGCAAGTGTGAGTAAGATTCGCGCCTGAAGAAGGGTTCCGTACGGTATACTGATAGTATGCCAGAAAATAGAGACTTAGTAATATGATCGCGTTGGACAACTAAACTCTACTAAATTAGAAAGTAAAGTTAATAAAAAAGACATAAACAAGTAGTAAAATCTTTATTAGTAGTCATAGATATGTAAAAATATTAATGTGATATTTGAGCCTGTCGCACGGCGAAAAGTTTTTTTTTCTTGGCAAATCTTAGGCGACAACAGTAATCGTTGACAAACACACTCGGAAGTTCTTCTTCGACAGAAATAAGACGTTCGCGTTTTTTCATTTTATGTTTGTTAACGCTGAAAATCCTTGATCGCATAGGTGGCACAAGGGCAATGAGAGCTTTTTCACTCAGCTCAGGATATTCAGATGAAACGTACAACCAGACAAACAGTCAGTCAGTTAACATTCAGTTCCTGTAGCTTTAATAGTAAAGTGCGGTCATTCTTTAAAACTGTTCTTTCTCTCCCAATTGAAAACCAACCAAGCTGCTGAGTGAAACATTGAAGGGTTTTTTTTCCAGCAATTCCAATGAATCATTTATCATAGATCTCCTTGTAGAATCTACATTTCTGGACGCTGTATGCGGGAACTCGGTGTGTTGAAGCAACGTATAGTGGTCTGCATCCATATCCTGGCATCATCATCATCATTATCAGCCAAAGGACGTCCACTGCTGAACATAGGCCTCCCCCATAGATTTCCACAGCGACCGACACTAGCGGTCTGCATCCAGTTTGATGCGATCTTTATAAGGTCGTCTGTCCATCTTGTTGGTGGACGTCCTACGCTGCGTCTCTGGTCGAAGGGTCTCCAATCTAGAACATTCCTGCCCCAACGGCCATCAGTTCTTCGCGCTATGTGCCCTGCCCATTGCCACTTGAGCTTACTGATTCTCAAGGCTATGTCCGTTACCTTAGTTCTTCTACGTATCTCCTCATTTCTGATTCGATCCCGTAGAGAAACACCCAACATAGCCCTCTCCATTGCTCGTTGTGTGATTTTGAGCTTCATTATAAGGCCCATAGTAAGAGACCATGTTTCGGATCCGTATGTCATCACTGGTAACACACACAGAAAGTAACCTACTCAAAATTATATGAGTAGGTTACTTTCTGTTAGATCTTCATGTAGCTTAATTGGTCTAGCGTGGGGAAACAGATCCAACACGCATAGGCCAAGCAAGCAAATAATGTAAAATGATACCTGTAGTCTAACTGCTCACATAAAAAATAAGATGACCATTAAAAATACAAGTCAATGCATGGTTTAAAGAACACTGAGGCATGTCAAATAATATTAGTAATAGTATCTGTCAGATCTTTGTGTACTTAAGCTGGACTAGCGTGGGGATACAGATCCGACACGCAGTAACCAAGAATTCATAATAATGTCAAATTTTACCTATATAGGTAATAGTTAAAAAAATAAAAAAGCACCTTATTTCTCTAACTGCTAACATCAAGGAAAAGATAAAAAATTAGAAACACAACTTAAAATGCATGGATTAAAGAAAACTAAAATTATATGAGTTGGCTTCGTTCCGTTGGATCCTTATGTAGCTTAATTGGTCTAGCGTGCTTGGCCTATGCGTGTCGGAAACAGATCCGACACGCATAGGCCAAGCAAGCAAATAATGTAAAATGATATCTGTAGTTTAACTGCTCACATAAAAAATAAGATGAACAATGATGAATACAAGTTAATGCATGGTTTAAAGAACTCTGAGGCATGTCAAATAATATTAGTAAAAGTATCTGTCAGATCTTTGTGTACTTAAGCTGGACTAGCGTGGGGATACAGATCCGACACGCAGTAACCAAGAATTCATAATAATGTCAAATTTTACCTATAAACTAGTTTAAAAAATAAAAAAAAACACCTTATTTATCTAACTGCTAACATCAAGGAAAAGAGAAAAAGTTATATGAATAGGTTACTTTCTGTTAGATCTTCATGTAGCTTTATTGCTCTATCGTGGGGAAACAGATCCGACATGCACGCACAGCCAAGCAAGCAAATAATGCAAAATGATACCTGAAGTGTCAAATGATAAACAGTACCTTCATTTTCTAACTGCTCACATCATGAGGCATGTAAAATAATGTAAATAATAGTGTTTGCCAGATCTTTGTGTAGCTTAGTTGGTCTAGCGTGGGGATACAGATCCGACACGCAGAGACCAAGCAAGCACATAATGTATAATGATACAGGGTAGTTGAAATAACGAATAGTAGTACAAAAACACTAGTTGGTAAAATTTAGTATGATTATTTTTGTTTGATCTTTTTCTAGCTTTAATAGACTGGCGTAGGGATACAGATCCGACACGCAGCGGCTAAGCAAGCACTTACAATAAGTGCTTTGGTGTGGTGGTTGGTTCATAGATAGTAGTTAATGATAAATATTACCTAACATATAAAGGGTGTATCAGGCGGCCTGTAGGTAAATTAAGGAGAGAACTCAGTAAACGATTCTGATCATAAATCAATAAAAAAAATGTACTTTTTTTCATGAAATTATTCACATTTTCGTTGCATTGTAGTCATAGCGCACGTGGCTTGCCGACACGCCGCGGCTCCGTTTGTCGGCGTCTCAAAGCGCCCGCGCTGCCTATTGTTCTCCCCGAGCCCGTTGATAAGGCGCGCACACGGCCGCGCGCACGTGCAGCTTTCGCTCTCTCAGTTGCCGTCAAGACTCGATACCGTTCACATACGTAGGTGAAAACGCGCAACAGAGTTTTACGGTCGCAATACAAAACTTTTCGTGGGTGCATCATGGGTGATTTAACAAACATTGAACTGAGTGACTTAGTTTTAATTTATGGTGAAAGTGCCGGTAGCTTGGCTGCTACCATACGTTCCAAGAGAGAACGTTACCCAAATCGCTATGTGCCTTCGGAACGACGCATTTTACGCGCAAACGTAAGCAACTTAATCATTGTAGATACCTCAACACCCGAGCGGTCGCATGCGACCGCATAACAATAGAATACCTATTGTGTCACGTTCACATACGCTTGAGGGATTAGTTAATTCTCATTCATTCAGTATTCTGACAGAGACGGTAAGGTCAATGACCGTGATAATTAAGACGGTAAAAAAGTGAAGAAGTAAAAAGCAGTGAACTGTTTTTACAAAATCTTGTGACATTGTGTTTAGTGCAAATTGGACGTCATTACAAACACTTACTGCTTGAAAAACGTAAGTTTTTATACCTAACTACAGGTTATAAACTAAGTAGATACCTAAGTAATTAATTCAATGGTTGTAAATAAGTTCATTCAGTTTTTTAAGTACACCAAAGCATCTTAATCGAGTTAAGATTTTTTATTGTAAATTTCCTCTTTTCTTTTGTTTCGAAAATTATTTAAAATGACAGATTTTGATATGTTTTGATATGTTTCGAGTTTAAGATTCTTTGCCGGTCCTAAGTCCGGAAAAAGTACGAAGGAGAAACTGAGTTAATTAAACGATCACGGTCGCGTGGCGCGGGCCACAGTATGTGTGTGCCCATGATTTTCAGTCGTTTCGCGGAATGGTTCCCGGTGATATAATTTCATACACGCTTAAATTTATTTAATGATTATTTTTGTTCTGTTATCTAGACTTCTCATTTGACCTTTAGTTTAATTTACCTACACTCTGCCCGATACACCCTGTATAAATCTCTGACATCAAGGATAAGATGGGCAGTTGGAAACATTGTAAAAATCGTTCAAAAACTTATCTCGAAAATATTAAGAGTCTTGTCGTCATCGAGGCACAAAAGTTTCAGTTTGGAGACAAGTATTCTAAATTGTAGGAACGGAATTGGTGTGGAACTTATAGCAGGATTGGCAGGTCTTCCAGCTTGAACTGTTTGCTGCGCACTGAATGCAAGTTGGACACTGAACGGGTGTACATGAAAAACTTAGTCATAGGCACGAATGAGCTTAATTCAATGATATTTTTCAATCAAAGAAAACTCAAGAAAATCATTATACAATCACAAACAACTGCAAAAGCCTAAAGCTAGAGCAAGTTATGAAAAATCTACCAGACTACTTACGATTGAGCTACATGTGGCAGCACCGAATCACACTTTCCTATTCTTCTATCTTTTTCTATCACCCAGAAACATACTTTACAAGAGCAAGAGAAAGAGCGGAATGCGACCGAATATGACAGAATCAACATGCGGCGCTCAGAAACACGCTTTTCTCCCTCCGTCTGCAAGATGACGTTACTGGATGATAGAATGTGATAGAAGCACAGGTAAGTGCCATTCAATGCTGCCAGATGTAGCTCAACCCTTACAGAACACTTTCAATGACTTAGCCTTTTCAAAACCTAGAACACTTATTTACTCCTGCAAACAATGTATCCTCACTACCTAGGAATAAAAATCAAACGATGATCAGACATAAAAAATAAGGTTATTGAACTTAACACATGAAGAAGAAAATATGCATTTCACTATTTGGTGTAATAGAAAAAATGAAATTCAACAGAAAGAAAGGCACAGACGAAGAATCAAGATTATGAAGACGGAATAATAAAACCCAACATTTTAATCTCATGCGACGTTTTTCAAGATTCAAAAAGCTTATAAGAAAAATAATAGCTTAGTTGCAGCCTTATTTCGTTAATACACAGGTTGTCACAAAATTCGACCGATTAATAAAAAAAATATTGAAGCTATCAGCGATTCAATACGTTATCACGACAACAATCAGCAAACCCATCTAACATCAGATAAGTTAATATTTATTGAACAGTTTCAACGGTGCCTTCAAAGAACTAGAAAAAAATTACCTGACCAATGAAGTTTTAAAAAGATATACAATTCAACAAGTGAAACCCATATTTATATCCAAAATGAAATTAAAATATTCCACTCATTGGTACAACCACGCTGCTGCTTGAAAATTATTTTAAAAAAATATGCGATTACGAGAAGTGCGTGAAATAGTTAGAAATGTAACAATGATTGCGAATTTATTCACGAGGTCGTGAATAACTGCAATGATAAAATAAACCTTGTCGGTTTCCCACTAACATATTTGTGCCAAATTAGTAAGCATTAAGCAACCGAAAGCTTCGGGAAGGTCTTACAAGGCTTTTGTGAAAACAATATTTAAAGCTATGTCGCCTACCTACTGCTAGTCATAAAATGATCGACTTTAAAATTGGCAGGCGACGCACAGAATAAATTTGATGAAAGCTTTACTATATTGCTTTAGCTGCCTTAATTCAAAATCAATCAAACATTCACACCTGCTGAAGAAACAAACCTTTGCCAATGGTAATAAAAAAATGAGTAAGGAGGCATCCAAAATAGAAATAAATAATAATCGAAAATAGGCCAAATGTTGGTTTGCGGCCATAAAGTTTTAGTTTACGTCCAGAACTATCTGGATTACGGCCAATAGTCTGACAGGGGTAATTTTACTTACAGGAAGCCTAAAATACACCTCGGAGCTCCTACTACTAAAGTTTGTTTTACTTCGCTAGTCCAATAACTTATTGACATTGAGATTGACAATTGGCCTTTCACTTATCTTAAATTTTAAGACGGCCGTAAACCGACATAGGAAACTGTTTTTTGGCGGCCGTCAACCAACAGAGACATTCAATAACATTATGTATACCTTACTCTTACTAGCCATTTTTTTGGCAGTTTAAGCACCGAGCATGCTAGTAGCGCGAAGAATGAAATAGACTGGGATTATTTCACTATTTAGACAATACTTAGATGAATAATAATTACCTTTAAGGCAATAGGTGTATTCTTAGTTCATAATCGATACTTAGGTTTATAAAATAACTTAAGAATGCTTGTTTTCTCAGTTTTCCCAACTTTCCGTATTTTGTGGTTTTTGTGTCGCTTGTCTCAAACAGTCGTAAATCGACGCATGACCGGGTAACGGCGAAGCGTCCCTATGTGAATTCACTTTTCGTGTTGAGAAACTAAGCCGAAGTTGGAGTGTAGTTGAAATTTGAAATATTTTGCATTATTATTTATTATTATTTGACATATAAATTGAATTAGTTATGACATAAACATATTTGCATGCAACATTTGTCTGCTGAAGATGAAAACCAAAACCTAATTATAAAAACAAAAAATGTAACCTTCTTCAAATGTAAATAAATATATTTCTATTTCTATTTAGCTGTCCCCTGAAGCTGCGATTTTTTTATAACATCAGCAGAAGTTTCTTCAGCAATTGCAAATGTTTGATTAATTTTATTACATTCATTTCGAACAAGAAGGCAGCTAAGGCGATATAATAAATCTTTCAAGAAATTACTTCTATGTGCATCACAAATCCATATTAAGGGATCACTTTCGGATAGCATAATGCTAACAACATAGTTCGAAATATTGTTTTCATGCAAGTTATGTTTGATCTCCTCGAAACTTTCGGTTGCTTTACTTACTAATTGACATAAATTTATAGTGGGATATGTGAGACTTACTTTGTCATTCCACCATTCACGCATTCGTATGTACTCGTAAACAGGACTAGATGTCAAGTTAGGATTGTCAACCTTTAAACACTGTGTACTTTAACTTCACACTTGCATTTCATATTTTTTATCACTACAGCTGCCAATTATCCAGTAACATATACAGTTGGTTGATTTTCAAAAGAGTCTAATAAGTGTTTTGCCATTCCAAGGTCATCATTGACATCATTATGTTCAGTTATATGTAGAACAGGAATATTCTTTGTGGCAATACTAGAATACGTTTGTGAAGAGGTACCCGCAGAATCAGAATTGTACGCTCCAAACGATTCAATGGGCTGAAATAAATGCTCAAAGTCAATTAAAGCTTCATTGAAATCTTCTTAGCAGTTTGCCCCTTTACTGCCGGGTGTGCTCAAGCTCGTCAAAATATTTGTCTTGAGCGCGGCAGTAAAATAGTGGCACGTAGGATTTCTGTTTGTTGGACAATGCTGCCTAATCATACCGAAAAGGTTTTCTAACGCGTCTTGATTTAACTGACGCAAATTAAGGTATTTAAATCCTTTTCTCTCCACTATTTTCCAAATTACTTCTAGTGAACACAAAGAAGTGTAATATCCTTGCACACATCTTACATTTTTCAATCTAAGACTGCTACAGGATTTCAAAAAATGCATTGTTGTGATTTTTTCTTTAAAGTTTCTCCACAGTTGATGATGGCTGCTATTTTTTGAAACATTTTCTCTTATACGTTTTTTTATATCTTTTGCCGAAGAAGGACCATTCGTGCAGTCAAATAATTGGTCCAAACTTTCAATTACTGTTGCAGTTTCTAAAATTTCACGAGCTTTTTCAGTGCTCCCTTTTTTTTCTGTGAGTTATTTTAAAATTGCGACGGTGTTACTCAATATTTGAGTAGCAAGTTTTACTTTCATTTTGGATCGAAATTTGGGCTTCACATGTAATGACGTTATCTTTTTAAAATGCAACGTGGTCCTGTTCTTTTTTTCTAGTTCTATAAGATGAGCCCATTTCCCTTTCTTGCCGGCAAAAACGATTCCTCCCCCCCTCCTGTTAAAAGTTATTATGGATACTTTTAAACAGGTAGGGGATATCGAACATGATATATATTTTTTTGCTGGCGGCAAGAAAGTAATTGGACTCGCGAGGGATTCCGTCAAAACTCTTCAATAAATTTAACCCTCCGATGTTAGTTGGGCCTTGATCGCAGACTGTTGCAATGATATCATATCCGATATCACTGATAGCTTCAATTACTTTTTTTTATTATTGCGACCAAATTTTGTGACGACACTGTTCCCTTAACGAAATAATAAGCCGATGGGCTGTTTATATTTTTTATAAACTCCTTGAATCATGAAAACTAAGGCATGATCTGCGATGTTGGGATTTCTTAGTCCATCTCCAAAATCTTCATAGCCTTACACTGTCTTTCCTTGAGTTGTAAATCAATCTTTTTTTTAAGGCCATTTCATCAAATAGCAAAACACATGTTTTTTTTCTTTTGCGTTAAGCAATAAGCTTAAATGTTAAATTAAAGATCGACTTATTCCTGGTTGAAGATCCAAATTTTGCAAAAGTAATTGAAGTGTTCTAGGGCTTGGATAACGTACGTACCAATATTTTTTAGTTTTCTATTCTTTTTGAGAATGTGGGGTTGACTGGAGGTGGATGGTTGTGTGTTTTGATGAGTACAACTATAATTTTCTGTAATATTTGAACATAAATGTAAGTTTGTTTTTTTATATGAAATAATTGAAAAAAAAACCCACAGATATTAAAATAAAGCTTACGTGGAGGAGATGATTTTCGCTTTCTTGGGTTAATTAATGTATTTGATGAAGTGGGGAGATGAGATGGGCAGGAAGGATCTGCAATAGTAAAATATTAAGTAATAACTTGATAATCTTAAAAGTTATGAACTTTATCTTAACTCGTATCTACCAATACAAGATAGCTTTACCTACAATTAATCTTAATACTGATTATTATAACAAACCTGGTTGTCGTGATAAAATGTAGTCGTGATCAATAATGTTTTTTTGGGCGTGTGGGAAAGAGGGGGATTGAGTATCTGTAATGTGTGGTAAAAGTAATTAGATAGCTAATAGACGTAATAACTATTAAGTAACAACTTTATATTGCATACATACTTGATAGTACCACGTAATCATGGTAGAGTAGAGCAACTTGTACAGTATGACCGAGTTTCGTTTGACCATCAATAGATGGGCAAACGTAAGTGTGGTCATGCTGTACAAGCTGCTCCAATTTTTGGGTACTGTTGGTTGGTTTGGTAGTTCCTGAAAATGTATTAAAAAGTTAAGAATAAAGGATGTGTTCGGGTTTTATACAAAATGCAATACCAGGGAACACTGCTTTAAATAATTCTGAATTCACATAATTTAGTGATACACAGCAAAATTAGTTTCTGTGTCATAGTTACAAATGACTTATAAAACCAACAGCATTATCTTTATGACTATAACTTAGTATGTGAAAATGGGTATTCTGTACTAGGGTATTAACCTAATATGTTTAGATGGACTGGGAAGTTCTTAAATGCGTTTTCATGGAGCGGCGGTAAATGTAAATTTTGTGATGGAATGGCGCATTTTTTTAATCTGTTTCCTTTTTTATTGAGGTCGGACGGTGTAAAATGTTTGGAACAAATGTATTTACGGATGAGTGATTTTATGGGTAGGTCGACTAGGTCCTTTCTGCCCGTTATTTGAAGCCATTTTTTACATCTAAAAAGCAAGAAATAAAAATTATCCATTAATATTACGTCTTTTCCTATCATGAAAGATGCTTAGAAGTTTACATTTAGTTAGATTTTATTCATCAAAAGCATTCTACTAACCGTGTAATGTTGGCAGGGAAATTAGCCATAAATCGGTCTCCTCTTTCAGCGCAATAAAATTTCAAACAAATTTGGCATGTTTGCCGTTTATTGCCTATTAAATGTTCCATCTTTGCGCTTTAAAAATCACTTTTTAAAAGAATTTAATAAAAAATTTAGGCCGATCAATTTTTCTCAAAAAATGACGAAAATTAAATTATCATGTCAATCAATAAAATATTATGTCAATCAATCAAATATTATGTCAATCAATCAAAGTAATTAGTGAAGTAATACGATCGTAATTGTGAATGGATACGTTTTAGGCTTACTTTATCATTTGATAAATTCGTTCAGTTACGTGGCAGATGCTTTAAAAATTATGCTGGCTGGACGTAAAAACTGCCACAAAATTTTGACAAGTAGAAAACTAAATAAATCAAAAACTCGCATCGTGAACCCATTGACACCACTCAAAGTGAGGTAAAGCCGAGAACTAAAAACAAATGCGCACTTGACGGCAGATGGACGCGGGAACTCAGTTTCAAAAGTGACAACTACAATTGGCGTTGGCGTTGCACGTGTCCACCCGTCCCCCGTATCTACTCGCCCCGCTCCGCTGCCGTGCCGCAACTAAGCAAACTTTATGTCAACGAGAAGCGCACTCGCTACACGTTCTTTGTTTTCGAAGTGTTTAATTTTCTTCAGGTCGGCTTGCAAGTCGTGGACTCGCGGCACACTTGGAAACATACAGGGCAAACTAAAGTGCCGCGCCACACTGGTTGAAAATTATTCTAAACATTTATTATATAGAAAAGGTATAAGCCTTTCTGAAATAACTTTACACCATGGCAAAATGTACACTTCAAGACACATCTTTTGGCCCACCTTAGAGTTTAGGTTTCGACGGCCCCTACCGAAATATGATTGCTAGATTGAACAAAAACTGTTGATGCAGACTATTATATTTTCTGTGCTGATACATTTTACCATCTTTTTCGATCGTATTGTTTTAAATTTGAATTCAGCATACTATACGACATGGAGCTACGCCTAACAAGTCGGATATGCGCCTTGTTAAAAGCAATTGATTTTTGAATAAAAAACATGTTTTATCAAATAAAGGTTTAATTTAATAACACGTGTTGCCTCCATGGGCATCTACCACAGCTCTCATACGATTAGGCATAGAGTTTATCAACCGCTCTATGAAATTTTGAGGGATCATCTCCCATTCCTCTTCTATGGCAGTTTTCAACTCCTGCATCGTCTGGGCAACTGGCTGACGAGCCCTAACACGTCTTTTTAGCTCGTCTCACATGTGCTCAATTCAAATCTGGGCTTCTGGCTGGCCAGTCCATAACTGTGATGTTCACATCCCGAAAATATTCCCTGACGATGCCGGCCGCATGGGCTCTTGCATTATCATGCATAAAAAGGAAATTTGGGCCCACATAGTCCGCGTATGGTATCATGTGAAATTCTGAGCACTCATTCATGCAAGTTATGTTTGATCTTCTCGAAACTTTCGGTTGCTTTACTTACTAATTGACATAAATTTATAGTGGGATATGTGAGACTTACTTTGTCATTCCACCATTCACGCATTCGTATGTACTCGTAAACAGGACTAGATGTCAAGTTAGGATTGTCAACCTTTAAACACTGTGTACTTTAACTTCACACTTGCATTTCATATTTTTTATCACTACAGCTGCCAATTATCCAGTAACATATACAGTTGGTTGATTTTCAAAAGAGTCTAATAAGTGTTTTGCCATTCCAAGGTCATCATTGACATCATTATGTTCAGTAATATGTAGAACAGGAATATTCTTTGTGGCAATACTAGAATACGTTTGTGAAGAGGTACCCGCAGAATCAGAATTGTACGCTCCAAACGATTCAATGGGCTGAAATAAATGCTCAAAGTCAATTAAAGCTTCATTGAAATCTTCTTAGCAGTTTGCCCCTTTACTGCCGGGTGTGCTCAAGCTCGTCAAAATATTTGTCTTGAGCGCGGCAGTAAAATAGTGGCACGTAGGATTTCTGTTTGTTGGACAATGCTGCCTAATCATACCGAAAAGGTTTTCTAACGCGTCTTGATTTAACTGACGCAAATTAAGGTATTTAAATCCTTTTCTCTCCACTATTTTCCAAATTACTTCTAGTGAACACAAAGAAGTGTAATATCCTTGCACACATCTTACATTTTTCAATCTAAGACTGCTACAGGATTTCAAAAAATGCATTGTTGTGATTTTTTCTTTAAAGTTTCTCCACAGTTGATGATGGCTGCTATTTTTTTTAACATTTTCTCTTATACGTTTTTTTATATCTTTTGCCGAAGAAGGACCATTCGTGCAGTCAAATAATTGGTCCAAACTTTCAATTACTGTTGCAGTTTCTAAAATTTCACGAGCTTTTTCAGTGCTCCCTTTTTTTTCTGTGAGTTATTTTAAAATTGCGACGGTGTTACTCAATATTTGAGTAGCAAGTTTTACTTTCATTTTGGATCGAAATTTGGGCTTCACATGTAATGACGTTATCTTTTTAAAATGCAACGTGGTCCTGTTCTTTTTTTCTAGTTCTATAAGATGAGCCCATTTCCCTTTCTTGCCGGCAAAAACGATTCCTCCCCCCCTCCTGTTAAAAGTTATTATGGATACTTTTAAACAGGTAGGGGATATCGAACATGATATATATTTTTTTGCTGGCGGCAAGAAAGTAATTGGACTCGCGAGGGATTCCGTCAAAACTCTTCAATAAATTTAACCCTCCGATGTTAGTTGGGCCTTGATCGCAGACTGTTGCAATGATATCATATCCGATATCACTGATAGCTTCAATTACTTTTTTTTATTATTGCGACCAAATTTTGTGACGACACTGTTCCCTTAACGAAATAATAAGCCGATGGGCTGTTTATATTTTTTATAAACTCCTTGAATCATGAAAACTAAGGCATGATCTGCGATGTTGGGATTTCTTAGTCCATCTCCAAAATCTTCATAGCCTTACACTGTCTTTCCTTGAGTTGTAAATCAATCTTTTTTTTAAGGCCATTTCATCAAATAGCAAAACACATGTTTTTTTTCTTTTGCGTTAAGCAATAAGCTTAAATGTTAAATTAAAGATCGACTTATTCCTGGTTGAAGATCCAAATTTTGCAAAAGTAATTGAAGTGTTCTAGGGCTTGGATAACGTACGTACCAATATTTTTTAGTTTTCTATTCTTTTTGAGAATGTGGGGTTGACTGGAGGTGGATGGTTGTGTGTTTTGATGAGTACAACTATAATTTTCTGTAATATTTGAACATAAATGTAAGTTTGTTTTTTTATATGAAATAATTGAAAAAAAAACCCACAGATATTAAAATAAAGCTTACGTGGAGGAGATGATTTTCGCTTTCTTGGGTTAATTAATGTATTTGATGAAGTGGGGAGATGAGATGGGCAGGAAGGATCTGCAATAGTAAAATATTAAGTAATAACTTGATAATCTTAAAAGTTATGAACTTTATCTTAACTCGTATCTACCAATACAAGATAGCTTTACCTACAATTAATCTTAATACTGATTATTATAACAAACCTGGTTGTCGTGATAAAATGTAGTCGTGATCAATAATGTTTTTTTGGGCGTGTGGGAAAGAGGGGGATTGAGTATCTGTAATGTGTGGTAAAAGTAATTAGATAGCTAATAGACGTAATAACTATTAAGTAACAACTTTATATTGCATACATACTTGATAGTACCACGTAATCATGGTAGAGTAGAGCAACTTGTACAGTATGACCGAGTTTCGTTTGACCATCAATAGATGGGCAAACGTAAGTGTGGTCATGCTGTACAAGCTGCTCCAATTTTTGGGTACTGTTGGTTGGTTTGGTAGTTCCTGAAAATGTATTAAAAAGTTAAGAATAAAGGATGTGTTCGGGTTTTATACAAAATGCAATACCAGGGAACACTGCTTTAAATAATTCTGAATTCACATAATTTAGTGATACACAGCAAAATTAGTTTCTGTGTCATAGTTACAAATGACTTATAAAACCAACAGCATTATCTTTATGACTATAACTTAGTATGTGAAAATGGGTATTCTGTACTAGGGTATTAACCTAATATGTTTAGATGGACTGGGAAGTTCTTAAATGCGTTTTCATGGAGCGGCGGTAAATGTAAATTTTGTGATGGAATGGCGCATTTTTTTAATCTGTTTCCTTTTTTATTGAGGTCGGACGGTGTAAAATGTTTGGAACAAATGTATTTACGGATGAGTGATTTTATGGGTAGGTCGACTAGGTCCTTTCTGCCCGTTATTTGAAGCCATTTTTTACATCTAAAAAGCAAGAAATAAAAATTATCCATTAATATTACGTCTTTTCCTATCATGAAAGATGCTTAGAAGTTTACATTTAGTTAGATTTTATTCATCAAAAGCATTCTACTAACCGTGTAATGTTGGCAGGGAAATTAGCCATAAATCGGTCTCCTCTTTCAGCGCAATAAAATTTCAAACAAATTTGGCATGTTTGCCGTTTATTGCCTATTAAATGTTCCATCTTTGCGCTTTAAAAATCACTTTTTAAAAGAATTTAATAAAAAATTTAGGCCGATCAATTTTTCTCAAAAAATGACGAAAATTAAATTATCATGTCAATCAATAAAATATTATGTCAATCAATCAAATATTATGTCAATCAATCAAAGTAATTAGTGAAGTAATACGATCGTAATTGTGAATGGATACGTTTTAGGCTTACTTTATCATTTGATAAATTCGTTCAGTTACGTGGCAGATGCTTTAAAAATTATGCTGGCTGGACGTAAAAACTGCCACAAAATTTTGACAAGTAGAAAACTAAATAAATCAAAAACTCGCATCGTGAACCCATTGACACCACTCAAAGTGAGGTAAAGCCGAGAACTAAAAACAAATGCGCACTTGACGGCAAATGGACGCGGGAACTCAGTTTCAAAAGTGACAACTACAATTGGCGTTGGCGTTGCACGTGTCCACCCGTCCCCCGTATCTACTCGCCCCGCTCCGCTGCCGTGCCGCAACTAAGCAAACTTTATGTCAACGAGAAGCGCACTCGCTACACGTTCTTCGTTTTCGAAGTGTTTAATTTTCTTCAGGTCGGCTTGCAAGTCGTGGACTCGCGGCACACTTGGAAACATACAGGGCAAACTAAAGTGCCGCGGCACACTGGTTGAAAATTATTCTAAACATTTATTATATAGAAAAGGTATAAGCCTTTCTGAAATAACTTTACACCATGGCAAAATGTACACTTCAAGACACATCTTTTGGCCCACCTTAGAGTTTAGGTTTCGACGGCCCCTACCGAAATATGATTGCTAGATTGAACAAAAACTGTTGATGCAGACTATTATATTTTCTGTGCTGATACATTTTACCATCTTTTTCGATCGTATTGTTTTAAATTTGAATTCAGCATACCATACGACATGGAGCTACGCCTAACAAGTCGGATATGCGCCTTGTTAAAAGCAATTGATTTTTGAATAAAAAACATGTTTTATCAAATAAAGGTTTAATTTAATAACACGTGTTGCCTCCATGGGCATCTACCACAGCTCTCATACGATTAGGCATAGAGTTTATCAACCGCTCTATGAAATTTTGAGGGATCATCTCCCATTCCTCTTCTATGGCAGTTTTCAACTCCTGCATCGTCTGGGCAACTGGCTGACGAGCCCTAACACGTCTTTTTAGCTCGTCTCACATGTGCTCAATTCAAATCTGGGCTTCTGGCTGGCCAGTCCATAACTGTGATGTTCACATCCCGAAAATATTCCCTGACGATGCCGGCCGCATGGGCTCTTGCATTATCATGCATAAAAAGGAAATTTGGGCCCACATAGTCCGCGTATGGTATCATGTGAAATTCTGAGCACTCACGAATGAACCTTTTAGCATTTAATGTTGGCAGCCGTGGTCCTGTAAGAACCTCAAGTTGAATTTTGCCGCTCGCGGATATACCGCTCCAGACAGTCCGAGCCATCACGAGCCACCGCCATAAGCATCCTTCTCTTCAAAGCAGCATTGTGCGAAACGCTCTCCCTTACGTCGGTAGACCTTCTTCCTTCCATCATTATCGTGTAACATAATTTTAGACTCGTCAAAAAGAGTACACGGCTCCAATCTTGCTGTGTCCAATTTAAACGACTGCGTGCGAAATGAAGGCGCGCTGTTCGGTGGGCTCGCGTTAGTTTGGGCCCATTAGCTGACTTGTGTGGTACCATATCGCGTTCTTTTAACCTTCTCTAAACAGTTCGAGCGCTCACAAATACTCCGTGGAAGTCGCGAAGTTGGTTTTGTATCTCAATGGAGGTAAGGTGAAGATTTTTCAAGCTGGTCGTCACGATGAATCGAGCTTGGCTTAAAGTTGTGGCCCGAGATCGAGGCCTTCCTTGGCGACGAACAAAGCCGCCAGTCTCTAGGTACCTCCGATAAACATTTCGGACCGCAGATCGACTTAAATTAAGTTGAGCACTCACGTTTCTTAGGCTGTGTCCGGCCTGAATAAGTGCCACAGCTTGGGCGACGACTTCAGGTGAAGTATCTATAGATTATTGATAGAACCTCACCTTAATGTTAAGAATAAGTAATGTTTATTGCAAAACCAAAGATATCAATCACTTTTTCAAGAACGAAATCCAAGTAAACCAATAAAACCAAGTTTTCTTAGTATTCGATTGTTTGATATCAACAAACAGGCTTCAAATTGTCTTTTGTTTCTTTAAATTCCGTATTCGAAATTCAAAAAAAGACTTTTGAATGAAATTGTGAATGTGCTAGGTTCAAAACTGCATAAAAACTCTTTGCTGGACCTAATATAAAATTTTAGCTTGGACCAAACGAAACTGAAAATACAAGGTGGGCCAATAGATGTGTCCAGAAGTGTAATTTGGATTTAGTGCTTCGACAAACTCCACGAAATCAATTTCCTCAACTATAGAGAACGGTTGATAAGTTTTCGCAATTAATTTCAAAAGCATTGCATCAATGTTTCTTTTTTCGTCGGTGCATAGTGGTCTTTTAATTTTCGCGTATGATAATATTAAATTTTGTTGAGTTTCGGTTCTGGTTACTGGTCGAGGTGCCTCATGAGCTGATGATGCCGATAATCTTGACGGAGAGTTAATCCTTAAAAAATGTTTTATTTCGATGAGTAATATTCGCGTAAACTTCAGTAACAAGGAACAGGGATTGTCAGATTTTGCCTTTCTTGCCGAGTCTCTTGTGGTTGTGGAGGTGTTAGATGATTACGGGAAAGTGGACTTGCTTCACTTAATAACAGTTTTATATGAGAAATTAGAGCACTGATTACTGTTCGCATTTTTACCTTCCCCGGGCACTTTCGTAAAGTACTCCCAGATTAAATTATTTTTTTGCGCTATTGTCCTGATTGTTATTTTATCTATTTATACACGAATTAGTCATTCACTAATATATTCACATACCTACATACGAGTTTTTAAACACTAATATTAAAAGTTCGCAATGAACATAATGTAGAAGTTTAAAATATACACAAACAACACTATTAAGTTACTAATCGGTTCACAAAAGTATATAGACTATATATATAGTCAAGATGCGAGGGATTTATACCAGTATCTGGTTTTTTCGAGTCCATTGCATAATATATAATACATAAAATATAATCGTAGATGTGGGTAGGCGTGGGACGTGGGTTACCGGGCGAGGAAAATCAAATCGTCAGTCGAAAGGAACAACTCCTAAAGCGCCAAAACTCTACTTGTGGAAAAAGAGGATCAAAGTTTAAATTTTTTGAAAAAAAAAATCATAACTCTTTTGTTATTAATGTTAGACAGGTCTTTTAAATTGAAAACATTATCCTGTTTTTTTTCTAAATTTAAGTAGTATACATAAGTTTCTAGCTCATTTAGGTCGCAAAATTGCTGTCGCTTTAGAAAAAGTACTATGAAAATTAATCAAATGGATATAACTTCTAACCTCCACAAATTTCAAGTATCCAGCAAGCAAGAAGTGCTTAAGAGTTTTAAAAAGCCTTTTGATAAAATAACAAATTTGCTTAGTGAGTTACAATTTGATAAGTCTGTCAAAGATAAATTACTTAACCACAATTATTTTAGTCACATACGCCAGCAAAGAAATGCGTGAGAATCGTTATTACTAATTGGACCAACAGGAATATTTTCTTACATACGCAGACCTCATGGAACGAACATAAGAATATGTTGCTAAACTCTAACTACATAACACGTTTTAAGCAATTATAATACTTACAGATTGAATAGGTATTAATGATCAGTGAAAAGAAATGCTAAAATTATCCTAATGCCTTAATAAAAAATATAGTCATTACTATTAACTGGGTACAGGTAGTGGTAGTGGTAATGACTATATTTTGAATTGTTTAGTTTAAAAAAAGAAAATAGTTTGGTTAGTTATGTAAAAATCATGTTTTTATCAATCGATCTAGTTTTTTTTCTTAAGAAATTTAGATTTAAGGACTTTTAAATAACATTAATAAACCAATAGTCACATAAATAAGTATTACGTAATAATTAAAATAGTAAACAAAATTAGGAACACTTAATAATTTCCATGTGAACAGCTGTTCCTCCGGCATCAGCGTCAAGGCGAATACATAACACACCTCCGGTTTGCCGATGATATAGTCGTTGTGCTATGCTCGAAGACCTCGACAGAGTATCCCAATAAGTGGGTCTTAATGCTTCAACACCCGAGCGGTTGCAGGCAACCGCATAACAATAGAATTTGCATTGTGTCTCGTTCACATACGCTTGAGGGATTAAAATGAACATGGAAAAGACGAAAATTGTGTCAAGCTCCCTTGTTGTATCCACTTCAGTTAACGTTGGGAACTCAACTCTCGTAGTTGTCGACGAGTACGTCTACCTGGGACATGTGATCCAACTGGGTAGGTCCAACTTTGAGAAAGAGGTCAATCGACGAATCCAACTCGGCTGGACAGCGTTTGGGAAATTGCGCAAAAGCGTTTTCTCGTCTCAATAACCTCAGTGTCTGAGGACGAAAGTCTTCAACCAGTGTGTGTTACCAGTAATGACATACGGATCCGAAAAGTGGTCTCAAACTATGGGCCTCATAAAGAAGCTTAAAATTACACAACGAGCGATGGAGCGGGCAATGCTCGGTGTTTCTTTACGAGATCGAATCAGAAACGAGGAGATACGTAGAAGAACTAAGGTAACGGACATAGCCTTGAGAGTCAGTTAGCTTGAGTGGCAGTGGGCAGGGCGGGCACATAGGGCGAAGACTTAAGGGCGGTGGGGCAGGAAAGTTCTAGATTGGAGACCCTTCGACCAAGGACGCAGCTTAGGACGTCCACCGACAAGACCTTACAAAGACATTATAAAGATCTCGGGATCAAACTGGATGCAGACCGCTAGTAATTGGTCACTGTGGAAAGCCGTGGGGGAGGCCTATGTTCAGCAGTGGACGTCCTTTGGCTGATAATGATGAGGGTGTTCCTATTCTCTAGAATGTCATAACTTTAGTGTGGTTTGCAGGAAGCCATCGTTTTCTACCAGTGAGGGCCGGCTAGTGGTAGCCGGCGCTGACTAGGAATTGGCCTCGAATAAACAGATTGTTTATACAAAGCCAATACCTAGCCAGTCTCACTGCAGCCCGCGCTGGTTTCTGAACTTAGCTGACAGTCATGCAGGTGAAGAGAGCGATCCATCATTTCGCGGTACGCCAACATATAGTGACGTTCACGGGGCCAAAGTAGTCCAGGCCCACAGGTGTGAAAGGGCGCTGATGATGAGCCAGTCTGGCATCAGGCAGGTCTCTAATTGACGGTATTACCGGCTCTAATTTGCGGGTACGGCAATGGGCACCGCTGAGATGTCAGCCTTACGGCTGGCGTAAGTCCGATGATGTGGTATTTCCGACGTAATTCTTTCACCAGCAGGTCGTTGTTTGCATCCGCGAATCTGACGTGGTATGAATGGATCAACAGCCTGGCGATTGGGTGTTTACCATCGATCACAATCAGATAGGATTCTTCATCCTCTGCGGCAGCAGCAGCAGTACCTACGGCCAGAAAGCCTTAGCAAGTTGACTGTTAGGAACAGTAGAGAAATGTCCTTTAACTTACTATCGTTCGAGATGGAGCGTGCTGCTTGGACGCGCATTAATTCATCGGAAAATGAGTCTTATTGAATTTTACGAATTAAATGGATCTCGGCAACGTTGAGATCAGAAGCCACGATGGACGAGGACGCAGGAGTCGTTAATTTTGAATTTTGAGGTAAAATTAATGTTCGCAATATGTATGCCGACTGATGGACTCTAGCTGTTGCCCTGACTAGACGTAACCAGCTCCTGTATCTGTGGTGATCAGCAACTATACTAAACGCCAACAGAGTTGAATTGTTGGTTATATGACCAACGGTAAATCCAGTCCAGTCACTTCAGAAACGCTTTTCGTTTCTTCTGTGACTTGGAGAATATTACGAGATGGTTCATAGGGCCCAAAGTCTTCTGATAATAAGAGAAAGCGTGGTCCGGTAAACCAACGTGACTGCACGGAAAACTCCCAGTTGCTGCGGGTAGCGTCGTCGGCGACGTTTAAAGCAGTTAATACATATCGCCAATTTTGAACTTTGATGATATCGGCTATTTCACCTACACGAAATGAAACAAATGATTTAAATAAACAGGCATCGCTGCGGAGCCATTTTAAAACGGTGAGGGAGTCTTTTCAGAAAAAACAATATAGGTTTTCGCGTAGACGCATCAGTAACGTACACGCTGAAACGAGCAGCAACAAGAGCTGCCTGTAACTCCAATCTTAGGCTTTGTTTAATGCTCATTTTCGCTAAAATTTACTTCAAATCTTGTTAGAAAAGGCTACTTTCTACTAAAAAGTGTGTAATCATATCAAGCATAGTATTTTTGCTAGCATACTACAGTACTTACACAAACACTGAGCAAAAAAATGCTAAAGCGCCAAAATTAATCGAATCTTTTTTACTTACTTTTGCTTACATGCCAAATCATTTTGAATAACAGTTATGAATAGTTGCAAAAGCACTGAAAACACGTCGTTTTAGTAGTGACAAGAGCGGTGAGTTTCAAAAAACTTGCAAAATTATGAAATGCTAAAGCGCCAAAAAAGTTATCTTATTGAGTTGAAACCTTCATAGATCGGCGCAGAAAAAAAAGCCTATCCAACAATGTTTTGGCCCGCATGGCGCTTTAGCATTTTTTCCTTTCCACTGACGAAATGCACTTTCACAATTGATGAGGAATCACTTTACTGTTTTAAAGAAATGTAGTTACAATTGGATACGAGATATTTTTACTAATCAAAAAATCAACAGTACTATGTAACCGTCGTGGTGGCTGCCGCTCGACTGTCCGCGCACGCCAGCGCCCGGCGTTGCGTCAGAGCGGGGCGAAACCAGCTCGCCTCCCGCTCTCTTATAATCGATGCGCCGCCAAGTTTTATTGTTTTTTAGCTATTTACACTATTTAATGAACATTGAACTTTATCTCTCATACTAGAGTCACGAATTACTTTCAAAACAGTTTAAAACAATTATAATTGCCAAACGAGACTGACAAAAGAATGACCTATCAGCAGATTCGGACGAGCTTAGGCATCGGTATGAGTCAAGTGCACAAAATCCTCCACGAACATTTAGCGGTCAGGAAGCTTTGCGCCCGGTGGATACCTCATAATTTGACTAAGGCTCAAAAACTCCATCGTGTGGATTGGTGCCGTAAAATGATTGAAAGATTTAACGGAGGTGACTCAAATGCTGTGTTCGACATACTAACAGGTGACGAAAGCTGGATTTACTGTTATGATCCTGAAACCAAAAGACAATCTGCTCAGTGGGTGTTTCCTTTCGAGGAGTTGCCAACTAAAGTGAAGAGAGATCGAAGTGCGGGAAAAAAAATGGTGGCCTCGTTCTTTGGAAGGATAGGTCATTTCGCAGCAATTGTGTTAGAGGATCAAAAAACAGTTTCTGCAGAATGGTACACTACCAACTGTTTGCCACTTGTCTTGGAAAAAGTTCGAGAGAAACGACCTCGCAGTAGGATCCTCCTTCACCACGACAACGCCTCGTCGCACACCGCCAAGCGAACGATCGACTATTTGGCGACATCAAACGTTGAATTACTGGGTCACCCGCCGTATAGCCCCGACCTCGCGCCTTGTGATTTTTATTTATTTCCAAAAAATTAAAGAAAAACTTAAAGGAAAGCGGTTTATGAATGCTGAAGAAGCGGTGGCTGCGTATCGCGATGCCATTGAAGAGACCCCTAAGGACGAGTGGGCAAAGTGCTTTTCCCAGTGGTTCCATCGCATGCAGCGGTGTATTGACGTCAATGGACAATATTTTGAAAAGATATAATGAAACTAATAACTGGCTAATGTAATCAGTTTTTGATTTTATAAGAACTTTCAGTTTGACCCTCGTAACACTCAATTGACAACATAAACAAACTGCCACTGACAGATTATTTTCACTCAAGTTAAACGACAAAGACCAACAATTTTATTTTAATAAACAGTTTACCTAACGCAACCGAAATACGACTCTAAATGCAAGCATTACGTAACTTTGAAGAAAAAAAACGATTGCATAGTTACTTTCTTCCCATTCATTCGTATTTCGCTCGAGTCACGTTCGGCGGCAGTCGGAAGCCGATCGTCGCCCGACAGGACCCGAACGTGGATTAGCAAACCTGCCTGCTAATTTTGCTAAATAGTCAGTGCGTGCGAATCTATAAAAGTAATATGACGGCCGTACGATGCTTCGTCGCACGTCGCTGCTGTGTTACGCGCAATGTTTGTGAATTTTAGATTGCTGATGTTTTTTTTAATTTCGCAGGGTCGGACTGACAGCACGGTTGCTCAAATGGTAAGAGCGTTTGGCCCGGTCTGCTAAAAGGTTGCTGGTTCAAGTCCCGCCCGTGCGCAAATTTTTGGTTTCTTATTTCATCTTTTTGAATATAAAATATGAGACTGTGAGTGTTAAAAACATTCTAAGAAATTAGATAGCGAAGCGACATCAATTTCCAAGTTGAATTTGTTCTGTAAAGAATGACTGCTTGGGCCATCTGTTACATAAACAGACTGCTAGATGGCGCTAAGCATCACGCAATTGACGTTTTCATAAGAAACCACAAATTTCGCAGGGTCGGACTGACAGCACGGTAGCTCAATTGGTAAGAGCGTTTGGCCCGGTCTGTCAAAAGGTTGCTGGTTCAAGTCCCGCCCGTGCGCAAATTTTTGGTTTCTTATTTCATCTTTATGAATATGCTAAGCATTAGCATATTAATTAGCATGCGATTCTCGAGTTATTCCATTATTAGGTCTAAGTCTACAATATGCGATGCCCTCGTAAGCACTTGTTAGTGCCTCAGCGTAAAAATGCGCTTAAAAGGTCTCCAGTAGAGGATCGCTGGAAAATGAGCTTAACAGTGTTGGCATTTTGATGATTGCTACTCGTAGCATCATCCAAAACGCGAAGAGGCACAAAATCGCGTGACTATTAGTAGAAGCCTAGAAAGGGGAAGCAATTTAAGTGGCGTACGAGTTCGTTTCCGTCACATTAAGAGCTACGATGTCGTCGTCCCCATAAAACGAAAAGCATCATATGTCGTATTGCAGTTGGAGACGGCACCAGTTCGCTCTGATCGCAATTGCTCCTTCACCCCTTGAAACGTCTCCATAGGAGAGCATTCGAACCATATCTTGACCGTTCAGGCATGGGAGAACATCTGCACCATCATCACCGTCCTCGTCGTCGCTACTATTTCCGACTGTGCGGCCCCTTGCTCCCTTATCCGTCGTCTAATGCCGACAAAATAACTAATTCGAAGGGCACGTCAACTTTCGGTTTAAGGGTTGCCAACCTCCTGCTGATGCCAATTCCTCAATTGCCACTACCATTGCGACCTCGCACAGCTCTCAACCCCTTTTGCCACCTCTCATTCCACCCCGTTGACCTTGCCGTCGACCTCCTCGTCTGTTGCTCTCCGTACGAGGGACGTACAATGGATGAGCGACGGGTGCCAAAAAGTCTCCACCGACTTCGTTAAGTTCTTCGTAATAAAAAAAAACGAATCTGGACGTTTAACTTTTTGTTAGGATTTGGATAGATGACTACCAGGGTTTGTGTAGTAATAACTCCGTTGAAGGTTGTAGAAGGAATGTAATATTGTAGTCGTCGTCGTCGGGTTTCTTCGCCCTACTGGGCGGCTCGGGTTCGAGCCCTTGCTCCTTCCCCGGGCTTCTTCTCATGGGCCTACTGGCCCACGGTATTGGGAGCCGCTAAGCGGCCGTCTTGTGACGACAGGTCTATTACTTCGTTTTCTGCCAGAGCCGGCTGCACAGTCGCTGCGGACTGCCCATCAGGTGAGACCCCGTTCGGGGAGGCCCGATGAGCAGGGCAAGCTAACTGCGGCTGACTCTGGCTGGGGAGAGGACGAGAGTTGGGGGGCGGGGGGGTTGTGTTTGGGACTCGGGTAGGTGGGAGGGCGGGTTTAGGGAGCAGACCTGTCGTGGGGTTGGCCTCTTGCTCGACTCACTTACCGTGGGCATGGGGGCTATGTTTTGTAGCCCGGGGTGCGGCCCGTGGTCCGCGGCTTCGTACATCCGTTTAGACGTGCGGACCACGAATCCCTCCAGGGCCTCCATCTTGAGGTCCCTGTGTAACACGGCATTTCGAACATAGCGCCCGGCCCCCGTTATTATTCGGAGCGCTATGCTCTGCTGGGATTGGAGCTGCGTACGGTGGGCTGCGCTTATCATCGCGTACCAGGCTGGGGCCGCGTATGTCAGCCTGGAGCGCACGTACGTCTTAAATATGCCCACCTTTGTTCTGGTGGGCAGGCGGGACTGGAGGACGGGGTGCAATCTTGCGCGCGCCCCGCGGCTGGAGTTGACCAGGTGCTTGACCTGGTCTTTCAGGGTGAGGCGCTGGTCCAAGTGGCAGCCTAAGTACTTGGTACTGCGCTGCCACTTAATCTTCTGGCCATTTAGGACCAGCTCGGGCATCTTGCGTCTTGAGGGGCCCGTGTAGATGGCGGCGGTTTTACCCACATTAACCGCTATCCGCCATCTCTCCAGCCAGTCCGGCAGTAGGTCGAGCTGTTTCTGCATCCTTTTCACCGCCGCCTTGACCCATGGGGCGGTGGTGTAAAATGCGCTGTCGTCCGCGAACAGCGCCAGCTCGACCTTGGGTTCCCACTCATGAAGTTGGTCGTTGATGGTGGGAACGTCATTGGTGTAGGCAGCATACAGGGTCGGTGATAGGCAGCTGCCTTGGGGGACCCCAGCTTCTATGGGGCCCTCTGCGGACGTTGCGTCCTCCACGGCGACCTGGAAGGAGCGTCCTTGCAGGAAGGACGCTATCAGGTGGACGAGGGCGGGGGGCAGGGTGGTCGTGGCGAGCTTGGAGATGAGACCGGGGTAACCCGGGCCAAACCCGGTCAAAAGCTTTCTCCACGTCTAGAAATACCACCACCGAGGCCTGCTTCTTGTTTAGGCCCTCCGGTAGGTGATAGATCACCCTGGCCAGCTGGAGCGTGGTTGAGTGCCCGCTGCGGAAGCCGAACTGCTCGCCCTCGGGACGAGGTGAGGACGCAGTCGGCGCAGCAGGGCACGCCCGAACAGCTGGCGGCGTGATCCAGCAGGGTGATGGGCCTGTAACTCTCGGGGCGGCGGCGGTCTTTCCCCGGCTTGGGGATCATCACCACCCGCCCTTTCTTCCATGGCGAGGGGAAGTGGTTCGTCCTGAGGGCGGCGTTGAGGATGCGGGTCAACGCCGCTATCCCCCTCCTGGGCAGCTCCGCCAGGGCCGCGGGTGGCAGGCCGTCAGGGCCCGGCGCCTTCTTCCTGTTTAGCCGGGCGGCTATCTTCTTCACCTCCGATGGGGAGATGAAGGTGTCGCCCGGGAGTGGAGGTGGGGTGGTGGCCAGGAACTCCTCCACTCTCTGGACCACATCAGCGTGGTGCTGGAGGGCTCTGGGAGCTGGCGGGTGGTAATATTGTAGTAAACTTAACCTAGTATTTATATAAAAATATGTACACAGTCGACCAATAGAAAAATATCCATTATAGCCATTCAGAGCACTTGGACACAGTATTTGACCGTTACAAAATATTAACCACCTATGTTTTCTACACATCTCAGTCTAATCATTACACTATCTCCCTTATCGCGGCAGTGTCGGCCGGCCGCGGCGAGAGCGTAGAACGAGACGGCGTCCGGAAGTGCGAGGGAGCGCGCGAATGTAAGCCACATAAATATTTCCGCGGCTTATCGGCTCTTTCTTACGGCGACGGAAATAGTAGTGAGAAGACGTGTGCTAGCTGGAAGCTCGCGCCACGATGCGATGCGTAGTCTTCGTGTTATAACAAAAAAAGCTTCTTATCAGAACTACCATCTGTGTTTCTGTCGTGTAAAAGCTCTTTTCAGGGCTGTTTACCTCTGTGTTTCTGTGAAAGACGAGTTTCGGCTGTGGTAGCCACAGGACTTCCCTTCAAGCGAAACGTACAGGCGGTTTGGTGTTACGCCCAGAACGTGTTGTGTGTGTTTTCAAATCTGGTCGTGGTGTTTTCAAATCTGGTCGTGGTCAGATTCGGCGAGATCTTTACTCACGAATATAGGCTCCTTATTGTGATGCTACGTAGCGACTTGCGGCTTGTTTGCTTGAATTATGTTACGTAACTTCTCCACGTAAGTATAATCCAACGCAGTTGTAGGTACATTCGGTGGGTATATCGAAAAAGTCTCCAGGTAAACGTAGATTGTAGCCGTAGGTAAGTTCGGCTGCGCTGACGCCGGTATCGGTGTGTAGAGTTGCGCGCAGTCCGAGTAGCACGGTTGGTAGCTGCTCGAACCACGATGTACTAGCGGTCATTAATCTCGTGCGTAACGACGTCTTCAATGCTCGGTGCCAGCGCTCGATAACACCGTTTCTTTGGGGATGATAGGGTGTAGTTCGAGTTTTCTGGATACCCATAGTTTTCATTAAGTTGAGAAACAGCTGACTCTCAAACTGACGGCCTTGATCGGTTGTTAGGGTCGTCGGACAACCAAATCGAAGTATCCATTGTTTATAGATAATGTCGGCGACGGTTTCTGCGGTTATATCTTCGGTGGGTATCGCTTCTGGCCATTTAGTGAGTCGGTCGATCATTGTAATCAAGTAGCGATGACCTTGACTCGTAGTAGGTAGCGGTCCAACGATGTCTACGTGTAGGTGTTGAAGTCGGTCAGTTGGCGGGAACTTTGAAATCGCAGAATGCGTGTGTTGCTGTATCTTGCTTTTTTGACACGCAATGCAGCTTTTAGTCCGTTTGTTTGTATGTTCATATAAGGCCAAAAGTATTTCTGTGACATAAGCTTGCGGGTCGTTCTCGTACCGGGGTGGCTTATGTTGTGTACACTTTTGAACGCGTCGTGACGGAATTCTTCGGTGATATAAGGTTGAATTTGGCTTGCAGATGTTTCGCAAAAGAGTTTTATATCGGTGTTAGGATCAAAATAATTACACGTAGAAACCAAGTCCGCGCGCCCATTTTGAAGCACCTTAATTGGAGCCATAAATGGCCGCCGGGCCGCTCCGTAGTGTTCAATGTCAAAGCACGACGAACGTGTCTCGCGAAAAAAAATTATAATGACGATTTGTGCAGTGAAATTGTGTCATTACACATCTGAAAAACAAAACAAATGTGATAACATCACTTTCCACAGGTAAGCTTTCAATATTTCATAGTATCTTTTAGTTAATTAAGTCAAAATAGAAACGTTTTAATTCAATGCTCAGTGTTGCCCGATTGTTAAAATATTTTCCCATTTTAACTGACTTTATTGCTTCGACTAATTAATTTTAAAACATTTGCTACTGTTACTTACTGTTGTTGTTCTTTAATGTAGGTGTTTGTGTGATTTTGCGATATGATATACCTGAAATTGTGTAACTTGAAAGTTAAGAAGTAAACGAACTTTATTTCCACACTTGTTAAAATGACAACTTTGGTTCAAAGGATTCCTATCGACTCTGTTATTGCTGACAAGTGGGTGAAAAATATAGGGCTTAGTCGTGGAGAAGTATATTGTAAGCCAACCAAAAATACACGAATATGTTCAAAACATTTTAAGAATAAAGATAAATACGTTACACAGGGTGGATCGTGTTGATTGCGTCGAAATGCTGTCCCTGTTAAGGTATTATAATCTATGCATTGTTTAGTACTTTTTATGTGTATTTTGAGATTTTGTGACACGATGTATATGACACGATGATAAAGATAATAAATCAAATGATAATAAAATTATATTTTTCAGGACTTACATATTTCATGCACAGGCACAGGTGATCAACTTGAAGATAATGTGGATGAGGTTTCACTTTCTCATGGGCTATCGGTGAGTGTAGTAGTTAATATAAATCACTTGACTGTCTAATGAGTCACATGTGACTCTTAGGAAAATAAATATTATGCCCCACGCCCATTAACCACGTCATAAAATAAAATATAAACAACTATTTTATGAAAAATATTTATTCGTTTCAGTGCTAGTGTCAATACTAATTAACCTTACAGAAACGAAAAAATAGCAGACATTTGGTAGTTTTATACAGTAAAGTTGTAAAAACTTTTTAACTTAAGACAACTGTATATGTAACCTAACTTACCTAACTTTTTGTAGGGCTTGAATGCTGCTGAAGACAAGACAGAAGGTGTTCGTGAAACTTCAAATAAAAAATTGTTACTAAAAGTTCATCGCAACCTGTAAGTAATCGTCAACAATTCCAATGAATTTGAATTAATTTGGGTATTTAAAACTTAACTGTAGATTTTTAAATTGGTTATTTTCTTGTTGCACTTTGAATGAATGATTTTTTATTTTACAGAGTACGTCACGCGGAAATTTTAGACGCCCATCAGACGACGAATTCAATCATATTTTCGACACTCCTCGCAAGGCCCTTCTTCGAAAAAAAATAAAGTAAATCTCATTACTTAATCTCAAACATAGAAAAGTTATAAAAACTTTAAAACAAAAGACCCGGCGTCTCCAAAAGAAGAATAAATCGCTCAAAGGAATTTTAATTGAACTACAAAAAAAGAGACTCATTAGTAATAATGTATCTAATGTATTGTCTGAAAATGTTTTTGCAGCCGATTTATTCAATATCATGGTAAAAAAATAAAAAAGATAAAAAGCGTCCTATGCCAAAATACACTCCTGAGTTCAGAAAATTCTGTCTGACGTTGCACTACCATAGTCCTCGAGCATATACATACGTTCGTAATTCTTTTGATACGTGTCTTCCACATCCAAAAACGTTGTATAATTGGTATCGCAGCATCGATGGATCACCGGGCTTTACAGATGAATGCTTTAAGTTTTAAAATCAAAGTCCCAAAGTTCGGACAAAACGTTAATATGTGGACTGATTGCCGATGAAATGGCGATAAGACCACAAAATTTTAAAGGAGGTCTGGGAAACGTAGATTTTGCCACAGGCACAACTAGTGGTATAAAAGCCTCACAGGCTTATGTTTTTATGCTTGTTTGCCTGAATGAGCGTTGGAAAATCCCTTTGGGATATTTCCTAATTCACAGTATGGAGGGAAAACATAAAAAAATAAATAAACATATGTTTATCTAAATGCCATGATGCTGGAGTTAAAGTTGTATCTCTTACCTTTGATGGTCACCCCACCAATATTTCAGCGATGGAATTGTTAGGTTGTCGGGTTAAAAATCAAAAAAATATGAAAACCACCTTTAGGCACCCCTCATCAAATCACGAAGTGGCGGTATTTCTAGATCCATTCCATGTGGAATCATGTGATTAAGCTTATCCGTAATCACTGGGAAGATAAAAGCCAATTCCTTGATTGGACTACTTGGTACTTTTAAATGATTTACAGGATACAGAAGGACTGAACATTGCGTACAAGCTAACACGAAGACATTTAGAATTTAGAAACACAATTATAAAAGTTAAACTAGCCATGCAACTCCTAAGCTGAAGTGTTTCTATCAGTCTAAAATTTTGCCGCGAAACCCTAAAACTGGACAAATTTGAAAAATCTGTAGGCACAGAAAAAAATATTATGATTTTGAACGACCTATTTGATGTTTTTAATTCAAGAAGATTAACACAATACGAATTTTGACGGCCATTGTCAAAAGATAATAAAGTAATCTTCGATCTTCTTAAAAAAGCCGAAATAATATCTTAAATTTAAGTATAAAAACTACTAGGCCTCATTTTCATGGTACGTACGCTTACGTACCATGAAAATGAGGCCGCTATAAGAATAAAATCTTAAGTGTTCAAAGTAATAAAGGTTTTAGAGGAATGCTGATATGCATAGAAAGCCTAAAACACCTGTATAAAACTCTTGTTGAGGATACATACGAAATGGTCTATATTTTTACGTACCGTTTGAGCCAAGATCATTTGGGCATAATGATAATCCTAATGTCCTTCAGTTCAAAGGTGCATACAGAAATCTATTATGCCACATGGAACTACAAGCAATTGTGTGCCAGTAGAAGATATTTCTGTCCTGACTTGTTCTTCTGCAGTAAAAAGTATAAATCAAACCACTTTTTCTGAACGTTTTGACGATGACGAAGAACAGCCACACCAAGAATCAGAAAGACACGCATCTGATGTAGACATTGACTCTCTGATAGCTTCGACTGATGACCCAAACTACAAAAATTATGTCGTAGGCTACATTGCTGGGAATGTTGCGAGATACTTAACGAAAAAAATTAAGTGTAATTTTTGTATCGATAGCATTCTCACAAAAGAAAAACTGTGGTTTCATAAATTAGTCGCTCTCAGGGACAACGGTGGCTTAATTTATGTATCAGAAGCTGTTAACTTAATTTGTGGTATAGCCGAAAATTATTTGCGGAAGTATATGGCGGAGACAAATAACTTAGATAAAACATCAGAGACAAAACTTGCTTTGACAATTATGGAAAAACTTGTTGGGAGGTCTGTTTTCCCTAATGCAGAGAACCATGTAAATGTAAAAAATCATGTTAACAATTTGTCAAAGCTCATTATTGAAAGATATTTGCGCATATTTGCGCATATCGTTTTTATTACGAGTCGAAAAAAGACAATGTAATTAAAACAGCATTATCAAAGCGGCAATTACTCAGGAAACAAATACAGGGTTCTAAACTGATTTTTTTTTATTTATTTTTCCTAATGTGAAGACTATTGTATGTTTACTTTAGTGACATAGTAAGAAATGTATAAATGTTAACAAGAATTAACAACAAACAATAATTAAAATATAAATAGTTTTTTTAACGTGTTGTTGTTTTCTTTTATTCGTTTCATAAAAATAAACATTCCCGTTTTATAACTTTAACACACACTTTAACACACACCGCTATTTATGCATTATATCCAAAAACAAATGCGTTTTCAGCGGCCGAATCATTACCTTACTTTCGGGAAAACTGGACCTTTACTGGCAACAATACACAAGTGTATGCGTGCGTGTGTGAATCGGTTTATTGCTAAGATGTTTTAAATTATATAGATACGACCTACGCGCTCGAAAATGGCTACATGAAAGTAAGGTAATTGCCCGGAGTGCATTCAGTTGGGCACGCTTTCTCTTTATGGCTATACGTCCCGACAACGCCTTAAATTATTTCTCGTTTGCTGGTAAAAATGCCTTCCTGTGTGTTTAGGAGTAGTACCAATTACGCTGCAACTGTTAGAAACAAGAAAAACGTGTCATTACATTCATTAGTATAGTTTTTTCATTTAAAAGTATTAAAACTTAAAACACCTATTTATGCTTTACCATAATTTAGCTATGGCTGACATTAGGCTAAAGAGCGAGACGTCACGCGCTCGCGCCAGTCAGCACTCAGTAGCAATCATTACGTAACGGATGTTATATATTTATCTCTTTCTATCAACAGGCATGCCTCATCTGTTGTATTTATTAGCGCTTAGTGTCTTAATACACAACTATGCGTTCATATATAGTGTAATCCTTGCGCCACTTTAAAATGCTTTAATGTTGGTGTAGAACGTGTCTATACTTTTACGTCATTGGTTTATTGCTTCACTTTTGACTGAGCGCTTGTATGCAGACTATCTTTCTATGTGTAATTATTCTAAGGTGTTAGGTATGACTATTTTTTTTTTCAAATTGATAGTAGTGATTGCAATGACAAATCTTGTAGCTGTGACTTGGCGATTTCTTCGTAGTTAAGTGATATCGGCGCAGATATTGTCTCGATGCGGCTGAGAGCGTCGGCTACGATGTTTTGTTTACCGCTTACGTGACGTATGTCTGTGGTAAATTCGCTGATAAACAAAAGTTGTCTCGTGCGTTTCGGCGTCTCTGTAGTTGACTGCACTTTGCTCATGGCGTATGTGAGTGGTTTGTGGTCGGGGAAGATGATAAGTGGTCGACCTTCAAACATCTTTCTGAAGTGTTTAACTGCCATATACATTGCGAGTAGCTCACGATCGTAGGTAGAGTACTTAACTTGCGCATCGAAAAACTTCTTTGAGAAATAGCCAAGTGGTTGCCATTTTTCATCGACATGTTGTTGTAGTACCGTGCCGGCCGCCTTATCAGACGCGTCGTACGATAACGCGTAGAGAGCGTCGTGTGAAGGGTGAGCGAGTAAAGTAGCTTGGATTACGCTTTCTTTACACTTCTCGAATGCTTTTGTTGCGACGTCGGACCATTCTATTGGTGTTTTGTCTCTCTTTTTCACGTTGTAGATAGGCGTCGAGCGGTGCTTGAATTTCCGCGGCATTAGAGAAATTATTAGTGCTACTGTTTCCCTACTACTGGTTAAAACCAACGTTATTATGGAGCGGCGACGTCATTAAGGCAGGGAAGAAATGCTCAGAGCCGTGGGAATGATAGAAGCTGGTTCCCGGCAACGTACTGTGGCTTTAGCTCTGAATACAAGTCAGAGTGTTATCAGTCGACTTTGGACACGTTACCGAAGCACTGGTACCGTGGCTGAGCGCCATGGAGGACGGTATCGCTGCACCACACAGAGACTAGATCGATACATTCAAATCACAGCTCGAAGAGCTCCAACAATAACCGCCATGATGTTGGCCGTGAGGCTTCATCAATCTTCAGGGAACTTAATTAGCGACCAAACAGTCAGAAACCGCTTGCATGAAGTGAACCTTCATTCCCGAAGACCGCTACGGGTACCACCTATAGCAATGCACAATCGTAGGATTCGATATCAGTGGGCTCTTGAACACAGAAATTGGGCAGAAGAACAATGGCGTTTCGTGTGCTTTTCTGATGAGTCTCGTTTTGATATGAGACCGGATACAAGACGTATACGACACCGGAGAACCCCTGGACGCCAACAGCGATTAAAATCCTGCCAGGAAGTCTATCCCTATAGTGGTGGCACCATCATGGTATGGGCGGGTATTTGGATTGGCGGAAGAACTGATTTAATTCGGATCAGAGGCAACCTCAACGCTCAAATTTATGCTGAGACGATTGTATCAGACGTCATCGTTCCTCTACAAGTGCAAATCGGTCCCTTATTTCAGTTAATGCATGATAATGCACGACCGCACACCGCAAGAGTTGTAAGACAGACTCTCGCCGCAGCTAACATCAATGTCCTGCCCTGGCCTGCTCAGTCGCCAGACTTGAACCCGATTGAGCATGCTTGGGATATGCTACAGAGAAGAGCTCTGCCGAATATGGAGGGTATCCAGTCGCAAGAAGACCTTTTTCTGTTGTTGCAACGAACATGGGCGGCCATTTCGCAGCGTGATTTGGATGAACTCATTTTGAGTATGCCAAACCGATGTTCTTGTGTTGTTAGAGGTCGCGGTAGAAACACGAATTATTAATTGCTTAAGTTACCTAATAAAATTTTAAAGAAGACTGTTATTTCTGTCTTTTTTCGAACTTTAATGTTAGTGGTTCAAATGTCAAAAATCCCTTTATTAGGAAAATTTCTTTATTAATGCAAAGGTGACTTGGTTTATCGTTACTGTAGACAAACGAAAACACTTTATTCGATGAATCCTTAAAGAAAATTTTAATAAATATCAATCAGGAGAAAAGTTATTGCAAAAATATATGTTGATTCCTAGACACTTTTGATGTGTGTAGTTATCTGCAGTTACAGTTAGAAAAATTGCCAATAGTGACCAGACCAGTTTTTCTAACTCTGACTACAGTAAACTACTTTAGAAACAATTTAAACGTACTAAATAAACTATTGAACCTGTACTACAATCTTGTTTACCAGATTTTTGATTGGTCTTTTATGTAACGAGTTATGATTTTTCTACTAAAGTGGCGCTAGTGAGCGCGTGAGAAATCCGGGTAGCCCCTTAAGATTATGAATATAACCATTGTTTTTTTTTGCACGCGGCACGACTCCAAAACAATTTAATAAGTTTCTGTTGTGTGATATTGTTTTTTCTATTGATAGTTTTGCTTATGTGTTTTGCGTATTATGTGTATGGTTGTGCTAAATTCACTGGCCAGGAAAAGATGTACCCTGCGGCCAGATGGGTAAGAGACGTAGAGGACGAAGCCGAAATCTTCGATTGGACGTAGAATTTATTGATGGCGAGAAGGTCGTTGGCGGGAACGGCGGCGCTCTGGTTACGCGCTACACGTACCCATAAGACGTGGATTAATAATACATGTAATAAGTTGCATAGGGCGTCTTAGCTCGAACTCTCGAGTAAAGTCATCCAAATGTACCTTTATTAAAAACAATATCACAGGTGCAAAGATTTCTGTTGAGATGTAATTTATCCTAGATTGAAATTTCATACTACCTAAGATTTTAAGAGTTCCTAAGATATTATTTTTTGTGAATTCGCTAGCCTGTAGAGATAGATCTGAGGCCAGACTTGTCAGAACGGCCGAATTGTGGGATCTGAGTTCTAGATAAAGCGAAACGACAGTATGACGTATGAACGAGTCAGAAAGAAAGGATGATTAGAATGGTTTACAAATTGGAAGGATTTAGATGACCGGAAAGAAAAAAAGACATAGCTCCATTTTCAGATTGAAATTCCAAAATAAAAGCTTGTTTGTCGCAATTCCCCGAGTTTCACTCAAGAAAACGCCCCACATATAACACACACATAATACCATACATTTTGCGTGTTTTAGGACATATGTCGCGATCGGAGTCCACTTCGGCCTGCCAACCCAAGCCCACGGAAGGGAGGGACGTGTGGTTAGGCGTATTCACTGCCTAACGTTTTATTTACAAATAATAACTGTACTTATTAAAAGACTATTCAATCTTGCTCCCTGAGATCAGCTCTTGGATTGTCCGGAGACTGCCCTCGGCGCAAATAAAGTTCATACTAAGACCTCCTTTAAAGACGTAAATAAAACTCTGTGGTGAATGCTATAAAAAGTTATTATTTTGACACTAATAATAAAATTTGACTTTCTGTTCTTCTGACTTTATCTTTAACGTAAAAACAATATGATTTTTATCTAAACCATAATAAGTAATCGACGGACTGAGCCCACTACTGAAAGAAACTATTTTATAATATTTATTTGCTATAGTTATAAGTTTATTTTGTTTTAAAGTTATTGATTTTTTACAAAAGTTTTTATTGCTTCTACAAAGTAAACGTCCAGATTCGTTTTTTTTATTACGAAGAACTTAACGAAGTCGGTGGAGACTTTTTGGCACCCGTCGCTCATCCATTGTACGTCCCTCGTACGGAGAGCAACAGACGAGGAGGTCGACGGCAAGGTCAACGGGGTGGACAGAGAGGTGGCAAAAGGGGTTGAGAGCCGTGCGAGGTCGCAATGGCAGTTGAAATAGGGGAATGGGCATCAGCAGGAGGTTGGCAACCCTTAAACCGAAAGTTGACGTGCCCTTCGAATTAATTATTTTGTCGGCATTAGACGACGGATAAGGGAGCAAGGGGCTGCCACAATCGAAAATAGTAGCGACGACGAGGACGGTGATGATGGTGCAGATGTTCTCCCATGCCTGAACGGTCAAGATATGATAATGCTCTCCTATGGAGCGCATCGAAATTGCTGGTTCAAAAACTCGTCTTCATAATCTGCTTGCTGCTACGTCAGGAAGCTCCTTTTAGCATGCTGTCGTCTTAATTTTCAGATTTTTGTCTTGAACTGCACGCACGTGGTGCCCGGCGTAACCTCGTCGTCGGTCACAAACAGGTACGAACTTTCTCCTAGTTATAAATCCCACCCCAACTGCTCTTTTTATTCTGGTGTCTCTTGTTTCCCCTTAAACACATAACTTTCTGTAAACCCAAGACACTTAATCAGAACTGATCGTATATGGACACACATAAGCAAAACCATCAATAGAAAAAACAATATCACACAACAGAAACTTATTAAATTGTTTTGGAGTCGTGCCGCGTGCAAAAAAAACCAATGGTTGTTATATTCGTAATCTTAAGGGGCTACCCGGATTTTTCTCGCGCACACTAGCGCCACTTTAGTATAAAAATCATAACTAGTTAAATAAAAGACCAATCAAAAATCTGGTAAACAAGATTGTAGTACAGGTTCTATAGTTTATTTAGTACGTTTCAATTGTTTCTTAAGTAGTCATCTGCAGTTACAGTTAGAAAAATTGCCAAAAGTTTAGCAGTTTTTCTAACTCTAACTACGGTAAACTACTTTAGAAACGATTTAAACGTACTAAATAAACTATAGAACCTGTACTACAATCGTTTTTTTTAACTAACTCATCAAGTACAAATAAAGTTCCAATTGGTCAGCGTGTTTTAACCGCACATTTTGGTCCTAATTTGTCAATCAATGCAAAAGTATTAATTAGTCAAATCTTGATTTTGTTTCAGTTGGCCAAACCTTATTTTTGTTCCAATTGGTCAAAACGATGACAAGTTCTGATTCGTCAAATGCTGAAATATTTAAATATTTTATGTAAACTAGCGGTCTTGGCATACTTCCTTTCGTTGTCCTCAGCGGCCCCGCCCCCGTTTCCTATATTTTATCACCGTTGAAACCTTTGCTGCGAGTGTAATCTGAAGCAAAGCATGTTTGAAATTTCGCGTAGACAATACTGAGACAAAATTAGTGCTTTCGTTTATTTTTATATTAAGAAGAATTTTTGAATGTAGCTTAAACAATCACAAATATTTTTTTAAGATTTATTGAAGATAAGTAAATTAAAAGGATATTTGATGCAGCTGAAAATCTGAAAATTGAAACAGTCTGTGCGAAATGTTAAAAAATTTTGCTTCAGACTACGCCTGCTAGACTTCCGCAAATATTTCAAGACCAAAATCAGCCAAATCAGATCAGCCGTTCTCGATTTTTAGCAAGATTAACACAAATAACAATTATTTTTTATACATATAAAAAGAAAAAGAAAATTAGTAAAACACATTATTTGTAACAAAACTGTTTATTTATGAAATAGGCTTATTGATTATTAATATTGAAATTTAGTTCAAAATCATTTTTTAAAGATGCAGGATAAAAATTCGGCAAGTGTTTTTTAATAGCATAAGGAATCGTATATACGCATGTTCAGTTTTGTCGGGTAGGAGGGCAAATGTCAAAGGAATGACATTTGTGGAATATACTGATTCGCCTACATCTGCAAGGAGACTATATAGTTGCATTAAAGGTTTAGGTGCACTTTTGAACGTGCCATGCCCAAAATATTTTTTATATTTTTGCACAGCAGCCCTGGCCTCATAACTAACAAAAATCTAAATATTGTTGTCAGTAGGTACCATCTTCACAAAGCAAATTGTGTTTCAACTTATCCGGAATCTCCACTTCGTGGAATGATGAAAACTTTGATATTCTTATATTATGTTCTTTGTAACGCCATCTGTACAATTTCGGTTTAACGTTTTTAAATTCAGGTAAATTTCCAACTAAATCAATGCCTTGCTCAAGTAAAGATGCAATCGTATCTTCATATAATTGTTGCATGGGTTCAAAATAATCTTTAACTTTGTTTTTACACATTTGCATACACTTGTCAATCTCATTATTTTGTGGTAAACACTTATAAACAGATTTTCTTAAAATTTTCGATATGTTTTCGGCATATTTTTCGATGAGTATACCTCCAATTCGTTGTATGATTTTTGTTCTGTATGTTAAATGTGAACTTATAACCATCATAATAGCAGTATTCTCTTATTTCTTTCACTTTCCACAAAATAGAACTCATAACTCATGATTTAATTCAAACTAGATTTGCTTCACAACTGACACTTTTGTGACAATTTAAAATTTGTCGTCGCGCGCATATAGGTACTGACAAAATTAAAATTGCTATTATGACTTTGCTAATACCGGATATTCAATTTGATTGGTTGTGTTCATTTGTGAAGTGGTTACTGATTTAACTCAAATTTGACTACGTAGAACTGCATCCTTAATTTGATTGGCTGATAATAAGCTTGTATAAGGCTTACTGATTTGACTACATATGTACCAGATCTATAATTTGATTGGTTGATTTATTTTGTAAAGTGTATTCAACGCAGTGTAGTGGCGCTAGTTTCGTATTTAACATTTCACCTACTTAGGAATAAATTAAATGCATTGATCTGTAAGAGGAAAAAAATATATCATTACTTACTTACATATAGGTAAGTAAGTTGCACAGTTTGCCCCAGATGTTATGATTTTTACTTATTTAAATTAAATATTTCAGCATTTGACGAATCAGAACTTTTCATTGTTTTGACCAATTGGAACAAAAATAAGGTTTGGCAAACTGAAACAAAATCAAGATTTGACTTATTAATACTTTTGCATTGATTGACAAATTAGAACCAAAATGTGCGGTTAAAACACGCATGACCAATTGGAACTTTATTTGTACTTGACGAGTTAGTTACTAAAATCTTGTTTATCAAATATAACGCAAAAACTGTTATTCCGGAAATTACAATTTGTAAAATAACAATTGCAAAAAAAAAATGATTAAAAAAACTACAATTCACACGCAAAAATAAAGAAAGTATTGATGTTTTTCTGAAATAAAATATTTACAGGAATTTAACATGAAAAATCAGAAAATAATAAACACGGTCCTAGTCCGATGTTATTAGAGCCCATTCTGACGGCCAAAGATTGCGCTCGCTTGTCTGCTTCGGCTAATATAGCCCCATATTGTTGCCGTTATTTAGGGGTTGGTAAAAATAAATGAAAAGCGAAGAAAATCCTAAATACGAGTATGGTTTTTTTTTCTGATGGTAAGCGGCACATAATTTTCGTGCCTTTTTATGAGTTGCGTAGTACCCTTCCTCAGCTGTCATGGGAACGGGCCAATGTGTGGTGTCAATATATCTACCAGGCACGATATGTGCAGATCGGTTTGTCTTTGCCGTTCGGCTACTGACAGATGCTGGACATAGTGTAAGATGATTTGTGAGTATAAAATCTACAATCTGAAAGCGAAAAACCCAATGGTACTGGAATATCTCTGTAGAATAGCGTACTAGAATGCAAGCATTAATAAAATAAACTTTATTGAGGCGCTTAAAGAGTTTCATATACCACTTGGCACACACACATTTACTTTCTAACAAGTAAGGCTCAAGCATCTGGTCTTTGGAGTCTACGCCTGTTATGAATTTATTATATTCAAGGCACAACCTGCGGTTTAAATGATACTGGACGAGATGTAGCCCGGGCCAAAACTGTAGGCAAGGCAGACGATGAACCATGTCATGCAGAAATCATGGTTATACGTTTTTTATCCTGCCATGCCATAATTACGACGTCTCCGGAATGCCGCCCGATGAACTCCCCCCTTTAAAGCGGAGCTTTACTAATTAGAAAGTTAACGTCTTTACGGGATAGTGTTAAAATCCCAACGCAGTCAGTTCCTTTTCGTTTGAAAAATCGAGCTAAGAGTGGAGAATTATACCAGTTCTCCATAAACAAGCAATACTCTTAATTGAGTTAGGGAGATATGAACTTCTACACAAAAGCTGTACTTTTTAGTACACCGTTCGACTGCCCCAAATCTGTCGTGGATTGCTTACCCCTGTAAACGATGAAAGACCACACATATCATGTGACACTCTGACAAAGCTCAAATGTCTTGATCCCAAACTAAGCGGCCTTGGACAGAATATACTATCCAATCGTCCTTTCCAATAGGTTTAGGTTTTACTCTGCAAATATTGTCTAATAAGAAGGTAATTCGGTTGAAATTTTGAATTTAAATGATTAATGATTCGCCTCAATCGGTGCGATCGGTCCAAGTAATGCCCTCGTAAGCATTTCGTAACGCCTCAGCGTAGAAAAAGCTTAAAAACACTAGTCTCCAGTAAAGGATCGCTGGAAAAGCAGCTTATTAGTGTTGGCATTTTGATTATATAAAAACGAGGCAAAAAAACTCGTGGCTGTTAGTAGGAAACCAATCAGCCTAGAAAGGGGAAGCAATTTTAGTGGCGAACGAGTTAGTCTCCACCACAATAAGAGCTATACAATAACCCCTTGCTCTCATCTATCGTCTAATGATGACAAATTAACTAATTCGAAGGGCAAGTCGTCATCAGACGTCCAAATATCTGTTAAAGGGTTGCCAACGTCCTGTTGTCTTCCCCCCCCTCCCCACTTCCACTGCCATTGCGACCACGCACACTTCAACAACCCCTTCTGCCACATCTCCGTCCACTTTGTTGACCTTGCTGTCGACCTCACTGTCTGTTCCTCGGACCTTCCGAACCATTACTTACCCTCCAGGTTTGGGGGGACATCTGCACCATCATCACCGTCCTCGTCTTCGCTACTATTGTCGACTATGGCAACCCCTTGCTCCCTCATCTATCGCCTAATGACGACAATTTAATTCCACGTCATCATAAGACGTCGAAAGTCGGTTAAAGGGTTACCAACTTCCTGCTGATCACCCGCCCCCCTACTTCCACTGCCATTGCGACCTCGCACACCTCTACAACAAAAAGTCTCCACCGACTTCGTTGAGTTCTTCATTAAAAAACGAATCTGGCCGAACACTGTATTCGATTCGATTCGATAGTGCATTACTCAGCCAGGCCATAAGGGCTCAGATCCGGTAAAACCGGCAAACTAAGTTGCACGAGTTAGAGGTAGGAGGGACACTCTCTGAGATGGGAGAGGAAGGTCGGCAAGCCACAGCCCTCCGACCAAAACCAAAATAGCTATTCAGTCTAGGACCAGGAAGACGGGTATCATAGGGAGTGAGGAGAGTCGGGCTATCCTGCCATGGTGGTCTTCCGTTATTGTTACTTGCTGGGTGTCTGATTCTGATTCACTGTCTGTTTCGCTGAGAGATAAGATTTCCTGTGATTCCTTTCTTAGTTTACTTTCTACTTTACTTATCTTTTGCGATTTCTTTCCATTCCTATTGTGGTTTGGGAAAGTATTGTAGGACGTAAGATAAAGAATTATTCCAAGTTAGTCGCCCGTTTTACAGTTTATTGGCTTTGTATTTCAGAGCTGCATGTTGGATGTGTGGATGCGTTGTTCTGATTAGTGGCCATAGTAGCATATTCTAAGGAACTTTATGCTTTTTGTTATTGTTTTTCTTTCTAGGATTTATTGCGTTCTATTTTGGTGGGTTTTTACAGTACCTAAGTATGCTTAGGTACTGTAGAAATCCTTCAGTATTATCCGTTCGTACCTTCTGTGGTACGAACTGTTCGTACTAGTAAGCGCGGCTGCTTTAAGTTGGTATGTCATTGCCGGCTCTATTATCATTTTGTATAAGAGTCTCGCTATTTTCCAGTCCATGGTTTTCTTGATGAATGGAATCAGGATTTTGGCGTTTTTCTGCCCTTGTTTGCTTGTAGCTTGTTCGTACTGTATTTTCCTGACCTGGTTCCCAGACAGGTATGTCCCTATATATTTGATATCTTTTGCTGGTTGTATATATCCTCCTCCTATTCTGATGAGTTGGTTTGGCGTTTTAGTGTCGTTTATTTTTAGACCTACCGTTAAGAGAAGGTTTTTCAGATTGGTGGAAATTGTATTGAGCCTATTATTTATATCGATTAATTATTAGTATCGACTATTATAACATCGTCTGCAAATGGCAGACATACAGGAATGTGTATATGTAAGTCTTGGCTTATTTTAAAGAATGGTAGCTTTTCTTCAAGTGTTTTAATTCATCCATTACTATAATGAATTGGCGCGGTGATAGCGGGCATCTTTGTTTTACTCCTTTGTCTTTTTTTAAATTTAGGCTTTTGGCCATACCACTTGATGCAGGTTTCTTCGTTGATACATGCCCTTATGATTCTGTTCTTCAAGGCTTTATTTGATCTTGTTGTGATTATGTCTTTTAACGCTCTAAGATCCACCGTTTCGAAGGCTTTTTTTATCTAGGATTTTAAAAGGATTAACGTTTTACCGCCATAACGTAGGTTTTCGTTCCTTCTCTCCAGTTTTCGTCTAGTATTCGACTGAGGACAAATATGGTCGTCTGTACAGCGGTTTTCAAGCAACGCTGTTTGGCACTTTCCAAGCAATACTGTTGTTTCATCTACTCGCTTCAGGAGAAGGCTGGCACATATTCATGTTTTATGAGTGTGCTTCTTGGGAATGTGTATCTCGATTGTCCGGGTCTAGGACTCGGAATTACGTTGTATATCCAAGCTCTGTGGATGTATTGTTAAATAGTTGTCAGTATAGTACGATTATCAGGGCTTGCTTTATATAGTTCGGCTACTACTTGATCCAGTCCACGGGCTGTGCCGTTTCGCATTTTCTTTATTTCTTCCAAAGTTGATGCTGTTTAATATCTTTATGCTTTTCGTTGGCGTGTAATGGGATCGATAAGCCTTCATTTTTTTAGCTCCTTTTCTCAAGCCGACATGGGAATGTATTTGTTATTTTTGTTCTACTTTTCAGTTTGTTTGTAGCGTCTGTATACATCTCATCAAATATTTCTTTCAATTTTATTCGGCTATTTGTAAGTTGTTTTCGGCATTCAGCGTTGTTAGGCCGCTACTTTTTCTAGATTTGAGCTTTTTGTAATTTTGCTAAAAAAAGTCACCATTATTTTGTTCTGTGAGTTTCGTTTTTTAGAACGCTTTCAGACAACTTATTCATTATTTTCATTAAGTTAAGCGGGTACTGGTATTTAGTTTTGCTAAGTTCTTATTTATTTCTTGTTGGAATTTGTCGCACGTGAGAGCATGTTGTAATCTTTTGTAGTCTAAGGATCAGTAATGAAATTTTGGTTAGTTGGAATTTGGTCGTTCTTGTTACTAGGAGTTCCTCCAACGTGTGCGACTATTATTATTATTTTTGCGGTTCATGCCGTTTGGATTAGTTATAGCTATTTACAACTTGTGGTCTGATATCTTGTTATTGGTTATACTCGTAACTGATTTGAATATTGTCGCACGGTGGGCTTTAGTTAGAATATAATGATCTATTTGGGACATGTTTGATCCAGATTTCTAGATTGTTCTATCCTTGTGTCTGCGTCCATCTTGAATTCCCGAGCGACGTCGACTAAGTTACGCCCCTTCCACCATTATGGCCCTTGACGACTCCGGTTACAAAAACAGCGATAAGTGAGCACCCACTTGGCATGTGTGCGTGTAATATGTGGCGTTGAGTTCCTCAAAACACAGGCTAGATCGTTGTGTTAAAATAGAAACAGTTACACCTTTGTAATCCTAACAATGTTTTGCTAAAGTTACCGGATCCACATGTTTACATTTAAACCCTAAGATATCGTAAATAAATCGCTGCTATAAATAAACAGTGAGCTTGCGGATACCTTCAAGCTATTTGAACGATTGCTGTTGACCCGGCTCACAGGCCTTATCGACCCTAAACTAGTCCCAGAGCAAGCAGGTTTTAGACCGGTAAAATCATGCTGCAACCAAGTGCTTAAGCTCACGCAACACATTGAAGATGGTTTCGAGTCTGGGTTAGTAACGGGCGCCGTATTCGTGGACCTATCTGTGGTCTACGATACGGTGAACGTCAACCGACTGTTATGGAAGGTGGACATCATGACCGGCGTATATATATAACGGCGGCGTATGTATATATAACCGTCGGTTTCAAGTACATCTTCGCTCAGACAAGAGTCGTTGGAGATCAAAAAGGAACGGCCTTCCCCAGGGCAGTGTCCTGGCGCCGCTCCTTTTTAACATCTACACCAACGACCAACCAGCATAAATACGTCCCGCTTCTTATACGCCGACGATCTGGCACTAACATCACATGGCTCCAAGTTTGAAGAAGTTGAGGCTAACCTCACTGTAGCTCTCAATAATCTGAGTAGCTACTACGAGGCGAACTCACTGAAGCCAAACCCGAGTAAAACGGAGTCTTGCGCATTCCACCTGTGCAACAGAGAAGCGAGACGCGAACTCAATATTGTGTGGCAAGGGGTACCAATCTCGCACAACAACTACCCGAGATATCTTGGCGTTTCGCTAGACAGATCTCTTACTTATAAGAAGACCTGCGATAACGCCAAGAAGAAAGTGCACTCGCGTAACAACATACTGCGTCGCCTAACTACCACCAAATGGGGAGCTACGCCGCACGTGCTGCGGACAACAGGAATAGCGCTCGCCTTCTCAGCTGGCGAGTACGCATCCCCTGTTTGGAGCCGCTCCGCTCATGCCAAGTCAGTGGATGTAGCCCTGAATGACACCTGCCGGGTCATCACTGGATGTCTAAAACCTACCCCAGTGTCAAAGCTATATCCACTGGCTGGTATAGCACCTCCGGAAGTTCGCAGGGCTGTAATAAGCTCTTCTGTAAGGGCAAACGCAGATCGCGACTCACGGCACCCTATGCACGGCTACGTCTCAGTGCAGCAAAGGCTAAAAAGTCGTCGCAGTTTTATTAAGTGTGTCGCCCCACTTTCTACCGAACCCGCACAGGCCAGACGTGATCTTTGGCGCTTAAATGCTTCTCTGCCTACTCCCTGTGTCCCACTTGCCGAGAATCTCCCTCCTGGACATGATCTACCGTGGCCGATCTGGAAGTCCTTAAACAGGCTTCGGACTCAGGTTGGCCGAAGTAAGGAGTACATGGCCGGGTGGGGATTTTCGGCAAGCTCCGATGTCGACTGTGTTTTCGGTGCAGTGCAAACTATGGTAAAGTAAAAGTGAAGTAAAAACATTTATTTGCCAGAGTACAGTACATTTGTGGTGAAAAAATAATAATATTACAAGCCCAGTGCACTCAACCATACAATGGTATGCAAATAGTGTGTGAAAGCTAACATTACAAAGGTACAACTTAGTTTGGTTAATTTAATTGTAATAACAGATTTGATTAAATAGGTATGTCATAACATAATTACAATTATTTATTTTTAATTTTAAATTCCATAAATTCCTTAACACTATCGAAGCAATGTTGCCACAGCCATTTTGTCAATTTAGATTTGAAATTGTTTTTGTCAGTGAATACTTTGATGTCATCCGGAAGATTATTGAACAATACAATACACATATTAAAAACATTTTTCTTATATATTTGTTTGTGACAAGAAGGGTGGTACAGTCGGTTCATTATCTTAGCTCTAGTTTGTCTTTCATTCACATCCATTCGTTTTTTAAAATATTCTGGATGAGAGATCACAAACAGACACATATCCCTAATGTACATTGATGGTAGGGGTAGTATATTAAGCCTTTTGAAGAGTGGCTTACAGCTGTCATCAAACATGGCATTACAAATAGCACGAATGCACTTCTTCTGGATTATAAACACTCTCTCTACATCAACAGAATTTCCCCATATTATAAGCCCGTAGCTTAGTACTGATGAGAAATAGCCGTGGTAAGCTGTCATGGCAGCTTCGACTGAAACTGTTTGTCTCAATTTTTTTAATGCAAAAACAAATCTATTCAATCGACAACAAACTTGATCTACATGATCCTTCCAATTAAGGTGTTTATCGATAGTGATACCAAGAAATTTATGATTATCTACCATGTCAACAATTTGGCACACTTAATATCGTGCCCGGCGCACACTGGAACCCTGTCATACATAGCGATGCTCATAAGTAATTTTTTGAAAAGTAGGTATTTCGAAAATATTTTTACCTTACATTTAAGTTGAGAGTATAGTGCACCACGTAAGTAAATAACAAGTTGTAATCAGTTACTGTTCTTGAGTTACACTGCGTAGAAATTGGTATAGTGCTTTGTTTTCGAAACCTATCATTATTCATCGGCCTAGATAAGATAAATAGTGATTATTTACTCCAAAGTTTAATTTTACAAAAATGTTACTATGTCATATATTTGGCAAGGCATGTAGATTCATAAAATGAGTTTTTTTTTACTATAGATTGTGTGCCCTTGCTATATTCATAAATAATAAAAGGCAGTGTCGATTTTTTTTTTAAAAAATTATAAGAACAATAGAAATAATACAATATTTAGATTTAAATACCATTCTACACAATCAAAATACGGATTACAATTTAGAAAATTGGCGTTTTCTTGCACCGCCCTCCTCGCTACGGCTACGCTCGCCGCCCCCGAAGGCAAGCGCGACAAGCGTGGCTACCTCCTCGAAGGGCAAGACCACTTCGACTCCTGCGATCACGGGCCTTGACCACGGATACGACTCGCACATCTTTGACCACGCGCCCATCATCCACTATCACGTGCCTGCCGCCAAGATCATCTCCGTCAACAAATCCGTTGAGGTGCCTACGGTTGTGGAAGTGAATAAAGTGGTGTCTGTCCCGAAGGTGGTATCTGTTCCTCATGTAGTGAAGGTGTCGAAGTACAAGAGGTTGCTAAGGCAACCAGACCTGCGCATCCCCTGCTGTCAGCGTCTGTCATCCTTGTTTATTTCCTTAGTTTTGTTTTGATTTTATGTTTTTGTATTTAATTTTATGTCATGAGTTTAAATTTTGTGTTGTGGCAGGTTTTTGAAAATTTCTCTGTGTGTTAAGTGTTAAGGCCTATGAGTATATTATCACCATCGGTGGGTGCCCACTCACAGCCGCAGTTTCTTCACTGCTCAATTTGTAACTCCAATAGGGCTTTTAAAGGTAAGAGGGGCCTTAATATTCATATTGCCCGCAGTCATAATAGAACCAATTTACCCGCATCTCTCCATCTACCCTCTACTTCAAATCCTTTATCTTCTTCTCCATCTTTTATCTGAATCTTTTATCACAAACCTCCACCAATCTACTCCGCTAGTGAAAAGAGTCCCTAGGGGAGCGAGAATAGCTTTAGCTAAATGCCTTTCTTCTTGCATTCAAAAATGTTTCGATAGTACTGAAACTGCCTGGCGAAATCTTTTTACATTTTCATACTCGTTTTTTCATGTAAACTCTCAGTCTAAAACTTTAACTCGGGCGCTTTTAGATAATGCTTCAAATTCCCACAATCCATCCCTTCCGTCCAGTTCGTCTGGTACGCTATCTTCCAAATTTAACGTTTATCGTACCGTTGAGAACAAGGTTATGGACGGTGACCTAAAAAACGCAGCCCGAATCTTGTTCTCCGATGACACTCTCGCTCCCCCTAATCAGGAAACTCTCGAGAGCCTTCGTAGTAAGCAACCTTCACGTCCAAATTCTCCATCTTTACCTGTTCCTCCTCCTCAAAATTTCCAACCCTTACAGATATTTGATGACGGCGACACGTTTGCTGCCATCATGTCTTTTCCGGCTGGATCTGCTGGTGGCATCGACGGCATCACTCCCCAACACCTTAAGGACTTGGTGAGTGCTTCCGCTGCTGACGCTGGTAGAATTTTGCTTTCCAGCATTACGAAACTGTGCAACCTTATCTTATCGGGCAGGGTTACTAAAGGTTTCCCCCGTTTTTATTTGGTGCTAGACTTTGTGCCTTTCGAAAAAAAGATGGTGGCATTCGCCCTATTGCTATTGGCTCAACGTTTCGCCGTCTTGCAGCCAAACTGGCCTGTCGTTATCTTTTTTCTCCTTTGAAAGAGTATTTCCAACCCATACAACTTGGTTTCGGCAGTAAGGGAGGTTGCGAGGCCGTGGTTCATTCCGCTCGCAATTTCCTCTCCTGTGACGAATCTGAAGTTTTTTTGAAAGTTGATGTGAAGAAGGCCTTCAATTCTCTTGACAGGTCTGCCTTGCTGAATGAAGTTCAGACTAACATTCCTCAGATTTATCCCTTTGTTTTTAGTGTTACAATAATCAATCAAAATTGCTTTACAATGAACATTCGATTGTTTCTGCAGTCGGTGTACAGCAAGGCGACCCTTTAGGTCCAGCCCTTTTTAGTTTAGGTATTCATCCTGTCATTTCATCCTTAAATTATAAATTCAATGCCTGGTATCTGGATGACGGCTCCTTTGGAGGCAAAGCAGATGTTGTTTTCCAAGATCTTGTCCTGGTTATAGAAGGACTAGCGGTCCCCCGCGACTTCGTCCGCGCGTTTTGAGTTTCCCCCCCCCCCCCCCCTCCCGTCGCAGCGTCATGTTTTATATCCTAAAGCCTTTCTCGATAAATAAGCTATCCAACACAGAAATATTTTTTAAATCGGTCCAGCAGTTCCTGAGATTAGCGCTTTCAAACAAACAAACAAACTCTTCAGCTTTATAATATATTAGCGCAAGCGCACGTTGTACTTAAGCTGCGAACATTATTTTGGTGCGGAGTTATGTTAAAACTGTGATAACTCCTAAGATATTTATTGAAATCAAATGATATAAAGGGCAACTTGGTTCTAAATGAAATGCTCGTGATGATGAATGTATTTATTTTGATAAGAATAAATACCTGTGTGTATAATACACCTCTAAAAATAATGCATTATTTGTTTACAAATTTATTAACATAAAAAAGGTTGTAGTAAGTCAACCATAAAAGATAGACATATGCTGTCGCGGACTTTATTATAGAACTCTTAATTCTGAACAATCCTGTCATACATAATTTTTGTATAACTTAAGCGGTTTCCGCAGCGTATGCAGCGGAAGCTCTCAAAAGGAATATCTTTCTCCCGTTTTCGCAACATTTTTCATTTCTGCTGTGGTCTTATGAGTCGTATCTTTATGTTATGTAGCCGAAAGCCTTCCTCGATAAATGGACTATCCAACGCAAAAAAAAAATTTCAAATCGGGCCAGTAGATTTTGAGATTAGCGCGTTCAAACAAACAAACAAACAAACAAACAAACTCTTCAGCTTTATAATATTAGTATAGATTTAAGAAATTAGGCTTAGAACTGAACCTTTCAAAATGTGAACTGTTTATTAATGATCATGTTTCGTCTGGTTACCGTCAGGATATCATTGATAAATTTAATTCCCTTGCTCCTAACATCATCATCATCATCATTATCAGCCAAAGGACGTCCACTGCTGAACATAGGCCTCCCCCACGGATTTCCACAGCGACCGATCACTAGCGGTCTGCATCCAGTATGATCCTGCGATCTTTATAAGGTCGTCTGTCCATCTTGTTAGTGGACGTCCCACGCTGCGTCTCTGGTCGAAGGGTCTCCAATCTAGAACTTTCCTGCCCCAACGGCCATCAGTTCTTCGCGCTATGTGCCCTGCCCATTGCCACTTGAGCTTACTGATTCCCAAGGCTATGTCCGTTACCTTAGTTCTTCTACGTATCTCCTCATTTCTGATTCGATCCCGTAGAGAAACACCCAGCATAGCCCTCTCCATCGCTCGTTGTGTGATTTTGAGCTTCATTATAAGGCCCATAGTAAGAGACCATGTTTCGGATCCGTATGTCATCACTGGTAACACACACTGGTTAAAGACTTTCGTCTTCAGACACTGAGGTAGATGAGATGAGAAGACACTCTTGCGCAATTTTCCGAACGCTGCCCAGCCGAGTTGGATTCGTCGATTGACCTCTTTCTCGAAGTTGAACCTACCCAATCGGATCACTTGTCCCAGGTAGACGTACTCGTCGACAACTTCGAGAGTTGAGTTCCCAACAGATACTGGAGTGGGTACGACAAGGGAGTTCGACATCGGCATGCTCCTAACATATAAATTCTTAATTCTGAATCGCTTTGCCTTCTGGGTGCCCCTCTTCTTGATCCCAGCATAGAACCTTTTCTTGACAAAAAATTGAATGATTTCACCCTTTCAGCCCCCAGATTAGAACACCTGAATTCACACATTGCTTTTACTATACTCAAATCGTGTCTTTTTGTACCTAAATTTACATATTTCCTTCGTGCTAGGGCTAGCTATCTGGAAAAAAAATAATTATTTAAAACTATTTGACACCACTCTTAAAAATGGTTTGGAAAAAAAATTAAATTTACATTTTGATAATAATTCTTGGGCTCAGGCTTCGCTTCCTATTCGTTTTGGTGGGATCGGAATTCGCCAAATTTCTAGTATAGCCCTCCCCGCTTTTCTCTCCTCTTTGCATAGCACTTCCGTTTTAGCCGGAAAAATCTTTAAGCATCCTCGCCAGCTTTCTGAGGTGAGTGAGGCGGAGGAGTTTTGGCAAGGTCTCTGTCCTAGAGAAGACATTCCAAAGGAACGTCACCAACAAAAACTTTGGGATGTCCCTCTTGCGAGAGAAACCTTCAATTCTTTAATTCAAAATTCCGTCAGTGACAGTAGTCGTGCAAGGCTCTTGGCTGTTTCCTGCAAAGATTCTGGTCAGTGGCTTCATGCTTTGCCGTGCCGAGAAATTTAGGCACTCTTTTCGATAGTGAGTCTTTCCGGGTGTGTGTGGGCCTCCACCTTGGTACCCCTATATGTGAAATTTTTACGTGTCCCTGTGGCAAGGAGGTTGACAAATTTGGTCTCCACTGCCTTTGTTGCCAGCAAAGCGCTGGGCGTCTCGCCCGTCACGCTACCCTAAATGACGCCATCAGAAGAGCTCTTGCCACCATTAATGTTCCTTCCACGTTGGAACCACGTGGCTTGGTCCGTGACGATGGCAAGAGACCCGATGGCCTCACGCTTATTCCCTGGGAACGGGGTCGGGCCTTAGTTTGGGATGCAACTTGTGTCGATACTTTGGCCCCCTACCATCGCAAAATAAAAATGAAAAATTTCGCCAAAATAAAATTCTGTGACAGCCAATAATAAAGCTGTCTGGTTCCTAGCTCAAAGGATCAGCATAGCTATCCAACGCGGCAACGCAGCCAGCATCATAGCCTCCTTGCCGCAAGGAAATGGTTTTGTTTTTCAATAGGTATATTTTAAGTTATTTTTTTATGTAGCATGTCTTAGTTTTAATTTGTATATTTAATTGTTAATAATGTTTTTATTAAATAGAGTCATGATTAGATTGTTTATCAAAATTAATATAAATTTTTCGCGCAAAGTGATATGAAAAGTTTTTACCATATATTTATAGGCAAACCTTCTAAATTAAAGAACCGAAGAGAAAAGTCAAATCAGGTTGCGCATTTTCGATAAAAGTTTATTTTTATAGGGATGAAATTTTTGTCAGGCGCTTAAATTTTACGAAATGAACTGATTTTTAATTGTTACGTTTAAAGTACTTAGTTTATGAGTACTTTTTGGTTTACGCGAATTAGGAAACCAACTTTTTTTTTGTTTTAAGTGAAAACAACGGCGTCATATTTTACTATAAAGAAAAGAGATAGGAGTGAAATCTTACTTTCAAGTAAATTCAAAGGGCTTGAGAAGAAGTATGAAGAACTCATAAAACTTCTAGTAAGAAAAACAAACTGTCCTAATGAGCAGGGCAGAACAGATTTAACATTACGCAGATCTAGCAAATAACAAAAGCGACCGAAAATCCGCCTCTCATAAAAGTGCAGAGCTTGGACTAAATTGACTCCTGCAGAAGCGTTGTCCTCGATCATGGAGGCCCAATTGTCCAAAAAACAATACAATCTCATTAGTAATAACACCAAAGATGTGTTTCCTTCATATAAAATGGTTAAAAAAAAGAAAAGGCCTCATTTTATCCCGAGGGAGTTTCATACGATGAAGTCGAAGCAAAATTACCATTACAACCATCATTAGACCGTACAGTCTCACGTTCGAAACTACAGGTCCAGGAAAAAGTTATGACAAGTTTAAACCCTGGAAACAAATTTACAATGTTTATACCATGGTGGATGGCAAGATTTGTAACGCTTTGTATGACACAAAATCTGGATTAAGATGCTATTTAAGCGAAGCCACTTCTAAAGACTTAAACATTATAAATAAATTAATTGAGAGACCATGAACACCATGAAACAATATCTCACTTTCTTGTTCCTATCGGATGTTTAAACGAAGAAGCCCAAGAAGCAAGAAACAGAGATTATAAAGTGCATTGGGGGTGATTCAGTCGAAAGACTTCAAGCGAAGATAACATAAAAAACGTTTTTAGAATGCTTTTAATATCTTCAGATCCTGTAATAACCTATACACGATCCTTACCAAAACCAGAACGAAAAACATTTGACTCCGAAGTAATTAATATGCTCATAGAGGAAACTACAGGCGTTTTATGATTTATTTCTATTATTTATTACTGATTATTTACTTATTCAAACGATTATTTACAATTAAAACATCAAACAGTTATAGGAAAATGCTTATTTTTATAAAAGAAAATCTTAAAGAGTTTTGCGCATTGTCTTATATGGCGGGGTTCCAGTGTGCGGCGTGCCCCAACACCTGTACGCCAGCGGATTTAATGAACTGCAGTCGATCTGAATTCTGGGCTGCAACGATTTAATTCCTCGGGTTTCATCGACACGCTAAGAAAGAAAGAAAGAAGAAACAGTTAGATAATTTATTAAATAAAGCATTATTCTTCTGTATTTAGTCAAAAAAGCTTATATTTTCATACATTTTTTTTACAGGAAGAGCATGTAAACATTTTGCTTGACATCGACGGCCCGAGCGCTCGGCGAAAATTGAGCTAAAGATTTGAGGGTATTTTTCAGGCTAAGAAATACACAAATGCTATTCAATTGAATTGTAATTACAATACCATTTTGTTGTCTTAATAAGTACCAAGTTTAAGCAACTAAAAGTCTTTATTTCATGAATTATGTCCAAAATCAGAACCAACCAAAACTAGTACTTTTACAGGTCGGAGTATATTTTGTGTTGTAAAAAATAACTTTGAAAAAAGTAAAAACCGATTTCAAAACCAAATGCTACAAACTACCTACCATTAGTTCTGTCATTATATTTACTGAACTCCTAAGCGTTAAGGAGTTCCACCATCAGCTCAGCTCCACAAGATGTTGACTATCAGACATAACAACACGTCAACATTAAAATTCTAGTACAAAAACACTGCATGTGCCTTTAAAATTTGCGGGTTTCCTTCGATTACACCAAGATTCCATCATCAGTTCCCAAATTGGCAACAATGGGACCAACTAGAAGGTATACCTTCTAAGTTAGCGAAAAAAAATTTCAAATCGGTCCACAAACGACTGGGATATGAGATAACATAGATACGAAAAAAAACACATAGAGTCCAATTGATAACCTCCTCCTTTTTTGAAGTCGGTTAAAAACTCTTAAGATCTGTTTTATAGAAATGTATTATAATTATTAAATGCAGAGTTACGCAGACAAATATTTCAAAATACACTTACAAAAAATAGGAAAAGTACATAATTTCAACTCAAAACGTAACAAGAAGGGCTTACTTAGTATGGATACGGCTATTGTGTTCTAAAAAAAATTTTGCCGTACATATAACAACGGCTTTAGTTACTTTGTGTATGTGTGTCCCGTTAACACCAAAAAGGCTAAACTGATTTTGATGAATTTTAAAAATGTATCAAGTGGACCACCGAAACGAACATAACTAAATTAATGATACTTTGGTCAAGCCTACTACTTTGTTGTATGTTCCGCTTTCACGCTTAAACGACTGAGCTGATTTTGATGAAATTAAACAAGGAAAGACAACTCATATTTCTGATTTTGATGAAATTAAACAAAGAACAGCACACGAATTGTTCTGTTTTTAATAAAATTAAACATAGTACGACAACTCACATTTAAAAAAAAACGGCAAACGCTTTGGTCTAATTTGATGAAATGAAACAAAGAACGGCACACTTATTGTTCTGATTTTGATGAAATTTAACAAAGAACGGCAAACGCATTGCTCGATTTTGATGAAATTAAACAAGGAACGGCAAACGCATAGTATCGACTTTGATGAAATTAACAAAGAACTGCAAACTCATTGGTCTGATTTTGATGATATTAAACAAAGATGTAAAAATCTTCAGAAGGCTACTATTGAAAAAAAAGGAAAAATAAAACTAAAAATGCACAGAAATAAGACACACAGTCTTTTTACAGCCGGCATAGTAAAAGTGCGTCAAGGTTTTGCACAAGCAACATTTGCGGCGCAATCTGCTCTTGTTTGCTCCCATCGAATACTGGCGAATATTATGCGTCTTGGCCTCAAAAATTTTGCTCTCGGTCTGGAGATTGGTTGGTGCTGTTATACTGTGCCGGCTGAGAAGAAACTGTATAAGGGATTTGTGGAAGTTACGATAGTTGACTGTTGACTCGGATTTTTTTACAAATGATAAACGAATTTAAAACGGAAACGTTCAGAAGCCTTTTGAAAAAATAAATGTACCAGGCCTGGATACATTTTCTTTCAATGGGGTACATCGACAAAAATTGATCCTTTTTGTCGACGCCCATAATAACATTATAGTCGAAAACCAGATTTTGCCGTCACAAACTTTGGTTGCGTTGCCGTGATATGTGGATATCGTTGCAACCCGATTTTCGTCCAACCACACCATTATATCCACGTCACCCGACATATATCCAGTAAAAACTGGATATATGTCGGGTGACGACATATATCCAAAATATGTCCAAAGGGGATACTTTGGACATATTTTGCTTGGATAACGCCGTGAGTTCCTGAGGCACAAACTGTCGATTGGTGCGCAGCGTGCCCACCACATCGAAGCCAAGGCATTTGAGTTGGCGAGCAAGGGCCGAGGCATTCTAAAAGTTATCCATCCACATCGTATATCCATATCACTTGAGACCACGGAGCAGATCCAGCACGATGCTCGACGTGGACGCATCCAGAGGATCGTTTTGGTCTCGAGTGGTATACATTTTGGCGTGGACTTCAAACTTCCATAAATACCCCCTCTGTGACTCGCACAGCTCATCAGTTTTATTGTTTTATGTTACCAATCCACTGCATTAGACTCTCATCTTGTAACTTTTCCTTTTAGAATTAAAAAACTTTTACAATAATCATGGTCATAAGGCACCATTTTGTAACTGCCCTAACTAAACCTACTACTTATCCTAACGAAAACACCGTATAATTAACCTGGTCACTACGGGACCATTTTGTAACCCCCCTAAACTTTTAACTAATTCTAATACCTAATTAATTATTACTAAATTACAAACTATCTTAACTTAATCTTAGCTTATATAAAACTAATCTCTTTCATACTTTAGTGAATCCCTCTCATGCTTTCATTTTAATTATATCAAACTATTCATGCACTTAATAATAATTTAACCTAAACTTACATACTAATTACCGTGTTCAAACGAAACATAGAATCTTGATAGCTCAGGACTTTGTGGTATGAATAATCTTAATATTTAATTTGGCCAGTGATCATCTAGTGAACCCTATGTTGTGAACCTTTTCAAATAACCCTGATACTTTTTATTGTTATGAGACTTGGAATCTGACAAACCTTGCATTAAATCATTTATTTACCTACACAACCCTAACCTTTCCTACTACCTATACCTAGCCTGCCTTTCTTTAAAGTTGGTAAAATCTCAACATTGCCAAGTGAATGTAAAACTATTGTTGGGTAACTATGTGTTCATATATTAGTAGTAATAATTATAGAGAAGTATAATTAGGTAGTGAAAAATAGATATAATAAGGACAAGTTTTATGTGAAAATACTAATAAAAGTTTATTAGGGTGTGGTAAAGGCAACAGGCCCCGTCACTCGCCTGCCCCCATGGAACTCATCTCCTTGCTAATAGCTCCCCTGCCACAGGGTTTCCTGTGCAGATTCTAATAGATACCATCACCTAGTATCATCAAAAGGGATATAATTTAAAGTAATGAGCTGTCCTTCACTCAAAACTTGTATTATTAGAGTATATATATTTGGAACTGAATCATTTCTAGTCCCAGGTTTTGGTGATTTTCCATACATTTACATTTACTTTACTTATTTGGCAATTTTGCACAGGAAATAATTACTGAATTTACTTCTTTTAAATAGGACATTGTACCAAACTTTTGGTATTTTAACCATCTTAATTTACTGCAAAATATGGCAATTCAAACTGTTTTATTAAAAGTTCAAATCAATATAGGTCTTTTAATATATAAATAGTTATAAAATGTATATTAAATAAATATAATCTTTCTTTTAGTCGGTTCTATTTTAGTAACCCTTTCCTTAGTTCAGAACTTGTTCTGTAATTTCTGTCATTGTCTAACAACAGTAACACTAAGATTGTGAGTATCTCTACAAATCTAGTGTTAGTTTTGCAATCACTTCTTGCAAATAGAGATTACTTTTCTCATAATTAACTCTTATTCTGAGTGAATATTCAGTACCTTTGGTAACCTTAGTTTAAGCAATATTGCTTATTTCAGTAGTTTAGATTTGTCTACCTTGAAAACAAATGAAATTAAGTTGGTTTTCTATTGAAGTAATTTATTTATTAATTACTTGGGAGTTTTACTTCAATTTAAAGTAGAATAGTACTTGACTATGTATTGTTATGTAATGTTCCCTTAGGACATATTTTCTTAGGTTCATATGAAACCATTTCCAATGACATAATTCCATAGAATTTGACTGACTTCATTCTTTGTAAGTCTCTTGAATATTAATGCTAAACTGATGTTTCATCAGTGATGTAGTGAAGAAAGGTAGCATAATTGCCCGCATGGTACAACTAGTGGCTACAGAATTGCCATATGGTCAACTCTTATATGTGTTTGAATTAACATCAGTGGCTAGTTGTTATATTTATTACAACTAGGTTCCCTAACTCAAATACTAAAATCAGTCGACATTCTATAAAATCTATCACTGAACTTAACAACCCCTCTATTGTCATGAATGAATTTACCTACATAAAATTAAACCTTATTCATTTCCCTAGGACATTACAGTCTTTATTTACCTACCTATTATGTATATAAATAATACCTATAACATTCTAGTCTATATTTACCTGCCTATTATGTTTGTAAATGTTACCTACTAAAGGTGTAAATCCCTATAATCCTTATGATATAAAATCCGTTCCTACCTGCCTATCAAGCTTTCCTTGAGATCTATCTAGAGTCTTTCTCAAGCCAACCATTCATCACATACCAATTGCGTCTGGGGTGGACATTTCTATCCTGACCCTCAGAATCATTCGCGCGGAACCCAAGGCTCGCCGACTTCACCACAAGGGGTGCAACAACTGATATGCTACTAGGGGAGGACCTGATTCCAACAGAAGATGTTTCTCATGGCTAAGCTACTATTTATGTCTGCTGTTAAGGCCTAACATTCCCTACTATGTGTGTATTTACAAACTAGAGGCGGGGCCTCACATTTAATCTAAACGTGTGGTGTGTGAGTTCACCCCCCCTGTAAAGGGATGTAACTCCTAAGCTAGCTAAGGGATCGAGGCGGAATCCTCTAGTGTACCTATCCTACTCCGTGTGTATGTGGATCCGACCGCTAATTGGACTTGGACCGCGGCCGGTTCCGGACAAGAGGTGGGGAGACCTCCCTAGCTTTCTTCACCAGCCTGATTTCTCAGTCCAGCTACTCCGGTCTAGGAAGTGTGTCATTTAGCGTTGTGATATATAACGCTTGTAATATAAGACACAATCAATTGCATCCTGGCGTTAACCAGTTAAGATGTCCCATTTACGTGTATCACCGTTAGGTTTCCATGGAACACCCCGAGACACTTACGTCTCGTTAGGACTTCGAGTTACACAATTACTAAGTTAAATTTATGAATTACTGAAAGCAAAATAATAACACAGATTTTAAAATAAAGATAAGTATAACTCGAAATCATGTAAGGCACGTACCAATGTACTAGGATGCCAACACCGGGTCTCACCGGAGAGACGATTGTAAACGAACAAGCCCCCTCCCAGCCCGCTTTTTTCCTTTTATTTAGGCGGCGACAACGGCGACATTTTACTACGCATGCGCAGTAGCGATTTTGGGAAGTTATGCCGCCAAAAACCCGCGTCGCTACGCGTCTATGCTTAAGGCTGGACACTCACGGCCTAATTAATAATTAATTTTATTTAATGAAATATGATTTTTTTATTTGACTTTAATTTTCAATCACTGCCAGTTATAGGAGTGACGGACGTTCCGTTACAATCTAATGCAATGTTCTGTTCTGTATAGTGTTTTTTTTTTAAATTTGTAATTATCGGCTCAAGCTTGAAGAGCTTGGCTTCGGAAGAACTGAGTTCGTGTGCCATTTTTTAAATATGATTGAAATGCAAACATGCATTTAGTAGCTGAAACCTGTGTAAGGTCATGTGTACCCGGAAACTAGGTGTGTTAAAAATATCAATTTCGGTGGTCCAGTATTCTCCTAGTTTCGATTTAACTATAATGCTCATAAGATAAATGCGCCAATAAGATGGCGAAATATGTCAATATTTCGTCTGTATTTGTGTCGTGCCACTCACAAATACGGCTTCTAGGCCATAATGTGTTATTTTGAAATTTGCATTCGACCACGTCCTGGGCGTATTTATTCGTCTCTTGAACGATATGCTGAAGTATTTCAGGGTCCCGAATAGAATTAAAAATGGTGTAGGCGTCTTGAGACGGGTTAGTGGGACCGACACCGACTTGAGAAAATGGTTCCCACCTTTGTGTAGGAGGAATCGGATCCTCGAAGAAATGCCTCCAATCGAAATGAAAAAAGTTATTGGGCATGAAGGCACCATCACCTGCAAGTGGTAAAGCTGGTGCTTCATCAGATGATGGGGCAGCCAGTTGTACCACTTCCTCCCGTTCATCGTCCAACGGTATTTAAATGGTGCCGTCGTAAGCCCTTGGCACAAATAACGACGCAGGGTCCTCTTCATCATCCGAACCTCCAGATTCGCTTCCTACATAAGGCATGGTATGTCAAACGATACCACTTCACTTTCATTATCACATTAGACAATGCCAAAAATAAACTGTGCCAAAACCGCATACATACCATAATTTATGAGTTCGTCAATTTCCGCGTCTCGAAGAATTTTTCGCGGACGTGGTCGCGGTTTCGAATGAACTGCCAGTGAAAAGAAATAAAAAATATTTTCTGTCTGGTTGACAAGTTAAGTTTTCCTCCTTATAGTTGTGTCTACTCGCAGTTTTTCTCTTTTATTTATGTCAATGAGAGTTTGACCGTTGCTGTTGGAATGCTTGTGGAGCAAGATTTTTCAGTTTAGACTGGACCTTTCTAATTCTTTCGCATATTATTGGCCTATACGAGGGTCAAACTGAAAGTTCTTAGAAAATCAAAAACTGATTACATTAGCCAGTTATTAGTTTTATTATATCTTTTCAAAATATTGCCCATTGACGTCAATACACCGCTGCATGCGATGGAACCACTGGGAAAAGCACTTTGCCCACTCGTCCTTAGGGGTCTCTTCAATGGCATCGCGATACGCAGCCACCGCTCCTTCAGCATTCATAAACCGCTTTCCTTTAAGTTTTTCTTTAATTTTTGGAAATAAATAAAAATCACAAGGCGCGAGGTCGGGGCTATACGGCGGGTGACCCAGTAATTCAACGTTTGATGTCGCCAAATAGTCGATCGTTCGCTTGGCGGTGTGCGACGAGGCGTTGTCGTGGTGAAGGAGGATCCTACTGCGAGGTCGTTTCTCTCGAACTTTTTCCAAGACAAGTGGCAAACAATTGGTAGTGTACCATTCTGCAGAAACTGTTTTTTGATCCTCTAACACAATTGTTGCGAAATGACCTATCCTTCCAAAGAACGAGGCCACCATTTTTTTCCCCGCACTTCGATCTCTCTTCACTTTAGTTGGCAACTCCTCGAAAGGAAACACCCACTGAGCAGATTGTCTTTTGGTTTCAGGATCATAACAGTAAATCCAGCTTTCGTCACCTGTTAGTATGTCGAACACAGCATTTGAGTCACCTCCGTTAAATCTTTCAAACATTTTACGGCACCAATCCACACGATGGAGTTTTTGAGCCTTAGTCAAATTATAAGGTATCCACCGGGCGCAAAGCTTCCTGACCGCTAAATGTTCGTGGAGGATTTTGTGCACTTGACTCATACCGATGCCTAAGCTTGTCCGAATCTGCTGATAGGTCACTCTTTTGTCAGTCTCTATCATACGCCGCACAACACAGATGTTATTTTCAGTCGTCGCCGTAGAAGGCCGTCCCTCACGTACATCATCAGTGAAATTAGTGCGACCACGTTTAAACTCATTAAACCAGTTGTAAACAGTCGCACGAGATGGGGCTCAATCATGAAAGGCCAATCGTAGTCTATCATAACTTTCTTGTTGACTTAAATGACATCGAAAGTCATAAAAAATCATTGCACGAAAATTTTCTCGTGTTAAATTCATGTTGACGTGACACAGACAATTTTCAATTTGCCGCCAAATCGTAAAACAAATGACAAATGAATGAAATATATACTCAGTAATATTGGCAAAGAGTTCTATTTTCAAATTTTAGAATATTTTTTTTATTATATTGTTTATAAGTGGCCAGTTCTAAGAACTTTCAGTTTGACCCTCGTATGAGCATTAAAATCTAATAGATCTAGTTTGCTTTGTTTTGGTTTATTTTGTATCAGAGTTAGCATTTTCGAAAAGGTACCGGTAGCAGCAGATGAATTGTTTGGTATGTGTGTTGTGATATTAAAAAAATATTTTGTTTTGCGATTTGACGGTCAACTTTATGTTGTTTTTTTTTCTTATTAGAACAGCCAAGCCTTGACTTTTATTCATTCTTCCCGGTTTTCATGAGCGTTTCCTATAAGCATGCGACGTCAACGCCGTACTTGTGCAGTATGTGGTCAATAGTAGTATTTTTTTGTGGGTTTGCGGCTCCGATCACATTCCAACTGGCAAGTATGGTTTCAGATTCGATTGTTTGTTTCGTGCGCCCTGTAGTTGCCAATACGCAGAAACCCGTATTGTCTGCTAGTTCTGTGGATATCATTGGCGTGCTACTTGGTACTGGTGACAGTAGTGGGACTGTCCGAGTCTCGAGTTGTTAGGTATGACATATCAGGAGCATCTGTTGAAAAGGCTATACATATTTTTATCATAAACAAACTTTACAAAAACAGAAAAAAACTTGTTATACCTTCTAAGACAATTCTAAAATATATAAACTATACCATAATATGAAGATTAGGACTTCAATAAATTAAGAATTTTTGTCAAAAATGCTAACCTCATATTTTTATTTAATTTTATTTCAGAAATGTGACCTTTTGATTTGTCATTTCTAGAAATATGCCATTTTGATTTGACACTTATAGAAATAAGGCTTGTTGAATGGAATTTTGGGTACCTTATACCAAATAATTAAATTACAAAATTATTTGAAACTGTCTTTATTTTTTAATCAATAATCATATTATATCATTATTATTACAATATTAGACTCTTAGGTGCTCAGTATAAAATAATTAAACTCTGATGTCCCCAATGTCATCTTCCATGCAAATGCATTTAATTTCTTCATGATCATGTTCCTCATCCTCATTGTGTGTTATGTTCATTCAATAGAATATTTTTATACCATTGTAAATCTTTCATCATGGCCTATTCTTCACCGAATTGTTTGACTAATAATGCTGTGACATTTTTTTTATTTACAGTGAGACCCATTTGATGTTCTTGTAGTTGCCCATTGGATGTTCTTGTAGTTGTTTTGGATGTCGTTTACCACGGTTCAATAATGATTCAAATTCCTCTGTGCCTGATTCAACACGATAGTTTTCGAATGCACAAAGCCTAACATCTTTAAGACGACCTCCTGGAACTTGAATTTTTCTTATTTCTTTTTGCAGTTTGAATTTTTGTTAGCTTTTTGTTATTTAGTTCTAACTTTTTTATGTCTTTTAGGAGCCAGTCAGAACCAATGTCATGAACTTTCCCATGTTTCTCTATGATTTCTATGTACCCTGTCCTGTAAGTAATAATAGGTATTTTCCTAATATCTTTTTCTATTCTTCCGAATATGCGGTCTGCAGACAAGAAACTATGCCTACGTACAATTAAAGTTATTGTGATTTCTAAAATTAAGTCATTGTCATTCGCTAACCAGTAAATCAGAAAATGAAGGATGTGACTATCTTTATTTTGTCCGCCACATTTATCACAGTACAACTTCAGAGATTTGAGATTTTCAGGAATAGTATGTCAGCAGAGCTGATCCAATTTTCAGAGACCCACGTGAAGCCTGCGTTTCATCCCATACAAAAAGTCCGGTTTCTTTTTGTCTAAATCAGTGATACAGAAATTGTAAAAACTGATTAGCCTACTGTAAAAGGCGTCCTGTAGAAGCGTTCTTGGCAATGGTAATACCTTCTGCAAATCAAAAAAAGGCTTATAGTACCCTTTTTTCAATAATCAATACTTGCTTTCTTTGGCTATCAGTTTCATGTTTTATTTTATTGGACCACAATATGCAAACACTGCATGCATCAGTGCATGCATCAGTGCATGCATCAGTAGCTGGGGATTTGAACCCAATATTGAATTCATTTCAAAATATAATGATTTGTCGGCACAGACAAGTTGTAGATTTTAAGATGTGGCTTTCCTGAGCAGGTAACTTTTTCAAGAACTCCCTTAATTTCTCTTTTTTCTCTCTTGACTTGGCTGATTTGCTGTCCCCACCTCCTTTTTCGTTGGGTGTATCCCCTTGACTCAGCATGACATTTAAGTTTCTCAGTCTTTTTTCACTAATTGAAAAAGTATTTAAAAATACTTTTTTGGACACTGTTGACAGTTTTTTATTTATATAGAGATAATAGGTGCAACTAACCTTTCAATTTTTAACTGTCGCTCTTGGACTTGACCTTCCTCGATTTATTGGCTCATACAGTGCCAATAGTCCAGAAAGATATATATCTTGTTCAATCTTCCCACGGCGTTTAAAAAAACTATTATCTGTTTCGCATGATATCTTGTAATGTCAACTTTTTACATTCAAAAGTTTTTTACGATTTGTGATCATATGGGCATGTATAATTTATGCACAAAGGATTTTCATCAGCATAAGTTCTGAAAAGATACATAAAAAAGTGAATTAATCAGCATTTTAACGTTAATAATAATTTTGAATCATCCTACAATGATGATGACTAATTTTGAAGGTGGTAGGTACATTGGAATTTCACTTACGTTTTACGATATTCCTAACGATCTTTTCGCTTTTTTTCCTCGACCCAGCATTCAACGTCTCCACTAAACCTTGCTCATCCATTTACAATATGATTTCTAGTAAAAAATAACTTCCAAAATCCGAAATCTCACAAATCTCATACATCGGAAGAACAATGGCAAGGCCACATACAATGTTTAACCTGAAAAATCTTTTTTTTTAGGTCGTATCGAAATGAACGCCTCTAATATAATAAAATTCTAAAAAAGCTTCTAATGAACGTTCCTAAGAGGCAAATATAACAATAATGCCCTTAAAATAGCCAAGCGAGGGTCAATGATAAAGATAATCTAAAATCGAGAAAATAAACAACTTTTTTTTAACAACGTAGCAAAGTACTCAAGACAAGCTATTGTCAAAGCGACGTTTGACTTTTGTTTTGACGGATGTCAGTGTTGCCGTTGTATCTTATAATATGTGTTAATAGTCTAAACCCTTTTTCAACAAATCATTTTGTAATCTTATGTCGTGGTGCAATCAAGTTATATACGAGTATATTATATTGTTTTAAAATACATTTACATCTTTCTGAGTTGAAAACCTTAGTTATTTATATTTCATGGTTTTCTTAAGAGTACAATTAAATTGATAAAGTATGACGCATACAGTTATTTTTTTGTTTAAATGACAGCAGTAGTGAATTTACTAACTGGATTCAAATGAGCTTTTTTATTACAGTTACAATTTAAGCCCGGCTTTTAAATCTGAAACCATTTTAGTGAAAAAACATGTTGTGTGTGTGTGTGTGTGTGTGTGTGTGTGTGTGTGTATGTGTGTGTATATGAGTGCTTGTTACTATTTGATCAAATAATGCCTCCAAATCGACATAGGTTTTGTTTTCTAGGTACACCTGTAAGCATCTTTTACAATACCTATATGTTTTGTTATATAAATTAACATTCTTATTAATAATTTTATATAGACAAGCCGAGCGAGCTGTATATTGCACAGAAGCAAAAACAGTACCGTAAAATGCTGCAACTTTGCCAATCAGCTTCAAGTTTGCCTAATCTATTAAAACCGACATCAGTTGACAACCATTACTTGTTTTCTATTTCTATTAATGGTAGAAAGTCTGTCATCAATCTGGCAACATATTTTAATATTTTTCGAATTGGTAACACTGCACCGTTTTTGTCTGACAGTTGTCAACGGTCGCAAGGGAAGCGCGTGTTTTACGGTTGAGTGCGGATCTTTTGTTTTTTCTTTGAAAAAGTTAAGATTTAAAACGTTGTGGATTCATAAAGGGTTAGTGAAAGTGCTCTTTCTTCTGCTTTTAATGGTGTTTCTTCTCAATATAAGTGTTTGTTAATAGGATGATGGTAGGCAATGTTGTAAAAGGTTTCTCGGACACTAATGACACAAGTTTGCCTAGAGCAAGGGTTGTCACTTACGGCTCAATTATAATGAAGCGAATGGATTTAATTTGCATTTGTCATTAATGATGTACTTATAAAATATTTTGTGGAAAGATGTGAATTTTGTATAAGACATTGGTATAGTGAATTATGATATAAATTTCTGTATTCTATAACAGGTACAGAAATAAAGAAAAAATGGGGAAGAGAAGTAGAAGAAAGGTTGGAGCTCGTCGGTATGCTGATTATTCGCAAGAGACGTTAGACACTGCTGTAGAACTAGTAAAAAGCAAATCAATGTCATCTTATGAAGCTGAGAAGCATTTTGGTATACCACGACGTACAATTTTAAACAAATGCAAAAAGAGGCACAACAAAGCCATTGGTCGACCACAAGAACTGTCAGCAGAAGAAGAAAAACACATTGCAGAAGTGGTTGAAATATCTGCTGATTTTGGTAGCCCTCTTTCAATTCTAGATTTGCGAATAGTAGTATACAATTACCTTGAAAAATGTGGAAAGACAGAACTTTTCAAAGGTCGAATGCCCGGTGAGCGGTGGGCTCGCAATTTTTTGAAGCGTCATAATTTCACGCAGCGGGCTACGCAAAATAAACGTAGTCGAGCATCAAAGACTGTCGAAGAAATGAGCACTTATTTTGAAAACCTGGAATCGTCGCTCAAAGATGTACCGAGTGAAAATATACTCAATTTCGATGAAACAAATTTGAGTGACGACCCCGGATCCAAAAAAGCAATTTTCAAACGTGGCACTAAACATCCAGAACGCGTGATTAACTCAAGCAAAAGCTCTGTCTCGATTATGTTCAGCGGAACAGCCGATGGCCAATGTCTGCCATCATATGTAGTCTATAAAGCCGAACATTTGTGGAGCCGATGGTGTGAAGGTGGGCCACCAAATGCCCGTTATAACCGCACGAAGTCAGGTTGGTTTGATATGTGTTGTTTCGATGATTGGTTCAAAACCATTATCTTACCATGGGCCAGATCACGTGAGGGTGTTAAAGTTGTGATTGGAGATAATTTGGCGTCCCATCTAAGTATTGAAGTCGTGAGATTGTGTGAAGAGAATAATATCCGATTGGTATTTTTACCGCCAAATGCAACACATTTTACCCAGCCACTTGACGTCGCATTTTTTGGCCCAATAAAAAGTCTTGGCGATAAATTTTGCTTAAGTATAAACTCACTCACCAAACCTCAACAACAATTAATAAATGTGATTTTCCACAGTTGCTGCAAGAGCTTATGACAAATATTAATATGGCCAAAAAGTCCAATATATGTAGTGGTTTCTCAGGTTCCGGAATATTCCCCTTTAACCTGTCGAGGGTTATTTCAAAAATACCAGTCGTCGCGGCTGAAGAAAGTGCTAAATTTGATGCTTGTCTTTTAGATTACCTACAAAAAATTAGAACCCCCACAACACAGTCCAAGACAGGATCAAACAAAAAGTTGGCAATAGCCGCAGGAAAGTCTATATCAACGGAATAAGCAGAGAAAATGAAGAAGGGAAAAACTACTAAAAAAGATGTCTCAACGGAAAAAGCAGAAAAATCAATAAAAGGAATGGGCAAAGGCAAGACGACAAAAAAAAATCCTTTGGACCCAGCTAGCTTACCACTACTACTACAGCCAAAATCGTTACAAAGTTTAAGTATGGAAGTGTAAACAAGTTTTCACTTTTAGAGAAAACTGTTAACTATGGCGTTATTACTGTTGCAAAAGAAAGGACGGCGATGAATAGGAAATTGTTAACGCCCGAGAAGTTAGGGATTTTTGTTACTTTTCTTTCAAAGAATTTATAATGAAAATTGTCATGATTATCATTATTATTTTTTGCCAAAAGAATATTAATTTATTTGTAACGTTGTTTTTATTTTTTATTCAATAAAGTTCGACCTTATCTTAGATTTGTTTTTCTCTATTTGGAGCAACCCTAACCAAGCTTATTGGTTAGTATGAAGACACTGTGCAACTTTGCCTGATTAAGCCCAACTTTGCCTACTTTTTAGAAAAAGAATATTATTTGGATGTTGGCCATCATCTAGACATCAAGATATTAACACAGGATTTAGGTTTTACTAATGACTATTTTTGAATTTAGTTATTTGCGTATTTTTTTCTGATATTTATCCAGGCAAAGTTGCGCCATTTTCCCCCAACTTTGCCTACAACTTTGTCTATTCCTGAACGTCAATCTAACATCAGTTTTGGTAGTATGAACGTAAATAAGTGAGCCATAAGTCTTGAATTTGCTTAATTGTCGTAAAAACGGCACAGATAATAAATATTTTCTAGCGATATCAATGAAAAACATTAAATTTCGTGCAAAGTTGCAGCATTTTACGGTATTGAATTTCGGGGTCTCCAGCTTCTGCCTTCTTTTTGGAGCATTTCTGGCATCAAACTGTACTGTTTTGTGATTCCTAAGAACTGTTTGTATAATGTAGAGTTTTCTAATTGACAGTATTTGCGTAATTTGGTAAAGTTTGTCAGTTCCAAACCTTCGCTTTTTAAAATACATCACTTTTACCAAGTTACGTTGTGCACGTTCTACCTCAAGAAATCTTGTCTTGGCCGCACCACCCTAGACAGGCAGACAGTAAGCGAGAACCGACTGTACTAGGGATACATATATATTATTCAAAAGACTCATGTTTCTATCCCCCAGCGCGGTATCTGTCTTTGGTACTACATGTCTCAATATCCTAAATATTCAAGTAAGATTTCTTATTCTTTGAGTGACATGCTCAAGCTGAGTATACCAAGAGAGTCTTTGGTCCAACCACACTCTTATTTAGTCTCTTATTAGATAAGTTTTTGCAAAGTTCACATTTTTGGACGCCTCAAAATAAACTCAGGTAAATCCTTGCCATTGTTATTTTAACGTAGGGATATGTCAATGTCAATTTCTGGCGGGTGACGAAAAGTTATTTTTTTAATTCACCGGTGTTGTTGTTGAACAGAATATTAAATAAAATATTAATTTTGTAGGAGCAATATGCCAATTTTGTCTGAAATAATCCATGACAATATTTTTGCAGAAATACATCCGTTTAGATTGGAATCCATTTTTTTTTATTTTTTTATAGGAAATACGCTTCTATTGATCAAGTTATTAGGCTGGTTCGATAGATTTTAATGCTTCGAGTTAAATAAAAATTAAATAAAAATAAAAGTTGAGAAGTGAAATACGGTCTTTTGAACAGATGCTCCTCTATAGATTGAGTAAGATTCAGTTTCTATCATACTCGTACTATCGTAATACGTGTCGTCGTAAATTATATTGATGTCGCCTCCAGTAGGCCAGCCTTCCAGTCTTCCAGCGATCTTCCAGCGATCTCCAGTCTTCCAGCGATTTAGGCTTGAAAGTAAGTTGATGTTTTTATTGATTGGTGAACTATAACGTTCACTAAATAATAGTTAGCCGCTGCTATTAGTATGTCTGTGCCTCCCAATGTTTCTTCGTGATATTGATATTTGATGTTCAAATACATCAAATATCTACATTCGGGTCAAAGTCTACATTCGGGTATTTGTATGGCTAAGCTCATTTCGGGATCATGTTGGTTTGCGTTGACGTATTTTGCAAGGTCTCGTCTTACCGCCTTATGATCAAAGGTCATGTATAGTAGCTGGTTAATTTGGTAAGTTATCGCATGAAAAATACAGTTTTTCGCCTGGCATTATAATAATTTCCGATTTGCTTTACATGTGGGGAAGAGCTTATGATCTAGGGTGTTAAGAGGTCTAAAAATATGTTGGGTTAGTGTAGTATTGAATTAGGTTTTTGGGTCACGGGGTAGCTAAAAATTAATATGTTATGTACGATAGCTTCTGTTATTATATTCTACTACCTGGTCGGGACGAATGCCACCTGTTTTTTTATTTATTGATAGTTTAAAGGATTTCGCAGTTGATTTGCAGTTGTGGCACCACACTGTGAAGGTCAGGTTAGGGGCCGTGTTCCGGGTTTGAGTTCTCAGAGTTTGGATATTGCTTTGCCCACGTGTTGAGCGTTTTTTTGAATTGGGGTCGGGGCCTGGTTACGGATGGAACCGCTTTTTTTATGGTATGGACGCGTTTGTTTTTTAGGAGCTTTGTGCAATTGATGCAGAGTTATTGGTGTCGTTTGAAATTGTATAGTTTTATACTTATTTCTATAACACGATAGAGAGTATAATAGAGTTGGAAAATACACAGTAAGTTATGTAGAAATTCGTCAGAGACGGTGCTTTGTAATGGCTATTTCTTAAATTTAGTTTATTTTTAGCGGGGTCCGGGCGTTTAGAAAGATACTTAGGATATAAACAGTAATACAATAATCCCGGGGTCTGTTACGGTTGTTTGAAGTGGGCAAAGGCTTGTTTTATGGTGTGCAGATCTTGGTTTGAACGCATGTGTGGAGCGATACGACCGCAAATTTCAAGATTTCGAAGTTTTTTGTTGTTTTTTCACGCGTCGGTCACTATGAGATGTACTGTCAGTGGTCAGTGTTTTTCTGTAGGATTTGACTTATATGGCACTCGTGTATCGTTATGAAATCGTGAAAGGTGCCGGAGTTTTTCGTAACGTACTTGTTATATTTTCATTAACGAAATTTCCCTTATCAGCACAGCAGTAAATGGTATAAGCTCATATTGGAGGAATATTAAGTGAACAAATATAAAGTTGTTGTTTTAGAGATAATTAAAGAGATGAGACGTTATTTCTTTTAGATTTCTAGCATTTGTGGGCGACAAATATATACAAGCTTTGAGTAGCTTACTTTCGGACTAAATGGCGATGCGTGGCAATGTCCAAAGTATATTTATTATGTGGTGTCATGAAAACAAAAATCAAATTAAACTAGATATCTTGGCGACACATCACAAGGGTAAAGACTAAGAGCTTTTGGAAACACACCAAATCGTTGGCAGTTGGTTTGTGTCTTCCAGCAAGTGTTGAGGGTGAGTCTGAGCCGGCCCAGATTGCAGAAATATTTAAACAGAATTTCAAGGTTCAGTCTACATTTAAACCAGTGCTGCAGTTGCCGGATATTGAGATTAGTTCTTCGAGCAATTTAATATCATTTACAGCAAAGAATGTAGCTCATACAATTAAACACTTGAAGCGTGGTTGATTGATCGCATTGAGCATCTGTAGCACGCGGGAGTTCATTTGCCAAGAGTGTTGGCTTTACTGTTTAATGTTTGTATTACTCATGCGTATTTGCCTCCGGAGCTTATGAAGACAATAGTTGTTCCTATAATTAAAAACAAGACGAGTGATGCCTCCGACATGAACAATCGTAGACCAATTTCCCTTGCGACGGTGGTGGCGAAAGTACTGGACGGTTTACTTGACCGTCAGCTTAGTAAATGTTTAGAGCTCAATGAATGTCAGTTTGGCTTCAGACCGGGGCTTTCCACAGAATCAGCAATACTGAAGTTAAAGCATACGGTTCAGTATTATTCGAAATATCCATAGTGGATATGCAGTTATTATGTTTGGGGTGCCCCAGGGAAGCGTCCTGGGTCCTACGCTTTTCCTGACCTATATAAATGATTTATGCTCCATGAAAATTAGCAACGCAAATATGTACACCTTTGCCGATGATACTGCAATCATCTTTCATGCAAACTCTTGAAGCCGGGTTAGTGCTATAGCCCAAGAAGGATTAAATAAAATTAGTAATTGGCTCCATGGAAACCTGCTTAATGCAAATATCAGTAAAACAAAATTCGTTACCTTTGGTATCTCAAATAGAACAGCTCCGATAGATGCCCCTAAGCTAAACTACACACTTGTTTTAAAGAATTGTACTCGTGCTGTCAGTGCGAATACCTTGATCAGGTCACTTCTATCAAGTATTTGGGTATTGTCGTAGACCAAAGATTGACATGGTCCGAACAAGTAGACGCAGTATCCAAACGGTAGAAGAAACTAAAGTATATCTTTAAAAAATTAAGTGATATTGCTGACAAGACCCTAATTGAAATTATCTATCAAAGCTTATGCCAATCAGTTTTAAATTATTGCATTACTGTATGGGGGGGTGCATGTAAAACACATTTGCTTAAGCTTGAGCGAGTACAGAGAGGCATATTGAAGATAGCGCTTTAACTCCCTATCAGACACCCGACTGACAAGCTGTATTCGGAGTGCAAATTCCTCTCGGTCCGTCAACTTTACATAGCTGCAACATTGAAAATCTTCCATAGAAAATCAAAACAACAAGCTCGTACATTTCACAGGTCACTCAAATGGGATCACCCTCGAGCCCGAACTGTTTTCGCACGTAGATGCAGTCACTACATGGGACCTTATCTTTACTCCAAAATATATAAAACAAATAAAAACATTGTCAATCTGAATCGCTATGAACTCAGAGTATCTGTTAACAAATGGTCAAAAAGTAAATGCTATCACGAAACTGAAAGCCTTCTGAAGGAAGTGCAATAATACTACTGTAACGTTGTATATTTTTGTCTAAGTTCGCGTGAAACGAAAAGCTAAATGGATGTAGGACTCCAGTCCATATTTTGGCATAGATATAATGGATGCTGACACTGACATTAGTCAAGTGTGACAGCTGCCGTTTTTCTGGTTTCGCACTGTTAGTCGTGCGTCGGAGTGGAACGTTTGTTGTTATAATTCTTATAATGTAAAAAAAATTAATAACGGGGCACACCCCAAATTATTTTGTAGTTTGATAGTTATTCCTGGTAAGTATCTGCAGAAAGGTTTGCGTTGAATTTTGTTTGTTGCGAGACATTTCTTAGAGTCTGAGCACATGGTTCTTTTTATCGTTTCAGACGCCGCCAACATGTCAATTTGGATGAATTATTTTCGAAAATGATTTGATATGAATGACTGAAAAATGGTAAGTATTTTGGGAAACTCCTTTGGAAATCCTTGTAAAGAAAATGTAGCCTACCTACATCTGGTCATATTGTATTGAGAGTTGTAATTTTTATCATTTCAGGTCTCAAATAGAATAATTAGCATAAATGTTTAGTAATCAATTCAAAATTTACATGGCGAGCCAGCTGTTGCAGGTATTAAATTGGTTTATTAAAGATTTCATAAATAGGGTGATGAAAAGTATACTCACCCTCACTTAGAAAAAAAATGTGGTTAACTATAACTTTCTTTTATTTCTAGGCTTCGCTTTTGATATGTGTCTGTAAGTAGTACAGTCACAATTTGGTGATCATGTTGTAACCTCAGGTAAATATTTATTATGAAGAGTTAGTGTTTTTTAACTTTTACTTTGGTTTGTGCGTTGAACTAACATTTTGTAAATTCTATACAGTGACCTTACTAAGACCTTACTTAGACCTCATTTGGATTATTTTGAAGACAGATTTTCCTGATGGATTGATTTGCTTCTTGTCTGCTTTTTTGAGGATGGATCGGTATCGGTGAAATTTTGGGGTAACGTTGCAGAGTTGTTTGTTGTTTGATGCAACAAAGATTTGAAATAGTAACCTCCGTTGAATTCCAAGGTTGGTTTTCCTTGTATTTACTTTGACTTTGGTGAAAAGTGGGATAATTTAGCTATTAATTTGAGCATAACTTAGGAATCTTTTTGAGGATAAATTTTGGAATTAATTAGGAAATTAAAAACCTAAATTGGTGGTTTATCTTTATTTAATTAGAAATTTGTGAACATAAAGATTTGTAAAAGTATAGGTATAGATAACTAAATTAGAACCTAACCTAGTCTCTACTGAATTCTGAGCTATTAAATTTTGTATTTGACTTTTTGAAGGTGTTAAAAGGTAATTGTGTAATAGCAAATTTGAATAAACTTTTGTTGCCAAATGCTATACCCGGATTTCTTTATTTCATTCGAATATTTAGTACCTTTTAAACACGCTTTGTCCACACTAGCCGGGAGTGGCCGTGACACTAGGAATAGCATTTTTTTTGTATTTTTTATGTATACCTATTAAATATTTAAAAAAAAACACACACACACACACACACTCAATCAATCAATAACTATCACATACAGATAAGCATGCCTGAACTATTACACTTTCAAAAGGGAAGACTGGTCTTCACGACACAGGGTATCCTAGTGTGAAGTCCAGCAGATACTGCATAATTTTGATTTAAGTGCGCCTATTTTTACATTTGGTTTGTATTTAATTATAAAGTGTACTTTGCTCAATGTATCTTCCTAAACATGCTCTTGTATTAAGATAACTTAGATTTCTGTAATTTTGCATGCAAATGTGTAATTTATAACTGATGTTCTTTTACTTTTGGAAATAAACTTCATTTTCATTTTCATTATACAACGAGAAAAACGCCTGTTTACGCCTGTTTCTTAGACCTGTCGAAGGCATTCTACGAGGGTCAAACTGAAAGTTCTTAGAACTGGCCACTTATAAACAATATAATAAAAAAAATATTCTAAAATTTGAAAATAGAACTCTTTGCCAATAATCTGAGTATATATTTCATTCATTTGTCATTTGTTTTACGATTTGGCGGCAAATTGAAAATTTTCTGTGTCACGTCAACATGAATTTAACACGAGAAAATTTTCGTGCAATGATTTTTTATGACTTTCGATGTCATTTAAGTCAACAAGAAAGTTATGATAGACTACAATTGGCCTTTCACGATGAAGCCCCATCTCGTGCGACTGTTTACAACTGGTTTAATGAGTTTAAACGTGGTCGCACTAATCTCACTGATGATGTACGTGAGGGACGGCCTTCTACGGCGACGACTGAAAAAAACATCTGTGTTGTGCGGCGTATGATAGAGACTGACAAAAGAGTGACCTATCAGCAGATTCGGACAAGCTTAGGCATCGGTATGAGTCAAGTGCACAAAATCCTCCACGAACATTTAGCGGTCAGGAAGCTTTGCGCCCGGTGGATACCTCATAATTTGACTAAGGCTCAAAAACTCCATCGTGTGGATTGGTGCCGTAAAATGATTGAAAGATTTAACGGAGGTGACTCAAATGCTGTGTTCGACATACTAACAGGTGACGAAAGCTGGATTTACTGTTATGATCCTGAAACCAAAAGACAATCTGCTCAGTGGGTGTTTCCTTTCGAGGAGTTGCCAACTAAAGTGAAGAGAGATCGAAGTGCGGGAAAAAAAATGGTGGCCTCGTTCTTTGGAAGGATAGGTCATTTCGCAACAATTGTGTTAGAGGATCAAAAAACAGTTTCTACAGAATGGTACACTACCAATTGTTTGCCACTTGTCTTGGAAAAAGTTCGAGAGAAACGACCTCGCAGTAGGATCCTCCTTCACCACGACAACGCCTCGTCGCACACCGCCAAGCGAACGATCGACTATTTGGTGACATCAAACGTTGAATTACTGGGTCACCCGCCGTATAGCCCCGACCTCGCGCCTTGTGATTTTTATTTATTTCCAAAAATTAAAGAAAAACTTAAAGGAAAGCGGTTTATGAATGCTGAAGAAGCGGTGGCTGCGTATCGCGATGCCATTGAAGAGACCCCTAAGGACGAGTGAGCAAAGTGCTTTTCCCAGTGGTTCCATCGCATGCAGCGGTGAATTGACGTCAATGGACAATATTTTGAAAAGATATAATAAAACTAATAACTGGCTAATGTAATCAGTTTTTGATTTTCTAAGAACTTTCAGTTTGACCCTCGTATCTAGTATCGTACAATGTTTTGTGGGCTATAAGCTCCGGAGAGATACCAGCACTCCTGGTGAAGTTATTAACCTTCTGAAATATTGGTACCATAACCAAACCAACACAGTGAGATGGGCTGGCTCACACTCGTCACAATATAGCTTGGAGTGCGGCGTCAGACAAGGTGGTCTCAGCTCTCCACGTCTTTTTAATTTATACGTGAATGGTCTGATTGATGAGCTTAGTCGAGCCGGTGTCGGATGTTCGATCGATGGTAAGATTGTAAACAACATTAGTTACGCGGACGACATGGTTCTGCTGAGCCCATCAGTCAGAGCTCTCAACAGCCTGGTTGGAATATGGGAGAGGTATGCGTTGTCCCATGGATATAAAGTACAATACAATTAAGTGTGAGATCCTTGTTTTCAAGGCAGGCAAAAAGAGTCCTCATTTCGTGCCTCCTGTGAGAATAGGAGATGTTCCGCTTAGGAGAGTCACAAGGTTTAAGTACTTGGGCCATTGGGTGACAGAGGACCTCACTGATTACGAGGATATGGAACATGAACGTAGAGCCTTGTCGGTTAGATGTAATATGGTTATAATAAGGTTTGCTGGATGTTCGAAAGACGTGAAGCTAACGCTATTTAAAACTTATTGTCAAACTCTCTATACCAGCAGCCTGTGGACTAACTACACTATATTTTTTTTTAATGCTCTACGCATTCAATACACCATTGTATAGTAGTTTCAGAATGCTGTTGGGGCTACCGAGGTTCTGTAGATTGTCGAACAAGGTATGCAGCGCATCAGGAATGTTTGCGGAGGCGAAAGTTGATTGTTTTTACACAATAATACGAAAGAGAGTGACCTCACTGATGCGACGTCTACGGGTGAGCCCTATCAGTATTCTAAATACATTACTGGAAAAACTGGATTGTCCTATAATTAAGCATTGGAACCGAGTGCACATGTTTGCCAGTGTCAGTGACACAAACTCTAGATTCAATAATAAATATGAATGTAATTAATGAAAAATAATTGTATATTGTAATCCGACTTATTATTATTTCACACAAAACTACTAACTTAGCTTAAGAAACTACTAACGATAATGGATTGTATTATCTGACTTAATAAATTGAATTAAATTCAATTATTTATTGTGTTTGGCTATTTGGTTGTACTTTTTAATTGGCTAAGGATGTATGGCTTATATAAGTTTAGTTTTCTGTATAATATAAGTAGAGCTAGATGTAGGTAGTTGTCTGTTGTTTGAAGTGTTGAAACCTTAATCGATGGTGTTATGTGTGTTTAAGTTGCGATATGGAAGGATCTTACCAAATTTGTGTATCTTAATATAGCTTGGCTGTGCGCTGGGTTTGTTTTGGGTTCGTAGTGTGGCGATTATGTGTGCTGGCTTTGCTGCTGATTTCCTTCTCGGACTGGGTACGGAAATTGACTCGTTCTTTATTTATATCGCGTTGACGGGTTGTCGCTTGTGGTGTATGACAGCACATCTACTTCCGAAAAACTGTTCTACGTTTAAGTACTCTAAAGACTAATTTTATAGTTCGCTACGACTCTCGCACTGGATTGACGGTGATATGTAACGGCATTCGAATCTCTAACCTACTGTTAAATGATAATTATTTCTTCTCTTGAATAACCAGATTTATTTATTTAATTAATTAATTTAAATTAAAATTACAATCTTAAGAATTAGTTACACAATTAAAGTAAATATGAGACAAAGCCAGTCTAGCCTACGGCAGATCAAAATGGGAGTTGTGGCACAGAAAATATAATAGTACTACGTACAGAAGGATCACTGTGCTAAGAATGATAAAGTAAAAACAACTTTCGCAGCAACGCAATGAAGTGCAATTCACTTCGCACGATTTTAATTCAAGGTTGTTTCATCTACCTATCTATACCTGTCTCTTTCTAACACGTAACGCTTTCCCTGTTTCGCGGCCTTGAATGTGTCAGGGTTGCGAGCGGCGCGTGGCACGAACATACGCGTAGGTACACAACGCGCTACTCAAATAAAATAAATAGTCTAGAGGACCTAGCACATTTCTTGACTGTGTTCTATCGGAGAAAGTAATTGATAGTGTCAGCGTTCGTTTAATATTAAAATAAGTGTTTACTCTGCCTTATTTAATTATATGGTACAAAATTACTGAATTCGGAGAAATGAAAGTACAAACCAAACACACATGTATGTACGGACAACAGCACGTCAAGGTAAACACTGCGGTATCTTATGCAGTTGTAATAAGGGCTAGTTTGCAACAAAAGTGGATAACCTGGTGCTGTCGACTGTACATCACACTTAACCAAATAAAATTGTATAGTAGAAATATTTTCTCCGTGCAGTTTGGGTCATAAATCATAGCTCGGCCTCAGCCGTGAGCGGTGAGTATGTTGCGCGGGCGCACCGCCGTTTTAAAATTTATATTATTATTAAAAAAAAATAGTTAATTATAAATAATTTCAATGAATATAAAATTTTATATTAATTTATTTTTTTATAAAAAAATATATAGTACATTCGCCAGCATAGCTGCAACAGCTAGGTTACAAACACTTTTGTTGCAAACTAGCCCTAATGTCAACTTCATAAGATACCAGTGTTAACCTTAATTTGCTGTTGTCCGTACTTAACTACAAAAAGAGACTTTTGTTTATGTGAACCTTATCTATCGTACCTTTATAAATGCTTTTTTTTTTTTTTTTTAAAAAACTTTATTGCACAAATAAAAGTGTACAAAAGGTGGACTTAATGCTAATAGCATTCTCTCCCAGTCATACCTTCAGATCATGCAGAGAGATTGTTATGGGTGCAGGAGAATATTGTAAATAGATATTAAAATTGCAACAAATACTATTGTGTAATATTATAATATTATATACATACCATAATATACATAAACTAAATATACAGTATAAAAGAGTTTAGATATATAACTACCAAATGCATACATAACTAAAAATATACATACATACATATTTTACATATTTCGCAATCATTGAAACAGAAACCTTCGCAGTTTGTTTTTGAAACACAGTTTCGTCTCTGACTTCCTGATCTCAAGAGGGAGCGTATTCCACAGCCGCGTAGCCGTCACTGTAAACGACTTGGATTGATAGGAGGAGCGATGAGCCGGTATGCCTAGCCGGAGATCTTCGGAAGAACGGAGAGCACGATCATGTGATTGACATAAAAAGGAGAACATATCCTTAAGATAAGAAGGTGATGAGGGGTTATTGAGAATACCGTACAGAACACAGAGAATTCGAGAGTTTCTACGTTGTCGAATGGGAAGCCAATTAAGTTGTGCTCTGTAGCGGGAAATATGGTCATATTTTCGGAGGCCAAAGATAAATCTAATACAGCTGTTAAGAAGACGTTCAAGTTTGTCAGTGAGTGCCTCAGTGTGGTTAGTACAGCAAGAGTCCGCGTAATCAATGATAGGGATAATGAGAGTTTGCATACCTAAAAATACCTAAAAATTACGGGTGATATTATATCGCTAAAGTAAAATAATGAACTGTAGCTCTTGGACTATTAGATTTTGGACTACGTAAAATCCTAACACAAAATTACTTAAGTAATTTGTAGGTACTTATAAATATTATGCTAAATTTAAAGTAAGTTTATTGACCTGTTTCCGTTTATTTTAAGTTAGATTGACATAAGTAACTGGGTAGGTATCTTAAACTCATACCTATTTCTTTGAACAAAAAATGTTGAATACCTACAAAATTTGTTTTGATAAATAATGTCATAATTAGGAATACATATCTCAAATTATTAATAGTTATTTCGTTGTAACGAAGTCAGTCACAGGCTGAGAAAATAAACACAGTCACAGGCGCGAGGCGCGGTCCGCGAGCGGCAGCCCCGCGCTCATTTATGCTCGGTGTACCGAGTCGCTCGAACGTACCTAAACTTCGGAGTGACACCCCCCTGGTTGTGGTTAGATTTTGGGTGAGACCGGAGCCGACAAGTAGAGTTTTCTTTTAGGGAGCAATCACACTTTAAACTTATAATACGGTCCAATTAAATATAGAAGAAGATATGGGCGCCAGGCACCGCTTGATGCAGCACCAAGATTATAAAGGAATAATAAAGTTCCCTGTACGAGTTACCGGGGTAGATGCCCCGGGCCGGAGAGAAATCGGAGACCCTGGAGCGGGATTAGCAGGCCGGGGTCGTCCGCAGAGGTAGAATCCGAAGGCACCCGGAGAGAAGGTGCGAGCAATAGAGTTAAAACAAAAAAAAAACCCTGAATGTGACAAAAGAGCTATTTTATGGTTTGTCACAACCAGTACTAAAACTATTCATAAAGAGGGGAAATTATCTTAAATAAATGTTTTTCAAATGTGAATCTACTTCAATAATACTATGGGAAATTGCAAATAAAGCAAATTTGGAATGAAAAACCTAAATTTGTAACAACAGGGCGCGACCTTTATATCTACCCTCCAGCAAGAATAATAATAATAATAATATTCTGCGGGGACGAGGGAAATACCACAAAAAGTAAGTTTCCGAAACAACATTACCTCAACGAACTCAAAGTGATTTGGAAAATCGCACAAAATGCGAGAATACTTACAATGAAAAGATAAACCGAAAATTGAGTAACGGTCTCGGGGACTGATCTCTGGGGCTGGTAGCACTGCTTAGCGGTAGTCAGGTTAATGTGAACTTGACGACGCAAAATCCAAGATAAAAGGACCAGAATCTGCTGATCAGCACTTTTATATCAACAACTGTCGCTGCATGCGACCAAACGACCAAAGACACGTAGAAAAAACTATTACAATGTAATTGAATGTTAGATAAATGTTTAAAAGGATAATATTTGTACTCTGAATTAATTGAAAAGACAAATCGGAAAAGTTAATTGGAAGTAAATTAAGAATTAAAATAAAAATAATTGAAAAGATAAAATTGCTGAGCTAAAGTAATGAGCTCGAAAATAACCGAATCGCTACGTAATGTGTGATTTAAAAAAAAACCTTCGGACATTCCCACACTTCGCCATCTAGTCCCAAAGTAAGCTACTCAAATCTTGTGTTATGGGTGCCAGACAACGGATATAATACTTCAATACTTTTTGTTTGTGAATACATACATGATATACATAGAAAATACACCAATACAAACAGATATGTTCATGCACACAAATGTTTGCATTGTGCGGGGATCGAACCCGCAACCCGCTGAGTAGTAGGCGATTTCTCGACCACTACACCAGACGGGTCGTCGACTTCACCAGACGGGCTGTCAACGCCAGTGTCAAACTTGATGAAATATTTGTTTTGGAAGCTATAAATCAATCTCAAGATTCATGAAATAAATTCAATTTAATGATAACACAAATTGCAGTGCCGTAATGAGACAATACCTCATAAAGAAGCTCAAAATCACACAAATGGAGAGGGCTATGCTGGGTGTTTCTCTACGGGATCGAATCAGAAATGAGGATATACGTAGGAGAACTAAGGTAACAGACATAGCCTTGAGAATCAGTAAGCTCAAGTGGCAATAGGCAGGGCACATAGCGCGACGAACTGATGGCCGTTGGGGTAGGAAAGTTCTAGATTGGAGACCCTTCGACTTAAGACGCAGCGTAGGACGTCCACCAACAAGATGGACAGACGATCTTAAATAGATCGCAGGATCAAACTGGATGCAGATCGCTAGTGATCGGTCGCTGTGGAAAGCCGTGGGGGAGGCCTATGTTCAGCAGTGGACATCCTTTGGCTAATGATGATGATGATGATGAATGAGACAAAAGAATGCTATAAAAACCTTAAACGATCGCAGGAGGTTACTTAAAAGAGAGGTTCCATGTTTACTATGTAACACAGTATTCCCCCAATTAGAAGAATTTTATTTAAGTAAAATTCGAGCTGGCCCTCCAGCTCATCACTAAGAGAAAGCAGAACCGAAGTTTGACTAAAGGACACCCTCCACAAAGAGGACTGACAGAAATGAGAAGAAAAAGTAATGAGAGGAGGTGTCGACGGCGGTGTTGTGGCGAGCGAGGGATGACCTGCGGGCCACACGTCCGTCGATAAAAGCAACCCTAAACTAAAATAAAATAAAAGCGCAAGACGCTAGAACAAAGAATTAAATGATACGATAACTAAGTTATGTCAGTACTACTACTGCTTGACTTTAAATCCTTGACATGCCAAGAACCGAGTGTCTTGCCCGTATTTGCGTCCTCCAACTCATACACCGGTGCCTTGTAAATTACAAGTCTACAAGTTACAAGTGACGGGCAACAGGGACTTTTTTACAAGTGTATGGAAAATTTGTTTATCAAAAATTATCTATACGCTTTGTAAACTCTAATACTCGTTAGATCCACTTGTAAATCGAAAATCAAAAATATTCCATGTTTATCAAATGCTGTATTTTCTTATTTCGTAAGTTGAAACCTCATCTTAGATGCATAGTTCATTTCCATGTAACCGTTGAGAATAATATTTATATTTATAAATGAAATAATGTAAAATTGGATACTTAATGAAAAAAGCATTCGTTGACCATAACCACTGCACAAAAACAATCAATGGCCTGTTTATCAAAAAGTTTCAAGCAATTTTATGGTACAAAACACCCATTAAATAGAAATTTGTGTTTATCAAAAGTACACGTGTAAACTACAAGTTACTAGTGTCAATATTGATGTCACATGTATGTTTTTACACTTGTATTATCAATTTTGTTTATAAAAAATATCTCTGTCAGCTACATATGTAGAAAATAACGTCAAAATCTTAAGAGCGTTCTGCGACCCTCCATTCCGTATTACAAGCTTACAAGTTAAGTGTTTCGCACCATAATAAAATATTGATTGCCGATTTTTAATTTTAAAATTTGGTCAAGTGACTCTTGCGACGAAGAAAATTACAATATTCGGATCACTGAACCTCGAACCTATCGAATTCGTATTGATTACGGTCATTTGGAAGAGACATATAAATTTAATGAAAGATTCCGATTTTTAGCCGAAAAATTGGAAACATTAAGGAACATTTTGGGTCATTACTTACAAAGAAACTCACGGAGAAACCAGGCCCTATCAACTAAATTGATATTACAAATTGCACAACATTGGGCTCGGCACCGGAGCTCAATACCATGCTGTTTCTGAAATGCATGGTGTCACTAAAGGAAGTGTGTGTAATGCTGTCTATAGCGTCGTAGCAGCCGTCAATACAGAAATGTATAAGGACTACGTTAAATGGGCGCATAAAATGCAAGGCAAAGTGCAAAAAATCAATATGCTGAAACGAATGCCTCTAGTTTGTGGCTGTTTAAACGGAACTCTTATTCAAATAGATGCTCCTCATCATCACGAAGAAGTATTCGTCGACCGACACGGAAAGCATTCAATCAAGTGTTTGGTAGTGCGCGGCCCTAACAAAATGTTTTACCACTCCTACGCCAATTGGCCCGGCAGCACACATGATAGTAGAGTGTTAAGAAACAGTCAGCTGTACGAACAGTTCGAGAATGGCTGGAGACCTATGCCACAAGGGATACTCCTTGGCGATTCTGCCTACCCTTTGAACGACTGGCTTATTCTATTCCTAAGGTAATAAATGCCAATGATCCAGCAAATACTACATTTCTGAATGCGCATAAATCAACTCGGCGTGTAATTGAGAATGCCATTGGTATCCTGCGAGAAAAGTTCCCGTGTTTGAACCATTTACGGGTTCAAACCAGATTTGCTTGCGACATTTTAATTGCTGCGTAACATTGTGTAATTTTATTAGGGAAAACGAAGACGAAAACGACTCGACTTTAGAAAACAACTCTGATTCTAATAATGTATTTGACGGTGTCCAAGATGAGAGGGGATGGAGCAGCCTCGAGAAAATAATTAGATATTTTAGAAATTAGAAAACTTTATTACCTACAAAATTACATTAAAAAGTAATGAACATCAAGAATAGCAAATCTTTAATAATTATAAAATATCAACACCATTTTCATCATCCTGTAAAATAAACCTTTCATCCGTGTCAAAAAAAAGTTGATTTGAATCATCTTGTTTTATTTCATTTTCCTGGGTCAGTTTTATTTCTTTGGTGAATTTGGAAAGTTCGAAGTGTAAGTTGCGTTCCTTTTCCAACATTTCCAGTTTTAATTTAAAGTTTGCAATTCAAGAAAATCTAATTGAAGATCAAGTTTTCTTTTTTAATTCTTGTTCTACTACGTCGGCGTATTGTTTCGATGCTTTTCGGGCATTTTTTTTAACTGTAAACAGACAATCATAAGCATTTATTATAAATGAATTAATTTTAAAAATAATATAAATAAAATAAGAAGTCCAGTAACAAAACTGCGAAAAAGCTCGATGACTCTGAGACTTACCATTTACGTTTAAATTACTTGAGTAGTTTTGACTTATTGTTGGTTTTTGCGACATGACAGGAACATCAGATTGGTCATTGTCACTATCGTCTGGCACTGCTGAATCTGAAGTTGCCGGTTCTGTAACTGCCCCATCAGTAATAGGTGAACCTTTGCCTATTATCTCCAAGATAAGGTCGTCTATTGGAGTGAAAAAGCTTTTTTTCCCGCCGCCAGTTCCAGTTGCTTTTGCATTATCTCTTTTACTCTGTAATTAGGCAAACAAAATCAGCGTTTTAAAAAACAAATACGTACACTCATACCGGTCGAATCAACAATCCATAAATAGTAAAAAGTTGTGTTACAAAATAATAGAACCCAGCAAATTATTTTTATATGACTTCTTTACGACAATGATGTTAACAAATGTTTGTGGACACAATGGTTTAACGAGAATTATGTTCTCAGTTTAATTACTCGAATGTTTACTTTAAATAATACTTTTATAATTAATTTGAATACCAAGATTGACTCTGGTAGACCTTAATTACGTAATAGAGTCCCCGGACACTCAGGGTTTTTAATTTTCAGCAAGTTTATAAATCCATACTATGAATTATTTATATACGACATCACTAATACTAGTGTGTAAGAAATACTGACACAACTTGTAATTTACACGTGTAGTTTTGATAAACACATATTTGTAATATTTTACAAGCAAATTGCTTGTAATACACGACTTGTAAGTTTTGATAAACAGGCCACAGGTGTGAAATTTTTCGAGACACCTTACATTTTTCGTACTTGGGAGCTAATTTAGCCATAAAGAACTTTGAAGCGTCACTCTGCGGGTAATTTTTCTTCCCCACAGTGTCACCTACTACATATTCCAAATGTCGTCTACCCTTATTATAAAATTTGGCGCTCCAGCCATGGCCGGTGACCAAGGCTTGTTCAACCTGCTCGAATATGTATTTTAACCCTTAGATGCGCGATTTTTTATTTTTATTTGAAAAATATAAATGACTAATTCTAAGGGCTGATTAATTATGGGAAAAATATTTTAAAAAATATATTTTTTAATTTAGACTTTGAAAATTGACAAAGAAAATTGTGTTGCGATCCTGCAACATTGCGCATTCACCGGAGATAATAATGAATGAGAAGGTCAAAATAAAAGATTAAATTACATTAATAAAAAGCTTTTATTTACATTATTATGTGTGATGGAATTTGTAAAAACAATTGTTCGACTTATTATAACACAAACTAACTTTACATTTTGTGCAACATGTGTAAGAATATCCTTTACAATTTGGATATTTGCATCTAGCTCGAGTACCTAGTTCCTGCCAGTGGTCGATGTTATGTAGCCTAATATCTTTTGGTGGCATAGCCTGAGCCGGTCCGCGTTTTTTCTTTGCTTGCAGTTCTGCATCGATGGAGGAGCTAGGACGGCCTCTTTTACCATTAGATGGTCCGCCAAGACCACATAGGGTGTTAGCTAAATCCAGTCTAAAATGACTAAATTCATAGGTTTTTCATCTGGCTTATTTGATTTATGCACTCTTTTATATATTAGCCATGCATTCAAGTTCCAAAATATGTAGAGGCTATTGGATATTTTCAGACAAAAACAAATTGTCAAGAATTGTAACAAGGTTTCTTTTTCTTAATACTATTGACTTACTGACGAGAAGTACTGGTGAAACTTGTGCTTTTACTTACTAATGGTGGATCTTCCGAATCCGCATTGTCTCATGGTAGATCATCTATTTCTTCAACACGCCTAGGTAGAAGTGGAGAATCTGGTTGATCTTCAACTTCGCAAATGGTGATTATTCTTATAGTACGTTCCTTCGTCGCATTCTTCATCTGAAGATTCTTCTTCATCTTCCGAATCATTCAGTTTGTTTAGATATCCCTCAATATCCTTATCACGAAGTCCAGACATTATTCTGAAAGAAATTCACAAATTAATAAAAAAACATCATAATTCATACTCCAAAATATTTTCATACACGACAAAGAAGTAAGCGCTTAATGCGCATTGTTGCACAACTGCTACAAACCGATTTTGTAAAAAAAATGGAAATTTGTCCAATACAATTACAAATACAAATAGGAATATTTATAAACAGAATATTATCCACTAAATAATATAAAAATTACACACTTACCGTCATAAATTATTGCAATAAAAATTTACCAAATTCACACCAGCACTACAGTTTTCGCGCCAACCAACATTGACATTTGAAACCAGTGAAAAAGTTAAGTTTTTTTAATTTTACGCGGCAACTAGTGTCAAAACCTCAAACTCGTATATTTGTCTATGATTTTCAGTAATTTAACGTATGGAAACACGCAATTGAAAGAAAATAAAACTTTGACAAGTGCTTCGTTGCAGAACTGCAACTAGGCGTATTTAAGGGTTAATACACCAAGGTTTTGGGCATAAGAATCTCTAGAGGCAAAATCAGAAGGGGGAAGAGTATCGGTACAATTACAATAATTCTTGTATTTGTAACGATCATTTCACCCGAGCTGACACCTTCTCGCCCATGAACTAAAAAAAAAAGAGTAAAACGAGTGACTTCGCTAGTGGCGGTGTTCATAGCAAACAGTATTTTCGACAAGTTGCAATCCCATGATCTGTGATCCTTTTCGACGAGTATTGATACAGCAGTCATAACTGTACGGTTATAATGCTCAACGGTGTTAACCGCGGGGCAATAGCACGGCGTAAGATGCTTTTGGGGAATTTTGTATTTCTTCAATAGTTCTTGCACTTACTGCCCAGTGAATTGCGTACCGTTATCAGCAATCACTGTGCGAGGTATGCCATGAATGAGAAAAACGCCATCTTCCAACTTTTGCGCTATGGTTTTACTTACGGGCCGTAGCACGTCTTAGGGGAAACAACAGACAGTATTTGGTGAACACACCACAAATAACAAAAATGTGTAGCCTGCTTCAGAACGAGGCAAAGAGCCAACACTGATGCATTCGACAGGTTTTGAACAAACTTTAGGATCACCTAGCAGACCAGGGGTGTGTTGCTAAAAGTGTTTGTAAGCGGTGCAGACGTCGCAATTCTCAACGTGTTTAACCACGTCTCCAAATTGCGGTGTTTTACCAATACATAAAAAGTCGAACTTAATTTACTTCTTGAACAATACTTTGAAAATACATAGTCTAATAATACCAATTAAACACGAAATCACTACTAAAAGCATAACAAACAAAAAACTTATAATTCCAAAATTTAATAACGACTACGGAAAAAGGACAAGCCTATACCTTCTACAAAACCTTATTAACAAAATTACCAACAGAAATAGAAAATAAAATTAACGAAAAAATATCAAAAGAATATTAAAAGCATATTTTCAAACAACATTTGTGTTTACTGAATGAGCGTGTACTAAGTTGAAGCATTCTGTACGCAGCTAGGCGAATGCGCACATATGCAAGTGATCTGCATGATCGGGTTGATTACGCGCAATCGCAGCTAGTTCGCACACCGTGTCGTATAATGCAACCGGTACAATCGATGCGTCGAGTAGATCGATGTGCGCGTTCACTTAATAGCAGGCATACTCGCAGATATGCAGTCGTTTTGTTGAACACTTGTGTGACTAAAATAATCTTTAGTTATTTTGTACTTTGTATTAATTTTTATTCATTAATGATTTTTATTGCTATACGAGTATGGATGCTCAACGGTCACTGAGAACACTAGTATCTAGACAAACCTGTAGGCTTTAAGATACTATTAACTAAGCTAATATGTGTATATTTTTCTTATGATGATAGTAATAAATAAAAAGAAATAAAAAAAACATTTTTGGCCAAAAATAAGGGAATTATAACCGCTTATAGGTTTTGAAAATTCGCCACTATGGTAAGACTTCAACAACTCCTTTCTACGGCTGACTTCCTTCCAATCGTACTCTCTGGATACTCCGTAGCGATTTTTGGAGTAACGATAAAGCTTGTTGTCCTTTATCACGAAATTCGGAAAAGAACGTGGGTGTTTGGTGAACTTAAAAGAACGTGGGTGTTTGGTGCACTTATCGGGTAACCTGTTGTACCAGGTATCGTTTTCCAACGGACGAATCTCCAGTATGGGTACCGCACGTGATAAAGCATCAGGCACGACATTGTCTTTGCCACGACGATGTTCGATGGTGAAACTGTAAGGATATAAACGACAACCCAAACGAGCTAGCCAGGGTTTGACAAATTGAAAAACCACTTCAAACTAGAGTGATCAGTAATTACCTTAAACACAGGACCTCCTGCAAGATAAGGACGAAAATGCTCGACCGCAAAAACGACTGCAAGGTTTTCGCGCTCTGTAGCGGAGTAGTTCCGTTCAGTGGAATTCAAGGACCGGCTTGCGAAAGCTACGGCTACGGGTGTTCTTCCCCATCCAACGTTTGAGTCAGCGTGCCTGCTATCCCGTAACTGGATGCATCACAATGAATTGCATAAGGTTGAGAAAAATCAGGACAAGCTAAGACAGGAGCTGAAACAAAAGCAGACTTCAACTTATTGAATGCCTGTTCTGCTTCCGGGGTCCAAATGAACGGTGGGGCTTTCTTTTTTACTTGTGCTCGTAAGCGCATTAAGAGGAGCTGCGATAGAACTGACATTTTTGATGAACCTACGATAATAAGAGGCAGTTCCTAAAAACATTTGACTTCCTTACGGTTCGTAGGAGTCGAATAATCAACAATGGCCTCGACCTTGGAGGGATCTGTGTGAAGACCCATTTCATCTACAATGTAACCCACGAGTAAATATTTTAAATCACGACAGAAAAAAAACTAGACTTTTTTAAGTTAATTGACAAGTTGGCCTTGTCTAATTTTTCAAGAACTCTTTTAAGGAGAGAAATATGCTCTGAAAAAGTGGCGGACGTAATAATAATATCGGCCAGGTAAACAAAGACTTTACAATCGAACTCAGGGCCGAACAACCTGTCCATCAACCGTTGCTCAGTAGCTGGAGCGCCGGTAAGACCGAAGCTCATGACTTTGAAATGATACAGACCGATCAGGAGACGCCTTAGCGACGACCAATCGCAGACGGTTTCCCTAACACTGCGGTACCACACCAAAGCAATACCTGTATAAAGCTCATAGCTGACCTGAACAAAGTCGCCTCGCTAATCTCCCTGGAACAACTCTTCAGGTATTAACAGGTTCCTGTTAGTAAGATTATCCCTACTTATATGGCCAGGACCTAATTGTATTGGCACAAAAACATTTTTGAAAGCTTGTCTAGCCTTTTTCAATAATTGTGACACAAAAGATTTACTGATGTGAAATAGTGAAGCTATCCTATCATGGGACTCCTCTGTTCGAGATTTTATCAAGTCAAGCCCAAGTGGTAAGTGCCAAATTTGTGGACGCTTGCAAGTTTCTACCAAACTATGAGCTTCTCTAAATATAATTTCATAATTGGAATTGGTGGCACCAGTCCAATAACGAAGTTATCATCGACATTGATATAACTTCTAAAATCAATCGGAATCGTAGTAGCATCCTCTTCTTTTGTTACAAGTCTTAACAATGACTGTACTTCAGTTTTAGTGAAAGCACTACTGAATTTGAATTGGTCTAAAATATCCCAGATTTAAAATGAGCTGTGCATTTGACAAATCTTGGCATTTTCTGTCTCAAAAACTTTTTTGGATACAAGAATCCTTTTCTTTAAATATACTGGTACATTTATCATCTCCAGTTCTTCGCAACCTGGCACAAAACAGTGTGCGCTTGAGTGTGTGGTGTGGGTATATTCGTCAAGTTGAATTTTGGCTTCAGGCCTTGCAGTATCATTTGGGTTTACTCCAAGTTCTTGGATAAGTTTCCAGCATCCCATACACACCAATGCATCTGCTGGAATCTGAAAAAGTAAAAAATGATAAGCATTTATTAAAAATAATATACTTGTCATGACAAAATAAGGGCCACGAGGTCTTTTTTCATTTTGGTGTAAATTATTAAACATTTACATATTGAAAGTAGTAAAATATTGAGTATACAAACTCTTTGATACCTAAACTTTTAAATATTGTAGTATTCATCTAATGCTGGCAACAATTTTAAATAAAATTTGATTTAAAATTCTTTTTGAAAATTTTGATTCCATTTTCTTTGACGTTTTGCTTTCCTTAACTTCTTGGTTTATTAGAAATTATCAGAGTTCATTGATATCTCGAGTCAGAAACATCTTTTGCAATATGCCACAAGCACGCAGGCGTCATATGGACTCGCTGACAGCAATCAGAGCCGTTACAATGATTGAAGAAGGTTATTCGTAGCGATCTGTGGGTTTGCGATTGGGATTTTCTCGAAGAGCTATTTAAAATCTATGGAATCGTTTCCAAGAGACCGGCAGTATTAGAAGAAGACCTGGTTCGGGCAGAGTTCGCATTGCAACAGCTAAAGAGGATCGTAATATTCGATTAAGGGCGCGCCGAGATCGCACAACGACGTCCCACAAGCTGCAAAATAGTTTACGGCTCACAACGGTACTCTTGTCAGTGACCAAATTATTCGTAATCGATTGCATGAAGACCAGCAGGCATCAAGAAGGCGAGTTGTCCATCTTCCATGAACCAGAAATCATCGTGCAAATCGTTTAAGATTTTCCCGTCAACATTTGGACTGGGTCATAAACCAATTGGGCATGGTGCTCTTCACAGACGAATGCAAAGTTAATTTTTTTAACGACGATCGGCGAATTATAGTATGGAGAAGACGCGGCGAGAGATTTTCAGAACCCTGCATCCATGAAGTCGATCGTTTTAGTGGTCCAAATGTAATGATTTGGGGCGGTATAAGCTTACACGGCAAAACTGAGCTCGCTATTTTAAATGAGGGTACTGTTACTGCTCAGCGGTATATTGAGGAAGTTGTCAGACCACATGTGATCCCATTTGCCCAGCGAGCGGGTCCTAGATTCATCTTGATGCAAGACAATGCCCGTGCACACACGGCTCAAGTGACTTGGTTTGTACTGGAAGCCTCTCAAATTCAAGTCTTGCCGTGGCCGGCGAACAGTCCGGACTAAAATCCAATGGAGCACATGTGGGATCAGTTTAAACGAAGAGTTAGAGATGGTGATCAGGAAATCTACAACCAACAGCAACTCATCAACGCTGTTAAAAGGACCTGGGAAGAGATTCCAATGGAAAATGTCAGGCATTTGATTGAGAGCATGCACTCCAGGCTTCAGGAGTGCATAGCAAAACGAGGGGGGCATACCCGTTACTAAAAGATGAGCATGAAGTATTTTCTCATGTTTTCAGTAACTTTACATTGTTTTTATTTTTAATCTTAAATGTGTTTTTTCTTTCAAAAGCAAATAAACTTTTTAATCATTATTATTGAAATTAATTTATTGGTCTACACGGTAAAAACAACATTAGTTTAACAAAAAAATATACGAGGGTGGATTGAAAAGTTCGCGGTGGAAACACATAAATACTTGAACTATTTTAATGTAACTGACCTCATTCGATTAATTTACTCTCTGGTTGTCAAATTGTAAAAATCTAACGCAATAGCATTAACTATCTTTAAATAAGACTGAATTTTGTGAGCCCTTGTGCAGTGTTTTTAATGAATGGAGAAAATTGAGCAATGTGCGATCATCAAATACCTGTTTAAAAAAAAATTAACTCCAAAAGAGATTTACAAAGATATGTCAAAAACATTGGGGGAATCTGCTACGTCGTATACGTTTGTAAAAAAGTGGGTTGCTGAATTTAAACGCGGACCAGAGAGTATTGAAGATGACTCTCGCTCTGGCCGGCCTATGACGTCTACTATTGAAGAAAACATCGGGAAAATCTGTGATTTGATATTGGCAGATCGGAGATTGACAATCAGAGAGATTGCAGACACTATCGGCATCTCGTGTGAACGAACACAAAACATCATTGTCAATGAACTTGGATTTTCTAAGGTTTCTGCGCGGTGGGTAACCAGATTGCTTTCAGTCGAACAAAAAAAATATGCCTCACGATTTCTCGCGACTGTTTGGAAATGTTTGAGGCTCATCCACAAGATTTTTTGGCCAGATTTGTAACAATGGATGAAACTTGGGTACACTACTATACCTCAGAGTCAAAACAGCAATCCAAGCAGTGGAAAAAAAACCTGATGAACCGACTCCAAAAAAAAGCAAATCAATTTTGTCAGCTGACAAGGTGATAGTGTCAGTTTTTTGGAATGCTAAGGATGTCATCATGGTGGACTACCTTGCAAAAGGTTTTCACCTTTTGCTATAAGCTGTACGCTATAAACTCGGCTTATTACTGCACCCTCTTACGTCGCTTGCGTGAAACAATCAAAGAGAAAAGGCCAGGATCACTCAGCAAGAAAGTTTTGTTCCATCAGGATAATGCACGCGTTCACACGTCTGTTGAATCTTTGGCTCAAATTCGTGATTGTGGCTTTGAATTACTGCTCCATCCCGCCTACTTCCCTGATTTGGCACCTTCAGACTTTCATTCATTCTCAAACCTAAAAAAACACCTTGGAGGTCACAAACTTTCATCAAATGAGGAGATCGAAGCTGCGGTGGGTGACTTTTTGAAGGCCTTGAGGAAACTTTTTTTTGACCTGCATACAGGCGTTGAAAACCAGATGGAAGAAGTGTATAGAGTTAAGTGGAGATTACGTGGAAAAATAGAATTACTTTTGCTTATATTTTCTATTGTTTTCTTTCTGAGGCCGCGAACATTTCAATCCACCCTCGTATATTGTTTATTATTTTCATGGTACAGACAAAATACCTCGTGGCCCTTGTTTTGTTTTGAGTATATATTTGTGAGAGCAGTTAACCTTGTAGCCTAGTGACCTCATATGATCACATACTTAATCAGCTATCTCATGACAGCCCAACTATTTATTTATGTACTTTCACCTAGCGCCTATTACATCCGATGACATATTTGAATTTCCCGCCTAAAATATCAAAACTGCACCTTCTGGTTTTAGTCGCCTGTTTTTTGATTGTTGAACGCCATTGGCCTTTACAGTGGCGCCGTCTCTAACAGGTGATTTTGAACCTACTACAAAGTATATGTGCTTGTGTGAAGACAATGGGCCGTAAGATTACTTAAGTGTTTTTTACAGTAGGCCTTATGAGGTTAACAGCCGGTTTCTGAATTGAGCATTAGACGTTGAGAACAGCTTAAGCTCGACTTAAGTATGACTCAAAAGTATTTCTGTTTCTGAATTAAGTTTAAGTGTAATTTGAGCATTTGAGGTTGAAAATTCTCAACTTTGACATCAGCTAGTGCTTAACTCGAAATTTGCGTTGCAAAACACTACTGACAGTACTCAAGGCCTGCTCACTGTGAACTTAAGCGTCTTACAGTTAAGCAACCCGATGATTAAATTCAAATTTGGGACAATTTGCGAATTTTGCGACCAGCTTAATTGGGGAAGGCTATATGGTAACTATACAGGTGTAATAGATTAAGCTCCAACGGGTGATGAGGAAATGCAGACAAAACGCCATAAAAATACAAAGTAAAATAATCTCAAAATATACTTTAATTCAAACAAAGTTATATTAATTACAAATATAGAAAGGTAACAGTAAAAATCTCAATTGATCTGTTGTCAGTGAACATCTGCAATTGATGGCGCTATTCTTCAACTTAACGAGGATCTTCGTGCCATTAGCAGCTGGTCCAGTAAATTTGGGTGAATCCCAGCAAATGTCAGGCTATTATTATTGGCAGTCCAGGTCAGCTCCAAAAACTTGACATGACGTCTCTGCCTCCTATCGTCTTCGATGGTGAGGTGGTAGCCTATTCGCCTCATGTGAAGAACCTTGGGCTTCACATTGACTGCTTACTAAGCTGGGGTCACCACGTGAAAGAAATGAGTAGGAAAGTTACCGGAACTTTACGAGCACTATACCGATTCAAGCATTTCCTCCCCTCTAGCACGAAGGCTCTGCTCGTACAGTCTCTGGTTCTGCCCATTTTCGACTACGCCGACGTTTGCTGCACAAATGTCTCCCAAGATCTCCTCAGTAAAATGGACCGGCTCCTCAACAACTGTATAAGATTTGTGTTCGGTCTACGTAAATTTGACCATATATCCCAGTTTCGCAACCAGTTAGGCTGGCTCCCCATTCGGCAGCGTAGGCACATTCGGACACTTTGCATGTTATACTCCATTCTCTGCGATTCGAACTCTCCGTCCTATCTTAAAGATAAATTCTCATACCTCCACTCTTCTCATGACCGGTCCCTTCGCTCTAGTAGCCCTCTTCAACTATTCACTCCCCGTCACACTTCTGGCTTTATGTCCAATTCCTTTACTCTCACAGCCATTCGACTTTGGAATGGGCTTCCAAAAAGTGTCCAAACATCTACCTCGAAATTTATCTTCAAAAAGGCATTACGAACACTATATAGAGACGAACTCACTGACCCGTCTCATTGACATTAATTTATCTATGTGTACCATATCATGTATATTTAAATGATGTGTATGTTTATATAATAAATATATTATTTCATTATTTTTATATAATCTTATATAAGTAATAGGCAGTATGTATGTTTATCATCGTATTATAGTTATCTCTATCGCTATTCTCTTCTCTTTTATTGCCTCTATAACTTTACTTGCACCGCCTGTATATATATTTTTCTCTGTCCTGACCTATGGTTGACTGGTAGAGAATGCTTTTGGCATTAAGTCCGCCATATGTACCTACATTTTTTTGTTGTGTGCATAAAGTTTAAAAAAAAAAAAAGGATTGCCATTGCCACACTGGTTAGGTTATGCAATCCGGTCCATACAAGGATTGCCTGCATCCGATCAATTTTGTATGGACCAGACCGTAGACCGCAACCAGTGTGCCAAATCCTAAAAGGATATATAAGGCTACCTCGTTTTAAGTGATAATATTTTAAAGGTAGATTCAGAAAAATAAATGAAACATATTTTGTACGAAAAAAAATTATTTTTATACACTAGTTTTCGAGAAAATCGCCTCTAAACATGTAGAAAAAAGAGTAAAATAAAACACCCCGTGCCGCGTGTTGCTGAGCGGAGCTCTCGGTTTTTGTAGGTATTGTCATACGCGCCGCCCATCGCCGTGTCGCCGCAATGTTGCCTGCCTGCCTACACGTGTCGCGCTCGCGGCCACTCCCCGCCCCACCGGATAGCCGCGCGACGCGAGTCAGTCTGCCAAAAAAATTCGCGTTTGTATGTCGTGTGCGCGCGCGTCGTGGACCCGCGGTGCGTTTTCCGGAGCCTGGGCTGGGTGACATAGTTTCCCGCCGTGCCTTGACCCGGTACAGCACCTACAGCCAAACACCGCAGACGCTTGCTATGGCGGTTTCTGCAGAACGAAGCCCTCCACCTTTATCATTTGAGGGTCCAAGATTTGCTGTTGGCGGGGATTACGCCTTTATCACTTGACGGTCCCAGTTTTGCTGCTGATGCGGACTATGCGACGATCAGGTCGAGCAGCTCGAGCTCGAGTCCTCCCGTTGACTACTGCGCAATTGCACGTTGCAGGGATAACGTGCATGCACAACACAATGCTGCAGTTATCCGCCACCAATTCCAGCAAAGGTTCAGTGCATACGTGTGTGAATGAACAGTGAATGCCGTGATGGCTAGTGAAAAAAAGCAGTGCTCGTGATAGCTAGATTGTCTAGTGCTCGCTTCAGGGCCCTTATTTTTGAATCACTCGCGTCAAGATGGCGTGTGATATTCATTGTTTAATGTCCGATTTTCCTATGAAAATTAGTATAATCTCACGTGGAAGTGATTTGCAAAAATGATGAATGAATTTTGTGAGTACCAACGCCAATATTTTGCGTGATTTTTATTGATTTTTAATTTGTTTTCAAACAAAACTCACACGCCATATTCAAGGGAGTGATTCAAAAATAGAGGCCCAGTTTGCATAATAATAAGGTTAGGAGGTATCGCCTCAATTGGCAATTGTAAAATAAGATGTTACCGTAAAAATAGTAACCTGTTTTACTTCAAATCTTTGACGTCGCTGCTTATAAAGAAAACGTATTTGTAAACCAATGCAGAAATCCTAGTTTTAATTTATTTTATTGTGAAATAAGACTTGTATCCACATATCTGTACAAAAACTGAGCAAGTGTGATAATTAAAAGTAAAAAATAATAAAAATGTACGTAATTTTCAAAGATGTGTTCGCGTTTTATGTGTTATGTTAATTTACGGTACCTTATAAACGAAATTTAAAACAAAACTGTGTTAAATTTACTCACGCAATTTTAAGTGCATATCCATCTACTGAATCAAAAGGAATCAATAGGTACTCATTAGGTAGGTAGGTAGGTAACTACAACATCTATCATAGTTAAATTTAGTAAGATTGAAAATTTTAATAGGTATTCTTTTTAAAGTTTACTTTCGGTAACACATCACAATTAGGAAGTTTACTTTCACATAAGCTCCTTATTATTATTAAATAAACAGAAGGAACACAACACAATTAGGTAGTTTTAGATTATCATACCTGCCCAGCTGTTCATGTTTTAAGCCTGCGATAAACACATAGGTACCTAAGTTGAGTTTCTGTCTTAGTTTATCATACATACCCAGTTGTTAGGGTTTTAGGCCTACGATTAATGAACACATACCTACCTAAGTTGAGTTTCTGTTTCAGAGAATCACACCTACCCAGCTGTTTTAGGCCTCAGATAAATGGGCACATACCTACCTTCTTAAGTTTTTGTCTTTGTTTTCATACCCAGCTGTTTTGTTTGTTTAGCTTTTATCTAACTGATCTATCTGTTTGATTTATTAGGTACTGATACACGTTGATAATGTTTTTTTCATATTAGTGTTTCGTAATAATAGGTAATCGAATGCAGTAGGTAGTTACCTATATTATTATTATTATGTCATCATCATCATCATCATCATCATTATCAGCCAAAGGACGTCCACTGCTGAACATAGGCCTCCCCCACGGATTTCCACAGCGACCGATCACTAGCGGTCTTCATCCAGTTTGATCCTGCGATCTTTATAAGGTCGTCTGTCCATCTTGTTGGTGGACGTCCCACGCTGCGTCTCTGGTCAAAGGGTCTCCAATCTAGAACTTTCCTGCCCCAACGGCCATCAGTTCTTCGCGCTATGTGCCCTGCCCATTGCCACTTGAGCTTACTGATTCTCAAGACTATGTCCGTTACTTTAGTTCTTCTACGTATCTCCTCATTTCTGATTCGATCCCGTAGAGAAACACCCAGCATAGCCCTTGCCATTGCTCGTTGTGTGATTTTGAGCTTCATTATAAGGCCCATAGTAAGAGACCATGTTTCGGATCCGTATGTCATCACGGGTAACACACACTGGTTGAAGACTTTCGTCTTCAGACACTGAGGTAGATGAGATGAGAAGACACTCTTGCGCAATTTCCCGAACGCTGCCCAGCCGATTTGGATTCGTCGATTGACCTCTTTCTCGAAGTTGGACCTACCCAATTGGATCACTTGTCCCAGGTAGACGTCCTCGTCGACAACTTTGAGAGTTGAGTTCCCAATGGATACTGGAGTGGGTACAACAAGGGAACTCAACATAATCTTCGTTTTTTCCATGTTCATTTTAAGACCGACTGGTTGGGAGACTCGGTCTAGGTCTTCGAGCATAGTGCCAAGATCGTCCAGCGTCTTTGCCACAACGACTATATCATCGGCAAATTGGAGGTGTGTGATGAATTCGCCATTAACATTGATGCCGATTCCTTCCCATTCCAGAAGTTTGAAGGCGTCTTCCAATGCCGCTGTATACAGTTTCGGAGATATGACATCTCCCTGTCTCACACCTCCCCGCAGTGGAATCGCCCTCGTGTTCTGCTTCTGTACTCGGACCGACATGTTGGCGTTATTGTAAAGGCACTTCAACACCTCTATATACCTATAGTCTATGTGGCACCGCTGCAGACACTGAAGCACCGCCCAAGTTTCGATCGAATCAAAGGCCTTTTCATAGTCCACAAAAGCTAACCATAGAGGCATATTATACTCCTCAGACTTCTATATAATTTGCCTAAGCGTATGTATGTGGTCTATGGTACTATAGCCTTTTCGGAAACCGTCTTGTTCGGGAGGCTGGAAGTCATCAAACCTACGTGCGAGACGATTCGTAATGACCCTTGAAAACAGCTTGTAGACATGGCTCATGAGTGAGATGAGTCCACCACCTCTTCATTCGGGTGTTTCGAGGTCGGTGCATATACCTGTGTGTGACCTTCAGCGAAAACCTCTTGGATATTCTGAGTATAAGTTATATTACCCTGCTCGACACACTCTCGATGGTCTCGATGTTGACGAGGGACTTGTGAACGAGGAACCCGACACCACCTTGGGACTTGCGTTGGTTGCCTTCCCGGTATTAGGTAGAGCAGGATTCCGGACTGTAGAGTTATCGTGTCCGCGCCCTCTCTACGGACTTCTGATAAACCCATTATGTCCCAGTGTAACCTGCTCATTTCTTCCTCCAGCTCGAGCAACTTCTCATCTGTCCTCAGTGTACGCGTGTTGTACGTTACCAGGGCCAGTTGTCGTCGGAGGTGGCATCGCGATCGCCTCCGGGAATTCTTAGCACCCCCTGCCCCGCCGTTACCGTGACCGCTACCAAAGTCAGGAATAGCGGGGCTGCCGGGGACTGGGGGCCTGGTTCTTACGTGTTCTTCCATGAGGGGATTTTGCCAATACTCGCCACGCTTGGCAGGCGGGTTGGCGAGCGCAGAGGCGCAGCCCCTTGCAGCTGTCACGCTGCTTCCCGTCACAGTCCAACATTTAGCTGCGCCTTACATTGGATGGTATACCGCCATCGGTCGGTCGCCAGAGCCTCGTCTGTATAAACAGGATACACCGCGTGAAGATGAGGTTGGCTTGGAGCTTATGGTCTTGGTCAAGCTCCCTTACGTCCTTTAACCACTGTGTGTTACCAGTGATGCCATACGGATCCGAAACGTGGTCTCTGCTTATGGGCTTCATAAAGAAGCTCAAAATCACATAACGAGAGATGGAGAGGGATATTCTCGATGTTTCTCAACGAGATCGAATCAGACGATACGGAGATACGTAAAATAACTAAGGTAGCGGACATATCCTTACGAATTAGTAAGCTCAAGTGGCGGTGGGCAGGGTACATAGAGTGAAGAACTGATGGCCGCTGGGGCAGAAAGTTGAAATTTCTAGAGAGACCTTTCGATCAAAAGCGCAGCGTGGGATGTCCACCGACGAGATGGTCGAACGACCTTGTTAAAAGATTGCGGGATCACACTGGATGCAGACCGCTGGTGATCGGTCGCAGTGGAAAACCGTGGGGTAGGTCTGTGTTCAGCATTGAAGGTCCTTTGGCTGATATTGATGATGATGAATGTATTTCGAAGTTCTTCAACTAATAAACTTTTCAATCATAAAACATTGCAGGAAATCGAACTTTATCAAGTTTGAGTATGACAATGACATTGACATTGATTGATTGACAAAAAAGATTCCGTTCTTGGCAATCGTTCCCAATTTAATTTTAAGAATTTAATTAAAATGTGGAATAGTGCCTATTTAACTTAAAATCTTATTCGCAAACTAATGCTTTTAGGAATGAATAACTGACATAGTAAAATTCAGAATTTATTAATGTCTATAATGAAACCAATTCTCTTTATAAATAAAAACCGGTAAAAATCTGTTGTTTTTACTTGTAACGGAACGTTGCAGTATAATCAAGGATAAAACTCAGTTGAATGTGGTTTGAGACAATCTAAAATATACGAATGAACTGTAGGAAACTTAAATACTCATCAACTTTTTAAGCAAATCTCAACAGATTTTCTCTCAAATGCTCTTATCAGAAACCGGCTGTTAGTAGTAAATAAAAACTATGTACCTCTCTGGGCAAGATTCTACTTGAGACTATGTCTCGCTCAGGACCATCTCCCAAAATATGAGTTCGTCTATGAAACAAAGATGTTCTACACCACACACAAACATGTCTGTCATGCATGATTTCTTGGTCATTCTCTCTTTCATCCACATCTTCACCCTCTATCTCTGTCACAACATTATGTGCATCTTGTCGACGTATGAGTCGCTGAGCAGCAACCCAACAAGCATAACAAACTCTTCCACCATTAGGTATCTATTAACAAAAATATCATGCAATGCACGGTTTCTGGCCTTTTGGCCTATTTTATATTCTGTGCATTTGTAGTAGAATATACAGTTTGATTAGCCAGGTTTTTAAAATGTTATTATTTTATTACCCAAAAAATATGAATTAATATAGTACATTAGGCGGTATTGTGAGCGCACGAGCGAAAGCGAGTGCGCCATAAGAAAGCCGCGTATATTATGGTCACAGACACACGTGTTTCATACGACGGTTTTCAACACACTTGCCACATTAATCCAAACTTCGTCACACCACAGCCGCAAACTATTTACGAAAAATGGCGCGTTGTTTTTTTTTTTGCCGCGAAACCGATGCGCGCGCAAGGTTAAGGCGCGAACTAGATCGGCCAACAGCCAAGATTAAAAATGTAATAATTCGTTAATTAAACCACAAATGACAGAAAATTTTAAATTAAAATGAGTTATTTTTAGCAATAAAGCTGGATTTACCATTTATTGAAATAAATATGTACGTACTGTTATTTTTCGCATAAATACTGTTTGTTGTGTAAGTTATAACCCGACTAAATTATATAATTATAAATTATATATTCATCTTCTTACTTACTACTTGGTACTAGGGTACAAATGTAAATTGGTCGGGTTAATAAACAAAAGGCACTAGTGCAATAGTATACTGTAATATCTATGATTATGTGCCAAAATCGGTGGAATAAAAACGTCATTTTGAGCAAGTGTGTTGAAAAAATATTTAATGTAACCCGTGTAATTATCTGTATTTTAAGCTATTTTTAGAGATACTGTACATGGTCTTGGCATTTTTGTAAACATCTCCTTTAACTTAAACAAAACTGAACTGATATGTGCAAATAGTAAACAATAAAATAAACTAATACAAAAAGAAACAAACCTAACCCCGAATCACGTCACTGAAACTGATACCAGGAAGGCTGGCGGCATTACCCCGTTAATAACCCTCGTGTCACCAGTTACACTTATTAAACGGGTAGACAACTCGGCGGCAACAGCTTTTTTGCCCAGCCAGGGACCCAACGTCTTAACCCCAAAAAACGCGAAACGGAAATAACTGGCCAAGGAAGAATCTGTGAATATACGTATACCTCCTGCTTTTAAAATTTGGGCTTGGTGTAGATGTGATGTTATCCATTATATTTTTATAGGTTAGTTCTCTACTTTTGTTGAGTCTTATATTCGATAGTAAGCAATTGAGTTGATGACCAAACATCATCTGCGCTGGTGATATTCCTGTAGTATTGTGAGGTGTATTTCTGTATGTAAATTGAAATTCTATAAGGTGGTGTTTGGATTTAGTACCCTCTTTCGCTGACATTCTGGTTTTGAAAGTCCTGACAAATCTTTCAGCTAATCCAATAGGTACGTGGGTGACATGGTGAAGATGTAACATGCTGTATGCCTAAATTTTCACAGTTTTTCTTAGAGTCATGGGATGTGAATTGTGGACCATTGTCCGAAACAATCATCTGAGGTAATCCAAACGTGACAAAATGTCGTTCAGTACTACACACAACTCTTTGCTGGTTATTTTTTTCATTTGCTTAACCTAAACCCATTGGGAAAAAGCATTACAAACAACAAGCCAATAGGAATTTGCATATGGTCCAGCAAAATCAATATGACTCCTTTCCCATACTTTCTCTGGTATCGACCATGAGTAAACGAGAAGCTCTGTATTTTTTTGACAACCTTTGCATTGCTTGATAAATGTTTTTATGTCTTCTTCTACTGATGGTCTACTGATGATCACCATACCTTGAAACGCGCTATTGCTTTCATTGCACTTATTTCAGCATCGCCCCGATGTTAGTAGTTTCAATCGCAAAGAATTTGGTATTATCATTCGTCCTTGAATGTTTCTTTAAAATGTTTTCTGTTAGGTGTAATTCTGAAATCCTGTTTGAAACGAGACAAGTTGTAATTTTATGTATACAGTCTGTGTTTGATATATTAGCGTCAACATCTGGAAACCTCGAAAACCTATCTGCTAATATATTTTGTTCGCCTTTTTGGTACCAAATGTCGTTATTATAACTTCCAAATTCAAATTCAAATATTGTTTAGTCAATTTAGGACACAATATGCCACTTATGAATGTCAAATGTACAGTGAAAAATAAAATAAAAATAAATGTGCCCTTAAGGGACCGAATCATGTCTCCTTATCTTTTGGGCCCTACCAGCGCTTGGAGACAGAACACAGACAATTAGGGCAAGTGCTGAGAAGAAACGCCGGAACAAACTCAGTCACCACTAGCTGCCGTAAAATCAAAATCATCAAAGGTAAGTAAGTAAAGTAGTACATCAGTCGGTGCAGGCTGGACGGACCACACATTCATATCGTTCAGGTAGTCTTGAACTTTATAATAGCCTTTAGACATAAGCGTGTTTTTAACGTGTTTCTTAAATTTTTCAACCGGCAATTCGACAAGATTATTATTAAAGAATTTTATACAATTTCCAATGAAAGAATTACTAGTTTTAACTAATCTGAAGTTAGGAACGACAAGCTTGTGTTTATTTCTTGTGTTATTTGAGTGAATGTCGCTCTTCTTCATGAAATTATCTAATTTTTTACGGACGTACATTATATTATCAAAAATGAATTGAGAAGCCACAATTAATATGTTGATTTTCTTAAAGACCTCTCTCAGGGAGTCCCTAGAACTAAGTTTATAAATAGCACGAATGGCTCTTTTCTGCAAAATAAATATGGTATCAATGTCTGCAGCAGAACCCCCAAGAGAAGACTGTAAGACATAATACTGTGGAAGTAACTAAAATACACAAGCCTCGCCGTTTCAACATCACTCAGATACCTTATTTTTCTAACTGCAAAGGCAGCCAAGCTTAGCCTCCTAGCTAGGGCTTCAATACGAGGGTCAAACTGAAAGTTCTTAGAACTGGCCACTTATAAACAATATAATAAAAAATATATTCTAAAATTTGAAAATAGAACTCTTTGCCAATATTACTGAGTATATATTTCATTCATTTGTCATTTGTTTTACGATTTGGCGGCAAATTGAAAATTGTCTGTGTCACGTCAACATGAATTTAACACGAGAAAATTTTCGTGCAATGATTTTTTATGACTTTCGATGTCATTTAAGTCAACAAGAAAGTTATGATAGACTACGATTGGCCTTTCACGATGAAGCCCCATCTCGTGCGACTGTTTACAACTGGTTTAATGAGTTTAAACGTGGTCGCACTAATCTCACTGATGATGTACGTGAGGGACGGTGTACGAGCTACCGCACATACAGTCATATTTCGACTTCATATAGTTATTATTTATCTAGCGAGTAAGCGTTTTCACGATTGACCCAAATTATGTGTAACGCTGTCCGAATCGTTAGTATAATAAATCAGTGTACATCCATCTTTCACTCAAACAGGACGTTTTATTTATATCGCACCTCGCGACCTCCCCCAGCGCTCTCTACCTTACAAGACACCCGTCATCCCATCCTCATCACCCCCTAATTCTTAATGTTGGAGTTACGCCCGACATTAAGTGGTCCTTCGAAAAACTAAACTGGTGCGATCTCGCGTTTCCGGTTTTGTAAGTGCGCGTTGACCTCAACACGTCACACCACGTCGCGAAACGTGTCACCAGTGAACCAGTGCTCTCCGGGTTAGCGAAGCCCTGCTACTTCAAAGGCAAGTCAGGAGGCTTGCTCTCATCATCACGGTATCGGCCAGGAGGTCGGTACTATCTCATCAACTCGGTATCGGCCAGGAGGTCGGTACTGCCTTCTCAACAAGGTCAGGCCAGGAGGCTTAGACCACAGGATTTCTAAGGCGGCAGGCAGCAGGCTCGATCGCACGTCAGGACCTCGGCGCGAGCCAAGCGGGTCGCCACATCTACCGGAAGTCAGGAGACTACGGACACGTCAGCAGCATAAAAGTAAGACTATTCCTTTTATTTGCTCTTAATTTGTACACTCTTTATCACAATTATGGACGCCCTAATCGCATGTCAAAAAGAGAACTGGGGGAAAATTCAAAATATTAAAACAAACTTCAACAAGGACTCTGAGACTAGGAAAACGCAAGAATACGTAAGGATCAGACTAGAGGCTCTCAACAATCTCTGGGCAGATTTTGAGAGGAACCACAAACTGCTTCAGGACTATCCACATGAATTGGAAGAAGAGTATTTCAAGGAAGATATATATTCTAAGGCCGCCGATATCTATAACAGTACACGTAACCAACTTGTAGAACAGTGGAATAAACTACAAGAGCAGGAAAAACCGAAATTTACGAAGGAACGACAAAGTACAGCTACACAGTGGACGGAAAAAATTGACGAATTAATGACTCAGCAGGAAACTAACTTCAGAGCTTTTAATAGACTTTTGGCAGGAATCAATCTAAGCAAAATTACGGAAAAATGGGAATTGGAGGACGAGCTTCGAAACGTACAAACTAAATGGAACACTATCGATAATTTACATCTTCAAATCGACAACTTTCTGCAAGGAGAAGATAAAATATATGAAGAAAAGCTTTCAAAGGTTGAAGCAGCGTATAAAAACATAAAACGTGACCTAAATAGGAAACTTTCATCTACAGCTCACTTACAACAAAGCACACCTCAATTAGAAATACCCATTTTCACAGGAAAATATACTCAATGGCCTACATTTTATGATTTATTTTGTGAAGCTATCCACAACAGCAATTTTCTAACAAAAACTCAAAAAATGCAACACCTAAAGGGAAAAGTAAAGGGTGAGGCCGAGAGACTAATCCAACATCTTCATATAACTGCGGAAAACTATGACATTGCCTGGGAACTGCTCATTCATCGCTACAACAACCCACAGGTACTATTTTCTAAACAAATTGATATTTTCCTTAATCAACCTACTATTCAGAAACCAACAGCATTTGAACTAAGGAGATTATATGATACATCAACGGAATGTATTCACGCCATCCATAACTTAGGAATTGATACACAGTCATGGGACCCGCTGCTAGTGCATCTTATTTCAAAAAAGTTAGACGTCGAAACTTATAGCGCCTACAAGGAAGCGCGTAAGGAACCGCGCGAACTGCCAACACTCGACGAGTTAATGGCTTTTCTGGAAGGCAAGTTCACAGCTCTCGAGACTATACATCAAAAACGAGAAAGGAGTACTCATATCAGCAACAGGATCCCTAGCGACAATCGTCACATAGCCGAAAGATCATTTCATCGACCTAACTATTCTAAACCAAGTTTCCAAAAAACCTATCCAGCATTTTCTGTGTCTGCGCCCGGAAATAAACGTTGTCCATTTTGCAATCAAGATCACGTGCTGTACCAATGTAAAAACTTCATCGCTATGAACGCTGAACAAAAATTGAGGACGCTGACGAAATTGCACGTTTGTCAAAACTGCTTACTCGTACATAGCGACAATAAATGCAACTCAACAAAACGCTGTCGAGAGTGCAATAACACACATCATTCGACGCTTCATGAATCGTTCGAACCGCGGAGGTCATCGGCCGCAAATACCTCGCATGCTATCCCCGCTTCCACGTCAAAGACCATTTCAACAACAAACAAACAGCACACCGTCAACCACGTAGCTAGTGAAGATGAGGAAATACTGCTAACTACCTTGCTAATAAAAATAAAATCAACGGATGGAACTTATGTAACGCTACGAGCCTTATTAGACCAGGGTTCACAGATTTCATTGATTACGGAAAGAGCAGCACAAATGCTAGGATTAAAACGCCAAAGCTACCATGCTTCAGTACTAGGAGTGGGAAATGGAACCAAGCAGAGTAGAGGTGCCGTGACTATACAATGTAAATCTATCTACGATGATTTTACTTTTGCGACAAAAGCTTTAATTGTCACAAATCTTATCAGCAACTTACCCAATTCAACATTTAGGAAACAGTCATGGCCACATCTTCAAAATATTAATCTCGCAGATCCGGAGTATAATATCTCGAAACCTACTGACCTACTGCTTGACGCGAGTGTTTACTCAGATATCATAATGAGCGGTCTCATCAAAGGGCCAGCCCGAGCTCCGATAGCACAACAAACTAGACTCGGCTGGATCCTGTCTGGGAACGTTCAAATTAAAGCATTCAACTGCCACGTCGTCATTAATCACCTAGAGGATATAGCCAAGTATTGGGAAATCGAAGATGTCGAGTCAAAATCATCTCCTTTAACACCTGAAGAACAATACTGTGAGGAATATTACAAGGCAACCACAACACGTTTAAAGGACGGCCGCTACCAAGTTGCGTTGCCAATGAAGCCAGGATACACTGAAAAACTAGGTCAATCACAATTCAAAGCCATAGGTCAATTTCGACAACTAGAAAATAAATTATCTCGGAATGCGCCCCTTGCAGCTGATTATAAAGCATTCATGGATGAATATAAGAATCTAGGTCATATGCGCCCGGCAACCAAAACGAACCTTTTACCTTACTATTTACCGCACCATGGAGTCTTACGTTTGGATTCTACAACCACTAAATTACGTGTCGTCTTCAACGCATCCGCAAAAACATCTTCGGGATTCAGTTTAAATGATGTCATGGAATGCGGACCTAATTTGCAAAAGGATTTAATGGGACTAATTCTTAAATGGAGACAGTACACATATGTGTTAACCGCGGATATAGAAAAAATGTACCGCCAAATCTTAGTCCGGGAAGAGGACCAACATTTACATAGAATCATCTGGAGAGATTCACAACTAACCTCTTTACAGGAATATGACCTTACTACTGTTACATACGGTACAAAAGCAGCACCGTATCTGGCAATGAGAACACTTCAACAACTCGCACGAGATGAAGCCGCCAGGTACCCTTTAGCAGCCCCAGCAGTGGAAAACTCATTCTACATGGACGACTTGCTGAGTGGACATTTTAATCTGGAGCAAGCCAAGGAATTACGTCATCAGTTGATAGGAATGATGAACAGCGCTGGGATGAATCTTAGAAAATGGTCTAGCAATGCCCCCGAGTTGGTAGAAGACCTAACAGCTGATCAATTAAACGCTCCATTTGATTTCAAATGCACTGAAACAAGGAAAACATTAGGACTACAATGGAACTCGCAACCGGATACCTTCACCTTTTACAGTCTTGTCAACAATCCTAAAACGGAAAAAATCACTAAAAGACAATTACTATCGGAGATATCAAAGTTGTTTGACCCGTTAGGATGGCTTTCGCCAATAAGCATTCGGGCCAAACTCTTATTTCAAAAAGCATGGGAAACAGGAACATCATGGGATGACATCTTAACATCGGAAATTCAAAAGGAATGGATATCACTACAAACGGATTTGAAAAACATTTATCAATTTAAAATACCTCGATATCTAGGAAACGTACTCGGAAATTTCGAAATTCATTGTTTCTGTGACGCATCGGAAAAGGCTTACGCCTGTGTTGTTTACATAGTCACAGCTGACAATAAAGGCGTGCGCACATCGAACATTGTCGCAGCCAAAACAAAGCTCGCACCATTAAAGAAAAGTGTGTCACTACCTCGCTTAGAGTTATGCGGTGCACTTTTATTATCTCAACTACTCGTAAAAATACAACAAGCAATACCAATGGAAAATTCGAATATTTATGCCTGGACCGACTCCATGGTGGTGTTGGGTTGGCTCCAAGGAGACATAAATAGATGGAACCAATTCGTAGCAAACCGTGTTCAACAAATAACAGATATTATTCCAGCATCTCAGTGGCACCACGTCAAGTCAGAGGAGAACGCAGCTGACTGTGCTACAAGAGGATTAACCAGTAAACAATTAGCATCAGACCAAACTACTTGGTGGAAAGGCCCACAGTGGCTTCTAACCTTTCCCAAGGACATTATTCCTATAACCTATCCACAACCAGAAATTGAGGTCAAGAAAACAAAAAATATTGCTACTGCACAGTTAGAAAATGAATACATAATTAACCAACTGTTGTGTAGACACAGCTCAATGACTCGAGTGGCAAAAATACTCGCCTGGGTAACACGTTTTTATGCGCGGTGTCGAAAAACACAAACACAGCAAATTGCAAGCGAGAGTGAATGCAAGTCATTGACATCGGAGGAAATAAATAGAGCATATGATTACATTATTAAATACGATCAATCCATTGATTTTTCGGAGGAAATAAATGATTTACGTAGAATGGGACATGTCAAGTTAAACAGTAAATTAGCAAACTTATGCCCTTTTTTGGACGAAAATGGATTAATCAGAGTGGGAGGACGCCTAAAACATTCAAAGATGACGGATACGACTAAACATCCTTACGTTTTGTCAAAGCACAGCCGCGTCACGGAGCTACTCATACAACAGGCTCATAAAACGACTTTACACGGTGGACCAAAACTAACATTATCACATTTGAGAAATAAATTTTGGATATTAAGTGGGATGAATACTATTAAAAAGGAACTCAGACGCTGTGTCACTTGCCGTCGTTACAACCAACAAAACATGGAACAAATGATGGCTGACCTACCCAAGCCTAGGGTAACGCCATCACGACCATTTACGCATTGCGGAGTCGATTTTACTGGCCACGTAGAGGTAAAAGCGAACAAAGGACGAGGCATAAAAACATCTAAAGGATATATCGCCGTTTTCGTATGCCTGAGTACTAAGGCTGTTCATTTAGAACTAGTTTCAGACCTTAGCACTCCCACATTCTTAGCAGCTTTTAGAAGAATGTGCGCCAGACGAGGAACACCTAAAGAAATGTACAGTGACAACGGCACGAATTTTGTTGGAGCATCTAAACTTCTGAAAAAAGAACAGGAACAGACAGCGCAACTTATCAACAAGGATTTTCTTAACAGCATTAGTGATCTCGGTATTAATTGGCACTTCAATGCAGCTACCTGGGCCAGCGCAGGAGGCCTCTGGGAATCAGCAGTTCGCAGCATGAAGTACCACCTAAGGCGTGTATTAGGTACACAGAAATTAACATATGAAGAGTTTACAACATTGCTGACTCAAATCGAAGCTTGTTTAAACTCGAGACCATTGTGCTCACTCAGTGAAAATCTTGAGGACATCGAATGCCTAACCCCAGGTCATTTTCTAATAGGAGGACCTATTTTATCTAATTCGCATCCTAATTCAGACTCGGAAGGTATGACGCTTCCAGCCCGATGGCAACTTGTCCAAGCAATGGTAAGAGGCTTCTGGAAGCAATGGTCACACGAGTATCTGCAGTCGTTACAAAAACGTAGTAAATGGCTAGCAGTCAGAGAAAACCTGAAAATCAATGACGTCGTCGTCGTCAAGGACGAGAACCTACCACCAACCAGGTGGGGGTTAGGAAGAGTAACGGACGTTCATCCAGGGACCGATGGACTCGTTCGTGTGGTTACATTGAAGACGAAGTGTGGAACAATTAAACGACCGATCACAAAACTATATTTACTTCCTGTTAACGAGCAACAGCTGGACCAAAAGGATCAGAATCAAGAGAAAATTGAGTTAAATGACCGAAACACTGACAATAATATTTTATCTAATACAAAACACGGCATACCAAGTCAAACAGCATCAAACACGCGCCGCACTCGGAGGAAACCAAACAAATTTTCAGTTTCTAACATAATTTTTATGTTATTATCATTATTTGCTCTCAGCACACAACAAGAAGTGATGACGCCATTATCATCTGCGTATCACCTCACCCCTCTACAAAACGGCAACCAAAGCCTTTATTTTGATCGGATCACGGACTTACAACCTATACTAGATGAATGGAAGCTTATAGTATATTATAATATGTCAACGTACTGGGAAGGATTATCAAATATGCATCAGTATCTTTTGCACCTAAAGGAACTTACTGGACTCAATTCACACTATAACTACTTAATTTATCAATTAGATCACGAAATGGAGGAAATCAAGCACTACAACCAACTATTAAAGCAGCACGCACTGAGCAGACAAAAAAGAGGACTAATCAATGGAGTAGGATATTTAGCAAACTCGCTGTTTGGAGTTCTAGACGATCGATTCGCCAAACAATATGAGAAAGATATTTTAAAGATTGCCAGCAATGAGAATCATCTAAGAAGTCTAATACGAAACCAAACAGTTGTCATTGAAGCAGAATACAATGTCTTAAAGCGGCACGAACTAAATATGAACAGGCAATCCACATTCATAAAACAACGACTAAACGGCATGTCTTCAGAAATCAAAAAATCTACTTTAGATGTCAACAATAATCTATATGTTACGTCATCAGTTCTAGCAGCTAGCATCGTCATATCCAACCTGAGACGCATACAACAAGTGCTACTTGACACGGTCACGGATATAAGTCAAGGTCACATTAATATGCACCTGCTATCACCGCAACAATTAGATGAGCAAATTCACCTTATATCGAGTCATTTAACAAATGGTTTGACTCTACCTGTAGCGAAGAATGATGTTAAAGATATTTATAAACTATTAAAAATATCTGGAAAAATCGTCAATGACTATTTGATCATGGAGATAAAAATACCGCTTGTAAGCCATGATGTATATGAACTCGACAAGATCATCAGCATTCCTGATGATGATGATGATGATGATGATGCCTACAATGTCAGAAAAGATACAATAATATTACTATCGGAAGATGATGTCAGAGCCTGCATTTCTATTTCACTGGGAAAGATATTATGTTCACTTGACAAGCCTATATACGATTTATCTTTAAAACAATCATTTTGTACCATCAATTCAACAAATAACAACATGGAAATCGGATCACCCTGCATATCGTCGCTATCCACTTGTCACGAACAATGGGCAAAACTACATCAGCAAAATTCGTGGCTGTTCTCGTGTTGCATCGAGTGCAATGTCCGTATTTTCTGTCCGTCAACAGGAATGACCATGAAGACACTATACGATACTGGCATAATAGATATCGGTCAAGGTTGTTCATTGAAAAGCAACTCATTCACTATACATGCCCATTCGAACTATCTCAACCACATCGAAATAAACAAACAAATTGAAATGCCTCAAGTCTCAGTCCTGAATAAACTGTTGAATACCTCGTTCCACTTTGACAACTTATCTACAGAAGATAACGAGCAGCAGTTCGATCAGATCAAAGAGCAAATAAAGACTTTAGAAAAGGAATCACAGTCTGACCAACTAACCGTTCATGATGTCCATCATTATACGGTTTCTTACATCGCATTGGCTATTATTTTGGTCGCCGGAAGTATCCTTGCATGCACAAGGATTAGGAGAAGCAGTCGTCGGAGACTGGCCCTGCGAAAGGCCAGGCAGCAGCCGCAGCAGCAGGAGTCGGAGGGCGCGCCGGCGTCGCCGCGCGCCCAGCCCCGGGCCCGCCAGCACAGTGCTAGTGTCAGTGATGTGAGTGCTAGTGTTAGTGCAGTGCCAAGTGTAGTGCGGTCACAAAGCTTATTTAATCTAAATAAGGGTACTTCGCCGATGGTACCCCGGTCAGTAAAGTTCAATGTGCCTAGTGAAAGTGTTGAACTAAACATGGTATAGGTTATCAATCGAACCCACGGTGGATATTATTATAAGTTATTTTAAATTTAGAGCCAAAGCGCCATCTCTCATTTTACCGCATTGTAAAATCATTACTCATCTTAGGATTAAAAAACTAACCCCCAACAATGGAATCACCTTGTATCACCTAACAATATCAAGTCATTTAGAATAAATTTCACTTTCCATCACATTGAGCACCAATTGTATAATCATCTTTCTTCCTAGAATACTTTTCTTAACTTTTTCTCTTGTTTATGTTTTTCTGGTGGGAAAGATGTACGAGCTACCGCACATACAGTCATATTTCGACTTCATATAGTTATTATTTATCTAGCGAGTAAGCGTTTTCACGATTGACCCAAATTATGTGTAACGCTGTCCGAATCGTTAGTATAATAAATCAGTGTACATCCATCTTTCACTCAAACAGGACGTTTTATTTATATCGCACCTCGCGACCTCCCCCAGCGCTCTCTACCTTACAAGACACCCGTCATCCCATCCTCATCACCCCCTAATTCTTAATGTTGGAGTTACGCCCGACAGACGGCCTTCTACGGCGACGACTGAAAATAACATCTGTGTTGTGCGGCGTATGATAGAGACTGACAAAAGAGTGACCTATCAGCAGATTCGGACAAGCATAGGCATCGGTATGAGTCAAGTGCACAAAATCCTCCACGAACATTTAGCGGTCAGGAAGCTTTGCGCCCGGTGGATACCTCATAATTTGACTAAGGCTCAAAAACTCCATCGTGTGGATTGGTGCCGTAAAATGATTGAAAGATTTAACGGAGGTGACTCAAATGCTGTGTTCGACATACTAACAGGTGACGAAAGCTGGATTTACTGTTATGATCCTGAAACCAAAAGACAATCTGCTCAGTGGGTGTTTCCTTTCGAGGAGTTGTCAACTAAAGTGAAGAGAGATCGAAGTGCGGGAAAAAAAATGGTGGCCTCGTTCTTTGGAAGGATAGGTCATTTCGCAACAATTGAGTTAGAGGATCAAAAAACAGTTTCTGCAGAATGGTACACTACCAATTGTTTGCCACTTGTCTTGGAAAAAGTTCGAGAGAAACGACCTCGCAGTAGGATCCTCCTTCACCACGACAACGCCTCGTCGCACACCGCCAAGCGAACGATCGACTATTTGGCGACATCAAACGTTGAATTACTGGGTCACCCGCCGTATAGCCCCGACCTCGCGCCTTGTGATTTTTATTTATTTCCAAAAATTAAAGAAAAACTTAAAGGAAAGCGGTATATGGGTCAACCGACCCCAAAATAATAAATACATTTATTAAATACCTGAACACAATGCAGTGGCACCGTCTACACCGTGGAACTCAAAACAATGATCGATGTTCAATCGTTCATTCAGGAAGCCACAAATAAGACAAACATTAGACAGTATTAGACAGTTAGTGTCCTCCACATAACATTCCCACCGAGTGAAACAACAAACAAGTGCTAAGAAGACCTATATAAACGCTGTTATCCACTACTAAAACAATTCACTATTCATTCGTCTGTTAGCTTAGTCACTTAATAAACCATTGTAATCAAGTCTAATTAAATAATTTTTATCCGTGTACTTTCGTATAATTTTACTGGCGCCCAACGTGGGGCCCAGATTCGTAAAAGACACCGTAAAGCCGTTATAAAACGCGACCTCAACTCCCGTGACTGTGCCTGTGTCGTCTACGAGACTTCTCAGTCGGAAAAACTGGGAAACCCATCAAATAAATAAGCAAGATTGCGAAAGTATGCTGTACACCACAACGCTGCTAGTGCTGTAAGTGCCTGTATGCATCCTTTTCATACCACCTCATCCTTTTTCCTAAAACCTGCAACTTTTGTATTTAAATGTAAAGACAATAATAGTGAATTCGACCCCAACCCTGTGATCGTGGGTGATTCAAGCTCTGCAATAAAGCACAGCCAAGCCAAAGTCCCAAGTAGTGAGTCTTGCTCCTTAAAAAAAACAATCCCTATTTCTACATCTACTATGGACCCAAAAACCTTGATTAGTTTTGTTCCCTCGTATGACGGTGAACCATTTACCATTTATAACTTTTTAAATTGTGCCAAACAATGGTTAGGAGTAGTAGGAGAAACACGTGAAAATGTAATGTTCCTCTTAAGTAAATTAGCAGGTAAGGCTGCTATTAGTGTAGGCATGGTGGACCATAAGTTCTCCTGGAATAACATTGTCACCGTCCTAAAACAGGAATGCGGCGATAATCGCGAATTGAACACATTACTAATAGAATTATCTAATGTCAAAAAACGCGGATCATATAGAGATTTGATATTTGAGCTTAAGCAAAAGCTATTTTTTATTAGAAGTAAATTAAGTGATAAATATTCAGACAAAATGCTAGTTGACGCAGTAATGGAGCCATACATAAATACGGCCCAGAATACTTTGCGTAATAGCCTCCCCTATCATGATCAAATATATGTTTCTAATTGCTCCTTTGACGATACTGCACAGAAAATACTTCAAGTCGAAGCGGAAGGTCGCTTCGAAAACATTAAACAAAAATTCGCTCAAGTCCTACCATCTCCACGCATAATCAACCAACAACATTACACAATCATCCAAATATCCAACAATCGTATCTGAGCACCAGTCAACTGAGACAATCACAGCCACATCCGTTGCAAAAGTCAACAAGTCAAAACATACTGCAGCCAATACAAAGAACGCTGAACGATACACGCCATAAACTGAATGAAAATCAAAACAATCTTTTTAGTAAACCTAAATACCTCTTTCCCCAAACTCCGCCATATCGACAACAAAAGATCATTGAGTTCAATCATGTAAAATCATATCTACCCTATTTTGAAACAAATAACCCGACATTGAAAATATTAATTGACACGGGTAGCCAACGTTCTTTTATTACCTTTTAATGCTGCTATATAAACGCTGTTATCCACTACTAAGACAATTCACTATTCATTCGTCTGTTAGCTTAGTCACTTAATAAACCATTGTAATCAAGTCTAATTAAATAATTTTTATCCGTGTACTTTCGTATAATTTTACTTATGAATGCTGAAGAAGCGGTGGCTGCGTATCGCGATGCCATTGAAGAGACCCCTAAGGATGAGTGGGCAAAGTGCTTTTCCCAGTGGTTCCATCGCATGCAGCGGTGTATTGACGTCAATGGACAATATTTTGAAAAGATATAATAAAACTAATAACTGGCTAATGTAATCAGTTTTTGATTTTCTAAGAACTTTCAGTTTGACCTTCGTATGAGGTCCCCACTGTAATTTAGAGTCAAGTGTCATGCCCAGAAATACAGTGGAGCCTATTATGTAAATGTATGTATGCCTATATTAAGACTAGATTATTAACATTTAGTACAATTTTTGGTGTAAGTTGCTTTACATTAGGCAAAGTGAATTTTACACATTTAGTTTTACTAGCATTCAGCAACAAGTTATTGGTGGTAAACCAATTCAATACTTTGGAGATAGTCTTGTTTACTTCGTCAAAATTTTCTTCATGTTTTTTCATTTTAAAAATTAAAGAAGTATCATCAGCAAACAGAACTATCTCACAAAGATTTGCGGAATAAAATGGCAGGTCGTTTACATATATCAGGAAAAGTAAAGGCCCCAATATTGAGCTCTGGGGGACCCCCATTTGAAGAGGGGCTCTGGAAGAGTAGGTACCATTTATGTTAACTGATTGTATTCTACCTGATAAGTACGAACTTAACAACTTAGATGAGTTTTCCGAGACACCATAGTGTTCAAACTTAATGAGCAGTCTCTTAATGTCTGATGGTCTACACAATCAAATGCCTTTGATAAATCACAGAATACATCTACGGCATCATGTTTGTCTTCATAAACATCAAGAATGTGTCTGATGAGTGCTAATCCGGCATCAGTTGTATTTCTACCTTTACAGACCCCAAATTAAGACCTATTGACCAGTCTGTTGTTAGCTTATTTAGGAGAATTACATTAGAATTATATATAATAAATAAGAATTATATTAAAGGCTTGTGATCTGTCATAAGTGAAAACTTATGTCAAGTTCCACGTAAGTATTTATCAATTTTTATTATTCCAAAAAATATGGCTAAAGCTTCTCGATCAATTATTGAGTATATCGTTTCTGCTTTTCAAAGTTTTCTGGACGCGAAAGCTATAGGTTCCTTTATAATATTCTAGTTATGGTACAACACAGCTCCTACGCCTTTTTCTGACGCGTCACATGCCAAGTAATGTGGTCGGTTTTCATCAAATGCTTTGGTGTAGCTATGCATGATTTTTGTTTTTTGCCTTGCCACTTGTAAGTTCATGTAAATCTGCACAGATACCGTGTAGATAAGGAATAAATCGTTCGTAAAAGTTTACTAAGCCAACAAATGATCTTATTTCCTCAGGATTTGAAGGTTCTGAATCTTTTATGATGGCGTCAAGTTTTTGTTTAGTGAGGCGTATGCCGTCTTTGTCTCTTGAGTGTCCAAGGTACTTAATTTCATGCAGTAAAAATTAACATTTCTTTAAATTCATCTTGAGCCCTGCTTTTTGCAAGCGATCAAATACAGTGTCGTTACGTTTAGGTGTTCAGTTCCAGCAATTCCAATATCCTCAAAATACACGGCTACGTCGGAAGGTCCCCGAGTAATTTATCCAGAAAATGTTGGAAAATAAATGGTGCTCTTGAGATTCCAAAGGGCATTCTGTCATACTGGAAAAAGCCTTTATGTGTTGTGTTTAAAATTTCTTCGAGTTCAGTTAGGGGCAATCTAGAATTGAAGGTCGCATCATTGAAGTCGATTTTGAAATTCTGAAAAAAGTTTGTCATGAGTTCCCTTTGTCGCAGTTGATCGAAAAGAGGTACTGGATGTAAATATTTTATTAGTACAGGGTTAAGCGTGATTCTACGAGTATAGTCACTTCAGCAAGACCCTTTGATTTGAAATTGTAATTACCATAGGCTTTGAATTTAGGTACTTTGGTTAATAGTGGTGCTCCGATTTTACGCCAAAAATTAGTGTTTTTATTTGAATAAGTTGAGCCATGGTCCCAATCCATTGTAAATTGATGTCCGTTGATAATTGTATCAATTATTTTGCAGTCTTTTTCTTTTTCTATTGGTATATGTTACATTGAATTGTCTGCAGATTTCTCTAAATCAGTGTTAATCATAGCAATTCTTTGTAGTTTATGATCACGTTTAGGTTTTAGAGATCTTTTGTTTGTTATCTGTGCCTTGCCTGATTTAAGGCAGCAGTTATCGAAATTTCCCTCTATCTTACATTCTTGGCACTTATGTTGTTTAGCTGGATAGTTTGTAAAATTGTGCTTATCACTTCTGCCACACCGATAGCATTGATCTTGGTAAATAATTTGTGAATATTCGTTCTTTTCACTACATTTGTTTTTAGTCTCTTGATACTTGGAGATGGTTTATCGTGTTCTGCTTGTTTACGTGATAGTGCAATAGCAAAAATTTAAGTAAAAGTTACCTATGACTTCTTCATATGTGTATGTAAGATCAGGCCACTTTTGTTTAAGATCAGGGGGGTAATTCAAGCTTATAAACTCACGGCCACATGGTCGTGAAAGCTCGTCGCGGACTGCTCACCAATAAGTCGCCTAACATTTTGACATCCGCGATGGACACCGCTCTAGTGATGTGTGGTATTCACAACATCGTCGCTGCATGAAATAACAACTAGCAATGTCACGCGTTTTTACCCGCTGATGACTTTCAAGGACGCTATTACTGTCATCAATGTTTCAGCACTCATGGATGCATAATTTCACGTGTTAATGTTTCTTAATAGGTAGAAAGTCATCATCAGCTGTATACTTATTGCATAAAAACACAATTGTCTTTATTATTTACAACAAACAAACGTACATACTATAAGTAAGTAAGCGAAGTTTTGTCTAACCATAGAGCAAAAACTTGAAATAAAAAGAAAAATAATGTAAAATAAGGTTTAATGTGCTGATCTGAACCCTAAACCGGAAACAAAAAAATACCAGGATTATTTATTTTCAACTCCAATAAATCAACATCACAATGCATTGAATCTAGTTTAATTTAAATTTACATATTTGCCCACATACATTTTAATGGTGTATCCACACCCCGACCAGCAGCGGCTTTGCCGCAGGCCAACACGTCAAAATCACATGCCGCCAGGCGGAGAGGATACACCACCAGAGACAAAAACCGTTAAAAAAGAAAACACGTTTGACACAAATTTTGTGTCATGCCATGGTTTGTCAATACTTATAAAATAAATGTATTTTGACGGAACAGTTCTGATCATGTAAGTAATCTTTTTTCAGTTAGCCCACGATGGTAAACTAATGTTCGATCGCCACCAACCAAAACAATAGTTATATTCATGTTACATGCATTAATAGTCAACAATGGAAATGTTATGCATGTTTAATATCGATCTTAACCTATAGTTTAGCCGCCCAGAGATACTTTTAGTTAGCAACCTACCTATGTACGTATTTATGTTTTGTTTTTTCTTTCAAGATTAAAGAAAGGTTCCTTATTCACATTACAGAAGATTCAAGAGATTTGATATAAACATTCAAAAAATACTTCCTCAAAAGGTAATGAAAACAAATTGAAGAAAGAACTTGATCCTGCCTTTAGATCGGAGCAAATACTTACTGCGTTTCAGCACAACATCAATGACGATCTGCACCTAACTTAAGTATTTAAAATTGATACAGAATGAATAAAATAATTTACGTTTAAATTTTTTTTTATTCATAAATGCTTATATGCCTAAGCACTCACGCTACCTCTCTTTTTATGTGGCTGATCCTTTGTCATTAAACTCATGATCACCTACCATGCTTGACCTTCCCGGCTTGTAAGGTTACCTTATTCGTAGTCGTCAGCAGCAATTCAGATCACTTCCTCATATCAAGGAGCTACATACTCTCTTAATGAGTATCTACCTCCAAAAATTCTTAAAATGTTTAATGTCATTTTGAATAGTTCAACGGACATAACATAAAAAATTATGACTCCTTATGTTTTTCTATATTTTAGGTGTTTGTTTCTCCTGCATAATAGGTACAGACTTTGACTATTTCTCGCTCAGAACGTTTTCTGATAAAATCCATTCCTCACGTGTCTAGCAAACGCTCACGCTCTAGAACGCAGGAACCCAAGATGATATACAGCAACTACTCACTTAGCGTCTGTACGAAGGAGCAGTACACTTGAATACGGATCGGTAATATGGGATCCCTTTGAGAGCAAATACGCCCTCTTAGTGGAAAAAATACAGCGTAAATTTGCGCGATGGCTGTATTTTAAGCGTTATGGGTACTACCCGTACCTGTACCCATCAATGTTCGTCACTGCCATGGTTGATATGGAGTCCCTTAAGTACAGGAGGTTAATGCTCCTTATAAAACACTACCTTCTTATTATTAGAAACGTCATAGACAGTCCGACTATCTTAGAGTGTGTCAGTATTCAAGTCCCAAGAAATGTTCGTCGGGATGCGTCAGGGTTACAAACCGCCCTGCGCCGCCCTCCACGTCTTCTTGCGCGCCGAGACGCGCACGCAGCGGGGCGCGAACGCGCCTACCGCCCGCCCGCGCACTGTACTCATCGGGGACTTGCTCGCTCAGCGCACTGACATTGATATATTTGCGGACCAAATTGGACATATATTTATACAATTCTGTAAAATTTTAAAAGACATTTAATTTGATTGACTACTGTATTTTGATTTTTTTTTATTTTTCTTTTTTCTTTGTTATTTACATATTTGACATTTTTTTACTGCAGCTGAATTGATGATTGCATGCTTCTTTATATTTTGTATGTTGTGTGTTCTATCATTTTATTTAATATTCTTTGTATGGATAACATTGACCAGATTTGTTGACATTTGAATTCGATGACAATTATATTATTATTGTAATTTAAGCTTTTAAGTGTGTTGGACTAGCTCTGTAAACTTGCAAGTGTTTTGATTTAAATAAACAATAAACAACAATCATAAATTTGCTTGATTGGCATCTTCAAGGACGTTATTTCTAGGTTTATGCTGACCAGAGTTGAATAAATGCTTATCAAATGACTGCAAATTTAATTTATATGCTTGCAAATACTGCTTCTGATATGTCATTTTTATGTCAAAATCACACGGATGTATTTCATCTCAAGCGATGTCATGAATCGGGCGAAGTGCGTCACGGTTGTAGATGCAAAAAGTATTTTAAACGTAACACCGTAAAGTACGTTTTTGCATAACCGTGACATCAACAAAGGCGAGATAGCAAGCAAGGGCGAGGCGAGATCAAATGAAAGGAGTAATTTAACTATAGAGCAAAAACAGAGAAATAAAAATAAAATATTTGCATTGAAAAATTAGGGTTTGATCTGAATTTTAAACAAATAAAATAATTAAAAAAATACACGGTCAGTGTCTTTTACCTCCAGGTCAAACCTTCAGCCTTGCTACAAATAGTAAAACATTGTTTCATGTCTTGAATTCAACAATATTCGAATTCATGTGTTCAATACTGTTTAGGAAATTCGACGGAGCTGAGATGAGGACCGTTATTTCAAACTAAACGGTATGATCAGCAAGCTCAAGAAAATAATTTGTACACAGTGTGTATGTATCGGGTGGTGTGGATACACCATCACAAACATTGTCACCTAACATTCAGAAATAAGAAAATTCTATATTCAGCCAACATCAAATACATCAAAGAACTTTTATAATAATAAACTAGACTTTAAGAGCTAGCGCGCACGAGCAGCTTATTGGCACGGCAATTTATTTGACTTGAAAGATGTGCATACGAGAGCGACAGCAACACAAGTTCCCTTTCAAATTTTACGCAGTCTTCTACATGGATTTCAAAGATACGGTTGTGGCTTGTTCTCTTGTCTTAAGAAACCGAAGAAGACAACAAAAAAATAAATATTGGGTGCATCCATTTTTAGGCTGATAAAAATGTTGAATGTTTTTTTAAAAATTTAGAGCATATAAAAAAATACTTAACGCTACTTCAAAATGAGTGTCGAAAGCCTGTTATTCTATATCTTTGTCTACAACCGGCATAGCATCTCGTATCACAGCAGTGAAGTATAAAGAACTGGGCTACGATCTCGCGTCAATCAAACTTTTTTCGTGTGGTTATTCGATTGCCAGTTTATACATGTCACATAATATGTCCACTCAGTAATATATCTGCTCGTAAAAAAATACAACATGGAAGAAATCGAAATCCATAGTAATTGAATCCCTGAAAATCAAGAAATATATTTTTGCGACAAAGAAAATGAATAGTTGATATAGTACAAGCATGTGTCTCAGTGCAAACATGATCGCAAGACCGTGGGCGGGGCCCAAAAATATAAAAACACTCATCAACATAAAAACGTAAGTAAACTAAATTAACCACTTTATATATTTATTTCATAATTTTATCTAAATATGGTGTGTATCCACACCACCCGGCATCATAGTGCCGGCGGCCATGCCGCATATGTTTCAGCGGCATTTTTCATAGTATCTGACAGTTCTTGACAAATGGTCGCCGGCAATGCCGCCGGGCGGTGTGGATACACCATTATAGCAGGTTATCACTTACCAAAATCAATCCAGCTGGTCGCTCTAGGCACGGAGTTGATGGCGGGCTACGCACATCTCAATTATATTTATTACTGAAAAAGCAGCTACAAACTTCTTAACACTGATCTACAAGGACGAGGAGGAGGTAAAGACCTTTTTTCTTATAAAAGCGAAAATTGAATGTCAATGATCAGCTTAAGAAAATATCCTATCATATTAAAATAATTTTATGGAAATAACTATGCCAAAAAGTACTGCGCCGAATTTCAACCAAGTGTTGGTCTTGGTTGAATTTTTGGAAGGAAATCGATGGCTTGCTACTGGGTACTCGCGCACCGCACACGCCCGTGCCAGGACAAAGGCGGCCTGGGTTCAGATCGCAAGCAAACTTAACCGCGAACCAAACGGCTGCGTCAAAACCTGGCAGCAATGGGCGAAGGTTAGTTATGTTTTTTTCTGAACAGCCTATCTAGGGTAACATGAAGGTCGTTGCTTAAAACTTAGCCGCACAGATAATGTTTTTTTTACGTAGGTTATTTTGTAAGCAATGATATTATATTAAGAACTAGATCACCGGTGAGAGGCTAAAAGATGGCTCAGCTAAACAACACCTCACTTCAAATTGGGGTCATAATTTTGACGTAGTCTGTTTTTGATGGCGTCAGTGTAGTAAAGCCTCAGTGCGCCTTTAAAACGGCAGATACATCTAACTAAATAAAATAAAAACAGTCCGAATATCATATTTTCGTTACGTAAATTGTATTTAATTCATGATTGAAGTATTTTCAGTAAAATTTGTGAGTTTTGTTTCTCAGCCAACCCACGGACTAACATGGTCGATATTCTAAGACAGTGCTATACATGGAGTAGTTTGGTACTATATTTTTTAATAATAATTTTACGACCGTCACAGTGTGGTGGTTTACGTTCCGGACTACAAAGATAAGCAGTCGCGGGTTCGAATCCCGCCCGCACGATCCTAACAAATATGTCTATGGAAATATATGTTAATATGTCTGTTATATAACTATAAATTACACCTTAATTTTTTTTTAAGTAACAGCGTAGACGCTCACGGATCAAAAGGTCACCGGCACTCGCGTTAACAAAAGTATAACAAAAGACTGTTGATAAACACATCTGTGAAGGATGATCCTCACGATCGTAGAAAAAAATATGTACGCTCACTATTAGCCTATTATTTGAAAGAATCATCCTGTTAACATGATGCCAGATGGCTATGGTGTATTTATTATTTATATATTTATTTTTAATTTAACAATATAAATAGGTACAAATTAACTTAATTGCCTCGCAAACCACTTAAGTGGTTGACTGCGAGTGCAATCTCGCTTAGTTTAAGTATGTAGCTTTAACTAAAAAATGAATATTATAGGTATAAGAAAAGTACATAAACATATTGCAACATACATATTATAATGTATGCTACAACAAGCTCATGTAGTGCCGTTAAATTAATACATATTTCTTTATATGTGGTCACGTGATCGTGAATGCTTAGCAGTGAACGTGACGCTGATATTGGCGCCATGGCGTTTCACGTGATCAGGGCTTGAAACCGGTTCAAGATTTACCGGTATTTTAACGGTTTAACCGGTTTTATCGTAAAATTCCATCCCAGAGCGGAACCAAATAAGAGTGATACTGTAAACCTTAATAAACCGGTTAATTCATGGCCGCTTGCGACGATCTCCACGCGACTTGTTTTTTGACCGAATATTCTTCGAAAGAGCTTAGAATAATTATCAGATTCTACAGAATTATTCCTTTTGCTATTTTATTGTTTATATAATATAATTAAAATTTACAAAAATATGTCGAACAATTACCACAGTACATATCTGATGGGATATATAAACAAAATAAGTTTTATTGAATAAAAACAAACGTCAATGCGCTCACCGCACGCAGATCTTAACGAAGTCGAGGTGGTTGTCCTGGCTGAACGAAAAGTTAATCCGGTTAACGAAAAATACCCATATTTTCCCGAACCGGTTTAAAAACCAGTTCAAAGGAACATAACCCTTTTTAAAAAAGTTCCACCTGCATTTTCGTTAAACCGGTTCAGAAAAAATACCGGTTTCCAAGCCCTGCACGTGATATATTTAAATTGCATTTATTAATTATTCAATATTTTAAATGTTAAATAGTTTGAAAATAACATGTTTTTGTTGATTAATATACTAACGAGCTAAAGTGTGAACTCAATTTTAAAATTAGGCCAACGAGTTTATTGTAATGTACCTACATACTTTAAAAAATATATTAAGAAAGCTACTCTATTAAGACTCTGTTCCGAATCTGATGTCTGATGTGATAGATGTCAATCCATTGACATCCATTAATCAGACGGTGCCATATTTGTGTACTCTTTTAGTTCGCGAGGCGTCATCTACTTCTAAATACAATATCATTGTTTGTAAGAAATAAGAAAGCCAGGAAGATGGATTTTTTTCTATACATTGTGTCTTTTATGAAGAATTGGAAATGTATAACGTCTCGCGAACTAAAACAGTACTCAAATATGGCACTGTCTGATTAAGGATGTTATGGATTGACATATATCAAACATCAGTTTCGGAACAAGGTCATGAAGTCGCTTTCTCAATAATATTTTTTAAAGTATTTAAGTAGGTATATTGCAATAGGCTAGTTGTCAAAATTTCAAAAACTAGTTACTTTACCTTCGTAGGACATTAACCAAAAACTTTTTATTTTAAACATATTTTGCATTTAAATTTTTAGATCATGATTTTTAAAATGCAAATTAAATGGGTCTCGTAGACGTTAGAACTGAAATGGCTAATAATGTTTTTTTCTTGCAACAATAGAACGCTATGTAAATAGTAGCATTTATTCAATTAAATTCCTAAAACTTAAATTATAAATAATACATAGATATTTCATTGAGTAGTCGAGGAACAGCAGGCAGTCGTTTGCTTGCCGTAGGTACTATTCGTGCCGGTCACCGTAAATACATTCATAACACACGGACGGTTACAAACATATCCATGCATATAATGTAAGTACCGTGCGAGTGGGATTCGAACCCGCGTCTACTTATCTTTGTAGTTCGGAGCACAAACCACTACAACAGAAAGGCTGTTAAATTATTGTTCAAGTTGGTAAAAAAATAAAACATATCACAATACTCCATGTATGGCGCTGTCGTAGAAAATCGGTTTTTTGATAAAGTATCGTCCTTGTTAATGTGTGGACTAGAGAAACTAAACGCAGTAATTTTACTGAAAATACTTAGATTCTTAATAATTAGGATTGATAAATGGCATTGTTTTACCGAACACTTGTTATTCTTGCAGTTTTTAAATGCGCACTAAGGCATTGAGACACATGAACGCTGACGCCGTCAGAAACAGACTAAGTCAAAATTATGACCCCAATTTGAAGTGAGGTGTTGTTTAGCTCGGTCATCTTTTAGAGTCTCACCAGATATCTAGTTCTAATAATTCATCAAAGCATTGTGTCCAAATTTGATACGTCAAAATAGCATTCTCTTAGCAGCTAAAATTAAATTATCGTTACTACAGTTAGAAACATTTTTTTAGTACTTCAAGGACGAAAAAGCTGCCGTAAAAAAAATGCAGCCGATTACGCATAGCGAGGCTGCGGACTGGTGGAGGACTGATAGGCGAAAACATTTGTTTTTCTGATGTCGAAGAGCGAATAATCGCCTTGATGGGGGGCTCCGATTTCGGCACCGGCGAGAGGGAGTTGGAGCTCCAACCTATTTATGTATGTCAATATATTTTTTAAACTAATTTGCTGATTTAAATTTATTATTAAACTAATTAAAACTTTTAGGAACCTAATAATACGGATCATCTTCGTGCCACGGCGGTCGCAGAATCGGGAACAGAAGTAACATTAATTTTTATTTCTTAAATATTATTGCAATATAAAATAAGTACATGTAAAGAGTATTCTATTTACAGTAAAGTGATTTTCTTTCATACCTTTTTTTTTAGAATTTGCACACTAGCACATGAATGAGCTGAACCGATCATAATTCCAGCGGTAAGAGAAACACGGTTATGACAATGTTGATAGGGCGCTCAGATCAGTCATTTCCTCCCGTATAAATAATAATACCTCATGATAAATTCCAAAATTTGGACCATTTCTACACAAATCAGCAAAAATGTATTCAATTGTCAATTCATATTTGTATGTTACAAAAAAAAGACCTTATATAAACTCTCATAAATTTAACGTACGTATTTACACGCTATATCAGTACATAGTTTGAGCAGCTTATTTTTCTTCACAGATTAACGAAAATACCAATTCGACGCTAACCAACTCCGACGCTACCATATCAGAAAGCATTTTACAAGTAAGTAACGAACGAAACATAAAATTATACAGGGTGTCCCAAGAAGTGTGTACCAACGGCTGTCTTTTAGTAGAGGACAAAAAGGTAAGAAAGAGTGGTGTATGTGATATACTTGTTCCAAGAAACTTTTTTTTCCTTTCTTGTTTACACTTAGCTTTTTGATATGAATCTGATGTAATTAGAGTAAAATTTTCACATCTATTAGTCAAGTAAGAAGTTTTAAAGATAGTAACAAAACTTTTTCACATTGGCCAAATCACAGAATTCTTCACAAAATAATTATTTCCCTAACGGATGTGTTTAACAATAGTATTTTGTTATACTTTTGGTTACGCGACCGCCGAGGATCTTTCGATCCGTGACCGTTTACAACTTGCTGAATGTTCTACAAAGAAATCCTAAAAGTTTTTACTAATTCGGTTAAGAATGTTTTATTAAAAGATGAAATATCTTAATTAATTTCATTTAACAATTCAGATATGTTCGTCGCATTCTGAAGAACGTATACAGCAAAAAAATAGTATATAATTTTGGAAATTGTTGAATTTAATTTAGTTTTAGGCCATCATCATCATTGTCCTTTTAAAAGATGAAAAAGATCATCAAAAGTTATAACTTTGACCAGAGGATTCATTCATCGAATTTCTAAAAAAAAAACTATCTATTATCGTCATTTTAAACAGTGCATTATTCACAGGCATATGCAAGTTCCCAACAGAATGCAGGGTCTCTTGCTGTTGGACCAGGGACAGCCGATTTTATGTTCTCAACGATACAGGTAAAATCATTACAATAACTGACTCCGTAGCAGTTATCTATACTTATATTATTACATATGTACACATTTTCTCCGTTTAAGTATTAATCAAATAAAAAACATGTATAGACATTACAGGTACTGAGGGGCCTCTGGACCCGTTTGTATGTTCGATGAACATGCATGGATTTAAGTATTAATCAAAATGTATAGACATAAGGGCACTGAGGAGATTCTAGATTCGTTTATATGTTCGATGAAAATTCATGGTTTTCAGTAATAATCAAAGGAAAGGCATTTATAGACATTAAGGGCACTGGACTCGTTTGTATGTTCGATGAATATGCATGGTTTTCGAGTTATTAATTTTCAGTATTTGCAATACGTGATTTTATGCCTAAGCTGTTGGGTTAATGGTCGCATTTTTTAAGGAGATAGGGGCAAATGTGTTTTTAAAATAAAATATCGGATAGGGGAGATAAATTCGGTAGGTCCGCTAGTAAAGAAATTTATTATTTATTTATTTTTTATTTTATTTCGAATACATTAAGTTCTTATTTCAGAATACACATGCGCGCAATTCACCTTTAGTGCCTCCACCACCACCACCACCATCACCGCCACCACGGTCGCCTACACGACCACCACGCTTTCAATGTAATTATACATTTCATATTTTATGCTTGAAATACGTGTCATAAAATACTTTTCTCTGTTTACATGCAGTAAACAGAGAAAATGCAATAAATACAAGTCATAGTTACAGATTGTTTATTTTGCAGCTCCCCTTAATAATCGGCGCAGTGGACACACCACCACCACGCTTTCAATTATACATTTCATATTTTATGCTTGAAATACGTGTCATAAAATACTTTTCTCTGTTTACATGCAGTAAACAGAGAAAAGAAAATGCAATAAATACAACTCATAGTTACAGATTGTTTATTTTGCAGCTCCCCTTAATAATCGGCGCAGTGGACGTTCAAGAATATCACCAGCACCACCATCGCAAAGGTGTTCTCAGCTAACCCTTTTATCAGAACGCCTCCTTGCATTGGAAGAGTCGAGAACAAGAATTGAATTAGTCCACGCGCAAAATCAAAAATAATTAATAACTACTCTAAAAAAAATAAACGAGGCTTGGGGCAAGCAATATGAAGCTCTTTTATTGCTAATAGAAAAAAAAACCGGCTAAGTGCGAGTCGGACTCGTCCACTGAGGATTCCGTGCCAAGGCCAACTTTAACTGAATTAGGGATCTACTTACTTCTATGAATCTTAAATACCACAATATTTTGTTGACAGCAAATATAACTTTGTTTTTCATAGTGTTTGTATGAAGTACAAAGTTATGTTTGCGGTTGTTGAAAATGTGCTAAATCTCAAAAACTACTAGTTCGATCTTGTCCGAATCAATTTTCTTTGAAAGTATTTGTTAAGTTCTACATTACATATTTTTTCAAAATTTTCACTTGCTTAGTTTAGAAATTAGATGGGGGGGGGACGCCCATTTTACCACTTTGGAAGCGTCTAGCTGTGAAACGTAAGACTTTGAAAGAAAATGGTTTTAGGAACCTTCATGTCATTTTAAAAGACCTTTCTATAGACACCCCACACGCATAGGTTTGACTAAAAAATTTTTGAGAGCCCCCCCTTAACCATATCATTTTTTTAAATTTTATGTATAAGAATCGTAAAGCGGTAAACAGGATACTCATCGTTCTACCAAATTTCAACAGTGTGATGCTTATAGTTACAGAATAAAATGGCTGTGACATACGGACGGACAGAGAGACAGACAGACAGACAGACTTGACGAAACTATAAGGGTTCCGTTTTTTGCCATTCGGCTAAGGAACCCTAAAAAGTTGCAAATAAGGGTTCTCATTCATCTTTTTTCTATTATAAATACTACTGGGTCGATCTCGTTCATAATACTAATTTTCATCGCTTAGTTCAAAAATTAAAGAGGGGGGGGGGGTTGGAATTATACCACTTTGAAAGCATCCTTCTCACAAATGTTTCCATAGACATAGTTTAAGCCAAAAAAAAATGATTGTTTTATATGTATTTGAAAATTACTACTTAATTTTTTGTATGGGAATCGTAAAGCGGTTCACAGGATACATCTACCTCCCAAGTTTGAATGGGGTTATACTCTGGCATGAAAAGTATCAAGAATGACAATTTGACCGTATGTGATGAACCGTAAATCTACATTTTTTGACTCCGTTTTCGCAAAAATAACTAAATCACATGTCGTTGAGTGAATAAGTTGTGATTATGTGATTACCTACTTATTATGTTTTTTTTTGTATATACTAACAACATTGTCTTCTAACATTCAAAAATAATAAATTATTATTATTTTTATACATGTTTTTCTTTCTCCATTGTGGTAAGCAATGGGTAAAACACTTGACGCGGGACGCGGACTCAAGCCAAGCGAAACGGTGTGTTATGAGGTGTCAGTAGACAAAATTTTCTGGTGATACAGCAAGTGTTTAGAACGAGTAATACGACTTTTTCGAGAAGGGGTATGATTCGGTCGGAAATGTCTTGTGTTTTAACTTTTTAGTTTTACTATTATTATTATAATTATATTATAAAATATAACACGACAGCGTCAATTTCTAACTCACATTTCGTGAAACGATACAAATTACACTTAAAATAAATTTTAGAAGGAAAACAGTGTGACCGCGTGCGAGGTGCTTGAATAATAAACACGTAGTATAAATCTTCAGGTCCTTCTCTAATATGTTTATTCCAACAAAATAGTACAAAGATAGGACACAAAGTGAGAAAAGTACAAATAGAGCATGTATTCTGGCATACAGCTCTCTTTTACACAAATCAAAACCCTGATCAACAGTACAAAAACAGTGAGACAACATCCGTTTCCATAGCTGAACATTTACTTAAATATTTATTTGTAGCGATAAACAATCTGCTTATTGAATATGTAAATTCATTAATTATTTAGTTATTAATCGTACTGAATTTATTTAGTCCTTATGATTATTATTTTAATAGTTAAAATATTTAAAATAAATCAAACCTCCACCATTCAATCGTCACTTACTTTAAGCGCCAAAATGAACGTGATACGGCAAACATAAAAATCGAATAAATGTCCTTTCCTTTGGTGTCCTTTGGTGGACATTTCAGGCATTTTCATTAAACGTTTGTCTATATATATCCTTTAACTAATTATCTTATATATAATAGCCTTTCGTCATTAGGGTTTCTTTATTGACTGTTAAAAAATATTAACCAGTAAATTTACAATGTGTTCCGGTAGTTTATTAAAAATATTATACATTTCCCCAAGAAAGAATTACCAACCTTTCGAAGCCTGAATATCACCTTTTTTTCGTGAATGAATGTGAATTTTGCATACATACACTAAATTTTCATAAATATACTGAGAGGCTATACAGTTAATATTCGAATTTCTTAAAACACCTCCCGTACGGAATCCTAAGGTTTCATATTGTAAATAGCTCGCACGGCTCTTTTGTAATACGAAAATTGATTCTATATCAGCAGCCGCGCCCCACAGCAAAATGCCGTAGGACATTAAGCTGTGGCAATAACTAAAATAAAATAACCTAGCTGTTTCTACATCAGTCAAACGTCTAATCTTCCTTACAGCAAAAGCAGCTGAGTTTAGTTTCTCTGACAAGGCCTCTATATCCTTATATTTTGTCATGGGGTCCTTACCCCATTGTGGTTTGGAGTCTAAAGTGATTCCCAGAATGTTGTGGAGTCAATAGTATCAAGCGGTTTGTCTTTTATCTTGACCTGAGTTTTGATGCCTGTCGGACATGAGGCATCGTAAACATAACACATTTTGTTTTATTTCGTAGCAAGCGTATGTACACGAGACACAATAGATATTCTTTTGTTATGCGGTTGCAGAAGGAGATAGTTAATTAATTGTATCCCTAAATTTATCCAACCTATTTACTGAAACAGGCCTATACAAAGCTTCCACTGGTGTTTTTGCGGTATGATTGTGTTCAAAAAAGATCTTTTGATCACTATGGTCAGAACTGAGGCCAATTAAGATACCTTTTTCAATAATACATTTCATTTTCAACACAAAATATTTTTGTGGCCGTACTAGGGGTCACCCTTGTTAATTCTCTTAAGATATTTTAAATTAAAAGATTTTAAAAGAGTACGAAATTAAATGGCAGATTTTCGTTCCTTCAAAATATTCAAGTTTATGGGGAAACAATTATCTTCTCATTCGATTTTGAAACCTTGTTAATTGCTTCTTCCATAATTGGTTCAAAAAGTTGGTAACTAGCGTTTATACGCACATTAAATGATATTTTATTAAAATTATAAATAATCTGCGCTGCGCAGAAGCGTCAAACATTCTGTGTACGACATTAGATTTAAAATAATTAACCGGAGCGGTTCAGCCACAACTGGCTTATAAGCCGCTGCCTAGCATCGCACCCACCAGCCAAGTCATCAAAAAACGCTTCGTCATGAGCGGCTGTGTGCATGTTATTGTTCTGCTCTTGGTCGCTAGTTCTTACGGTGGGTGCGGTCAGTCCGGCTCTATTGCATATTGTGCAAGACACAACATGCTTTAACGATTTTCGCCACCATTTTGGGTTCATAATGTAGAACCCGGTGGGATAAAAGGCATCGGAATCTTGCCTTCAAGATTCGATAGTCCTTTCTACGCTGTTTCGGGAAGTCATATGCAGCTTGGTGACCTGTAACACAGGTTTTTTAATACCTACCACAGGCACCAGTCATCCACAGCTACTTTAAGAATTCATATTAGCTTAGAATTTATGTGTAACAACCCTTTTAATATTGTTGCTGTGGTGAAAATAAACGTTTTTTATTATAAAAAAAAAAAAGGTTATTAAAAAACTCTTCTGGAGAGTCTGGCTCTGCGTCAGGGATCGGTGTCATCATATATGCCCGTTGAGCATACCCTGAATCTCTTGCAACAAAATAATATGTATAGTCATGTATGAACCCTAATGTAACACGTGCGTGTATAAAAATAATCTTACCAAGTAAGTAAACATCTTCTCCGTTATTGCGCAGCTGCTCCAAATGAGACTTTATGTTGCTGTTAGCAAACGACTGTCGACTCGATAAGAAGAAGAAGAAGCAAACACAAAGCTATCATGAGTAGCCCCTCCAAAGCTTGGGTCTACATGCAATATATTTAAATCAGCGTCACTTATCTGCAAAATAATTAATTCTGTAAAATGACGTTAAAAAAAGGCTGATCGCAGTGTTCAAAAAAGGCTTAACGAAGTCGAAAACCACGTGTTAATAATAACACAACAAAACAACTAAGCGCGTCCTTAGCATACATTACCTATTAAGTTGATATTTATAAAATTATTTCGCTTTAAATTTCCGCTAAGTTGTTAATTGCCTGCTCCGGCGTCGCTTAGCGGAAATTTAAAGTAAAATAATTTTATAAATTTTAACTTAATAATGGATTTCCGCAAAGTAACGCCTGATTCCATTAATTACATTGCCTGTATTTTTTTTTTGTATCTGACTGTACGAAAATACGTCATAACTTTTGTTTGATTCCTAAATAAAGATATAATACTTAAGATAGTAGAGTTCATTGCGCCCATTTAGTGCCTATATTATAAAACTTGTACACATGTATACATCATCATATAACAAACTTTTTTTTCCTTTCTTGTTTACACTTAGCTTTTTGATATGAATCTGATGTAATTAGAGTAAAATTTTCACATCTATTAGTCAAGTAAGAAGTTTTAAAGATAGTAACAAAACTTTTTCACATTGGCCAAATCACAGAATTCTTCACAAAATAATTATTTCCCTAACGGATGTGTTTAACAATAGTATTTTGTTATACTTTTGGTTACGCGACCGCCGAGGATCTTTCGATCCGTGACCGTTTACAACTTGCTGAATGTTCTACAAAGAAATCCTAAAAGTTTTTACTAATTCGGTTAAGAATGTTTTATTAAAAGATGAAATATCTTAATTAATTTCATTTAACAATTCAGATATGTTCGTCGCATTCTGAAGAACGTATACAGCAAAAAAATAGTATATAATTTTGGAAATTGTTGAATTTAATTTAGTTTTAGGCCATCATCATCATTGTCCTTTTAAAAGATGAAAAAGATCATCAAAAGTTATAACTTTGACCAGAGGATTCATTCATCGAATTTCTAAAAAAAAAACTATCTATTATCGTCATTTTAAACAGTGCATTATTCACAGGCATATGCAAGTTCCCAACAGAATGCAGGGTCTCTTGCTGTTGGACCAGGGACAGCCGATTTTATGTTCTCAACGATACAGGTAAAATCATTACAATAACTGACTCCGTAGCAGTTATCTATACTTATATTATTACATATGTACACATTTTCTCCGTTTAAGTATTAATCAAATAAAAAACATGTATAGACATTACAGGTACTGAGGGGCCTCTGGACCCGTTTGTATGTTCGATGAACATGCATGGATTTAAGTATTAATCAAAATGTATAGACATAAGGGCACTGAGGAGATTCTAGATTCGTTTATATGTTCGATGAAAATTCATGGTTTTCAGTAATAATCAAAGGAAAGGCATTTATAGACATTAAGGGCACTGGACTCGTTTGTATGTTCGATGAATATGCATGGTTTTCGAGTTATTAATTTTCAGTATTTGCAATACGTGATTTTATGCCTAAGCTGTTGGGTTAATGGTCGCATTTTTTAAGGAGATAGGGGCAAATGTGTTTTTAAAATAAAATATCGGATAGGGGAGATAAATTCGGTAGGTCCGCTAGTAAAGAAATTTATTATTTATTTATTTTTTATTTTATTTCGAATACATTAAGTTCTTATTTCAGAATACACATGCGCGCAATTCACCTTTAGTGCCTCCACCACCACCACCACCATCACCGCCACCACGGTCGCCTACACGACCACCACGCTTTCAATGTAATTATACATTTCATATTTTATGCTTGAAATACGTGTCATAAAATACTTTTCTCTGTTTACATGCAGTAAACAGAGAAAATGCAATAAATACAAGTCATAGTTACAGATTGTTTATTTTGCAGCTCCCCTTAATAATCGGCGCAGTGGACACACCACCACCACGCTTTCAATTATACATTTCATATTTTATGCTTGAAATACGTGTCATAAAATACTTTTCTCTGTTTACATGCAGTAAACAGAGAAAAGAAAATGCAATAAATACAACTCATAGTTACAGATTGTTTATTTTGCAGCTCCCCTTAATAATCGGCGCAGTGGACGTTCAAGAATATCACCAGCACCACCATCGCAAAGGTGTTCTCAGCTAACCCTTTTATCAGAACGCCTCCTTGCATTGGAAGAGTCGAGAACAAGAATTGAATTAGTCCACGCGCAAAATCAAAAATAATTAATAACTACTCTAAAAAAAATAAACGAGGCTTGGGGCAAGCAATATGAAGCTCTTTTATTGCTAATAGAAAAAAAAACCGGCTAAGTGCGAGTCGGACTCGTCCACTGAGGATTCCGTGCCAAGGCCAACTTTAACTGAATTAGGGATCTACTTACTTCTATGAATCTTAAATACCACAATATTTTGTTGACAGCAAATATAACTTTGTTTTTCATAGTGTTTGTATGAAGTACAAAGTTATGTTTGCGGTTGTTGAAAATGTGCTAAATCTCAAAAACTACTAGTTCGATCTTGTCCGAATCAATTTTCTTTGAAAGTATTTGTTAAGTTCTACATTACATATTTTTTCAAAATTTTCACTTGCTTAGTTTAGAAATTAGATGGGGGGGGGGACGCCCATTTTACCACTTTGGAAGCGTCTAGCTGTGAAACGTAAGACTTTGAAAGAAAATGGTTTTAGGAACCTTCATGTCATTTTAAAAGACCTTTCTATAGACACCCCACACGCATAGGTTTGACTAAAAAATTTTTGAGAGCCCCCCCTTAACCATATCATTTTTTTAAATTTTATGTATAAGAATCGTAAAGCGGTAAACAGGATACTCATCGTTCTACCAAATTTCAACAGTGTGATGCTTATAGTTACAGAATAAAATGGCTGTGACATACGGACGGACAGAGAGACAGACAGACAGACAGACTTGACGAAACTATAAGGGTTCCGTTTTTTGCCATTCGGCTAAGGAACCCTAAAAAGTTGCAAATAAGGGTTCTCATTCATCTTTTTTCTATTATAAATACTACTGGGTCGATCTCGTTCATAATACTAATTTTCATCGCTTAGTTCAAAAATTAAAGAGGGGGGGGGTTGGAATTATACCACTTTGAAAGCATCCTTCTCACAAATGTTTCCATAGACATAGTTTAAGCCAAAAAAAAAATGATTGTTTTATATGTATTTGAAAATTACTACTTAATTTTTTGGATGGGAATCGTAAAGCGGTTCACAGGATACATCTACCTCCCAAGTTTGAATGGGGTTATACTCTGGCATGAAAAGTATCAAGAATGACAATTTGACCGTATGTGATGAACCGTAAATCTACATTTTTTGACTCCGTTTTCGCAAAAATAACTAAATCACATGTCGTTGAGTGAATAAGTTGTGATTATGTGATTACCTACTTATTATGTTTTTTTTTGTATATACTAACAACATTGTCTTCTAACATTCAAAAATAAGAAATTATTATTATTTTTATACATGTTTTTCTTTCTCCATTGTGGTAAGCAATGGGTAAAACACTTGACGCGGGACGCGGACTCAAGCCAAGCGAAACGGTGTGTTATGAGGTGTCAGTAGACAAAATTTTCTGGTGATACAGCAAGTGTTTAGAACGAGTAATACGACTTTTTCGAGAAGGGGTATGATTCGGTCGGAAATGTCTTGTTTTAACTTTTTAGTTTTACTAATATTATTATAATTATATTATAAAATATAACACGACAGCGTCAATTTCTAACTCACATTTCGTGAAACGATACAAATTACACTTAAAATAAATTTAAGAAGGAAAACAGTGTGACCGCGTGCGAGGTGCTTGAATAATAAACACGTAGTATAAATCTTCAGGTCCTTCTCTAATATGTTTATTCCAACAAAATAGTACAAAGATAGGACACAAAGTGAGAAAAAGAACAAATAGAGCATGTATTCTGGCATACAGCTCTCTTTTACACAAATCAAAACCCTGAACAACAGTACAAAAACAGTGAGAAAACATCCGTTTCCATTGCTGAACATTTACTTAAATATTTATTTGTAGCGATAAACAATCTGCTTATTGAATATGTAAATTCATTAATTATTTAGTTATTAATCGTACTGAATTTATTTAGTCCTTAAGATTATTATTTTAATAGTTAAAATATTTTGAAATAAATCAAACCTCCACCATTCAATCGTCACTTACTTTAAGCGCCAAAATGAACGTTATACGGCAAACATAAAAATCGAATAAATGTCCTTTCCTTTGGTGGACATTTCAGGCATTTTCATTAAACGTTTGTCTATAAAATATGATGTATTGAACATATCACAAAGAGAATGTGTAATTTAGTGTATAATAAAATGGGGTAACATAAGTCACTACATCATCATACGGCACAGTGAGTATGTGGTTTAGTGCTGAAGTATAGGTAATATTACAGAACTAACTAAATATGTGGGGCTGACTAGGATCGGGAATCGTCTTGTAACAATAGTTTTTTCAAAACTGGGATTCTAAAAAAAATACATGAGTTTGTTTTAAATATTGAGTCTTTTTTAAGGCTTGAGGTCGACTTCTGGGACACCATGTATTACATCCCAAACTCAAAAACATAATATTATATGTATATATATTATTCCTCTATAAAATAATGCAAATAGAAGTCATATAAGTAATTTAAGCAAACCTATTGAGGGCATTACACGTCCCGATATTAACCCTACCACAGCTTCGGGACAATTGTGGGCTAGTGTTGAGAAGAAGCTGCGCAACAAACTCAGTCACTATTCTCAATGCCTTTTTTTAAAAGGTTTACAATGTTTGTAGTGTTCATGCAAGTCCATACATTATTATCCTTTAACTAATTATCTAATATATAATAATGCCTTTCGTCATTAGGGTTTCTTTATTGACTGTTTTAAAAAATATATACCAGTAAGTTTACAATGTGTTCCGGTAGTTATTAAAAATATTATACATTTCCCCAAGAAAGAATTACCAACCTTTCGAAGCCTGAATATCACTTTTTTTTGTGAATTTTGCGTACATACACTAAATTTTCATAAATATGCTGAGAGGCTACAGTTAATATTCGAATTTCTTAAAACACCTCCCGTACGGAATCTTAAGGTTTCATATTGTAAATAGCTCGCACGGCTCTTTTGTAATACGAAAACTGATTCTATATCAGCAGCCGCGCCCCACAGCAAAATGCCGTAGGACATCAAGCTGTGGCAATAACTAAAATAAAATAACCTAGCTGTTTCTACATCAGTCAAACGTCTAATCTTCCTTACAGCAAAAGCAGCTGAGTTTAGTTTCTCTGACAAGGCCTCTATATCCTTATATTTGTCATGGGGTCCTTACCCCATTGTGGTTTGGAGTCTAAAGTGATTCCCAGAATGTTGTGGAGTCAATAGTATCAAGCGGTTTGTCTTTTATCTTGACCTGAGTTGTGATGCCTGTCGGACATGAGGCATCGTAAACATAACACATTTTGTTTTATTTTGTACCAAGCGTATGTACCTACACGAGACACAATAGATATTCTTTTGTTATGCGTTTGCAGAAGGAGAGAGTTAATTAATTGTATCCCTAAATTTATCCAACCTATTTACTGAAACAGGCCTATACAAAGCTTCCACTGGTGTTTTTGCGGTATGATTGTGTTCAAAAAAGACCTTTTGATCTCTATGGTCAGAACTGAGGCCAATTAAGATACCTTTTTCAATGATACTAGCATTTTAAATACAAAATATTTTTGTGGCCGTACTAGGGGTCACCCTTGTTAATTCTCTTAAGATATTTTAAAATAAAAATTTTTAAAAGAGTACGAAATTAAATGGCAGATTTTCGTTCCTTCAAAATATTCAAGTTTATGGGGAAACAATTATCTTCTCATTCGATTTTGAAACCTTGTTAATTGCTTCTTCCATAATTGGTTCAAAAAGTTGGTAACTAGCGTTTATACACACATTAAATGATATTTTATTAAAATTATAAATAATCTGCGCTGCGCAGAAGCGTCAAACATTCTGTGTACGACATTAGATTTAAAATAATTAACCGGAGCGGTTCAGCCACAACTGGCTTATAAGCCGCTGCCTAGCATCGCGCCCACCAGCCAAGTCATCAATAAACGCTTCGTCATGAGCGGCTGTGTGCATGTTATTGTTCTGCTCTTGGTCGCTAGTTCTTACGGTGGGTGCGGTCAGTCCGGCTCTATTGCATATATTGTGCAAGACACAACATGCGGTAACGATTTTCGCCACCATTTTGGGTTCATAATGTAGAACCCGGTGGGATAAAAGGCATCGGAATCTTGCCTTCAAGATTCCGATAGTCCTTTCAACGCTGTTTCGGCAAGTCATATGCAGCTTATTAAAAAACTCTTCTGGAGAGTCTGGCTCTGCGTCTGGGATCGGTGTCATCATATATGCCCGTTGAGCATACCCTGAATCTCCTGCAACAACATAATATGTATAGTCATGTATGAACCCTAATGTAACACGTGCGTGTATAAAAATAATCTTACCAAGTAAGTAAACATCTTCTCCGTTATTGCGCAGCTGCTCCAAATGAGGCTTTATGTTGCTGTTAGCAAACACAAAGCTATCATGAGTAGCCCCTCCAAAGCTTGGGTCTACATGCAATATATTTAAATCAGCGTCACTTATCTGCAAAATAATTAATTCTGTAAAATGACGTTAAAAAAAGGCTGATCGCAGTGTTCAAAAAAGGCTTAACGAAGTCAAAAACCACGTGTTAATAATAACACAACAAAACAACTAAGCGCGTCCTTAGCATACATTGCCTATTAAGTTGAGATTTATAAAATTATTTCGCTTTAAATTTCCGCTAAGTTGTTAGTTGCCTGCTCCGGCGTCGCTTAGCGGAAATTTAAAGTAAAATAATTTTATAAATTTTAACTTAATAATGGATTTCCGCAAAGTAACATCTGATTCCATTAATTACATTGCCTATATTATTTTTTTGTATCTGACTGTACGAAAATACGTCATAATTTCAGTTTGATTCCTAAATAAAGATATAATACTTAAGATAGTTGAGTTCATTGCGCCCTTTTAGTGCCTATATTATAAAACTTGTACACATGAGGTCGAATTGTGTTTTTTCCTAACATCCCCGTCAGGCGTTTAAGTCACAAAGTTTAATTCCTAAATAAATTTGTATTGACTACTTTTTTTTACAGAAAAGTGGCGTTTTTTCGGTGGTTTACAATGCGTACATGCACTCCATACCTAAATAATATCATAAGGTTACCGTTTCTTTTAAATAGAAGCGTGGCCAGGCTGGGTCGCATACGTCGGCCACAAAAATGTGCTATAACTGGTGAAATACTGCAGTACTTTTTTTTTCCTCTTAAGTACCAGAAAGTACGCACTCGTACAGCTTGCTGACACAACCACTGCCTTTTTTCGGCGCCGTGGCCGGGCGGGATCGTAACACACCCGCGGGATAGCGACAGCTTTTTTTATTTATTATTAAAATCAATATGTGCCAACTCGCGGGTCTACGCGATTTTATTGCCCCTCGAGTTGACAAATGACTCACATTGCGGACTTGCTAATAAACAAGTGAAAATTATAATTATATAAAACGAAAAGTCGTTCCCTAGCTATCCTAGGAATAAGCATTAAGCTTGCTCTTCCGCAATTAAGGCTTCGAAAGGTTGGTAATTATTTCATGGGAAAATGCATTAAGTTTTTCAATAATCAACCAGAATACATTGTTGACTTACCGATTAATAAATTTAAAACTGTCATTAAAGAAACCCTAATGACGAAAGGGTATTATAAAGCAGATGAGTATTTAAAACATAATAATGTATAGACTTGCATGATCACCACAAACATTGAAAACCTTTTGAAAAGAGCATTGACAATAGTGTCTGAGTTTGTTGCGCAGCTTCTTTTCAGCACTAGTCTACAATTGTCCTGAAGCTGTTTAGACTCTACGGTTTATGTTGGGACGTGTATAAGTGCGCCCAGTGGGTCTGTATGTAAAAATAAACGACTTTCAGGACTTCTTTATGACTTTTAGCATATTTTGGTTACACGCGATTTGTTTGAATGTACTAAGGCGAAGTTAGACTTTGTTAAGCCTTTGAAACAACGTGTAAAATTTGACAAATGACTGAGGAATCTTACAATGAGGACATTGCGGGCGTGGTATCCCTTTCGGCAGTAATAGCGTTCTTCTTGAACGAATGACCGCACTATCGCGATTAGAGTGCCATCCACACAGCCAATGACGCCCGGCATGCGGAATTTTTCAACAAATCTGCATAAAATTACATTTAATACATTTGAATAATACCATACTATACAGCAATTTATATTTTTTAATAGTATTTTGATACTATACAACCTTCTTGAACTTGTAAAAATACAACAGTGTCATATATACAATTATGATACAAGGATTCGAACCCTGTGTCATACGCACGTTAAAGATGGATGCAATTTACAGTACCATCAGAGTGACCTTGATATTCATGCGCGAATTATGTTTTGGATTGTTCCGATCCTTTATCCACACGTAATCTAAATTTAATCGATAAAATAATATCCCAAAGTGGGGTGAGTGACTTAGAGGGGTGAGTTATGCGATTCTCTTTGGAATAGTATTTATTCCATGAAATATTCCGAAGAATACCTATGGGTAAAGTATTAGGAGTCCTATCCAAAAAACACTGTAGATACTTTGTACTTATGTTAATAACCTTATATTAATAATCATTTCAAGAATAGGAAAATAAATGTTTGTTACCTTTCCTTTATTCTTTCCCGTTCGTTAACATTTTGTGGAAAGCGTATAAATTTTCGCACAACATTTTCATTGTTAATGGCGTCAATCACCACGCGAATTGCGCGAGATGTTGACGCCTGGGACATAAATGCAGTCTCTTTGTTGAGACCCTTTTGGTAAGAGCCTGTGGCGAGGAAAGCCAGTGTGTACAGAATCTAGAATAATAGTAACTGTATTTTGATAATTATAGATTACAAGTGTTCTAAAGATTAAAATGTGCGAATCGGTGCGTATGTCCAAAACCAATACACAAAAAAAAATATTTAAGTGAAGGCTCTCATATAACAAGCGTGAAATTTTCCCCCTTTTTACTCGATGTTATTTGATTACATAGCTAATGGTTCAGAAGCTTTTGTGCGTGAGTCTGACTCGCACTTAGGCGGGTTTAGGAATCAGCCTCGAATTCAGCGGGCAGCGGGGCGGCAGCGGCGGCGGCGCTTGTTGCATGCTCTCGCGCTGCTGTTTTCGAGAACTGGTCCATTTGGTTTTACGCATAAGATCCTGCTACTCCCACGCCGCCGCCACCGCCGTGCCGCTGCCCGCAAAATTCGAGGCAGAGGCCTTACTTTGTTAGATAGCCATTGCCTCAAATAGGACATGGTGAAGCGAAACGCAGTTGGATCGCTGGTTTTGAGTAAAGGAAACATGTAGCATGAATATAAACGCAAAAACTTTAGTTATGTAGCCTTGCCTGAATACTTGATTTCGGCGAATTCATCGGTCCAGTTAGTGAAAATGGGACCAGACCGTCGGATCCTTTCCAAAAAATACACATCAGGTCTTCCAGATTTTTGATTTATTGTTTGATCATGCATAACAAGTAAATAGTTAAATTTATGATAAAAGTATTTAAAAGAGCAGCACAAGCACATTCTTTAAATTGGTACTTGCAGAGAATTTGGGAATCAGGGACAAAGAGAACCTGGTAACATGAATTCGGGGCTTATGACTAGCAAATACAACAAGAGAGTGATTTATTTGGCTTAGCTACAAGTAGATCGGTTACTTAGCATTCTGCTTAGAAAGGTAGGTAAGTAAGAGTTTATCGAGCACTTTACCAAAGCATCTTGCCCATTTATTCAGAACATGTAAGTTGCATAAATAACCCACGTACCTTCATCCGCCTTGTTATACCGCCCGCACGAAGATTTTCCGGTACTAAAGGTGCTAAATGCACCTCCAGCATTTGGAGTAAATCCTCGGTCAGGCGTTATTTTTGCACAAAATCTATATCCCGGAGCATGATGCTCCCCGAAGCAGCCCGTATTTGATCGGCATATTGACGACGTTCTGCGTCGTCATTCTGTTTGGCTGTTTCCAAAAGCAAAATCTTTGTTGTTATGCTTGCCATTGCTTGTAAGAATAAATAATTTATCTGAATTATGTTTCAAGACAATTTATTATTTTAATAATCTGATGTATGTATGTCAGGCGAACGTCCAAAGCGATGTCGTGAATCGGGCGAAGTGCGTCACGGTTATATATGCAAAAAGTATTTTAAACGTAAAGCCGTAAAGTAAGTTTTTGCATAACCGTAACATTAACAGAGGCGAGGCGAGCGCAAATAGCAACGGTGAGGCGAGGGCCTGAGCGAGATCAAATGAAAGGTGAATTTACCATAGAGAAAAAAACAAAAAAATGGTATAATGAAGGTAAAAAAAAAAGATATAAAAATAAAAGATTAAAATCACTTATCAATTAAATGATGATGATGATTTCCTTCTCAAAGTGTCCGTTGACAGTGACACTTTTTGGTTGCCTCCTAGCGTGCGCACGAATGTGAATAGCAAAACCGAATTTCGTTTTAAATATGGGCCTATATAATTCACCAGGTTGTTTCATGCATGAACGTACCTTCGTACGTAGGCTTCGGTTGCATCTTCTTTACGTAACGACGTTTTTCCAGGTCTTCGAGGCGCATTTCTTCAAACTTTTCTACATCTTTCCGACTTTCCGAATACTTTGTTGTTACTCAAGTCTTTGCAATGCGAGCCTTTCCCACTTTTCTGATGATATACCGCGATCAGTGAGGTGCATTTTCAAGTCATTTTTATAGGTAACGAAGATATTGGCCATCTGCTCTGCGTTTTCCTTGGATAAACTCTCCGTAGAAAACTCCTACGCACACGCACTATTAGGTGTCCACACCGTCGTGATTGACCCTTGATAAGTAGTGACTTAATGCCAATCATGCCAGACCGCTGAAGAATTTCAATGTTAGGAACTCGATCCTACCATTTTACGCGAAGAATTGCACGTAAGCTGTTCATATGAAAACTGCCTAAGCGTTAAATGACATTTTTGTAAAAGACACAGGTCTCTGTTGCGTAAAGTAAAATAGATAGAACTATCGCGTTATAGAAAGCCAGCTTGGTTTTTAGCTGAATATCGTGTGAGTTTCAATCTCTAAGACTCGAACCTCCGTAAACGGCAGCTGCTCTGGCAATGCGCGAAGCTATCGTCTCTAGGCGAATTTCGCTACGAATCATGCATGCATCCAAGTTAGATGAAACCTCCTTGTTGAGGAAGGAGGAGGTTTTCGATGAAATACATGATCAGTGTCTTTCCAAATCCACTGTGCTGGATTTGAAAAGATCAAGGCCTTTCCTACGGTCTTTCCAACCTCCAGGTCAAGCCTGCCTCTCCACTAATTTTCAGCGAAAGCTGAACCGAATCAGCTGAAAATTAGTGGGGAGGTAGCTTCGAACTAGGAAAAGGACAAAGGATATTTTTTATTCCGTTTTTAACTATATTACTCATATCATTTCAGTGAATGATTTTGCGCATGTTTAAAAACATCATTTGTGCACATTTAGGTGTGTCCACACCGCCCGGCGGCATTGTGTCGATGGTTCTGCCGCTCATACCGAAAAAAAAACTAAAAATCTAGGCTGCAGCGGCATATTCTATAGAAAATAAGGATAGGTACTATGGTATATGGATACTATTGTATCAGACATTCTTGACGTATGGATGCCGGCAATGCCGCCGGGCGGTGTGGATACACAATTTTAGTGACACAAATGTCAATGTATTTGCTTTATGGTTGCCATTAGCTATTTTCAAGCATAAATAAAAAAAACAGCTCTAAATTCATCATTATTTCTTCAACTCTAGCCAGCAAAAACCTTGAAATTATATCCTTGATGTTGCCAATCAAGTAAATGTTGCTGCGTCGTCAAGACACTAAGGAAGTATGTCCTGGTTTCAGGAACATGTTGTGCTACTCGTAGGCACGCGAGCGCTGGGGTTTAACCAGAAAACGGTCTGAGCAAGTAACAATTCCATAAAGGAACTTGCCATTTATTATGGTACCCAATGGTTTAGTTTAGCAAACAAGTAGTTTGTTATTTGTGAGAAATCTTGAATTAAGTACCTACCTAATTATTGTAATGAAAAAAAAAAGGAACGGGCATACACCAGGTCAACAGTGGAAAACAAAAACACAGCAATTGGCACATGTACCAGACCGAATCATTGCTGTTTCATGTAGTACCTACCTTTAAGTGTATGATTTAAATAAAAAATGCATTTGGACAAATGACTTTAATAATACAGGATCACTTACTCAAACCTATAGGAGCTGCTCTACTTAGTTCAATCATCTTGATGGGATTCTCCCTCTAGCTCTTTTAGTCTTTACGTTGGCACAAATAATCAAGTTCATCTTGGAATAGGATAACCTTAATAACAAAGTAAGAACGTGACATATGCATATTGTTGACAAACGAAACGATATTTAAGCACTGGGTTGTATTTGGAACTGTACTCACTCTCAGTGATGCTTAGATAAAAATATAAATAGCTTTATATAATTTTTAACATGTCTGATGTCATCTCATAATAATCCACTGGACATAGAATCTGGAACAACATCAAACAATAAATAAAGGTTATAATTTATAAGCCTACGATATTTTATTAAATTAATTGATTACACTGTTACATAGTAAAAATGGAACCTTTCTTTTAACTTACCTCCTGCGATAGTTTAAGGTTTTTATTGCATTCTTTCGTCTCATTCCTGCACTGCAATTCGTTTTTCATTGCATTTAAATTTGTTTCATGAATCTTGAGATTGATTTGTAGCTACCAAAACAAATATTTCATCAAGTTTGACACTGGCGTTGACAGCTTAGAAGTATTATTTTCCCGTTGCCACAGATTATGTAGCGATTCGGTTTGTTAAGCTCATTAGCTCAGCAATTTCATCTTTCCAATTATTTTTGTTTTGATTCTTAATTTGTTTAATTTGCTTCCAATTAATTCAGAGTACAAATATTATCCCTTTTAAATATTTATCTAAAATTCAATTAGATTGTAATAGTTTTTATTCTACGTGTCTATGGTCGTTTGGTCAAATGCAGTGACAGTGACAGTTGGTGATATAAAAGTACTGGTCAGCAGATTCCGGGTCTTTTTTGTTGGATTTTGCGTCGTGAAGTTCACACCAACCTTTCTACCGCCCAACAGTGCCACCAGCTTCATAGATCAGTCCCCGAGACCGTTACTCAATTTCAAATCTTTTAATTGTAAGTATTTTCGCATTCGGTGCGATTTTCCAATTCTCTTTGAGTTCGTTGAGGTTGTGTTGTTTCGAAAACTAACTTTTTGTGGTATTTCCCTCGTCCTCGCAGAATTCTTGGAGGTCACAGGAGACGGCGTGGCAGGCGTGATCCAGCAGAAGACTCGGCGCTGAAATCCGTCATTCCAACCCCTTTTGAGGTAAATTGTTCATTTTTATTCTTGCTGGAGGGTAGATGAAAAGGTCGCGCCCTATTGTTACAAATTTAGGTTTTCCATTCCAAATTCACTTTATTTAATATTTCCCATAGCATTATTGAAGTAAATTCAGATTTGAAAAGCATTTATTTAAGATAATTTCCCCTCTTTATGAATATTTTTAGTACTGGTTGTGACAAACCATAAAATAGGTCTTTTGTCACTTTCCAGGGGTTTTTTTGGTTTTGCTTTGATTAAATCCCATTACCTCCTCTTCGGGTGCCTTCGGGATCTATGTTTGCGGAGAACCCTGGCCTGCCAATTCCGCTCCAGGGTCTCCGATTTCTCTCCGGCCCGAGGCATCTACCTCGATAACCCGTATAGGGAACTTTACTCTTTCTTATAATACGGTGCTGCACCCAGCAGTGCCTGGCGCCCACACCTTCATATTTATTTAATTTTTACATTACTTTAAGTTAAAATTGTGATTGCTCCCTAAATCGTTTTATACTTATCGGCGCCGGTCTCACCCCAAAGTCTACCCACAACTCCCATTGTGTTCTGCCATAGGCTAGACCGGCTCTTTTTTTTCTAATACAGTTTAGTTCATTTATTTAATTAATTCCTGAATAATTCTGTAATTCTTTCTTGACAATAAATATTGTTATTCAAAAGTTTTTTTTTTATTATTTAACAACACGTATCATAATGCTAAGCCAAAGCATTGTTCTATTCAGTACCTTTGGTTAGAGTTAGACCGTAGTGTTAAAGTTGGATGAACGTATCATTCTCTTTGAGAGTCTAAACCACTAAGATTTTCCCTTAAAAATAGTTGCAAGAAATTGCTCCGGCGTAAACTTGATACTCGCTCAGGCAGTTTTTCTGGAGAAAATGTATATCTCGCAAAATTATGCTCCAAGATCCAGCTTATATTACTGTGGCGGTTCCAGGAGTCTTGACAACGCAGAGTACCACAAGCTCAATCGGAATCTTCGAGAGCTTTATTTTTTGATGTGTGATGGCCAAATTTGATGAAATCATTTTTTGATTTATTGCAAAAAATATGTTGTGGTGTTTTGCTGTTGAGGTCACTGGAGCTTATTTTATGATGATTTGGAATCAAAGGCACTTGATTTAAACTTAAACTTGATATTTATTGCGTAAGTAATATAAAATGATACACAGACGTGGTGGTAGGAAGAAGGTTTTCATAGACAATTAGTGTTACCAATAACAGAATTAAAAATAAGTCTTAATGTTGCTAGTATTTTGGGGTTGCAACATGCTGCGCCGCCACACGAAAGGTGAGTTAAATAATTTTAAAGTAAGTTAACTTATTAGAACAGGTTTACTTATCGACCTATCTTAAATTTAAATTAACAAAAAAGGACAAAGATGTGTTACACATTTCCTTAAACTGGATAAGCGATAATGTAACTTGTGTTTTGGAATATACAATAATCTTCACATAAATACAAATACCTGGTATTCTATAAAACCAGCAGGTTAGGGTTACAAACAATATACAATTATTAATTATAGTCCATTGAATAAAAAGTTCTAGAGTGCGTGAGTTAGTAACGTAAGATGTTTCTTCGGAAACATGTCAAGAGTCCCTATGTAATAAACATACTAAAACCCCGGGACACTAGGAGCAGCCCCGGAGTGGGGGGAGGGAGGGAAAGGGTATTTTTTTTCATTTTTCGCTTAAATCTCAAAAACGGCACATGTTAGAGAAAAACTTTCAAGGAAAAGTTGAAAGGCCATAAAATTATCTACAACTTGTAACTCAATCATTTTTTCCTATATCCTACTATTTCTGAGTTACACGCAGTAAAAAATGATTTTGGCTCAAACAATTTCCCCATACTACATACCCATGTTTATCACATCAATCGATCAAAAAATATTTCTTTCTTCCAAAAAGCTCAAAAGTGCAACTTGTGACCGGTACTGATAGATTGCTCTTAATTAGGTCTATAATTGGTAAAAAAACACATTCCTCCATGGAAGCCTTTAGGAGGAATCGATTGTCAAAATATTATATTAGGTTAGTTTGAGTTACTGAACTTGATCTTTTTTATTTTTTTCTTCCAAAAAGCTCAAAAGTGCAACTTGTGACCAGTATCGATAGATTGCTCATAATTAGGTCTATCATTGATAAAAAAAACAGATTCCACCATGGAGGCGTTTAGGAGGAATTGAATTTTATTAGGGTAGTTACGATACTTGAACTTTTTATTTTTTTTCCTCTAGAGCCTCTCATATGACATCAATGTCCCAACATTATCCGTTGTTCGGATTTTTTCGATGAAGTTTCACACGTAGCATGGGAAGGGGTCCGCCCTCGTTAAGCTTATGCTAAAGTTTGCTTATGTTTTCGAATTTTTCACCTTTCATGGGATGTAGCTCGAAAACGGCTGCTAATAGAAAAAATGATTTAGGTACAACTTGTAGATAATTTTATGGCCTTTCAACTTTTCCTTGAAAGTTTTTCTCTAACATGTACCGTTTTGGAGATTTAAGCGAAAAATGAAAAAATGGACCCTTTCCCCCCCACCCCCCACTCCGGGGCTCCTCCTAGTGTCCCGGGGTTTTAGTATGTTTATTACCTAGGGACTCTTGACATGTTTCCGAAGAAACATCTTACGTTACTAACTCACGCACTCTAGACCCCCCTTGGAGGGACTCATTCAATGGACTATTAGTACAAATTAGAAAGCAGTAAATATTTTAAGTGCAAAAATAGATAATAATAGATATACACAAATTGAGTAGTATACATACATGTTTCTAGTCCGACAAAGGTAAGGGACAAATGCCTGACAGTGATCTCAAATAAGTTTTACCATTAGGGGCCAGTACTTCAAAAGCTCTTACCTTTCCGTCCCTACCAGGGAAAACCTTTGCTATACGGGCCATAGGCCAATACAAAGGAGCCAGGTTAGGTTCTTTAAGAATAACCAGGTCACCTTCAGTAATATTGGGTAATGAATCACGCCACTTAGGTCGCGATTGTAAAATATTCAAATATTGCTTACTCCACACCTTCCAGAATTGCTGCCTAATTTTTTCAATAGAGTGCCAATAACTTAATCGATTGTCAGGTATATCTGTTACATCTTTTTGTGGATAAGTAGTTAATGGTGTACCTATTAAAAAATTTCCAGGAGTTAAATATGCGAAATCGGTAAGACTAGAAGAAGTAACAGGTAGGAGAGGCCTTGAATTTAACACTGCCTCTACTTGATTCAAAATTGTAAGCAGTTGTTCATAAGTGAATAAAGATTTAAGCATTGCTCGTTTCAAGTGATACTTAGTACTCTTTATTCCGGCCTCAGCCAAAGAAGCAAAGACAGGTGAGTAGCTAGGTGTAAAACGAAAGGTTATGCCCTGCTCAGATGCATATTGTTGCACGTGACCTTGATGATCTGGTAAATTATTTAATTTATATAACTCGGTCAATTGAGTACTTGCCGAACGGAAAGTGGCCGCGTTATCACAGAAGACCTCGCTGGAAATACCTCTCCTAGCAATAAAACGTTTCAAACATGCAAGAAATGATTCTGTTGTGAGATCAGATACTAATTCTAAATGAATAGCTTTGGTGCTAAAACATACGAATAAACATATGTAACCTTTTGTAATTAATGCGCGTCTGACTCTAGAATTTTTTACTTGTATAGGTCCAGCGAAATCTACTCCAACAACTTGAAAAGGTCTCGATGCGGTTACCCTCTGTCGAGGCAAAGAATCCATCAACTGCTTCGCTGCTGTCATTTTAAATCTAAAACAAATTATGCATTTATGAGTTATTTTCTTAACTTGCCTAATCCCATTAACGAGCCAGAACTTTTGATTTAAACTAGCCAAAAGTAGTTTAGGTCCTGCATGAAGTAACCTGAGATGTTCTCGAGCTATGATGAGGCTTGTTATCTTAGATTGCTTAGGTAGAATAATGGGGTATTTTTGATCAAAAGGTATATCTGAGTTCTGCAAGCGTCCACCAACTCTCATTATTTTATTTTCATCGAGAAAAGGATTAAGGGGTTTTAAATTACCTTTTATATTGTTACCTTTTAGAAGTGATTCCATTTCATCTTTATTATGAATGTTTTGTTCGCGTCTAATTATTAAAGACAAGGCTTTATCTAATTTTTTACTAGACAAAGACTTTTTTGGCGAAATAGAGTTTTTGGACTTAACAGCCTGGCAAAATCTCAATACGTAGGCCAGTATACGTGTCATTTTAGTAATGTCAGAAAATTTATCCAAATACTGATAAATATCGTTTTGCGTTTGAGTTACAAGTACCACTTCAACTTTACTTACGCTTTTGTCTTCGGGCTTCATTTCGGGAATAATTTCTGCCTCAGGTAATTTATATGAATCAGTATTAAATTTATACTCCCTATCAAATAAAAATGAAGGCCCATTCCACCACAATGAGCATTCGGCTAAATGGTGAGGATCCACACCTTTGCTAACAAGGTCTGCTTGATTATCTTTTGTCTGCACATACAGCTAACTCCATCTCTCTGTAAGTCTTTGAATTACTCTAACCCTATTCGAAACATAAGCTTGGAGCTTTGGGGGTTCCGTGTTTAATCATGCCAGTGCAATTTGAGAGTCAGAAAGTAAGTATGTTTCGTCAATTTTGACTTTGATCGATAAAGTATCATGGACCTTGACTATTAAATGGCTAAATGGTAAACATGCATTTAATTCCAACCTGGGCACAGTTAGAGGTTTCGCCGTTGGATTTGTTCTAGATTTAGAACAAAGTAAATGAAGTTTAGCGTCACCTTTATCAGTTACTACTCTCAGATAGATGCAACAGCCATAGCCGGTTGTAGATGAAGCGTCACAGAAACCAATAAGCTGAACAGTTGCAGAGCGCGGGATAGGAATATTCCTATTAATGTGCAGAGGTTTCATATCAGACAAGCTATTGACAAAGTTAGACCAATCCAAAGCAAGCCCTTCAGAGGGTGTATCATTTCAATTAAGCTTTTCGGACCAAACCTTTTTCATAAATTCTTTAGCTTTAATAACTATTGGACTAACAAGTCCCAGAGAGTCGTAAATTTTAGTTATGTAACTTAATATGTCTCTCTTAGTTATTTTTTCTTTTGAAATTACTTGAGGACATTGCATTGTGAAACAGTCTTTCCTAACATCTATTATGAGCCCTAAAGTTTTGATATTAATATCCTTTTGCAAGTCGAGGCATCCAAACATTTGCTTATTAGGTGGAATGTTTGACAAAATGTTTGGATTGTTTGATGACCATTTATGGGTTTCGAGACTAGCTATCTTTAACATATTCATAAGTTGGTCTTTGGCCTCACAAACAATATCTAGACTAGAACTTGAAAAGCAAACATCATCTACGTAAGTACAATTTTTTATAATAAATGAAGCCAAAGGCCACTTGTTTTCATATCTATTTGCTAATTCAAACAAGCATCTTGTGGCTAAATAACTTGAGCTTTTAAGACCGTATGTGACACTGTCTAAACGTATACATTTAAGAGGCTTATTTGGATTAGGTCGCCATAAAATGTTTTGTAATATAGTATGTTCAGGGTTTAATTGAATGTTTCTAAACATCTGTTTGATATCGGTGGTAAAAGTGTAGTCATCAAATCTATACAAGAGGATAATATCAAGAAGATCTCTTTGAACCACAGGTCCATTCATAATTACATCATTGAGTGAAAGCCCTTTGTTTGTTTTCATAGATCCATCAAAGACAACTCGAGTGCGAGTGGTTGAACTATTCTCATTAATGACTGCATGATGTGGTAAATAATACACTGGCTCAGTATTTAAATTTGATGAACCAATGTCCACATAATGGCCATGTCCCAGATCTACATATTTTAATGTATGCGTTTTTCTAAACTAAAAAATCTACACAATGCTAAGTTAAAAGAATTGCCTAAGGTATCTTTGATATCATTTAATGGCAATTTCAAAGGCAAATCTACTTGAAACTTATTATTTTCTAGCCTAATAGTAGACAGAAAGATTTCTTCAGCGAGATCTTGCTCACTAGACTTTTCACTCAAGAATTGAGGTACGCTTTCAGTCTCACAAAATTTATTAGTTGTTTCACTAATATCAGATTCGCACTGCAAGCAGTGAAGAGATATGGGATCAGTGTTACATATTGTGGGCAAGTTCCCAGCTACAACGACGCCTAGCTTGGTATTAATAAAATATGGTGCCTGTTTGTCCGGGTTAGCCTGCACTAGGCTGGGCTGCAGCGGATTACTGGGCTGCGCCGGCTGAACGACCATACTCGGTACTTGGCTGCTTGATGTCTGGAGGCTCGACGCTAAGTTGCTCGAAGGCAGCAGCAGCTGGAAAAATATGTCAGACCAATAAGCTCCAATATAGCTGAAGGTACAAAAAAATCATTGTCAGCTAGCTCAATGTTGGGAGGGATTGTTATAGTAGTGAGGTCAATTTAGACTGAGGCAGGTTGCAAGTAATATTATCAACCACACAAAAGTTTACACAAGTTTTAAATTGAGACTTCAAAGAACAAACTTCTAAAGGTATTGAAAATCTGGCATTATTTTTTAAGTTTGAGATGCCCACAATACTGGTATTTGTTTGTGTGGGTGTCCTACCCAGTACCTCTACTACCTTACTGGTCACAAGTGAGATTTGTGACCCTGAATCTAGGATTGCCTTTACATGCACCTCCTTGCCGTCTTTTCCAAATAATTTCACTTTGGCTGTAGGGAGTAAAACATTATTAAATTTGTTCCCCGATAACAGAGTGACTGGTCCAGCTTTTTGTACTTGATTATCGGTATGGAGTAGCGTATTGTGACGCTGTTTGCAGACTCCACACTTGAAAAAATATCTACATTTGTTTTCGTGCAAGTTTAAACAAATTTTGCATATTTTTTTATTATTCACAAATTCAACCCTTTGTGTTGCCGGAAGTAATTTAAAAGTTTGGCATAAATGAAGTTTGTGCTCAGTATTTTGACAGTAAAAACATGAATTTATCTTACCTTCTATTGCTGCAAGATGAACTGCCCTTGGTTTATTATCCTTAGCTGGAACTTGAGAGTTTTCCACAGCCAGGGCTCGCTTTTCCATGAAATCCAGCAGCTGTTGCATGCTCGGCTCTTTATCCAGATCCCTTTCCAGTTGATAAGCTCGGCTGGTATATGCATCTAGTTTCCGGGTAATAATATTAATTAAAATTGGATCCCAACTACTTACATTCACTTCTAAGTTTTTAATAGCAGCTAAACTTTGCCTGATAGTTGAAATAAATTCTCTGATACCTTGAGATGTTGACTTTGAGATGCTAGGCATATCCAACAACTCATTTACATGCTCAGATATGATTCTATATTTGTTATAAAATCTATTTTCCAACAAACATAGTGCCTCATCATAGCTCTGGCTAATTAAAGGTAAGTTTTTAAATAATTCATAAGGCTCGCCATTGAGAAATGAACGTAGGTAGTGCAACCTTTGCACATTGTCTAAAGAATCGTTGTTGTGAATTACAGACTTGAATAAGTTGATGAAGTTAACATAGTCAGTGTATTTACCTGTGAATTGTGGTATATTTACTGTAGGCAGCTTTGTAGGAGCAGTGTATTTCGGTTCTGACTTTGTTAATAAAATTTCACGTTTACAAATTTCGTCCTGTAGTAACGCGATGAGACGGAAATATTTATTTTCCATATCAACTGTATTCTCATTATCCGCGCTATCAAGATAACATATTTTTTTATTTAACATCTCTTACTCGCGGAATGACGATTCTAACCTGGACTTTCTTTCGCTTAAGTTGTGAATACTGACTTCGGATAAATTGCCCTGAGCTATGAAACTTTGTAGTCGAGTTATGCTTCCCTTTATATAGCCCCTAGAAGCTACTAGCTCTTTGATGTTAGTTTCTTCAGCCATTGTGTAATAACTGTTACTACTACTACAACTTTCTATTGTATAAAATAAAACTTAATGTTCCTAAAAGTTTGCTGAAAACACTTCACTTTGCAGGACAAACACACGCTTCAAAAATGGCGTCCGTTGGATTGGATTACGGAGAAATTTAGTGCACATGCGCAGAAGCCAACTTCACACTTGTTGTTTATTTCACGCCGCGCTGTTTCCGCCGATTCTAGCGTCGAGCGCCACCTTGCTTCGGCAGCGAAGATAAACTTGTCGTCTTTTTCTCTCTTACGTGAATGCCCTTAGCCGCTCGAAGTTTGTCTCGTTCTTTCGTCTAAGTATAGATACCGGTTGAAGAAATTCTCGGGGAACTATTATGTTGCACTATTTCCCGCCAAGCCGAAAAATGGGAAAATATCTTGTAAATCTTGTATGCCTCTTTTTTGTTCTTATTTTTACAGGTTCTTTGCTTTTGTATAGTACCTATTGGACGACTCTGAGCTTGTAATAAACGTGCAAGCTGGAATTCGCAGAGTTGCCACGGCGTGGTTCTTAGTGTACCGCTTCCTTTTGCATTCCAATATTCCTCCTTTTGCGAGTAGGACCATTTGTTGTGGACTGTAGGTTTTGCTGTTGAGATCACTGGAGCTTATTTTATGATGATTTGGAATCAAAGGCACTTGATTTAAACTTAAACTTGATATTTATTGCGTAAGTAATATAAAACGATACACAGACGTCAGTGGTGGTAGGAAGGTTTTCATAGACAATTAGTGTTACCAATAACAGAATTAAAAATAAGTCTTAATGTTGCTAGTATTTTGGGGTTGCAACAAAATATAATATTTTATGCAAATAGGTATTGACGTCTTGATAAATAATCTTGACATGACTCTTCACGGATATATTTCAGACGATGTTGTGAATAGGCGATGTCCGTATTTACAGTGCACTTTATAGTCAGTAGATACAGTGCAATGTTTTGAGTTTTGAACGGTATAGGTAAAAAAATAGGTACTGTATTTTTTTAAATACCTTTGTTATGTAGGTATTATGAAAATTTGACGCTCACAGTATTATTTTTATTCTTATACAAGAGGAAATAAGAAATTAAAAATTTTTTCTTGTTCATTTTATTAATTCTGTTAGCAAGTTGATGGAGTCATGAGGAAAACCCTCATTCATACGGTCTCTCATCTTCATTACCTTCAAGGACCCAAAAAAAATGATAAAAAATTAGTTTCACAACTTTTTTTCCCTTCTAAATACTACTTATCATTTATTCACTGTGACATCGACTGTGGCGAGTCTGCAGCTTTGGCGATGCTATAATTTTTCAACTGCCAAACGCTTCAAAGTCCATAGAAACGTGTCAAATAATTCGCCCGGGATTAGTTTCAACTCACGCCGTTTGAGGCTATCGGCGCTAGATTCGATCGATAGTTTGTGAATACCAATTTCTCGACCTAGGCGAAGGTCCATATATGGATCAGTGTCGAGGTTGACTTAGTGAATCAACAGGCTGTTTTTAATTCAATATGATACGAGGGTCGTTCTTCTTTTTTACCGACAATGGACATGACTGATAAATCAATATTTTGCATTTACTTATCATATTAGTAATCATTGGTAATATTGCCTAAATTGTTGTGTGAGATATCATTTTTCAGGTGGTCTATCTTATGATGTCGAATTAATTTATAAGCAAACAATATCGATTAAAATGTACACCTCCGTCACGGTCTTCAAAAATAGAACCACTTACACCTCCGTCACGCGATGTAACTTTTTTCGTAAGTTGAATAATTAAGAGAAGTACCTACGACATGATAACATAATTCCTAATCTATCATACATCAGGAATATTTTCATAGTTTGAAGTACTCATATTTTTGTTTTTATAATTATACATTCGTGTTATTGTGGACAATTTATTGTCGGTAAAAAAGAAGAACGACCCACGAACCAGTTGCAAAATGGTATCGAAGTTGGTGTTCCATAAATGTCAATGCCTGATATCTTGTTCTTTTGATGCGGAATAAATCTAAAAGATTGGCAATTAAATGTCTTCATCCAGGCGTCTGAGCCAGGCTCCTAGAGATCTCGCATATCTAGGCTGATAACGAATCGTAAGTGACGCTGATACAGGGTGGGCCCTAAGGGTGTTGGCAATTTGAATATTGAATAAAAAAAAAACTACACAAAAAACAAAAAATATTTATGTTTTTGAAAAATAGAAATCTTGGAATTTTTTTACTTAAAAATAATGTTGTCCAAATGACGCCTCTCGGCTGCTTGGCACTCTTGAAACCGAAGTCTTAGATTTTGGAAAACTCGTCGAAACTTTGTTCTCGGTATATTGTTAATTTCCCGAATAATGTTTCTTTTCAGCTCAAAATGTCTCGGATTATTCTCATAGACTACCGATTTGAGGTAACCCTATAGAAAAAAATCACAAGGAGAGAAATCGGGGCTAAGTGGGGGCTATTCAATATCTCTCCTTTTGGAAATGAGTTTTCCGGGGAATACATTTTTCAATAGGTCTATCTATGGATACCAGCTAGAATTCTAATAATTGTCGGCTCAAACCATTACTGCTTACCGTCTTTCATATGGCCGTATTCAAAGAAGTATGGTACAACAATACCAGTAGACGTTATTGCAGGCTACACAACGAGCTTAGGACTGTGAAGTGGACATTCATGCAAGCGCCGTAGGTTAGTCTCGGAACAGAACTGACAATTCTGTTTGTTGACATGTCCATCAAGATGAAAATTCGCCTCATCACTGAACATCATGCATGTTGTGAAAATCGTTAAACCGGTCGAGCATCAGATTGACAAAGTTGAGACGGTTATTGGCATCAGCTGGTTTTAATTCTTGGACAAACTGGATCTTGAAGGCCTTCAAATGTAAGTCAAGCTTTAAAATTCGTCTCAAAGTCGTTCTTTTGATGCCTACAGTCTGACTTCTCTTTCGCGTTGACTGTTGCGGATTTCGCTGAACGGAAACACGAACTCGCTCTACAACAGCGGCCGTCCTTGAAGAAACCGGGCGATCACAAGGCGTAATTTTTACTGTCGGCCGGGTTGTTTCAAACATCTTGACCCATTTTCGTTTCACATTGGCACTCGGATTTTCAATTAAAGCGCGCAAACCGTGTTTATTTCGATATAACCGTCTTGCAAGGAGCACTGATCTATTGTTTTCATAATACGCTCGAACACAAAACGCACGCTGCTCCCCCGTGTACGGCTCCATGTCTACTAAATTTCCACGAGGCGACGCGGCTAGCAACATGTCCCTCCCCCAACCCCGCGCTACGCGTTCCCGTGAAATAAAGGAATCATATTGCCAACACCCTTAAAAGGCCCACCCTATTATATCCGGATTTCATCGTAGGTGACGCAATAGTTTTCTTGGAAAATCAAAAAAACTAGCCTCAGACAGCCAGATTTTCACATTTTCTGACTTTCCAGATCTCATTGATCAGAGGGTTTCAGGGCGATGTTTCTTATAAAATGTGTTGTCACGCGTAGGTGACGGTTATCCGAAAGTGTCATTCATTTTAATCCAATACTTTTGAGAAATCATGCTAAACGTGTGGCTTAGACAGCCTGATATCCGGTAATCTGTAACTTGTTTTTCTCTATATTACACGAAAGATTGATGTGACGTGGCCTCATATTACAAAAAAATGTAAGTGACGGCTCTATATGCCGCCAATCAAAAGTTATAAGCATTTCAAATGTTTCCCATACATTTATGCATTTGGGTGGTCACACTACGCACTTTTTATGGAAATGAAAAGACAATTTAGTAGAAAATGTAAGCAAAAGCCCTCTGTTAAAAAAAAAATATTTCAAGGCCGATGCTTTCTCCTGCTATTTAAATATGTAATGTCGTAGTCAATTACTACGACGGAGAAAAAAAATATGATAGAGTGAATTCAGAGTGAATTCTGAAAGTTTATTATTACTTTACCTGTAAAAACTTTGAACTTTTGGATATACACAAGCAGCGCAATATCTGCTCAAACCTCCTACCTGACATAACATATGGGAAAATGGGGTAACAGAATAGTGGGTCGCTGAGAGTAAATAATTTTCTTATGCTTGGCACATCAAGGTGTCCTTGAAGTATACACAAACCAAGAAACTTTTTTATTTCTTCTGCATCTGTAAGCTTAAATGATTGCGCTCGATTGGCAGGAGGAGTTTGCTGTCTTCCCTGCGATGAATTAGATTGCGCAACTTGTGGACTCTCCAGCTGATTTACTGACTGAACTGAGCTGGCTTCTCTCTGCTGAGATGAACAAACCTGAGAGTCTGGAGAGTAGTGAATTTATATATCAACGACTACTTGTTGATTTGATTGTTGTTCCTGCGTTGAATTTTCCGATGGTGAACTAGCTTGAATAACATTAGAATAGTCCATTGATGTACTTACAGCTGGCCGACTTGGCTGTTCCAGCGATGTAAGTTTCCTAAGATCTATCTTCTAGTTCTAATACCAAACTGCAATCAATTGGTGTGTCCGCAGCTTGCTGGTTTGATTGTACCTGTACTGGTGGTTTCTGTGTGGAGCTAATTTGTATGGGAGGAGAACATTGGCCTCCCAAAGACAGTACAAACATCCTCCTCCAAATTCTCTTTCAAGATGGCCCTCCGAGCACTTTGCAAGGAAGAGATATCGAACTTGTCTCACTTTTTTTTCTCACATGTGTACCATTAGTATTATTATTATGTGTATGTACTATGTGTATGTTTATTATTCCATAATTATGTATTAATGTATACGGTATTTATGTTATAAGTAGTATGTATGTTAATTTTTTGTTTAAATACCTATTGTAGGTTTGATCAAGCTCTCACTTTTGCCCTTCTATCACTTTCTTCGCGCCGCCAGCAATTTCTCTATATAGACATATGGTTGACTGGTAGAGAATGCTTTTAGCATTAAGTCCGCCATATGTACCTTTTGTTTGTGCATGAAGTGTTTTAAATAAAAAAATAAACATTCTTTCGTCGTATTTACATCTGTCTGGTTTAGCTGTTCTTCCATTTTCTCTTGAGATTAATATAATAGTTTGTATAACCGGAGAACAATCTGATGGTATAGCTGTAGCTAACAGATTTAGATGTTCTTGATTTGCCGTTTGCCTGGAACTAGCATGAACCTTTATAAATGCAGAACAATCAATCATTGTGCTTGACATCTGTCAGAACGTATGGATAATTTGAATAATAATATTTCTATTTAACTTTTTCAAGGATCTAAACCACAATACAAAACAAAGGTATTCATTTATTTCATTAAGACCCTAAGCGCAGAAAACAATGGGAAACTGCTTTACGGATCAAAAACTTTAAGGCAACTCCCACTGCAAGATTATGTGCTGCACATTTTAAAGAAGAAGACTATTTTGGAAACAGCAACAAACAACAGCAAACAGCGTCTGGAGAAAAGGAGTCGGAAGAAACTGTTTCATGTTAAACCAGAGCCGTCAACCAGCAAAGATGTGCTACCATATGATGAACCACAGCCATCAACCAGCAACAACAAGTCTTGCTTGTGACTTGCTTCCAGAAATAGCATGCAAGGAAGAAGTTCATGCAGATGATCAAAGCTTATCAGTCTTAACAGCAGACCATTTCAATAGCGAATCTATTTCAAAAAGCACTCAGGTGGACCATGAACGTGTGTATGGGTCCATAAATAGATACAAAGACTATAATGAAGCGATTAAGTTTTATACAGGTTTTGAATCATACAGAAAATTTCATTTTATTTACTCAACTCTTAGCCCGATGGCATATAAAATCAAATATTATGGTAACAGTGTTATCAACTTGAACACAGAAGACCATTTTTTTGACACTGATGAAACTGAGACAAAATAAGTGTAATTTTGAATTAAGTAGATTCTTCAATGTTAGTGAAACCACTATTTCTAACATATTCATAACATGAATTAACTTTATCTACCAGCTATGGAGTAAACTTAATATTTGGCCAAGTAAAGAATTAACTCAGTACTATATACCTGAAAGTTTTAAAAAATATGATTCTAATACGAGGGTCAAACTGAAAGTTCTTAGAACTGGCCACTTATAAACAATATAATAAAAAAAATATTCTAAAATTTGAAAATAGAACTCTTTGCCAATATCACTGAGTATATATTTCATTCATTTGTCATTTGTTTTACGATTTGGCGGCAAATTGAAAATTGTCTGTGTCACGTCAACATGAATTTAACACAAGAAAATTTTCGTGCAATGATTTTTTATGACTTTCGATGTCATTTAAGTCAACAAGAAAGTTATGATAGACTACGATTGGCCTTTCACGATGAAGCCCCATCTCGTGCGACTGTTTACAACTGGTTTAATGAGTTTAAACGTGGTCGCACTAATCTCACTGATGATGTACGTGAGGGACGGCCTTCTACGGCGACGACTGAAAATAACATCTGTGTTGTGCGGCGTATGATAGAGACTGACAAAAGAGTGACCTATCAGCAGATTCGGACAAGCTTAGGCATCGGTATGAGTCAAGTGCACAAAATCCTCCACGAACATTTAGCGGGCAGGAAGCTTTGCGCCCGGTGGATACCTCTTAATTTGACTAAGGCTCAAAAACTCCATCGTGTGGATTGGTGCCGTAAAATGATTGAAAGATTTAACGGAGGTGACTCAAATGCTGTGTTCGACATACTAACAGGTGACGAAAGCTGGATTTACTGTTATGATCCTGAAACCAAAAGACAAACTGCTCAGTAGGTGTTTCCTTTCGAGGAGTTGCCAACTAAAGTGAAGAGAGATCGAAGTGCGGGAAAAAAAATGGTGGCCTCGTTCTTTGGAAGGATAGGTCATTTCGCAACAATTGTGTTAGAGGATCAAAAAACAGTTTCTGCAGAATGGTACACTACCAATTGTTTGCCACTTGTCTTGGAAAAAGTTCGAGAGAAACGACCTCGCAGTAGGATCCTCCTTCACCACGACAACGCCTCGTCGCACACCGCCAAGCGAACGATCGACTATTTGGCGACATCAAACGTTGAATTACTGGGTCACCCGCCGTATAGCCCCGACCTCGCGCCTTGTGATTTTTATTTATTTCCAAAAATTAAAGAAAAACTTAAAGGAAAGCGGTTTATGAATGCTGAAGAAGCGGTGGCTGCGTATCGCGATGCCATTGAAGAGACCACTAAGGACGAGTGGGCAAAGTGCTTTTCCCAGTGGTTCCATCGCATGCAGCGGTGTATTGACGTCAATGGACAATATTTTGAAAAGATATAATAAAACTAATAACTGGCTAATGTAATCAGTTTTTGATTTTCTAAGAACTTTCAGTTTGACCCTCGTATTAGAGTTATTTTGGATGGCACTGAAATTAAAGTACAAAAACCCAAAATCACAACAAGCTTCATGGAGTAGCTATAAAAATGCCAATACACTTAAAATATTAGTTGGTGCTACACCTGGTGGTCTGCTATCCTACTGTTCTCAAGCTTACGCAGGATCAGTAAGTGACAGACAAGTAGTAGAGCGCAGTGAACTTATGACAATATGCCAAAGTGGGGTCAGTATAGTAGCTGATAGAGGATTCACAATTCAAGATATGTTTGCAGAAAAAATGTTACAGATACCATCTTTTCTAAAAGGGAAATTAAAGTTACCAGGCCTCACAATAATGAAAGATAGAGAGCTTGCAAATAAGCGAGTTAACAAAGAAATAATTATAGGTTTAACGAAAACTTATCAAATATTGAAAAGCGATCTTGACCATAGCTATATTCCAGTAGCAAGTAAAATCTTTTTCATATGTTTTATGTGTTGCAATTTTAGGAAATGTATTAAGAAGCAATATAAATAAAAAACTGTACAACATTATATCTGTTTATTTATTACTTTCAAGAAGTCCTTATACATGGATTTATTTAAAATCGCAGGTTCTAAGTGATGAATGTAAAAAAAAATGTTAAGCATCTCATTAATATAAGAGTTATTTTTATTAATAAGGATGTAATAAAAATGACTTTCATGTCTACAAATGTGTAAACAATAAAATTACAGTACTGCCTACCTGTGCAATATAACTGTCCTTGCACTTGAGCATAGTAAGGATGGTTTTTATATTTAAATGCTAGCACTCCATTATTATTACACAAATAAGGCACTGTTATTACATTGATTAAGCTTTTTCTAGAGCTATATGGACACTTAATTTCAATTATTGTGTCTTCTCCTAAAAGCCCATTAGGAGAAGCTCCCAAAAAGGGACACTCGACACTAATGAAGAAACCACACTAATACTCCTAAATACAATTCATATTGCGACAGAGCCACAACTTCATTAGTTACATCATGTATTATAGCTCTGGTGTGCACAGTTTTAGGTGCCAGTATTTTTTGTAATAAAGCAGTACTGTAACTCTTACTGTGACATACAGAATAAAACATACTGGCAGTAATTCTGCATGATCTCCTTTTATGCCACTCCGGAGAACTTGCTTGATCTCTGGTGTTTCTTTCAACATTAGCCATTTGTGCACAAATGTAAAGTGACTGTTTCAGGCAAGGGTAGTGATCCCATTCAATGCCGTGAGGATTAGCAGGTGGGATTGTCAGAATAGGCATAGTGCTTTCGCCATAGCCTATAGCTAAATAACGGACATAGTCCGTGTGGTTTGGCATCACATCTTTTTCTTTTAGTAGGTTATAATTGCAAGTTCTTTTTCTTATATTTGGATTTTTCTGGGCAGCAATGGGTGAGTTATAAAATACTTCCTTCGGTTGGTTAAAAGTCATCAGTGTTTGAGTACATGACTGATGTAATTTAATCATTTTGTTATATACAACAAGCATTAATGCCACTCCACGCAGCACACTCACAATGCCGTGAGGATTAGCAGGTGGGATTGTCAGAATAGGCATAGTGCTTTCGCCATAGCCTATAGCTAAATAACGGACATAGTCCGTGTGGTTTGGCATCACATCTTTTTCTTTTAGTAGGTTATAATTGCAAGTTCTTTTTCTTATATTTGGATTTTTCTGGGCAGCAATGGGTGAGTTATAAAATACTTCCTTCGGTTGGTTAAAAGTCATCAGTGTTTGAGTACATGACTGATGTAATTTAATCATTTTGTTATATACAACAAGCATTAATGCCACTCCACGCAGCACACTCACAATGGCTTTCTTCTATGCTTTCTTGACTCGATTTTGCATCTACTACGTATGCAACTTTCTTCATGCTCGCTTTACATTGACCTTTTATATCGGGTGTAACAAAAGGCTTAACGAAGCCGAAGACCACGTATTTTGTCTTTTTATACAATCATTTTTTTCCTTGACACCATACCTGGGAAATTACTGGTTACTGAGATATTGAAGGTCTTTTTTCGGGATTTCTGCATGAAAACCTTCTATTTGTTATACTAATCTTTTAGAAACATGGTATAAATTTTTTGAACTTTATTAATTAAATCGATTTAAAGACAGCACTTTGCATTAAACCGCTCACACGCACACAACAATAATGTCTTAATGTGCGTAACTTCGCTGCGTACCAACGCACTCATCGAGCGCGGTCGATGAACGCTTACAGCTGTTAGCTGAGTGTGGTTTATTGAAAAGTTAAATGGACGCTTCCTGATTTCATTCATTACAACTTAATTTATTGGTTTTTGCCTTAAGTCAACTGAATAAACCACCACCAGTTTAGGTTCAAAAGCCTACACTTTAATCAACCATTTGAAGACATGCAACGCAGTTGATTAATTTATCCTCACAATAAGCATACCAATAAAATTAAAGTATTTTTCGCTTAACCAAAAGTAGTTACTTACAAAAGTTATGACTTATTGAAATGGGATTCTTAAGTTTGCCTGCCTACAACGTACGCCTAGATAAAAAGAATAGCAACATTCCCAAATTGCTAAACCGACCAAATCATTTGTTCAGATTACTACTTTCGTAAATCAAGCTCTTAATAACTAAAAACATAATGAAGAATAATTGAATGTTATTACCTTTTTAATAACTACAGCTAGCAACAAAATACTGCATACTTAAGGATACCAAAATCGCAAGTTGCAAGTGTAGCTTTCGAATTATTTGCTCGACTAAAATCATTTATAAAAAAACCGCCTCTAAATCAGTAATGGTACTGCCGTTTGACTAAATTCCTTCTGATTTCAGAATGTAATAAGTACTTACAAATGATAACACAAACTGAAAATGGTGGTATCCTTAACTACTATATTATAACAATAATTAAACAACTGAAAGTCTTCAACTGAGTCCCTTTAATAAAAACCTTTTGCTAAAATGCAAAGCAAATTCACAACGCTGACTTTTACAACCGATTGAGCTTGGGAGGGCCAAAAACATGGACCGCTTGCCAGCAAAGAAGTTCTCTTTCGTTGTTGTTCTGTTCGTTGTATACTTCTCTTCACATTTCGCTTCACCACCAAACGATACGGAGGTCTTAATTTTACCTTCAATCATTAAAAAAAAAGAATAACTCAACACTTTTTTATCTTACAATAACAAAACCTTCACTGATTTTACACAATACAATTTGCACAAAAGGTAGACTTATTATTAGGATGTGGTATTTTCTACCAGCCATACTTGACAACTAACCAGAAATTATTGATTGCCTACTTCATTACAATTAGAAATCTTCGCGCGGATCGCGTTCTTCGCATGCATTCGGCTGTTCCCGCCCCCGCCGGCCAAAAGCAAACGACGTGCGGCGCGATACCGGCCGGCGTTTGGCGGCGAAATCAAAGGCAAATACGGAAATTTAAGTTCGGTTTCTTACGTCTTCGAATGCGTTTGTAAATTGCAAGTATTCAGTTTTTTCGCATACGGTTTGCTTTTTACGGTTATTGTTCAGTGTTCTCTGTGATAGGAAGGTTATTAAAGATGCCTTGGCATCAGTATAGTGCTCGTGAGGTGGTGAACATGGTCTTCTGTTATAGAATGGCGCATGGCAATGCTTTGTATTTGGTATGCTGATTGTATTTGGTACAAAAGTATTCGGAAAAATCCATATGCACCACGGCTTCGTATTCAGACCAAAATTCTTTCAGTTGTTTAATTACATTATACTGGTGTACTATGTTAAAAGAATGCCGGAAAAATTTAGCCATATCATTCTCAAGTTTTTTTATGAGATTTCCAGGTAAAATTTCTTGTGTTTCTTTTTTACATTTCATTACAAATCGTTCTTTCTTTGTTTTGAGATCATTAATGGACTCTTTTTAACTCACCCACTGTTGCATAAAGATCGGTTTTGAGTTATCGAATTCTGCATAAGTCAAAGTTTTTAAGGAACACTCATCACATGTTCTCTCAAGACATTTTTCAGAATATCGATCGCAGCAAAGCATTTGCAACATACTTTGATGATTATTCACTGTTGTCAGAATATGTGCCTTTTTAGAGCAGGAAGTTGAAGGTCCATGTTTTCGTGGACCGTGCAAGCACAAGTATCACGGTTTGATAATTTAGGGGGAACTACCCAAAATGGAATGGTTTTCAAGAACTTCTCATGCAGATTTTTCATAGTGTCCAGTAGATATCTTTTCCGTTTTTTAATTTGGTTACGAGTCACGAATTCTTTTTTGCCTGCTGCTTGACGGCTGTTAGAATCATCTTCTGAAAAATGCTCAACTAGACTTTGCACTTTAACTTTGACGTAATTTTTTTTTGGCTGGTTATGTCCTGTTTTTTTAAAAGTCACTACTTTGTTTGGTATTCTCCATAATTTGTATTTGTCTACCACATTTCTCGATACAGCTTGTTTGAACTTTCTTTTATCTTCATGACTCTTTATTTTAGTGAAGTTTTCCTCTAATTGAATTTTGATAGCATCTCCGAACAGGGCCTTCTTCACTAATTCTTTTTTTTTTAGTTTTATCTTCGCTCATTTCTTCAATTCTGGTTTTCGGAGTTTTTTTCCACAGATTTGACAACTTTCTTCAACTGCATTTTGACTCTTCTATATTTTTGACGCTGATTGTTCAGTTTAGTTTTTAGTTTCGAAACCTTTGCTTTCATCACATTTAATTGCTTATTTCTGAACTTTCTCTGTCTTTCACTTCTTCTTTTTGCTTCATTTGCGCTTTGATCTTTGTTCACAATGGGCCTTATTACTTCACCAACTATTGGTTGTGCTTTATCATCAGTATTTGGAGGAGTATTGTGGCGTACAAAATTATGAGTAGTATATTTCAAAAGTTGTTGTTTTTGTCTGTACGTTGATGAATATTTTTTTCATTCTTTTCTAGTTAATCGCTGCTCCCAAGGCTCCCAAAAAATATTAAAGACATGACATGTCTTTAATATTTTTTCTTTGTCCCTATTCATTCTTTTTAAATATTGCAACTTTTGTTCCTCTTTGTATTCAGCTTATTTATTGGGGTCGCTTTTAATTTTTTCTAAGCGAGCCTTTTCGGCTTCTTTTTTTTTCCATATATCTTCTCTATCCTTAGCCATGTTTTTTTTTAGGAGCCATGATGTTGTAAACTGAAATAAGTAAAAAAAATGCTTAGACACGCTTAAAAAGTCAGTACCCTGGAAACACGTCAGTTCTTTGGCGCAATATCAGCCAACGGACTGACGCCAACGGACTGACGAAACGAACATGAATTTGAGGTTATGTTTAGTACTAACGTTTATTTTTATACTTTCGAATATTAAAAAGCTACATTTTAACAAATCAAAGTTAACTATGTATAAGTTAAAATATAACACAGATTTACAAGGAAATAGCGACTCACCATAGGACTGAAAATTTATCTGGATCGGCACGTGGTCATACGACGAACACAACCCTAGCACCGGCACAGTAATGGCGGCCGAACAATAGCGCGGTTTGCAGCCAACTTGAGTACCAACCTTGGAATTTAACGCGGATTTGAATTTGAGTCACCGGTATTTATCGGGAAATTGAAATTCGAACAAACACAACGGACTGACGAATAAAACTCTACACAAAGTTTCTTAATATTTTTACAACCACTGTGAGAATATTATATTATGAAAGTTGTGATTATATAATATTAAATACATCACAGATTATAGTGAAATAGTAAGTTTTATTATATTAATGGTAATATTTAATACACATCTTTTTGATTGCGCGCTTTGGAGGTTATTTTTTTAAGTTGTTATCGGACCAGTGGCGCTATCGGTTTACGCCTGCAAGTCCAAATTTTTATACAAATCATCATAACATTGTGTTGATGATGGAATTAAGACATTAGTTAGATAAGACAGATGGAGTTTTAAAATGTTTTAGACAATTGAAATAATATAAAATTAGGAAGATGGTACTTAAAAACAACTTATAACTACAATCTTCTCCGGCCCAAGGTCTTCAGACTCCGGCCCGATGTGTCCAGCCTTTGGCCCGGGGAGTGGGGGTCCGGGTTCCAGCTCGGTGCATCCGGGCTCAGGCCAGAGGTCTTCGGCCTCCGGTCCAGGGTGTGTGGGCTCAAGCACGGCTTGTGCAGTCTGCGTCCCGGCGAGTGCATTCTCCAGCCCGGGGTGTGCGGTCTTCGGCCCGGCTTGTGTGACTTACGGGCTCCGGCTCGAGGTCTCCGGTCTCCACCCCAGAGTGCGCGGGCTGTGGCCCAGCTTGTGCGACCTCCAGGCTCCGACCCAAGGTCTCAGGCCTCCGGTCCGATATGTCCGACCTCCGGCCCAGGTGGGGCGGCCTCCGGGCTTCGGCACGGGGTATTCGGCCTTCGGCCTGATGTGTCCGGGCTCCGGCTTGAGGTCTTCAGGCTCCGGCTCAGCATCTCCGGCCCGAGGTTTCCAGGCTCCAGCTCAGGGTCTCCGGGCTTCGTCCAACCCTATAGTCTATGGCTCAATGGGTCCGGGGGGTGTGCGGGCTTCGACCCAGCTTGTGCGGTAAGTATGAAGGTGAAATGAATGCCAATCACAAAGTTGAGATTAACAGTTAATCACAAAGTTGAGATTAACAGTTATACTGCTCATAATAGTAATTATTATTATCACAAATAAAATATATATAAATGTAATAAGCACCTTAGTCTAAGTATAAAGGTAAAATGAATGCAAGTCACCAAATTGTAATTAATAGTGTACTGCTCATAATTTTAATTATAACAAATAATATATATGTAATCAGTATCTTAGCCTAAGTATAAAGGTAAAATGAATGCAAATCACAAAGTTGAAATTAGTAGTTATACTGTTCATAACTGTAATAATCACATATGATGGCATGTATAGCCCAGATAGAGCAAAATCACATCGATTAATAGTTATTCGAGTAGAAAAGAAATGCTACATAATATTGCCTCATAATTTTTACAAATATACGAGTTGCGTAGCTTAGTCAGAGTGAGGGGGCATCCCTGGGACCGCTAAAAAGGCCCAGTTGACGCCCTTGGTTTGGCACAGCATCGCGATATGGGGCCTTAGCGCCTCAGGTAGCTGGGTCAAAGGCTTATTTGTTCGTACCACGTACTTGTTCGGTACGCGACGTAAGATGCCGCTGTCGGGAGCGGGGTATCCTGCGTGTTTACGTATAAAATGTCTGCTAATATGACCTTTTAAAACGATGCTACATAAGATGCATTGTGAGATGCGATTTCTAGTCCTATTCAGTAGTTTCTTTATTTTAGCGGACTTACCCGCCGCTCTTTGCATCATTGTTTGGTCTTCCCTCCTCGCCACTGGTGGACGAAATGTGGCTTCCGGGGACAGCCGTGGAGATGGTGTATGTGCCGGTGTCGGAAGCCTGGGAATACTAATCTGTAATTGAGGCATGGACGGGATCAGGTTCGAGGCGCGGTCCCCCCGGAGATCATCGTCTGGTTCCGAATCAGACTCCGACTCAGATTCCGATTCTGACTCCGACTCAGTCCCCGATCCATCCTCAGTCGGCCCTATGGGTGACAGCATGTTAGGCATCGGAGAGATAAGCACTCTATCACGTGGACCCGACCCAGGTACCTCCATCGCTAGTTCACTTGCCTGCTCTATCAGACTTCGACGTATTTCTTGTGTCTCCTCAGCGTCTTCCATAGCGGCCGGCATGTCCGGCCCTAAATCAGGTACTAGGCCGGGCCCGAGCTCACTCTCGGTTGGTTCTCTTGGAGGTGATCTGCTCCGTGGTGGGACTAGCTGCATTTCATCCGGTTGTCTGATCCCAGGTTTCTCCCCAGACTGCTCATCCGCACGGCGCAAACCCTCCCCGTCGCCCGACTGTTGTCTTGCATCTTCATGCGGGGCCCGCCCCTCTTTATCCTTACCTCTTGCAGCCGCCATGTAGGCGCTGGCTTTGGGAGACCAAATAAAAGGCTTTTAATTGTTTTTAAATTAATTGTAAAATATAAACAAAATATAATAATACATCGTTATATTGACTGATGACATCGAGTTACCCAACTTTTGTATATTCATCCATATATTAATATGGCATTAACTTTATTAATAACAAACAAGAAGAAATAAAACTAAGACATGCTACATAAAAAAAAACTTAAAGTCTACCTATTCAAAAACGAAACCATTTCCTTGAGGCAAGGAGGCTATGATGCTGGCTGCGTTGCCGCGTTGAATAGCTATGCTAATCCTTTGAGCTAGGAACCAGCCAGCTTTATTATTGGCTGTGACAGAATTTAATTTTGGCGCAATTTTACCAAACAGCAATTTAGCAGAGGGTCCCCACGGCCCAAATGTTTCAACACCAAACGGCGCAAACACATAATCACTTGCAAGTGAGACGTACTTGCGACGCTTGGCGTTTACAGCCAACTCCGCTGCTGCTCCAGCTTTAAGGGCTGATTCTCTGAGATGGGATGGGGCCAAAGTATCGACACAAGTTGCATCCCAAACTAAGGCCCGACCCCGTTCCCAGGGAATAAGCGTGAGGCCATCGGGTCTCTTGCCATCGTCACGGACCAAACCACGTGGTTCCAACGTGGAAGGAACATTAATGGTGGCAAGAGCTCTTCTGATGGCGTCATTAAGGGTAGCGTGACGGGCGAGACGCCCAGCGCTTTGTTGGCAACAAAGGCAGTGGAGACCAAATTTGTCAACCTCCTTGCCACAGGGACATATAAAAATTTCACATATAGGGGTGCCAAGGCGGAGACCCACACACACCCGGAAAGACTTACTATCGAAAAGAGTGCCTAAATTTTTTGACGGTAAAGCATGAAGCCAGTGACCAGAATCTTTGCAGGAAACCGCCAAGAGCCTTGCTCGACTACTGTCACTGACGGAATTTTGAAGTAAAGAATTGAAGGTCTCTCTCGCAAGAGGGACATCCCAAAGTTTTTGTTGGTGACGTTCCTTTGGAATGTCTTCTTTAGGACAGAGACCTTGCCAAAACTCCTCCGCCTCTCTCACCTCAGAAAGCTGGCGAGGATGCTCAAAGATTTTTCTGGCTAAAACGGAAGTGCTATGCAAAGAGGAGAGAAAAGCGGGGAGGGCTATACTAGAAATTTGACGAATTCCGATCCCACCAAAACGAATAGGAAGCGAAGCCTGAGTCCAAGAATTGTTATCAAAATGTAAATTTAAAATTTTTTCCAAACTATTTTTAAGAGTAGTGTCAAATAGTTTTAAATAATTATTATTTTTCCAGATAGGACTAGCACGTAGGAAATATGTAAATTTAGGCACAAAAAGACACGATTTCAGTATAGTAAACGCAATGTGTGAATTTAGGTGTTCTAATCTGGGGGCTGAAAGGGTGAAATCATTCAATTTTTTTATCTAGAAAAGGTTTGATGCTGGGATTAAGAAGAGGGGAACCCAGGAGGCAAAGCGATTCAGAATTCAGAATTTTGATGTTAGGAGCAAGGGAATTGAATTTATCAATGATTGCCTGACGGGAACCAGACGAAACGTAAACATTAATAAAAAGTTCACATTTTGAAAGGTTCAGTTCCAAGCCTAATTTCTTAAATCCTTCTATAATCAGGACAAGGTCTTGGAAAACAACATCTGCTTTGCCTCCAAAGGAGCCGTCATCCAGATACCAGGCATTGAATTTAGAATTTAAGGATGAAATGACAGGATGGATGCCTAAACTAAAAAGGGCTGGACCTAAAGGGTCGCCTTGCTGAACACCGACTGCAGAAACAATTGAATGTTCATTGTAAAGCAATTTTGATTGATTATTGTAACACTGAAAAACAAAGGGATAAATCTGAGGAGTATGAGTCTGAACTTCATTCAGAAAGGCAGACCTGTCAAGAGAATTGAAAGCATTCTTCACATCAACTTTCAAAAAAACTTCCGATTCGTCACAGGAGAGGAAATTGCGAGCTGAATGAACCACAGCCTCGCAACCGCCCTTACTGCCGAAACCGAGTTGGATGGGTTGAAAATACTCTTTCAAAGGAGAAAAAATATCACGACAGGCTAATGTGGCTGCAAGACGACGAAACGTTGAGCCAATAGCAATAGGGCGAATGCCACCATCTTTTTTTCGAAAGGCACAAAGTCTAGCACCAAATAAAAACGGGAGAAAACTTTCAGAAACCCTGCCAGATAAGAGAAGGTTGCACAGTTTTGTAATATTGGAAAGCAAAATTCTACCGGCGTCAGAAGCGGAAGCACTCACCAAATCCTTAAGGTGTTGGGGAGTGATGCCGTCGATACCGCCAGCAGAACCAGCCGGAAAAGACATGATGGCAGCAAACGTGTCGCCGTCATCAAGTATCTGTAAGGGTTGGAAATTTTGAAGAGGAGGAAGAGCTAAAGATGGAGAATCTGGACGTGAAGGATGCTTACTACGAAGGCTCTCGAGAGTTTCCTGATTAGGGGGAGCGAGAGTGTCATCGGAAAACAAGATTCGGGCTGCGTTTTTCAGGTCGCCGTCCATAACCTTGTTCTCAACGGTACGATAAACGTTAAATTTGGAAGATAGCGTACCAGACGAACTGAACGGAAGGGATGGATTGTGGGATTTCGAAGCATTATCTAAAAGCGCCCGAGTTAAAGTTTTAGACTGAGACTTTACATGAAAAAACGAGTATGAAAATGTAAAAAGATTTTGCCAGGCAGTTTCAGTATTAACGAAACATTTTTCAATACAAGACGAGAGGCATTTAGCTAAAGCTATTCTCGCTCCCCTAGGGATTTTTTTAACCAGCGGAGTAGTTTGGTGGAGATTTGTGATAATAGCTTCAAAAGATGGAGAAGAAGATATAGGATTTGAAGTAGAGGGTAGAGGGAGAGATGCGGGTAAATTGGTGCTATTATGACTACGGGCAATATGAATATTAAGGCCCTTCTTACCTTTAAAAGCCCTGTTGGTATTACAAATTGAGCACTGAAAGAACTGCGGCTGTGAGTGGGTGCCCACCGATGGAGATAATGTGCTCATAAGCCTTAACACTTATCACAAAAAGAAATTTGGAAAAACCTGCCAAAACACTAAATTAAAACTTATGACACAATATCAAATATAAAAACATAAAATTAAAATAAAACTATATGTAAATAAACTAGAATGACGGACGCTGACAGCAGGGGATGCGCAGGTCTGGTTGCCTTAGCAACCGGAGTGAGTCCCTGCCAACGCCAAGTGTCAACTGAAACATAAAAATGCAAGAATTTAATATAATATAGAGAGGTCTTCTGGAGGCCTACCCACAAACTCACTGCCTCTAAACACAATAAGGAAATTATGGAGAGGCCTCGGGAAGAGGAAAAAAGAGGGGAAATATTTTTTAAATGAAAAAATCTTTACGACAAATACTTATCTTTGGCAGGTGTCAGGTGTCATTTCGGGTAGTGATTGATAGCGTGATAGCTTTCAGTGTTTGTTGCTCTGATAGGCGCGCCAATGCGTCGTTTTCATTCGATCCGACGAAAAGTTTGGCTCTCAGATCATTTTGGAGGTTGTCCATGGTCGTCTTTCCCTTCTTCTGGCGCATCTGGTCGACTCGATTACGTTGGTAATTTTGTCTTGATTTTGTTTGATGCCCAGGTTTCTTGTTGCCCTTGTTTGGCTGTGGCGATTGCGCACGTGAACTGGAAGAGTTATCCATCTTAGTAGTTGGAGGGTCTGCAATCAGTATCCCAAAAACTGAACTAACTTATCCTTTTTTAATATTTGATACATATAATATTATGAATGTAAAAGTAAGTTTGCTTGTTATGCTTTCACATCAAACGGAGCAGTAAACGGGAAAGATTTCGCAAAACTACTTGGTAGAGGGCGCTGTGTGTTTGTTACAAGTCAAATATTGTTATTTTGAATACTTTTTGCTTTTGTGGATTTCTGAACCTTTTTTGACTCTAGACCCTTTTTTGCGGACTTACTACAATGTATTCTTTATGACGTGTGGATAGGCTAAAGAAAAAGTTGAGAAAATGTGGAGCTTCGTTAAAAGAGAAAAAAAGTTGACCTAGTCGACAGGTGAGATAACAAAGTGTTTTTTTTTATACTTTTGCACCTTTTTATAGCAAAGCTAGGATTAAATTTGATAAAATAAAGTAAAAGTCTAAACTAAAAGCGTTTTGTAAAAAAATACCAGTTTTATCATTTCTAAATGATAACATTTTTAAACTCGACATAACCTCTAAAATATAGTTATGTTTTTATCATTCTTAGATTGGAGGCCTACGACAGGAATTTCAACTTTAAAAATCCTATGCAAGAAAGTCCTGAACCCCAAATGGGTTAACCGGAAAAGCCGCTGTGTCGAGATGTTAATAGCAATACAATATTACCACCGCTTTGATTTAAAGTTTCCTCTTCTCAATGCCTTTTCCCATTTTTTCCTTTACTGTGGATCACTAGGGAATTTGTAGGAACCTATTCCTCCACACCCAAGAGCTGCAAGCGCCCCATGTTTTTAAAAACTAACTTATAACAACAAAACAACAAATATTTGTATGGGTTTTGACAGTTCCTGAGTAACAAACATTTGACGCTCTCTATAAGGAACTAATTTGACAGTTTGCTTCCCCATTGACGTGATTTTCTGGACGGACATCCTCCAACTGTCCGGAGAGTAAGAGTAAGCAATTTATTATAACGTTTTAAGTTATATAACATCTATACCTACTTAAAGTCTGCCTCTTTTACAGCGAGGTAGAGAGAGAACTTCCATCCGCAAAAATATTTAGAGTATTAAAAGCGTCCAAGCGTCAAATCCATTAAGTACCTATTTGAGACGTGATTGAGAAATAAACATCCTAACTCACAACACAACATTACAAAGTTTCACATTTTAATATAGTATTAGTAAGATGGATTTTACTTTTTACTTTACTTAATCTTTTTGAACACGACTTAATTTTCTGTCGTATAGCTATTCCGTCGAATTACAGAATCTGCCGAATCTACGAATCTGTCCTATCCCAGAATCTGTCCTATACCGAACAAAGGATATCAACATGTTGATCTATAAGGGCAACAAAGCACGCGTGCAAAGTTTCGTCAGTTTATGGATGGTTGTATGTCAGTCCACAAATTTCTCTAAAACAAGAAGCCATAGCGAGAATATTATTTTTGGTTCGTAGTAGTAGTGGAATATGTATAAAAAATAAAACTACATAATCAATACATTTCTTATAGCTCGTCCCTTTCCTAAATCGTCTGCAGCCTCACCTTCTTGAAAATCATTGATTATGATTGTGTATAGTGTAGTGTGCGGTCCTTGGACAAACATCGCCAACGATTTTGCAACTGTTCAAAAGTGTTTTCAATGGTGACCCTGACTTTTCCATGAAAAGGGTATATTTTGCTTTAGGGATTCCTTCAATAGCATCAGTTATAGGAGTCATTAGCCAAGGTCGCAGAGGATATCCTGAATCACCTATAATTAACATACAACCATTAATGAAGGAACTAACGAAATAATAAAATTATTTTTACTATTGTAGGCGCAGTTCTTACTTTACAGTAGAATACTTTATTGCACTCCATATTAATTGACTGATACGGGAAACCATTCTTTATATCAGTTAGTCACGAGATAACTCTTTATTGCACATCATGAAGTGAAAATAGTAATAAATATGTTTGCAGAAAATTGATAATTTAGGCGATCTTATCGCTGAGAGCTATTTCTCTTCCAGGCAACCTTTAGGTAAAAAAGTTATTTATACAACAAGTGTTCAAATCTTTCTATATTATAAATATTTAACTAACAACCAAACTTGTTCGTTTTGCCGGTGTAGATCTTGCATGAAATTATAAGCCATGCTATTATCCCAAATGAACGCATCGTGTGGGTAGCGCCCCCATACTTTGCGTTAACATTGAGAATTCGGCAATCACTATTGCATATCTGAAACCATGTTAAGTATGTTGCAAACAAGTTAATATTAAACTATGAGTCGTTATTTTATATCTGTCACCGTTATATTGTACAAACCGCAAGATTAGAATCGAACGATTTTAAATTCGTTATTGTAATTTGTCGATTTATTGTAATCAAACAAAACAAGGTCAAAAATTTTATGCGTTTTTTGTTTTGGTAAATACATGTCAACCTAACACGACCCTAACCTGTAATTTTACCTAGTGATCCCTTATATCAGTTTACGTTACTGTTTATTATGTTCAGTGTAGTTCACAATTAATCGCTATATTACAATCTAACGGTTTTATAACCGTGAGATTGTAATCACGCGGTTTATACAATTTTATTTTTTATTTATTTATTAAGGAAACTCAACAGCATTTTATACATAGATACATTGACAATTACAACATAATTATGGATTCTAGCCAATTAGAGAGTTCCACAGCAAGTATACAGGTCCTGTAGGTATAGCAGATACAGTAAAAAGGGTACTGAGAATAATAAAATTACATATACAGTTACAAAAACTAAATAGGCAGTAAGTTACAACTAATACCTTAAATAAGATAATATAGCAATAGTTCTGTTTCTGTTTCATAAACTTCAAAAAATAAAATTAAACATTTCAAAAGCTTTTTTGTCAGGTTTAAGAATGACAGTTTTAGAACTTTACATATGCGTAAACAACATCAGAACAATCATAGGCAGTTTTTACTTATCAGTAGAATACTTTATTGCACTCAACATTCATTGACTGATACGGGAAACCATTCTTTATATCAGGTAGTCACGAGATAACTCTTTATTGCACATCATAAAGTAAAAAAGTAACAAATATGTTTGCAGAAAAATTGATAATTTAGGCGGTCTTATCGCTGTGAGCTATTTCTCTTCCAGGCAACCTTTAGGTAAATGGCTAAAAAAGTTATTTATACAACATGTGTAACAGAACCTTTCTAAATTATAAATATTTACCTAACAACCAAACGTGTTCGTTTTGTTAGTTTGCGCATTAAACATACCTACTTTCTACAAGCAAATTAATGTACCTAAATAAATGAATGTAACCTGTACGGTTAAGGGCAGCCAATAGCGTTCGGCGAGTACTAATTAAGATTAATAAAAAAATAAAAAGGGGGAAGTTATGCTTAAACTTATTGATTAGTGTGTGTGTGTGTGTGTGTGTGTGTGTGTGTGTGTGTGTGTGTGCGTGTGCGTGTGCGCGCGCGTGGATGTGTGTGTGTGTGTGTGTTTGTTTGCGAGATTATGTATGCATGAATATATTATAAAACGACATATTGGACTAATAATTGAGTAAGTTCCAAGTTAAGATAATTTAAGTAAGTTAGGTTATGTTAGCCCTACGACTTAAGAATCTTGGAATCAGTAGGTACCCGAAAGGATACCTACTACTAATCTAAATAGTTGCTTACATTGGGTGAGTTAAAAAATACACTTTCATATGGTGTAAATAGGTGGGGACGATCGATCGATCAAAAGTATCAAACAAGCTTGGCTAATTTTCATGTTTTGATGAATTGAAGAGATCAATAGTGTGAAATTTACAATTGTCCTGCCTTCGACTCTGAGATTTAATTGACCATGTAGTATGCCCTGCTACGCGTCTATTCATTCGCACACAGGTTTAGCGCAAGAAAGAGAAAGTAAATAACCTCACTCCCTCCCACGCCTCACAGCACTGCCAGCCGCCTGTCGCTCATTCGTGTCCGTGCGCGCGCGCCGTTACAACGCACGCAGTAACCACAGTATATAATCGTTAAGTTTTAATTTCGTGCTAAACGAAACTTACCTTATAGTGATACGTATTTATTATCTATTTATTCATAAAGTGAATGTGAAGTAAACGCACTACCCAGCGTGGCTGCACCATGCATGCTTTACGCTTCGCGGCCGAGCTAGCACGCGATGCTAGCCAGTCCGCATTTTCCGCTCCGAATCAATACGCGATATTGATCTGTAGCAAATACCGGCCGAGCTGACACGCGATGTCAGCCAGTCCTAATTATCTAGATCATTTTTGATCTCAACTGAGACTTTTGGTATGCGTTGTTTCCAATATCCTACCCTCATTTTCATTGCGAATAAAGGGGATCAAGTTGAGTGAAGTTACAGCCAATTGGGCTTTAATGCTAATAATAAATTTCAGCCAAAGGCATTCATGCATAATTCCACATACTAAGTAGCGCTGACGATGCGCCATCATGGCCTCTAAGTATGAAGCAGCGGCCCTCGCCCGCACTCATCCGGCCCAACAGGCGCCTGCCTGGGTATGTTCTACCTGTGCGAACGCGACGGCCCATGATGCGCCGCGAATTACTTCGTAACGGTGATCTACCGTCACAATTCCAGCGTTTTTTCAACGTTTCGCACTCAGAATCAGAATCCGACCAAAAAAGGTATGTGTTTTTATGAAAGCTTTGTTATATCGCCTTAATGCCGTACGTACATATGTATTTATTACAGGCTACCGTATTCCACTCGTGGCGAAACCACGACCGAACACTTGTCTCAGCCAATCTTTTGACAAATATTTAAATGGAGCATAATGTAAGCCATCACACTAACAAACAAAAATAGCAATAAAATAATACCAAGTACCTTTTCGTAAGTACCGAAAAATATTGGTGGCAGATTTATTTCAAATCGAATAACTTTTTATTTATTTTGTACATATTTGCTCGGAAAAGTAAAATTGAGAGATTTAAAAACACTTTTACTGCCTAGACCTTAATCATAAATACACGTATTCTGCAACCTGCAGTACACGCTCCAATTTTTTTCCCAAAGCTCTAAAATCGGTAGTATGGCATCCTTCCATAGCTCACGTAGTTATGGGTGGTTTTGGTCCTATATCCACCATTGATTACAACTCTTTTGTACTTATTTCTTGCCGATGGCTATAAAATTGTCTTATTAGACTATGCTATGGTAAACACAACATTGCTTAATAATACTACTTAAAATATCGAATTTAATAGATTGTGTAAAAAAATAACAATTTACTTTTATAGAAAGCAAGTTTCTACATACATTTCTGCTTTCTGCTTATACCTTTAACTATTTAGCTTGTGGTTGGCTCTTTGATTATAAATAGCAAGCAAGCAAGCTGTAAGCTTGCCCAGTACGTACCAAAATATGGTTGGGTCCATATAAAAACCTGTCCGTTTAAATTCCGTAATCAATATAGTACTACCGTCATATTAGATTTATTAAGGTGTCCGCGGTATTCCATTGTTTTAGAGTTTATTACATTTTTATAAAAATATGCTGTGACAGTGATACGCTTCTTTATGAATGCATTCATATAACCGTCGCAAAGTTCGGTACTTAATCTCGAGTCGAGAAAACTGTGTCCTTTATCTTTGGAAAAGTCAGCCACCAACCAGTAAAGATTGTGACAACCTTTGGTCACCTTCAATTAATTGACTTTTGTTTCTATGAGCTTGTTTTTTAACATATGCTACCACGATCACCACCGAAGAATAATTCAAATAAAATTTCATATTGTATGAAGTATCCGGCAGATAGCACTTACCATAACTAATTAACACATTGTTAAATATACCGTAAGAATAGGTAGCTACAAATGCCTTTTTTGTTTTTTATGAATATGCAATAACAAAGCATATGAATTGTTACAATTTAATTTTCTCAAGTATAATATTATTTTATTTCATATTCTTCGGTTACTTTTATTTGCCATGTGCCACATGCCACACGTAAAACGTAGGGACGTTTAAGGTGAGATAAATACAAGACATGTTCATTATTACACAAATACTACTATCGATATTTTTTTTTAACAAAAGGCAATAAAAAACTGGCGTATCCTAAATGCAATGCTGCATTAGACCCAAATTGCACAACAATTGTCTAAATCGAATTATTGGAAATATGAACCATGGTCATTTTCCTACTATTTATTCTGTGATTTAAGAATAAACTACATCAAGTCAATATTTTTTCTAATCATCAGTTTTTTTCCACCCAATTATATTCATCCACTCCACAACAATCTTCCCCAGAAAGCCACTAAGTTACTAAGGAACGATTCTTTGAAAACGTTGCTCCAATTAGTAATAAAATAGATTCTTATAATATGAACTTTATCGTTTGATGTTTAAAGTATTCGATAAACAAAGTATTCGATAAACTGTGTTTAATAAATTTTCAAAGGACATTTCATCTTAATATTCACCAGTTACTAAGGTATGGTGGAACAAATGTAGAATTAAAATTAATAACAAAACAGGTCTAGTGGCACGATAGTCCAGCCCGCCTCCTAGTTGGAAAAAAAATCAAGATGTTTTTTAAAGGATTTTCCCTTCACTCTTTCGCCAGAGGACGTCATGTGATACGACAATTCATTAAAATTTGAGTCAATTAATTATTGTAAACCAAATAATTCTTGTTTTTTTATGAACCATATTATATAAGAATGTTTTTACATATGTATGAAACCAGTCTTCCTTGGGATCTCGATATGACAAAGGTACTTGTATACGATATCAGTTTATTTTTAGTTTTTTTGTCCAAATAGGTACTCTAATTCTGAATCATAATCAGATTTTTTTGACACTGCTCATAATATTGAAACAAGTCAATATTAAGTTAAATATATAAGGTATATATATATATAAGTTTGACAACGAGAAATCTGACCATGTGCCGACTATCGAATACTTGGCAAACATTCCTGGTCGATTAGTCGAATATTAGATAAACGTATTTGGCCGGGGCTGGGTAGTACCAAAACTTCTGTCGGAGAAATTGTTTGCGGTCGTTTGCCCTTATAAAGTCACAAAGCTCTCAGAAGCCGATTTTTAATCTTCTTCATTTCTGAAGAAGATTGTATATTGTATATTGATTGATATAGTTACTTTTCAGTAACTAAAATACTTATTGAATTTTTAATTATATATTAATAAATAAAAAATCATACTTACCTACTTAACCATGCGTTAAAATTTCTGATAACGATAATATTTCAAAGCCATTGAATTTTCGTATTCTTTTGGTAACTCAGCAAATAATCATATAGCATTGATAGACACCTGTGAATATTTCATGATCTTAAGAGAATTTCATTCCTTAAAATAAATAAATTAATCAATTGCTTTTATATCAATCATCTAACACTTTTTATAACCAAATGTTTTCTCAGGTATTCGAAATTTAAATGTATAAAATATTATTTATATGTTTGGTACTCGGGCGTATATCTTTAAAACAGTCACATTAATACCTAAATATCCCAGACTGAAAAGCAATAGAATATCATGTACCTATGTATTTCAAATCTATAATTATAAAATATGTTAAATACTGCAAGAATAAGATACCGATTTCTCAGACGACTTTACCTTCACGCCCTTTACCTTACCAAAGATAAGGCGCTAACTAAAAAGTGTTTTCTGTATGTGGCTTTCCTCGTAATAAAATTATCATTTGCTTTACGTGCCAAATTCAGTGTGTAAAACTATAATATTCGCAAACCGTCTCAGCTCAAGAATACGTATTCCGTAATGTTTGTTAGTTATATAACACGCCACATTAAAAATATGAAATAAAACTATTTCAGATTCAGATAACTAAAATGAATAAATTATATATTTTTAGTTAATCATTAAAAAATTAAAAAAAACTCACAAATATCTTCTTTCTTCCTATTAAAATATTTGTTTATAGTCGAAAGTTATAACTTATCATAGTTATCATACATCCATTCTTTTTTAGTAATAGTAATACATCTGAATGTCAAAGATGGTGACGTGAACAAAAAATAATAAATTGTTATTTAATATGATCGTTCTAATGATCAAACACTAACAGAGATGTCAACTTATTCTGTTGTAACAACATTGATTTTACTCCGAACATCTACATGGTCAATTAAATCTCAGAGTCGAAGGCAGGACAATTGGATGATCAAACGAACTTACCTTTAGTGAAATTCGATCCAAATTGTCCTGATTTCGACGAAGAGATTTAAGGTCCCACCCTTCCCAAGTCCCGTGTACGTTTTTTATGCAAAAATAATCGTCACCCATACCATAAGTATAATCAATGTTGTACATCTCATACATCGGACTCCTTGCTCTGAAATGAATGAGCGACAGGCGGCTGGCAGTGCTGTGAGGCGTGGGAGGGAGTGAGGTTATTTACTTTCTCTTTCTTGCGCTAAACCTGTGTGCGAATGAATAGACGCGTCGCAGGGCATACTACATGGTCAATTAAATCTCTTCGTCGAAGTCAGGACAATTTGGATCGAACTTCACTAAAGGTAAGTTCGTTTGATCATCCAATTGTACGTTTTCAGCAAACGACATGTGTTTCTACCATAGTTGGTACGATGAGTAGGCATGCTAAAAAGAGGTGTATTTCTTGTCCGGTACTTGGGTGTGCAAAACTTTATTCCTTCAAGTAGGTTAGGGTTGTAGAGATGACGTGTAACTGCATGTGTGTGTGTGTGCGTATAGGCAGAATTGAGTATGTAGGGAAACGAGTGACCAACACAAATATCGATTTCATAGTGATTTATTATTACACAAAGTACATGATTCATAATTATATTGCATTGGTGCCTATAAACTAGGTCATATTAGATCAATGACTCGTGACGCTACATTACACCCCTCTTTGAGAAAAAAAAAACTTACAAACTTCTCATATTATAATACTAATCAAAACAATTTTATAACAATATTAATAGTAGACAAGAAAAACTAAGAAAAAAACTAATTATCAAAAAATTAATACAGTTTTTATTCAATAAAATTAATGGTACATCAATTGATAATACGATAGTCATTAAAAATAATATTGTACCTTATTTATTAATCTACTTATAGTTTAACGACACGTCACACTACACTATCACTGCACTTTGAGTTTTAAGTCCACTTAAGTTCAGGGCACAAATGCGGGGTTTACTTGTTGCTGGGGCGGCGTTGACCTCGGTGCCACCACTGCAGGCATCGTTGTTGTCGTAACTGACGTCATCGGAATGTTGCTCGACGCCAGCTTGCCCAGGTCGTTGACTATGGCCCTGCGACTTCGCTTGATACATCTTCTTACTAGGAAGTATATCGTCATGATGGAGAATATGAAAATGACTGTTCCCATCGTCATCTCAGCCATTGTTGCTCTGCTTGTAGCCTGAGCGCTCCCGCCGCTCGCGGTGGCTTGTCCTTGGGACAACACGATGTCTTCCTTTGATGAATAGCTGCCCATGGTCGTATTTAGAGATGTTTTTTGCTTTTAAGTTGAATGCGAAATGACTTTCACCTTCGTATTTCTGAAATATAAAATTATGATTAATTGCAAAAACGAACAACGGGCCTCACTACTCGACCTGATTTTGTAACACGCGGCGATGCCATTTGATTTTTGCGTCGTCGCTATGCAATTCGGTGCAGTTATGTGCAGACGAGGCGTTACTTGTTTCATTGCCCTCTTGAACTATGAACGCTGGCTTCAATCGATCAACTGTTACCTCGCATGTTCTGTTTCGCAATTGTATTTTAAAATACTTTTCATTCCTTTCCAAAACAAGATAAGGACCTTCATATGGTGCTACTAACGGCTTTTTTACGGCGTCAATTCTGACAAATACATATTTACATGTATTCATGTCCTTATAGATGAATGTGTCTTTTGTTGAATTTCTATAATTTGGCGCTGGCTTGATGTTTTGGATAGCTCTCTGCAATTTTTTAACAAATAAATTAGGTGTTAAGGTATTATCTCGTTTATTGGTTTCAAAAATATACCAGGTATTCGTATGTTACTTCCGTAAACCATTTGTGCTGGGCTGACATCATAATCTTGTCGTACCGCTGCTCGTAATCCTAATAAAACAGAAGGTAATTCACGTGACCAGTCTGTTGAGTTACCACGTGATATTATTGCTGTTTTCATCATCCTGTGCCATCTTTCTACCATTCCGTTGGCTTGAGGGTGATAACTGGTAGTTCTAATTTTCTTTATGCCCATTAGTTTTGCTAATGAAGTAAATAAATTTGATTCAAACTTTCATCCTTGATCGGTTGTTATCCTTGACGGACATCCGAACCTCGCAATCCAACTGTCATACAGCGCTTTGGCTACTACTTCTGCTGTTACTTCCGGTACTGGTACCGCTTCCGGCCATCGGGTAAAACGATCTATAAATGTTATCACATATCTGTTATTATTTGATATTGGCAACGGTCCGACTATGTCTATGTGGACATGTTCAAATCGGTCTGATTCTGGAAATTGCATGATTGGTGCTTTGTTATGTCGAATGATTTTAGATTTCTGACACTGTATACACTGTTTTGCCCAATTACCTACATCTTATTTATTTATTTTTTTTATTTAAAGACTTTATTGCACAAATTTAGTGTACAAAGGTGGACTTAATGCTAAAAGCATTCTCTGCCAGTCAAACCTGTAGGTCATGCAGAAAGATAGCAACGGGTGCAGTGAAAAAAAAAAACACAAATTAAAATAGGAAAATAGTAACAAGAATCTAATAAATATATTATTGAATTAAATAAACTAAATAAATAACTATATCGATAAATAAATAAACTACAAAATATTTATAAGTATAAACATAAACACAAATAAAGCATAAATACATACATATAATAATAATATTATGCAATTATTCACTCTTTCAGAAATGTACGAACTTTATTCTTGAAAGACAACTTTGCATCGGTTCTCTTTATATCCACGGGGAGAGAATTCCACAGTCGTGTTGCCGTCACTGTGAAAGACTTGGAAACGTACGAGGAACGGTGGGCCAGCGTGCCTAGCCGGAGATTGTCAGATGAACGGGGAGACCGATCATGGGTTTGACACAGATATGGAAACATATCTTGAAGATAAGAAGGAGAATAGGGGTTATAAAGAATAGCGTGTAGAATGCAAAGAACTCGAGAGTCTCTACGTTGACGGATGGTAAGCCAATTCAGTTGTGCTCTGTAACTGGAGACATGATCGTATTTACGGAGGCCGAAAATGAATCTGATACAACTGTTGAGAAGACGTTCGAGTTTATCGATGAAGGCTTCAGTTACATCTTGGTTCATTTCAGGCCAAAAGTAGTGTTTTTGAATCAGTTTTCTTGAACTTCTAATGCCCGGGTGCGTTATGTTATGTAACATACTGAATATTCGTTTTCTAAATATGCTCGGTATGTAAGGTCGAATTTCGTTTGTTGACACTTCGCAATATAGTTCCTTATTGTTAGGCAAACTTATCTTTTTCCATTTCAAATTATTTTGTTCTAATCATCATCATCATCATCATTATCAGCCAAAGGACGTCCACTGCTGAACATAGGCCTCCCCCACGGATTTCCACAGCGACCGATCACTAGCGGTCTGCATCCAGTTTGATCCTGCGATCTTTATAAGGTCGTCTGTCCATCTAGTTGGTGGACGTCCCACGCTGCGTCTCTGGTCGAAGGGTCTCCAATCTAGAACTTTCCTGCCCCAACGGCCATCAGTTCTTCGCGCTATGTGCCCTGCCCATTGCCACTTAAGCTTACTCTCAAGTTTCTCAAGATTCTCAAGGCTATGTCCGTTACCTTAGTTCTTCTACGTATCTCCTCATTTCTGATTCGATCCCGTAGAGAAACACCCAGCATAGCCTTTTCCATCGCTCGTTGTGTGATTTTGAGCTTCATTATAAGGCCCATAGTAAGAGACCATGTTTCGGATCCGTATGTCATCACTGGTAATACACACTGGTTGAAGACTTTCGTCTTCAGACACTGAGGTAGATGAGATGAGAAGACACTCTTGCGCAATTTCCCGAACGCTGCCCAGCCGAGTTGGATTCGTCGATTGACCTCTATAGACCTCGAAGTTGGACCTACCCAATCGGATGACTTTAGGCTATAGAGCCTAAAGTCTGATGATGAAAAGCTGTGGATGTTAAGTGATTGGTATTTAAAATTTTACAAACCTCTTGAAACGTTGTGTTCACGAACTCAGTCCCTCTGTCCGAAATAATTTCACGTGGAATTCCATACCTGAGTATAAAGTTGTATACCAAAGCTCTTGCTACGGTGGCCGCCTCCTTATTGGCTATCGGATACGCCTCGACGTATTTGGTCAGGTCGCACTGGAGCGTTAGTATGTAACTATAACTATTATCTCTCGTTAATGGGCCTACTAAATCTAAATAAATGCGATCAAATGCTGAGGACCCACAGTCAGTTATTACCATAGGTTCCTTAATCGCTTTTAAGTATTTATATCGTTGGCATTGGTCACATTTTTTCACAAAATTACTTATATCCTTTTCTAATCCTGTCCCAAAAATATTTTCTACGAATATTGTTATACATTCGCCGTATCCCGGCATGTCCACTAGTGGGAAGAATATGATAATCATTTAAAATGACCTTTTTAGTATCATTATCAGTTATTCTTTTGACACCTTTTATAACGCATAAGCGGGGTCCGGACCACTTAGGCAATTCACTTATTTTCTTAGCTAGCTCTTTTATTATATGTGAATTTTTATCATTCTTTATTAAATATACGGTGTCAATATTAAGAGACGAACAAAAAGATTCCATTTCCCTCACAGAGACAGCTCGTGCACACTGCGATTGGGTAAACAGTTTCACAAATATTATTCGCTCGGATGAAGAGTATCCAAAATCTCCTCTTTGAATTATCATATTCTTACTCACTTTCCTCCATTCTTCCTCATTTACAAATATCAACTCTGTGTAATCCTTCGGTAATTTAAGCATTTCCACGACTCTTGGGTGATCAGTCCAATCGTCTCGTGTAATGTTTTTCACCGAAGTGTTACTCAAAGATGATGACTCATCCTGTTTACGTCTTTGCGCCCTTGTAAGTACTGATACAATGTGTTCATTCATCGCCTTTTATTCCTCGCTTTCTATTTCTATACGTGACAATGCATCTGCAGCTACATTGTCGCGCCCTTTCACATACACAACTCTAAAATCGTACTCCTCTAGTAAAAGCCTGAATTTTATCAATCTACTGGAAGGATCTGTCATATTATACAAATAAACTAATGGCCGATGATCAGTTTCTATTATGAATTTTCTTCCGAATAAATATGGCCTAAAGTATTTTACTGACCATACGATAGCCAACAATTCTTTTTCTATAGTGGGGTATCTACGTTCCGCCTTGTTTAGACTACGGCTTGCGTAGGCGACTGGTCTACGGTCGCTGTTACACAAAACCGATCCTATTGCGAATCCTGAAGCGTCGGTTTGCAAAATAAATGTGTTTTCCTTATCAAAATTAGGGTATTGCAAAATGGGCGGGTTCATAAGTGAACTTTTTAATGATACAAAAGATTGTTGACAATTATCATCCCATTCAAAAGTTATATTTTTCCGGCATAAATTATTTAACGGTATGCATATTTTAGAAAAATTAGGAATGAATTTGCGATAATAATTAGAAAACGCTACGAAACGTTTGGTTTCATCTGCATTTTTAGGTGTAGGATATTCTTGTAAAACTTTAATTTTATCGGGATCTGGTTGAATGCCGTTTGATGATACGACATGTCCCAAATATAATATTTCTTTTCGTAGGAAATCACACTTATCTGGATTTAATTTAAGGTTAACGGTTCTCAATCTTTCGAAAATTGATATTAAGTTTTTATTGTGAATATCAAGATTTCTTCCAAAACATATTAAATTATCCAAATATACAAAACATTTTTCATAATTTAATCCTGACATCGCCACGGTCATCATTCTAGAAAAAGAACTTGGACTCGTTTTAAGACCCATGGGCATACGCGTCATTTGGTATTGCCCAGATGGTGTTGTGAATGCAGTATATTTTCTGCTATCTGAATCTAATTTTGTCTGAAAATATGCTTGTGTCAAATCTAACTGTGAGAAATACATAGACCCAGAGAGAGAATCAAGTATGTCTGTTATGTTAGGAAGTGGAAACTTATCATCCATAATACGATCATTTAATTTTCTAAGATCAATAACTAATCGCCATTTTTTTGACTTGTCGTCTGATTTCTTTGGGACTAATAAAACGGGACTAGACCACTCGCTTTTGGCAGGTTCTATGATTTCGTTTGACTTCATATTTTGAACTTGTCTTTCTATCTCGTCTCGCTGTGAAAAAGGTAATCTGTACTGTTTAATATAATCTGGTTCCGAATTTGGCTTTAACTGAATATTTTGTTCATAAAGATTACAGGTGCCCAATTTATCATCGGGAAGATAGAAAACATCTGAGTATTTTGCACAGATATTTTGAATTGATTTATTTTCCTCTTCGCTTAAATGATTTAATTTTAATAATGCTAATAATTTACGTACTCTCTCACCATCTGACACTTGTTTATCAAAACTACAAATATGATACTCGGATAGTCTATCGAAATCGGGTTGAAAATAACTAAGTCCAACTTCTGTTTCACGTGTATTTAAAATTTGAATTAAAATTTTACCATTTTTAGGTTGACAGATGCTTCCAGCGATAAATACTCCCTCGCATAACTCTTTCGGTAAAATCACATACTCATCTTTCAACTCAAAATTAACTTCAAAAATTTTTTCACACCTTGGTGGTATTACTACGTAATTATTAAAACCTAATTTTCCCATATCTAAAGGTAAACATTGTTCTATCCCTGCATGTTTCAACGTTAATTGATTACTTTCATAATTAATTATGCAATTATATTTTATTAAAAAATCTTGACCAATAATACCATCATGAATACATGGAAGACTTTTTAGAACATAAAATTTATGATTGATTTCTATCTCGCATAAGGTAAATGGAATGTAAACATAGCCTTCGGTGTACAGTCGGCCTCCAATACCTTTTATTTTGATGCGCTCTTTATGTATTGGAAGATTTAGATGTTGTGCTGTTTCAAATTTCACCGCTGACAGAGTGGCACCGGTGTCAACCAACCATCTATATTTAGAATTGCTCGTCGAAAGTTCCAGAGAATTATTATAATCACAAGCTAATACGAGGGTCAAACTGAAAGTTCATAGAAAATCAAAAACTGATTACATTAGCCAGTTATTAGTTTTATTATATCTTTTCAAAATATTGTCCATTGACGTCAATACACCGCTGCATGCGATGGAACCACTGGGAAAAGCACTTTGCCCACTCGTCCTTAGGGGTCTCTTCAATGGCATCGCGATACGCAGCCACCGCTTCTTCAGCATTCATAAACCGCTTTCCTTTAAGTTTTTCTTTAATTTTTGGAAATAAATAAAAATCAAAAGGCGCGAGGTCGGGGCTATACGGCGGGTGACCCAGTAATTCAACGTTTGATGTCGCCAAATAGTCGATCGTTCGCTTGGCGGTGTGCGACGAGGCGTTGTCGTGGTGAAGGAGGATCCTACTGCGAGGTCGTTTCTCTCGAACTTTTTCCAAGACAAGTGGCAAACAATTGGTAGTGTACCATTCTGCAGAAACTGTTTTTTGATCCTCTAACACAATTGTTGCGAAATGACCTATCCTTCCAAAGAACGAGGCCACCATTTTTTTTCCCGCACTTCGATCTCTCTTCACTTTAGTTGGCAACTCCTCGAAAGGAAACACCCACTGAGCAGATTGTCTTTTGGTTTCAGGATCATAACAGTAAATTCAGCTTTCGTCACCTGTTAGTATGTCTAACACAGCATTTGAGTCACCTCCGTTAAATCTTTCAATCATTTTACGGCACCAATCCACACGATGGAGTTTTTGAGCCTTAGTCAAATTATGAGGTATCCACCGGGCGCAAAGCTTCCTGCCCGCTAAATGTTCGTGGAGGATTTTGTGCACTTGACTCATACCGATGCCTAAGCTTGTCCGAATTTGCTGATAGGTCACTCTTTTGTCAGTCTCTATCATACGCCGCACAACACAGATGTTATTTTCAGTCGTCGCCGTAGAAGGCCGTCCCTCACGTACATCATCAGTGAGATTAGTGCGACCACGTTTAAACTCATTAAACCAGTTGTAAACAGTCGCACGAGATGGGGCTTCATCGTGAAAGGCCAATCGTAGTCTATCATAACTTTCTTGTTGACTTAAATGACATCGAAAGTCATAAAAAATCATTGCACGAAAATTTTCTCGTGTTAAATTCATGTTGACGTGACACAGACAATTTTCAATTTGCCGCCAAATCGTAAAACAAATGACAAATGAATGAAATATATACTCAGTAATATTGGCAAAGAGTTCTATTTTCAAATTTTAGAATATTTTTTTTATTATATTGTTTATAAGTGGCCAGTTCTAAGAACTTTCAGTTTGACCCTCGTATGTAATTATTATGTCCGAAAAAACTCAACTTCCTGTGTCGAATTTTCAGTGTTTTCGGCACTGGAGCCACTAGGTTGACCTATTTGATTTTGGTTTAAAACATGCATGTTGTACCTGTTATTCACGTTACCGCGATTTGTAGAGCCATAGCCCCGGCCGCGTCCTCGATAATTCCATGTACCACGTCCGCGAGCATCCCCACGCGAAAATCCGCGAGAATAACCACGTTGATTTGGCCTTGATGCACGTCCTTGACCTCTGTAAGAAATCTGTCCTCTATTTATATTCCTACCTCTTTGACTTGAAAATATCTCACCTGAATTGGAGCTTGTTTCACCTTGCATAGACTCGTCCTTTGCCGCTCTGATTGCGTCCTTTAACTCGACGTAATTCCTGGCCGCTAAAATGGTGCTTATTCGGCTATTTCTCAAACCGTCCGTAAATCGTCGGATGGCTAATTTTTCATTTAATGATTTTAATACTGCGTATGCACTATCATTGCCGTCAGCTTGAGAAATAGTCAATTTGACAAACAATTCTTCTATTTTCTTACCGAATTCATCAATGGTTTGTAAACCTTGCCTTGCCTTCACCAGCTCTAACTGTAAAGTCGTCGGGGACTGTTTGGCAAGAAGATGATTTTTCATATCTGTAATTAAAGCTTTAGTGGACGTGTAACTCTGAGCTAACCGCAGCTTTGCGCTCTCTGTTAGACGCGTTTTCAAAACAAAATTAATGAGCGACTGTTCGCCTTCTGTGCCTAATGTCTGGCTATAAAAATCAATTGTGTCAATCAAATTTTTTGTGACCTCCTCCTCTCCTGTCATCACAGGGATGAGGGATGTTGCAGTCTTAACGTCAAATGAAGCCATGGTTACTGGTGTTGGTTCTATGTGTGTCTCGAAACAAAATTTAACTATACTTGAATAGTAGTTCTCTATCTGGTTACAAAGATCTAAAATTAATTTGGCCTCTTCTGGTTCTATATGTCCTTCTGCAATGCTAGTTTCTAAGTCTTTACGGCTTAATACATACTGAGTATAAAAATTGTTTGCCTCTTAAAATTTTCTTTCTAAAAATTCTTTTGTTCTTTTAACTTTGCTTAGCTTTGTTAAATTTATTTTTATACTTTTAATATCTTTATAAATTTCTTGAATATCTGACATAATATTATAATAAACTTTATGACAGTACTTTTCTTTATATTTCTTAAGTCTAATAATTAATATTTATAGTTTACACTCACATTAACACGGCACTTTTAATGACACTCACTCACACGTTTCTGGATACCTCTCATGGTTGGTGGCCTTGGCTGATTGCCACTACTGCTGCCTCCTAAACCTCGAGCACGTCCTTGGGAGCGCGCGTCTCGCGCCTGCCTCCAGATCGTCGGAACGCACTCCTTGCTATCTCCTGCCGCATCCACCCTTGGTGGCACCTTCTGTACAGCTTATACAGACCGCCAAATGCGGAGCATAATCAATATAATGCCCAATATTAAGTTTGTTATTGACACATTTTGGTGCAGTTGTTGAATATCGGCACTATTGGTGCCGCCAGCCGCGTTTTGAGCTATTACAACCTCCTCAGTTGATTGCGATGAACCCATTTTGAATGTTTTTGAGGTTTATTTCAGTACCACACACCGCGCTGGTATCGAAGTTTCTAAAGTCCATCATTTTACCACTTGATCACTCACGACTTATTAGTTCGAACCGGACACCGAACCTTAAAATGGCAGGGTCGCCATATAAGGACGGGACGAGGTAAATGAAAGATGTTATTGTTTCTACGTATGATATTATAATGAATGCCAATAAATCAAAATTACGGTTATATAATTAGTCTATCACTACGTCACATCATTTTGATGTGTATATATTCAGGGCATCTTATTTCACATAGTCTAGACAGCGCGTCGGCCACAATGTTTTGCGAACCTGACACGTGCCTGATATCCGATGTAAACTGAGCTATGTAGTCTAGTTGACGTAATCGCCTTGGTGATATTTTTTCCTTTGAACTCGGTTGACCTGTTTACGTCAGTGGCTTATGGTCGGTGTATATTATCAATTCCTGACCTTCGCAATAATCTTGAAAATGTCTGATAGCCATGTATATCGCCAATAGCTCCCTGTCGTACGTACTATATCTCTGCTGAGTTTCTGATAAGGACTTGGAGAAAAATGCTATTGGATTCCACGTCTTATTTATGTATTGCTGTAATACAGCACCAACACATGTTTGCGATGCGTCCGTCATAAGCGATAGGGGAACGTCATGAGAAGGTGGGCTCAATGCAATTGCTTTTATCAAGCTATTCTTGCATTGCCTAAAAGCTTCTCTGGTGAGATCATTCCATTCAATTAGACTATTATCTTTTTTATTAGTGCCACACATGAACTTGTTTAGCGGCGCTTGATATGAGGCTGCGTGTGGTATGCTCGTTCTATAGAAATTTATCATTCCCAAAAAACGTTTTAGTTCTCGCACAGTTTTCGGTAATGGGTATTCGTCTATCGCTTTTGTTTTTTTGTGGTAGTGGTAATATCCCTTGTGGTGAGATTAGGTATCCAAGAAACTCAATTTCGGTTTGACCAAATTTGCACTTATCGTCATTTATAGTTATACCGTGATCGTTTAATCTCCTTAATACTTCTTCTACGTGATCCTTGTGCTGGTCCACTTTTTCTGTTGCAATTAATATGTCATCAACGAAACAGAATACGTTGTCCAAACCGCGCATGATCTCATTCATAAATCGCATAAATGTCTGCCCTGCATTGCGTAATCCGAATGGCATGCGCAGGGGTATTCAAATAAGCCAAACGGGGTGATAATCGCCGTTTTCTCTATGTCTTCCACTGGTATCTGATTGTATGCTCTTTTAAGATCGATTTTAGAAAAAATAGTCTTTTTTGGCAAAAGATACGTAAAATCTAATAATCTGGGAACGGGGTAACGGTCGGGCTTTGTAATTGAATTTAATCTGCGGTAGTCGCCACACAACCTTATTCCGCCATCTTTTTTATTCGTAACGTGAATCGGACTTGCCCAATCACTCTTCGATGGTCTGCATATTCCCATGGTGAGCATGTTTTCAATTTCTTTCTTAACGAGCTTGTATTTCTCTGCTGATAATGGTCGGCACTTTGAATATACTGGATGTCCTTCCGTGATGATTTGATGGGTGACTCGATGCTTAGGTGTTTCTTTTGCACAGAAAGGTTTCGTCATGTCATGTTTGCATGTATGGTTTGATTGTAGGCATTTGTGTTTTCGTAACGTTCGCTGGCGTAGTTAGTTCTGTTACGCCATCGATCAGTTTTTTATGTGTCAAATCGACTAATAAATTGTACTTAGCTAAGAAGTCTGCGCCTAGTATCGGCTGTTTGACGACAGCGATGACGAAAGTCCATTTGTACACTCGCCGTAACCCGAGATCCAATTCGAGCATTTTTTCACCGTAAGTTCTGATTTCGCTACCGTTCGCTACATACAATTTGTACTCGTTATGCTTCGGTATGTTTTTTGTTTTTGGTATGACACTAACATTTGCTCCGGTGTCTATTAAAAAACGATATCGACTTTTGCGGTCAATAACGCATAGGCGGCTCGATGGATAAATAGCGCTGACTTCCGCCCCCGTCAACACTACTGAGAGTTTTCCGACGTTTCCGAGTTTGTTTTCCATGAACACGGTTGCTTGCATCTTGTCCATCGATTCCTGAATCGGCGATGGTAGTAACACAGCTGATTATTATCTCTAGCTCTTGATCTGGAACGACTCTGATTCCTGCGGCGACCGCGACCGCGACTGCGTCCGCGTCCTCGTGAGTTGAAATGGCGGTTTCTAAGTTCGGCTACTTCTAATGTCAGCTTGTTCATTTGTGTTAAGAGTTCGTAATCGCAAAATTGCTACTACCGCTGCTGCTGCTGTCTACTTCTGACACTTCAGGAAACTTGATGTTCTCCATTATTTTGTCCGCTATAGCGGCCAAATTGTCCAGTTCCTGTTCCTGGTCGACTGTTAAAACAGCTCTTACTGCTCCTGTTAGTCGTTGCAACCATAAACTATGAAGTGTGGAATTAGCTACTTTAGCATTCCTTGCCAATTCTGTCATTCTTCTTAACAACTGAGATGGCTTTTGGTCGCCTAATTCCATTTCTCCGATTAATTTTTGGAATTGTCTTTCTGCCGACTCTTCATATATTGAGAGCAATCTCTGCTTGATGGCGTCGTACTTTTTTTCACTCGGTGGATTTAAAAGTAGGTCACCGACTTGTTGTACGCTTTCTCTGCCCAATTTAGACACAACCAGATGAAACTTACAATCTTCTCCTTGTTTTTGCGGTAACATTATTGATTCAAACTGAGCGAACCATAGCCGGGGCATCTCCGTCCAAAATTCGGGAATCCTGGCGCTCACACTTATTCCGGAAACTTCTGCTTGCAATGATGCCGCAGCTGATGTATGTGGCTGGGCGAACTGCTGACTCTGCGCGCTAACTCCCTGCTGCTGTTGGGGTTGAGGCTGCTGGTACTGATAAGCACCCTGTTGTAAGTTAACGTCTGGAATCACGGGCATTTTCACTTATTCACACGTTCACTCCACGGATTATAAAGTCTTTGAAACTATTTTTTACTGTCTTTGATTAAACTCGGGGTCACCAATGTAGAGATGACGTGTAACTGCGTGTGTGTGTGTGCGTGTAGGCAGACTTGACTACGTAGGGAAACGAGTGACCAACACAAATATCGATTTCATACTGATTTATTATTACACAAAGTACATGATCCATAATTGCATTGCATTGGTGCCTATTAACTAGGTCATATTAGATCAATGACTCGTGACGCTACAGGGCTCTTGTACACGATAAGAAAAACCACCGTGTCTGTCACAGACAAGACAAAATCATCATGTACACGACAAGAAATTTGTAGAATCTAGCTACGAAAACTTGTCGTGTCTTCTGCAGACAAAATGAATCCGGCTGTGTAAACGATGAGATTTTTTTCGGGCAGTCGTGCGCAGGATACAGTAGGGTGTACAAAGCAAGTTTGTTTGTGAGGAAAATGATCATGTTAACGACGCAACAAAAAATAATGATCATTGCTTATTATATCTATAGAAGAATAAAAAAGAAAAAGAAAATCAAGAGACTTTACTGGGTTTTTACAACAAAAAGCAGAGTTTGGTGGGTTCATGACCCTGTATCATGTATTGCGAGAATATGAAGATAAGTTTGTGGACTATTTTCGTATGAAAATCACCACTTATGAAAGTTGTTAAGTGCTATAGAAAATAAAATACGGGTCCCATTGTCCCACAGGTCGTGCCTCAACTAAAGTTATAAGTAACTCAATTAAATTATTATTTAACTCAGTCATGGTTTATTGTCTGGCATAACGTCAACATGTCCACGCGTACTAACGTGCATAGACATACTACCCGAACAAATAACACAATACAGCGAGTGTTTGCCGGCCGGCGGCGCGTGTGTCGTGTCTTGCGCAGACAAGATTTAGTCTTTGGTCAGCGCCGGAGCAATGTACACAGTTCGTGCGTAGAAACGACACGAATTCTTGTGCAGGCCCGGCGACTTTTCTTAGCGTGTACAAGAAGCCACAGGGTTATCAATTTTACCAGTCAAAATATCATGCAGTAAACAATTATCTAGGAGCTCATGTCGAGATTCCAAAGGCATAAGCGAGTAATGTTGACAATCTTCCTTATACTTACTGGGATGCCTACGAGTTTTCTGGTTGAGGTGTCGAATAAATAGTTGCTGGATTCTCTCAATTCTATCTATATATATATAAATTCTATATTCCATACTTAACAGGTATGTTTGTATTACTTTTTGTACATTTATCGAATGGAAGTGCTTTCTACAGTAATATAAATGTTCCACATCTTTTTTTGGGTTTAAGGACATGGAAATGGGAAAATCCTTCTATACACCCTACGACCCCAAGCGGTATTCTTGCATAGAATAAGAAAACTTTGCATAGAATCTGTAGAAAATAAAAATAACATTACTACATATTTACTTAGTTCTATTTAAAAAACATAAAATAATTTTAGAATAAAAGATCTTACTAATACTCAACCGCATCTCTCTGCTCCCTTGTCGCTGGAAATTGAATATAATACTTCAATATTGGCGGACTAAAAAGTGCGTCGTTCACATCCCGCACGTACTTACAGACCGTACTTTGTCCTATTTTTTTCGCAATTCCAACTAATCACTGGTATGACCCAGAGGCATAGAAGGACAATGCACTAAGAACCTGTATGAACGAAATGAGAAATAGCACACTGATTTTCTCTTACTAATTGTTTAAATTGACCATTACTCTTTGGTTAAATCACCTTAAGTTCCAAGCATATACGTTTTGTAGACTTTCAAGAAGTGTGTCGGTGTAATTTCTCATATAGGAAGGTGAAAGCTTCTTTGCTTAAGCAAAACCTATTTTTTAATTCGGTTTCACTAAGGTCTAGAAAATTGCAATTTATTCTTTGCATACATTTGTGGCTTATTCCCCTGTAACAGGATTAAACGAATACAATAAAAAAATCTGATAAATAAGTTGCTATGCCAGGTTTAGGGCTTCGACAAGCCTTTTTTTACACTTTGTACAATCTTAGTACACTGCATATATGTACTGGCCTGGTTTCTCTTTGCTCATTATTATCGCTCTCAAGTAATCTTGAAGCGAGATAATAAAATTATGCACTTCGTTCTACTTCCTACCCTTCGCGCACCTTGCGCGCACGTTCACGCACAATAAATGTCATGCATTTCGTACTGCCAAATTTAGTTCGTTTCACGTCCGATAAAGGCGCTTTCAGGTTCCCATACAAATGATTACGGTACTGTACATATACTTTGACGCAATTTATTCGTGATTGGGGTACAGGTTCAAGGTTACTAGATTTTTCCTTGTTTACCTGTTCATCGAACCATTTTATAAAATCGTTACTATCGTTTTCTGATTCCTCATCAGAAACTACATTATTGGTTCTAAAAACTGGATTTCGACAATTTTAATATTTTTACAAATATGTTTGAGATTACTTTTTGCCAATTCAATGTTATCGTTAGTAAAATAGAATTTCGTGACACAATTTTTTATTCAAGACACTATAACTTCTTGAATTGTGGTAAAATCTTCGCATGATTTTATAAATAGTATTGAACGACTATACAAAATATATTTCTTTCATCTACATCTGTAAAATATTTATAAACATTCTTGATAAAGTGGCTTGTATCTAACCGAATACATGAATTGGGTAAATTTTTGCCCAAATTTTTATTTCCAATTCAGCATGAGAATTGTGCGAAAAAAAATATACAATATATATAATCCTTGACAGTTTCAAATGGAGTAAATGATTTTACTATTGCTGCTTGTAGTGCTGCTGACTCGTCTGCAACTATTTTAGTTGGAGGGGCAAGACTAGTATCTTTGAAATATTGTAACCAACGAAAAATTGAATCTGCGCTATGGAAATCAGTAACAGCTACAGATTTTAAACCATACCTGTTAGCAGTTAATAATAAGATTATATAAAATTATAACGTATTTGTTAAATTAACCCTTCCAGGAAGAGTGATTGTCAGGAAAAATGCTCCCAGTGGCATCTAGTGTCCAGGTGATGTTTGATTAATTCTCACTATATCGACACCCGCATCGAACAAGGCAGTAAATTAAATTCAGTAACTTTTTACGGTAAGCCAAAATCTGAAAATGATAAGTTTGATTATATTTTCAAAAGAAGTCTAAGATTTGCTGCAAAAAGAGTCAATAATTAATTAAAAAAGTTTAAATACTTTATTTTGATACAGATGTGTCCCAAAATAAACTTTAAGAAGCAGTGATATCAACAGTTACAACCCACCGTTTTGGACTACTTTACTTTACTTTACTAGATACAACCTTGTCACCGTTTTGGTGACAAGGTTGTATCTAGTAAAGTAAAAAAGTAAAGTAAAGTATCTAGTATCTAGCTTATTTACAACCTTGTCAGTATTGAGAGGTAAGTAGTAACAGCCGGTTTCTGAATTGAGCATTTGACGTTGAGAACAACTTAAGCTCGACTGAAGTATGACTCAAAAGTATTTCTGTTTCTGAATTAAGTTTAAGGGTAATTTAAGCATTTGAGGTTAAGAATTCTCAACTTTGACATCAGCTGGTGCCAAACTCGAAATTTGCGTTGCACAACACTACTGACAGTACTCAAAGCTTGCTCACTATGAACTTAAGCGTCTGGCAGCTAAGCGACCCAATGAGGGTACTTAAGTCCTAATTAAATTCAAATTTGGGACAATTTGCAAATTTTGCGACCAGCGTAATTGGGGCAGGCTATAGCTGTAATAGATCAAGCTGCAACAGGTGATGAGGAAGTGCAGGCAAAACGCCATTATAATTCAAAGTTAAATTAATCTCAAAATATACTATAATTCTGACAAAGTTATATTAATTACAAATATACAAAGGTGAACACAAGTAACAGTAAAAAGGATTGGTACACTGGTTAGGGTATGCGATCCGGTCCATACAAGATTGCCTGCATCCGGCCAATTTTGTATGGACCGGACCGCAGAACGCAACTTTTTCCAACTCCTTCTTTATATCTAAAGTATATTTTTCTTAATAATTTCACTGTATTATTTTTAAAATCAGATTTGAAATGGTGTTTATTATTATTTTTTACTACAGGAACACTATAATTTTCCTTCTCTTCCTGTGTGTAGTTGGGACATCTTTTTTTTCTTTGTGGTTTCCATTTCATTAACTTTGAAACTATTTCTACTTTGAGAAAGAGGTCAATCGTCGAATCGTAATCTGCTGGGCAGCGTTCAGGAAACTGCGCAAGAGCGTCTTCTCGTCTGAATAACCTCAGTGTCTGAATACGAAAGTCTTCAACCAGTGTGTGTTAACAGTGATGTCATACGGATCCGAAACGTGGTCTCTAACTATGGGCCTCATAAAGAAGCTCAGAATCACATAACGAGAGATAGAGAGGGATATGCTCGGTGTTTCTCTACGAAATCGAATCAGAAACGAGGAGATACGTAGGAGAACTAAGGTAACGGACATATCCCTAGAATTAGTAAGCTCAAGTGGCAGTGGGCAGGGCACATAGCGCGAAGAACTGATGGCCGTTGGGGCGGAAAGTTGAAAGTTCTAGATTGGAGACCTTTCGATCAAAAGCGCAGCGTGGGATGTCCAGCGACAAGATGGTCCAACGACCTTGTTTAGAACGCGGGATCACACTGGATGCAGACCGCTTATGATCGGTTGCAGTGGAAAACCGTGGGGTAGGTCTATGATCAGCAGTGAACGTCCTTTGGCTGATAATGATGATAATACTGAATGAACTTATAAACTTTTCAATCATAAAACATTGCAGGAAATCAATCTTTATCAAGTTTGAGTATGACATTGACATTGATTGATTGACAAAAGACATTCCGTTCTCGGCAGTCGTTCGCAATATAATTTTAAGAATTTAATAACAATGTAGAATAGTGCCTATTTAACTTAAAATCTTATTCCCAAACTGATGCTTTTAGAAATATATAACTGACATAATGAAATCCTGTATTTATTAATGCCTATAATGAAACCAAATCTCTTTATAAATAAAAACCGGTAAAATCGATTGTTTTTACTTGTAACGGAACGTTGCAGTATAATCAAGGATAAAACTCAGTTGAATGTGGTTTGAGACAATCTAAAATTTACGAATGAAACGTAGGAAATTTAAGTACTCATCAACTATTAGAGCAGATCTCAACAGATTTTTCACTCAAATGCTCAAATCAGAAACCGGCTGTAAGTAACTTAAATGTAAAACAAAAAAGTAAAACCCATGTTTTTTTGTATATAATAAAAATTACAGTTTTTCGTTTCAAATTAATTTGAATCATCTGCATCATCTTGCTTGTTAGACTTACTTTATACTTATTTTTTTGTAATAATCATGATACTGAACGGGGATTGCATTCGTATTACCTAAATGCATGATATCTTTATATTTTAACAAAGGGAATTTGGAATAATTTCCTTATAAGCAATGATAAGATCGGTGGGATATGTGAAAGGTACAATTCGTTTTCTGTTTTTTCAATGCGATCTGGTTTGTTACAGAAGTCAATCAAAATAACATCTTTCGTATACAACTCATACCTAATCTGTATTATATTGGAATCTTTGCAAAATATTATGTGACTTACATCAGTCCATTTAATTTTGGAGTTGTCAGTACTGAAATCCGTGTTTGGTAAACTATTCATTAACATTTTGAAATCAAATATGTCGTTTTGATTGACTTCAAATACAACATAAGGTTAACCTGTTATTTTCGCACACCGTACAAGCATTACCCATTGATACGGTACATAGATTATTTGGTTTTCTTTTATTTTCTCAATCACACTGTGCATAGAATCGCCTTCATTTTGCGTATGGCCAACTTCAAAATAAATCTCGGCAATGTCAATATTATATTTTTGAGCAGCATACGCAAACATGGCAAAAATTATGCGATTTTCATTTTGACCTCCACAATTGTCAGAGAAGATTTTTTAATTCATTGTTTGACTTTCATTTCAATAAAAGCAATATACACGTCTGCTAATTTCATTAGGTCCCTTTTTTCCAATAGTTTCATTCCACATGTAACAGAACCCTACATTTTTTCTAATATCAAAGATTGTAAAGTTGTACACAGCTAGCTTCCTTCTGCAATAGAACGCCGATACATCGGACATGAGTGTTATATTTTTTTTTTGCAAATCATACGAAGCAAGAAGAAATTCATGGTTTTCTGTGACTTACTTAAATTCTTTTTTTATTTCACACGACACAAATTTCGAAGCAAGGTGCAAACTATGTTTCTTGCTGTCAACGATTTTTTGACATAAATATCGGAAGCTAAGCAAAGGTCTTTTTTGGACGGAAAAATCCAATGTTGTACTCATTGTAGGAAATATCGCGATATTGCCTTTCTGTAGCTTTTAACTCCGGCAAATAATTCATAACTACGTACCATTCTTGGTACAGCCTAGAAAGACGAGGAAACGTCAAGTTCTACTCGAAATATTTTTTCGTGGTTTTTGCTCGAACATAGTGAGACTCATCAAAATGTATTTGATATATGTGTTCTCTTACATTGCTTTTTAATCCCTCAGTAATCTTATTTGGGTGGTTTTGGCAGTTTTTTCCACGTTGGTCTTCTAATCAAAATGTATTGGAGATACGTGTTCTCTTACACTGCTCTTTAATTCCTTAGTAATCTTATTTGGGTGGTATTGGCAGTTTTTTCCACGTTGGTCTTCTAATGATAAACAGTCATCTCAATTTTTTGTCAATCTTCTTGAACATAGTGGTGACCCATTTATCAGAAATACCCAATGTATTTAAAAACATCACTTTGCAGACAACTATCTTCTCTCCATCAATAACAAAATGGTAACAATAAGTCCAGTAGCGTCATGGTGTTGCTATTTTATTTATTAAAACAGTTTTTTTCGTAACCCGTTCCAAACTACAGGACAAGTATTGCACTTGATAAATGAGGTTTCCTGTACTCCAGAAACTTATTAAAAAATCCACTCGCTTGTCTTCAAGTATTCTGTCTTGACACTTTTTAGTACAGTTTTATTTGCAAGTTGGCCCATCGTTTTAGCTTTAATCAGTTCTCCTCTCTGGTTAACAAACTCTTCTCCTCGATTCTTTTTTACTATTATAAAATTTTCTTTCCAATTTGCAGGATCTCTGTGTCTTTTTCGACCTGGATTTGTTATTTTTGGCATATTTCATTTTTTCCCTTTACTTTGTTTAGATGAAGCTCCATTGGCATCATGTGAACTAGAGTTATTGAAATCAAATGTAGTATTTTGTTGAAGTTACAGTTGCAATATCATCATAGCTCTGAAGCAAGTTTGTCGATAAATCTGTTGATTTATTCTCATTACACTGGAATTTCCGCTTTGGGTTTCATTTGGTAATTCATATGCAGAATTATCAGAAGAGAATGGTTCAGAAGATGTGTCACTGAACTGCTCAGGTTTTGTGATTGATGAACGTTTTCTTGTTAACCTCTTAAATTCATACAAATCTTTAGAAGTATCCAAAAAAACGTAGATGGGCCTGGATTCATAGAAAAATCTTCTAAAGAGATTGATGAGTTCTCCGTTATAGTTTCATGGCTTGTACCTGGCTCCTTGGTGTATCAATAACCCCAACCTTTTGGTGTTATTAAATCGCTTTCCTCGTTTGTCATCATAAGGTGCAGTAGTTCCATTTTCGTTTCCTTAAACAAATATCATAATGTAATGTATCAAAAATACCTATGCACTTATGTTGTCTATGTAGTCACCCTCAGCCTATGTAAATATGCAAAAATGACACCATGTAATAAGTCTAAAGATCAGTACCTACATTAACGAATTTTTACTTCTTGAACTCAATATACCTAGATTAATAATATAAAATACCTGTTGAAGTTATAAAATTCAATGTTCCTTCTTGGTATAGATCATAGACTAGAAGTCTATTAATGACAGACACCGGTCTATGATTGTCATTAAAGAAAACCGTTGTGCTGGACGTTTCGTGAGGTCGTGTAATTTCTAATTGTTGTATGTGTTTACTGAAATATAATTTCTCTTACTACAAACATTGCATTTTGACCTCTCGTCTACAATACCTACGTGACAGAATATTGGTCAAGCACGAGGGGAACTATCAGCCACAGAGAGTTTCATTACCCACCCATCCCCTGACTTCGACTCATCAGATCAACTCGATGATTAAAAACAATATTGTATAAAAATGCTAAGTTTCGTATCAATACGACTATTAGAAACAGGTAAAAATAGCTAAAAAGTTTATTACATTGTTTGTTACCTACGAGCAGTTAGGTACTAACTATAAATACTAAGTGAAAATTAAATAAAGAAAAAAATAAATATGCGCCAGACAACACACCAATTGTCATGGTCTCGAAGTAAGGCAAAAACACCGTTGTGTTACGAGCATAAAATTATTATCCCTTTGGAATAGAACGACAAAAGCGAGATGTCACTAGCAGCAAACTGTGTGATAAAAAGAGATGGGTAGCAGAACCATTTTTGTCAGATGTCAAACAGTTGACCGCCTTGCAGAAGCTCGCTGAAAATTACGTGCATTTGATTTTTTATATTTAAAAGTGAAATTGTGCATATTTTGGAGAAATAATGCATCTGAAACATGGTGACTTGATCGGTGATTGATTGTTATGCATTACAGCAGCATAACCCCAACAAATAATTATTTAACAGGTAGATTAGTCCAAATCGAAGCCTCTTAATATACGACTTATATTTACCAATGCGCTTCAAATTTAAAGAACGCAGTTTGATTATTCTATTCTACAAACGTTAATTTACGTAAAAAATAAAGACAGAATAACACAGGGAATGTATATCGACGAATATTTTGTATAATGAAATAACGTTTAGTTTTACACTAGAGCTGCATGTTCAATATTTTGTGTCGACTGTTTATCATGCAGTAAACTACTATATTTAACTTAGGAACATTGATATAAATCACCTGATCAAAAGTTTATCTCATTTAAAGCTACAAATGTTACTTACTTATGTTAGTAACTGACATCTTAAATTCGTTTGACAGCTTTTACTTGTCCTTCTATTCCGATAGGAATATTAATTTTATGGTTACGAGTATGTACCAGACAACGATATTAACTTTGTCAAGACGGTCGTCTAAAAATGCTTTATTATGATAGGAATTTAACTAGACAAATAATTGTTTTTTTTTTACACACCTAAGCAACTTAAAGTAAACACAAACTATCCACATGCATTTTTTTATTATTAATACGAGTATTTATCATTACCATCACTATCAGCGAAAGCGCATTAAGTCCACCAATTGTACATAAATCATAACTTTTTTAAAGTAGAACATAAGTAAAATGTTGAACAAAGGTAAAAGTACTAGCCGTGACCTGCCTTCAACTAGGACGTCCAATGATACTCGTAAAAACACAATACAACTCAGTCTAATAAAAAAAAGGTTAAAAAACCCAACAAAACAAAGGATTCAGAGGAGAAAGGAGACCGATGATCATGAATTATCCTGAATGATCATCGGTCAGATATGATTTGAATCAATTTTTAATATATAGTGGCACTTCGCAGGCGTCACAATAAAATGTCGTTTTAGTAGTTTTCCTGCCTTCGCGAAGGCAAACTACACAAAGTTTGCTGAAACTTTGGTTGTATGATGCCATGCTGCTCTCAGTTTGTTCTAGTAGAGCGTAGGTTGAGCGTTCTGCAGTGCTGTCGGTGAGAAGATCTACTACTAGCAATCTCAAACTGGCTACCTTGTGGACATTTTGAATGATTTTTCTGAAGAATGGAATAGGCTAGTTAAAGAAGATAAGCTAGATAATTGTGTGATTTTTGTGTCAATGACTGCAGAATGGTTCGGAAGCTCAGGGTGTCAAAGCGGTAGAAGAAACATGACATGTAGGGATCATGGATTTTCGTTTCTTGCAATAATGTCGTCTCTTTTGAGCGGAAACTTTTTTACCCGAAACTTTTTTGACCGAATATATTGTCTAGTCTGCCTTTCCAGAGAGTTGAGCTCTCATCAATACAAATACATTTGTCCGGAATATAATTATTTTGATTTCTGAAATTTACCGACTATATTCTTTTATGGGTCGCAAGCGGTGTATTCGGCCATGGCTCATGCTTTCTAGCGATCCTAGTGCCGGATAGATCGGTGTCGTTTATTGCGGGGTCAGAATCTACGAAATAAAGAGCGCGGGTCAGATTTTTATAATGATTACGGGTGAATATTCGGCGTTAGACTTCGGTTGTTAATATATGGTCAACTGAGAAGCTGCTTATAATATAATAGTTGGCATTCGGATGATGCCAGGCATTATCCAAAATTCGAACAAGTACAAGATTTTGACGGTGTTCGTTGGATATCATTCAGACTGGAAGGCAGCAGACAATTTTTTTGTTGCGAACTGGTTCGTTTCGTCACAATATGCCCTAAGACATCATCGTCCTAACAGGAACGAAAAGTATCATAGGCCGAACTGTGGTTCTGAACCGAACTAGTAAGCTCTTGAACAAAAATTTCTTCGTTACTATGAAAGGACTCCAATCAAAGCGGTTGTGCTGATCATCCAGCCGAGAGAGATTCAATCCGTCACTAGCGTCTAAAAACGGCTCATCCGTCTCATCATCATCGGTATCATTCTCACTCTAACTAGCCCTTGCCTCTCTTTTCATAACAACATTCCTTGCTAATGTGAGGAACTCAGTGGGAACATCTTCGCCGGTGGATCAAATTTCATTAAGGGGATGTACCACTTACCACTGAATACCTCAGCGTGAACGCAAGCTGACGGCTAGTCGCCCACCTGTACGCTAACCCTTTAATATTGACTAAAAATTCACGTCACATTTTCTATCAGAAATAATCAGGATAGTGTTTCTACTAATTGGTCCAATCTCACTGCTAATGTTCCTCAGGGTGGTGTACTTTCCCCTCTTCTGTTTTCGACAGGCGGCTGGCAGTGCTGTGAGGCGTGGGAGGGAGTGAGGTTATTTACTTTCTCTTTCTTGCGCTAAACCTGTGTGCGAATGAATAGACGCGTCGCAGGGCATACTACATGGTCAATTAAATCTCTTCGTCGAAGTCAGGACAATTTGGATCGAACTTCACTAAAGGTAAGTTCGTTTGATCATCCAATTGTACGTTTTCAGCAAACGACATGTGTTTCTACCATAGTTGGTACGATGAGTAGGCATGCTAAAAAGTGGTGTATTTCTTATGCGGTACTTGGGTGTGCAAAACTTTATTCCTTCAAGTAGGTTAGGGTTGTAGAGATGACGTGTAACTGCGTGTGTGTGTGTGCGTGTAGGCAGAATTGAGTATGTAGGGAAACGAGTGACCAACACAAATATCGATTTCATAGTGATTTATTATTACACAAAGTACATGATTCATAATTATATTGCATTGGTGCCTATAAACTAGGTCATATTAGATCAATGACTCGTGACGCTACATTACACCCCTCTTTGAGAAAAAAAAACTTACAAACTTCTCATATTATAACACTAATCAAAACAATTTTATAACAATATTAATAGTAGACAACAAAACCTAAGAAAAAAACTAATTATCAAAAAATTAATACAGTTTTTATTCAATAAAATTAATGGTACATCAATTGATAATACGATAGTCATTAAAAATAATATTGTACCTTATTTATTAATCTACTTATAGTTTAACGACACGTCACACTACACTATCACTGCACTTTGAGTTTTAAGTTCACTTAAGTTCAGGGCACAAATGCGGGGTTTACTTGTTGCTGGGGCGGCGTTGACCTCGGTGCCACCACTGCAGGCATCGTTGTTGTCGTAACTGACGTCATCGGAATGTTGCTCGACGCCAGCTTGCCCAGGTCGTTGACTATGGCCCTGCGACTTCGCTTGATACATCTTCTTACTAGGAAGTATATCGTCATGATGGAGAATATGAAAATGACTGTTCCCATCGTCATCTCAGCCATTGTTGCTCTGCTTGTAGCCTGAGCGCTCCCGCCGCTCGCGGTGGCTTGTCCTTGGGACAACACGATGTCTTCCTTTGATGAATAGCTGCCCATGGTCGTATTTAGAGATGTTTTTTGCTTTTAAGTTGAATGCGAAATGACTTTCACCTTCGTATTTCTGAAATATAAAATTATGATTAATTGCAAAAACGAACAACGGGCCTCACTACTCGACCTGATTTTGTAACACGCGGCGATGCCATTTGATTTTTGCGTCGTCGCTATGCAATTCGGTGCAGTTATGTGCAGACGAGGCGTTACTTGTTTCATTGCCCTCTTGAACTATGAACGCTGGCTTCAATCGATCAACTGTTACCTCGCATGTTCTGTTTCGCAATTGTATTTTAAAATACTTTTCATTCCTTTCCAAAACAAGATAAGGACCTTCATATGGTGCTACTAACGGCTTTTTTACGGCGTCAATTCTGACAAATACATATTTACATGTATTCATGTCCTTATAGATGAATGTGTCTTTTGTTGAATTTCTATAATTTGGCGCTGGCTTGATGTTTTGGATAACTCTCTGCAATTTTTTAACAAATAAATTAGGTGTTAAGGTATTATCTCGTTTATTGGTTTCAAAAATATACCAAGTATTCGTATGTTACTTCCGTAAACCATTTGTGCTGGGCTGACATCATAATCTTGTCGTACCGCTGCTCGTAATCCTAATAAAACAGAAGGTAATTCACGTGACCAGTCTGTTGAGTTACCACGTGATATTATTGCTGTTTTCATCATCCTGTGCCATCTTTCTACCATTCCGTTGGCTTGAGGGTGATAACTGGTAGTTCTAATTTTCTTTATGCCCATTAGTTTTGCTAATGAAGTAAATAAATTTGATTCAAACTTTCATCCTTGATCGGTTGTTATCCTTGACGGACATCCGAACCTCGCAATCCAACTGTCATACAGCGCTTTGGCTACTACTTCTGCTGTTACTTCCGGTACTGGTACCGCTTCCGGCCATCGGGTAAAACGATCTATAAATGTTATCACATATCTGTTATTATTTGATATTGGCAACGGTCCGACTATGTCTATGTGGACATGTTCAAATCGGTCTGATTCTGGAAATTGCATGATTGGTGCTTTGTTATGTCGAATGATTTTAGATTTCTGACACTGTATACACTGTTTTGCCCAATTACCTACATCTTGGTTCATTTCAGGCCAAAAGTAGTGTTTTTGAATCAGTTTTCTTGAACTTCTAATGCCCGGGTGCGTTATGTTATGTAACATACTGAATATTCGTTTTCTAAATATGCTCGGTATGTAAGATCGAATTTCGTTTGTTGACACTTCGCAATATAGTTCCTTATTGTTAGGCAAACTTATCTTTTTCCATTTCAAATTATTTTGTTCTAATCATCATCATCATCATCATTATCAGCCAAAGGACGTCCACTGCTGAACATAGGCCTCCCCCACGGATTTCCACAGCGACCGATCACTAGCGGTCTGCATCCAGTTTGATCCTGCGATCTTTATAAGGTCGTCTGTCCATCTAGTTGGTGGACGTCCCACGCTGCGTCTCTGGTCGAAGGGTCTCCAATCTAGAACTTTCCTGCCCCAACGGCCATCAGTTCTTCGCGCTATGTGCCCTGCCCATTGCCACTTAAGCTTACTCTCAAGTTTCTCAAGATTCTCAAGGCTATGTCCGTTACCTTAGTTCTTCTACGTATCTCCTCATTTCTGATTCGATCCCGTAGAGAAACACCCAGCATAGCCCTTTCCATCGCTCGTTGTGTGATTTTGAGTTTCATAATAAGGCCCATAGTAAGAGACCATGTTTCGGATCCGTATGTCATCACTGGTAATACACACTGGTTGAAGACTTTCGTCTTCAGACACTGAGGTAGATGAGATGAGAAGACACTCTTGCGCAATTTCCCGAACGCTGCCCAGCCGAGTTGGATTCGTCGATTGACCTCTATAGACCTCGAAGTTGGACCTACCCAATCGGATCACTTGTCCCAGGTAGACGTACTCGTCTACAACTTCGAGAGTTGAGTTCCCAACGGATACTGGAGTGGGTACGACAAGGGAGTTCGACATAATTTTCGAAAGGGAAAGAATTCGCAGAAATCCTGTCCGAAAGCAAAATATTTTATCTCGGGAGATGAAGATAGCACCCAGAACCATGTCGCGTATTTTTAAAGATGACTTAGGACTTGCAGCCTATAAGAGACGCACTGGTCATTTTTGACTGATAATTTAAAAAAGAATAGGTAAAAAATAGGTTAAAAAATAGGCTGGTAAAATCGAAAAAAAACTATTTATGTTTATGGATGGGAAAATCTTTGCAATTGAGCAACATTTTAACAAACAAAATGACCGTATTTATGCTGAAACCTCTAAGGAAGCTTCCCACTTAGTTAGCAGAGTGCAACGTGGGCATTACCCGACTTCAATGATGGTTTGTTGGGGTGTTAGCTATTAAGGAGTGACTGAGCCATATTCTTGTGAATAAGGTATCAAAACATCGGCACAAGTGTATGAAGATACCATTCTTGAGAAGGTAGTTAAGCCCCCTAACAACGCCATGTTCAATAACCAAGCATGGTCTTTCCAACAAGACTCGGCGCCGGGTCATATAGCTTGGTCCACGCAGTCTTGGTTAGAAGCGAACGTTTCGGACTTCATCAGAGCTGAAAACTGGCCGTCGTCTAGTCCCCATCTTAATCCGCTGGATTATGATTTATGGTCAGTTTTAGAGAGTACGGCTTGCTCTAAACGCCATGAGAATTTGGAGTCCCTAAAACAAGCCATACGATTGGCAGTGAAGAATTTTCTCATGGAAAGAGTGCGTGCTTCTATTAATAACTGTCCTCAACGTTTAAAGGACTGTATTGCAGCCAATGGAGGCCACTTCGAATAAGCTTTTTATATTTTTAATTGTTTGATATTTATGTATAAAAGTAACACACTGTCAAAGTAATTAATAATTTTTGCATTAAATAAAATATTTTTTCTTTCTGACAACATTTATGGCAAGACTAGGTATTTTATCGAAAACCTCCTCCTTCCTCTTTTCATAAAGGAGGTTTCGTCTTTCAGCTACCTTGGATGCATGCATGATTCGTAGCGATAACCGCCTTGAGACGATGCCGATGGCTTCGCGCATTGCCAGAGCAGCTGCCGTTTACGGAGGTTTGAGTCTTAGAGTTTGAAACTCACACGATCTTCAACTAAAACCAAGCTGGCTTTCTTTTAATCTTGTATCAACGTTACAACGATGTCTTAAAAATGCACCTCACTGATTGCTGCATATCACCAGAAAAGTGGGAATGGCTCGCATTGCAAAGACTTGAGTGCCGACAAAGTATCCGGAAAGATGTCGAAAAGTTAAAAGAAAATCGCCTTGAAGACCTGGAAAAACGTCGTCACGTAAAGAAAATGCGACCGAAGCGTACGTACGGAGGTACGTTTATGCAAGAAACAACCTCGGTGGATTATATTGTATCGAATGCAGCCGCATATTCAAAACAAAATTCGGGTTTGCTATCCACATTCGTGCGTACGCCAGGAGGCAACCCAAAAGTGTCACTGTCGACGGACACGTTGAGAAAGAAATCATCATCATCATTTAATTGATAGGTGACTTTAAGTTTATCTGTCAGATCAAACCTTATTTTTCATTAAATCATTTTTTGTTTTTTTCCTCTATAGTAAATACACCTTTCATTTGATGTTGCTCAGGCCCTCGCCTCGCCTTTGCTTTTTGCCCTCGTCTCGCCTTTGTTGATGTCACGGTTATGCAAAAACTTACTTTACGGCTTTACGTTTTAAATACTTTTTGCATTTATAACCATGACGCACTTCACCCGATTCACGACATCGCTTTGGACGTCGCCTGACATACATACAACAGATTACTAAAATAATATATTGTCTTGAACCATAATTCAGATAAATTATTTATTCTTACAAGCAATGGCTAGCATAACAACCATGATTTTGCTCTTGGTAGCAGCCAAACAGAATGACGACGCAGAACGTCGTAAATATGCCGACGAAATACGGGTTGCTTCGGGGAGCATCATGCTCCGGGATATAGATTTTGTGCAAAAATACCGCCTGACCGAGGATTTACTCCAAATGCTGAAGGTGCATTCAGCATCTTTAGTATCGGAAAATCTTCGTGCGGGCAGTATAACAAATCGGATGAAGGTACGTGGATTCTTTATAAAACTTACATGTTTTGAATAAATTGGCAAGATGCTTTTGTAAAGTGCTTGATAAACTCTTACTTACCTACTTTACTAAGCAGAATGCTAAGCAACTGATCTACTCGTAACTATGCCGAGTCAGTCATCCTCTTGTTGTATTTGTTAGTCATAAAACCCCCGAATTCATATAAACAGGTTATTTTAAGAATGGGCTTGCGCTGCTCATATTTTCCTTATACTTTTATCATAAATTTAAATGATAAATCAAAAATCTGGAAGACCTGACAGGTATTTTTTGGAAAAGATCCGACGGTCTGGTCCCATTTCCACTTGCTGGACCGGTGAATTCGCTGAAATCCAGCTCCCCGACAGTGGAGTTCACATTACACCATATACAAAAAAAACGGACAGCCAAGTATTCGGGCGAGGCTACGTAACTAAAGTTTTTGCGTTTATATCCATGCTATATTTTTTTACTTTACTCAAAACAAGCGATCCAAATGCGTTTTGCTTTACCATTTGGGGCAATGGTGATCGAACAAAGTAAGGCCGCTGCCTCAAATTTTGCGGACAGCAGCATGGCGGCGGCGGTGGCGCGGGAGAGGCAGGGTCTTATGTGGACCGGTTCTCGAAAACAGCGGCGCGAGAGCAGACATCAAGCGTCGCCGCCGCTGGCGCCCCGCTGCCCGCTGAATTCGAGGCTGATTCCTTAAACCGCCTAAGAGCGAGTCAGACTTAAGCACGAAGGCTTCTGTACCATTAACTATGTAATCAAATAACATCGAGTAAAAAAGGGCAAAAAATTAACACTTGTTTTATAAATACTATTCCAAGGAGGATCGCATAACTCACCCCTCTAAGTGACTCACCCCACTTTGGGATATTAATTCTTAACCCACATACCTATTCGTCGGAAAGTTTCGTGGAATAAATACTATCCCAAAGAGGATCGCATAACTCACCCCTCTAAGTAACTCATCCCACTTTGGGATATTAATTCTTTACCCACATACTCGTTGGTACCTATTCTTCCGAAAGTTTAATGGAATAAATTTTATCCCAAAGAGGATCGCATAACTCACCCCTCTAAGTGACTCACCCCACTTTGGGATGTTATTTTATCGATAAAATTTAGATTACGTGTGGATGAAGGCTCGGAACAATCCAAAACATACGGAATACCGTTAAAATATTGCCAACTCTCATAACTTTTAACTCTTATGTACTTTGATTTTATTTTTCCTATTATAATTATAATTATATGCTACTGCTGTGATTTTTTAAATGTATGTACTTAATACCGTTTAGTTGGCAGTCGGTGGGGACATGGGATACTAACAAATAATTGTCTTTTTATTAAAACAATGTTACGGAAACAAGTCACTTTATCGAAAAATGATGTGAGAAAACTCATAACCGAAAAACATATAGAATTATTAAATCGTTGTTGTTTGAACATTTGTTATGCAGAAGTAAATAACATGAATTATAACAGTATCAAATAAAATCTGTTTAAAAATCATGTCATGATACAAATATTATTATTTTTAATAATTTTTTTATAGAACGTGGTTAAAAACATTTTTTTTTGGCACAGACTATAAATGAATGAACTACATACATAATTCGCGCATGAATACCAGGGCCCCTGCAAGGTCACTCTGATGGTACTGTGAATTTCATCCGTCTTGAACGTGCGTATAACACTGGATTTGATTCCTTGTATCTTGTATATACAAGAAAAAAGTAAAAGTATTAAATGCAAATTTAAGCAGATTTGTTGAAAAATTCCGCATGCCGGGCGTCATTGGTTGTGTGGATGGCACCTTAATCACGATGGTGCGGTCAACCGTTCACGAAGAACGCTATTACTGCCGAAAGGGATACCACGCCCGCAATGTTCTGATTGTATGATTATACATGTTTTAACAAAGGCTTAACAAAGTCTTACTTAGCCTTAGTACACTCAAACAAATCGCGTGTAACCAAAATATGCTAAAAGTCATAAAGAAGTCATAAAAGGCGTTTATTGTTACATATAGACCCACTGGGCGTACTTATACACGTCCCAACATATACCGTAGCTTTTGATTAAAAAAAGATCTGAAAACAGTACCCACATCAACTCCTAGGGTCCCGTCGTCCAAATACCAAAAGTTGATTTTGAATTTATTTTTTTAATAATCGGATTTATTGCCAAACTAAAAATTGTAGGCTCAAGGGGATCCTTGTTGACGACCTACTTCCGAAGACAATTCGTTAGAACGATATAACAATTTTGTGGGGTCCGCGTAACTGAGAAAAAGATAATTGTATATTTCCGGTATATGTTGTTTTATTAATGTCAGCAAGGTATCCCTATTTACTGAATTGAATGCATTTTTAACATCAATTTGAGCAACACGTCAGGCTGTCCATAAGTTAGGAAAGAGCGTAGGGCATTAACAGCTGACTCACGCCCTCCTTTTACACCGAAGCCTAACTGTACGGGTTAAAATTCCGAATTTAATTTTGGTAAAATATGCCAAACAGCAATTTTTGAGGGCTGACATCGTAGTGTTGACCCAACAGCGATTCTCACCCCTCCGTCCTTTTTAGTGAGGGCAATGAGGTTCGCGCCGAAGAGAATGGGAACAATTTCGGAATTGACATTACCGGAATACATAAAGTTGATTGATTTAGTGATCGAATTTATGAGTGCTCGCCTGCATCGCCCACAGAATGCGATGTTTAGTCTTTCAAATGTTGGGGTGAGATTCCATATAAACCTGCAGCCGAACCTGGTTTAAAAGATAAAATAGCATCCGTATCATCTTTGATTTGAATTTGGTGGCATGTTGGCCCTGCTGTTGGTGGGTTAAGAAAATATGGGTTCACTGGAGCTGGAGGATGTTTTGTCCGTAAAGCCTGAAGGGTGTCAGGGGTATCTGGTGATAGCACGTCGTTGGAGATCAAAAAGCGAGCAGCACCTTCAAGATCTCTGTCACAGATTTTGTTTTCGATCAATTTGTTGCGATTACGAGAGTTGTTACGATGTTTGATTAGAGGTGCGGGTGTAGGCGAGGAGCTTACAGCACAGTTATTCTTAATCTTTTGTGTCAAGAAAATATTCATTTCATCAGTTTTTATTACATGTAGTGTGCTGTATGAAAATAAAAATAGGCTCTGCCAATCTTGAGTAGGATTGCTTATGTAACATTTATGGATTAATTGTGACAATGTTGCAACGGTTATGCGAGCTCCTCGAGGGATTGTTTTGACTATGAGTATAGTATTTTTAAAATGGCTTAGATATGTATGGAAAGGAGTTGGATCGTTGGCTACCGAAGTAGGCGCACTCGGGATAATGGGATGGATGACTAAAGGTAAACAGTTTTAGCTAATTCATTTCCTGTGTTTTGGTAGTGTGTATGTTGAGTCCTTTCAACGATTTGAATGACTTGTTGCACCGTGTACATGTATAGGTCCCATTCGACGTGCCATCACAAAATTGGGTCATGAACTGCATTCACAATGGTTACATACGTTCAAGAAAAATATATACTTAAAAACAAATTTAAAAACACAACAAAGTTACCTTAAATGTACACTGAAGTCATATGACGGAGGGATGCTTGTTCTGGTAACAAGACGTATGCGTCGTTACGTAGGTGCGTCACAGGATAGACTTTTAATTGGACGCTGCAGTAGAAGATGCCTAGCAACGCATTTCGTTGCTAGGACATCCGACGGCGGCCTTAGCAACCGCGACTTGAAAATGTCACACGCGCTAACGAAGATTCTAAATACTGAACAGGCACTTTGGTGGGAACAACAATAAAATCCCCATGCGCACTTAAGGAAAATATGTTCATAAGTGTTTCTATTGAGGTCTGAGTCGTCAGCAAATTTAACTGGTTTAAAAATAACTATTTGAAGTGACCTGAGCCTGCTTGTCCTGTTGACATTCTTTTTCTAAATAAATTATATAAAACAATAGTGATGTACAGTGTTCAGAGAACATAATATGCAGTGAGTTACAAGGTCGCCTTTATACACATAATAAATGCACATTAATATAAACTTAAATAATAACTTTAACGGTAACAGTGCATTGATACACAATAGTATTGGTAATAAGAATATATTTCAACGCATTGCATCTCTATCTGGCGAGATATATTAACAAAGCAGCAGTAAGTAGCAACATGATAGTTATTTTTATACTAAACAGTTAGCAAATTAAGGCAAAATGATACAATATATATATCCAGTACAACTGAAATTGCAACACGTAAATTAAAATACTATAAATTATCCAAAATAATGTAGCGCATCCCAATAAAAAACAAAAATCTAAGTTAAGATCGATAGACTTTTAAAAATAAAATATTTCAATAGAATATATTATTTTAAGGCAAGGTCTAGTAATACCGTATTTTGTAGAAAAATAATATAGGTAAAAAGAAGTTAAGCAAATACCTGCCACCATCAACGGCTCAAACAAAATCGTGACTAAAATTCGCCTCAAGTCACCTTCAGAGCGCAGCCTGTGGCGCGGCTTACCGTCATCCTGACGTATAAAGATTTTACCCTCACGCGTTCAAACGTACTTGAAACTATGAGTACGGGCGAGCTCCCTCGCTTTTTGATATAATGCTTGGTAAGTCGCTCGTTGACGTAGAATGGGCGCGGTGGACTCAACAAAGGTAGACCCTCGGTGGTTACACCTCGACGCACGCGCGCGGTCCGCAGCAGAGCGTCACGAGTAGAACGGCGGGTCAGGCGTACCGATATGGGCCTTGGGCGGGCAGGGCCGTCACCTCGCACCGCCGGCCGCGGCGGGCCCGCTCTTTCCGCACTCGTCACATCTCATTTTTTTCGCGAGAGCGACTACAACATGCTTGCTGTTCTCGTTAGCCTCCTCCGGACACCCAGCTATTTCCAGGTCGTTGAGCAGTAGCACTTGGTCGTGGTCACGATGTATGTCTGCGTGCAGATCTGCTATTGTGTTTTCGAGAGCTGCGAATTTTGGATGATTAATGCCCTGGTTCTCCAGTTTCTGCACCCTAGTCTCCAACTGCTCTATCCGACTTTTCAGTGTCTCAATTGTCTCTGTCAGCTTAGTAATAGTCAGGCGCAAACTTCTCATCTCGACCCTAATCTAACCGCTCATAAAAGATTTTAACATAGCGACCATATCGCTGGAATGGGTACCCGCAAAATTGGCCTCCGGGCTTAAATTGTCCGGTTCATAGAAGGTTATAATTTGTGGGTTGTTCAAATCTCCTGCGATGTGTTACGTTGTGGTTGTTCTGAGTACCGGCTGATGAGCTCGGATGTTCCATACATTTTGCCATGTCAATTGGGCGAATTGGTGTATTTAGATTTACTGTTTTAGAATTTTGTAATAAATTTAGTTGTGATAGTTGCCAAATGCTCAACGTTCCCCCCTCCTCCTTTACTTTTGAACTAAGCAAGTTGAAATAAAAAAAATGTACAAATACATGTATTAGTACTTTACAAATACTTTCAACGAAAATTAGTTTGAACGAGATCGAACCAGTAGTTTTCGAGATTTGAGATTAGCACATTTTATTTCTAATAGAAAAAGATAAATAAGAACCCATAATTGCAACTTTTTTTCTATTAGCAATAAAAGGGCTTCATTATGCTTGCCCCAAGCCTCGTTCATTTTTTTGAGAGTGGTTATTAATTCTTTTTGATTTTGCGCGTGGACTAATTCTATTCTTGTTCTCGACTTTTCCAAAGCAAGGACGCGTTCTGATTAAAGAGTTAGCTGAGAACGCCTTTGCGATGGTTTTGCTGGTGATATTCTCAGACGTCCACTGCGCCGACTATTAAGGGGAGTTGCAATGAAAACAATCTGTAACTATTAGCTGTATTTATTGCATTTACTTTTCTCTGTTTCTGCTTCGACACGTATTTCAATCATAAATGAAATGTATAATGACATTTCATTTATGATTGAAATACGTGTCGTATGGTGGTGGAGGCGTCCGTGGTGGCGGTGGTGGTGGTGGAGGCACCAAAGGCGAATAGCAAGCATGTGTATTATGAAATAAAAACAACGTATTCGAAATAAAGATATCTTTCAACGTTACTAGCGGACCTGCCGAACTTATCTCCCCTATCCGATATTTTATTCTGAAAAACACACAGTTGCCCTTATCTCCTTAAAAACTGCAACCATTAATCCAACAGCTTAAGCATAAAATCACGTATTGCAAATATTGAAAATCATAACTCGAAAACCATGCATTTTCTTCGAACATACAAACGAGTCCAGAGGGCCCCCAGTGCCCTTAATGTCTATACATGGCTTTCCTTTGATTAATACTTAAAACCATGCATTTTCATCGAACATACAAACAAGTCCAGAGGCCTCTCAGTGCCCTTAATATCTATACATGGTTTTTCTTTGATTAATACTTAAACCGAGACAATGTGGTCATATGTAGTAATATGTGCAGATAACTGCTACGGAGTCAGTTAATGTAATGTTTTTACCTGTATCATTGAGAACATAAATTCGGCTGTCCCTGGTCCAACAGCAAGAGACCCTGCATTCTGTTGGGAACCCTTCAATCCCAAAAGATCTATTGGCCAGATCCATGACGGATCTAATGATGTTTATTTTCCCAAAATATATTATTAGCTAGATCCATGCTTGATCTTGTGATTTTTTTCTTATTGGATAAAATTTTATATAAAATGTATCTAGTGAAAGTTGTTGAAAGTTTCAATTTCTGAAGATCTATGGGCCAGATCCATAATGGGTCCAGTGAGTTTTTTTCTCATTAGGTCTGTTTGCATAAAAACTTTAAGTAAGGTTAACCGGTAGGAAAGGAAGAAAGGAAATATCGAAAAAGTCTAATCCCTAATGAGAAAAAGTTTGTTTTCATTTAAAAAATATTTATACCTTAGTGGAAAAAATAGACTAAAAAGTCTAAAATAATCCAAAAAGAAGTTGCTTGCCTTAAATGGATTCTTTTTCTTTCAATGGTCAATTTGGTTTTAAAATCGGTTTTTACTTTTTTTTAAAGTTAATTTTATTTCTAATTTTTTACAGATTACAAGTGAGGGGGGGGGGGGGAGGTATCACGTTATGTCTCTGTTCTTGAAGAAGCTACAAACTACTTTGGTGGTCGGAAGGTGATAGCACCAACCACCAATTGTACGTACTTGTATGATGTTGTGGGTCGACTCCAAGGAAACAACAGTTTGTATATCCACACTTATTATTGTCTCAGATTCACAAGCACAAACAATATAAAGTCAGAAGAAAGAAGAGATGATAGCAAAGATAGGAAGATAACACAAATTAATAAGCGATAGCAATAACATGAATTAATTACGCACGGCAGGTAATAGCGATATGAGCGGTATCGAGCGACACGGGTTTCGCGCGGGCGTATGCATCTCGACTGGCGTCCGGGGCGCCTGCGCATTCTATGGAATGCGCAAAAGTGCTGACGCTCGCGACTTGTTACGATCGCGCGTGTCCATTGCGTTCGGCCGGCAAGCTCACTCGTTACATCCGATAAGTTCTCGGTGTTGTGTATAATGTTTAAATATAAATGAAATGTAAATATATAGGTAATTGAGTTGTATTGTGTTAGTTAATAATATTAAGTAATTATATATATTTGTTGTAAATAAATATATTAAGGATAGAGTAATTAATATTTGTGTGTGTGCTATGTGTATAAATAAATATTATGTGGGAAAGCTGCCCACTACCTATCATAAGTTCTGTCATTGTAAATACTGAACTCCTAAGCGCTAAGGAGTTCCACCATCAGCTCAGCCCCTAAGATGTTGACTATCACACGTAACAACACGTCAACATTAAGATTCTAGTAGAAAAACACTATAACACGTCAACATTAAGATTCTAGTAGAAAAACACTATACGTGCCTTTAAAATTTGAGGGTTTCCCTCAATTACACCAAGATCCCATCATCAGATCCTAAATTGGCAACAAAGGGACCAAGTAGAAGGTAGACCCTCTAGGTAGGCGAAAAAAATTGTTGAGTAGGTCGACAAACGACAGAGATGTGAGGTAACATAGATACAAAAAAAAACATACAGTCGACTTGATAACCTCCTCTTTTTTTGAAGTCTGTTAAAAATTAAAAAGCGACTCTTTGCACACGAGATATTTTGGCACTCGAACAAAGTTCGAGGGTGCAATGGATCCTTTTCCCCGAGTTAAACATATTACTTTTCATTTCGACTGTGAGGAACTAAAAATACTACATACTCATTTTATAAAACAGACATATTTAAAATAATCCTATAACTGACTTTTTTTTGTATATTTGTTCCTTGTGGAACAGGCTAAGGTCTTGCGGACCATGCTGCCTTGTTATAGGTTTGTTTATTATTCAGTCAATTTAGGGAAAATTTAGTCTTTAGTATATTTTTAGATGTCTATAGCAATTAATTACGATTTAAATAAGTATTTTTTTGTACAATAATAAAATACAAGTAAAATCCAATACATAACAACGTCATAGAATTGTCATTTTTTTCAGTAAATTCAGGGAAAATTAAGTCTAAGTATTTTAAAAATACTAAAGACTTAATTAGTAATAAAATATGTCTCATATCCAAGATTCAGTCATTTTTTAAGATAAGTACATTTATAAATCTTTTTTTACTTGTTTGATAACAAAAGACAAGTAATATTAAGGTACAATTCGAGAGAGATCAAAAGTTACATACAGGAAGGAACGAAACGACGTATTGAACGTCAATGACAAAAATGTCGACGACGAGTCAACGCAACAACAGAAGTATGTACAGCAATAAACACGCAAAAACATTAAAAAGTTATATACAACAGCATGTAAACTAAAGTCGTTAATGTTATGAATTAACTGTATATACATATATGTACAAATACATTAGATTCCAGCGATCGTACTAAGAACGAATTTGTAGAGAGGTATTTACAAGAAGAGCTTAAATGAAGCGCGGTATCAAAATGCTTGCTATAAATTTTAATAAGCTCGTCCATAAGAACAAGGCGCTGAATGCCAAAGGCCGAGCAAACAAAGAATATGTGTGATAGAGTTTGCTCTACTGCAGAATCACAATAGTCACAGAGAGGTATCAACCATTTTCAAGCGGAAAAGATGACAATTTAAATTACAGTGTCCAAAACGAAGCCTTAGAATGGAGGTGTAGAATTTTCTGTTTTTTTTTTCCATTGATTAACAAATAAAAGAACTTATAAACATGTAGGTATACTTAGCATAAAACCACTAAGGTTTGTAGCATACTAAGTTTACTGTATACGTCGACCAACTTATAAACAAACAACTTTAAGTATGATGTAGCTTAGTTAAAAAAATAGTACTTATTTATCTATATTATTACAAACATACATGATAGAATTAGACAAAAACGTGCTAGTTTATTTACAGTCTAATATTAAATCTCCAAAAGCGAATTTAGGAAATGTGTTTTGAACTTGTGTTTAATGTTTTTACGTGTCAAATTATTCCTTAAATCCGTAGTCAGTTTATTTATCAGTTGCGGAACAATATTCAGATGTTCGTCTACCGTATTCATTGCGCTCGAGCGAGTTGCAACTCAGCTGACGTCGAGCTACCGATCGGGTGTATACAGTAGGGTGGAGCACCAATGTATGGCGTTTTTTTTTCTCTATTGTTTTGATTTCTAAGTACAAGGGATTTATGCCTTATGTAAAGACATAAGCATATGCTAATTTTAGAAATAATTGGAAATGACTTTCTACCTCCGAATCACATCTTAAGTTTTGAAATTTTGGAAAAATCTGTCATCTTTGTTAAACTCTATATTAAGTGTAAATTAGGGAGAAATGGATGTAAAATAATACACAATGAATAATCAGACAAGTAAGTATGTAATAAATGCAAGTAGAAATAAATGTAACTTAAAAAAATAATAGTAGGAACACCTTTAATTTGGTTTAAATTGACATTTTGTATCAAATTTTGGCATTTTGGCTCTTGATTCTAATTTTGCCTTTATGGCACCTAGCCGCGATTTTTTCGTACATTGAGACATAGCTGCTTCTGTTGTAATCTTCACAGCTCGCTCTACAGCAGGGATGCACAGACCGCGGCCCGCGGGCCGCTTGCGGCCCGCCGGTCGAATACTGGTGGCCCGCCGACAGCAAAAATAATACTCTCGTACATTCGAAAAATATTGAATTCTATTCCAGAATAAAACCAAAAAAAATATGTTCGAAAAGTAATTTGAATCTCGCGCGCGCGAAACGAAGCTTCCAGAGTCGGTTTCGAGATTTCTCCAGACAGTTTTCGACTCTATACGCGCGGTATAAAAGCCACGCTAACCGCAGCGACCCATAGTTCGGTTTTAATTTGAGTGAAGTGTCAATAGTTCTAGTGTAGATTTTAACTCGACTAGCCGGTGTCATATATTTTGATCCACATTCAACGTAGATTTCCCGTCAAGTGCCGTGTATAATTGTGTTGTGAAATCGTAAGTAAAACTCTGTTATTAATAAGTGTTTCCCTACCTATTTAAATCAATTATTTTTGCTAATTTAAAAAAGGATGGGTAATTTAAGTAGGTACTGTAATTGTTTTTAGGTGCTGTGTTAATCCTAGCCAGGATTAGAACGCAACATGGACAAGCCAGGACCTAGTAAAAAACGTAAGGTTAAAGATGAAAATCGGCAGTTTCAAGAAATTTGGACTGAGAAATACTTTTTTGTATGGTCGCATAATAAAGTCGTTTGTTTAATTTGCAAGAATTCTGTTGCGATTGCAAAGGAATATAATGTAAAAAGGCACTATGAAACGCAGCATCCTACTTTTACCAAGTTTACAGGCGAATTAAGAAAGCAAAAAATGTTGTCTTTAAAACGGGAGCTTATTGGTCAGCAAGCTATGTTTACAAAACCCATCCAAGATTCAGAAACAGCTACAGAAGTTAGTTATGAAATTTCTCGAATGATAGCAAAGCGCAGTCGCCCCTTCAATGATGGGGATTTTGTAAAAGAATGCATAGAAATTGCCGCTAAGAAAATGTGTCCAGAAGCAGCAAAAAAGTTTGAGAAAATTCAACTGAATCGTATGACCACGTATCCAAAGACGTATTATGTCTTTGTCAGGTAATATTGCGGAACAATTAAATGAAAAAAACTAAGATCATTGAATTTTTTTCATTAGCACTCGACGAATCCACTGATATTACTTCCACAGCTCAACTTCTCATATTCATACGAGGTGTTACTCAAGATTTTGAAGTCTTAGAAGAGTTGTTAGGAATGTGTTCATTGAAAGGTCAAACCAGAGGAGTTGATATACTCAATGTACTTTTGGATGAGTGTTCAAAAACTGATTTGGACTTATCAAAATTATCGGGAGTTGCCACTGACGGTGCTCCTTCGATGATTGGTGTCAATTCTGGGCTAGTTACTTTGCTGAAAAAGCATCTGCAAGAAAAAAACATAAACGCTGAAGATCTCATGCAGTTTCACTGCATTATACACCAAGAAGCCCTCTGTTCTAAAAAAATTGAATTTCAAAATGTCATGAAAGTGGTAGTTTCGACTGTAAATTTCATAAAATCACGAGGACTCAATCACAGGCAATTCAAACAATTCCTTGATGACATCGAAAGCGAATATGGAGATTTACTGTATTATACAGAAGTAAGGTGGCTAAGTCGTGGATTGACCCTGGAACGATTTCTAAATTTAATAGAAGAAATTGGAATATTTCTGGCGGAAAAGCAAAAGGATGTTCCGGAACTTAAAAATCCTGATTGGTTGTGTGATTTGGCTTTTTTAGTTGACATTACAAATCATTTGAATGTCTTGAACACACGGCTTCAAGGCAAAAATCTACTGATATCCCAGCTCTACGCTCACGTATCATCCTTTCAATGCAAGCTGACACTTTTCAGATCGCAATTGAATTCTGGAAATTACAATCATTTTCCGAATTATAAGAAAATGGCTGAAAAATTCAACAAAACTGCGATTAATTTCAGTTATGTAGAAAAGCTAGATATTTTGATTCAATCTTTTCAAGAAAGATTTTCGGAGTTTAAAAAAGTGAAACCTCTGTTGGACATATTCAGCAATCCTTTCACGATTTCAGTTGAAAATGCGCCAGAGTCAATGCAGTTAGAAATTATCGACATTCAAAACGACCAAGATTTACGCAACAAATTCAACGAAGGAGACTTGCTGAACTTTTACCGCTGCATTGATAAAAATACGTACAAAGAGTTGCGCATAAACGCTCTGAAATGTGCCAGCTTATTTGGTTCTACCTATATATTATGTGAACAAACCTTTTCAATACTAAATAATAATAAAACAAAAAATCGAAACCGCCTTGCAAATGAAAGTTTGGAAGCAGTTTTACGTGTTGCTACAAGTAAATTTGAGCCAAATATAAAAAAGATTGTAAGCACTATGCAGTGCCCCGCTTCAAATTAATAAATTCTTTTTCAATTTTAATACATAATTATCAATTCTTTATTGTCTTTAATTACCTATACTTCTGGCGGCCCGCCATCAGTTCATAATTTGCCCGAGTGGCCCCTAGTCTTAATAAGTCTGTGCATCCCTGCTCTACAGCCTGGGTATGGCACGGAAGACGCAAAAATGAAAGCTGACCCTCGCCACCAGACTGAACAATATCGGAAATTTCTTCTGTCGACAAGTTTTTAAAAATTGGTGGTTCAGTTATCTCGTTTTGCCAATTTATTACGTCGATATAATTTGAAGCATTAAAATTAATTTTTGGTACGTCAAAAAGCCTTGAAGTTTGTACGGCATTGCTACGAGCCTTCAAAATACGCCGGGCAGCTAACTCACGTATGTGTTTTCGTTCATCTGTAATCATAGCCACTAATAAGTTCTCAGCATGCGCGAAATATCCATTCCTTTGAATTACAGTGTCTACGATACCTTTTAAATCATCTGGTAAGTATCGTGACGAAAATATAATCTTGAATAAGTGGCGGGAACCATCTTTACAAGAAGGTTTATTCTTAATTTCGAACCACGATGGCGCATATACTTTAACAATAAACGTAGCTAAAGTAACCAAAGCAGGTGTTGGGTTTTCGGTAGCGACGTAAAGGCGTAAAAGTCTATTAGCACGCGTGAGCCAGCGCGCATGAGACAATTTCCCTGGAGACTTGTGTCCTAAATCGTCAGGAAAAGTGCCTGTAATGATTGCTGAAACCATTCTATGCAAGTACTTTTGGTCTGTGCTTAGATTGTCGGGCATTTCAGGTAGCATATCTCCTTCAATTCCTTTAAATGTTGTCACCGGGAGTTCTTCGCAATTTTCTAATGCTTTGCCTAGCGGACCATTGTAAGACTTGGGTCCTGAAGTTGAACCATCAAGATGAAGAAATAAGTGGCGTAAAGGTAACTCATTCATGTGTAGTAAACAAATTATCCACTGAAGTGGTTTATTAAGCTGTTTTTCGAGTAGCCTTATAATACCTCCATTTTTTCCAGTATTTACATTAGTTCCGTCACAACCAATTGCCATTAGACCGATCTGGGAAATACTTTGCTGTTCTAAAAATGCGGTGATAGAAAATACTATTCCTTTTGCTGTTCCAATGTGAGGTACAACGTAACCCAAGTAAGTAGATCCTGGCTCCTGAATAAGCGAAATATGTTCCTCGACCACTATTTTCCTGTAATTTCTGTTGCCTTTTTCAATAATTTTTAAAGTTTTATCTTTTCTGCCATCAAAATATAACGCAGAAATTTCACTATGGTTTATCTGTTTCAGTAACTCCTGTCTAGTCTTGTTTCTTTCTCTTCGTAGCTTACTTCGATCTATAACTTCTACCTTAGACCCAATGTCATGTAATACTGATGACACAATCGCAGCAGCAGCCCTGTCAGACACTCCGTATCTATCACATGTTTTCGATACCGTAGGCAAATCAATAGACGACACTTTTTTCTCTTTATTTACGGGAACAACAGATTTAATTTTCTTACTGCAGGCATCGTTTCCTATAGGCTCATCGGTCTCGGAAGAAAAAGAAGAGGTGCTGATATCTAAATTAATTGACGACGTACTTGCACTCGCAGAGTTAACGGAGCGATATTGTCGTTTTAGCTTCCTTTCCTGATTTATTATATTTTTTTTACTTACAGTAACATCGACTCTGCCTATTATCATTTTGCGCGCCATTCGTTGGTCAATTAAAAAGGCTTGTTCACGTTTTGGTACCTTCTTTTCTCTTGGACAGGTGCAATTGTTGAAATCTATGCATTTGCAAGCTGATATATCAAAAAGTATTTTTTTGTTTTGCATAAAACTTTCTAATGTTTGCTGGGAATTCTTTTTCATCGACTTAAGGAGATTTTTTCGCTTCTCGTGATAAGCTTTTAACATTTGTATAATTCTGGTACTAGTCACTGTTGGTAAAGATGCCGCTTACCATACGCTTTCGATTTCAGGCACAATTTTATCGGTTATTTCTGAAAATTTGGGCTCCTTTTTACTTGTCTTCATACTTTGCCTCGTCCATTCGTAATGTTTTACAATGTCTTCGTAAGTAGGTAGAACATTTCTCTTTAACTCACAAAATTCACCAAATATCGGGCACTTAGAAGCACTACGTGTTTTTTCCATGTTTAACAAAACAATGTTTTAGGTTATGTCATTAAGATAAATGCGCGCGACAGTTCATCACGAAAGACAAAAGTGCACTGACCCGCGCGGCCCACGTGCGCTAAATGCCCGATTTACACCCCCTCCCAATCCTTGTTGGTACTATTGCGCCCTGTTTTTATTTATTTTTATGATAATACAGTATATTTCCAATAAATTGATATAATAAAAAGAAAAACTTTATCAAAATTTTATAGAAAAAGAAAATTACCAACTCCTGCCTAAATTCTGAGTTGTGTAAAAGTTGAATGACCTTTCGGAGGTAGTTATACTTATTTCTATCAAATAATATTTTACAGGTGCATTATTGAGCTTAAAAGGCATAAACTTTTAACTCTTAGAAGTTCTTAATGTGCAAAAAAAAAAAACGCTCCACCCTAGTATACAGGTTGTGCAGTTTGTGATTGTTGTTGAATGGTTATGAAGAAAAGTTTTTTTAACAAATCATAGTAACTTGACTATGTACGGGCAATACTTTACAATAACTAAATAGGCCAAAATAATCGTCGCCATACTGATATCAAATTTTTTTGGTACTATATTCTTTAAAATTCTAATCTACATGGTCATATTTTTTTTTAAATATGTGTTATACGTACGTCCGTAGCTGCATAAACCATATTGAATGTGTGATTCAGCTAGTGAATTATATAGCATTAACTTAACTTTAAAAGGGATTCTGTATTTAAGTATTATGACATTTGCCAAAAATTGTCTTAATTTATTATAAATAGGATCACAGCTGCACCGATTTGAAATAGACAAAAAGAGACATTTATGCAGGGCAGGGCACATAGCGCGAAGAACTGATGGCCCTTGGGGCAGGAAAGTTCTAGATTAGAGACCCTTCGACAAGAGACGCAGCGTGGGACGTCCACCAACAAGATGGACAGACGACCTTATAAAGATCGCAGGATCAAACTGAATGCAGACAGCTAGTGATCGGTCGCTGTGGAAAGCCTTGGGGGAGGCCTATGTTCAGCAGTGGACGTCCTTTGGCTGATAATGATGATGATGATGATGAGACATTTATGATCATGGGCTATAATACCCTTCAAGGGGACGCTTGTGATGTAAGGTGTATTAATCGGCAGTAATTTTGTTTTATATGCATTGACAACCAATCCTACGGCGTGACACCACTTAAGGACATTATTAAAATCTGATTGTAGCATGTCACAAGCTACATTTAGGTCTTTACGAGGGTCAAACTGAAAGTTCTTAGAAAATCAAAAACTGATTACATTAGCCAGTTATTAGTTTTATTATATCTTTTCAAAATATTGTCCATTGACGTCAATACACCGCTGCATGCGATGGAACCACTGGGAAAAGCACTTTGCCCACTCGTCCTTAGGGGTCTCTTCAATGGCATCGCGATACGCAGCCACCGCTTCTTCAGCATTCATAAACCGCTTTCCTTTAAGTTTTTCTTTAATTTTTGGAAATAAATAAAAATCACAAGGCGCGAGGTCGGGGCTATACGGCGGGTGACCCAGTAATTCAACGTTTGATGTCGCCAAATAGTCGATCGTTCGCTTGGCGGTGTGCGACGAGGCGTTGTCGTGGTGAAGGAGGATCCTACTGCGAGGTCGTTTCTCTCGAACTTTTTCCAAGACAAGTGGCAAACAATTGGTAGTGTACCATTCTGCAGAAACAGTTTTTTGATCCTCTAACACAATTGTTGCGAAATGACCTATCCTTCCAAAGAACGAGGCCACCATTTTTTTTCCCGCACTTCGATCTCTCTTCACTTTAGTTGGCAACTCCTCGAAAGGAAACACCTACTGAGCAGATTGTCTTTTGGTTTCAGGATCATAACAGTAAATCCAGCTTTCGTCACCTGTTAGTATGTCGAACATAGCATTTGAGTCACCTCCGTTAAATCTTTCAATCATTTTGCGGCACCAATCCACACGATGGAGTTTTTGAGCCTTAGTCAAATTAAGAGGTATCCACCGGGCGCAAAGCTTCCTGACAGCTAAATGTTCGTGGAGGATTTTGTGCACTTGACTCATACCGATGCCTAAGCTTGTCCGAATCTGCTGATAGGTCACTCTTTTGTCAGTCTCTATCATACGCCGCACAACACAGATGTTATTTTCAGTCGTCGCCGTAGAAGGCCGTCCCTCACGTACATCATCAGTGAGATTAGTGCGACCACGTTTAAACTCATTAAACCAGTTGTAAACAGTCGCACGAGATGGGGCTTCATCGTGAAAGGCCAATCGTAGTCTATCATAACTTTCTTGTTGACTTAAATGACATCGAAAGTCATAAAAAATCATTGCACAAAAATTTTCTCGTGTTAAATTCATGTTGACGTGACACAGACAATTTTCAATTTGCCGCCAAATCGTAAAACAAATGACAAATGAATGAAATATATACTCAGTAATATTGGCAAAGAGTTCTATTTTCAAATTTTAGAATATTTTTTTTTATTATATTGTTTATAAGTGGCCAGTTCTAAGAACTTTCAGTTTGACCCTCGTATTAGCAGCAACCAGACAGGTGTCATCAGCAAATTGGTATCTTGTACTATGTTGGATGTACTTATTCATATCGTTGATATACGATAGAAAATGGAGAGATCCTAACACCGATCCTTGATCTGTGCCTTCCGTACTATCTATAGGTTCACTAAAAACACCATTTACCTTTACTTGAAACCTCCTATTTTCAAGGTAGCTGCAACACCACTTAAGAAGCGGTCCACGTATACCACAATTGCTTAATTTGGTTATTAGTTGCTTATGCAAAGCAGTGTAATTTGACGATAGTTTAAATAGTCGTCTCGCTTTCCTTTTTTATGTAAAGGCCTAACACATCCCAGGTTTAAATCGTCAGGGTAGATTCCCTCTTTTACGCTACAGTTAATCAGATCTGCAATAGCCCCCGATACATTTCCTCCTATGCTCCTTATGTCAGACACTCTTATATTATCCCAACCCGGTGCTTTCCTCAAATTTAAATTTTTAATGATCTTAAGGACTTCATTTCCCGTATCTTTTTTTAGTAAATACTACAATTAGTGGAACTGGACTGATTTGTGTTTAGTAACTTTGTGCTGCATTTAGGAATGATATCTTTAACAGCTTTATCAAATCTTGTAGCAAAACTGTCAACAATCCTTTTTTTTTGTCAAACTATGTTTTTCAAATGCTTTCTGAACTGCAGCATCAATTGTCAAGGTCGTTCTACCGAGCATGTTATTAATTATCTAGTAAATTTTTTTGATATTTGTATAGTTTGCCTTTATTTCTTTAAAATAGTAATTGTTACGCCTAAGTTCCAAAAGTTTATGAGTTTTATTTCGTGTTCTATTATTGTCCTGCCTTCGTCTCTGTGATTTAATTGACCATGCAGTATGCCCTGCTACGCGTCTATTCACTCGCACACAGGTTTAGCGCAAGAAAGAGAAAGTAAAAAATCTCACTCCCTCCCACGCCTCACAGCACTGCCAGCCGCCTGTCGCTCATTCGTGTCCGTGCGCGCGCGCCGTTTCAACGCACGCAGTAACCACAGTATATAATCGTTAAGTTTTTATTTCGTGCTAAACGAAACTTACCTTATAGTGATACGTATTTATTATCTATTTATTCATAAAGTGAATGTGAAGTAAACGCACTACCCAGCGTGGCTGCACCATGCATGCGTTACGCTTCGCGGCCGAGCTAGCACGCGATGCTAGCCAGTCCGCATTTTCCGCTCCGAATCAATACGCGATATTGATGTACATGTAGCAAGTACTGGCCGAGCTGACACGCGATGTCAGCCAGTCCTAATTATATGGATCATTTTTGATCTCAGCTGAGACTTTTGGTATGCGTTGCTTCCAATATCCTACCCTCATTTTCATTGCGAAAAAAGGGGAACAAGTTGAGTGAAGTTACAGCCAATTGGACTTTAATGTTAATAATAAATTTCAGCCAAAGGCATTCATGCATAATAACACATACTAAGCAGCGCTGACGATGCGCCATCATGGCCTCTAAGTATGAAGCAGCGGCCCTCGCCCGCACTCATCCGGCCCAACAGGCGCCTGCCTGGGTATGTTCTACCTGTGCAAACGCGACGGCCCATGATGCGCCGCGAATTACTTCGTAACGGTGATCTACCGTCACAATTCCAGCGTTTTTTCAACGTTTCGCACTCGGAATCAGAATCCGACCAAAAAAGGTATGTGTTTTTATGAAAGCTTTGTTATATCACCTTAAAGCCGTACGTACATATGTACTTTTTACGGGCTACCGTATTCCACTCGTGGCGAAACCACGAACGAAAACTTGTCTCAGCCAATCTTTTGACAAATATTAAAATGAAGGATAATGTAAGCCATCACACTAACAAACAAAAATAGCAATATAATACCAAGTACCTTTTCGTAAGTACCGAAAAATAGTGGTGGCAGATTTATTTCAAATCAAATATTTATTTATTTATTTTGTACATTTTTGCTCGGAAAAGTAAAATTGAGAGATTTAAAAACACTTTTACTGCCTAGACCTTAATCATAAATACACGTATTCTGCAACCTGCAGTACACGCTCCACATTTTTTCCTAAAGCTCTAAAATCGGTAGCATGGCATCCCTCCATAGCTCACGTAGTTATGGGTGGTTTTGGTCCTATATCCGCCATTGATTACAACTCCATTGTACTTATTTCTTGCCAATGGCTATAAAATTGTCTTATTAGACAATGCTATGGTAAACACAACATTGTTTAATAATACTTCTTAAAATATCGAATTTAATAGATTGTGTAAACAGATAACAATTAACTTTTTTAGAAAGCAAGTTTCTACATACATTTCTGCTTTCTGCTTATACCTATTACTATTTAGCTTGTGGTTGGCTCTTTGATTATAAATAGCAAGCAAGCAAGCTGTAAGCTTGCCCAGTACGTACCAAAATATGGTTGGGTCCATATAAAAACCGGTCCGTTTCAAAACCCCATTTTTTGCTTTCAATTTTAACAGCTATGATAAAAATGAGAATGAGCTTTGCTCAATACCTGGCATATGTATAATTCTGAATGGTAGAAAATTTGTCGTATTTAGTTTTGAAATCCTAGTAAGTTTTAATCAATTTCTCAGTAAATAAATCGGTAAAGCTTAGATTTTATTTACCGACGCAATAAAAACTAGCTGGAAACCGTGATTGTATTGAAACGTATCTTATCAAATTCCGTTATCAATATAGTACTACCGTCATATTAGATTTATTAACAGTGATCGGAACGACCGGAGTATATTTACCTAAACTTCGCGGAACAGAGACAAGAATCGGAGACTTCCTTACGACAACATTTTTTTCGGGACATCTTCCGGGACATCACTTTAGTACTTACATAAAAATAATTTAATACAGTAAAAGAATTGAGTACAATCCCAGGTTTTGTTTAGAATGATTTTTAGGTACAAATAAAACAACCAATATATTTTAAAAGCATTTTTTTATTGTAACACTTATTATTAAGAACAGTTTAAATTGCAAAATGTGTATTTATTTGTTTTTGTTTACCCAAATAATTATGTCCAACAAAATTATGCAAAACTCTTACAAAGTGAACAAATGCTTTTTACAAAACCAGTATCTTTATTTGTTTCCAGTTCTAAGGTACTATTTTGTGTAACTTTAGTGACGCCTTTATCTAATAGGTTTTTACCTATGAAATTGGAGAAAAATTTCGACTTAGGCTTTTGTTTCTAATTTCTTTATTTTTGCGATTAACCCCAAGATTTATATTTAAATCTAAACTGTCATCTATACCTAAATACCTTCATAAAACCAATTTTCTCACATTCGAAATACTCATGGCTCGAGCCCCGACTTCCTGGTCTGTTTGTTTGAAAGAGATAGAGACAGAAGTCGGCGCTTCTATTCTTTTGTTTGCGTTTTTTGTATAAGTGTAAAAGAGAAAGCAAGCGTTCGCTGCTATTCTTTTCATGCATAGAAAAGTAGCAATAGCAGTCTCATACAATCCGTTGTCAAGTGCGCATGTGTGTTTTACTGTGGATCCGTAAGTTTTGTCCTAGTCTTGTTTATCATAATCTCATGTATTTTACCTGACCTGAATCTGGATACTGCCTTCGTTTTGATTGGATCTGGACGATTACTGAATACTGTAAGTGTGCCAAATATCAAGGTCAGCTAATTTTAACATTGTTTTGTATTTATGACCAATACAAGAAAATGCTTGATTTGTTTGTTGGAATTACTCAGCGGAATTCACGTTAACTGCTTAGGAGTCCCTGCTAAGTTCAGTGGCGCCCTCATCACAAAAATTAATATGTCTTCTCAAATACAAATTAAATCGAGAAACGATATTATCTTACACTTACTACAAAAGTTTACAAGTTATTTTTAAGCAATACCAACATAGCTTTGATAGATAGATCTAAATAAAATCATACGATATCGTTTTTCGATTTAATTTGTATTTAAGCAGATATATTATTTTTTTGGATAAGGGCGCCTCTGGACATCGCAGGCACTCTTAATATTTTTGCACTTTATGTACTTGTTTTGGTTGCAAATTTAGCTTTTTCTTGATTTTATATAATATTTTATACGATGACGCGTTGTCGTTTCCTTTTAAAACATGAGTATGTTATCGTGACATGATTACATAAACGCGTCATGTCTTTTTTCATTGCCATAAAGCATTGTGGTCGAATATTATGGACTCCACCACACTAATTTTGCTATTTACTAGTGGTTTTTCTGTGTTTACGCGTAATTTGCATTTTTATCAGTGCCACAATGCAGAAAAAGCAACGCTACCTGCGCTTGCGCTGATCGGTTTCCAACAATACAAAGAATGTCCTGTCCCGCTCACGCTGTGTGCTAAATGTGTGTGGGGAGAATCATTTTTAGAAAAAAGAAATAATGTGTTGATGTTATGCACTGACAGCGTGGCGTGGTTTACCGAATGCATCAAAACTCCAAACACTCATATTATGTTCGTAAATGGAGTTAAGTTTAGATGCGATTAGTATAATACGACGGAATTGTGAGGATTGGAAAGTGGCTCAGCAATTGATGTCCTCTCCTCGCCTTTATATTATGCCACGCTGTTAGTGAATCACATTAAAAAAATATTTATTTTTTAGAAGTAACACAATATATATACTGGTGTTTTTCTTAAACCCGGTAAGCCTTAACAGGGTGATAGTACCCATGAATATAAGTAACTTTCTCTAATGGATAACTTATAAAATCGCGAGAAAAAATATCAGCTGTTTCATATAAAAGTTCAATACCTACCGTACCAAAATGTATGAAACAGCAGATTTTTTGCGATTTCAGGGTTGGTCCCACAGAAAAAGTTGCTCATATTCATTCATAGGTACTATCACCCCGTTAAGGCCTGCCGGGTTTAAGAAAAACACCCTGTATATATGACTGTATAACCCTGTAATAACAAGAATCGTAAGTTGATCAATTTCCTAGTTAGTTTATAAACATTCGCGAAATCACAAGCGGCAGGAGAAATGTATTATTTAACGTATACATTTCTGGTAATTGATCAATTTACGGCGTCTCGCGGTAAAATGATCCGGCGAACGCTAATTGGTTGAATGTCTTACTTACTTTGACATGGCTTTTTTAAATTTTATAATTGTTATATATAGGTTGGAAATCAAACTGATTTTTATAAAAATTGTTACAATAAAAAGTGTTTTTTAATTTATATTGGTTGTTTCATTGGTACCTAAAAATTGTGTTGAACAAAACCAGGGATTATATTCAATTCTTTTACTGTTTCATTTATATATTAATGTACTGAAGTGATGTCCCGGCAGATGTCCCGAAAAAAATGTTGTCGTAAGGAAGTCTCCGATTCTTGTCTCTGTTCCTCCGCGAAGTTTAGGTAAATATACTCCGGTCGTTCCGATCACTGTTTATTAAGGTGCCCGCGGTATTCCATTGTTTTAGAGTTTATTACATTTTTAGAAAAATATGCTGTGACAGTGATACGCTTTTTTATGAATGCATTCATATAACCGTCGCAAAGTTCGGTACTTAATCTCGAGTCGAGAAAACTGTGTCCTTTATCTTTGGGAAAGTCAGCCACCACCCAGTAAAAATTGTGACATCCTTTGGTCACCTTAAATTTACTTTTGTTTCAATGAGCTTGTTTTTTAAAATATGCTACCACAAGCACCACCGAAGAATAATTCAAATAAAACATAGTATTGTATGAAGTGTCCGGCAGGTAGCACTAACCAGAATTAATCAAAACATTGTTAAATATACCGTAAGAATAGGTAGCCACAAAATTGAAACAAGTCCATTTTACGAAAATAATGCCTTTTTTGTTTTTTATGGATATGCATAAACAAAGCATATTAATTAGTAGAAATTCATTTTCAGCATCATAGCCTTCTTGCCGCAAGGAAATAGTTTCGTTTTTGAATAGGTATTAATATTAAGTTTTTTTTTTATGTTGCATGTCTTAGTTTAATTTTTTCTTGTTTGTTATTAATAAAGAACCATTTTCTCAAGTATAATATTATTATATTTCATATTCTTCGGCTATTTTTATTTGTCATTTGCCACATGCCACACGTTAAACGTAGGAACGTTTAAGGTGAGATAAATACAAGACATGTTCAATATTACACAAATACCACTATCGATATTTTTTAACACAAGGCAATTATTATATATTAAAAAAAACTGGCGTATCCTAAATGCAATGCAGCATTAGACCCAAACTGCACTACAATTATCTAACTCGAGTTATTGGAAATATGAACCATGTTTACTTTCCTACTATTTATTCTGTGATTTAAGAATAAACTACATCAAGTAAATATTTACTTTAATCATCAGTTTATTCCACCCAATTACATTCATCCACTCCACAACAATCTTCCCCAGAAAGCCACTAAGTTACTAAAGAACGATTCCTTGGAAACGTTGCTCCTATTAGTAATAAAATATATTCTTATTATATGAATTTTATCGTTTGATGTTTATAATATTCGATAAACTGTGTTTAATAAATTTTCAAAGGAAATTTTATCATAATATTCACCAGTTACTAAGTAATGGTGGAACAATTGTAGAATTCAAATTAATAACAAAACAGGTCTAGGGGCACGATAGTCCGGCCTGCCTCCTAGTTAAAAAAATATACATATTTAATTTTCAAAATGATTTTTTTAAAGGAATTTCCCTTCACTCTTACGCCAGAGGACGTCATGTGATACAACCATTCATTAAAATTAGAATCAATTATTGTAAACCAAATAATTCTTGTTATTTATGAACCATATTTAATAATGATTTTTAATATGTATGAAACCAGTCCCCTTGGGTACTCGATATGACAAAGGCACTTGTATACGATATCCGTTCATTTTTAGATTTCATGTCCAAATAGGTACCCTAATTCTGAATCATAATCAGGTTTTTTTTGACACTTCTCATAATATTGAACAAGTCAATATTTGTCAAACTTAAATATATATTATATATAGTTAAATAAATAAAAAAACTCATAGTAACTAACTCGAAAGATAGGATTGATATTTATTGTAATCCTTAAAGGTAATCCAGACATCTATCCAGGCAATAAAATTGTGAGTAAATTTACAACGAGAAATCTGACCATGTGCCGACATACTCGGCGAACGTTCGTGGTCGATTAGTCGAATATTAAATAAACGTATTTGGCCGGGGCCGGGTAGTACCAAAGCTTCTGTCGGAGAAATCGTTTGCGGTCGTTTGCCCTTATAAAGTCACAAAGCTTACTCGTTACTCAGAAGTTACTTCTCAGAAGCCGATTTTTAATCTTCTTCAGAAACATAACTTAAATTCTTATTAAATTTTTCAATTATATACTTACTTGCCTTAAAATTTCTGATAACGATAATATTTCAAAGCCATTGAATTATCGTATTCTTTTTGTAACTCAGCATTAAATCATATAGCATTGATAGACACCTATGAATATTTTTACGATTTTATGAGAATTACATTCCTTAAAATGAATTTATTAATCATTCGCTTTTATACAAATCATCTAACACTTTTTACAACCAAATGTTTTGTCAGGTTTTCGAAATTTAAGTGTATAAAATATTATTTACATGTTCGGTATTCGGACGCATATCTTTACAATAGTCGCATTAATACCTAAATATCCCATACTTAAAAGCAGTAGAATATCATGTATGTATTTCAAAACTATATTTATAAAATATGTTAAAAACTTTAAGACAAAGATAACAATTTGTCAGACTTACCTTCAAGCCCGTTACCTTACCAAGGATAATACGCTAACTAAAAAATGTTTTCTGTATGTAGCTTTCCTCGTAACAAAATTATCATTTGTTTTACGTGCCAAATTCAGTGTGTAAAACTATAATATTCGCAAACCGTCTCAGCTCAACAATACGTACTCCGTATTGTTTGCAATTTTTATAACACGCCACAATAATAATAATAAAAATCTATTTCAGTTTCAGATTACTAAAATAAATAAATTATATATTTTTGGTTAATCATTAATAATATTAAATAAAAAACTTACAAATATCTTCTTTCTTCCTAGTAAATATATGTGTTTATAGTAGAAAGTTATAGCTTATCATAGTTATCATACATCCATTCTTTTTTAGTAAAAGTGATACATCTAAATGTCAAAAGTGGTGAGGTGAAAAATATTTTTTCATTTAAAATTATCGTTCTAATGATCTAACACTACTAACGACAGAAATGTCAACTTATTCTGTTGTAACAACACTGATTTTACTCCGAACATCTACATGGTCAATTAAATCACAGGGACGGAGGCAGGACAATTGGATGATCAAACGAACTTACCTTAAGTTCGATCCAAATTGTCCTGACTTCGTCGAAGTGATTTAAGGTCCCACCCTTCCCGTGTACTTTTTTTATGCAAAAATAATTTTCACCCATACCAATGTTGTATAATCAATGTTGTACATCTCATACATCGGTCTCCTTGCTCTGAAATGAATGAGCGACAGGCGGCTGGCAGTGCTGTGAGGCGTGGGAGGGAGTGAGGTTTTTTACTTTCTCTTTCTTGCGCTAAACCTGTGTGCGAGTGAATAGACGCGTAGCAGGGCATACTACATGGTCAATTAAATCACTTCGACGAAGTCAGGACAATTTGGATCGAACTTCACTTAAGGTAAGTTCGTTTGACCATCCAATAATAAGTGTCACCTTTGCAAACCAGGGCTTATCTCCAACTTCAGCATTATATTGTTTTTTTTTTTCCAAATGTCAATGGACCTTTTCTTCAACAGGGAACAATATTAGAACAAAGTACATGGACATCTAAATTGCTACTGGAATCAGACACTATTGTAGAACAATTTGTTATGGTTCTAGCTAAAAAGTCAGCTCTCTCATTACCTAATGACACCAACATGCGATGGTACCCACATGAATGAAACATTTATATAACTTTTTGATATTCACTCCAACCTTAACTGTTTGATTGCAACAGTCAAATAGTGTTAGCATTAAATTTTTTTGATTGTAAGATTTTTCAAAACACTTATACTACCACTGACTATTACCTATTTAAGACAACCACTATTTTTGTGTTTATTGTGTTTCAACGCCGCTAGTATAACCACAGCATCAGCAGTAAATATGTTTGTGTTTGAATTTATTTTGTAACCAGTCCCAGTATTCAACAAACTATCAAAAACAACAAAAAAAACAGCTGACTCTGTTTTGGACCCATCTGTAAAGATAAATCTAAATTCATCCAATTCAGAGAATTTACTATAAACATCTTTTAAAAAAAAATGTATGATCAATAATAATGCTTATTGCAGGAAAGTGACTGTAAAAGACTCACAACACAAAATAACACGGCAGAACAGCAGAACTTTGTATTTGCAAAGTTTCAAGAAAATTTATGAATTGTATGAATCCCTGCAATATGTAAAGTGACTTACGTGTAGGAGGAGGTGGAGCAAGTTTAAAGTTTAAAAATAGGTGTTTATTAATTTTACTGTATAATTTTAATAAGAACCTCTCTTTTAAAATTGGAGAACCTTATATTTAATGGAGGAATGCTGCACTTAACTTGTATTGCACTCATATGCTTTTAAATGCACCAGTTAAGTCTCAAGCTTTTGCTCTGTATTTTTTTTAAGACATCAACCAATCTACGATCATTAGCAAAGCAGAGGAAATCATATTCAAAATGACTTCTGATCAATGATTTGTGTAGCATCAAAAGTATCTTAGGATCAGCTCCCCAAGATGTTCTGCATAATGATTTTAAAATATTAAAGGCTTTATTAGCTCTAAAAGTTATTAAAACAAATTATTTATGTTTTCTCCAACATAAGTTTTGAGTGAAAATCACACCTAAAAACTTTACTTTATAAGAGAGAGGGATAGGAACTTGATTGTAAACAATAACAGGGTTAGAATTACAAATATTTCCAAAAACTAACAGTTTTCATTTTGATGCCTTAACTTTTTTTTTAAATTCTTTATTGCACTGACAGAACTAAAGTACAAATGGCGGACTTAATGCTTAAAGCATTCTCTACCAGTCAACCATTGAGTGAAACAGTAACGATTGAGGCGGCGTAAAATTACACATAAAAGCAACAAATTAATTTTAAACTACTAATATACTTACATAAATAAAAATAAATAAACCTACTTAAACGTACTTGAATACATACAATTATCCATACATAGGCTAACAGAGATTAATAAAGGGGAAACAGAGAAGGACAAACCTTATCAAGCATCACGTGGTATTCTCACTGAGAAAAAGCTCACGAATAGACTTTTTGAACGAATACTTAGACGATGAACCCTCCAATGACTTGTCAATAAGACTTGTAACATGAGCCAAACTTTTTCCAGATGTGTAAAGTACTAAGTCATCAGCAAATTGAAGATTTTTAAGATCAGAACCCAAGATCAGATCAGATTTAAACGACAAATATAGAGAATAAAAATTAATAGGAACAGAATGCCACCTTGATTCGTGCCAACTGAAGCAAATCTTGGACCATATTACAAACCATTATATTTAACAAAAATTTCCCTTTCCGTCAAAAATTTTTGGATCTAATGAACCACTTTGCATGGAATCCCAATGGAAAGTAGTTTATTGCCCAAAAAAACAACATTTACACCAGCTCCAGAAAGCATCAAAAAACACAGACATCAAAAAAACATTTTTATTTAAACTACTTTGAATATCACGCTGTAATTGAGAAATACTTTCACGAGCAGACATACCTCTACGAAATCCGTATTGATTAAAGGGTAAAAGGTTATTTTTTTCTATATAAAATTCCAGACTTTGCTTCAATAACTGTTCAAATACCTTTCCTTCACAAGATGTAAGTGCGATAGGGCGATAAGAGTCTGGGCTAGATAGCTGCTTGTCTAGTTTTAAAATAGGAACTATGCAATCAGTCTTCTATGCATGTGGTATACCATTTGCTAGCCAAAGATTATTTAATATTAACACTAAAATGTTCAATCCTCTTCTGCTAAGCTTTTTCAACATCATGTTAGGGTCACCATCAAGACCAAAAGCACTATCTTTTCTGGAATATAAGGCAGCAATGAACTCTTTCTTGTTGAAAGAAACGGTCATGAAACTATTGACAGAATTAGTAACACTAGTGTGAGGTATGTTTGTTTTGTTATTTACATAATCAGGCGTGTATTTACAAAGAAAATCTCGGACCCAACTGTCATCATTATTTGTCCAGGAATATGTTTTATTGAACTTTCGCATAACATTCCAGAGATCATGGACTAAAGGAGTTGCACAATTCTATCCAGCTGTTGGATCTAACCGTTTTCAATGTGAGTTTTTTTAACAGCTTGCAAAAAAAATCAACATAAGTTTCAACTGAAGGGTGGTTTTTAAAGTCAACATATGCAGATTTCGATTTTTGTACAGCATCTGAACATGTTTTGTTCCACGAAGGATTTTTTAGGTGTCCTATTAGTAGAAGCAGAACTAGTAGTAGTACTACCACTATTATAAGTATTAGTAGCACTAGTACTACCATAAGCAATACTAGGTCAAGATGCAGATAAATGACTGTGGTTTGGAAGGCACTTATTTACTACAGTGTGTAAAATTTCAATAAAAGCGGTGTAAGCATCCATTAGAGAATAATTTGAAATTAGAAAGTTGGACAGCTCTAAATCAACAATTTGTTCATACATTTTCCAGTCTACGCCTTTAAAGTTAGGGTAAACTGAAGAATGTATGATACCATTATTATACGACAGACCTCTATTTACATTATTATTTTACAAACACTTTTAGAGTTACAAGGAGGTGGTAGCTGTTGCCAAGAGGATTGTTATATAAGGTTACCTCGTTTTAAGTGATAATATTTGAACAGAGCATTGAACAATAACATAGAAAGAGGACGCAATAATTATTTTTTTTGAAAACTGGCCCGTTTACGTTTTTATTTTTCCTTACAAAAAAATATTATTTTTTAAGAACACCCTGTTCCGCGACATCGCCTTTCGTCTCTTACATAAGTACTAGATTGAGCGAAACTAGACAGACGTATGGCCTGAGCGTAATGGAAGATAGACAAGCTAAGCGAGAGCGGTGCAGTGCGGTATGCGGTGAGCCGATGCGCGGTACTCGCGCGCCTATTTATTTGGTCCTACAAATAATAATAATAAAGGTAACAACTACCTACTGCATTCGATTACCTATTATTACGAAACACTAATATGAAAAAATCATTATCAACGTGTATTAGTACCTAATAAATCAAACAGACAGATCAGTTAGATAAACGCTAAACAAACAAAACAGCTGGGTATGAAAACAAAGACAAAAACTTAGGAAGGTATGTGTCCATTTATCTGAGACCTAAAACAGCTGGGTAGGCTGATTATCTGAAACAGAAACTCAACTTAGGTAGGTATGTGTTCATTAATCGTAGGCCTAAAACAGTAATGTATGATAAACTAAGACAGAAACTCAACTTAGGTACCTATGTGTTTATTGCAGGCTTAAAACATGAACAGCTGGGCAGGTATGATAAACTAAAACTACCTACCTAATTGTGTTGTGCTCCTTCTGTTTATTTAATAATAATAAGGAGACAAAGCTTATGTGAAAGTAAACTTTAAAAATAATACCTATTAAAATTTATTACTAACTTTAACAGATGTTGTAGGTAATGATAAACTGAAATTACCTAATTGTGTTGTGTTAGCTCTGTTTATTTAATAATAATAAGACAAATCTTATGTGAAAGTAAACTTTAAAAAGAATACCTATTAAAATTTCCAATCTTACCAAATCTAAATTTAACAGATGTTGTAGTTACCTACCTACCTAATGAGTACCTATTGATTCCTTTTGATTCAGTAGATGGATATGCACTAAAAATTGCGTGAGTAAATTTAACACAGTTTTGTTTTAAATTTCGTTTATTAGGAACCGTAAATAAACATAACACATAAAACGCGAACACATCTTTGAAAATTACGTACATTTTTATTATTTTTTACTTTTAATAATCGCACTTGCTCAGTTCTTGTACAGATATGTGGATACAAGTCTTATTTCACAATAAAAAAAATTAAAACTAGGATTTCTGCATTGGTTTACAAATACATTTTTTTATCAGCAGCGATAAGTTAACATTTGAAAACAATGACGTCAGAGATTTACAGTAAAACAGGTTACAGGTTAAACCGCCATTGCAAGCGTCTGCGGTGTTTGGCAGTAGGTGACGTACCAGATCAAGGCGCCGGCCAGGTCACCCGGCCCAGGCTCTGGAAAACGCACCGCAGGTCCGCGACGCGCGCGCACACGACATACAAACTCGAATTTTTTTGGCAGACTGACTCGCGTCGCGCAGCTACCCGGTGGGGCGGGAAGCGGCCGCGAGCGCGACACGTGTAGACAGGCAGGCAACATCGCGGCGACACGGCGATGGGCGGCGCGTATGACAATACCTACAAAGACTGAGAGCTCCGCTCAGCAACACGCGGCACGGGGTGTTTTATTTTACTCTTTTTTCTACATGTTTAGAGGCGATTTTCTCGAAAACTAACGTACATTTTTTTTGTACAAAATATGTTTCATTAATTTTTCTGAATCTGCCTTTAAAATATTATCACTTAAAACGAGGTAGCCTTATATACAGACCAGTAACAAATAAAGAGCTAATGAGGAGGAAACCAGAGACAAATCGAATGCATTAGGTCGCCATGACAAAGAGCTAACAGTTGTAACATCTCCATTGTTTAATGAGACTAAATTACTATTGTCAATTATATCTAACATTTCCCTTCCCCTAGTATCAACTGTGTGACAACCCCAATGTGTATGATGTGCGTTGAAATCACAAGCAAAAATCATTGGTTCAGGTATTGAATCAATTAAAGATTGAAATTGAAGTTTATCAAAAGATGCTGTGTACCGATGTACATGTATTACGTGTAATAAATTGAGTACCTTAATATATTTAATATTCATCGGACCCACATTAACATTTTCATCACATTATCTTTGTTTTTCCATGCTTTCATTTCCTTTTTCCATCCAAAGATTGCTGGTTCATTTGCTGTAAACACGAACATAGAGTTAATCATAGATTCTATCTACCATAACGCAGTTCGTATTTCTCCCTAAAAAGTCGTACTGTAGACATTAAACTATAGGCATTACCTGCCTTTCCACTCTTCTTATACTATAACTCTGTATTTTTGGATTATTAGTAGTATTCTGTTTGTGTACTTAATAAATAAATAAATAAATATTGTTGTTTTCTAATCTTTTTTTAACAATATTTATTGTGAATCTAAAAATGTCAAACTTTCAAAGCTCTGTTATTCTACTTTTCTGTACATAATACTGTAAAAATAGCCGTGTTTTACCTTTGTTTGCAATTTTCCTTTAATTTACATTGGGTAATGATTCGTTTTCCAGATTGTTAGTGTAAATTGCTTGATTTTTGACAGTTTTTTTTATCTTTATTGACATGGTTGTTATGACAATATCTTTCAAAGTCTGACAACTTCTATCAAAGTTTATTACTTTTTCGGGTTTAATCCTCTGTAAACCACCAGTATTCATGTTCTATTTTTGAACCTACCTCGATCTAAATTTGAACGGCCCAGGCCCCTATATAAGCCTTTACTTTTTTCATTCAAGGGATTCCATTCCGAGTTCTAAGCTCGAACGGTTCTATTAGTTCACCAAATATACTTCAAGTTTTAACACTCTACATTTTCCCTCAAGAAGTCTTGAAGAACCGCCGGTGACTACTGAAACACCTCCTCACGCTAGGGGAGGGACCGGACACATTTCCGGAGGAGGATTCGAGTCCATTTGAGACTGCAGTAACACCTCCTCGCTCTAGCGGAGGGACCTGTCTCCTTCTCGGAAGAGGACCCGAGACCAAGTACTTCTGGCACTCCAACTGATCATAACATTTTCTACATAGTTCCCGTTACCCTCATCACTGCTGAGAGTTACTTCTTCACGGCGCCAGTCACCGCTGCACATCGGCGTCGCTGCTATTCTCGAATCGGTACTGTATTTTTTTTTGTTTAATATAAATTCTATTCCCTCTTTTACCTCTTTCTTTTACTTTCTACTTCTTCACATTTGTCGTTTCACGACAGGTGTGCAATTCGATGAGCAATAAAAACTTACGATATTTATCTCTTCATTATGAACAGTTATTCTCACACAAATATTTTGTAAAGAATTGTCAGAATATGTATTAATTTTATTGTAATCTATACTTTTGTGAATTAAAATAGCTATTCCATTGTGTTTGTTGCCTATATCATTTCTTTATGTATCCTTTAATATTAAAAGTTTTGATAGGGGTAAGTCAAGTTTCTGTGATGATGGCTACATGTATATTGTTGTCATGTAAAAATTTGGAAAGTAAAATCTTATTACTCGTTATACTCTGGGCGTTCCATTGCAGAATGTTAAGTTCCATTTACAGGAAGAGAAGCGCTGTTTCTGAAAGTTAGATGAAGAGTTTCTTTTATTCTAGAAGAGTTGATGGGGTTGTCTTTTTCACTAATTATTAGTTTGGTTACGGCGTTGGTTAAAATGTTCATAAAGAACTCTGATTTTGTTAGGTTTGCTAACTGGTTTTCGAAGTTTCTCATAGATAAATGAGGGAAAGTATTTTCTTTGAAAAGGTCAGAATATGTTGTAGCTCTTGATTTTATTTTATTTTCTTGTAATTTTGTAGCGCAGCGGTAGAAGGGTCGCACTAACCGCCTCGGTGGCGCAGCGGTAGAAGGGTCGCACTTTAAAGCGACGGCTGCGCCAGAGGCCCCGGGTTCGATCCCTGGGTCGGGCTAAAAATATATACCTGAGTTTCTCTGTTCAGAAATTCTTAGGGTAGCCAGGAGTTTGGAAGTTGGCGGTGTTTCACCTCCGTGCCTCAGAAAAGCACGTAAAGTCGTTCGTCCTGCGCCTAAACTCTCTACGGTCGTGTCAGATTGCTGTCCCATCGGGCTATGAGAGTGAAAGGAATAGAGAGTGCACCTGTGTTTGCGCACACACTTGTGCACTATAATATGTCCCGCGCAGCCGGTTAGTCGTTTTGACTAGGCTTGTGTAGTACATGTACTATGTACTATTAGGAACTAGTTCATGCTTGTGAACGAGTACGAACTATTCACTTCTGGTCGTTCAAATCGGTCTTTAGTTCATTTCATTTATGCAAATCTCCTATGTCTATAGTTCAGTTTAGCTCGCACGAGCCGAGTAAGAACGAATAATTCCAAGTGTCAGAGTGAGTTGGAAGATGTACTGGATTGAGCGAGAACGAGACAGACGCGTGAGCGTGAGTGTGACGGAAAATGAACTAATAAAGCGAGAACGAAACAGACGCGTGTGTCAGAGTATGATAGAAGATGTACTAAATTGAACGACTTGGACGGACGACCATGTTCGCTGTGTACGACGGGCGACTGATTTCAGAGCAATCGGTGAACTATTGAACTAATAGTACTAAAAGACCGAACTAGTTCCTTTGATCGATTGTACTAGTTCGGAGCGCTCTGATCAGTGTCCGAGTAAGAACAAGACTAGTTGTGACTGGCCACCGTAGTCGAAATCGGCTAGGGGGACTATTATTATTATTATTTATTATTAATGCCAATTTAATATTTATTAATTGCTTTCAAATGCAAGATATCTGTCACGCAGAACTTACGTATAGTGTGAGAGATAGCAAGACGGTCCTTATCGCTTATGCATAATGCTTTTTCATTTGCTGTATGGGAAACAAAAACAATATATTCTGATTTTTTACTATTTTCAGGGTACTTTCTGGAATACCCTGGTACCTTGAATATTTGATGTTTTTATGTAGTGCCCTCTTCTTCCGATGATGAATCGCCTACTGGATGCCCATCAGGAGGTTTTTTTTCGGTTTTTGTTACCCCTTATCACAACACCAATACTTTCACAAACTAATCAAACTATTTACATATTTTTTACACTAATTAACACAAAATTTACAGACTTTTGGATAAGTTACAGTTTATTTTTTCGAATTTGGGCGCCTTTTTTCTCCAGGGTTTCCGCGCTTTTTTTCCTGTTATAAATTGTGCAGACATTCTTTTTTTTAATTGCAATCAAGTAGGTTGCATTTTTTTTACCTACTTGCGCGTCAATCTAGACGGCCACGAAAAAAGTGACAAAGAATTATGGCGGGCAGCCGAATATTTCAAACGTTTTTTTTTGTACAGTCGCCGTCAGATATATTGGAGCAGACAAAGTGACCAAATACTTCTGAACAGTTTAAAATGTCAATAAGTTCCATACACTACAAGTTACCATTAATATCAGAACATGCATTACTTCATTAATATCTGAGCAGAAGCTAGTCAATAACTTCTATACACACAACTAACCAAAATTATCTGAACACTCATAACGTAAACGTATCTACGCAGTCGGTCTTAAATATCTGAGCAATCGAGGCAAATTGCAGAAGTGCTTCCAACTTAACTATAAAAAAAAAGTAAAAACCGACTTCAAAACCAAAATGCATTAAAAAGTCTTAAATAAACTCTTCACCATTGAAAGGAAAAGAATCCGTTTTAGGCAAACAATTTCTTTTTGGAGTCGGTGCTGTGATAGTTGATGCTTGATGGTCAAAGTGATGGCACAAACTCCAAAACAGAATTTTTTTGCCTAAAACGGATTCCTTTCCTTTCAATGGTGAAGAGTTTATTCAAGACTTTTTAGTGCATTTTGGTTTTGAAGTCGGTTTTTACTTTTTTTTTAAAGTTTATTTTATTTCTTCATTTTTAGTGATTACATAAGAGGGCCGGGGGGGAGTTGCACCTTATGATTCTATTTTTTAAGAAGCTACAAATTACCTAAAATAAGTTCTGTCATTATAATTACTGAACTCCTAAGCGTTAAGGAGTTCCACCATTAGCTCAGCCCCACAAGATGTTGACTATCAGACGTAACAACACGTCAACGTTAAGATTCTAGTAAAGAAACACAATACGTGCCTTTAAAATTTGAGGGTTTCCCTCGATTACACCAAGATCCCATCATCAGATCCCAAAATGGAAGAAAGAAACGGGACCAACTAGAAGGTACACCCTCTAAGTAGGCGAAATTTTTTTTCGATTCGGTCGACAAACGACTGAGATATGAGGTAACATAGATACAAAAAAAAACATACAGTCGAATTGATAACCTCCTCCCTTTTTTGAAGTCGGTTAAATAGGGACTCTTTTCATAGTTTATATTATAGTTAGATGACGCTGGCAGTTAGTAACGCTTTGTAGTTTTCAGTATTGTCATCACTGTCATGAAAGTGTCATGCAGTAAATAAATTCAGGCAAGTGAGTGTTCAGATATTATTGGTTAGTTGTGTGTATAGAAGTTATTGACTAACATCTGCTCAGATATTTATGAAGTAATGAATGTTCTGATATTAATGTTAAATTAAACTTGTAGTGTATGGAACTTATTGAAATTTTAAACTGTGCAGAAGTATTTAGTCACTTTGTCTGCTCCGATATATCTGATGGCGACTGTAAAATTGCTTAAAAAATGGACCAACAAAATGTTTTTAACATTAACGATTATAATAAATACGCGAACACACGTCGTTTATTGTACAGTCAAGATAAGATGATTGAAAGTTATATTTTTTTAATAATTAGATGTGACGCAATAACCTTGTACTCCGTGACTGATCGTAACAATAAAAAAAAATACTTTCAAATGAAAAATTAATTTTCCACCCGGCTATCTACACATGAAAGATGGATTTCCGAGCAGCGGGCGAAGTCTGATGCAACATTTTTGACATTTCGCGTAGACAATTTCAATTTTATGATTTTTTAATTCATTAAATATCATTTTAACTTATGTAGCTTGTATGTTTAATAAATCTTAAAAAATATTTGTAATTTTTAAGCTTCATTCGAAAATTCTTCTCGATAAATAAATACCCGAAAACACTAATTTTGTTACGGCATTTTGCGAGTGCCACCTGGTGGTTTTACAGGAAACTATGTCGAGACTTCCGACACAGGAGAGATGAAAAATTGTTTGAAAACATAAGAGAAAACCATTTAGAAAAATTGCGATAGTAGGAACACTCCTACTAAAAGTTATCGTAATTTTTCTAAGAAGTGGCCAATGCCAATCTCGCCATTTTCAAGCTACATTTTTGCTAATAAAATGCAATCATCATTTTGAATGCTCGTTTTGCGGCGTTTAGGTGAAGACCTTTTTTTAAATCTTTTTAAAAGGTCGCAATTGAGTGAAGTCAGTGATGACTCTTGGTGTAAAATGTGCAATATCTGTAAAAGATTCACTTAATTTTTATTAATGCTCGTATTAATGCCGTGATTCCAACCTTCTACACTATTGTTTGTGCGATGGCGCAGCCCAAAAACACACCAGATCTGATGATAGCAGTCGTTCATCCAGTATTTTTGAAAGTTATTTACAAATTTACTCAGCTCGTCCTCGTTTGGCGAAATCTCCCTCTTAATATAATCCCAGCCATCACATGTAAGATTTCTGGAAGTAAAGCCAGTTTGACACATAATGTTATTATTCTCCTGTTTTTTAGTTAGCTTTATGTCTAAAGCTTTCGCTTTACGAAATAGCGCATTAGAAATTTGGTAGTGGCAACCATTAATTTCTAGATCTATTTTTGACAGTGCAATCATAGCTGTCTTTTCAAAATCAATGGTGACATTCTTGGGCCGCCAGTCTGGAACCTTAGATTTAATTAAATCAAATAGGATCCCATACGCCTTTGTAGTTTGATGTGTCATAAAAGCACTAATGTCACTATATTTGTACTATTATTGTCGCTGCCGTAATCTGCTTGGATGACATAAATCTGTCGAAAAGGTCTTAGACAAACTTGATACGTACCATCCATAAAATAATTACTTAATACTTTAAGTCGCATTTGTGCGTCTTTTGAGCAAAATATAGGGTGTCCAGTGGCAGATTTCAATGTTTGGGAAATTATAAAATAAAAACTACAGCTCTAATACAAAGTAGGTTTATTTTAATTGTATAAGAATTAATGCGGATTTCATTTTTTAAAAACCATGTTCTCCAAATGGCGGCCATCGAGTCTGACCGACTCTTCGAGTCTAGCACGCATATTTTCAAATACGCGTTTACAGAGCGATTGGGGAATCTTGCTGACTTCGGCTCGAATATTTTCTTTAAGTTGTGTCACAGTGCTCGGATTTGTCTTGTAAACAACGGATTTTAAATATCCCCATAAGAAAAAGTCACATGGGCTTAAATCGGGCGACCTAGGTGACCACAGTACGGTACCGTTTCGGGATATGTTTTTTTCAGGGAATAACTGCCGCACTGCATTCATGGACACATTAGCAGTGTGAGCTGTGGCCCCGTCCTGCTGGAACCATGTGTTTCGGTTAAAGGATGGACTATTCTGAAGTTCTAATCTGAAAACGTCATTTAACATCTGGACATATCTCTCCGAATTTACAGTTACAGTTTGGCCACGTTCATTTTCGAAGAAATAAGGCCCTATGATTGCAGATGCAGACATGGCACACCAGACTGTTACTTTAGGCTTATGTAAAGGCTCTTGATGCATTTCTCTTGGGTTGTGGACATCCCAATAACGGAAATTTTGCTTATTTACGTATCCTCCGATATGGAAATGAGCTTCGTCACTAAAGAATATGTTGCCCATCCGAGTAGCAGTAGAAAATCTCAACAACATTACTTCTGCGTAAGTTTTTCGTAATTCAAAGTCAGAATCGTGTAAGTCTTGCACGATTTGAATTTTGTATGGATGAAACTTGAGTTTTTTTCGCATTATAACCTGCAAAGTTGATTTCGGAATTCCCAGTATCGATGAACGTGCACGCAGTGATAAACGGGGATTTTCAACGACAGAAACCATAACACGCTCGATATTTTCGTCCGTGGCTACCGATGGTGTAGGTCCTGGCCTGGGTCTATTTAATGTTGATCCTGTAGCTCTGAACCTTGCCACCCACGACTGAATGAGGTTGATCGATGGTCCATCACGTAATCGACGAATACCGTAATGATTATTAAACCGACGGCGTGCTTCGGACAGCGAAAATTCACTCGAAATGTACGCCTCGACGGCAAAAGCGCGGTGCTCTCCACTCCACTGTTCCATGGCTACTAAAAAATTCGCAGCGGTTGCGCTTCTAAAGACGTCCCCCGCGCCCCTCTACCGTGTTGCGTTCAGAAATTATGTTTGTTCAAAGTTTGAAATCTGCCACTGGACACCCTGTACAACAATTCGCATTACTTCATGCGAGTAGTCGTCTAGTAAAAAACTTCATACTGTTTAGGTATTTGTACCTGCTCTGGAATTTTTGTGCTCGTTTTACTAACTTGAGCATTTTTTTCTCTGACGATATATCTCAGATTTCTTTTCATCAAAAGTACTGGTGGTACTGGTAGTGGTACAGGTTTATTAGATGCTAAATGCGATACTTTGCTTTCTATAAAAGAAAGTACTTTCTTATAAATGCGAGGAGCAGGTTCTTTTCTTCGCAGTAATCACGTAATGTACCTTCAATTAAATTGTAAGCTACATCCGGAACGCAGGCGTCATAATGTGTTTTCCGTATTATCATATAATTTGTCATAAAACAAATTATATATACTTAGGTAAAAAAGTTGAAAAAGAGTGTTGGTAAATGTATTTTTCTTATCTTGAGGGGGGAATCCTGTTTTAAACACAGAAATGATGACTTACCGAATTTAATGTTACTGATCCTGAACACTTTAATTTAGTACTTTTGTAATTTTCACAACGGCAGAGACTGTTGCCTTTTTTATACAGACCATGCTTATGAAATCTGTAGCCCTGGTATTATAAACATTTCCACGCCCACTTTTGATAAATTTCAAACTTCGGTATCACTCATTTTACAATTTTTTTTATTGCACTTAACTGCAATGTCAACATGACTGACAGTAGGAATGTAATAGTCATAAAAAGACTCATCAAAAAAAAGCAAAAAAAAAACTCAGTAGATCCAGACCTTTAAATCAGGATCCAATAAGAAAAAAATATATCACTAGCATGGATCTAGCTAATAAATATTTTGAGAAAAAAAAAACAGTAGAGCCATACCCTAAATTCAGGATGCACTAGAAAAATAAACCCTATTAGATCCGTCATGGATCTGGCCAATGGATCTTTTGGGATTGAAAGATGGGAACTTGCATTTGCCTGTGAATAATGCACTGTTATAAATGACAATTATGTGTGCAGAGTATTTTTTTTACAGATTCTATGAATGGTCCCCTAGTAAAAGTTATAACTATTGATGGTCTTTTTCATCTTTTAAAAGGACAATGATGATAATAGCCTAAAACCAAATTAAATTCAACAATTAACAAAATTGTAGACTTATTTTTTGCTGTAAATGTTCTTCAGAATCCGAAGAACATTTCTGAATTGTTAAATGTTTTTTTTCATATTATAATATTTCATCTTTTAAGACAACAAATATGACACTGAGTGTTAAAACATTTTAAACCGAATTAATAAAGACTTTTAGAGTTTCTTTGTACAACATTCACCAACTTGTAAACGGTCACGAATCGAATCGTCGGCGGTCGCGTAAACAAAAGAATAGCAATAGACTGAAAAGACTGATAAACACATCCGTGAGGGAAACTAATTATTTTGTATGGGATTCTGTGATTAGGCCAATGTGAAAAAGTTTTGTTACTATCTTTAAAACAATGTGAGAATTGGACTCTAACTTCATCAGATTCATATCAAAAAGGGTAAGTGGAACCAAGAAAGAAAAAAAATAGTTTCTTGGAACAAGTATATTACACAAGCTGTGCCCGCAATTTCGTCCGCGTGGAATAGTGACTTTGGGTAGAATTTTTAATTATTCAGGCTAATTATTTTACAAATAAGATACATAGGTATTAATGTAAGTACGCAAGATATAAAGTATAGCGGTCCCCCGCGACTTCGTCCGCGTGAAATGTTTTTGTCAGTCAACAGTCTACGCACGCACATCACGCACCTACTTCAAACGAATTTGGTTTTCTAAAAAGTCAAATACATTATTTTAGTCTAATAAAAATAGTAGGTTGAATTTTAAAGTATCTAGATAAGTATAGATTTTAAGTAAGAAATACAATTAAATAGAATAACAAACTGGGTAAGAGAACTCGAATTCAATAAAACGTGCGTAAAGACTGTCACTACTTATATTAATTTGCAGCAGATGACATAAAGAACTTCTGTATACACAATATTCTTTGTTCGATTTTCTTGCGGGAGAAGAACATATTGGTTTTCTCCGCAATCTGTTGTGGAATTGTGTAAAGCAATCGTATTCATTTGACAGTTCAAAACGTACGATATGATCTGTCAAACCCTTTGTTCTTTGCCATTTGACAGACCATACCGTACGTTTTGAACTGTCAAATGAGTACAATTGCTTTAGACAATCGCACCCCTGGTCTTGATAACGCAACATAAAGTTGTCCATGCGAAAATCAATTTGACGTAAATCGATCCCGACGTGCTTAAATGTTTGCCCCTGTGATTTGTTTATGGTAACGGCAAACGATACTTTGACTGGGCATTGTATTCGTTTGAAATGAAAAGGCGAATCATTAGGGATCATCGGAATCCGAGGAATTAACACCGTTTCACCAACTGCTGGACCGAATAAAACTATAGCACCTATCGCATTGGGGCGCAAAAATTTAACTTGGGGTCTGGTTCCGTTACACAAATTTGGTGGTTTCAGATTTCTGAGTAAAATTATCGGTGTACCAACTTTTAATTTGAGGGAATGTGGGGGAAGGCCACTCGGGTTTAAGGAATTGAGAAATTCGTGTGGGTAATGCACCGCATCTTCTTGGTCGATTACATTGTCAATTGAAGTATAATTAAGGCTATCTCCTGGGAGTTTTGTCAGTATCAGGTCATTAATTTCGTCAACGCTACTATTTCTAGCTGCCAAAATTGCTCTTTGACACATCCACTGATAGTCTTTGTTTTCTAGGTGAACTTCATCGGGGTAGATTTTCGAGATAAGGTCTTCAATAGTGGTAACTTTCTCGCCTAAATCGTTATCAATTTCAATTAAGTTTTCAAAATGAGGCAGTTTTCCGTCTCCTATTAAAAGTAACTTTGTAGGAAAATTTGTACTGCCTCCGCCCAAATCAAATGATGTGAACTTTGTACAAAATGAAATGCTCGTGATGATAAATATATTTATTTTGACAAGAATCAATACTTGTGTGTATAAAACACCTTCGAAAATAATGTTCGAATAAAAATAGTAAAATATTTTAACGCAAAAATTACGCAGTTTTATTGTAACTAAGAAGCCAGCAACCATAGCAATTAGCGCAAGCGCACGTTGTACTTAAGCTGCGAACATTATTTTGGTGCGGAATTATGTTAAAACTGTGATTCTCCTACTTTGTTCTTAATGAAATGCTCGTGATGTATTTATTTTGATAAGAATAAATACCTGTGTGTATAATACACCTCCTAAAATAATGCATTATTTTTTTTACAAATTTATTAACATAAAAAAGGTTTTAGTAAGTCAACCATAAAAGTTAGACATATGCTGTAGCGGACTTTATTATAGAACTCTTAATGCTGAACAATCCTGTCATACATGATTGTTGTGTAACTTAAGCGGTTTCCGCAGCGTACGCAGCGAAAGCTCTCAAAAGGAATATCTTTCTCCCGTTTGCGCAACATTTTTCATTGCTGCTGTGGTCTTATGAGTCGTACCTTTACTTTATATGACTTAAAGCCTTCCTCGATAAATGAACTATCCAATGTAAAAATATTTTTTCAAATCGGGCCAGTAGTTTCTGTGATTAGCGCGTTCAAACCAACAAACAAACAAACTCTTCAGCTTTATAATATTAGTATAGATAAAAATAATTAAATAATCTTTGTCACCTTTTTGCGCTCTACTAACGAACAGCCGTTGGTACACACTTCTTAGGACACCCTGTATAATTTTATGTTTCGTTACTTGTAAAATGCTTTCCGATATGGTAGCGTCGGAGTTACAGGTATTTTCGTTAATCTGTGAAATTAAATAAACTGCTCAAACTATGTACTGATATAGCGTGTAAATAAGTACCTACGTTAAATTTATGAGAGCTCATGTAAGGTCTTTTTTTGTAACCTAAAAATATGTTTTTTTTTAACTTTTTTGCTGATTTGTGTAGGTATGGTCCAAATTTTGTAATTTATCATGAAGTAATATTTTTTATACGTGAGGAAATGACTGATCTGAGCGCCCTTTCAACGCCATAATAACTGTATTTCTCTTACCGCTGGAATTATGTTTGGTTCAGCTAGGAGCGGAAATGCAATCTGAAATAATGAATATTATTATGAAATGTAAATTTATATGTTATTGTACAATTTCTAAAAAAAAGGTTTGAAAGAATATCACTACTGTGAATAGAATACTCTTTACATGTACTAATTTTATATTGCAATAATATTTAAGAAATTGAAATTAAAGTTACTTCTGTTTCCGATTCTTCGACCGCCGCGGCACGAAGATGATCCGTATTTTTAGGTTCCTAAAAGATTTAATTAGTTCAATAATAAATTTAAATCAGCAAATTACTTTACAAATATTGACATACATAAATAGGTTGGAGCTCCAACTCACTTTTGCCGGTGCTGAAATTGGAGCCCCCCATCAAGGCGATTATTCGATCTTCGACATCGGAAAAATAAATGTTTTCTCCTTCCAGTCCTCCACCAGTCCGCAGCCTCGCTATGCGTAATCGGCTGCATTTTTTTACGGCAGCTTTTTTGTCTTTAAAGTACTAATAAATTTAGCCGCTAAAAGAATGCTATTTTGACGTTTAAAATTTGGACACAATGTAAAGAAAAAAAAACATCTTCCTGACTTTCTTATTTTTGACAAAATAACCTACGTCAAAAAAGCATTATCTGTGCGGCTAAGTTTTAATTCAATTCAATTCAAAATCATTTATTTCGGACGACAAAAATCTATGGGTTAGTAATAGGTACAATACCGCTTAAAAACTAGGTGTTAGTACTTACATACATGTGAATTAATTAATTCTATCAAATTAAATTAAATTCAAATTAAAACAAAAACAAATCAAATTAAATCAAATCAATCTTAATCATAAGCAAATTAAATTAAATTATATGAATCAAATTAAAGTTTACAAATACATAAAAATATAAAAATCTATTTGTCATGTACACACGGCCGCACATCAGACTACTACACTTTGAACTTGAGCGCTCTTAAAGTTGAACTGAGAGAATCGTGCGTAAGAGACAGATAGCTTATATCAGTCCCGCTTCAAACGAGTCGTGCTGCAATGCCGCTACGCGGCGCCACTTGTATGGAGTATTAAAGACAGCTGCCGCGGGCCGCTCGAATGTTTTGAATGAATTACGAAAACCTAGCTCAAATAAATGTTCGCGCGACGCGCGCTGCTTTAAATAATGTAAGTTCGCGTGAAACGAAAAGCTAAATGGATGGTGACACTGACATTTGTCAAGTGTGACAGCTGCCGTTTTTCCGGTTCCGCACTGTTGGTCGTGCGTCGGAGTGGAACGTTTGTTATAATAATGTATTAGAAGTGAAAAATTTAATGGGGCACGCCCCAAATTATTTTGTAGTTTGATAGTTATTCCTGGTAAGTATCTGCAGAAAGGTTTGCGTTGATTTTTGTTTGTTGCGAGACGTTTCTTAGAGTCTGAGCACATGGTTCTTTTATCGTTTCAGACGCCGCCAACATGTCAATTTGGATGAATTAATTTCAAAAATGATTTGATATAAATGACTGGAAAAATGGTAAGTATTTTGGGGAAATCCTTGTAAAGAAAATGTAGCCTACCTACATCTGGGCATATTGTATTGAGAGTTGTAATTTTTATCATTTCAGGTCTCAAATAGAAAAAAATAGCATAAATGTTTAGTAATTAATTCAGAAATTATATGGCGAGCCAGCTTTTGCAGGTATTAAATTGGTTTATTATAGATTTCATAAATAGGGTGATGAAAAGTATAACCACCCTCACTTAGAAAAAAAAAATTGGTTGTTAACTAGAACTTTCTTTTATTTCTAGGTTTCGCTTTTGATATGTGTCTGTAAGTTGAACAGTCACAATTTGGTGATCATGTTGTAACCTCAGGTAAATATTTATTATGAAAAGTTAGTGTTTTTTAACTTTTACTTTGGTTTGTGCGTTGAACTAACCTTTTGTAAATTCTTTTCAGTGACCTTACTTAGACCTTACTTAGACCTTACTAAGACCTCATTTGGATTAATTTTTGAAGTCAGAACTTCCTTATGGATTAATTTGCTTCTTGTCTGCTGTTTTGAGGATGGATCGGTATCGGTGAAATTTTGGGGTAATGTTGCAGAATTGTTTGTAGTTTGATGCAACAAAGATTTGAAATAGTAACCTCCGTTGAAATCAAAGGTTGGTTTTCCTTGTATTACTTTAACTTTAGTGAAAAGTGGGATAATTTAGCTAACAATTTAGGCATAATTTAGGAATCCCTTTGAGGATAAATTTTGGAATTTATTTAGGTAATTAAACACTTAAATTGGTGGTTTATCTTTATTTAATTAGAAATTTGTGAACATTAAGATTTGTAATAGTATAGATATTGATAACTAAATTAGAACCTAACCTAGTCTCTACTGTATTCTGAGCTATTAAGTTTTGTATTTGATTTTTTTGAAGGTGTTAAAAGGTAATTGTGAAATAGCAAATTTGAATAAACTTTTGTTGCCAAATGCTATACCCGGATTTCTTTATTTCATTCGAATATTAGTACCTTTTAAACACCCTTTGTCCACACTAGCCGGGAGTGACTGCGACAAATGGCGCCCAACGTGGGGCATCATATCAAATCATTTTTGAAATTAATTCATCCAAATTGACATGTTGGCGGCGTCTGAAACGATAAAAAGAACCATGTGCTCAGACTCTAAGAAGTGTCTATCAACAAACAAAAATCAACGCAAACCTTTCTGCAGATACTTACCAGGAATAACTATCAAACTACAAAATAATTTGGGGCGTGCCCCATTATAATTTTCACTTCTAATACATTATTATAACAAACGTTCCACTCCGACGCACGACCAACAGTGCGGAACCGGAAAAAAGCAGCTGTCACACTTGACAAATGTCAGTGTCATCATATCTATGCCAAAATATGGACTGAAGTCCTACATCCATTTAGCTTTTCGTTTCACGCGAACTTAGACAAAAATATACAACGTTACAATACCATAATTAAAATTTTTTTGGAATGCTAATTAAATTTGTCACAGTCACTCCCGGCTAGTGTGGACAAAGGGTGTTTAAAAGGTACTAATATTCGAATGAAATAAAGAAATCCGGGTATAGCATTTGGCAACAAAAGTTTATTCAAATTTGCTATTACACATCTACCTTTTAACACCTTTAAACAAATCAAATTCAAAACTTAATAGCTCAGAATACAGTAGAGACTAGGTTAGGTTCTAATTTAGTTATCAATATCTATACTATTACAAATCTTAATGTTCACAAATTTCTAATTAAATAAAGATAAACCACCAATTTAAGTGTTTAATTACCTAAATAAATTCCAAAATTTATCCTCAAAGGGATTCCTAAATTATGCCTAAATTAATAGCTAAATTATCCCACTTTTCCTAAGTTAAAGTAATACAAGGAAAACCAACCTTTGATTTCAACGGAGGTTACTATTTCAAATCTTTGTTGCATCAAACTACAAACAATTCTGCAACATTACCCCAAAATTTCACCGATACCGATCCATCCTCAAAACAGCAGACAAGAAGCAAATCAATCCATAAGGAAGTTCTGACTTCAAAAATTAATCCAAATGAGGTCTAAGTAAGGTCTTAGTAAGGTCTAAGTAAGGCCTTAGTAAGGTCACTGAAAAGAATTTACAAAAATGTTAGTTCAACGCACAAACCAAAGTAAAAGTTAAAAAACACTAACTTTTCATAATAAATATTTACCTGAGGTTACAACATAATCACCAAATTGTGACTGTTCAACTTACAGACACATATCAAAAGCGAAACCTAGAAATAAAAGAAAGTTCTAGTTAACAACCAAATTTTTTTTCTAAGTGAGGGTGGTTATACTTTTCATCACCCAATTTATGAAATCTATAATAAACCAATTTAATACCTGCAAAAGCTGGCTCGCCATATAATTTCTGAATTAATTACTAAACATTTATGCTAATTTTTCTATTTGAGACCTGAAATGATAAAAATTACAACTCTCAATACAATATGCCCAGATGTAGGTAGGCTACATTTTCTTTACAAGGATTTCCAAAGGAGTTTCCCCAAAATAGGTACTTACCATTTTTCCAGTCATTTATATCAAATCATTTTTGAAATTAATTCATCCAAATTGACATGTTGGCGGCGTCTGAAACGATAAAAAGAACCATGTGCTCAGACTCTAAGAAGTGTCTATCAACAAACAAAAATCAACGCAAACCTTTCTGCAGATACTTACCAGGAATAACTATCAAACTACAAAATAATTTGGGGCGTGCCCCATTATAATTTTCACTTCTAATACATTATTATAACAAACGTTCCACTCCGACGCACGACCAACAGTGCGGAACCGGAAAAAAGCAGCTGTCACACTTGACAAATGTCAGTGTCATCATATCTATGCCAAAATATGGACTGAAGTCCTACATCCATTTAGCTTTTCGTTTCACGCGAACTTAGACAAAAATATACAACGTTACAATACCCCCCTCCCAAAGAAAAGAGGTTCACTACAGTGAACCGAAAGCTGTCCCCAGCTTCCGTAACTGTAAAAATATGTACTGTTACCAAATGCCAAAATAAAATCAAAATAATTTCCTTCCACTATCCAACAAGTTCAAACTAACCTAAGAAGACATTCTATTTACTATATCACTAGTTGATATTATTTGAAGGATCCAAAAGTATAAACCAAAAAACTACATCTAAGAGGCCTCAAAATAAAACTCCTAACCATAAATAAGTACAAAGCTTCGAAGCTCAAAAAAAATAAAAATAAACCCGCAATCCATACAGCCATTTCATGCATAATGACTATATAATATCCTTATATTTTCTTACCGTGAAAGAAAACACAGTAACAAACATCCTCAACCTTTTTTATTATTATAATTTACTCATAATCATTAAGTAAATTATGTTAAAATCCTGAAAAAAAAACATCGCCAAACCAATCTGGAATGACCTAAAGCTAGACAACAATTCAAAGTCATAAGTTACAAGAGACTCTCCTTAAAGGTTTCAGCTAAAACCAATCCCCAACCAACACCAATAGGGCAACCAATTTCACAAGAACGATTCAAACTATTACTGTAGATCCAAAAGTTTATACCAAAAGAATATGCCCCAAAGAACCTCAAAAAAGCTAACCTTATGTTATTTAAGGGTGCTCTGCTAAAATTATTCAAAAGACCTTCAAAAGAAACTCAAAATCAACGCTATTTAAGAATATTCTATTCCAAAATATCGATAATACCACAAAAAATTCTTAACTCAAAGCTATTTAAGATTTTCTGTTCAAAATATCCAAAATCCTTAAAAAAAAACTCAAAAACGCCGTTTAAAATTATTCCAACTAAAAACATCTCAAAATACCTAAAGATCTCAACGTCAACGCCATTAAAGATTGTTCTGTTCAAAATAATCCAAAAGCTCACAAAAAAAAACAAATCAACTACATTGAATGTTCTGTTCAAAATTATCCAAAAGCCCTCAAAATAAAATCTCAATATCAAAATATATTTCTTTTCAATTTACTCATAAAGTTAATTAAGTCAAAAATCGGGCAACAAACACATTCAAATAATTCCAAAACGACCTCATGCTAGACAACAATTCAAAATCATAAGTTTCAAGCGACTTAACTTAAGGTTTTCGCTAACACATACCCACAAACAAATTAATTTCATTCTTCCACAAGCAAACATCTTATCAACCTCGCCTTTCATACTTCATCATACAAAAACTAAACAGTTTTATTTCTCAATCTAAATAAAACTGAACCCTTTCACTTTTGTGTTTAGAATTTTCATCAATTTAAACACAACCAAAGAAACTCTAGTCGAATCAAAACTTATGTCTTAATAACCTCAATATGCCACGAATCGAGTGAACGACCATCCATAGCCTCCAACTCGTAAACAAAATGGTGAAAAATACCTCAGTGATCCCACACCAAACAAAAAAACAAACAAACTGGTGCCAAATTGGGCATCACCTGAGTGTAGCTGGACTTCCAAACTACATCACCAACCAAAAATCAAAACGCATTTCTGCGCCCTAAAACAACAAAATTTGTGGCATGTCTAGCACGGACACTAAAAACTTCAAAAAATATCCTTTAAAAAACCGAACTCACCGACATAATACTCCTTAGGCATAGTTACTGCGTACTCCGTCGCGGTATCCCTGTAAAATTATGTTAAGGAATGTTGTAACAAACCAGTGCCTCCCTGAATCACGATCCCATAATATGTGTCCAATTAACCACAATCACGGTTTCATTAACTCATGAATCACTATAAATGGTTTCTAAAATTTTTGGCAACATCCGTACCAGTAGCCGCCTAATAGGAAACAAAAGAGTCGATTTACCAAAACAATGCGTTACAAGAGAAAATTGTAACTGATTTCTAGGTTTATATACAAAACAGACGCAAGTAACAATTTTAATTCGTTTTCAGAACAACTCCAATAACGCTGACACGTAACCACAATGACCCTACTATTACTTCATAACTCATTTATCAATGTAACCACAACAAAAGCAATAATTAAAATTCAAAATTTAATTCAACAAATTCGCAACGCAAGCTTATGAATTTACTGTTAAATCACTGTTAAGTAACATTAATTAATCATGTTAACTATTATTTGGTGGCTTATATTTTTACAAGTTTTCACACAAAACAATATAAAGTGAGTCCAAAATATTACAACCAAAACAACTCAAATATATCACAATACTTAAACAGATTGTGAGTATTTTAAATGCTAAATAAAATCACACACAACAAATTGGGATTTCACAAAATAAAGTTTACACCGTAACAATAACTTTTATTTGGTTAGTAAATACAAATTGTTTGATGCAACACAAAACTTGTGGGATAATTCCTAACCAGTTAGTAACACAGGCAAAATTTAACCTAAGCTAAATAAAATGGTGGTTAATTAGCATTCCAAAAAAAATATAACAACAAAGTGCTCAAAATTGTACTAATAACTAATTCTAAAGTTGGGCGCCATTTGTCGCAGTCACTCCCGGCTAGTGTGGACAAAGGGTGTTTAAAAGGTACTAATATTCGAATGAAATAAAGAAATCCGGGTATAGCATTTGGCAACAAAAGTTTATTCAAATTTGCTATTACACATCTACCTTTTAACACCTTTAAACAAATCAAATTCAAAACTTAATAGCTCAGAATACAGTAGAGACTAGGTTAGGTTCTAATTTAGTTATCAATATCTATACTATTACAAATCTTAATGTTCACAAATTTCTAATTAAATAAAGATAAACCACCAATTTAAGTGTTTAATTTCCTAAATAAATTCCAAAATTTATCCTCAAAGGGATTCCTAAATTATGCCTAAATTAATAGCTAAATTATCCCACTTTTCCTAAGTTAAAGTAATACAAGGAAAACCAACCTTTGATTTCAACGGAGGTTACTATTTCAAATCTTTGTTGCATCAAACTACAAACAATTCTGCAACATTACCCCAAAATTTCACCGATACCGATCCATCCTCAAAACAGCAGACAAGAAGCAAATCAATCCATAAGGAAGTTCTGACTTCAAAAATTAATCCAAATGAGGTCTAAGTAAGGTCTTAGTAAGGTCTAAGTAAGGTCACGTTTCCTTTTTCCTAAATTATGCCTAAATTAATAGCTAAATTATCCCACTTTTCCTAAGTTAAAGTAAATACAAGAAAACCAACCTTGGATTTCAACGGAGGTTACTATTTCAAATCTTTGTTGCATCAAACTACAAACAATTCTGCAACATTACCCCAAAATTTCACCGATACCGATCCATCCTCAAAACAGCAGACAAGAAGCAAATCAATCCATAAGGAAGTTCTGACTTCAAAAATTAATCCAAATGAGGTCTAAGTAAGGTCTTAGTAAGGTCTAAGTAAGGTCACTGAGGTTACAACATGATCACCAAATTGTGACTGTTCAACTTACAGACACATATCAAAAGCGAAACCTGCAAAAGCTGGCTCGCCATATAATTTCTGAATTGATTACTAAACATTTATGCTAATTATTCTATTTGAGACCATTTTTCCAGTAGTTTATATCAAATCATTTTCGAATTTAATTTATCCAAATTGACATGTTGGCGGCGTCAGGAATAACTATCAAACTACAAAATAATTTGGGGCGTGCCCCATTAAAATTTTCCTTCTAATACATTATTATAACAAACGTTCCACTCCGACGCACGACCAACAGTCCGGAACCGGAAAAACGGCAGCTGTCACACTTGACAAATGTCAGTGTCACCATCCATCTTATCTATGCCAAAATATGGACTGAAGTCCTACATCCATTTAGCTTTTCGTTTCACGCGAACTTAGACAAAAATATACAACGTTACAATACCCCCCTCCCAAAGAAAAGAGGTTCACTACAGTGAACCGAAAGCTGTCCCCAGCTTCCGTAACTGTAAAAATATGTATTGTTACCAAATGCCAAAATAAAACCAGAATAATTTCCTTCCACTATCCAACAAGTTCAAACTGACACTAATAGGGCAAACAATTTCACAAGAAGGATTCAAACTATTACTGTAGATCAAAAGTATATACCAAAAAAATGTATACCAAAAAAAATATGTCCCAAAGGACCTCAAAAAAAGCTAACCTATGTTATTTAAGGGTGCTTTGCTAAAATTATTCAAAAGATCTACAAATAGAAACTCAAAATCAACGCTATTTAAGAATATTCCATTCCAAAATATCGACGATACCTCAAAAAAATCTTAACTCAAAGCTATTTAAGATTTTCTGTTCAAAATATCCAAAATAGTTACCTGAAAATATAAACTCAAAAACGCCGTTTTAAATTTTTTTCCAACTAAAAACATTCATAAATACCTAAAGATCTCAACGTCAACGCCATTAAAGATTGTTCTGTTCAAAATAATTCAAAAGCTCATAAAAAAACAAATTAACTACCTACATTGAATGTTCTGTTCAAAATTATCCAAAAGCCCTCATAATAAATTCTCAATATCAAAGTATTTTTTTTTCTATTTACTCATAAAGTTAATTAAGTCAAAAATAGGGCAACAAACACATTCAAACAATTCCAAAATGACCTCATGCTAGACAACAATTCAAAATCATAAGTTTCAAGCGACTTAACTTAAGGGTTTCCGCTAAAACATACCCACAAACAAATTAATTTCATTCTTCCACAAGCAAACCATCTTATCAACCTCGCCTTTCATACTTCATCATACAAAAACTAAACAGTTTTATTTCTCAATCTAAATAAAACTGTACCCTATCACTTTTGTGTTTAGAATTTTTATCAATTTAAACACAACCAAAGAAACTCTAGTCGAATCAAAACTTATGTCTTAATAACCTCAATATGCCACGAATCGAGTGAACGACCATCCATAGCCTCCAACTCGTAAACAAAATGGTGAAAAATACCTCAGTGATCCCACACCAAACAAAAAACAAACAAACTGGTGCCAAATTGGGCATCACTTGAGTGTAGCTGGACTCCCAAACTACATCACCAACCAAAAATCAAAACGCATTTCTGCGCCCTAAAACAACAAAATTTGTGGCATGTCTAGCACGGACACTAAAAACTTCAAAAAATATCCTTTAAAAAACCGAACTCACCGACATAATACTCCTTAGGCATAGTTACTGCGTACTCCGTCGCGGTATCCCTGTAAAATTATGTTAAGGAATGTTGTAACAAACCAGTGCCTCCCTGAATCACGATCCCATAATATGTGTCCAATTAACCACAATCACGGTTTCATTAACTCATGAATCACTATAAATGGTTTCTAAAATTTTTGGCAACATCCGTACCAGTAGCCGCCTAATAGGAAACAAAAGAGTCGATTTACCAAAACAATGCGTTACAAGAGAAAATTGTAACTGATTTCTAGGTTTATATACAAAACAGACGCAAGTAACAATTTTAATTCGTTTTCAGAACAACTCCAATAACGCTGACACGTAACCACAATGACCCTACAATTTACTTCATAACTCACTCATCAATGCAACCACAACAAAAGCAATAATTAAAATGCAAAATTAATTCTACTTATTCACAACTCAAACTTATATAAATTACTGTTATATCACTGTTAAGTAACATTAATCAATCATGTCAACTATTATTTGGTGGTTTATATTTTTACAAGTTTTCATACAAAACATTATAAAGTGAGTCCAAAATATTACAACCAAAACAACTCAAAATATATCACAATACTTAAACAGATTGTGAGTATTTTAAATGCTAAATAAAATCAAACACAACAAATTGGGATTTCACAAAATAAGGTTTACACCGTAACAATAACTTTTATTTGGTTAGTAAATACAAATTGTTTGATGCAACACTAAACTTGTGGGATAATTCCTAACCAGTTAGTAACACAGGCAGAATTAAACCTAAGCTAAATAATATGGTGGTTAATCAGCATTCCAAAAAAATTCTAACAACAAAGTGCTCAAAATTGTACTAATAACTAATTCTAAAGTTGGGCGCCATTTGTCGACTATATATTGTAACGTTGTATATTTTTGTCTAAGTTCGCGTGAAACGAAAAGCTAAATGGATGTAGGACTTCAGTCCATATTTTGGCATAGATAAGATGGATGGTGACACTGACATGTGTCAAGTGTGACAGCGGCTTTTTTTCCGGTTCCGCACTGTTGGTCGTGCGTCGGAGTGGAACGTTTGTTATAATAATGTATTAGAAGAAAAATTTAATGGGGCACGCCCCAAATTATTTTGTAGTGTGATAGTTATTCCTGACGCCGCCAACATGTCAATTTGGATAAATTAAATTCGAAAATGATTTGATATAAACTACTGGAAAAATGGTCTCAAATAGAAAAATTAGCATAAATGTTTAGTAATTAATTCAGAAATTATATGGCGAGCCAGCTTTTGCAGGTTTCGCTTTTGATATGTGTCTGTAAGTTGAACAGTCACAATTTGGTGATCATGTTGTAACCTCAGTGACCTTACTTAGAACCTTACTTAGACCTTACTAAGACCTTACTTAGACCTCATTTGGATTAATTTTTGAAGTCAGAACTTCCTTATGGATTGATTTGCTTCTTGTCTGCTGTTTTGAGGATGGATCGGTATCGGTGAAATTTTGGGGTAATGTTGCAGAATTGTTTGTAGTTTGATGCAACAAAGATTTGAAATAGTAACCTCCGTTGAAATCAAAGGTTGGTTTTCCTTGTATTACTTTAACTTTAGTGAAAAGTGGGATAATTTAGCTAACAATTTAGGCAGAATTTAGGAATCCCTTTGAGGATAAATTTTGGAATTTATTTAGGTAATTAAACACTTAAATTGGTGGTTTATCTTTATTTAATTAGAAATTTGTGAACATTAAGATTTGTAACAGTATAGATATTGATAACTAAATTAGAACCTAACCTAGTCTCTACTGTATTCTGAGCTATTAAGTTTTGTATTTGATTTTTTTTGAAGGTGTTAAAAGGTAATTGTGAAATAGCAAATTTGAATAAACTTTTGTTGCCAAATGCTATACCCGGATTTCTTTATTTCATTCGAATATTAGTACCTTTTAAACACCCTTTGTCCACACTAGCCGGGAGTGACTGCGACAAATGGCGCCCAACTTTAGAATTAGTTATTAGTACAATTTTGAGCACTTTGTTGTTATATTTTTTTTGGAATGCTAATTAACCACCATTTTATTTAGCTTAGGTTAAATTTTGCCTGTGTTACTAACTGGTTAGGAATTATCCCACAAGTTTTGTGTTGCATCAAACAATTTGTATTTACTAACCAAATAAAAGTTATTGTTACGGTGTAAACTTTATTTTGTGAAATCCCAATTTGTTGTGTGTGATTTTATTTAGCATTTAAAATACTCACAATCTGTTTAAGTATTGTGATATATTTGAGTTGTTTTGGTTGTAATATTTTGGACTCACTTTATATTGTTTTGTGTGAAAACTTGTAAAAATATAAGCCACCAAATAATAGTTAACATGATTAATTAATGTTACTTAACAGTGATTTAACAGTAAATTCATAAGCTTGCGTTGCGAATTTGTTGAATTAAATTTTGAATTTTAATTATTGCTTTTGTTGTGGTTACATTGATAAATGAGTTATGAAGTAATAGTAGGGTCATTGTGGTTACGTGTCAGCGTTATTGGAGTTGTTCTGAAAACGAATTAAAATTGTTACTTGCGTCTGTTTTGTATATAAACCTAGAAATCAGTTACAATTTTCTCTTGTAACGCATTGTTTTGGTAAATCGACTCTTTTGTTTCCTATTAGGCGGCTACTGGTACGGATGTTGCCAAAAATTTTAGAAACCATTTATAGTGATTCATGAGTTAATGAAACCGTGATTGTGGTTAATTGGACACATATTATGGGATCGTGATTCAGGGAGGCACTGGTTTGTTACAACATTCCTTAACATAATTTTACAGGGATACCGCGACGGAGTACGCAGTAACTATGCCTAAGGAGTATTATGTCGGTGAGTTCGGTTTTTTAAAGGATATTTTTTGAAGTTTTTAGTGTCCGTGCTAGACATGCCACAAATTTTGTTGTTTTAGGGCGCAGAAATGCGTTTTGATTTTTGGTTGGTGATGTAGTTTGGAAGTCCAGCTACACTCAGGTGATGCCCAATTTGGCACCAGTTTGTTTGTTTTTTTGTTTGGTGTGGGATCACTGAGGTATTTTTCACCATTTTGTTTACGAGTTGGAGGCTATGGATGGTCGTTCACTCGATTCGTGGCATATTGAGGTTATTAAGACATAAGTTTTGATTCGACTAGAGTTTCTTTGGTTGTGTTTAAATTGATGAAAATTCTAAACACAAAAGTGAAAGGGTTCAGTTTTATTTAGATTGAGAAATAAAACTGTTTAGTTTTTGTATGATGAAGTATGAAAGGCGAGGTTGATAAGATGTTTGCTTGTGGAAGAATGAAATTAATTTGTTTGTGGGTATGTGTTAGCGGAAACCTTAAGTTAAGTCGCTTGAAACTTATGATTTTGAATTGTTGTCTAGCATGAGGTCGTTTTGGAATTATTTGAATGTGTTTGTTGCCCGATTTTTGACTTAATTAACTTTATGAGTAAATTGAAAAGAAATATATTTTGATATTGAGATTTTATTTTGAGGGCTTTTGGATAATTTTGAACAGAACATTCAATGTAGTTGATTTGTTTTTTTTTGTGAGCTTTTAGATTATTTTGAACAGAACAATCTTTAATGGCGTTGACGTTGAGATCTTTAGGTATTTTGAGATGTTTTAGTTGAAATATTTTTAAACGGCGTTTTGAGTTTTTTTTTTAGGTATTTTGGATATTTTGAACAGAAAATCTTAAATAGCTTTGAGTTAAGATTTTTTTGTCGTATTGTCGATATTTTGGAATAGAATATTCTTGAATAGCGTTGATTTTGAGTTTTTTTTAAGGTCTTTTGAATAATTTTAGCAGAGCACCTTTAAATAACATAGGGTTAGCTTTTTTGAGGTCCTTTGGGACATATTTTTTTGGTATACATTTTTTTGGTATATACTTTTGGATCTACAGTAATAGTTTGAATTGTTCTTGTGAAATTGTTTGCCCTTTTAGTGTCAGTTGTGATTGTTGGATAGTGGAAGGAGATTATTTTGATTTTATTTTGGCATTTGGTAACAGTACATATTTTTACAGTTACGGAAGCTGGGGACAGCTTTCGGTTCACTGTAGTGAACCTCTTTTCTTTGGGAGGGGGGTATTGTAACGTTGTATATTTTTGTCTAAGTTCGCGTGAAACGAAAAGCTAAATGGATGTAGGACTTCAGTCCATATTTTGGCATAGATAAGATGGATGGTGACACTGACATGTGTCAAGTGTGACAGCGGCTTTTTTTCCGGTTCCGCACTGTTGGTCGTGCGTCGGAGTGGAACGTTTGTTATAATAATGTATTAGAAGAAAAATTTAATGGGGCACGCCCCAAATTATTTTGTAGTGTGATAGTTATTCCTGACGCCGCCAACATGTCAATTTGGATAAATTAAATTCGAAAATGATTTGATATAAACTACTGGAAAAATGGTCTCAAATAGAAAAATTAGCATAAATGTTTAGTAATTAATTCAGAAATTATATGGCGAGCCAGCTTTTGCAGGTTTCGCTTTTGATATGTGTCTGTAAGTTGAACAGTCACAATTTGGTGATCATGTTGTAACCTCAGTGACCTTACTTAGAACCTTACTTAGACCTTACTAAGACCTTACTTAGACCTCATTTGGATTAATTTTTGAAGTCAGAACTTCCTTATGGATTGATTTGCTTCTTGTCTGCTGTTTTGAGGATGGATCGGTATCGGTGAAATTTTGGGGTAATGTTGCAGAATTGTTTGTAGTTTGATGCAACAAAGATTTGAAATAGTAACCTCCGTTGAAATCAAAGGTTGGTTTTCCTTGTATTACTTTAACTTTAGTGAAAAGTGGGATAATTTAGCTAACAATTTAGGCAGAATTTAGGAATCCCTTTGAGGATAAATTTTGGAATTTATTTAGGTAATTAAACACTTAAATTGGTGGTTTATCTTTATTTAATTAGAAATTTGTGAACATTAAGATTTGTAACAGTATAGATATTGATAACTAAATTAGAACCTAACCTAGTCTCTACTGTATTCTGAGCTATTAAGTTTTGTATTTGATTTTTTTTGAAGGTGTTAAAAGGTAATTGTGAAATAGCAAATTTGAATAAACTTTTGTTGCCAAATGCTATACCCGGATTTCTTTATTTCATTCGAATATTAGTACCTTTTAAACACCCTTTGTCCACACTAGCCGGGAGTGACTGCGACAAATGAATCAGATCAAATGAATTTTTTTTTTATAAGTGAGGGTGGTTATACTTTTCATCACCCTATTTATGAAATCTATAATAAACCAATTTAATACCTGCAAAAGCTGGCTCGCCATATAATTTCTGAATTAATTACTAAACATTTATGCTAATTTTTCTATTTGAGACCTGAAATGATAAAAATTACAACTCTCAATACAATATGCCCAGATGTAGGTAGGCTACATTTTCTTTACAAGGATTTCCCCAAAATACTTACCATTTTTCCAGTCATTTATATCAAATCATTTTTGAAATTAATTCATCCAAATTGACATGTTGGCGGCGTCTGAAACGATAAAAGAACCATGTGCTCAGACTCTAAGAAACGTCTCGCAACAAACAAAAATCAACGCAAACCTTTCTGCAGATACTTACCAGGAATAACTATCAAACTACAAAATAATTTGGGGCGTGCCCCATTAAATTTTTCACTTCTAATACATTATTATAATAAACGTTCCACTCCGACGCACGACCAACAGTGCGGAACCGGAAAAAAGCAGCTGTCACACTTGACACATGTCAGTGTCACCATCCATCTTATCTATGCCAAAATATGGACTGAAGTCCTACATCCATTTAGCTTTTCGTTTCACGCGAACTTAGACAAAAATATACAACGTTACAATACCCCCCTCCCAAAGAAAAGAGGTTCACTACAGTGAACCGAAAGCTGTCCCCAGCTTCCGTAACTGTAAAAATATGTACTGTTACCAAATGCCAAAATAAAATCAAAATAATTTCCTTCCACTATCCAACAAGTTCAAACTAACCTAAGAAGACATTCTATTTACTATATCACTAGTTGATATTATTTGAAGGATCCAAAAGTATAAACCAAAAAACTACATCTAAGAGGCCTCAAAATAAAACTCCTAACCATAAATAAGTACAAAGCTTCGAAGCTCAAAAAAATAAAAATAAACCCGCAATCCATACAGCCATTTCATGCATAATGACTATATAATATGCTTATATTTTACTTACCGTGAAAAAAAAACAGTAACAAACATCCTCAAAAATTTTATAAACCAAAAGTATATACCAAAAAAATGTATACCAAAAAAATATGTCCCAAAGGACCTCAAAAAAAGCTAACCTATGTTATTTAAGGGTGCTCTGCTAAAATTATTCAAAAGATCTACAAATAGAAACTCAAAATCAACGCTATTTAAGAATATTCCATTCCAAAATATCGACGATACCTCAAAAAAATCTTAACTCAAAGCTATTTAAGATTTTCTGTTCAAAATATCCAAAATAGCTACCTGAAAATATAAACTCAAAAACGCCGTTTTAATTTTTTTTCCAACTAAAAACATTCATAAATACCTAAAGATCTCAACGTCAACGCCATTAAAGATTGTTCTGTTCAAAATAATCCAAAAGCTCACAAAAAAAACAAATCAACTACATTGAATGTTCTGTTCAAAATTATCCAAAAGCCCTCAAAATAAAATCTCAATATCAAAGTAATTTCTTTATATTTTCTTAATTTACTCATAAAGTTAATTAAGTCCAAAATCGGGCAAAAAAAAAACACATTCAAATAATTCCAAAACGACCTCATGCTAGACAACAATTCAAAATCATAAGTTTCAAGCGACTTAACTTAAGGGTTTCCGCTAAAACATACCCACAAACAAATTAATTTCATTCTTCCACAAGCAAACCATCTTATCAACCTCGCCTTTCATACTTCATCATACAAAAACTAAACAGTTTTATTTCTCAATCTAAATAAAACTGAACCCTTTCACTTTTGTGTTTAGAATTTTCATCAATTTAAACACAACCAAAGAAACTCTAGTCGAATCAAAACTTATGTCTCAATATCCTTAAATGCCACGAACCGAGTGAACGACCATCCATAGCCTCCAACTCGTAAACAAAATGGTGAAAAATACCTCAGTGATCCCACACCAAACAAAAAACAAACAAACTGGTGCCAAATTGGGCATCACTTGAGTGTAGCTGGACTCCCAAACTACATCACCAACCAAAAATCAAAACGCATTTCTGCGCCCTAAAACAACAAAATTTGTGGCATGTCTAGCACGGACACTAAAAACTTTTGAAAAAAAAACCTTTAAAAAAACCGAACTCCCAACATAATACTCCTTAGGCATAGTTACTGCGTACTCCGTCCCGGTATCCCTGTAAAATTATGTTAAGGAATGTTGTAACAAACCAGTGCCTCCCTGAATCACGATCCCATAATATGTGTCCAATTAACCACAATCACGGTTTCATTAACTCATGAATCACTATAAATGGTTTCTACAATTTTTGGCAACATCCGTACCAGTAGCACGCCTAATAGGAAACAACAGAGTCGATTTACCAAAACAATGCGTTACACCGAGAAAGTTGTAACTGATTTCTTGGTTTATATACAAAACAGATGCAAGAAACATAATTTAATTCGTTTTCAGAACAACTCCAATAACGCTGACACGTAACCACAATGACCCTACATTTACTTCATAACTCATTTATCAATGTACCCATAACAAAAGCAATAATTAAAATGCAAAATTAATTCAACTAATTCCCAACTCAAACTTGTATAAATTACTGTTATATCACTGTTAAATCAAATTATTTACTATTTCTTTTGGTGGTTTATATTTTTACAAGTTTTCATACAAAACATTACAAAGTGAGTCCAAAATATTACAACCAAAACAACTCAAAATATATCACAATACTTAAACAGGTTTAGAGTAATTTATTAATGCTAAGTAAAAGCAAACAAAAGGTTTTGGGATTTCACAAAATAAGGTTTACACCGTAACAATAACTTTTATTTGGTTAGTAAATACAAATTGTTTGATGCAACACTAAACATGTGGGATAATTCCTAACCAGTTAGTAACACAGGCAAAATAAACCTAAGCTAAATAATATGGTGGTTAATTAGCATTCCAAAAAAATTCTAACAACAAAGTGCTCAAAATTGTACTAATAACTAATTCTAAAGTTGGGCGCCATTTGTCGCAGTCACTCCCGGCTAGTGTGGACAAAGGGTGTTTAAAAGGTACTAATATTCGAATGAAATAAAGAAATCCGGGTATAGCATTTGGCAACAAAAGTTTATTCAAATTTGCTATTACACATCTACCTTTTAACACCTTTAATAAAAAATCAAATACAAAACTTAATAGCTCAGAATACAGTAGAGACTAGGTTAGGTTCTAATTTAGTTATCAATATCTATTCTATTACAATCTTAATGTTCACAAATTTCTAATTAAATAAAGATAAACCACCAATTTAAGTGTTTAATTACCTAAATAAATTCCAAAATTTATCCTCAAAGGGATTCCTAAATTATGCCTAAATTAATAGCTAAATTATCCCACTTTTCACTAAAGTTAAAGTAATACAAGGAAAACCAACCTTTAATTTCAACGGAGGTTACTATTTCAAATCTTTGTTGCATCAAACTACAAACAATTCTGCAACATTACCCCAAAATTTCACCGATACCGATCCATCCTCAAAACAGCAGACAAGAAGCAAATCAATCCATAAGGAAGTTCTGACTTCAAAAATTAATCCAAATGAGGTCTAAGCAAGGTCTTAGTAAGGTCTAAGTAAGGTCACTGAAAAGAATTTACAAAAGGTTAGTTCAACGCACAAACCAAAGTAAAAGTTAAAAAACACTAACTTTTCATAATAAATATTTACCTGAGGTTACAACATGATCACCAAATTGTGACTGTTCAACTTACAGACACATATCAAAAGCGAAACCTAGAAATAAAAGAAAGTTCTAGTTAACAACCAAATTTTTTTTTTTTATAAGTGAGGGTGGTTATACTTTTCATCACCCTATTTATGAAATCTATAATAAACCAATTTAATACCTGCAAAAGCTGGCTCGCCATATAATTTCTGAATTAATTACTAAACATTTATGCTAATTTTTCTATTTGAGACCTGAAATGATAAAAATTACAACTCTCAATACAATATGCCCAGATGTAGGTAGGCTACATTTTCTTTACAAGGATTTCCCCAAAATACTTACCATTTTTCCAGTCATTTATATCAAATCATTTTTGAAATTAATTCATCCAAATTGACATGTTGGCGGCGTCTGAAACGATAAAAGAACCATGTGCTCAGACTCTAAGAAACGTCTCGCAACAAACAAAAATCAACGCAAACCTTTCTGCAGATACTTACCAGGAATAACTATCAAACTACAAAATAATTTGGGGCGTGCCCCATTAAATTTTTCACTTCTAATACATTATTATAATAAACGTTCCACTCCGACGCACGACCAACAGTGCGGAACCGGAAAAAAGCAGCTGTCACACTTGACACATGTCAGTGTCACCATCCATCTTATCTATGCCAAAATATGGACTGAAGTCCTACATCCATTTAGCTTTTCGTTTCACGCGAACTTAGACAAAAATATACAACGTTACAATGTCGCGGTCACTCCCGGCTAGTGTGGACAAAGGGTGTTTAAAAGGTACTAATATTCGAATGAAATAAAGAAATCCGGGTATAGCATTTGGCAACAAAAGTTTATTCACATTTGCTATTACACATCTACCTTTTAACACCTTTAAACAAATCAAATTCAAAACTTAATAGCTCAGAATACAGTAGAGACTAGGTTAGGTTCTAATTTAGTTATCAATATCTATACTGTTACAAATCTTAATGTTCACAAATTTCTAATTAAATAAAGATAAACCACCAATTTAAGTGTTTAATTACCTAAATAAATTCCAAAATTTATCCTCAAAGGGATTCCTAAATTATGCCTAAATTAATAGCTAAATTATCCCACTTTTCACTAAAGTTAAAGTAAATACAAGAAAAACCAACCTTGGATTTCCATGGAGGTTACTAATTCAAATCTTTGTTGCATCAAACTACAAACAATTCTGCAACATTACCCCAAAATTTCACCGATACCGATCCATCCTCAAAACAGCAGACAAGAAGCAAATCAATCCATAAGGAAGTTCTGACTTCAAAAATTAATCCAAATGAGGTCTAAGTAAGGTCTTAGTAAGGTCTAAGTAAGGCCTTAGTAAGGTCTAAGTAAGGTCACTGAAAAGAATTTACAAAAGGTTAGTTCAACGCACAAACCAAAGTAAAAGTTAAAAAACACTAACTTTTCATAATAAATATTTACCTGAGGTTACAACATAATCACCAAACCGTGACTGTTCAACTTACAGACACATATCAAAAGCGAAACCTAGAAATAAAAGAAAGTTCTAGTTAACAACCAATTTTTTTTTTTTCTAAGTGAGGGTGGTTATACTTTTCATCACCCTATTTATGAAATCTATAATAAACCAATTCAATACCTGCAAAAGCTGGCTCGCCATATAATTTCTGAATTAATTACTAAACATTTATGCTAATTTTTCTATTTGAGACCTGAAATGATAAAATTTACAACTCTCAATACAATATGACCAGATGTAGGTAGACTACATTTTCTTTACAAGGATTTCCAAAGGGGTTTTCTCCACATACTTACCATTTTTCCAGTCATTTATATCAAATCATTTTCGGAATCAATTCATCCAAATTGACATGTTGGCGGCGTCTGAAACGATAAAAAGAACCATGTGCTCAGACTCTCAGAAATGTCTCGCAACAAACAAAAATCAACGCAAACCTTTCTGCAGATACTTACCAGGAATAACTATCAAACTACAAAATAATTTGGGGCGTGCCCCATTATAATTTTCACTTCTAATACATTATTATAACAAACGTTCCACTCCGACGCACGACCAACAGTGCGGAACCGGAAAAACGGCAGCTGTCACACTTGACAAATGTCAGTGTCAGCATCCATTATGTCTATGCCAAAATATGGACTGGAGTCCCACATCCATCTAGCTTTTCGTTTCACGCGAACTTCGACAAAATTATACAACGTTACAATACCCCCCTCCCAAAGAAAAGAGGTTCACTACAGTGAACCGAAAGCTGTCCCCAGCTTCCGTAACTGTAAAAATATGTACTGTTACCAAATGCCAAAATAAAATCAAAATAATCTCCTTACACCATCCAACAATCACAACTGACACTAAAAGGGCAACAATTTCACAAGAACGATTCAAACTATTACTGTAAATCCAAAAGTATATACCAAAAAAATATGTCCCAAAGGACCTCAAAAAAGCTAACCCTATGTTATTTAAGGGTGCTCTGCTAAAATTATTCAAAAGACCTACAAAAAAAAAACGCTATTTAAGAATATTCTATTCCAAAATATCGACAATACCTCAAAAAAATCTTAACTCAAAGCTATTTAAGATTTTCTGTTCAAAATATCCAAAACACCCAAAAAAAGAACTCAAAACGCCGTTTAAAAATATTTCAACTAAAAACATCCAAAATACCTAAAGATCTCAACGTCAACGCCATTAAAGATTGTTCTGTTCAAAATAATCCAAAAGCTCACAAAAAAAACAAATCAACTACATTGAATGTTCTGTTTAAAATTATCCAAAAGCCCTCAGAACAAAATCTCAATATCAAAGTAATTACTTTATATTTTCTCAATTTACTCATAAAGTTAATTAAGTCAAAAAATCGGGCAACAAACACATTCAAATAATTCCAAAACGACCTCATGCTAGACAACAATTCAAAATCATAAGTTTCAAGCGACTTAACTTAAGGGTTTCCGCTAAAACATACCCACAAACAAATTAATTTCATTCTTCCACAAACAAACATCTTATCAACCTCGCCTTTCATACTTCATCATACAAAAACTAAACAGTTTTATTTCTCAATCTAAATAAAACTGTACCCTATCACTTTTGTGTTTAGAATTTTTATCAATTTAAACACAACCAAAGAAACTCTAGTCGAATCAAAACTTATGTCTTAATAACCTCAATATGCCACGAATCGAGTGAACGACCATCCATAGCCTCCAACTCGTAAACAAAATGGTGAAAAATACCTCAGTGATCCCACACCAAACAAAAAACAAACAAACTGGTGCCAAATTGGGCATCACTTGAGTGTAGCTGGACTCCCAAACTACATCACCAACCAAAAATCAAAACGCATTTCTGCGCCCTAAAACAACAAAATTTGTGGCATGTCTAGCACGGACACTAAAAACTTCCAAAAAAAATCCTTTAAACAACCGAACTCACCGACATAATACTCCTTAGGCATAGTTACTGCGTACTCCGTCGCGGTATCCCTGTAAAATTATGTTAAGGAATGTTGTAACAAACCAGTGCCTCCCTGAATCACGATCCCATAATATGTGTCCAATTAACCACAATCACGGTTTCAGTAACTCATGAATCACTATAAATGGTTTCTAAAATTTTTGGCAACATCCGTACCAGTAGCCGCCTAATAGGAAACAAAAGAGTCGATTTACCAAAACAATGCGTTACAAGAGAAAATTGTAACTAATTTCTTGGTTTATATACAAAACAGACGCAAGTTACATAATTTAATTCGTTTTCAGAACAACTCCAATAACGCTGACAGACACGTAACCACAATGACCCTACAATTACTTCATAACTCATTTATCAATGTAACCACAACAAAAGCAATAATTAAAATCCAAAATTAATTCAACTAATTCTCAACGCAAACTCATATAAATTACACTGTAATATCACTGTTAAGTAACATTAATTAATCATGTTAACTATTATTTGGTGGCTTATATTTTTACAAGTTTTCACACAAAACAATATAAAGTGAGTCCAAAATATTACAACCAAAACAACTCAAATATATCACAATACTTAAACAGATTGTGAGTATTTTAAATGCTAAATAAAATCACACACAACAAATTGGGATTTCACAAAATAAAGTTTACACCGTAACAATAACTTTTATTTGGTTAGTAAATACAAATTGTTTGATGCAACACAAAACTTGTGGGATAATTCCTAACCAGTTAGTAACACAGGCAAAATAAACCTAAGCTAAATAATATGGTGGTTAATTAGCATTCCAAAAAAATTCTAACAACAAAGTGCTCAAAATTGTACTAATAACTAATTCTAAAGTTGGGCGCCATTTGTCGCAGTCACTCCCGGCTAGTGTGGACAAAGGGTGTTTAAAAGGTACTAATATTCGAATGAAATAAAGAAATCCGGGTATAGCATTTGGCAACAAAAGTTTATTCACATTTGCTATTACACATCTACCTTTTAACACCTTTAAACAAATCAAATTCAAAACTTAATAGCTCAGAATACAGTAGAGACTAGGTTAGGTTCTAATTTAGTTATCAATATCTATACTGTTACAAATCTTAATGTTCACAAATTTCTAATTAAATAAAGATAAACCACCAATTTAAGTGTTTAATTACCTAAATAAATTCCAAAATTTATCCTCAAAGGGATTCCTAAATTATGCCTAAATTAATAGCTAAATTATCCCACTTTTCACTAAAGTTAAAGTAAATACAAGAAAAACCAACCTTGGATTTCCATGGAGGTTACTAATTCAAATCTTTGTTGCATCAAACTACAAACAATTCTGCAACATTACCCCAAAATTTCACCGATACCGATCCATCCTCAAAACAGCAGACAAGAAGCAAATCAATCCATAAGGAAGTTCTGACTTCAAAAATTAATCCAAATGAGGTCTAAGTAAGGTCTTAGTAAGGTCTAAGTAAGGCCTTAGTAAGGTCTAAGTAAGGTCACTGAAAAGAATTTACAAAAGGTTAGTTCAACGCACAAACCAAAGTAAAAGTTAAAAAACACTAACTTTTCATAATAAATATTTACCTGAGGTTACAACATAATCACCAAACCGTGACTGTTCAACTTACAGACACATATCAAAAGCGAAACCTAGAAATAAAAGAAAGTTCTAGTTAACAACCAATTTTTTTTTTTTCTAAGTGAGGGTGGTTATACTTTTCATCACCCTATTTATGAAATCTATAATAAACCAATTCAATACCTGCAAAAGCTGGCTCGCCATATAATTTCTGAATTAATTACTAAACATTTATGCTAATTTTTCTATTTGAGACCTGAAATGATAAAATTTACAACTCTCAATACAATATGACCAGATGTAGGTAGACTACATTTTCTTTACAAGGATTTCCAAAGGGGTTTTCTCCACATACTTACCATTTTTCCAGTCATTTATATCAAATCATTTTCGGAATCAATTCATCCAAATTGACACGTTGGCGGCGTCTGAAACGATAAAAAGAACCATGTGCTCAGACTCTCAGAAATGTCTCGCAACAAACAAAAATCAACGCAAACCTTTCTGCAGATACTTACCAGGAATAACTATCAAACTACAAAATAATTTGGGGCGTGCCCCATTATAATTTTCACTTCTAATACATTATTATAACAAACGTTCCACTCCGACGCACGACCAACAGTGCGGAACCGGAAAAACGGCAGCTGTCACACTTGACAAATGTCAGTGTCAGCATCCATTATGTCTATGCCAAAATATGGACTGGAGTCCCACATCCATCTAGCTTTTCGTTTCACGCGAACTTCGACAAAATTATACAACGTTACAATACCCATGTCAATGTCACAGTCACTCCCGGCTAGTGTGGACAAGGGGTGTTTAAAAGGTACTAATATTCGAATGAAATAAAGAAATCCGGGTATAGCATTTGGCAACAAAAGTTTATTCAAATTTGCTATTGCACATCTACCTTTTAACACCTTCAAAAAAATCAAATTCAAAACTTAATAGCTCAGAATACAGTAGAGACTAGGTTAGGTTCTAATTTAGTTATCAATATCTATACTATTACAAATCTTAATGTTCACAAATTTCTAATTAAATAAAGATAAACCACCAATTTAAGTGTTTAATTACCTAAATAAATTCCAAAATTTATCCTCAAAGGGATTCCTAAATTATGCCTAAATTAATAGCTAAATTATCCCACTTTTCACTAAAGTTAAAGTAATACAAGGAAAACCAACCTTTGATTTCAACGGAGGTTACTATTTCAAATCTTTGTTGCATCAAACTACAAACAATTCTGCAACATTACCCCAAAGTTTCACCGATACCGATCCATCCTCAAAACAGCAGACAAGAAGCAAATCAATCCATAAGGAAGTTCTGACTTCAAAAATTAATCCAAATGAGGTCTAAGTAAGGTCTTAGTAAGGTCTAAGTAAGGTCACTGAAAAGAATTTACAAAAGGTTAGTTCAACGCACAAACCAAAGTAAAAGTTAAAAAAACACTAACTTTTCATAATAAATATTTACCTGAGGTTACAACATGATCACCAAATTGTGACTGTTCAACTTACAGACACATATCAAAAGCGAAGCCTAGAAATAAAAGAAAGTTCTAGTTAACAACCAATTTTTTTTTTTAAGTGAGGGTGGTTATACTTTTCATCACCCTATTTATGAAATCTATAATAAACCAATTTAATACCTGCAAAAGCTGGCTCGCCATATAATTTCTGAATTAATTACTAAACATTTATGCTAATTTTTCTATTTGAGACCTGAAATGATAAAAATTACAACTCTCAATACAATATGCCCAGATGTAGGTAGACTACATTTTCTTTACAAGGATTTTCAAAGGAGTTTCCCCACAATACTTACCATTTTTCCAGTAGTTTATATCAAATCATTTTCGAATTTAATTTATCCAAATTGACATGTTGGCGGCGTCTGAAACGATAAAAAGAACCATGTGCTCAGACTCTAAGAAATGTCTCGCAACAAACAAAAATCAACGCAAACCTTTCTGCAGATACTTACCAGGAATAACTATCAAACTATAAAATAATTTGGGGCGTGCCCCATTATAATTTTCACTTCTAATACATTATTATAACAAACGTTCCACTCCGACGCACGACCAACAGTGCGGAACCGGAAAAAAATCAGCTGTCACACTTGACAAATGTCAGTGTCATCATATCTATGCCAAAATATGGACTGAAGTCCTACATCCATTTAGCTTTTCGTTTCACGCGAACTTAGACAAAAATATACAACGTTACAATACCCCCCTCCCAAAGAAAAGAGGTTCACTACAGTGAACCGAAAGCTGTCCCCAGCTTCCGTAACTGTAAAAATATGTACTGTTACCAAATGCCAAAATAAAACCAGAATAATTTCCTTCCACTATCCAACAAGTTCAAACTGACACTAATAGGGCAAACAATTTCACAAGAAGGATTCAAACTATTACTGTAGATCCAAAATTATATACCAAAAAAATGTATACCAAAAAAATATGTCCCAAAGGACCTCAAAAAAAGCTAACCTATGTTATTTAAGGGTGCTCTGCTAAAATTATTCAAAAGATCTACAAATAGAAACTCAAAATCAACGCTATTTAAGAATATTCCATTCCAAAATATCGACGATACCTCAAAAAAATCTTAACTCAAAGCTATTTAAGATTTTCTGTTCAAAATATCCAAAATAGCTACCTGAAAATATAAACTCAAAAACGCCGTTTTAAATTTTTTTCCAACTAAAAACATTCATAAATACCTAAAGATCTCAACGTCAACGCCATTAAAGATTGTTCTGTTCAAAATAATCCAAAAGCTCAAAAAAAAAACAAATCAACTACATTGAATGTTCTGTTCAAAATTATCCAAAAGCCCTCATAATAAATTCTCAATAACAAAATATATTTCTTTTCAATTTACTCATAAAGTTAATTAAGTCAAAATCGGGCAACAAACACATTCAAATAATTCCAAAACGACCTCATGCTAGACAACAATTCAAAATCATAAGTTTCAAGCGACTTAACTTAAGGGTTTCCGCTAAAACATACCCACAAACAAATTAATTTTCATTCTTCCACAAACAAACATCTTATCAACCTCGCCTTTCATACTTCATCATACAAAAACTAAACAGTTTTATTTCTCAATCTAAATAAAACTGTACCCTATCACTTTTGTGTTTAGAATTTTTATCAATTTAAACACAACCAAAGAAACTCTAGTCGAATCAAAACTTATGTCTTAATAACCTCAATATGCCACGAATCGAGTGAACGACCATCCATAGCCTCCAACTCGTAAACAAAATGGTGAAAAATACCTCAGTGATCCCACACCAAACAAAAAACAAACAAACTGGTGCCAAATTGGGCATCACCTGAGTGTAGCTGGACTCCCAAACTACATCACCAACCAAAAATCAAAACGCATTTCTGCGCCCCAAAACAACAAAATTTGTGGCATGTCTAGCACGGACACTAAAAACTTCTAAAAATATCCTTTAAAAAACCGAACTCACCAACATAATACTCCTTAGGCATAGTTACTGCGTACTCCGTCCCGGTATCCCTGTAAAATTATGTTAAGGTATGTTGTAACAAACCAGTGCCTCCCTGAATCACGATCCCATAATATGTGTCCAATTAACCACAATCACGGTTTCAGTAACTCATGAATCACTATAAATGGTTTCTAAAATTTTTGGCAACATTCGTACCAGTAGCACGCCTAATAGGAAACAACAGAGTCGATTTACCAAAACAATGCGTTACACCGAGAAAATTGTAACTGATTTCCTGGTTTATATACAAAACAGATGCAAGAAACATAATTTAATTCGTTTTCAGAACAACTCCAATAACGCTGACGCGCAACCACAATGACCCTACAATTTACTTCATACCTCATTTATCAATGTAACTACAACAAAATCAATAATTAAAATCCAAAATTATTTCAACTAATTCTCAACGCAAACTCATATAAGTTACACTGTAATATTACTGTTAAGTAACATTAATTAATCATGTTAACTATCATTTGGTGGTTTATATTTTTACAAGTTTTCATACAAAACAATATAAAGTGAGTCCAAAATATTACAACCAAAACAACTCAAAATATATCACAATATTAAACAGATTGTGAGTATTTTAAATGCTAAATAAAATCAAACACAACAAATTGGGATTTCACAAAATAAGGTTTACACCATAACAACAACTTTTATTTGGTTAGTAAATACAAATTGTTTGATGCAACACTAAACTTGTGGGATAATTCCTAACCAGTTAGTAACACAGGCAAAATAAACCTAAGCTAAATAATATGGTGGTTAATTAGCATTCCAAAAAAATTCTAACAACAAAGTGCTCAAAATTGTACTAATAACTAATTCTAAAGTTGGGCGCCATTTGTCGCAGTCACTCCCGGCTAGTGTGGACAAGGGGTGTTTAAAAGGTACTAATATTCGAATGAAATAAAGAAATCCGGGTATAGCATTTGGCAACAAAAGTTTATTCAAATTTGCTATTGCACATCTACCTTTTAACACCTTCAAAAAAATCAAATTCAAAACTTAATAGCTCAGAATACAGTAGAGACTAGGTTAGGTTCTAATTTAGTTATCAATATCTATACTATTACAAATCTTAATGTTCACAAATTTCTAATTAAATAAAGATAAACCACCAATTTAAGTGTTTAATTACCTAAATAAATTCCAAAATTTATCCTCAAAGGGATTCCTAAATTATGCCTAAATTAATAGCTAAATTATCCCACTTTTCACTAAAGTTAAAGTAATACAAGGAAAACCAACCTTTGATTTCAACGGAGGTTACTATTTCAAATCTTTGTTGCATCAAACTACAAACAATTCTGCAACATTACCCCAAAGTTTCACCGATACCGATCCATCCTCAAAACAGCAGACAAGAAGCAAATCAATCCATAAGGAAGTTCTGACTTCAAAAATTAATCCAAATGAGGTCTAAGTAAGGTCTTAGTAAGGTCTAAGTAAGGTCACTGAAAAGAATTTACAAAAGGTTAGTTCAACGCACAAACCAAAGTAAAAGTTAAAAAAACACTAACTTTTCATAATAAATATTTACCTGAGGTTACAACATGATCACCAAATTGTGACTGTTCAACTTACAGACACATATCAAAAGCGAAGCCTAGAAATAAAAGAAAGTTCTAGTTAACAACCAATTTTTTTTTTTAAGTGAGGGTGGTTATACTTTTCATCACCCTATTTATGAAATCTATAATAAACCAATTTAATACCTGCAAAAGCTGGCTCGCCATATAATTTCTGAATTAATTACTAAACATTTATGCTAATTTTTCTATTTGAGACCTGAAATGATAAAAATTACAACTCTCAATACAATATGCCCAGATGTAGGTAGACTACATTTTCTTTACAAGGATTTTCAAAGGAGTTTCCCCACAATACTTACCATTTTTCCAGTAGTTTATATCAAATCATTTTCGAATTTAATTTATCCAAATTGACATGTTGGCGGCGTCTGAAACGATAAAAAGAACCATGTGCTCAGACTCTAAGAAATGTCTCGCAACAAACAAAAATCAACGCAAACCTTTCTGCAGATACTTACCAGGAATAACTATCAAACTATAAAATAATTTGGGGCGTGCCCCATTATAATTTTCACTTCTAATACATTATTATAACAAACGTTCCACTCCGACGCACGACCAACAGTGCGGAACCGGAAAAAAATCAGCTGTCACACTTGACAAATGTCAGTGTCATCATATCTATGCCAAAATATGGACTGAAGTCCTACATCCATTTAGCTTTTCGTTTCACGCGAACTTAGACAAAAATATACAACGTTACATATATATATATTGTTTTGTATGAAATTTGTAAAAATATCATTTGTCGCAGTCACTCCCGGCTAGTGTGGACAAAGGGTGTTTAAAAGGTACTAATATTCGAATGAAATAAAGAAATCCGGGTATAGCATTTGGCAACAAAAGTTTATTCAAATTTGCTATTACACATCTACCTTTTAACACCTTTAAACAAATCAAATTCAAAACTTAATAGCTCAGAATACAGTAGAGACTAGGTTAGGTTCTAATTTAGTTATCAATATCTATACTATTACAAATCTTAATGTTCACGAATTTCTAATTAAATAAAGATAAACCACCAATTTAAGTGTTTAATTACCTAAATAAATTGCAAAATTTATCCTCAAAGGGATTCCTAAATTATGCCTAAATTAATAGCTAAATTATCCCACTTTTCCTAAGTTTAAGTAAATACAAGAAAACCAACCTTGGATTTCAACGGAGGTTACTATTTCAAATCTTTGTTGCATCAAACTACAAACAATTCTGCAACATTACCCCAAAAATTTCACCGATACCGATCCATCCTCAAAACAGCAGACAAGAAGCAAATCAATCCATAAGGAAGTTCTGACTTCAAAAATTAATCCAAATGAGGTCTAAGTAAGGTCTTAGTAAGGTCTAAGTAAGGTCTTAGTAAGGTCTAAGTAAGGTCACTGAAAAGAATTTACAAAAGGTTAGTTCAACGCACAAACCAAAGTAAAAGTTAAAAAACACTAACTTTTCATAATAAATATTTACCTGAGGTTACAACATGATCACCAAATTGTGACTGTTCAACTTACAGACACATATCAAAAGCGAAACCTAGAAATAAAAGAAAGTTCTAGTTAACAACCATTTTTTTTTTTAAGTGAGGGTGGTTATACTTTTCATCACCCTATTTATGAAATCTATAATAAACCAATTTAATACCTGCAAAAGCTGGCTCGCCATATAATTTCTGAATTAATTACTAAACATTTATGCTAATTTTTCTATTTGAGACCTGAAATGATAAAAATTACAACTCTCAATACAATATGCCCAGATGTAGGTAGGCTACATTTTCTTCACAAGGATTTCCAAAGGAGTTTCCCCGAAATACTTACCATTTTCCAGTCATTTATATCAAATCATTTTTGAAATTAATTCATCCAAATTGACATGTTGGCGGCGTCTGAAACGATAAAAAGAACCATGTGCTCAGACTCTAAGAAATGTCTCGCAACAAACAAAATTCAACGCAAACCTTTCTGCAGATACTTACCAGGAATAACTATCAAACTACAAAATAATTTGGGGCGTGCCCCATTTAATTTTTCACTTCTAATACATTATTATAACAAACGTTCCACTCCGACGCACGACCAACAGTGCGGAACCGGAAAAACGGCAGCTGTCACACTTGACAAATGTCAGTGTCACCATCCATCTTATCTATGCCAAAATATGGACTGGAGTCCTACATCCATTTAGCTTTTCGTTTCACGCGAACTTAGACAAAATATACAACGTTACAATACCCCCCTCCCAAAGAAAAGAGGTTCACTACAGTGAACCGAAAGCTGTCCCCAGCTTCCGTAACTGTAAAAATATGTACTGTTACCAAATGCCAAAATGAAATCAAAATAATCTCCTTCCACCATCCAACAAGTCCTAACTGACACTAAAAGGCAAACAATTTCACAAGAAGGATTCAAACTATTACTGTAGGTCCAAAATTAAATACCAAAAAAATGTGTCCCAAAGGATCTCAAAAAAAGCTAACCTTAAGTTATTTAAGGGTGCTCTGCTAAAATTATTCAAAAGACCTACAAAAAAACAACGCTATTTAAGAATATTCTATTCCAAAATATCGACAATACGACAAAAAAAATCTTAACTCAAAGCTATTTAAGATTTTCTGTTCAAAATATCCAAAATACCTAAAAAAAAAAACTCAAAACGCCGTTTAAAAATATTTCAACTAAAACATCTCAAAATACCTAAAGATCTCAACGTCAACGCCATTAAAGATTGTTCTGTTCAAAATAATCCAAAAGCTCACAAAAAAAAAAACAAATTAATTACATTGAATGTTCTGTTCAAAATTATCCAAAAGCCCTCAAAATAAAATCTCAATATCAAGGTAGTTTCTTTTTTCTTAATTTACTCATAAGTTAATTAAGTCAAAAATCGGGCAACAAACACATTCAAATAATTCCAAAACGACCTCATGCTAGACAACAATTCAAAATCATAAGTTTCAAGCGACTTAACTTAAGGGTTTCCGCTAAAACATACCCACAAACAAATTAATTTCATTCTTCCACAAGCAAACTATCTTATCAACCTCGCCTTTCATACTTCATCATACAAAAACTAAACAGTTTTATTTCTCAATCTAAATAAAACTGAACCCTTTCACTTTTGTGTTTAGAATTTTCATCAATTTAAACACAACCAAAGAAACTCTAGTCGAATCAAAACTTATGTCTCAATATCCTTAAATGCCACGAACCGAGTGAACGACCATCCATAGCCTCCAACTCGTAAACAAAATGGTGAAAAATACCTCAGTGATCCCACACCAAACAAAAAACAAACAAACTGGTGCCAAATTGGGCATCACTTGAGTGTAGCTGGACTCCCAAACTACATCACCAACCAAAAATCAAAACGCATTTCTGCGCCCTAAAACAACAAAATTTGTGGCATGTCTAGCACGGACACTAAAAACTTTTGAAAAAAAAAACCTTTAAAAAACCGAACTCACCGACATAACACTCCTTAGGCATAGTTACTGCGTACTCCGTCGCGGTATCCCTGTAAAATTATGTTAAGGAATGTTGTAACAAACCAGTGCCTCCCTGAATCACGATCCCATAATATGTGTCCAATTAACCACAATCACGGTTTCAGTAACTCATGAATCACTATAAATGGTTTCTAAAATTTTTGGCAACATACGTACCAGTAGCACGCCCAATAGGAAACAACAGAGTCGATTTACCAAAACAATGCATAAAACCGAGAAAATTGTAACTGATTTCTTGGTTTATATACAAAACAGACGCAAGTAACATAATTTAATTCATTTTCAGAACAACTCCAATAACGCTGACACGTAACCACAATGACCCTACATTTACTTCATAACTCATTTATCAATGTACCCACAACAAAAGCAATAATTAAAATCCAAAATTATTTCAACTAATTCTCAACGCAAACTCATATAAATTACACTGTAATATCACTGTTAAGTAACATTAATTAATCATGTTAACTATTATTTGGTGGCTTATATTTTTACAAGTTTTCACACAAAACAATATAAAGTGAGTCCAAAATATTACAACCAAAACAACTCAAATATATCACAATACTTAAACAGATTGTGAGTATTTTAAATGCTAAATAAAATCACACACAACAAATTGGGATTTCACAAAATAAAGTTTACACCGTAACAATAACTTTTATTTGGTTAGTAAATACAAATTGTTTGATGCAACACAAAACTTGTGGGATAATTCCTAACCAGTTAGTAACACAGGCAAAATAAACCTAAGCTAAATAATATGGTGGTTAATTAGCATTCCAAAAAAATTCTAACAACAAAGTGCTCAAAATTGTACTAATAACTAATTCTAAAGTTGGGCGCCATTCGACTAGAGTTTCTTTGGTTGTGTTTAAATTGATGAAAATTCTAAACACAAAAGTGAAAGGGTTCAGTTTTATTTAGATTGAGAAATAAAACTGTTTAGTTTTTGTATGATGAAGTATGAAAGGCGAGGTTGATAAGATGGTTTGCTTGTGGAAGAATGAAATTAATTTGTTTGTGGGTATGTTTTAGCGGAAACCCTTAAGTTAAGTCGCTTGAAACTTATGATTTTGAATTGTTGTCTAGCATGAGGTCGTTTTGGAATTATTTGAATGTGTTTGTTGCCCGAATTTTGACTTAATTAACTTTATGAGTAAATTGAAAAGAAATATATTTTGTTATTGAGAATTTATTATGAGGGCTTTTGGATAATTTTGAACAGAACATTCAATGTAGTTGATTTGTTTTTTTTGTGAGCTTTTGGATTATTTTGAACAGAACAATCTTTAATGGCGTTGACGTTGAGATCTTTAGGTATTTATAAATGTTTTTAGTTGGAAAAAAAATTTAAAACGGCGTTTTTGAGTTTATATTTTCAGGTAGCTATTTTGGATATTTTGAACAGAAAATCTTAAATAGCTTTGAGTTAAGATTTTTTTGAGGTATCGTCGATATTTTGGAATGGAATATTCTTAAATAGCGTTGATTTTGAGTTTCTATTTGTAGATCTTTTGAATAATTTTAGCAGAGCACCCTTAAATAACATAGGTTAGCTTTTTTTGAGGTCCTTTGGGACATATTTTTTTGGTATACATTTTTTTGGTATATACTTTTGGTTTATAAAATTTTTGAGGATGTTTGTTACTGTTTTTTTTTCACGGTAAGTAATATCAACTAGTGATATAGTAAATAGAATGTCTTCTTAGGTTAGTTTGAACTTGTTGGATAGTGGAAGGAAATTATTTTGATTTTATTTTGGCATTTGGTAACAGTACATATTTTTACAGTTACGGAAGCTGGGGACAGCTTTCGGTTCACTGTAGTGAACCTCTTTTCTTTGGGAGGGGGGTATTGTAACGTTGTATATTTTTGTCTAAGTTCGCGTGAAACGAAAAGCTAAATGGATGTAGGACTTCAGTCCATATTTTGGCATAGATAAGATGGATGGTGACACTGACATGTGTCAAGTGTGACAGCTGCCGTTTTTCCGGTTCCGCACTGTTGGTCGTGCGTCGGAGTGGAACGTTTGTTATAATAATGTATTAGAAGTGAAAATTATAATGGGGCACGCCCCAAATTATTTTGTAGTTTGATAGTTATTCCTGGTAAGTATCTGCAGAAAGGTTTGCGTTGATTTTTGTTTGTTGCGAGACATTTCTTAGAGTCTGAGCACATGGTTCTTTTTATCGTTTCAGACGCCGCCAACATGTCAATTTGGATGAATGAATTTCGAAAATGATTTGATATAAATGACTGGAAAAATGGTAAGTATGTGAGAAACTCCTTTGGAAATCCTTGTAAAGAAAATGTAGCCTACCTACATCTGGGCATATTGTATTGAGAGTTGTAATTTTTACTTAGACCTCATTTGGATTAATTTTTGAAGTCAGAACTTCCTTATGGATTGATTTGCTTCTTGTCTGCTGTTTTGAGGATGGATCGGTATCGGTGAAATTTTGGGGTAATGTTGCAGAATTGTTTGTAGTTTGATGCAACAAAGATTTGAAATAGTAACCTCCGTTGAAATCAAAGGTTGGTTTTCCTTGTATTACTTTAACTTTAGTGAAAAGTGGGATAATTTAGCTAACAATTTAGGCAGAATTTAGGAATCCCTTTGAGGATAAATTTTGGAATTTATTTAGGTAATTAAACACTTAAATTGGTGGTTTATCTTTATTTAATTAGAAATTTGTGAACATTAAGATTTGTAACAGTATAGATATTGATAACTAAATTAGAACCTAACCTAGTCTCTACTGTATTCTGAGCTATTAAGTTTTGTATTTGATTTTTTTTGAAGGTGTTAAAAGGTAATTGTGAAATAGCCATTTGTCGCAGTCACTTTATTTCATTCGAATATTAGTACCTTTTAAACACCCTTTGTCCACACTAGCCGGGAGTGACTGCGACAAATGGCGCCCAACTTTAGAATTAGTTATTAGTACAATTTTGAGCACTTTGTTGTTATATTTTTTTTGGAATGCTAATTAACCACCATTTTATTTAGCTTAGGTTAAATTTTGCCTGTGTTACTAACTGGTTAGGAATTATCCCACAAGTTTTGTGTTGCATCAAACAATTTGTATTTACTAACCAAATAAAAGTTATTGTTACGGTGTAAACTTTATTTTGTGAAATCCCAATTTGTTGTGTGTGATTTTATTTAGCATTTAAAATACTCACAATCTGTTTAAGTATTGTGATATATTTGAGTTGTTTTGGTTGTAATATTTTGGACTCACTTTATATTGTTTTGTGTGAAAACTTGTAAAAATATAAGCCACCAAATAATAGTTAACATGATTAATTAATGTTACTTAACAGTGATTTAACAGTAAATTCATAAGCTTGCGTTGCGAATTTGTTGAATTAAATTTTGAATTTTAATTATTGCTTTTGTTGTGGTTACATTGATAAATGAGTTATGAAGTAATAGTAGGGTCATTGTGGTTACGTGTCAGCGTTATTGGAGTTGTTCTGAAAACGAATTAAAATTGTTACTTGCGTCTGTTTTGTATATAAACCTAGAAATCAGTTACAATTTTCTCTTGTAACGCATTGTTTTGGTAAATCGACTCTTTTGTTTCCTATTAGGCGGCTACTGGTACGGATGTTGCCAAAAATTTTAGAAACCATTTATAGTGATTCATGAGTTAATGAAACCGTGATTGTGGTTAATTGGACACATATTATGGGATCGTGATTCAGGGAGGCACTGGTTTGTTACAACATTCCTTAACATAATTTTACAGGGATACCGCGACGGAGTACGCAGTAACTATGCCTAAGGAGTATTATGTCGGTGAGTTCGGTTTTTTAAAGGATATTTTTTGAAGTTTTTAGTGTCCGTGCTAGACATGCCACAAATTTTGTTGTTTTAGGGCGCAGAAATGCGTTTTGATTTTTGGTTGGTGATGTAGTTTGGAAGTCCAGCTACACTCAGGTGATGCCCAATTTGGCACCAGTTTGTTTGTTTTTTGTTTGGTGTGGGATCACTGAGGTATTTTTCACCATTTTGTTTACGAGTTGGAGGCTATGGATGGTCGTTCACTCGATTCGTGGCATATTGAGGTTATTAAGACATAAGTTTTGATTCGACTAGAGTTTCTTTGGTTGTGTTTAAATTGATGAAAATTCTAAACACAAAAGTGAAAGGGTTCAGTTTTATTTAGATTGAGAAATAAAACTGTTTAGTTTTTGTATGATGAAGTATGAAAGGCGAGGTTGATAAGATGGTTTGCTTGTGGAAGAATGAAATTAATTTGTTTGTGGGTATGTTTTAGCGGAAACCCTTAAGTTAAGTCGCTTGAAACTTATGATTTTGAATTGTTGTCTAGCATGAGATCGTTATGGAATTATTTGAATGTGTTTGTTGCCCGATTTTTGACTTAATTAACTTTATGAGTAAATAGAAAAAAAAAATACTTTGATATTGAGAATTTATTATGAGGGCTTTTGGATAATTTTGAACAGAACATTCAATGTAGTTGATTTGTTTTTTTTTGTGAGCTTTTGGATTATTATGAACAGAGCAATCTTTAATGGCGTTGACGTTGAGATCTTTAGGTATTTTGGGATGTTTTTTAGATGGAATATTTTTAAACGGCGTTTTTGAGTAATATTTTCAGGTAACTATTTTGTATATTTTGAACAGAAAATCTTAAATAGCTTTGAGTTAAGATTTTTTTGAGGTATTGTCGATATTTTGGAATAGAATATTCTTAAATAGCGTTGATTTTGAGTTTTTTTTTGTAGATCTTTTGAATAATTTTGGCAGAGCAGCCTTAAATAACATAGGGTTAGCTTTTTTGAGGTCCTTTGGGACATATTTTTTTGGTATTAATTTTGGATCTACAATAATAGTTTGAATCGTTCTTGTGAAATTGTTTGCCCTTTTAGTGTCAGTTGTGATTGTTGGATAGTGGAAGGAAATTATTTTGATTTTATTTTGGCATTTGGTAACAGTACATATTTTTACAGTTACGGAAGCTGGGGACAGCTTTCGGTTCACTGTAGTGAACCTCTTTTCTTTGGGAGGGGGGTATTGTAACGTTGTATATTTTTGTCTAAGTTCGCGTGAAACGAAAAGCTAAATGGATGTAGGACTCCAGTCCATATTTTGGCATAGACATAATAGATATGATGACACTGACATTTGTCAAGTGTGACAGCTGCTTTTTTTCCGGTTCCGCACTGTTGGTCGTGCGTCGGAGTGGAACGTTTGTTATAATAATGTATTAGAAGGAAAATTTTAATGGGGCACGCCCCAAATTATTTTGTAGTTTGATAGTTATTCCTGGTAAGTATCTGCAGAAAGGTTTGCGTTGATTTTTGTTTGTTGCGAGACATTTCTTAGAGTCTGAGCACATGGTTCTTTTTATCGTTTCAGACGCCGCCAACATGTCAATTTGGATAAATTAAATTCGAAAATGATTTGATATAAACTACTGGAAAAATGGTAAGTATTGTGGGGAAACTCCTTTGAAAATCCTTGTTAAGAAAATGTAGCCTACCTACATCTGGGCATATTGTATTGAGAGTTGTAATTTTTATCATTTCAGGTCTCAAATAGAAAAATTAGCATAAATGTTTAGTAATTAATTCAGAAATTATATGGCGAGCCAGCTTTTGCAGGTATTAAATTGGTTTATTATAGATTTCATAAATAGGGTGATGAAAAATATAACCACCCTCACTTAGAAAAAAAAAAAATTGGTTGTTAACTAGAACTTTCTTTTATTTCTAGGTTTCGCTTTTGATATGTGTCTGTAAGTTGAACAGTCACAATTTGGTGATCATGTTGTAACCTCAGGTAAATATTTATTATGAAAAGTTAGTGTTTTTTAACTTTTACTTTGGTTTGTGCGTTGAACTAACCTTTTGTAAATTCTTTTCAGTGACCTTACTTAGACCTTACTAAGACCTTACTTAGACCTCATTTGGATTAATTTTTGAAGTCAGAACTTCCTTATGGATTGATTTGCTTCTTGTCTGCTGTTTTGAGAATGGATCGGTATCGGTGAAACTTTGGGGTAATGTTGCAGAATTGTTTGTAGTTTGATGCAACAAAGATTTGAAATAGTAACCTCCGTTGAAATCAAAGGTTGGTTTCCTTGTATTACTTTAACTTTAGTGAAAAGTGGGATAATTTAGCTATTAATTTAGGCATAATTTAGGAATCCCTTTGAGGATAAATTTTGGAATTTATTTAGGTAATTAAACACTTAAATTGGTGGTTTATCTTTATTTAATTAGAAATTTGGAACATTAAGATTTGTAATAGTATAGATATTGATAACTAAATTAGAACCTAACCTAGTCTCTACTGTATTCTGAGCTATTAAGTTTTGAATTTGATTTGTTTAAAGGTGTTAAAAGGTAGATGTGTAATAGCAAATTTGAATAAACTTTTGTTGCCAAATGCTATACCCGGATTTCTTTATTTCATTCGAATATTAGTACCTTTTAAACACCCTTTGTCCACACTAGCCGGGAGTGACTGCGACAAATTTTATATTTCTATAATTCCCTGTTCGGGCGCCAGGTATTGTAACGTTGTATATTTTTGTCTAAGTTCGCGTGAAACGAAAAGCTAAATGGATGTAGGACTCCAGTCCATATTTTGGCATAGACATAATAGATATGATGACACTGACATTTGTCAAGTGTGACAGCTGCTTTTTTTCCGGTTCCGCACTGTTGGTCGTGCGTCGGAGTGGAACGTTTGTTATAATAATGTATTAGAAGGAAAATTTTAATGGGGCACGCCCCAAATTATTTTGTAGTTTGATAGTTATTCCTGGTAAGTATCTGCAGAAAGGTTTGCGTTGATTTTTGTTTGTTGCGAGACATTTCTTAGAGTCTGAGCACATGGTTCTTTTTATCGTTTCAGACGCCGCCAACATGTCAATTTGGATAAATTAAATTCGAAAATGATTTGATATAAACTACTGGAAAAATGGTAAGTATTGTGGGGAAACTCCTTTGAAAATCCTTGTTAAGAAAATGTAGCCTACCTACATCTGGGCATATTGTATTGAGAGTTGTAATTTTTATCATTTCAGGTCTCAAATAGAAAAATTAGCATAAATGTTTAGTAATTAATTCAGAAATTATATGGCGAGCCAGCTTTTGCAGGTATTAAATTGGTTTATTATAGATTTCATAAATAGGGTGATGAAAAATATAACCACCCTCACTTAGAAAAAAAAAAAATTGGTTGTTAACTAGAACTTTCTTTTATTTCTAGGTTTCGCTTTTGATATGTGTCTGTAAGTTGAACAGTCACAATTTGGTGATCATGTTGTAACCTCAGGTAAATATTTATTATGAAAAGTTAGTGTTTTTTAACTTTTACTTTGGTTTGTGCGTTGAACTAACCTTTTGTAAATTCTTTTCAGTGACCTTACTTAGACCTTACTAAGACCTTACTTAGACCTCATTTGGATTAATTTTTGAAGTCAGAACTTCCTTATGGATTGATTTGCTTCTTGTCTGCTGTTTTGAGGATGGATCGGTATCGGTGAAACTTTGGGGTAATGTTGCAGAATTGTTTGTAGTTTGATGCAACAAAGATTTGAAATAGTAACCTCCGTTGAAATCAAAGGTTGGTTTCCTTGTATTACTTTAACTTTAGTGAAAAGTGGGATAATTTAGCTATTAATTTAGGCATAATTTAGGAATCCCTTTGAGGATAAATTTTGGAATTTATTTAGGTAATTAAACACTTAAATTGGTGGTTTATCTTTATTTAATTAGAAATTTGTGAACATTAAGATTTGTAACAGTATAGATATTGATAACTAAATTAGAACCTAACCTAGTCTCTACTGTATTCTGAGCTATTAAGTTTTGTATTTGATTTTTTTGAAGGTGTTAAAAGGTAATTGTGAAATAGCAAAATTGAATAAACTTTTGTTGCCAAATGCTATACCCGGATTTCTTTATTTCATTCGAATATTAGTACCTTTTAAACACCCTTTGTCCACACTAGCCGGGAGTGACTGCGATGGAGTTTTTGAGCCTTAGTCAAATTATGAGGTATCCACCGGGCGCAAAGCTTCCTGACAGCTAAATGTTCATGGAGGATTTTGTGCACTTGACTCATACCGATGCCTAAGCTTGTCCGAATCTGCTGATAGGTCACTCTTTTGTCAGTCTCTATCATACGCCGCACAACACAGATGTTATTTTCAGTCGTCGCCGTAGAAGGCCGTCCCTCACGTACATCATCAGTGAGATTAGTGCGACCACGTTTAAACTCATTAAACCAGTTGTAAACAGTCGCACGAGATGGGGCTTCATCGTGAAAGGCCAATCGTAGTCTATCATAACTTTCTTGTTGACTTAAATGACATCGAAAGTCATAAAAAATCATTGCACGAAAATTTTCTCGTGTTAAATTCATGTTGACGTGACACAGACAATTTTCAATTTGCCGCCAAATCGTAAAACAAATGACAAATGAATGAAATATATACTCAGTAATATTGGCAAAGAGTTCTATTTTCAAATTTTAGAATATTTTTTTTATTATATTGTTTATAAGTGGCCAGTTCTAAGAACTTTCAGTTTGACCCTCGTATTTTATCTTTTCGTGCACAGGAGGAGGGCAGAGTTGAAATAGGAGACGAAAGTTTGTTTTTTGTTTCCACACTTAAACTGCTAAACAGATTTAGGTGAAATCAGGTGGGACCCTTTTCTACTTGCATTGCTAGCGCAGTTATTTTTCACTTTTAGGGTAGGTCAAAAACAATAATAAAAACCGGCCAAGCGCGAGTCGGACCCGCGCACCGAGGGTTCCGTGCCACCCTTAAACTGAATTCGGGGTCCACTTACTTCCACCTAGCGAAAATATCACAATATTTTTAAAGGCAAAATAACTTGTTTTTCATAGTGTTTGTATGAAAGACAAAGTTATATTTGCGGTTGATGAAAATGTGCTATATCTCAAAAACTGATCTATCGATTTCGTTCAAACCAATTTTCGTTGCAAGTTTTTGTTGAGATTTTCTTTTTAAATTTTCACTTTCTTCTTTCAAAAGTTAGATGGGGGGGGGGGGGGCATTTTACCACTTTGGAAGCGTCTATTATGAGATCCCCCCCTTAAATGTTTTTTTTTAACTTTTTGTGTAACTGAATCGGAAAGCGGTAAACAAGATACACCTACCTACCAAATTTCAGCTGTATGATGCTAATAGTTTTAGAATAGTGGCTGTGACATACGGACGGACAGACAGACAGACTTGACGAAACTATAAGGGTATAAGCCTTGAATAACCATGCATACATTGAAACGATATTTAGGCTGGTTTCAGAGCGACGACGCCATCGAGACACACCGTTGACAAGCGCCATTTAGTAGCGCGCGACAAACCGAAGCGCCGCGACGTCACTCTGAAACGAAAGCTGCTAGAAGGCGTCTGGCAGCTATCGTTACAGATATAGAGCGCGCGAGCTTTGGCAGCGCTGACCGCCGGCGCGTGATTCGCGATCGCCGCGTTTGAACTGCGTGACTGGTCTACGGCGCATCACACACGGTGCAGATACGATAATATTTGATCTTAAGATACGTGGATATAAAAATATTATAGCATCTTCGCCGTCTGTTCATACAATTTTTTCTTAAGATAAAAAATATATTTATCTCAGATAAAATATTATAGTATCTTATAGCCGTGTGTGATGCGCCGATTGTAGGCGCGCGCTAGACAGACGGCGCTGTTCAAACGCGTTGCCTTGCAGCCAGCCTGAAATTTAATTACTGAGCACTGGGAAGGGTTTTTATGGGAACAATTCTCCACCACCCTCTAGGTGGACAATTAATACAAGCTTATCTATAACTACTACCAATACCTACCTTAGTTTAGGAAAGCTATCAGGAACTTCTGATCAAGTTTCTGGCATATTAACGAGCGGTTTTTGTCTTTGTTGTGGCATAAAGACAATATCAATAAAGATTGACATTGTCTTTAATAGTGCGTAATTGACAATGTCAATAAAGATTGACATTGTCTTTATGCATGAAGGCAAACAATTTGTCAGCAACATGCTATTTTCTTGATATCCTGTATAAGTAACAAGTAAAAAATTTCCATTGTTTTTAGAATAGGAACCAACTACGAAATAATAAAACACCACACAATTTACAACACATTTATTTTAATAATAAAAATCGCAAAATCTTACAAACGTAACAATAAATCAACAACTATTGTCTGTGTTAGACTTCTGAATAAAAATTAACAAACTATAGCATGACAAGCTTATAATAACCATGAAAAAGAGATGATGATGATTGATTGACATGATTTCAACAAAAGCTATCCATTATTAAAATTATTTAAAAAAAACAGTGGTAACTAAAATAATTAGTTACTGTTTAATAAATAGTTAACTGTAAGCTCAATCGATACAATAATTATTTGAAAGTTTTTTTGACATTACTTGAAATAATATTTTGCACACAACGCAATATTACGAACAGATTATTAAATCATTACCCATTGTTGACGGTGATAACCACAAAATAAAGAGTCAAAGGCATGTCTATGCTTAGATGATTATAAATTTGACTGGGAATTTAAGATCGAGTATCCGGTAGGACTTGGAAACCAATTATTATGACACAGCAGTAACGAACGTTATGATTTAACAGATACAAAGCATATTCAATGACAAACAACTTAATTCTAAGTGTTTATGGGTGGCTTAAACTAATACCTATACAATACTATTGTATTGATTTCTCGTTTCAATTTATTTATTTAGATGTGTGAACTATCTGAAGTCTAGGAGTGTTGTTAAAGAATCAATTTCCATATTTACTTGTGCCAATATAACTGCCCAGTGCTTTGAGAGACAATCCACAAAAGTTTGCTAGATTGTTTTTGTGCCATAAATGATATGTCCATGGCCTTGAAAGAGCACCATCCTAACCTCCGAAGCCCGTAATAAAATTGGCGATTAATAAAATTTAACACTAAAAAAGTTAATAAAATAGTTAAAATATAAATAAATATTACTATAATTATTTGTATGGGGAGAGACAATAAATAAAAATAAATAAAAATAATTTGTTTACTAGAATTACCTAATTAAATAAAAATATGTAGACACACTGGCTGATGGTAACTAGATGAGGAAGGCTATGAATAACTGTAAAAGATGGTGGAGGTCTACATTCAGCAGATTTAAATGCTGATACGAGGGTCAAACTGAAAGTTCTGAGAAAATCAAAAACTGATTACATTAGCCAGTTATTAGTTTTATTATATCTTTTCAAAATATTGTCCATTGACGTCAATACACCGCTGCATGCGATGGAACCACTGGGAAAAGCACTTTGCCCACTCGTCCTTAGGGGTCTCTTCAATGGCATCGCGATACGCAGCCACCGCTTCTTCAGCATTCATAAACCGCTTTCCTTTAAGTTTTTCTTTAATTTTTGGAAATAAATAAAAATCACAAGGCGCGAGGTCGGGGCTATACGGCGGGTGACCCAGTAATTCAACGTTTGATGTCGCCAAATAGTCGATCGTTCGCTTGGCGGTGAGGGACGAGGCGTTGTCGTGGTGAAGGAGGATCCTATTGCGAGGTCGTTTCTCTCGAACTTTTTCCAAGACAAGTGGCAAACAATTGGTAGTGTACCATTCTGCAGAAACTGTTTTTTGATCCTCTAACACAATTGTTGCGAAATGACCTATCCTTCCAAAGAACGAGGCCACCATTTCTTACCCCGCACTTCGATCTCTCTTCACTTTAGTTGGCAACTCCTCGAAAGGAAACACCCACTGAGCAGATTGTCTTTTGGTTTCAAGATCATAACAGTAAATCCAGCTTTCGTCACCTGTTAGTATGTCGAACACAGCATTTGAGTCACCTCCGTTAAATCTTTCAATCATTTTACGGCACCAATCCACACGATGGAGTTTTTGAGCCTTAGTCAAATTATGAGGTATCCACCGGGCGCAAAGCTTCCTGACCGTTAAATGTTCATGGAGGATTTTGTGCACTTGACTCATACCGATGCCTAAGCTTGTCCGAATCTGCTGATAGGTCACTCTTTTGTCAGTCTCTATCATACGCCGCACAACACAGATGTTATTTTCAGTCGTCGCCGTAGAAGGCCGTCCCTCACGTACATCATCAGTGAGATTAGTGCGACCACGTTTAAACTCATTAAACCAGTTGTAAACAGTCGCACGAGATGGGGCTTCATCGTGAAAGGCCAATCGTAGTCTATCATAACTTTCTTGTTGACTTAAATGACATCGAAAGTCAAAAAAAATCATTGCACGAAAATTTTCTCGTGTTAAATTCATGTTGACGTGACACAGACAATTTTCAATTTGCCGCCAAATCGTAAAACAAATGACAAATGAATGAAATATATACTCAGTAATATTGGCAAAGAGTTCTATTTTCAAATTTTAGTTTTTTTTTTATTATATTGTTTATAAGTGGCCAGTTCTAAGAACTTTCAGTTTAGGTTTAAAGAAATTTATTTCTCATAAAAACTTATAAAACAGTTCACTTATAATGAGATAAAACTAATTATTATTACATAAGATTTGATTTTGCCTCTGTGCAACTATTATTTTTATTTTTGGACGTGTTGTTTAAGTCTACTTTTGTACATATCTAAACTATCACACTCCTTTATGTAGTTAGGTAACTTGTTGTACAGCCGTGCTCCCTCGAACAATATCGTCCTTCTTCCGTAACCAGTTCGTGCGTTAATCAATTCAAGTTTGTCTTTATTTCTTAAGTTATATCTTGATTCCTTTTTAGTTAATTTTATACTAGTCTGAATGGAGTTTGTAATAATTTTCTTAACTAGGATGCATGTACAATATTCGTAAAGTTGTTTGATGTTAAGTAATTCTGTTTTTTTGTAAAGTTCTTTTGTTGGAGTTAGGAACGGGTAATGGAACAGTACTTTGATTATTTTATTCTGAGTTCTTTGCAATGTGTTTAAGTTAGTTATAGCAGCTGAGCCCCATATTTCCACTAAGTATTCTAAATGTGACTTTACTAATGAGTTATAAATAATAATGCTAATTTTCTTGGGAATACAATTAGTTATCTTGCGGAGCGCTCCTAGTAATGACATCAGTTTCGTTCTAATATAATTGATATGTGTCTTCCACGTTAGTTTATCGTCTATCCACAATCCGAGGTATTTTTCCTGTTGAGAACGTTGAATAATTACATTATTTATTATAAGAGGGGTAAGCTGATGAGGCAGGGGTTTGTTTTTTGCTGTAAAAATCATGAACGAGGTTTTAGATGCGTTAATAGTAAGTAAGTTAAATTTGAACCATTCATTCAATAAATCCAGATCCCTCTGCGCATCACTAATCATTTTGTGAATACATTTCCCGAAATAGAAAAGACAAGTGTCGTCTGCATAAAGCGTTAAGTGTCCTTTTAGCCCAATATTGGTAATGTTGTTGATGTATATTAAAAACATCAAAGGGCCGATTTTCGACCCTTGAGCAATGCCATAAGAGACATTTTGGGGTTGACTTGTATGTTCATTAATTTTGACTATCTGCCATCTCTTTTCCAAATATGACTTTAAGATACTGAGAGCTTTGCCTGTTATTCCTATGTTACTTAACTTTTCTAAAAGCTTTTTATGACTCACTGTGTCAAATGCTTTTTTTAAGTCGATGAATATGCCTAGTACAAGATTTTTTTGATCAATACTAGTATTAATTTTAGTGATTAAATCCACTGCCGCGGCGAGGGTGTTTGATTGTGCGCGGAATCCGAACTGGCGGTCATTTAGTATATTATTTTTTAGCAAGTATGTATTTAAGCGGTCGCACAAGATATGCTCGAATATTTTCGATATTACGGGCAGTACTGAAACCGGTCTATAGTTTCCAGGGTCTGTTCTACGGCCAGATTTATAAATAGGTGTAACCCTGGCCACTTTTAAAGTTTCAGGAAAAACACCCAGTGACATACATGTATTTATACAGTTCGTTAGCTTGTCAATAATAATACTTTTTAAGCATTTTATTGCTTTGGTACTGATACCATCCAGACCCGTACTAGTGTTGCTATCCAAATCATTTATTATTTTTGATATTTCATTGCTATTACAAGGTGTAAACTGGGTTAAGGAATTGTCTTTATCATATGAAAGATTATTTTCGACTATTAAGTTGTTATCGGTATTTCCGTGATAGGTACTTGAAATATGATTCGCCAAAGTAGAGCCTACAGAAGAAAAAAAGACATTAAATAAATCACAAATTTCGTTACCGTCTGTAATCATCCCGGAGTCCGACATTAGTTTCGGTGGAGCACAGCTGCTGATCTGTTCCCATAACTTCTGTTCTGCCAAGCTATTGATCAGTTCCCATAACTTCTTCGGACGATTGTAATTTTTTTGAAAAAGATTATAATAGTATTTCTTCTTTTGTATCTTGATCATATTTTTCACTTTGGCTCGTTGTTTTTCAAAGATTGTCTTTGCACTGATGTCTTGTGGCTTTGTTTTAGCTTGGTGCCATAGATCATTGCGTAAGTTTATCGAGTCGATGATGTCTTTTGTTACCCAGTCTTGTTGGGGAGGGTTATTTATTTTTGTCTTGCTTATTTTACTGTACTGGTCACCCGAGTGCTAGATTGCTTGTTTACTTTATTTAGTATTTGGTACCCAGCCTCTTTTATTTCTGTTTGGTATATTTTGACGCCGTTATCATTGCTAAGTAGATCGATGTTAAAATCTCCGAATACGACTGTCCTTTTTCTCTGCTCCAATTGCGTAGAATATATCTCCAGAAACTCTTTAATGTTGGTATCACCAGGTTTATATATAGCCCCTATATTAAGCGATAGTTTGTCTATATAAAGCCATAAATAGTGGTTTCCGTTTTCTAAGCGTTCTTCTGTTATTTCAAATTTTATGTTTTTGTGTACGTAAATGGACACGCCACCCCCCTTGCTTTTTGATCTGTAATTATAAATGTGATTGTAGTTTGGTAGGTGGTAAAGTTGAGCATCAATTTCTGAGGTGATCCAGGTCTCCGTAAAGATGAGAAGGTGAGTAGTCGAGCGTATAGCTTGTAACAGGCATTTAATCTCGTCAAACTTTCCATCTGTTCGAATACTACGCAGATTAGCGTATAAACACCGCAACGATGACTTGTGTAATGGTATGTCTTCATAGTTCTTGGCTATTTGATGAGTCAGTCTACTTTTGTATGTGTGTTTTTCATTGTGTACGTGAGAGTTTTCTAGTTTTTTTGATCCTTGACTATTTTGGGTACTCCTTTTATATATTTAATTACTATATTATTTTCCCCGTGTTCTATACGCCTGTGTAATTCATTTTTTAACGAATCTAGGTATAACTTCTGAGAAGGGGTTTGATCAGAGTATATTTTAATGTTTTCGGGTAGTTTATTTTTGTTCCTTAATAGAAGCTTCGGAGTCTCATTGTTGATAAAACAAGCTTTAATTGGCCGTGGTTTATTTGGGACGTATTTACCCAACCTTATCAGCTTGTGTGGCTTGGGACTGGCTTCATATATAGATGTTGCTAATTTTATTACTTGTTCTTCATCGTATTGTTTCCTTGCGTACGAATTTTTATTATTTAGCTCCGGAATACCCACAAAAATTACGTTTTTTTCGCGATCACAACGGTCTTTGAGCTCAAGGATGAGGTTTTCTTGAGTAGAGATTAGCGATTTTGGTGAGACTTCGACATGTTGATTTTTGATGTGTAATATTTCTGTTTCAATATTTTTTATTTTATCCTGTGTTGTATTATTGTTGTCCTTTAGTATTTGTATTTCAGTATTTACTTGCTCAAAACGTAACGTGAGGTTTTCAGCGGTTGATTGAATTGTCTTAATCTCATTTTTAATCTCGGCAATTTCTCCATAAATATTGTTGAGTTGTTGACTTTGGGTTTTCGTAAAACTTTCTAAACATTTCATTATATCCGCCCGAAAATCTGCAAAGTCTTTTTTGTAATCGTGTTCTTCAGTGCGTTCCTTTCTTTTCCGAAAGTTTACATTTAAATAGGAGTCGTCGTCATTACATGTTGTTAAGTTAGGCGTAGACCCGCCACCGCTCCCGCTTCCGCTGGCGCCTGTTACTATGCCCTGGGGCGGCGACCTCTGTACACTCATTATGTGGTGCGCGTAGGTAAGTTGTGCAGGTGCGAGCGCAACGAAAAATGGCAGCCCTCTTATTCGCACTTGAGTTGAGGTATGGACGGTTCGGCGCGCGTCGGCCGCTGGAGCACTTATCTTGAAACAGTAATGGCTTTAGTCTTGTTTAAAACTGCACTTAATTTTAAACTTAAAAACTGCACTATCAGGGATCACTTTCTGTTATCGTACTGTGTAAGAATTCCGGAAAAAATTGTCAACACGTCTGCTCTCGACGAGCACCAGAGGCAGTTTGACCCTCGTATACCAAAATATTTGAAAGAATACACACAAAAAATTAGGCATTTTGAGGTTATGTTTTGTGATTGCAGAGTTAATGCACCTCACCTACATTCATTTTGATACATTCAGAAGGTAATTGTTATATTTTACTAAAGTAATTCAATACTTAATAACTTAGTTACCCTTAAAATACCAGTACAATTATAATTCAAACAAGATTTTTAAAATATAAACTACAAAGACGCAATCTGGACCCGGCTTTGGTCAATATCCTTTAAAAACCGTAAACGACTTGTTTGTGAAAGTACAATTGATACTCACTGCACTTATTTTATGGAAATAAAGTCCTCCTTGAATACATTGTTTACCAGCTGGACACATTGTTTTTTCTAAGTAACCGGACTGATAGCATTCTGAAGCGTTTGCGAAAATAAACTGGAACTATAACTTTCTATTTCTTTTCAATTGGTCGTTTTGAATTTTAAAATTTAAAAATACTTTTTACGTTAAAAAGTATTAATTTTCAATCAATTGACGTAGGTATGATGTCAATCAATCAGCTGTCTGTCAGAGCTCAAAAAAGTTCCATTTTACGTAAAGTCTATGCATGCTTTACATAATATTTTTACCCAAAATAGAACATATATATAATTAGGTACATAGCAATAAAAAGAAATATTATTTTAAACGTATTATATAAATAATTTATCCTTGGTGTATCATAATGACCACAAATATCGTGAAAACGTTGACGCGACGTAATTGAGAGGGTTTTGTAAAACTGCGTCGTTCGAAACGTAACGGAGGGCTTGGATAATGTGGCCTATCTTCTGCTAACTGGAGATAAGCAACACCTATCTGTAATATAGAAACTGTTTATTATGGTCGATAGCTGGTGACAACAGTTCGAGGATAGCTATCTATCTTTGATCTTAGTTTGCATATAGGGAACGGCCGTTAATAGACTCCACTGTATTTCTGGGCATTACACTTGACTCAAAATTACAGTGGGGACCTCATATTGAAGCCCTAGCTAGGAGGCTAAGCTCGGCTGCCTTTGCAGTTAAAAAAATAAGGTATCTGACTGATGTTGAAACGGCGAGGCTTGTGTATTTTAGTTACTTCCACAGTATTATGTCTTACGGTCTTCTCTTGTGGGGTTCTGCTGCAGACATTGATACCATATTTATTTTGCAGAAAAGAGCCCTTCGTGCTATTTATTAACTTAGTCCTCGTGACTCCCTGAGAGAGGTCTTTAAGAAAATCAACATATTAACTATGGCTTCTCAATACATTTTTGACAATATAATGTACGTCCGTAAAAATTTAGATATTTTCACGAAGAAGAGCGACATTCACTCATATAACAAGAAATAAACACAAGCTTGTCGTTCCTAACTTCAGATTAGTTAAAACTAGTAATTCGTTCATGGGAAATTGTATAAAATTCTTTAATAATATACCACTCAATCTTGTCGAATTGCCGGTTGATAAATTTAAGAAACACGTTAAAAACACGCTTATGTCTAAAGGCTATTATAAGGTTCAAGACTACCTGAACGACACGAATGTGTGGTCTGTCCAGCCTGCACCGACTGATGTACTTACCTTTGATGATTTTGATTTTACGGCAGCTAGTGGTGACTGAGTTTGTTCCGGCGTTTCTTCTCAGCACTTGCCTAATTGTTTGTGTTCTGTCTCGAAGTGCTGGTATGCCCAAAAGATAAGGAGACATGATTCAGCCCCTTCAGGGCACATTTATTTTTATTTTATTTTTCACTGTACATTTGACGTTCATAAGTGGCATAGTGTGTCCTAAATTGAATAAATATTTTTGAATTTTGAATACCATTTTGTTTGAAATAACGGTCCTTATCGCAGCTCCGTCGAATTTCCTAAACAGTATTCAACACGTGATTTCGAATGTTGTTCAATTCAAGACATGAAACAATGTTTTACTATTTGTAGCAAGGCTGAAGGCTTCACCTGGAGGTAAAAGACACTGATCGTGTATTTTTTTATTATTTTATTTGTTTAAGATTCATATCAAAACCTAATTTTTCAATAAAAATATTTTATTTTTATTTCTCTGTCTTTGCTCTATGCGTAAATAACACCTGTCTTCACCAATACACATTTGAAACATCGAACGTCGTTTTATATAAGGTCACCTCGTTTTAAGTGATAATATTTTAACAGAGCATCAAACGATATCATAGAAAGAGGACCCATTTTATTTTTTTTAAACTGTCCCGTTTACGTTTTTATTTTTCCTAACAAAAAAAATATTATTTTTTAAGAACACCCTGTCCCGTGACATCGCCTTTCGTCACTTACATAAGTATTAGATTGAGCGAAAGCTAGAAGCGAAAAAGACAGACGTATGGGCCTGGGCATGGCGGTAGATGCTCTAGCTAAGCGAGAACGAGACAGACGCATGAGAGCGAGCGTGACAGAAGATGCCTATTTCATTCATGCGGCGTGCCGATGCGCGGTGCTCGGTCGGGAGGTATTTAGTTAGTCCTACATAATAATAATAATAAAGGTACCTACTGCATTTGATTACCTATTATTACGAAACACTAACATGAAAAAACCTTTATCAACGTGTATCAGTACCTAATAATTGTTCCTCAAACAGATCACTTAGATAAACGCTAAACAAACAAAACAGCTGGGTATGAAAACAAAGACAGAAACTTAGGAAGCGGGGAGGAGCAATAAGGAGCCATCACATGATAATTCAATCGTTAACTGACGTCAACAGGTGTTTTACCTACCGAATAAATGATTGTGATTGACTTTGATTCAGTGGAGATGCATCTTTGTATTGCATGCATGCAATAAAACACACTTCCTTTTTAATTTAGTTTATTCAGTAAAGAAACACAACACAACACATCACATTAGCACATTATTTACATTTGCTACATACATTTTGACGAATTAAGACTTTCCATCACACTTTTTTCAGGCTTTGGACTGACAAGTTAACACAAATCGTAAAATTATTTATTATCAATAGGATCCTATTGCTTTTGTATTAACTTGGCGTGTTTAAAAGTCATAATTCATTGATATTTACAAGTCCTATTTACACCATTACACCTACTAAGTCATATTTACACAATTACACATCTAACAAGTAATATTCACACAATCACCTAGTTATTTACATTAAATGTTGGATGTGCTGGCCATCCACACGAACACACATCCTCGCACGGTCCAAACAATGTCTCCGAACCGATTCGAGCACAGCTGTTTCGCTACGCATGTAGTCAAATGCGTTAACAATTCGCGCACGTAACTGTTCGACGGTTCGAATTGTGTGGCCGTCGTTGCCGTAAACAAGGTCCTTTGCCCTACCCCACACGTGAAAGTCCAGCGGCGTTAGGTCCGGCGAACGCGGTGGCCAAGGGATGACACTGCCACGGCCGATCCAGCGGCCTTGGAATGCTTCGTCCAAGTATTCGCGCACCCGCAGACTAAAATGAACAGGCGCGCCGTCGTGCTGGTAGTACAAGTACCTGCGGCTCCTCACAGGTACGCCCAGCAGAAGATCTGGGAGCTCGCTCTGGAGAAACTCCAAATACGTTTCCGTATTGAGCCTCTCCAGGAACACGGGCCTCAGCAGAGCTCCGTTGACGACGCCTGCCCACACGTTCACGGTGAACTGGTACTGAAAGTGGTCCGGACGAATGACATGAGAGTTGTTCTCGCACCAGTAATGTGCATTGTGCACGTTAAACAACCATTGGCGCGTAAATGTGCATTCGTCCGTCCACAAAATGTTGTAGTACCGGTTCCGCAGCAACCAACGCCAGAATTCCACTCGCGGCGCAAAGTCAGCTGGCAGCAACTCCTGGACCCGCATAAAGTGGTAAGGGTGGAGGCCCTCGTTGCGTAGAAGCCGCCACACGTAGTATTGGCTCACGCCAAACGCGCGGGCGGCCTCTGCGGTGCTCGCCATCGGGTGTCGCTCGAAGAATTCCAGCTTCACTGTAACACATTACCATATTTAAATAGTCCTGGGACGAAAACCGATACGGCATTTTTAAAAGTTCCGCGTATCGCACGCGCACATTACAGAGCGAATTTTTTAGGCGGACTGATGACTCACACGCGGGTGCCGAGAGGGTGGCAGGGGAGGCTGGGTGCGCGAAAGCGAAAAACAGTGAGCAAGGTAGCCGCAGTACGCGTGTTGGACTGCATGTCGTCTCTTTCTAGACTTCGCGGCGCCAACCGTTTGAGCAACCGACAAAGAAAGCCGATAAAGCCTGAGCGCGCTGCTGCTCATAGTCACATTATTATTGTTGTATGTAAACTCTACTACCTAATTATGTAATGTTTATTTACCTATCGTATTAAGTTAGTTCAATAGCAGGCACCAGCATTTCTAAAAGCAAAGTGAACATAAAAAACTATTAAATTTGATTAATTTCAAACCTCATTGCGTTCTAAATCTTTGAAAAAAAAACTAACATTGATTATCAGATATTCTACAAATTCCGCCTAACCCCGCGGTGTTTGACTCTAGGTACCAGTAAAAATAATCCAGCACGTCGTTCTCGCCACACCACGTCGAAGCGCGGCGGAAAGCCTACCTACCTAATGCATTCGATTATCTATTATTACGAAACACACTAATATGACAAAAACCTTTATTAACGTGTATCATTACCTAATAATTGTTCTTCAAACAGATCAGTTACACTAAACGTTAAGCAAACAAAACAGCTGGGTATGAAAACAAAGATAGGAACTTAGGATGTTACGTGTCCATTTAGGCATAATTCCGTAACCGACTTCACGCAGCAGCAGCAGACGACGTGTCGCCGCGACATGTCGTGGCGTCATGTCGCTTCAGTCATGATTCCGAACCTGAACTGCAGGCTGATCTGCGGTCGGACGACAGTGTCGTCTGCCACTCGACGACGCATCGCTAGCTACATGTCGCTAACTACGGATGGTGTTTAACAGAAAACGAAGAAATCAGTAGTATCGCGACGACACGTCGTCTGCTGCTGCTGCGTGGAGTCGGCTACGGAATCATACCTTTTAGCGAACGCCTAAAATAACTGGGTAGGTATGAATATCTGCAACAGAAACTTAACTTAGTTATGTGTTCATTAATCGTAGGCCTAAAACACTAACAGCAGTGTAGGTATGATAAACTATGAAAGAAACTCAACTTAATTAGGTATGTGTTAATTGCAGGCTTAAAACATGAACGGCAGGTATGATTGACTGAAACTACCTAATTGTGTTGTGTTACTTCTGTTTATTTAATAATAATAAGACAAAGCTTATGTGAAAGTAAACTTTAAAACATTGAAAATTCATTACTAACTTTAACAGATGTAGGTAATGAAAATAAACTGAAAATACCTAATTGTGTTGTGCTACCTCTGTTTATTTAATAATAATAAGACAAATCTTATGTGAAAGTAAACTTTATAAAGAGGTACCTATTAAAATTTTCAATCTTACCAAATCTAACTTTATTAGATGTTGTAGGCACCTAAAAACCTAATGAGTACCTATTGATTCCCTTTGATTCAGTAGTTGGATTACTAACTAAAAATTGCGTGAGTAAATTTAACACAGTTATGTTTTAAATTTTGTTTATTAGGTACCGTAAATAAACACAACACATAAAACGCGAACACATCTTTGAAAATTACGTACATTTTTATTATTTTTACTTTTAATTATCGCACTGGCTCAGTTTTTGTACAGATATGTGGATACAAGTCTTATTTCACAATTAAATAAATTTAAACTAGGATTTCTGTATTGGTTTACAAATTCATTTTTTTTATCAGCAGCGATAAGATAATATTTGAAAACAATGACGTTAAAGATTGGCAGTAAAACAGGTTACTATTTTTACGGTAACATATTATTTTACGATTGGAGGCTATGCCTCTTAACCTTATTATCCAAACTGAAGCGAGCATTAGACAATCTAGCTATCACGAGCACTGTTTTTTTTTTACTGGCCATCACGGCATTCACTGTTCATTCACACACGTATGCACTGAACCTTTGCTGGAATTGGTGGTGAATAACTGCAGCATTGTGTTGTGCATGCACGTTATCCCTGCCGCATAAACGGTCAATTGCGCAGTAGTCAACGGGAGGACTCGAGCTTGAGCAGCTCGATCTTCGTCGCGTAGTCCGCACCAGCAGCAAATCTTGGACCCTCAAGTGATAACGGCGTAGTCCCCGCCAGCAGCAAATCTTGGACCCTCAAGTGATAAAAGCGTAATCCCCGCCAGCAGCAAATCTTGGACCCTCAAGTAAAAAAGGTGAAGGGCTTCGTTGTGCAGAATTCGCCATAGCAAGCTTCTGCCGGTGATAATCGAGCTCGCTTCTCGCCGTATCAGGTCAAGTCGCGGCGGGAAACTATGTAATACCGGTCACCTGGCCCAGGCTCCGGAAGACGCACCGCAAGTCCGCGACGCGCGCGCACACGACATACAAACGCGAATGTTTTTGGCAGACTGACTCGTCGCGTCGCGCGGCAATCCGGTGGGGCGGGGAAGCGGCCGTGATACGTTTAGACACTAGGCAGGCAGGCAACGCGGCTGCGATGGGTGGCGCGTATGATATTACCTACAAAAAACGAGTGCGCCGTTCAGCAACACGCGACACGGGGTGTAATTTTTTTCTTTTTTTTCTACATGTTTAGAGGCGATTTTCTCGAAAACTAGCGAATAAAAATTTTTTTTTTTCGTACAAAATATGTTTAATTTATTTTTCTGAATGTGCCTTTAAAATATTATCACTTAAAACGAGGTAGCCTTATATAAACAGTCTGGCAGTAAGACTAACTAGAACTTCTTAGACATTTTAAAACAGCCCACATACAGCGTACACATAGCGTGCACCGTTAATATCCTCCTATGGGATAATTAGCCAGTAGATTTTTGGCGTTGGCATTAAATCACGCTTGGTATAAAATGGATACCACATATTCAGGTCTGCGTTTCCACCAGGTGAGCAGCTCCAGATTTAATTAAATGTATATTTATCATTTAGTTAAAGGTTTAAAACAATTGTAAAAACAAGGTTTTCTTTTTGTAATGCGATTGAATGAAAGATATTTAGTTAAACGTGTGCTCACTCAGTCCACACAAGCGGTCAGCTATATCTTCATACTGAAATAAAGTGGTCGAGTCATTCAGTTTTCCTTTTTTTTATTACACCTCTATTTAATTGGAGCCTGTAATTTCAGATCATCAAGTTTCGTATTAAAACATTTACTATTAATTTATTGTGCTCACTCCATCCACACGCTATTGTATCTCTATGAACCAACTATAGATTCGCGTTCTATCGTTTACGTTGTGTGAATTGGCTAGAAATGGGACTATTCAGCATAAAAACAAACTACTTTTACTGTGCGTTCATGAGTAATCCGGATGCTTGGTGCTCACTCCGTCCGCCATCGCTAAATACTTATACCCTATTCACAAAGGAAAGTCCATAAATGTAAACAAACTATTGACTAACCTATTAACCTTATTACCAGCATATTCTCGGCACATACACAAGCAAACTTCTTCACAGATCTCACAAACACCTTTACCAATTATGCCGTAACAATATAAATATGATTATTGCATTCAAACACACTTATTTAAAGCAAAAATCGTAATTCATAGGAAAAATACCACCATTTTGGCAAAGACAAGAAGATGACGAAAAACTTCATATTTTTTAATTTAGTGTTGGGACACCAATTTCGTTCAATTGATCGATTCAATTGGTTATTCGAAACTCGCATGTATATTAATATTAGGGTCAATATTACTAAACGTCCGAGTTTCTATAAAGGATTGATATCAAAAATTTTGTTGTTTTAATGTTCATGAAATGGTTTGTTGTTAATCATTGTAAGTAAATTGTTGTATACAAAATAATATTATTTTAATTGGATGTACAACGCGTAACATTGTGTGCGCAAAACCTGAAAATAGTATGATTAAGATTTAGTTGACGACGTAAAAGTCTATGGAAAATTGCACAGCACCCCTAGCGGTCACTTACTGAACTAAAATTTTCGATACTAAAAGTTACATCGTCGCTAGAGAGTAAAACCGCCGTAAGCTTATGGTAAAATAAATATGCTAGTGATATAACTACCTACCGAATCCTATCTCGACAGAGCGTCATCCGCAGAGCAAGAAATGATCAGAAGTGTCAAATCAACTATTACACCCCATTAAATCTAAAACTACTTATAAATATATTTCTTTCTATACGAATTTTGTCGTTTGAAATAATAATCATATGAGTTGTCCGAGTTTATTTTATTTTATTATAATGAACTGAAATTATTTTTTCCAATGACTAATAAGAGTTATTTAAATATTACTAAGTACATTTATTCGACTTAAAAATCAGGTATATATATTTCCGCGATTATCTAGCATTTGGATGAACCGATTTTGGTGCGGTATCTTCCGCGATTATCTAGCATTTTGATACACCGATTTCGATGCCTTTTCTGCAAAGTATTCTTACTTCAAAAGATCTCACTAAACAAACTTAAAGAACACTTTTAGGTTTTTAATTTTCATATTGTCGAACGTTTTTGTTAATTGAATTGCTCAAACATGGTGTTATAGAAACCATCAATTTCATGTAAATAATACGCATTTTTTTAAATGAAGGATGAATAATTTGTGTTAAACCTTTTAAGATTACTTAATGCTATCAATCAGTCATCACCTGTACAAACGTTTGATTAAATTTATATACAATTTCGTAATTGTGTGTGACCGATTCGATATTTTTTGTTTAGATGTGTTTTTTTTTTCTTAACGGAACTAAATGTTATAATCACGGACATTTAAACTTAAAGTATTCATGACTAAAGTATCTTTAAATTATAATAAAATCACTTCTCAATTTCCTTTGTTTCGTTTACACGTAATAAGCCGATATTAAATATTTGCAAAGTTCAATTATTTCACTTTTCTTTATTTTCCATTAATAGCAATCGATTGTATATTGTACCAGTTCAATTGACTAAATTCCTCTACTTTTTCTCAGCACTAAAGTTTGTCTATGGTATTCAAGCCGCCATGTTTGTTTACATTTATAGACTTTGCCTGGTGAATAGGGTATAAATCTTTTGTGCTAAGTTAAGTTAAAAGAATGAGTGAACATATGATTTTTTTTGTACAAAAATACTATAAAATATTTGGAAGTACCCAGTTTGATATTTCTTTTTACTTTTAGAGTAAAACAACATTTCATATTTTGTATGAAGGACATTTAAAAGGGTGTCTACACGTGATAAAATAGCAGGACTTGGCTGACTAAACTTCACGTGTTCACGCTAGCTGCGTGTCATCCTCGCTTACTTGCCTGAAGGAAAAGGTTTTGTTCTTAATAGGTACTTTGTTTGGTCTGGGGTTTGGGTTTAGTTTAAATTTTAAGGTTTTGTGTACTAAATGTAAAATGAATATATCTGATCGGTCACATTTGTCAGAAACCATACATGACTGGTCAAATACGGTCAATATCAATCAATTTGACCGTATGTGATGAACCGTAAATATAATTTCCTGACTCAGTTTTCGCAGGAAAAACTAATTTTGTGTCGTTGTGTGAATGAGTTTTGATTACTTATTATGACTTTTTATTGTTTTTGTAAATATGGTTGAAATCAGATGTAAAGAACGGTGTTTCACGGACCTGCGCGAAAGTCACGTGACCTACCGAATTCGACCAATTGCATACGCACAACCAAAAAAGTAATAAAATATTACTGAATCAATATGAATTACCATTTATGACAGTTAATGACCGTTTTTGACTATTTAATAGTCATTTTCAACACTAATTTTAACTGACAAGTGATTTTCGGTCAATGTGCGTGATTCTTATCGGTAATGGCTAAACGAAGGAAGATACGCCGTTCGATTTTTAGGTATGTTGGAGATTCTGTTTTTTTTAATTGGAATTACAAAATAAATGTTAATTTCTTGCGGGACTTTGTGAAATAAGGAAAATAAACATGTGGGGAACATATGACCTTAGCCCGTTGGAGCTAAGCGTTTTGTGGGAACTATACGACTTATGCCTGTTTATGTCAACATTAAATAACTTTCTTTTGAATACTAGGTGTTTCTCCTGACATTTCTATGTATTGCATACTTATAACGCTTCAGCAAAATAACCTCCCTATATATATATAACGTAATTTAAATTAATTTACAAGAATTATATGTAGCAACAAAAAAAAGAAATCCTTACCCAGGCACAGGGATTATTTCCCACATTTATTTTTCAGGGTTATTAGTATTTTTTCTGGACTCTGTTGATGAGGAATGAAACAAGGCATTAACCAAAACCAAAATCTATATGCAACTTTTAATAATTTCCTTCATCATTTTTCTGCGGCCTGGAGGCCGAGTCTCGTGGCAATCGAACTTTTTTCGTGTGGTACTTCGATTGCGAGTTTAACTTATTTACCTAAAAATCAAATCAAGAATGTAGATACATGTAAAAAACTATCGCACGACCAAAAACTAATTATATAGAAATCGTGACTCTGACAAATTTAAAAATAACAAAAAAAAAGGACACTGAATGACTCGACCAACTTATTTCAGTATGAAGATATGGCTGACCGCTTGTGAGGACTGAGTGAGCACACATTTAACTAAATATCTTTTATTCAATCGCATTACAAAAAGAAAACCTTGTTTTTACAATTGTTTTAAACCTGTAACTAAATGATATATGTAACTATATGAATATACATTTAATTGAATCTGGAGCTGCTCACCTGGTGGAAACGCAGACTCAGTGATGTTTTGTGGGGATCCATTTTTTCTCTTTTTGAAAGGCTTCTATCCACTTTTTTTTCCTTAATGGATCTACAGGAAATCTGAGATTATATTATAGGAATGTATTGTCATATAATATGAAGTTGAAAATTGCAAACCAAACTGTTTTATTTTTAAGATTTCCTTAACCTACTCTCGAGTGAAACATTTTACAGATTTATAATTTTACTAGCGGTCTCCCGCGACTTCGTTCGCGCGTTTTGAGTTTACTTTCCCGCCCTCGTTGCAGCCCGTTAATTTTCTTTGCTATAAACCTCACGGAGCCCGAGACCTTTCTAACGAATGCAAAACCGTGGAAATCGGTTCGTGCGTTCTGGAGTTATAGCGAATGTTTTTTATAATCAAAAAGGAAATTATTATATGCATGCATATGAAATTGTAATACAATAGATAACACTTAGATATTTTTTTCAAATCATACTTCTACATTCTAAATAATAGTTAGGGAGGCGAATAGGGGAATTTTCGGTAATACTCGAGCGTGGCAGTTTAAGATATGAGAGATACCTTGGACCTAATAGAACAACCTTGTGAAGTATTTAGCTCTATATGTAGTGACGCGCGCCTAGGATAGACGATCAGATTAGTAAAAAAAAATCGATAGTCTGTAATACTCGAGCGCGTCAGATTAAGATATTGGGGGTTGATTTTAGTGTTTTAAGACTAAATTTAACTAATCTGACGATAAGTCTTTGACGCCGCCGAGTTATAGGGTCGCGAACTTGTAAAAAAAAAACGTTAATCCGGCATTCTCGAGCGCGATTCTTTTTATTTTTATTTTGAAGAATATAATCTAAAACGTACTAAAAATACAAAATCTGCCGGTTTCCGCATGACCAGGAGTGTGGAGGAGCCATTTCGTCTTCCGAAAAACGGGTTGCGGCATATAAGTCGCGAACGATACATTTTACAAAAAAAAAGTTTAAATAAACAAAAAGGTAATTTTATTTTACACAAAAAAGGTCTCTTTACATTTTTGTCTAAAGTTAAAACTTTTTGACTTGAAGCTTCATAAAAACTCAAACTCCCGGTTTGTTGAGTATATCTTGAAAACTGAGGGTGTTAAAAAATTGATATCAAATAACGATGATTAAATTATGTTACTTTAATCTCAAAAAAATTTTTTTTTCTAAAGCTTCTCGACAATTTTCGTCGACTTGGAAAAGGTTACGCGTATCTGTATACAAAAGTATTATTAACATGTACAGTTTCATGTATGTATATTATTCAATAGCCTGTTGATCCTCAAATTGTTTTTTGGACGTACCGTCAGCAAAACGAAGTGAAGAATAATTAAAAAGAAAGAAGAAAGGAAAAAACAAGAAACCAAAAAACCTTTCCGGTCAGATTAAGAGAACCCACCAACATTTTTGTCAGATTAAGAAAATATGCTTTCAGGATACCGAGATGAACCTCCCCTATGAAAATCTGACGCGCTCGAGTATTTCAAAATAACTATTTTTTTTTGCATTTTCAAAAATTCATCATAACTTATGGTCACGCCAAAATCGTCAGTTTTTTTTAAGGGAGCTTCCTTGGGGCCTACTTAACACCCCTTCCAAAAATCTGACGCGCTCGAGTAATTTTATTTTTTTTTGACTACTTTATATGCCTACCCCCACCACGCAAACCGGCAGATTAGTATACCGTTGTTATCAGAGGCACTTGGGGCATACGTACTATGAATATCTGACGCGCTCGAGAATGCCCAAGTAACTGTTTTTTTTTACATTTTTGAAAAACCGTATACGCCAAACCCACCGCTAAAATGGTTTTTACCATACGAGCTTTTCTTTTCGAAATTATTTTATCTTTCGATTTTGATAGGTCTCGACGGCGCCGTTGAATTACGCCATTTAGCTACCTCGCCTCCCTAACTATAAAATTAAAGTCTCATTTATGAAAAAAGAACTTCAGAGTTCTGATCAAATCTAACATTTATCAGCCTTGTAACAACTATGTAAGGTTTGCATTTATTTAGTAGTATATGATTACTTTACTACCATTTTTAAATAAAGTTTACAGTTTCTTTTTACTAAATAAAAAACTAAACAATTACTCGAAACAAAATTATTAAACTTTAAATATCTAATATATTAATTAAGTACACTTCTGGACACATCTATTGGCCCACCTTAGAGTTTAGGTTTCGATGGCCCCTACCGAAATATGATTGCTAGATTGAACAAAAACTGTTGATGCAGTTTTAAACCTGATACATTTTACCATCTTTTTCGATCGTATTGTTTTAAAATTGAATTCAGAATATCATACGACATGGAGCTACGTCTAACAAATCGGATATGCGCCTCGATAAAGGCAATTGATTTTTAAATAAAAAACATGTCTTATCAAATGAGTCATTCCCAGAAAGTTTGCTCGTCACGCTAAGGAGTTCCACTAAATTTCATTATGTGGTATTGTCCTTAAATTAACTTAAAAAAAAGAATATATCTTACATTTTATGAAAAAAAGTGTACTTGTCTTACTTAAAATCTTGTTAATCATTAACAAGATTTTAAGTAAGACAAGTACACTTTTTTGTTCCTGAGCGTCACGAACTTCACTTATGATTTAATAAAACAACCAATAGAAAAATAATCAAAAAATTTACTCAGTTTCAAATCATCAATGTCAGGCTTCTAATTAAACAAAAACAATAAACAATCAATGCACAAAAACAAAACATTTCCAAAGCGTCACTCACTGTTTATTTCACATTATATATTTTTTCGAATATACCTAAACAATTACATTTTTTAAATAAAATAATAATGAAATAGAAGCGCATTATTACGTGTATAAAATGTGACAAAACAATTGTACATTTGTTGTTTATTTTCTGTTAATTATTTATTTATTTTTTTCTAAAAATGGGATAGTCTATTAAACCCTAAAGTAACACTAAGGAATAGTTAAGCTAGGTTTACATTTGAACATTTGAATATACAAGCGGACCTACATCTAATATACAAGATTATACAAAAAAGTGCGTAATCCTTTAAGGGGGTGATTCTACCGCTCAAATGCAATAACTTCTTCTATGGGACCAACATCGACGATCGGCGATTTACTATGGCTTCTCCATAGTAAATCGCCGATAAGCTGAGACCAGTTTGTGGGTCTACCTTGTTTCGCAGAATTTTTATTGTCATAATTTTATTTGGCATATCATCAAACAGCATAAACTTCCCTTCGCAGAAAATCAATTAGCATTCACGCATTTATCAGACGTTCAAAACGCATAATCGTGTAAGCTAGAATCATCTTTAGGCAGAAATTAAATATCCATAATAGTCTTAAAGCAGAATCGTCCTAACGCAGAAAGTTCACAGATAGAATTGTCTTGTGGCATACAATTCGTATATATAGTCATTAATAGGCAGAATCATCCTATCGCAGAAAGTTCACAGTACGGATCGATTTTTGGCATATCTATACTAATATTATAAAGCTGAAGAGTTTGTTTGTTTGTTTGTTTGTTTGTTTGAACGCGCTAATCTCAAAAACTACTGGCCCGATTTGAAAAATTTTTTTTACGTTGGATAGTCCATTTATCGAGAAAGGCTTTAGGCTATATAACATAAAGATAAGACTCATAAGACCACAGCAGAAATGAAAAATGTTGCGAAAACGGGAGAAAGATATTCCTTTTGAGAGCTTCCGTTGCATACGCTGCGGAAACCGCTTAAGTTACACAAAAATCATGTATGACAAGATTGTTCAGCATTAAGAGTTCTATAATAAAGTCCGCGACAGCATATGTCTATCTTTTATGGTTGACTTACTACAACCTTTTTTATGTTAATAAATTTGTAAAAAAATAATGCATTATTTTTAGAGGTGTATTATACACACAGGTATTAATTCTTATCAAAATAAATACATTCATCATCACGAGCATTTCATTTAGAACCAAGTTGCCCTTTATATCATTTGATTTCAATAAATATCTTAGGAGCTATCTCAGTTTTAACATAACTCCGCACCAAAATAATGTTCGCAGCTTAAGTACAACGTGCGCTTGCGCTAATATAATAAAAAGCTGAAGAGTTTGTTTGTTTGAACGCGCTTATCTCAGGAACTGCTGGACCGATTTGAAAACATATTTCTGTGTTGGATAGCTTATTTATCGCGAAAGGCTGTAGGATATAAAACATGACGCTGCGACGGGAGGGGAGGGAGCAAACTCAAAACGCGCGGATGAAGTCGCGGGGGACCGCTAGTTTTTCATATTTAAAATCATTACAAGGCAGAACTATCATATCTCAGAAATTTTACACTTATAATCATCTTTTGGCATACATTTCATATCCATAGTAATTGAAAACAAGTAATTGAAACATAGTAATTGAATCCATAGTAATTCAGCATGCAAGCAAGTATGCAGCATGCAAGCAAGCTAGCAAAGCTTGAAAACAAGTAATTGAAACATAGTAATTGAATCCATAGTAATTCAGCATGCAAGCAAGTATGCAGCATGCAAGCAAGCTAGCAAAGCATGCAGCAAGCAAGCATGCAGCAAGCAAGCAAGCATGCAGCATGCAAGCAAGCATTCAGCATGCAAGCAAGCATGCAGCATGCAGCAAGCATGCAAGCAATCATGCATGCACAACAGCTTGCATGTATGCAAGCAAGGATGCAACATGCAAGCATGCAACATGCATGGTTTCTGTCACGGCTCCGGCGCTCCCACGCGAGCTTATCGTCGCAGATGGTTTTGGCTCACCGCCGCGGCTGAGGCTGGCCGGCAAAGCCGGCCAGCAAGCCGAAGCGGGCTTTCAAACCACCTCCTCCTCCTCTCGCTCCTCAGCTCGCGGGCTGCCTCGCCCCTCCGCAATTCAATTTTAGGGTAAAATACTATTTAAAAGAAATAACAATATGCGTAGTGAAATTATTCTTATCGAAATTCTGCTTTCTTCATAGTATGCCCCTAGTCAAATTATGCCAAATAAACATCGTACTTAATAAACATTATGCTTAGCGAAAGTATGCAAAGTAAAATTTTGCCAAAGGTAATTATGCCTTGCCTAATAAATTTCTGCTATCTTAAAAGTATGCCATTGTAAATTCGGGCATATAAATATTCGACCAAACAATAATTATTCTAACAGAAAATTCTGCCTGAATAATATTCGACTAAAGAAAATTATGCCAAGTGACTTTCGGAGCAAAAAGATTCTGCCAGATAGAGGGAACCTCCAGTTTGTATGGAGAAGTAAATTTTTTTTTTTTTTGAGATTTCGGTGTTGGTCCCATAGAAGAAGTTGTTGCATTTGAGCAGTAGAATCACCCCCTTAAAGGATTACGCACTTTTTTGTAACATCTTGTATATATAAATAAGTGATGAAGCCTCACGGCTAACATCATGGCGGTTATTGTTGGAGCTCTTCGAGCTGTGATTTGAATGTATCGGTCTTGTCTCCATGTGGTGCAGCGATACCGTCCTCCATGGCGCTCAGCCACGGTACCAGTGCTTCGGTAACGTGTCCAAAGTCGACTGATAACACTCTGACTTGTATTCAGAGCTAAAGCTTCATTACGTTGCCGGGAACCAGCTTCTATCATTCCCATGGCTCTGAGCATTTCTTCCCTGCTTAAATGACGTCGCCGCTCCATAATAACGTTGGTTTTAATCAGTAGTAGGGAAACAGTAGCACTAATAATGTCTTCAATGCGTTTTATGTTTTATAGGGAAAATATTGACAGCTGATTTTCTTCTTTTACTTGAATTTAATTGACAGTTCCTGTTTCAAATTATGAAATGCACCAAAAAGGATCCATATAAATTTATAAAATCATAAATTTATTACAAAGCCACATCTCAATCTCGAGAAATCCGCATAAAAATGCTTGATCCCTATACACTTTTGATGTGTGTATTTCTTAATTTTTTAAATGTTACATTTATAAGTTTATATTTATATTTAAAAAAATCGTCTGATCTTCAATCATACTGGATCATACGAGTTTAAATAGTACTAGACAAAAACCCGGCTCCGCTCGGGTGAATTCTGACTCTAATACACATCTAGGTACACAATGTAGGTAAATATTTCTATATTCATCGGTTCTCAAGAAATATTTAAGGCAAGCCATAGATTCGTGTAGCTTCGTTCATTTTGTTTAATAAATATAAAAAATAAAAACTGCAATAGTTTTTACACAAATATTTTTTTATTTTAAATCAACATTCTAACTAAACTAACATTAACTAACAAAACATATACTTTTAAAGTTAATTCTCCGTAAACCGCTTTGTTTTAAGCACTCAGTTTCTTTCTCTACTTTGGCGGGTAGATGAGTACTTACTAATTTAAAAAAAAAATATCTTTTTCAAATCGGTAATTAATGTGTGATGGTTTTATATCTTTGCCTGTATATCATCCGCATAAAAGAAAAATAAAACGACGCTAGCGACACCACAGGTTGCTTCTCCAAACTTTATAAGGGTCCTAAACGCTCCAAGAGCTTTCCAATCTATATCTGTCATATCTATGCACTATACGCCTTGTCAATGCCGACTGCGGTTTGTTTGTCAGTGCTATTAGAATTTATCGAAATTCTCCATAATCCGAATTTTGCGGATATATGTTGTCGACTATTAATATAGATTATTTTTATTTATTTAAAATTAAATTTTACTTTAGTTTACATTTTGATTAATGGATGGATTTCAAGTGGGTCAAGTTAATATTAAATCGTTAACTGTTTTTTTTATTGCTCATATCCCGTCTGAGTGAAAATGAGACGATTTTAATTTTTATAGTATTTTTTCGAATCAAACTTTTAGAGACTACATATTTGTTTTTCACTTAAAGTGCCTTTTTACAATTGACCAAATAAATAATTGCTAGGCATTCTGTATTTTACTAGCCTATAAAGTTTAAACACCGAGAAGGCGCTTACCGGCCGAATCCGGCCAGCGTACGTGACAAAGAATTATTAGTAATTAATTAGAACTTCTCTAAAAATAAGAATAAATTTTAGGATAGCTCAATTTTGGAACAAATTTGCCTTCAGTCGTGTTACGCCTAGAACTTAAGAATAAAAGAAGAAGACCTTAGAAATAAAAGACTGCCTAGAAACCTTATTTAAGTTCAAACTTAACTTTGTGTGTGAGGAGTGAAGTATACAGTCTTTTCTCTTGGAGATCACTAGGTGTTGTTAAAAGTAAATTATTCTTATTAAGAATAGTTCTATCGAATTAATAATTTTTTCATCTTTCTTTCTTCAAAAGGTTATAAATACTTTTATCGAGGCTGGTTTACCTAATAGTCCGCCATTTTAATATTTTTTCAAAACAGCGTTCGCTTGAAATTCTTTTAAAAAATGAATATCTGATATCATCACAAACATAACATATCTTTAAATATATTAAACTAAAACAAAGAAAAGTAAAATTTTGGTTGCTTATGTTTTCGAAATGTGACACTACGGATTTTTGACTAATGACATTTTATGTTATCATCATATATTCACACATCACAAAAAATTCGCACTATGATCACCACGCCACGAGCCCATGTCTGTACCCGAGCCATTTATCAATAAAAATATTTTAAAAAAAACAGTCATCTTAAGCGTAACTCTACTAATAACTACTTATTGGCTCAGATATATGGCACAAACGTAATCAAGTATTGTGTTGCTGCAGGATAAACAAACCCAATTGCTACAGACCATGCATTTCGCCATTTCTTCCCAATTAAATTTCTTACGTTTTTTGCAGGTAAAACATAGAAATGCCCTTGATGAAATTTTGCGTACCTTGTTTTCTTTAAGGTATTATTTGATAGTGTTTTGGCTCTACTTTTTTCGGGAGTAGTACTCTAGGCCTTTTAGCTAATGGCCTGTAAGCCATTCCGTCGTGTATATTATTGACTTCAGAATTATAACTTTATCGTTGGAATTATCTTTATTATTAACGGGTGACAATATTTGAGAAGCTCTGAGTTTGTAATCAAATGGTATATCTGTTATATCTTGGTTTTGCAAAAAACTTGACTTTGTATTATCAGGGGTGTTTAAAATGTGATAGTTTAATGAGAAAAAATGGGGGTTGTAACTTGCTGAAAAATCCAGGTCGCAGTTGAGATTGTAGTTATCATTATGTGACGCGTTGTAAAACTGGGGCTCACAATTCAAAGACACAAAATCTTGCTGAAAATCGTCCATTACGTGATCAAAATTAAGTGACTGTAGTAAATTGATTTCGTTTGGATCGGTGTCAACCTCACTTACGATTGGAATATCTGCAACCCACTGGTACCATACAGTTATAGCAGTTACAGAAACCACGTATCTCACCACAAAAACAACTAAGTTGCCTATATTGTATCTGGTTCTCTTGAGAAGTGGTGATTTGGTGCAACTGCATTGTTCCGGATAGCACTTCCAAATTAATTGGAACAAGTTTTTTGAAGTTCTCGATGTCTTCTTCAGGTATAAAAAAACATTTGACCGATGTACCGCTCCTTTGCAAAATGTTATATGCATCATTGGCATTCGTAATGTCTACTCCATACGAGACTCTTTTGTCTAATGCTCTCTTCATTGACCCACCTATACCATCGGCGATGCTTTTACCGTGGCCAGCTTCTGAAAAGGACCAAGTAGAGTACGATAGTCCTAATTTGGCGGTAAACAGACTCAATAAAAAAAAATGAATTTGTTTGTTGAATTTTACGTTGTTGGTTCATATTTTTTGAGTATCTTAAAATCGGCATAAGGTGTGCCCAAATTGCATGAGGCTCGTGGCAGGTATTATCAGACAGTGAAGCAAAGGATTGAGAACTATCTTTAGTGAAAATCATGCCGGTATGTGACAGCATTTTTTGAAGCCCCAAAATGAGTGGATTGAATCTCCTGACCGTATTTGTATTCATAATTCTCAGAGAAATCACAAATGATTGCGATTTCATCGTCTTTCAAGTTATTAACTCAAGTTCTGTACTGCCTCTGTTGCTCCTTCCAATTAAAGTGGTGGGTTTTAAATAGTGGCATTTCTTTTTTAATTTCTCTCAGTAGCTCGTGGATAGTTCCTTTGATCTGGGTTTTCACTGTCTTTTTAGTCGTTAATTGTTTTCCAGTTTTCTGATAATTGTGGCTGACTCTGACCCATTTGCTCCATTTTATCTCATCTGTTTGATTGTTTTCACTATGTTGAAAAGATATATTTTTGCATTGTTCGCATTTATTATACATGCATGTATACGATTTTGTGTCACATGATGCAGCGACCAAAAGTTCATCAAGGTACTTGTGAGTTATGACTTCTTTGTGTTTGAGAGCGATGAACATGAACTCCATGTTGGCTTGTTTTATACAGAGGCATGTTTCTCTCCTATTCACACTCGATGATAGCACATAATAAGGTTTGTATCTACAAAATGTCGAGAAGCTTATTGTCCCCCTTTTTTTTATAAACTTCATGTAGATTTTGCAAAGTGTCTACCAAATAGCGGATTTGTGACTTCTTCTTCGCTTTAGTCCTTGTTTTCCGCTTACCCGCGGTTATTCGACTTATATCATCTCGGTTAAAAAAGCATTCTAATTCTTCTATGATTTCCTTTCTGATACTTCTATTCTTCATCTGTGCCATTCTTAACGGATATTTAAAGCCTAGAACTTTCGCTTCAGATTTCTTACGTAGTTTCTTTGGTTGTTTTTGCATAGCTTCTTTAATTTTCTGTTTTTCTACTAATCGATCGGTATTTTGATATACATTTTTTAACGTTACTTTCATAATTTCCTGTCTTACTTTCAGTTTTTCATTTTCACATAGCAACTCCTTGATCCTGTTTTCTGAATTCAGTTTTTGTCGAAGCAAATATTTTCTGAGTCTGTTATAATTTCTTTTATACTGTTCTACTACTATCAAAGTTCTTCTGTGTTCGGTCATTCATTTATTATATCTGAGTACTAGAGCACTACCACTGTTTCTGCGAGTGTTACCTTTTACAGTTGTTTTGAAGTTGAAGCCTCATCAACATTTTGGTTTGAAATATTTGCAGCTTTTCTTTTCTGTGCTTGTTTTTTCTTTCGTTCTCTCCACTTCTTTCGTTGTTCTTCTTGTTGTTCTTCTGAAAGATCTTTAATTTTTTTATTGTACGACTGCATACGCTTTGATTTTTTTTCTTTGTGTTCTTTTAGTTTTTCTGGGTCCTGTTTGTTTTTATTTCTATATCGTTTAGCTCTTTCAGCGGGAGTAAGCGCCATGGTTGTACCTAAAATAAAAGTAGGGTCTTAAATTTAGCATATCTAAAAGTAAGAGGGGAATTAAAGTTAGTAGTTGGGATAACATTTACTTAGCATTCAAAAGACAAACGATAAATAACATACCAAGAATGTCTAGTCATCGGGAGAAGGGAAGTAGGTGATCGTGAGTAAATCCAAACACGCATTTATCCATCACAGCGCTGGACGCGGCTGCTAATCGGAGCAAACAGAACCGGTACCATGGCATAACACGTACCTAAATCATGTTTGACATAGATATACCTAATTATTGATATTAACCCGTATGTGCTTAGTGCCCCATTTTTAAAACGGTTACTCATTTCATGCCTGTGACGACTAAAAAGTATTTCTTTATGGTTGAATAATTATGTTCTTCTTTGCTAGTATGCGGCAACATGTACGATTAAAAAAAAAAGTAGTGGCGCCATTTTATCTGTCATTTGAAAAGAAGTGAAAAGGTAACTCGTTATTTTACAATAACGCGGAGCAAAAAGTAAGTATATTATTAGTTTATTCATTAGGAAAGCTGAAAAAAGTTGTTTGTTGTGTTGATTTATTTATTTTGAAGTCATATTATAAAGTGAATCAAACAGTTATATTCAATAATGCTTTTACATAGACATTATTTGTACCGCCCCAATATTGGGGCGCTAAGCACGTAAATGAGTAATTATATGTTATACATGTTACATCGTTTTTACGGTATTTTCAATACACTATATACCTGTAAATAGCACAACAGTAATTTAGTCGTATATTTTTTTAGTATGTGACATATGTTTTTTTTTGTTTTAGCTTGTCTTTGGCTGAAATAATAGACATATTGGAGACTGAAGATGGCATCATAGAAGGGACTGTGTATACTTGCCCACCAAGTAACCATATGCTGAGTGATGCTGATAGTGATCAGGAAGACGCTTTGTTGGGAGACCTAAACCATTTGACAGGAAATCAACTTCGTGCTGAAGCTACATTGGAATGTGTGCGGAAATTTGGAGCTGCATTACAAACTGAAACTTTAGGAGAGGATTCTGATGACGAGGTTACCCTTATCGGAAATTGCATCTAGCTCTAATAGCTAGCAGCCGAGAAAAAAGAAGTTGCAAGAAAAACGAAAATGGAAAGAAGAAGATTTACCAGAATATCAAAGAAAAGACTGGAAACGACTAGACTTTTTAGAAAGTAACAGATACCTAGTAGAGTGGTTTGAAATGTTTTATGACGAAGAAATCATAGATCTGTTTGTGGAAAAATCGAAAAAATACGCTGTGTTCGAAGGCAAACAATTCGATGTAACAAAAGAGGAGATTCGCCTTGTACTTGCGATATTTTTACTCAGCGGATATAACATCCAAGCCAGAAACCGCATGTATTGGGATACTGGAGCCGACACATATCACCCCGGCGTAGCCAATGCTATATCTCGGTCACGATTTGAACAAATACTAAGGTTCATTCATGTATGTGATAACGCAACTTTAGATGTCCATGACAAATTCACCAAAGTTCGCCCTTTATGGGATAAACTAAACCATAAATGGATGAAGTATTGGCCCCAGTACAATGAAGTCAGCATAGATGAGTCGATGATTCCATATTATGGACATCACAGTACAAAACAACACATCCATGGAAAACCCATACGTTTTGGCTTCAAATGTTGGTGTATGGCTACACGTCTGGGTTATCTAATTCAAGCCATACCATATCAAGGTGCAAGCACAGGCAATACCAATCCGGATCAAGGTGTTGGTGGACTGTAGTAACAAACTTGGTTGCTGCATTGCCTGAAGGATTTTCAGTGCATGTTTACATTGTCAATTTTTTTACTTCCTTCAGATTACTCACTGCTTTGAAGGGATGTGGCCATCAAGGTACAGGTACGATTCGAGCCAACCGTGTAGAAAATGCGCCGCTGAGACCTATGCAAGTAATGAAGAAGGAGGTACGCAGAAGCTATCATCAAATAACTGATGAAGCATCAGGCGTGACTCTAGTTCGCTACAACGATAATAGCGTAGTTACAGTAGCATCAACAAGTGAAAGGGTTGCACCGATAAGATCAGCACAGCGTTGGTCAAGTAGTGAAAAGAAGAAGATATGTATCCAACAACCCACCTGCATAGCTATCCAACGCGGCAACGCAGCCAGCATCATAGCCTCCTTGCCGCAAGGAAATGGTTTCGTTTTTGAATAGGTATTAATATTAAGTTATTTTTTTATGTTGCATGTCTTAGTTTAATTTTTTCTTGTTTGTTATTAATAAACCTCAGCCAACAATGGAGAGAATTAAATATCTCAGTAGAAATATTCACTATTTGATTTTATAAAAAAAAAACCCACCTGTGTTCAAACTTACAATAAATACATGGGTGGAGTAGATCGCCTTGATCAAAATGTAGGCTGTTACCGCATCAGCATAAACAAGAAAAAATGGTATTGGCAACTTTTGATGTGGCCTCTAAACGCGTCAATGAATAACGCATTCCAGTTGTACAGACTTTCACCAGCGGGACATGATAAGAGCCATCTCGACTATTTGTCTTTCACCAGGAGTGTAGTAACGAGATACTTGGGACGGTTATGCATCATCTCGTTCCATAGGCCGTCCATTGAAGCCAATGGGTAAGAAGAGTACCTGATAATGTACGTTTAGATGGGGCTGGTCACATAATTATTTCCAGCGCTACCCAAATACGGTGTGCTGAATGCCACAAAAATACAACTAAAAAGTGTAAAAAATGTGATGTTGGCTGCCACACTAACTGTTTCGAAACATTTCATTTATAAATTTACGATATAATTTAGTGTTATTATTACATATTACATAAATAAATATTACTGCTACTTTCTCCTAGATTTATTCAAAAAAGGCTCTAATTTTTTTGAGAAACTACACTTTTGGGGCGGTCAAAATTCCCAAAATGGTATTACTTTAATATATTTTTTTTTTACAAAATATAATTATTTTTGTTACTTTTACCCATAATAACACAAAACAACCAATGGTTTGTTTTAAAAAAAAAGTTGAGCACATACAGGTTAATATAATTACTGATAAATTCGTTCGTACTCACATTTTATAACCTTTTCCTCCAATTTCACTCAGCATTGATTCCACTTTATTTTATTATTATTATTTTAACACAAATTTGACATTTTCCAAAACATTATTATAATTTCGATTACATCACCGATTTCCACAGTTAGTCGATGGTACGCCATGCGCGCGCAATGCCTGCGCCCGGAATGACGATGATTCACCACCCAACAATGTTGTTGATTGCGGACTGCGGTGCAAATATTCATCCGTTTGACAATTCCGTTCCGTTCCACAATTACTGTGCACACTTATTATGTTTGTGTATTATATATGGATATGTTCATCTTATTTGTACTTCTAATTTCGTTTATCTATTGTTTTTATGTTTATCATTCAGTGTGGACGTGATGTTGGCGCCATTTTACGTGTACCTCACTCAGCAAGGGTCCACTGAAAACCAGCGCCAAGGCCTCCCGGGTACCTGGCTTATGCTGAGTGAGGTCCTCTTGATTTGGACATCACCGACACACGGCACACTATGGCACGCACTGCAGGGTTAAAATATTTTTTTCTACTTAGTTTTTTTTTTCTTTTTCTTTTTGGTTGTTTTTGTCTGTTTTGTAATTTGTCAATTCGTTGTGTGATTGTGTATGTTATTGTTTTGTAAAATCGTTTAAATGTGTGTGTTTGTGATGTCCTTAATTAATAAACTCATTTTCTTTCTTTCTAAAATGGGAAATTTTAAATGGGAATTTAGAAATTAGATGGGGGATGCCCCCATCTAATTTGTAAACCAAGCAAGTGTAAATTTTGAAAAAAAAATATGATGTAGATCTGAATAAATACTTTTAACGAAAATTGGTTTGGACGGGATCGAACCAGTAGTTTTTGAGATATAGCACATTTTCAACAACCGCAAACATAACTTTGTACTTCATACAAACACTATGAAAAACAAAGTAATATTTGCCGTCAACAAAATATTGTGATATTTGACTAAGTAGAAGTTAATGGATTCCCTAATTCAGTTAAAGTTGGCACGGAAACCTCAGTGCGCGAGTCCGACTCGCACTTGGCCGGTTTTTAATTTTTTAAGACGACACGCTATACATTGCGACCCATAGCTAAAATGAATAAAAATAATATTATTATTAGACAGACAACTAAAATAAATCATATATTCATGTTTCATACTAAGCGGGGCTTCCCTCACAAACAGAACTCTAAGTAGATCAAAAGTATTTGGTCGTAGTATAATTACCATTCCACGATACGAGCGTACGTATGTCGGGACGCGGCGAAAAATTGCAAGGGTCGTACCTCGACGGGCGCTCGCGCCCTACTGATCGGTGCCCGTTTTGCGCTTTGATATTTATACCAATGTTTACATCAATTTATTGACAAATTAATTTCTAATATTTGAAATATAACGATGCCAATCAATTCTCCAAAGAACGTTTTATGTATTGATCCAATGATATTTTAGTTATTTTAGTATATTTCAACAGAAAAACTACGATAAAATAAAGCGTTAATCTCAAAAACTTTACAATTTGTTTTATTCTTTTTCTCTCTGATGGCAAAATAATTCAAAAATCTGGTACAATAAGTAAAAAGTAAAACATATGTCCAATGATAACTATATTTGTCCAAGCTATTTTTATCCGCATTATTAACAGATTTAGTCTACGACAATTGAGTCTACGACAACTTTTCAGTGAAATGATTGTGGGAGATTGGCCACTGACAGTTAATCAAATTAGTTTTAGTAAATGTGTTACATAAACGATCATCGATTACCGTAATTTGTTCGTGGTTTGGGTAAAACCAAGTAGCTCGCGCGTCTAGTGCAGTGGTTGTGAACATTTTTACGTTTTATGAATGTTATATTGGAATGAATATTAGAGTCAAGCTTTTTTCGAATAAAAAATATTGTATTGTAAAAATAAAGTTTTTTGATATTCATTATTTTTGTTTCGCGATATATTTTTTTGGTCTCTGTTAGGTATTTATAATTATAAAGCGTTTTAATTATTTTGTTTTGTAAAATCTGAATTTGAGCCAATTTAGTTTTCGATGCGCTTGCCCAGATTTCTATAAGGTACATTAGTTGCGATTTTACTAGGGAGTTATAAATTGTCATTTTCAGTTTACGTGGAATGCATTGAATACTATTTCGAAGTAATCCACGAAAGATCAAAATCCTAAAATCAAAATTGATAAGTCTTTAATTTCGAAGTAATCAAAGACTTATCAATTTTGATTTTAGGTGGTCTATATGAGTATTCCAAGATAAATGGCGGTCCATGTACAAACCTAGATATTTTTCGCAGGGGTATATTATTTATTGTTAATGGCGCGTAAGGCGGGATTGGCTTGTTCCTTGCTCTAAACCAGATGTAACACGTTTTCGAGGTGTTTATTGTTAGTAAATTATACTGAAACCAGTTAAATAGTAAATTTAGGTCATGTTGTGCATGCGAAATTATTTTCTGTATAGACGAATCAAAATAAAAAAGGCAGGTATCGTCAGCGTAGAGGGTGAGATGTCCTCTTAGGTCCAGCTCCTGTATATTATTTATATATATCAGGAAAAGCAGTGGGCCCAAAATAGAACCCTGTGGAACTCCATACGATATAGGCATTTGGTCGCTCTGATATTGGTCTATTTTGACAACTTGTGACCTGTTTTCTAAGTAAGACGCGAACATCTGCAGTGCTTTTCCAGTAATTCCTACCATCTCCAATTTTTTTAAAAGCAATTTATGGCTAACGGTGTCAAACGCCTTTTTTAAATCAATAAAAATACCGAGTACTATTTTTTTGTCATCTATATTCTGTTTTATTTTAGTGATAAGATCTGTTGTCGCAGTTAGTGTATTTCTTTTTGACCTAAAGCCATACTGCCGTTCCGAAATTAAGTTGATACTTTTTAAATATATTTCTAGCCGCACATGTATAATTTTTTCCAAAATTTTTGACAACACCGGTAGCACAGATATTGGCCGGTAGTTACCGGGGTCTGATTTTAACCCTGATTTGTAGATTGGAGTGACTTTAGCGATTTTCATTGTATCTGGAAATATTCCATCATCCAATAGTTTATTAAAACATTCCGATAGTTTTTTTGATATATATTTTTTTATACACTTTATAACTTTGGTGCTTATTCCATCGATACCAATACTGCAGTTTTGGTCAAGGCTATAAATTATGTTTAAAATTTCTTTTTCATTACAGGGTTCGAAATGAGACATCTGAGCGATGGTTCTTACGGGTCGTGGTAATACGTGAATATCATTATCATGAAACTTACTGGGTATTTCATTTGCTAAAAGTGTCCCTATATTGGAGAAATAATCATTAAATACTTGGCAGATATCATGTGAATCTTTTATTTCCTTTGAATTAAATATTAATTTTGGAGGAGCACAGCTTTGTTTAAGTTTGTTAGTTGTAAGAGTGTTAACTAAGTTCCACATTTTCTTTGGGTCATTGCTACATTTTAAAAATTCCTTATGGTAATATGTTTTTTTTTGTGTTTTGTATCAATATTGCTACTTCAGATCTTTTTTTGTGAAATTCTTTCTTAATTGTTTCTGAATCTGGATTATTCTTAAATTTTGAGTACAAGTCATTTCTTCTATTAATTTCAAATAACACTTCTTTATTAATCCAGTCTTCTTTTGGTAAGTTAAGAATCTTAGTTCTGTTAACCTTACATTCAGCTGTACATTTTTTAGTTGTGTCTCTAGTTCTGCGTATTCCTTAATATTCTGTAGTTCCACTAGGTCCATTGTTTCATGCAGCTTAGAATAATTGATGGCTTTATAATGTGCGTAGCTTTTTGGGGGTGATTTGATGTTCTTTATTTCTAGATATAACTGTCGATGATCAGACAGCGGAGAGTCAACTAATATCATGTGAAAATTATCCGTATGTAAGTTTGTGCAAATGTGGTCTAGAATGGATTGTCTAGTTATGCATTCTCTAGTGTAGTGTTTTTTGTTAATTTTGTTGATTATTTTATGTCCTGTCTCTTTGAGTAATTGTTTGTACTTTTTAGTTTCTTTGTCTTTTACCTATAAATCAACATTAAAATCTCCAAAAATAATAGCTCTCTTTCTGTTTTCTAAATGTAATGCGTATTCTTCGAGAAAATCTTTAAAGTTAGTATGGCCAGGATTATATATGACTCCCACCTCAAGTCCGTATTTTTCCAATCGAATCCATAAACGATGGACCCCTATCCTCGTGTAAAAGTAACCGAAGATGGAAACATTCGCTGATATTCGGTTCAACGGTGTAAGTACACTCTACCTAATGTGTTTTTTCATTATTCTTGGCCAGCCATAAGCGAGTTATCCTTGTCACAAATTTGTTGTTTTTTCATACATTATAAAGGTACATATGGAAGGGTTTAAGCAAAAGCGTCAGCTTTACATAAAAATGGTGACCGACAGGTCTGCCTAGATTCGCTAGACTTTGAAGAAATATATTGTGAAATATAGTAACTAATTGGTACTATTGGGTACATATAGATGTATAAATAGAACCTCAGCCCATTAACCCTTCCAGCTCCAGAATACAAAAACCTAACACAAATCATAGCTTGTGTTACTATCGAATTGATTTTATCTTTAGGTATCATCCTGAAACTTATACATTTAGGACCTAATTGGTACTTGGGAAAATATATAATACATTTTGAAATATCAAAAACTATATTTTTAGATTTTAGATTGTTTTAGATTCGCCATATAACTTATTGTTTACTACTCGTTTTAAGTCATTTATATACTTCCGGCGAAATTCATTTCCCCCCTATTCAGGGCTTCGACGAATCTAACAAGCTTATTATCATGAAAAGCGGTCCACACCCGTTCTCGACTTATAAGTGGTGTACCTAACACGACTCTCTTTTATGGTTATAGAGTGTCCCAAAGAATAAGTTTCAAGCCAAAGCTCAGAAGTAGAGCATTATTAGGACTACCCGAAGCACCTCTGTGTATGTTCCGCGATTTTAGATAGTTTTCGAGTTATAATTTTATAATTTATATGTTTTCTATATTTTCATTTTTTAATAACGTTAAATTGGATGAATTTGGATTGGATGGAACTGACTGACCTTGGTAAAATTGAAAGTGAAATGTATTATTCTTTTGTTCTTTTGCATAAATTAAGCAATGTAAAGTCATCACCTTGGAACTTTTTACAACACGTGTTCTTAAATCATCGTAACATTGCCACGAATTAAGAAAGAAAGAAAGAAAATGCATTAATTTGACTCAAATAAAATTACATAAATTATATTAATAATACAAAAACAGGCGACTTGAGTCAAAGAGGCACCCGCTCAGCATAAGTCGTGGCAGCGGGACGCATACTACGACGCTGATTTTCAGCGGGTGCCTTAGTGGGTGGTAATAATTTGAAATATCACAAAATTAACAATAAAATATAAGTAACACAACATTTGATTATAAATAATATTATAGATGTGTATTAAATAATATAAAATATAAAATAAAATAAAAAAAGTTTGGTTTGGCTTTATTGCGGTGGCCATAGACAATGTTTTTATAATCTGTGGCGGTCGGCCATCATGCGCATTCCGACGACATACGAGTGAAACCGATAATAATGCCACGCCACCCAGCCACGTACAAGAATAGCAAACACGTTTTGTCGGACACGTTGGCATTAATTGATAGCAGTAATTGTGTTGTGTTAATGGCTACCAAATATTACACAAAAGAAATAATCGTATCATCCGGAACTGGTCAATGCAAAAGACTGCGACTCCACGCGTCACCGCCATGCACGATAACTATGCGTGCATAGTACGCGGACAGTTAAATTACGAAGAAGAACCCTGAACCCACGGCATGTAATTACCTATGTCTGGGTTTACGACCCCCTAGTTTGACGCGCATACCCCGTTGGTAAGTTAACCTGTGCTTTTCGTCTTCACATTGATTATGTAGTAAGTGCTGTTTAAGTTTTGATTTAAACGTTGATTTTACTTTCAGGGCGCGCAACGGCGGGGGCAGCGAGTTCCAACACCGTGTCGCAGCGAATTTGAAGGAGCCGCGGAATGCAACTGTGCGATGTCTTGGGGGGAACACGCTAGCACACTCCCTCCTTCCATGCCCATTCCCACCCCGTGCCCATGTCAAGTTCTCATGTAAGTAGCGTGGTCTCTTTGTCTTAATGACTTCAAACATTAGGCTTGCCAAGTGCAGTTTCCTACGAGCCTCCATTCGCAGCATGCTCGCAGCACTAATGTATGGAGAGACGTGAGTTCGAGGCGGGATATGATAGCAGAAGCGCACGCACGCATTTTGCACTCGCTGAATAAGCTTTTCCGACCTCGCCAGCAGTCAGGGACCATACACCGTATCGCAATAATTAAGCTTTGATAGTACAAGTGACTCGCAGAGTGCTTTTCTGATTGCCTCGCTCAGATATGGTCTTATTTTGTATAATAGCTTGAGTCGATAAAAACAGTTTCTCGTGCATTCTGCGATATGACTTTCAAATCTTAAATTACTATCAAAAAGCAGGCCCAGGTTTCTTGCTCTGTCAACCCTTTCCACTGGATCTCCATTTATGGTTATATTTATTGTATTCATGTGTAATTTTTGGATGTTTTTAGGTATTCCTATCATTAAAAATTTGGACTTTTTTGGGTTAAGCATGAAGCAGTTACTGTTACTCCACTTGCTTATCCTCTCCAGCTCATTGTTTACTGTCGTCACTGCGCTTCTACACTGCTCAGGGTCAAATGAGTAGTACAATTGCAGATCATCACTGCACTGTACTGTGGTGCTGAATGCACTGTGACACCATTTGCTCCAGTTATCTCCACATACTGCTGTCGCTGATATAGGTAGCTATGGAACCATTTTATGGCTCCGGAATCAAGTCCATAGTAAGTTAGCTTTGAGAGCAACAGAGGGATACTGATAGAGTCGAAGGCCCGTGAATAGTCTAGTAGGAGGAGGAGTGTCACATCCCCCCGATCCTGTGCAGACAGCAAGTCATCCACCACCTTTGCGAGTGCAGTTTCCGTTCCATGGCCCCTACGGAATCCAGATTGATGTTGAGGCAGCATGTCATTGTCCTCTCAGTATTTTGTCAACTGGTCACATACTATTCTCTCGAGCACTTTTGATAAGCAGGGTAGGATACTAATAGGACGAAGATCTTGCAATACCTCCGGTGGACTGGTCTTTGGTAGTGACCTGACTACTGCTACCTTCCAACTGTCGGGGAATTTATGTTCCACCAAAGATTGATTTACCATGGAGGTGATAGCATCCAGTGAATGCGGCAGCGTCAACAAGAGCATATCCAAAGAGATCTCATCAATCCCCTGAGTATTTGAGCGAAGTAGGTTAATGGTCTTCATTACTAGGTCACTGTTTACGGCTTGAAGAGAAAATATAGCCTGATCACTAAACCTATGTAATTCATAATAAGTGAGTTGTGATAAAGTGACATTTTCACAGCCAGGTGCGTCCAGAAAATGTGCATTTATGAGGTTAGGATCAGTGAAATGTGGTGGTAGTTCCAAAGGCATCTTTTTATCAGGAAGTATTGAAGTCTTGAGATTTTTCCATAATCTTTTTGGCTCTTTAAGGTGATTATTTATGTGTATTTCGAAGAAACTAACCTTCTCCCTCTCTATAGCTTCCTATGTGTTTCATTATCGTGTACCTGTCTTTAAGAGATGCGGTGCCATATTGTTTGAATTGGTTGAAATATCTGTCCCTAATACGCATCATTTCCTTAATAGTGCCCGTGATCCAAGGGTGTGGAGGATTTATGAATTTTCTAGTTTTTGTGGGAGCATGCAAATCAAACAATCCCCGGACGCACAATGTGAAGGCATGGACAAGATTATTGATGCCCACTCCGTGTGGTCTCTCGAAGAAGTTCCAATCGATTGCAGAGAGGTCTTTGTCAAAGTAGCTGGTACATCGGTACACACCACATCTATCAGAGTGCTGCTGTGGTCAGTAAAATGAGTTGGCTCCTTTACCAGTTGTACCAAATTCAGTGTTTGCGTGAACTGAGTAAACGCTCTGTACTTAGGGCAACTCTCCACCAGCTGGTCAATGTTGAAATCTCCTACAAGTATGATACCATCAGCCCCCCCAAAAGATATCACAGATTCAGTGACTGCATCGAGAAAGACCCCCACATTCTGCCATGGAGGTTTGTAAGCCGTTCCCACAATAACCATTCTGTTTTGCACACGTAGGGAGATCCACATTTGTTGCACTGCAGCCTCAGTGTTAGGGTGCTGGCATATTCGAGAATTAGTACCTCTGCGAATGTAGAAGCCGACACCCCCCCCACGATCCTTAGGTATGCAACTAGGTCTAGGTATGTGTTTAAGTTGAAACCCTGGTAGCCGGGGAGCACGGCAGTCGTCCTGGTCCTCCATCCATGTTTCTACCGCCACCAGGAGCTCCTCATGTTTCGTCCCCAGAGAACCCGCATTGAATAGTCCAACTACAAGGTTTTTTAACCTGCCGCCTGTGTCATAGGTGAGTTAAATAAAAACCAATAGTATATACTGTTATTGATCAAGTTGATAATACATTAAATAAATGACATTAACAGATTAATATTAATTAGATTTACAATGTTGTTATCATTTAAATGGATTTGAGGAAAAATAATATAAAATATAGGGTAAATTAAATATTTGCTATTAATTATTATCAACACTACCAGAAAAATAATAATAATATGTGTTCTTACTATTTTTAGGTTGGCATGACACACAGATTGAAACAAAGGCGACCACTTAGCAGCATCAATAATGCGATTCAAAAATTTCATTTCTAAATTACATACAACAGACAGTAAGAAAAAAGGTAACAGACCTTCTCTTTTGAAGACAACAATATTACATTTTGCTTTTACCTTTCGTTCTTTACTTAAGCATTGTCCTGTTACAGTGCCTGGTTTCGCCGTGTCAGCACTAAAGCACGGTGGAGAAAACCCGCTCGAGGTCACCCGTCGTCCGGATCTGGTAGACCTGCGCCCCGTCACCCTTGCGGGCATAAATGCGGCCCCGTCGCGTCCAAGTGTACCTCCACTGCAGCCGTCGGCCCTCCTAACGCACCCGGTGAAAAAGCTGACGGTTGGAGCGCGTCAGGCGCTCGTTGACGAAGACTCTGCCTCCGCCCTCCGCCGTCAGGCCGCGGCGCACGCGCGCAGCGCGCAGCAGCTCGTCGCGCAGCTGGCGGCGCGCCAGGCGCACCACGACGCGGCGCGCGCGGGCCCCGCCCCCCTCCGCCGGGGGCGCGCCCACGCGCTCCGCGAACACCACGTCGCGCTCCTCCAGCGGCACGCCCAGGCGCCCGGCTAGCACCAGCACGGCGTGCATGACGCTCTCCCCCTTCTGCTCCGGGAGCTGGCCGATCTCGAGGTCGGACAGCAGCGCCTCCTGCTCCCGGTCGTTGAGCTCGAGCTTGAGCTCCGCGACGGTCCGCTCCAGCCCCGCGACGACGCCCGCCTCGGCGTCCGGGTCGGCCTCCGCTCGGCGCCGGTCCGCGGCGTCTAGCCTGTACTCTACGGCGTCGATGCGCGCCCCGACGGCGACGCCGGCGGTGCTGGCGGCCATTTCGATTGCACGGACACGCTCCTCGACGTCACTTAAACGTGCCTCGCAGCGGACAACCCTGCCGGAGAACGCTAGCACATCATCGCGAAGAGCATCGATCCTGGACTGGGTCGCTTTCGCCTCCGCTCGCATCTCTTCCCTGAATTGGCGCATTCCACCACGAACAGCTGAAAGTCGGTTAGCTCAACGGACATATTGAATGCAGTGTCATCGAGCATAGACGCGTCCATCTCTACCGGCCTGGATGCCCCGCGTCGCAGGGTAACTCCGTCTTCACGTCCGACGTCCGCAGCACGCACTGGAGTGTTAGTGTTGTCACCCTTGGGCCGCTTACTCTTGCATGTAACGCAACTCCAGGCGGCCCTGTGCTCTCCCGTTAAGGTGTTGTAGAAGCGCTGTTCCGACACACCCGCGCACTCCAGATCGTAGTGCATCTGGCATAGACTGCAAGTGAGGAACCGACGGTGGTCTATTTCCTGCCTGCAGCCACTGCAGCATCTACGGTCGCAGACGTCATCCAAGCGCGGCATTTCAACAGCGGAAAAAACACTGTCGCGGCGATATATTTTGGAAGTGATAATGTGTGTTATGTTTGCACTTCACTTGCACTTGTGTTTGTTGTGATTTAATGTACTTATTAATCTGTTTTGAATATTAAATATGAGGAGCAAAAATAAGGTATGTCTTTACTCTACCCACTCGTAACACAATTACGTAAAATGAACTCTGTAGTGGTCAATCCTCCATAGATTTGAACCTGAGCCGATGTATTCGATGATCCCTAAAATGTTGTGATTTATACTATTGAGAAATATTATATGAGGAACATCGTTATTGCATATTGACTGAACGATCTTATCCTTTTGCATACATTTTGGCAACATTTCGTAATTATTGTTCTCTTTGCATATCTTATATTGCATAAGCTGTTTCAAAGAGGGTATGTCTTGGCTGTTAATATGAAGACCAATGTATGGGATCTTTATTTTAATGTTATAACTTGTAAGTAACTCATTTGAACATGACTCGTTTAAATCGGCGCTATAAATTATGCCAATCAATATGCTTTCAAAAATGAATGTCACGCTGCATATACAACTTATGTGAGTAACGTTGTTGTATTCTTTTTCGTGAAATACTGTGCCAAAATATCAATCCGGTAGCGATATAGGTTCAGTTCGGGTGTCGTTAGCATTACTTATTATTAGTTTTATGAATTTGCAGAATAAATCATCCACATTGTTAATGACCGTAGTCAATGATTTATAACCGTATACAACAGTTGCATTAGGCAACTGTGTCAAAAGCGCATGTGTATACTACTACAGTGTCTGCTTCCAGTACCGTTACCATGAGTTTACTCAATAGCGACAACGGTTTTACTCGCTGGCGACGATGTAACTTTTGTATGGAAATTTTTTGTTCTGTCAGTGACCGCTAGAGGCGCTGTTCAATTTTTTATAGACTTTTTTTTCGTTGTCACAAGCGAGTAAAATCGTCATTAAGTCATGGTAACGGTACTGTCAGCGTTTCATTTTGATTAGCTAAAAGTGGTATTTTCTTCACGATTTTGTTGGCGGATACATTTGAAGGGGCCTTTTCTTATCGTGCCAGCCACTTTTAATTTTCAATAAATAAAGGATCTTGACTAAATGTTGATTCTTCTTTGAGTTCAGTTTTTTGTTTTTGTAACTTAGAACCAATTGCTTTACTCAAACCTGAGTATGTAATCAAATAAAGTCGTCAGCTCGTAATCTCTGTCCTTTGGTATGTAAATTCAAATGATATAGTTTTACGTATTTAATTTTATTCCTCTATGATCTCATTTGAAAATAAAGGCACAGTATTTCCAAAATTGTAAATGTCTAACATAGTGTTACTCCAAAGTGGCAGTCGGGTCATTAAAATAATTAATCAACTTAATTTAACACTTTTTTTTTGTTTTTCAAATGATAGAAAATTAGGAAATTATAGCACATAAACAGGTTTACTGGAAATTAGTCCGGATCTCTTTATAGGGAGCTCGAATCTTTTGTGATAATAATGATTCAAAATCCAACCTGTTTGGAGCTAATTGCATTTCTAAGTTTTTTTTATAACCAGATTTCTTACTTGAAAATTACTTAAAAAACAGTGCTTAATTAAATTACTTTTACTTTATTCCGTTTTGTGAGAGTTGTCACTCCGGTCCTTCCGAATCTAAATCCGCCGTGAGTTTTGTAAATGGCATTCTGTAAACACGTTTGATTACTCGCGCAACCCTTGCGAGTGCGGGAGAGAGCTAAACTAAACTGACCTTGAAATATAGTATGGGTGACGTTTTAATTGGCGTTCTGTAAGGTAAACTCATCATCACTTCGCAGTTCACATAGCACTCGTACACGAGTTCAAATGTCAAATAAAATGTTCTAAATAAATCGTTTTTAAATGAATATGTGCTAAATCTACTTTTCAGACGTGTTTGTTATGTGAATGAGTGTAATAAAAACAAAAGAAAGTTATTTTTACTGAAAACTACTAATCAAATATGGATGTCGTCAACAAATGATAGTCTTCTGAATAAATGGCTAGAAGTGGCTTAATTTTATCAAAATCTATTCAAAACTTTACCTACCTACTAAGATATTTTTGTTTAAAAAATTACTACATAATCCTGTCTAACTTTCACTTGTATTACTATTCTTCAGACAAGATATATGAAATGAAGCTGCTGTAGTAAATAAATGAAACCATTTATTATGTGCAATTTATTTAAATAACTCCCGTTAAAAAAATCTTCGCATTGCAAATTCAGTTTCAGCTTTGGATTTGTTTGTTGGATTGTAGAACTTCTCTATGGGATATTTAATGGTATTTTTTTGTTCTTGTCTTAGGAAACATAGATGGTTCGGTTTATCATCAGGATAAAGGAGGCACAAAACATGAACCAGTATGTGTGACGCTGAAAAAAAAGAAATTATTACAACAACAAACATGCACAAGATATTCATGCCCACATTAAGGGTTCTAACTTAAAAATAAAGCCTAAGATTATCCTTAAATGTAACAAACTGATTTATCTACCCTAAATTAGTTTATACACTTATAGAATAATATTTTCATACGAAATTTGCAAATCATGTAATATATATAGCAGGACTAGCAGGTATAAAAACTATCCAAAAACAAATTAATGATTAGAAAGGTAATTAGGTCGTAATAACATATACTATAGACAAGACAAATATAAAAAGATCCGTTTTATTATTATTTTAACATTGGCTCCAAATGTCAGCGAAGACATAATTTGGTGGCCCATGGAGGGAAAATAAGAAATTCGTCGCAATTCGCAACAAAAAACAAGCCATCGTCATCGTCACGTCGAGAAAAGGAAGACGAAAACCGTTACAACACAAAAACCGAAGAGAATCAGCAGCTGAGTACTATCGTCGGTCAGGGGAGCAGCTAAAGCTTCACACCACGCCAGCCTGCACATTTCATCAGATAAGTGTCCAAAAATCCATAATCATCAACCTTCCTTATCCTAAACCAAGGGAGCATTTAAGTATTACGTAACGCATTTTTTGAAGATTATAGACTCCCCCTCCCCCCCCCCCCCCCTTGTAACGCAATGTAACGTTATTCTGTACCCCCCTCCCCCTCCCCTATCTCTAAACGTTACGTAACACTTAAGTGACCATTGTTACCCTAAAGTTATGTTATAGTTTTTGTCCGTGGTATAGTTTTAATTGATTTTGCGGTAATCATATTAAATAAAACAAGAGATTTTCAATCGCAACATCTGCATATTTTCGGCTTTACATACACACAATTGTTTTTCTCAATCATTTCTATCCTATTATAGCTTTTTTACTAATAAACTCTTAAAATACATAACATGTCTATTTTCAGCTTTGGGAATGCTATTATAAACAGAAACCGAACTGAAATAAAACATTATAATCAAAAAAAATTCGTATTCTCAACAAAAATAATCAACTATTAACCAAGTATCTTAGTAGGTCTATAAAAAGTCAGCATGAGAGCCTTTATAGTCCAAAAACAGATGATTATACAAATCTCCCTGTTTTGAGAACATTGCAGTACGAACACTACGAACTTACTTTAATTATACCGTCTAGAGCAACGTGCTTTTTCATAAACTGAAACGAATACTAACTACAAAAACAACATTAAATGACGTTCAATACAATCTAGGGATTTCCGGTGTTACATAGTAAAAATGGAACCTTTCTTTTAACTTACCTCCTGCGATAGTTTAAGGTTTTTATGGCATTCTTTAAAAGTCATAAAAGTCATTTATTTACAAATAGGCCCACTGGGGGCACTTTTACACGTCCCAATATAAACCCTACCACAGCTTCGGGACAATTGTGGGCTAGTGCTGAGAAGAAGCTGCGCAAGAAACTCAGTCACTATTGTCAATGCCTCTTTTCAAAAGGTTTACAATGTTTGTAGTGATCATGCAAGTCCATACATTATTATCTTTAAATAATCATCTACTTTATAATACGTGTTCTGGTAGTTTATTGAAAAAAATTATACCTTTCCCCATGAAAGAATTACCAACCTTTCGAAGCCTCAATTGTGGAATAGCAAGCTTATCCTTATTCCTTGTATTATATTTGTGTATATCACTATTTTTCGTGAATGAATGTAATTTTTTCCGTACATACATTAAATTTTCGTAAATATACTGAGAGGCTAGAGTTAATATTCTAATTTCTTTAAACACCTCTCGTAAGGAATCTTGAGGTTTAAGATTATAAATAGCGCTCGCACGGCTCTTTTTTGCAACACAAAAATTGTTTCTACATCAGCAGCCGCGCCCAACAGTAAAATACCGTAGGACATCAAGCTATGGAAATAACTAAAAAAAACTAACCTAGCTGTTTCTACATCAGTCAAACGTCTAATCTTCCTTACAGCAAAAGCAGCTGAGCTTAGTTTCCCTGACAAGGCCTATATATGAGGACCCCATTGTAGTTTGGAGTCTAAAGTGATTCCCAAGAATGTTTTGGAGTCGATAATAATAATAATAATAATAATCATTTATTTCAGATAAATTACATCAATTACCTTAAACAAAAAATAATACATGCTTAGTATTAAATAAAATTAAATTAAAATTAAATTAAATTAAAATAGAGTTGATTATAAGAATTAAAAATTAACAAGGTTTAAAAATTAAAAATTAAAAATTCACAAAATCATAATAAAATTAAAAGTCCAAATCGTGATTAAAATTAAAAAATAAGTTTAATTGAAATATGAAATAAAATAAATCAATGTCATAATTAAATGCACAATAAAATAAAACGAATTATCGAAAACGTTATCTAAAATAAAATAATAATAATCATTTAAAGAGAAGGATCAGCGGGGCGGGTAAGGTCCCGGGATCACTCTCTGTACAAAACAACGCCAAATTGGCGATGTATACCTATCCGCCAAGGTCCTTAGAATGCTGTTGCGACTGTCTCGAATTCTAATAATCAGCGACACCGTTTTTTTGCGGATGATAGCGTTGAAACCATCTGTTTGGTATTCCGCAAACATTCCCGACGCACTACAAAAACGAGGCAGCTCCAACATCATTCTAAAGATGTTATTGTACTGTATGCGAAGGGTCTCCAGCGATCTTTTAGTGTGTGTGATCCACAGATTTCCCGTGTACATACTCTGGCAATATGCTTTAAAAAGCGTAATCTTTACTTGCTCAGTACAACGGGAGAATCTACGAGTCAACATGTTACCTCTAACCGCCAAAGCCCTACGCTCCCTCTCAATATCAGCATCGTCTTTGAGGTCGCTAGTAATAATATGTCCTAGGTATTTGAATTTAGCGACGCGTTTAATGTTCAAACCATTAAGGGTGATATTTCCAGAGTATTCAGGACGTTTACCAGCGGCCTCAAAGACCATGTACTCAGTTTTACTAACATTGTATTTGAGTCCATGCTCGGCCGCAAACCTTTCACACACTCTCATCATTTCTACGAGACCGCCCGCCGTCGGGCTAAGCAGCACCATGTCGTCCGCGTAGCTTATGTTATTTATACTGACACCATCCACCTGACATCCGACACGCATGCTGCTAAGCTCCACGATGAGATCGTCCATGTACACGTTGAAGAGCTTGGGAGATGATAATCCCCCCTGTCTCACGCCGCACTCCAACGCATACGCTTCAGAAAGAGAGTCAGCCCATCTCACAACATTGGTTTGGTTAGCATACCAGTACTTAAATATATTCAGAATTCCAGCCGGTATACCTCTGTCACCCAGCTTACCCCACAGCACATCATATGATACAAGATCAAAGGCCTTGGAGAGGTCCAGAAAACAGGCGTACACCGGCGTTCTGCGATCTGTGTAATAACGGACGGCATGCTTAACACTCACGAAAGCACTTTCAGTAGATAGTCCGGGTCGAAACCCGAACTGAGCGTCGTGCAGATTTAAATGATTTTGCAAGCAAGAGTCGAGCAGACCGTCTAATACCCTCGCAATAATTGTTGCTAGTGAGATGGGCCGGTAGTTACTCTTGTCCGATACATCTCCTGTCCTATTCTTTACAATGGGCACCACAATTGTTTTCATAAGGTCGTGTGGTAGATGTGAGTGACTTATGCACAGTGCAAAAAACATAGACAGTACCCTCGGCAGGTGCACCCCAGCATGTCTCAAATGTTCAACACTGAGCCCATCATGCCCAGGAGATTTCCCACCCGTCATTTTCTTTAGCATCTGCCTGACTTGCTTAGCCGTAAAGTGTATAGGCGGTTCACCTCCCAAACAATCGGGTACAGAGTCTAAAGACGCAGTCGAAGGGCCAAGCGGTGAGCGCACCCCGAAATGGTCCTTAAACATATTTGCAATATCAGTAGGCACACTAATCCCGTCCACACTCAACGGAAGACCAGGCCTACTGTCTTGTTTTCCCTTAGCTTTCCAAAATTTCCCAAAATTGTTTGTTGATCTATGTTTAGCCAATATATCCATTTTTAACTGGTCTTGGTTATTTTGGCACCACTTTAGACGACTTTTGAAAATTCTACGTGTCTTACACGTTTCATCATAAACATTGCCAGAGGTTGGTCGATTAAATAGAACCAATGTACTGTTGTACATATTGTAATATGTGTAATAAATTGAGTACCTTAATATATTTAGTATTCATCGGATCCACATTAACATTTTCATCACATTATCTTTGTTTTTCCATGCTTTCATCCAAAGATTGCTGGTTCGTTTGCTGTAAACACGAACATAAGAGTTAATCATAGATTCTATCTACCATAACGGAGTTCGTATTTTCTCCCTAAAAAGTCGTACTGTAGACATTAAACTATAGGCATTACCTGCCTTTCTACTCTTCTTATTACTATTACTCTGTATTTTTGGATTATTGATGTTTTCTAATCCTTTTTGAACAATATTTATTGTGAATCTAAAAATGTCAAACTTTCAAAGCTCTGTTATTCTACTTTTCTTTACATAATACTGTAAAAATAGCTGTGTTTTACCTTTGTTTGCAATTTTCCTTTAATTTGCATTGGGTGATGATTCGTTTTCCTGTATTTTCGTAATTTGCTTGATTTGTGACAGTATTTTTATCTTTATTGACGTGGTTGTTATGACAAATTGGCGCCCAACTTTTAGTCTTCAGTCTTCCCTCTTTCTTTCTTTTCTTACATCTCATTCTTTTCATCTTCTATCTTTTTCTAAATTCAAAAACAACACTTTATCTAGTGTTCTTTACCTTTTCACCCTCTTTACCTTATTTTTTCTAAATTCAAAAATAACACTTTATCTAGTGTTCTTTACCTTTTCACCCTCTTTACCTTATTTTTTCTAAATTCAAAAACAACACTTTATCTAGTGTTCTTTACCTTTTCACCCTCTTTACCTTATTTTTCTAAATTCAAAAATAACACTTTATCTAGTGTTCTTTACCTTTTCACCCTCTTTACCTTTTCACCCTCTTTACCTTTTCACCCTCTTTACCTTGTCACCCTCTTTACCTTATCACCCTCTTTGGCTATCTCTTTTGGATAACATATTATTAACTCCTTCACTATCTTCATATCTTAACCCCTTCACTATCATCTCATATCATCTTAAATCTTAACACCTTAACTATCATCTCAGAACTTAACCCCTTGAAACTCGGAGATAGTAAAATTTTGTTTTAGTTAACTTAACTTGAGAATTATTAACTTAACTAAATCTACCTTAATTGGTCGTAAGTTAACTTTGTTCTTTTAACTTAACTTTGATTTAAATAACTGTTCTCTAATTAACTTAACTTGAGAATTATTACCTTAACTAAATCTACCTTAATTGGTCTTAAGTTAACTTTGTTCTTTTAACTTAACTTTGATTTAAATAACTGTTCTCTAATTAACTTAACTTGAGAAAATTAACTTAACTAAATCTTTCTTAATTGATTTAACTTTGACTTAACTTTAAATTGTTTACCAACTTTACTTTGATAACTCTTATTTTTCTTAAACTCTATTTTTACTCTCCGATTTTCTTTCTCAACCTATATCTTCACTAATTCACTTTAATCACTATTTGAAGAGGAATTAAGGTACTCAATTTTATTTTTAACTTTTTTTTAACTTTTTAATTTTTTAACTTTTTAACTTAAGGGACTCTAAATCCCTTACGTTAACTCGGGAGGCTCTAAACCTCTTCTCTTTACTTAAGGGACTCTAAATCCCTTACGTTAACTCGGGAGGCTCTAAACCTCTTCTCTTTACTTAAGGGACTCTAAACCCCTTAGTACTAACTAGTACGTTCTTTTGAGCGGTTGATTACTCGTTAAATAAGCCTTAGGTCCGAGCGGTTGATTACTCGTTAAATAAGCCTTAGATTGGAGCGGTTGATTACTCCTTACGTAGGCCTAGAATCAAACTTTTTTTTTTCCATCTATGGAGCGGTTGACAACTCCTTAAATAAGCCTGTCGTTATTGAGGAATTCTTTTCTAGAGTGGCAGTCATTGAATGTGAACTCCACCCTTACGGTATGAAGATGATAGAATGCTAGAAGAAGAATAAATATTTTTATGTAAGGTTGTATATTAGGCGAAATAGATTCCTAGGTTTTCTTTAGGTCTTCTTTTAAAAAATTTTCTCTAAGTCGAAAATTTTTCTGGGGTTGTGGGGGAAATGTACTGTTGTACATATTGTAATATGTGTAATAAATTGAGTACCTTAATATATTTAGTATTCATCGGATCCACATTAACATTTTCATCACATTATCTTTGTTTTTCCATGCTTTCATCCAAAGATTGCTGGTTCGTTTGCTGTAAACACGAACATAAGAGTTAATCATAGATTCTATCTACCATAACGCAGTTCGTATTTTCTCCCTAAAAAGTCGTACTGTAGACATTAAACTATAGGCATTACCTGCCTTTCTACTCTTCTTATTACTATTACTCTGTATTTTTGGATTATTGATGTTTTCTAATCCTTTTTGAACAATATTTATTGTGAATCTAAAAATGTCAAACTTTCAAAGCTCTGTTATTCTACTTTTCTTTACATAATACTGTAAAAATAGCTGTGTTTTACCTTTGTTTGCAATTTTCCTTTAATTTGCATTGGGTGATGATTCGTTTTCCTGTATTTTCGTAATTTGCTTGATTTGTGACAGTATTTTTATCTTTATTGACGTGGTTGTTATGACAATATCTTTCAAAGTCTGACAACTTCTATCAAAGTTTATTACTTTTTCGGGTTTAATCCTCTGTAAACCACCAGTATTCATGTTCTATTTTTGAACCTACCTTGATCTAAATTTGAACGGCCCCGGCCCCCTATATAAGCTTAATTTTTTTTCATTCTATTCATTCGATTCCGAGTTCTAAGCTCGAACAGTTCTATTACACTCCAATAAATAAATTCTCTACATCTTCCCTCAAGAAGTCTTGAAGAACCGCCGGTGACTACTGAAACACCTCCTCACGCTAGGGGAGGGACCGGACACCGGAGGAGTACCCAAGCACATTGACTGCAGTAACACCTCCTCGCTCTAGGGGAGGGACCTGTCTCCTTCTCGGAAGAGGATCCGAGACCAAGTACTTCTGGCACTCCAACTGATCATAACATTTTCTATATAGTACCCGTTACCCTCATTACTGCACATCGGCGTCTCTGCTCTTCACGGCGCCTGTCACCGCTGCACATCGGCGTCACTGCTCTTCACGGCCCTTGTCACCGCTGCACATCGGCGTCACTGCTCTTCACAGCGCCTGTCACCGCTGCACATCGGCGTCGCTGCTACCTCCGCTGTGTCGGCCCTGCACTCCGACGCCGCCCTTTGCTGCCCCAGGACAATACTTATTGAAGATTTGAAGATACTTACTCACGCCCACTGCACTTTACTTACATTCATACAGACATCACCTCATCTCATTTTTCGGTACTGTATTCTTTTTGTTGTAATATAAATTCTATTCCCTCTTCTACCTCTTTCTTTTACCTTCTTCTACTTCTCCACATTTGTCGCTTCACGACACCCAAACATTGTAATTTAGCCTGGCCACCGCATGAGCTTCACGGACATGCCTATTCCAACCACACAATTGCTTTTTCTGATTACATTTAGAGCCGCGCCCCCCCTCCCGAATCCACCGCCGCGTCGCACAATATTTGCACTATACTACTACAAATACAAATACAAATATATTTATTTGCCATTAAGTAGGGTGCAATACATGTAAATGCGGTCTTATGTCAGAGAAACAGTGCAATGACCTACTTAGCCATATAAAAACAGCATGCAAATATTCAGGAATTAATAATACTAGTTTTACATGTTATTTATCAATATGAATTAAGTACAAGTAAATAGCAACAATGTCAACAGTTCCATTATGGTCCTTTGTGCTTTAAAAACTCATCAATACTATAAAATGCATTATCCATCAACCATTTACGTAATGAAGTTTTAAAAGCGTTTAATTCAAGTTCTTTAATTCTCATTGGTATTTTATTGTAAATAGTTTTGCACATTGTGTATGAGTTATTCTGAAATCTCTCAGTTTTTGGGACTACATCTAATACTAATCTATTACAATTTCGAGTTGATCTTGTATACAAATCCTTCGCTTGCTTAAACTTCCAAATATTTTGTTTGACAAACACACCTACTTCAAATATATAAAGACATGGTAAGGGTAGTATATGAAGTGATTTGAAATAAGGTAGGCATGATATATCTGGCGCTATGTTGCATATTGCTCTTATACAACGTTTTTGGGCTGTAAATAGTTTTTTTATATCAGAGCCATTTCCCCATATTATTAATCCGTACCTTAAGACTGACTCAACATAGGCATAATAAGCAGTAATTGCAGTACTAATATTTGAAACTTTAGCTAATTTGTAAAGAGCAAAAGCAAACCCATTTATCTTGTTGCGAGCCTTTTCTATTTGGTCCTTCCAACTTAGTTTTGAATCTAATATTAAGCCTAGAAATGTTGCTTTGTCAGCGTTCCGAAGAATTTGTCCATGATAATTGATGTCAATGGATTTATTTTTAAAATTATTAAAATTAATAAGATTTGTTTTAGATATATTTATTTTAAGATTATTTTTGTCAAGCCACTCAATTACTGATGTCAACGTATTTATAATGTCATTTATGTGATGTTCTAATGAAAATGATTTATCTGTGCTAACTATAATAGATACATCATCAGCAAAAATAATGGTTTTTTGTTTTGATATATTTGGCAAGTCATTTATATACAATATAAATAATAATGGGCCAAGCACGCTTCCTTGCGGAACCCCGTACTTATTATATTTTTTATCTGATTTATATACCTGAGCTGTAGAATTTGAGTCAATTTGCGTTATTTCCACATATTGCGATCTATTTGTCAGGTAAGATTTTAGCCAATTTAGTGCAGGTCCCCTTATGCCACTACGTTCAAGTTTAGATAGCAAGATATCAAAAGAGACACAGTCGAAAGCTTTGGACATGTCAAGTAATACTACAGTCGTATAATTATACATATTTGTACTTTGCATAACCTCGTTAACTAAGTCAAATGCCGCGTGAGTTGTAGATTTATTTTTTTGGAATCCATATTGATATTGTTTTATGATGTCAAAATTGTTAAAAAAGTTTGTCAGTTGATCATGCATGACTCTTTCGAAGATCTTGGATAGTATAGGTAGAAGCGCTATCGGTCTGTAATTAGTAACATCTCGTTTATCACCCTTTTTAAACAGTGGTTTCACGATTGAAACTTTTAGTTTTTGAGGAAATTGTCCTGTCTGTAATGACAGGTTTACTAAAAAAGTCAACACTTGACTAAGTTCATCTTTACACAATTTAATAACATTTGTGCTTATATCATCGTAACCTACTGATTGTGTATTTTTTAGTGATACTATAACTTTTTTTATGTATTCTTCGTCAACTGGTTTTAAAAAAATACTGTTTAGTAAGTGGGTCTTTACTGTGTTTTCCTCTGTATTATTGTTTACCTTATAGCCTTCATTTATAAAATAATTATTAAATGTCGAGGCGATACTCGCAGGTTCTGTAAATTCTTTGTCGTTAAATATTATGTTATTTATGCAGTTCGTGGCATTTGAACCACTCGTTTCTTTTTTTATGACCGTCCAAGTGGCTTTACATATATTTTTACTTTTTGTTACAAATTTTTGATTAGCAATTCTTTTGGATAGGTTTATACACTTTTTAAACAATTTGGTATAGGTCATGTATTTTGATCTATTCTCGTTACATTTTGTCGAATAATATTTATAACGGAGTGTTTTCTTTATTATGCTACTTCTTTTAAGACCTTTTGTCATCCATTGTGGCTCAGGCGAGGGATTGCATCTCGTTTTTTCACACGGAAAACAAAGATTATAAATTAGAAGCAACATGTCATAGAATTCATCGAAAGCATGATTCAGATCACCTTGGTCATAAACGTTGGAGAACGAAAGACTACCAATGTGATTTTTAAATTTTTGAAGATTTTCAACTGAGTAACATTTCTTATAGGTAAAAACGGAATCTGGTATTTTATTTTTGTGCTTGACTTCAAATTTTAAAACTTGTGCCGTATCGTGGTCAGACAACCACAACGTTAAGACAGAGCCAGTCGCATTGTCAATACTACTTGCAATATGGTCAAGACATGCGGTACCTCGTGTGGGTACATTTACATGCAATTTTAAATTATATTTGATAAATATGTTTTTAAGTCTTTCGCTATTTGGACTATTTATAAGAATATTAATATTTAAGTCTCCGGCTATTATTAATTTATGTTTTGGGAATTTAAGCAAACACTTGTTCAAGAGCAAGTCAAGTTTATCAAGAAAGTTACTATGTCTTTTTTGATGGAATTCTGTAAATGCACACAACTATAATACCATTTGCGATTAAATTTATTGAACAACACTCACAATGACGCGCTATACTAAGGTTGTCTAGGCATGTAACTTTTTTGCATTCTAAACCCTTTTTTATTAAAATGCAAGATCCGCCTCTTTTTGTATCCCTTGAGTAGTTTGAGGCGAGTTTAAAGTTATTAATTCAGCCTACCCATAGCATACCCTTCGCGCACCTTGCGCGCACGTTCACGCACAATAAATGTCATGCATTTCGTACTGCCAAATTTAGTTCGTTTCACGTCCGATAAAGGCGCTTTCAGGTTCCCATACAAATGATTACGGTACTGTACATATACTTTGACGCAATTTATTCGTGATTGGGGTACAGGTTCAAGGTTACTAGATTTTTCCTTGTTTACCTGTTCATCGAACCATTTCATAAAATCGTTACTATCGTTTTCTGATTCCTCATCAGAAACTACATTATTGGTTCTAAAAACTGGATTTCGACAATTTTAATATTTTTACAAATATGTTTGAGATTACTTTTTGCCAATTCAATGTTATCGTTAGTAAAATAGAATTTCGTGACACAATTTTTTATTCAAGACACTATAACTTCTTGAATTGTGGTAAAATCTTCGCATGATTTTATAAATAGTATTGAACGACTATACAAAATATATTTCTTTCATCTACATCTGTAAAATATTTATAAACATTCTTGATAAAGTGGCTTGTATCTAACCGAATACATGAATTGGGTAAATTTTTGCCCAAATTTTTATTTCCAATTCAGCATGAGAATTGTGCGAAAAAAAATATACAATATATATAATCCTTGACAGTTTCAAATGGAGTAAATGATTTTACTATTGCTGCTTGTAGTGCTGCTGACTCGTCTGCAACTATTTTAGTTGGAGGGGCAAGACTAGTATCTTTGAAATATTGTAACCAACGAAAAATTGAATCTGCGCTATGGAAATCAGTAACAGCTACAGATTTTAAACCATACCTGTTAGCAGTTAATAATAAGATTATATAAAATTATAACGTATTTGTTAAATTAACCCTTCCAGGAAGAGTGATTGTCAGGAAAAATGCTCCCAGTGGCATCTAGTGTCCAGGTGATGTTTGATTAATTCTCACTATATCGACACCCGCATCGAACAAGGCAGTAAATTAAATTCAGTAACTTTTTACGGTAAGCCAAAATCTGAAAATGATAAGTTTGATTATATTTTCAAAAGAAGTCTAAGATTTGCTGCAAAAAGAGTCAATAATTAATTAAAAAAGTTTAAATACTTTATTTTGATACAGATGTGTCCCAAAATAAACTTTAAGAAGCAGTGATATCAACAGTTACAACCCACCGTTTTGGACTACTTTACTTTACTTTACTAGATACAACCTTGTCACCGTTTTGGTGCCAAGGTTGTATCTAGTAAAGTAAAAAAGTAAAGTAAAGTATCTAGTATCTAGCTTATTTACAACCTTGTCAGTATTGAGAGGTAAGTAGTAACAGCCGGTTTCTGAATTGAGCATTTGACGTTGAGAACAACTTAAGCTCGACTGAAGTATGACTCAAAAGTATTTCTGTTTCTGAATTAAGTTTAAGGGTAATTTAAGCATTTGAGGTTAAGAATTCTCAACTTTGACATCAGCTGGTGCCAAACTCGAAATTTGCGTTGCACAACACTACTGACAGTACTCAAAGCTTGCTCACTATGAACTTAAGCGTCTGGCAGCTAAGCGACCCAATGAGGGTACTTAAGTCCTAATTAAATTCAAATTTGGGACAATTTGCAAATTTTGCGACCAGCGTAATTGGGGCAGGCTATAGCTGTAATAGATCAAGCTGCAACAGGTGATGAGGAAGTGCAGGCAAAACGCCATTATAATTCAAAGTTAAATTAATCTCAAAATATACTATAATTCTGACAAAGTTATATTAATTACAAATATACAAAGGTGAACACAAGTAACAGTAAAAAGGATTGGTACACTGGTTAGGGTATGCGATCCGGTCCATACAAGATTGCCTGCATCCGGCCAATTTTGTATGGACCGGACCGCAGAACGCAACTTTTTCCAACTCCTTCTTTATATCTAAAGTATATTTTTCTTAATAATTTCACTGTATTATTTTTAAAATCAGATTTGAAATGGTGTTTATTATTATTTTTTACTACAGGAACACTATAATTTTCCTTCTCTTCCTGTGTGTAGTTGGGACATCTTTTTTTTCTTTGTGGTTTCCATTTCATTAACTTTGAAACTATTTCTACTTTGAGAAAGAGGTCAATCGTCGAATCGTAATCTGCTGGGCAGCGTTCAGGAAACTGCGCAAGAGCGTCTTCTCGTCTGAATAACCTCAGTGTCTGAATACGAAAGTCTTCAACCAGTGTGTGTTAACAGTGATGTCATACGGATCCGAAACGTGGTCTCTAACTATGGGCCTCATAAAGAAGCTCAGAATCACATAACGAGAGATAGAGAGGGATATGCTCGGTGTTTCTCTACGAAATCGAATCAGAAACGAGGAGATACGTAGGAGAACTAAGGTAACGGACATATCCCTAGAATTAGTAAGCTCAAGTGGCAGTGGGCAGGGCACATAGCGCGAAGAACTGATGGCCGTTGGGGCGGAAAGTTGAAAGTTCTAGATTGGAGACCTTTCGATCAAAAGCGCAGCGTGGGATGTCCAGCGACAAGATGGTCCAACGACCTTGTTTAGAACGCGGGATCACACTGGATGCAGACCGCTTATGATCGGTTGCAGTGGAAAACCGTGGGGTAGGTCTATGATCAGCAGTGAACGTCCTTTGGCTGATAATGATGATAATACTGAATGAACTTATAAACTTTTCAATCATAAAACATTGCAGGAAATCAATCTTTATCAAGTTTGAGTATGACATTGACATTGATTGATTGACAAAAGACATTCCGTTCTCGGCAGTCGTTCGCAATATAATTTTAAGAATTTAATAACAATGTAGAATAGTGTCTATTTAACTTAAAATCTTATTCCCAAACTGATGCTTTTAGAAATATATAACTGACATAATGAAATCCAGTATTTATTAATGCCTATAATGAAACCAAATCTCTTTATAAATAAAAACCGGTAAAATCGATTGTTTTTACTTGTAACGGAACGTTGCAGTATAATCAAGGATAAAACTCAGTTGAATGTGGTTTGAGACAATCTAAAATTTACGAATGAAACGTAGGAAATTTAAGTACTCATCAACTATTAGAGCAGATCTCAACAGATTTTTCACTCAAATGCTCAAATCAGAAACCGGCTGTAAGTAACTTAAATGTAAAACAAAAAAGTAAAACCCATGTTTTTTTGTATATAATAAAAATTACAGTTTTTCGTTTCAAATTAATTTGAATCATCTGCATCATCTTGCTTGTTAGACTTACTTTATACTTATTTTTTTGTAATAATCATGATACTGAACGGGGATTGCATTCGTATTACCTAAATGCATGATATCTTTATATTTTAACAAAGGGAATTTGGAATAATTTCCTTATAAGCAATGATAAGATCGGTGGGATATGTGAAAGGTACAATTCGTTTTCTGTTTTTTCAATGCGATCTGGTTTGTTACAGAAGTCAATCAAAATAACATCTTTCGTATACAACTCATACCTAATCTGTATTATATTGGAATCTTTGCAAAATATTATGTGACTTACATCAGTCCATTTAATTTTGGAGTTGTCAGTACTGAAATCCGTGTTTGGTAAACTATTCATTAACATTTTGAAATCAAATATGTCGTTTTGATTGACTTCAAATACAACATAAGGTTAACCTGTTATTTTCGCACACCGTACAAGCATTACCCATTGATACGGTACATAGATTATTTGGTTTTCTTTTATTTTCTCAATCACACTGTGCATAGAATCGCCTTCATTTTGCGTATGGCCAACTTCAAAATAAATCTCGGCAATGTCAATATTATATTTTTGAGCAGCATACGCAAACATGGCAAAAATTATGCGATTTTCATTTTGACCTCCACAATTGTCAGAGAAGATTTTTTAATTCATTGTTTGACTTTCATTTCAATAAAAGCAATATACACGTCTGCTTAATTTCATTAGGTCCCTTTTTTCCAATAGTTTCATTCCACATGTAACAGAACCCTACATTTTTTCTAATATCAAAGATTGTAAAGTTGTACACAGCTAGCTTCCTTCTGCAATAGAACGCCGATACATCGGACATGAGTGTTATATTTTTTTTTTGCAAATCATACGAAGCAAGAAGAAATTCATGGTTTTCTGTGACTTACTTAAATTCTTTTTTTATTTCACACGACACAAATTTCGAAGCAAGGTGCAAACTATGTTTCTTGCTGTCAACGATTTTTTGACATAAATATCGGAAGCTAAGCAAAGGTCTTTTTTGGACGGAAAAATCCAATGTTGTACTCATTGTAGGAAATATCGCGATATTGCCTTTCTGTAGCTTTTAACTCCGGCAAATAATTCATAACTACGTACCATTCTTGGTACAGCCTAGAAAGACGAGGAAACGTCAAGTTCTACTCGAAATATTTTTTCGTGGTTTTTGCTCGAACATAGTGAGACTCATCAAAATGTATTTGATACTCGTATATGTGTTCTCTTACATTGCTTTTTAATCCCTCAGTAATCTTATTTGGGTGGTTTTGGCAGTTTTTTCCACGTTGGTCTTCTAATCAAAATGTATTGGAGATACGTGTTCTCTTACACTGCTCTTTAATTCCTTAGTAATCTTATTTGGGTGGTATTGGCAGTTTTTTCCACGTTGGTCTTCTAATGATAAACAGTCATCTCAATTTTTTGTCAATCTTCTTGAACATAGTGGTGACCCATTTATCAGAAATACCCAATGTATTTAAAAACATCACTTTGCAGACAACTATCTTCTCTCCATCAATAACAAAATGGTAACAATAAGTCCAGTAGCGTCATGGTGTTGCTATTTTATTTATTAAAACAGTTTTTTTCGTAACCCGTTCCAAACTACAGGACAAGTATTGCACTTGATAAATGAGGTTTCCTGTACTCCAGAAACTTATTAAAAAATCCACTCGCTTGTCTTCAAGTATTCTGTCTTGACACTTTTTAGTACAGTTTTATTTGCAAGTTGGCCCATCGTTTTAGCTTTAATCAGTTCTCCTCTCTGGTTAACAAACTCTTCTCCTCGATTCTTTTTTACTATTATAAAATTTTCTTTCCAATTTGCAGGATCTCTGTGTCTTTTTCGACCTGGATTTGTTATTTTTGGCATATTTCATTTTTTCCCTTTACTTTGTTTAGATGAAGCTCCATTGGCATCATGTGAACTAGAGTTATTGAAATCAAATGTAGTATTTTGTTGAAGTTACAGTTGCAATATCATCATAGCTCTGAAGCAAGTTTGTCGATAAATCTGTTGATTTATTCTCATTACACTGGAATTTCCGCTTTGGGTTTCATTTGGTAATTCATATGCAGAATTATCAGAAGAGAATGGTTCAGAAGATGTGTCACTGAACTGCTCAGGTTTTGTGATTGATGAACGTTTTCTTGTTAACCTCTTAAATTCATACAAATCTTTAGAAGTATCCAAAAAAACGTAGATGGGCCTGGATTCATAGAAAAATCTTCTAAAGAGATTGATGAGTTCTCCGTTATAGTTTCATGGCTTGTACCTGGCTCCTTGGTGTATCAATAACCCCAACCTTTTGGTGTTATTAAATCGCTTTCCTCGTTTGTCATCATAAGGTGCAGTAGTTCCATTTTCGTTTCCTTAAACAAATATCATAATGTAATGTATCAAAAATACCTATGCACTTATGTTGTCTATGTAGTCACCCTCAGCCTATGTAAATATGCAAAAATGACACCATGTAATAAGTCTAAAGATCAGTACCTACATTAACGAATTTTTACTTCTTGAACTCAATATACCTAGATTAATAATATAAAATACCTGTTGAAGTTATAAAATTCAATGTTCCTTCTTGGTATAGATCATAGACTAGAAGTCTATTAATGACAGACACCGGTCTATGATTGTCATTAAAGAAAACCGTTGTGCTGGACGTTTCGTGAGGTCGTGTAATTTCTAATTGTTGTATGTGTTTACTGAAATATAATTTCTCTTACTACAAACATTGCATTTTGACCTCTCGTCTACAATACCTACGTGACAGAATATTGGTCAAGCACGAGGGGAACTATCAGCCACAGAGAGTTTCATTACCCACCCATCCCCTGACTTCGACTCATCAGATCAACTCGATGATTAAAAACAATATTGTATAAAAATGCTAAGTTTCGTATCAATACGACTATTAGAAACAGGTAAAAATAGCTAAAAAGTTTATTACATTGTTTGTTACCTACGAGCAGTTAGGTACTAACTATAAATACTAAGTGAAAATTAAAAAAAGAAAAAAATAAATATGCGCCAGACAACACACCAATTGTCATGGTCTCGAAGTAAGGCAAAAACACCGTTGTGTTACGAGCATAAAATTATTATCCCTTTGGAATAGAACGACAAAAGCGAGATGTCACTAGCAGCAAACTGTGTGATAAAAAGAGATGGGTAGCAGAACCATTTTTGTCAGATGTCAAACAGTTGACCGCCTTGCAGAAGCTCGCTGAAAATTACGTGCATTTGATTTTTTATATTTAAAAGTGAAATTGTGCATATTTTGGAGAAATAATGCATCTGAAACATGGTGACTTGATCGGTGATTGATTGTTATGCATTACAGCAGCATAACCCCAACAAATAATTATTTAACAGGTAGATTAGTCCAAATCGAAGCCTCTTAATATACGACTTATATTTACCAATGCGCTTCAAATTTAAAGAACGCAGTTTGATTATTCTATTCTACAAACGTTAATTTACGTAAAAAATAAAGACAGAATAACACAGGGAATGTATATCGACGAATATTTTGTATAATGAAATAACGTTTAGTTTTACACTAGAGCTGCATGTTCAATATTTTGTGTCGACTGTTTATCATGCAGTAAACTACTATATTTAACTTAGGAACATTGATATAAATCACCTGATCAAAAGTTTATCTCATTTAAAGCTACAAATGTTACTTACTTATGTTAGTAACTGACATCTTAAATTCGTTTGACAGCTTTTACTTGTCCTTCTATTCCGATAGGAATATTAATTTTATGGTTACGAGTATGTACCAGACAACGATATTAACTTTGTCAAGACGGTCGTCTAAAAATGCTTTATTATGATAGGAATTTAACTAGACAAATAATTGTTTTTTTTTTACACACCTAAGCAACTTAAAGTAAACACAAACTATCCACATGCATTTTTTTATTATTAATACGAGTATTTATCATTACCATCACTATCAGCGAAAGCGCATTAAGTCCACCAATTGTACATAAATCATAACTTTTTTAAAGTAGAACATAAGTAAAATGTTGAACAAAGGTAAAAGTACTAGCCGTGACCTGCCTTCAACTAGGACGTCCAATGATACTCGTAAAAACACAATACAACTCAGTCTAATAAAAAAAAGGTTAAAAAACCCAACAAAACAAAGGATTCAGAGGAGAAAGGAGACCGATGATCATGAATTATCCTGAATGATCATCGGTCAGATATGATTTGAATCAATTTTTAATATATAGTGGCACTTCGCAGGCGTCACAATAAAATGTCGTTTTAGTAGTTTTCCTGCCTTCGCGAAGGCAAACTACACAAAGTTTGCTGAAACTTTGGTTGTATGATGCCATGCTGCTCTCAGTTTGTTCTAGTAGAGCGTAGGTTGAGCGTTCTGCAGTGCTGTCGGTGAGAAGATCTACTACTAGCAATCTCAAACTGGCTACCTTGTGGACATTTTGAATGATTTTTCTGAAGAATGGAATAGGCTAGTTAAAGAAGATAAGCTAGATAATTGTGTGATTTTTGTGTCAATGACTGCAGAAGGGTTCGGAAGCTCAGGGTGTCAAAGCGGTAGAAGAAACATGACATGTAGGGATCATGGATTTTCGTTTCTTGCAATAATGTCGTCTCTTTTGAGCGGAAACTTTTTTACCCGAAACTTTTTTGACCGAATATATTGTCTAGTCTGCCTTTCCAGAGAGTTGAGCTCTCATCAATACAAATACATTTGTCCGGAATATAATTATTTTGATTTCTGAAATTTACCGACTATATTCTTTTATGGGTCGCAAGCGGTGTATTCGGCCATGGCTCATGCTTTCTAGCGATCCTAGTGCCGGATAGATCGGTGTCGTTTATTGCGGGGTCAGAATCTACGAAATAAAGAGCGCGGGTCAGATTTTTATAATGATTACGGGTGAATATTCGGCGTTAGACTTCGGTTGTTAATATATGGTCAACTGAGAAGCTGCTTATAATATAATAGTTGGCATTCGGATGATGCCAGGCATTATCCAAAATTCGAACAAGTACAAGATTTTGACGGTGTTCGTTGGATATCATTCAGACTGGAAGGCAGCAGACAATTTTTTTGTTGCGAACTGGTTCGTTTCGTCACAATATGCCCTAAGACATCATCGTCCTAACAGGAACGAAAAGTATCATAGGCCGAACTGTGGTTCTGAACCGAACTAGTAAGCTCTTGAACAAAAATTTCTTCGTTACTATGAAAGGACTCCAATCAAAGCGGTTGTGCTGATCATCCAGCCGAGAGAGATTCAATCCGTCACTAGCGTCTAAAAACGGCTCATCCGTCTCATCATCATCGGTATCATTCTCACTCTAACTAGCCCTTGCCTCTCTTTTCATAACAACATTCCTTGCTAATGTGAGGAACTCAGTGGGAACATCTTCGCCGGTGGATCAAATTTCATTAAGGGGATGTACCACTTACCACTGAATACCTCAGCGTGAACGCAAGCTGACGGCTAGTCGCCCACCTGTACGCTAACCCTTTAATATTGACTAAAAATTCACGTCACATTTTCTATCAGAAATAATCAGGATAGTGTTTCTACTAATTGGTCCAATCTCACTGCTAATGTTCCTCAGGGTGGTGTACTTTCCCCTCTTCTGTTTTCGACAGGCGGCTGGCAGTGCTGTGAGGCGTGGGAGGGAGTGAGGTTATTTACTTTCTCTTTCTTGCGCTAAACCTGTGTGCGAATGAATAGACGCGTCGCAGGGCATACTACATGGTCAATTAAATCTCTTCGTCGAAGTCAGGACAATTTGGATCGAACTTCACTAAAGGTAAGTTCGTTTGATCATCCAATTGTACGTTTTCAGCAAACGACATGTGTTTCTACCATAGTTGGTACGATGAGTAGGCATGCTAAAAAGTGGTGTATTTCTTATGCGGTACTTGGGTGTGCAAAACTTTATTCCTTCAAGTAGGTTAGGGTTGTAGAGATGACGTGTAACTGCGTGTGTGTGTGTGCGTGTAGGCAGAATTGAGTATGTAGGGAAACGAGTGACCAACACAAATATCGATTTCATAGTGATTTATTATTACACAAAGTACATGATTCATAATTATATTGCATTGGTGCCTATAAACTAGGTCATATTAGATCAATGACTCGTGACGCTACATTACACCCCTCTTTGAGAAAAAAAAACTTACAAACTTCTCATATTATAACACTAATCAAAACAATTTTATAACAATATTAATAGTAGACAACAAAACCTAAGAAAAAAACTAATTATCAAAAAATTAATACAGTTTTTATTCAATAAAATTAATGGTACATCAATTGATAATACGATAGTCATTAAAAATAATATTGTACCTTATTTATTAATCTACTTATAGTTTAACGACACGTCACACTACACTATCACTGCACTTTGAGTTTTAAGTTCACTTAAGTTCAGGGCACAAATGCGGGGTTTACTTGTTGCTGGGGCGGCGTTGACCTCGGTGCCACCACTGCAGGCATCGTTGTTGTCGTAACTGACGTCATCGGAATGTTGCTCGACGCCAGCTTGCCCAGGTCGTTGACTATGGCCCTGCGACTTCGCTTGATACATCTTCTTACTAGGAAGTATATCGTCATGATGGAGAATATGAAAATGACTGTTCCCATCGTCATCTCAGCCATTGTTGCTCTGCTTGTAGCCTGAGCGCTCCCGCCGCTCGCGGTGGCTTGTCCTTGGGACAACACGATGTCTTCCTTTGATGAATAGCTGCCCATGGTCGTATTTACAGATGTTTTTTGCTTTTAAGTTGAATGCGAAATGACTTTCACCTTCGTATTTCTGAAATATAAAATTATGATTAAGTGCAAAAACGAACAACGGGCCTCACTACTCGACCTGATTTTGTAACACGCGGCGATGCCATTTGATTTTTGCGTCGTCGCTATGCAATTCGGTGCAGTTATGTGCAGACGAGGCGTTACTTGTTTCATTGCCCTCTTGAACTATGAACGCTGGCTTCAATCGATCAACTGTTACCTCGCATGTTCTGTTTCGCAATTGTATTTTAAAATACTTTTCATTCCTTTCCAAAACAAGATAAGGACCTTCATATGGTGCTACTAACGGCTTTTTTACGGCGTCAATTCTGACAAATACATATTTACATGTATTCATGTCCTTATAGATGAATGTGTCTTTTGTTGAATTTCTATAATTTGGCGCTGGCTTGATGTTTTGGATAGCTCTCTGCAATTTTTTAACAAATAAATTAGGTGTTAAGGTATTATCTCGTTTATTGGTTTCAAAAATATACCAGGTATTCGTATGTTACTTCCGTAAACCATTTGTGCTGGGCTGACATCATAATCTTGTCGTACCGCTGCTCGTAATCCTAATAAAACAGAAGGTAATTCACGTGACCAGTCTGTTGAGTTACCACGTGATATTATTGCTGTTTTCATCATCCTGTGCCATCTTTCTACCATTCCGTTGGCTTGAGGGTGATAACTGGTAGTTCTAATTTTCTGTATGCCCATTAGTTTTGCTAATGAAGTAAATAAATTTGATTCAAACTTTCATCATTGATCGGTTGTTATCCTTGACGGACATCCGAACCTCGCAATCCAACTGTCATACAGCGCTTTGGCTACTACTTCTGCTGTTACTTCCGGTACTGGTACCGCTTCCGGCCATCGGGTAAAACGATCTATAAATGTTATCATATATCTGTTATTATTTGATATTAGCAACGGTCCGACTATGTCTATGTGGACATGTTCAAATCGGTCTGATTCTGGAAATTGCATGATTGGTGCTTTGTTATGTCGAATGATTTTAGATTTCTGACACTGTATACACTGTTTTGCCCAATTACCTACATCTTGGTTCATTTCAGGCCAAAAGTAGTGTTTTTGAATCAGTTTTCTTGAACTTCTAATGCCCGGGTGCGTTATGTTATGTAACATACTGAATATTCGTTTTCTAAATATGCTCGGTATGTAAGATCGAATTTCGTTTGTTGACACTTCGCAATATAGTTCCTTATTGTTAGGCAAACTTATCTTTTTCCATTTCAAATTATTTTGTTCTAATCATCATCATCATCATCATTATCAGCCAAAGGACGTCCACTGCTGAACATAGGCCTCCCCCACGGATTTCCACAGCGACCGATCACTAGCGGTCTGCATCCAGTTTGATCCTGCGATCTTTATAAGGTCGTCTGTCCATCTAGTTGGTGGACGTCCCACGCTGCGTCTCTGGTCGAAGGGTCTCCAATCTAGAACTTTCCTGCCCCAACGGCCATCAGTTCTTCGCGCTATGTGCCCTGCCCATTGCCACTTAAGCTTACTCTCAAGTTTCTCAAGATTCTCAAGGCTATGTCCGTTACCTTAGTTCTTCTACGTATCTCCTCATTTCTGATTCGATCCCGTAGAGAAACACCCAGCATAGCCCTTTCCATCGCTCGTTGTGTGATTTTGAGTTTCATAATAAGGCCCATAGTAAGAGACCATGTTTCGGATCCGTATGTCATCACTGGTAATACACACTGGTTGAAGACTTTCGTCTTCAGACACTGAGGTAGATGAGATGAGAAGACACTCTTGCGCAATTTCCCGAACGCTGCCCAGCCGAGTTGGATTCGTCGATTGACCTCTATAGACCTCGAAGTTGGACCTACCCAATCGGATCACTTGTCCCAGGTAGACGTACTCGTCTACAACTTCGAGAGTTGAGTTCCCAACGGATACTGGAGTGGGTACGACAAGGGAGTTCGACATAATTTTCGAAAGGGAAAGAATTCGCAGAAATCCTGTCCGAAAGCAAAATATTTTATCTCGGGAGATGAAGATAGCACCCAGAACCATGTCGCGTATTTTTAAAGATGACTTAGGACTTGCAGCCTATAAGAGACGCACTGGTCATTTTTGACTGATAATTTAAAAAAGAATAGGTAAAAAATAGGTTAAAAAATAGGCTGGTAAAATCGAAAAAAAACTATTTATGTTTATGGATGGGAAAATCTTTGCAATTGAGCAACATTTTAACAAACAAAATGACCGTATTTATGCTGAAACCTCTAAGGAAGCTTCCCACTTAGTTAGCAGAGTGCAACGTGGGCATTACCCGACTTCAATGATGGTTTGTTGGGGTGTTAGCTATTAAGGAGTGACTGAGCCATATTCTTGTGAATAAGGTATCAAAACATCGGCACAAGTGTATGAAGATACCATTCTTGAGAAGGTAGTTAAGCCCCCTAACAACGCCATGTTCAATAACCAAGCATGGTCTTTCCAACAAGACTCGGCGCCGGGTCATATAGCTTGGTCCACGCAGTCTTGGTTAGAAGCGAACGTTTCGGACTTCATCAGAGCTGAAAACTGGCCGTCGTCTAGTCCCCATCTTAATCCGCTGGATTATGATTTATGGTCAGTTTTAGAGAGTACGGCTTGCTCTAAACGCCATGAGAATTTGGAGTCCCTAAAACAAGCCATACGATTGGCAGTGAAGAATTTTCTCATGGAAAGAGTGCGTGCTTCTATTAATAACTGTCCTCAACGTTTAAAGGACTGTATTGCAGCCAATGGAGGCCACTTCGAATAAGCTTTTTATATTTTTAATTGTTTGATATTTATGTATAAAAGTAACACACTGTCAAAGTAATTAATAATTTTTGCATTAAATAAAATATTTTTTCTTTCTGACAACATTTATGGCAAGACTAGGTATTTTATCGAAAACCTCCTCCTTCCTCTTTTCATAAAGGAGGTTTCGTCTTTCAGCTACCTTGGATGCATGCATGATTCGTAGCGATAACCGCCTTGAGACGATGCCGATGGCTTCGCGCATTGCCAGAGCAGCTGCCGTTTACGGAGGTTTGAGTCTTAGAGTTTGAAACTCACACGATCTTCAACTAAAACCAAGCTGGCTTTCTTTTAATCTTGTATCAACGTTACAACGATGTCTTAAAAATGCACCTCACTGATTGCTGCATATCACCAGAAAAGTGGGAATGGCTCGCATTGCAAAGACTTGAGTGCCGACAAAGTATCCGGAAAGATGTCGAAAAGTTAAAAGAAAATCGCCTTGAAGACCTGGAAAAACGTCGTCACGTAAAGAAAATGCGACCGAAGCGTACGTACGGAGGTACGTTTATGCAAGAAACAACCTCGGTGGATTATATTGTATCGAATGCAGCCGCATATTCAAAACAAAATTCGGGTTTGCTATCCACATTCGTGCGTACGCCAGGAGGCAACCCAAAAGTGTCACTGTCGACGGACACGTTGAGAAAGAAATCATCATCATCATTTAATTGATAGGTGACTTTAAGTTTATCTGTCAGATCAAACCTTATTTTTCATTAAATCATTTTTTGTTTTTTTCCTCTATAGTAAATACACCTTTCATTTGATGTTGCTCAGGCCCTCGCCTCGCCTTTGCTTTTTGCCCTCGTCTCGCCTTTGTTGATGTCACGGTTATGCAAAAACTTACTTTACGGCTTTACGTTTTAAATACTTTTTGCATTTATAACCATGACGCACTTCACCCGATTCACGACATCGCTTTGGACGTCGCCTGACATACATACAACAGATTACTAAAATAATATATTGTCTTGAACCATAATTCAGATAAATTATTTATTCTTACAAGCAATGGCTAGCATAACAACCATGATTTTGCTCTTGGTAGCAGCCAAACAGAATGACGACGCAGAACGTCGTAAATATGCCGACGAAATACGGGTTGCTTCGGGGAGCATCATGCTCCGGGATATAGATTTTGTGCAAAAATACCGCCTGACCGAGGATTTACTCCAAATGCTGAAGGTGCATTCAGCATCTTTAGTATCGGAAAATCTTCGTGCGGGCAGTATAACAAATCGGATGAAGGTACGTGGATTCTTTATAAAACTTACATGTTTTGAATAAATTGGCAAGATGCTTTTGTAAAGTGCTTGATAAACTCTTACTTACCTACTTTACTAAGCAGAATGCTAAGCAACTGATCTACTCGTAACTATGCCGAGTCAGTCATCCTCTTGTTGTATTTGTTAGTCATAAAACCCCCGAATTCATATAAACAGGTTATTTTAAGAATGGGCTTGCGCTGCTCATATTTTCCTTATACTTTTATCATAAATTTAAATGATAAATCAAAAATCTGGAAGACCTGACAGGTATTTTTTGGAAAAGATCCGACGGTCTGGTCCCATTTCCACTTGCTGGACCGGTGAATTCGCTGAAATCCAGCTCCCCGACAGTGGAGTTCACATTACACCATATACAAAAAAAACGGACAGCCAAGTATTCGGGCGAGGCTACGTAACTAAAGTTTTTGCGTTTATATCCATGCTATATTTTTTTACTTTACTCAAAACAAGCGATCCAAATGCGTTTTGCTTTACCATTTGGGGCAATGGTGATCGAACAAAGTAAGGCCGCTGCCTCAAATTTTGCGGACAGCAGCATGGCGGCGGCGGTGGCGCGGGAGAGGCAGGGTCTTATGTGGACCGGTTCTCGAAAACAGCGGCGCGAGAGCAGACATCAAGCGTCGCCGCCGCTGGCGCCCCGCTGCCCGCTGAATTCGAGGCTGATTCCTTAAACCGCCTAAGAGCGAGTCAGACTTAAGCACGAAGGCTTCTGTACCATTAACTATGTAATCAAATAACATCGAGTAAAAAAGGGCAAAAAATTAACACTTGTTTTATAAATACTATTCCAAGGAGGATCGCATAACTCACCCCTCTAAGTGACTCACCCCACTTTGGGATATTAATTCTTAACCCACATACCTATTCGTCGGAAAGTTTCGTGGAATAAATACTATCCCAAAGAGGATCGCATAACTCACCCCTCTAAGTAACTCATCCCACTTTGGGATATTAATTCTTTACCCACATACTCGTTGGTACCTATTCTTCCGAAAGTTTAATGGAATAAATTTTATCCCAAAGAGGATCGCATAACTCACCCCTCTAAGTGACTCACCCCACTTTGGGATGTTATTTTATCGATAAAATTTAGATTACGTGTGGATGAAGGCTCGGAACAATCCAAAACATACGGAATACCGTTAAAATATTGCCAACTCTCATAACTTTTAACTCTTATGTACTTTGATTTTATTTTTCCTATTATAATTATAATTATATGCTACTGCTGTGATTTTTTAAATGTATGTACTTAATACCGTTTAGTTGGCAGTCGGTGGGGACATGGGATACTAACAAATAATTGTCTTTTTATTAAAACAATGTTACGGAAACAAGTCACTTTATCGAAAAATGATGTGAGAAAACTCATAACCGAAAAACATATAGAATTATTAAATCGTTGTTGTTTGAACATTTGTTATGCAGAAGTAAATAACATGAATTATAACAGTATCAAATAAAATCTGTTTAAAAATCATGTCATGATACAAATATTATTATTTTTAATAATTTTTTTATAGAACGTGGTTAAAAACATTTTTTTTTGGCACAGACTATAAATGAATGAACTACATACATAATTCGCGCATGAATACCAGGGCCCCTGCAAGGTCACTCTGATGGTACTGTGAATTTCATCCGTCTTGAACGTGCGTATAACACTGGATTTGATTCCTTGTATCTTGTATATACAAGAAAAAAGTAAAAGTATTAAATGCAAATTTAAGCAGATTTGTTGAAAAATTCCGCATGCCGGGCGTCATTGGTTGTGTGGATGGCACCTTAATCACGATGGTGCGGTCAACCGTTCACGAAGAACGCTATTACTGCCGAAAGGGATACCACGCCCGCAATGTTCTGATTGTATGATTATACATGTTTTAACAAAGGCTTAACAAAGTCTTACTTAGCCTTAGTACACTCAAACAAATCGCGTGTAACCAAAATATGCTAAAAGTCATAAAGAAGTCATAAAAGGCGTTTATTGTTACATATAGACCCACTGGGCGTACTTATACACGTCCCAACATATACCGTAGCTTTTGATTAAAAAAAGATCTGAAAACAGTACCCACATCAACTCCTAGGGTCCCGTCGTCCAAATACCAAAAGTTGATTTTGAATTTATTTTTTTAATAATCGGATTTATTGCCAAACTAAAAATTGTAGGCTCAAGGGGATCCTTGTTGACGACCTACTTCCGAAGACAATTCGTTAGAACGATATAACAATTTTGTGGGGTCCGCGTAACTGAGAAAAAGATAATTGTATATTTCCGGTATATGTTGTTTTATTAATGTCAGCAAGGTATCCCTATTTACTGAATTGAATGCATTTTTAACATCAATTTGAGCAACACGTCAGGCTGTCCATAAGTTAGGAAAGAGCGTAGGGCATTAACAGCTGACTCACGCCCTCCTTTTACACCGAAGCCTAACTGTACGGGTTAAAATTCCGAATTTAATTTTGGTAAAATATGCCAAACAGCAATTTTTGAGGGCTGACATCGTAGTGTTGACCCAACAGCGATTCTCACCCCTCCGTCCTTTTTAGTGAGGGCAATGAGGTTCGCGCCGAAGAGAATGGGAACAATTTCGGAATTGACATTACCGGAATACATAAAGTTGATTGATTTAGTGATCGAATTTATGAGTGCTCGCCTGCATCGCCCACAGAATGCGATGTTTAGTCTTTCAAATGTTGGGGTGAGATTCCATATAAACCTGCAGCCGAACCTGGTTTAAAAGATAAAATAGCATCCGTATCATCTTTGATTTGAATTTGGTGGCATGTTGGCCCTGCTGTTGGTGGGTTAAGAAAATATGGGTTCACTGGAGCTGGAGGATGTTTTGTCCGTAAAGCCTGAAGGGTGTCAGGGGTATCTGGTGATAGCACGTCGTTGGAGATCAAAAAGCGAGCAGCACCTTCAAGATCTCTGTCACAGATTTTGTTTTCGATCAATTTGTTGCGATTACGAGAGTTGTTACGATGTTTGATTAGAGGTGCGGGTGTAGGCGAGGAGCTTACAGCACAGTTATTCTTAATCTTTTGTGTCAAGAAAATATTCATTTCATCAGTTTTTATTACATGTAGTGTGCTGTATGAAAATAAAAATAGGCTCTGCCAATCTTGAGTAGGATTGCTTATGTAACATTTATGGATTAATTGTGACAATGTTGCAACGGTTATGCGAGCTCCTCGAGGGATTGTTTTGACTATGAGTATAGTATTTTTAAAATGGCTTAGATATGTATGGAAAGGAGTTGGATCGTTGGCTACCGAAGTAGGCGCACTCGGGATAATGGGATGGATGACTAAAGGTAAACAGTTTTAGCTAATTCATTTCCTGTGTTTTGGTAGTGTGTATGTTGAGTCCTTTCAACGATTTGAATGACTTGTTGCACCGTGTACATGTATAGGTCCCATTCGACGTGCCATCACAAAATTGGGTCATGAACTGCATTCACAATGGTTACATACGTTCAAGAAAAATATATACTTAAAAACAAATTTAAAAACACAACAAAGTTACCTTAAATGTACACTGAAGTCATATGACGGAGGGATGCTTGTTCTGGTAACAAGACGTATGCGTCGTTACGTAGGTGCGTCACAGGATAGACTTTTAATTGGACGCTGCAGTAGAAGATGCCTAGCAACGCATTTCGTTGCTAGGACATCCGACGGCGGCCTTAGCAACCGCGACTTGAAAATGTCACACGCGCTAACGAAGATTCTAAATACTGAACAGGCACTTTGGTGGGAACAACAATAAAATCCCCATGCGCACTTAAGGAAAATATGTTCATAAGTGTTTCTATTGAGGTCTGAGTCGTCAGCAAATTTAACTGGTTTAAAAATAACTATTTAAAGTGACCTGAGCCTGCTTGTCCTGTTGACATTCTTTTTCTAAATAAATTATATAAAACAATAGTGATGTACAGTGTTCAGAGAACATAATATGCAGTGAGTTACAAGGTCGCCTTTATACACATAATAAATGCACATTAATATAAACTTAAATAATAACTTTAACGGTAACAGTGCATTGATACACAATAGTATTGGTAATAAGAATATATTTCAACGCATTGCATCTCTATCTGGCGAGATATATTAACAAAGCAGCAGTAAGTAGCAACATGATAGTTATTTTTATACTAAACAGTTAGCAAATTAAGGCAAAATGATACAATATATATATCCAGTACAACTGAAATTGCAACACGTAAATTAAAATACTATAAATTATCCAAAATAATGTAGCGCATCCCAATAAAAAACAAAAATCTAAGTTAAGATCGATAGACTTTTAAAAATAAAATATTTCAATAGAATATATTATTTTAAGGCAAGGTCTAGTAATACCGTATTTTGTAGAAAAATAATATAGGTAAAAAGAAGTTAAGCAAATACCTGCCACCATCAACGGCTCAAACAAAATCGTGACTAAAATTCGCCTCAAGTCACCTTCAGAGCGCAGCCTGTGGCGCGGCTTACCGTCATCCTGACGTATAAAGATTTTACCCTCACGCGTTCAAACGTACTTGAAACTATGAGTACGGGCGAGCTCCCTCGCTTTTTGATATAATGCTTGGTAAGTCGCTCGTTGACGTAGAATGGGCGCGGTGGACTCAACAAAGGTAGACCCTCGGTGGTTACACCTCGACGCACGCGCGCGGTCCGCAGCAGAGCGTCACGAGTAGAACGGCGGGTCAGGCGTACCGATATGGGCCTTGGGCGGGCAGGGCCGTCACCTCGCACCGCCGGCCGCGGCGGGCCCGCTCTTTCCGCACTCGTCACATCTCATTTTTTTCGCGAGAGCGACTACAACATGCTTGCTGTTCTCGTTAGCCTCCTCCGGACACCCAGCTATTTCCAGGTCGTTGAGCAGTAGCACTTGGTCGTGGTCACGATGTATGTCTGCGTGCAGATCTGCTATTGTGTTTTCGAGAGCTGCGAATTTTGGATGATTAATGCCCTGGTTCTCCAGTTTCTGCACCCTAGTCTCCAACTGCTCTATCCGACTTTTCAGTGTCTCAATTGTCTCTGTCAGCTTAGTAATAGTCAGGCGCAAACTTCTCATCTCGACCCTAATCTAACCGCTCATAAAAGATTTTAACATAGCGACCATATCGCTGGAATGGGTACCCGCAAAATTGGCCTCCGGGCTTAAATTGTCCGGTTCATAGAAGGTTATAATTTGTGGGTTGTTCAAATCTCCTGCGATGTGTTACGTTGTGGTTGTTCTGAGTACCGGCTGATGAGCTCGGATGTTCCATACATTTTGCCATGTCAATTGGGCGAATTGGTGTATTTAGATTTACTGTTTTAGAATTTTGTAATAAATTTAGTTGTGATAGTTGCCAAATGCTCAACGTTCCCCCCTCCTCCTTTACTTTTGAACTAAGCAAGTTGAAATAAAAAAAATGTACAAATACATGTATTAGTACTTTACAAATACTTTCAACGAAAATTAGTTTGAACGAGATCGAACCAGTAGTTTTCGAGATTTGAGATTAGCACATTTTATTTCTAATAGAAAAAGATAAATAAGAACCCATAATTGCAACTTTTTTTCTATTAGCAATAAAAGGGCTTCATTATGCTTGCCCCAAGCCTCGTTCATTTTTTTGAGAGTGGTTATTAATTCTTTTTGATTTTGCGCGTGGACTAATTCTATTCTTGTTCTCGACTTTTCCAAAGCAAGGACGCGTTCTGATTAAAGAGTTAGCTGAGAACGCCTTTGCGATGGTTTTGCTGGTGATATTCTCAGACGTCCACTGCGCCGACTATTAAGGGGAGTTGCAATGAAAACAATCTGTAACTATTAGCTGTATTTATTGCATTTACTTTTCTCTGTTTCTGCTTCGACACGTATTTCAATCATAAATGAAATGTATAATGACATTTCATTTATGATTGAAATACGTGTCGTATGGTGGTGGAGGCGTCCGTGGTGGCGGTGGTGGTGGTGGAGGCACCAAAGGCGAATAGCAAGCATGTGTATTATGAAATAAAAACAACGTATTCGAAATAAAGATATCTTTCAACGTTACTAGCGGACCTGCCGAACTTATCTCCCCTATCCGATATTTTATTCTGAAAAACACACAGTTGCCCTTATCTCCTTAAAAACTGCAACCATTAATCCAACAGCTTAAGCATAAAATCACGTATTGCAAATATTGAAAATCATAACTCGAAAACCATGCATTTTCTTCGAACATACAAACGAGTCCAGAGGGCCCCCAGTGCCCTTAATGTCTATACATGGCTTTCCTTTGATTAATACTTAAAACCATGCATTTTCATCGAACATACAAACAAGTCCAGAGGCCTCTCAGTGCCCTTAATATCTATACATGGTTTTTCTTTGATTAATACTTAAACCGAGACAATGTGGTCATATGTAGTAATATGTGCAGATAACTGCTACGGAGTCAGTTAATGTAATGTTTTTACCTGTATCGTTGAGAACATAAATTCGGCTGTCCCTGGTCCAACAGCAAGAGACCCTGCATTCTGTTGGGAACCCTTCAATCCCAAAAGATCTATTGGCCAGATCCATGACGGATCTAATGATGTTTATTTTTCTCAAAATATATTATTAGCTAGATCCATGCTTGATCTTGTGATTTTTTTCTTATTGGATAAAATTTTATATAAAATGTATCTAGTGAAAGTTGTTGAAAGTTTCAATTTCTGAAGATCTATGGGCCAGATCCATAATGGGTCCAGTGAGTTTTTTTCTCATTAGGTCTGTTTGCATAAAAACTTTAAGTAAGGTTAACCGGTAGGAAAGGAAGAAAGGAAATATCGAAAAAGTCTAATCCCTAATGAGAAAAAGTTTGTTTTCATTTAAAAAATATTTATACCTTAGTGGAAAAAATAGACTAAAAAGTCTAAAATAATCCAAAAAGAAGTTGCTTGCCTTAAATGGATTCTTTTTCTTTCAATGGTCAATTTGGTTTTAAAATCGGTTTTTACTTTTTTTTAAAGTTAATTTTATTTCTAATTTTTTACAGATTACAAGTGAGGGGGGGGGGGGGAGGTATCACGTTATGTCTCTGTTCTTGAAGAAGCTACAAACTACTTTGGTGGTCGGAAGGTGATAGCACCAACCACCAATTGTACGTACTTGTATGATGTTGTGGGTCGACTCCAAGGAAACAACAGTTTGTATATCCACACTTATTATTGTCTCAGATTCACAAGCACAAACAATATAAAGTCAGAAGAAAGAAGAGATGATAGCAAAGATAGGAAGATAACACAAATTAATAAGCGATAGCAATAACATGAATTAATTACGCACGGCAGGTAATAGCGATATGAGCGGTATCGAGCGACACGGGTTTCGCGCGGGCGTATGCATCTCGACTGGCGTCCGGGGCGCCTGCGCATTCTATGGAATGCGCAAAAGTGCTGACGCTCGCGACTTGTTACGATCGCGCGTGTCCATTGCGTTCGGCCGGCAAGCTCACTCGTTACATCCGATAAGTTCTCGGTGTTGTGTATAATGTTTAAATATAAATGAAATGTAAATATATAGGTAATTGAGTTGTATTGTGTTAGTTAATAATATTAAGTAATTATATATATTTGTTGTAAATAAATATATTAAGGATAGAGTAATTAATATTTGTGTGTGTGCTATGTGTATAAATAAATATTATGTGGGAAAGCTGCCCACTACCTATCATAAGTTCTGTCATTGTAAATACTGAACTCCTAAGCGCTAAGGAGTTCCACCATCAGCTCAGCCCCTAAGATGTTGACTATCACACGTAACAACACGTCAACATTAAGATTCTAGTAGAAAAACACTATAACACGTCAACATTAAGATTCTAGTAGAAAAACACTATACGTGCCTTTAAAATTTGAGGGTTTCCCTCAATTACACCAAGATCCCATCATCAGATCCTAAATTGGCAACAAAGGGACCAAGTAGAAGGTAGACCCTCTAGGTAGGCGAAAAAAATTGTTGAGTAGGTCGACAAACGACAGAGATGTGAGGTAACATAGATACAAAAAAAAACATACAGTCGACTTGATAACCTCCTCTTTTTTTGAAGTCTGTTAAAAATTAAAAAGCGACTCTTTGCACACGAGATATTTTGGCACTCGAACGAAGTTCGAGGGTGCAATGGATCCTTTTCCCCGAGTTAAACATATTACTTTTCATTTCGACTGTGAGGAACTAAAAATACTACATACTCATTTTATAAAACAGACATATTTAAAATAATCCTATAACTGACTTTTTTTTGTATATTTGTTCCTTGTGGAACAGGCTAAGGTCTTGCGGACCATGCTGCCTTGTTATAGGTTTGTTTATTATTCAGTCAATTTAGGGAAAATTTAGTCTTTAGTATATTTTTAGATGTCTATAGCAATTAATTACGATTTAAATAAGTATTTTTTTGTACAATAATAAAATACAAGTAAAATCCAATACATAACAACGTCATAGAATTGTCATTTTTTTCAGTAAATTCAGGGAAAATTAAGTCTAAGTATTTTAAAAATACTAAAGACTTAATTAGTAATAAAATATGTCTCATATCCAAGATTCAGTCATTTTTTAAGATAAGTACATTTATAAATCTTTTTTTACTTGTTTGATAACAAAAGACAAGTAATATTAAGGTACAATTCGAGAGAGATCAAAAGTTACATACAGGAAGGAACGAAACGACGTATTGAACGTCAATGACAAAAATGTCGACGACGAGTCAACGCAACAACAGAAGTATGTACAGCAATAAACACGCAAAAACATTAAAAAGTTATATACAACAGCATGTAAACTAAAGTCGTTAATGTTATGAATTAACTGTATATACATATATGTACAAATACATTAGATTCCAGCGATCGTACTAAGAACGAATTTGTAGAGAGGTATTTACAAGAAGAGCTTAAATGAAGCGCGGTATCAAAATGCTTGCTATAAATTTTAATAAGCTCGTCCATAAGAACAAGGCGCTGAATGCCAAAGGCCGAGCAAACAAAGAATATGTGTGATAGAGTTTGCTCTACTGCAGAATCACAATAGTCACAGAGAGGTATCAACCATTTTCAAGCGGAAAAGATGACAATTTAAATTACAGTGTCCAAAACGAAGCCTTAGAATGGAGGTGTAGAATTTTCTGTTTTTTTTTTTCCATTGATTAACAAATAAAAGAACTTATAAACATGTAGGTATACTTAGCATAAAACCACTAAGGTTTGTAGCATACTAAGTTTACTGTATACGTCGACCAACTTATAAACAAACAACTTTAAGTATGATGTAGCTTAGTTAAAAAAATAGTACTTATTTATCTATATTATTACAAACATACATGATAGAATTAGACAAAAACGTGCTAGTTTATTTACAGTCTAATATTAAATCTCCAAAAGCGAATTTAGGAAATGTGTTTTGAACTTGTGTTTAATGTTTTTACGTGTCAAATTATTCCTTAAATCCGTAGTCAGTTTATTTATCAGTTGCGGAACAATATTCAGATGTTCGTCTACCGTATTCATTGCGCTCGAGCGAGTTGCAACTCAGCTGACGTCGAGCTACCGATCGGGTGTATACAGGTTGTGCAGTTTGTGATTGTTGTTGAATGGTTATGAAGAAAAGATTTTTTAACAAATCATAGTAACTTGACTATGTACGGGCAATACTTTACAATAACTAAATAGGCCAAAATAATCGTCGCCATACTGATATCAAATTTTTTTGGTACTATATTCTTTAAAATTCTAATCTACATGGTCATATTTTTTTTTTAAATATGTGTTATACGTACGTCCGTAGCTGCATAAACCATATTGAATGTGTGATTCAGCTAGTGAATTATATAGCATTAACTTAACTTTAAAAGGGATTCGGTATTTAAGTATTATGACATTTGCCAAAAATTGTCTTAATTTATTATAAATAGGATCACAGCTGCACCGATTTGAAATAGACAAAAAGAGACATTTATGCAGGGCAGGGCACATAGCGCGAAGAACTGATGGCCCTTGGGGCAGGAAAGTTCTAGATTGGAGACCCTTCGACAAGAGACGCAGCGTGGGACGTCCACCAACAAGATGGACAGACGACCTTATAAAGATCGCAGGATCAAACTGAATGCAGACAGCTAGTGATCGGTCGCTGTGGAAAGCCTTGGGGGAGGCCTATGTTCAGCAGTGGACGTCCTTTGGCTGATAATGATGATGATGATGATGAGACATTTATGATCATGGGCTATAATACCCTTCAAGGGGACGCTTGTGATGTAAGGTGTATTAATCGGCAGTAATTTTGTTTTATATGCATTGACAACCAATCCTACGGCGTGACACCACTTAAGGACATTATTAAAATCTGATTGTAGCATGTCACAAGCTACATTTAGGTCTTTACGAGGGTCAAACTGAAAGTTCTTAGAAAATCAAAAACTGATTACATTAGCCAGTTATTAGTTTTATTATATCTTTTCAAAATATTGTCCATTGACGTCAATACACCGCTGCATGCGATGGAACCACTGGGAAAAGCACTTTGCCCACTCGTCCTTAGGGGTCTCTTCAATGGCATCGCGATACGCAGCCACCGCTTCTTCAGCATTCATAAACCGCTTTCCTTTAAGTTTTTCTTTAATTTTTGGAAATAAATAAAAATCACAAGGCGCGAGGTCGGGGCTATACGGCGGGTGACCCAGTAATTCAACGTTTGATGTCGCCAAATAGTCGATCGTTCGCTTGGCGGTGTGCGACGAGGCGTTGTCGTGGTGAAGGAGGATCCTACTGCGAGGTCGTTTCTCTCGAACTTTTTCCAAGACAAGTGGCAAACAATTGGTAGTGTACCATTCTGCAGAAACTGTTTTTTGATCCTCTAACACAATTGTTGCGAAATGACCTATCCTTCCAAAGAACGAGGCCACCATTTTTTTTCCCGCACTTCGATCTCTCTTCACTTTAGTTGGCAACTCCTCGAAAGGAAACACCTACTGAGCAGATTGTCTTTTGGTTTCAGGATCATAACAGTAAATCCAGCTTTCGTCACCTGTTAGTATGTCGAACATAGCATTTGAGTCACCTCCGTTAAATCTTTCAATCATTTTGCGGCACCAATCCACACGATGGAGTTTTTGAGCCTTAGTCAAATTAAGAGGTATCCACCGGGCGCAAAGCTTCCTGACAGCTAAATGTTCGTGGAGGATTTTGTGCACTTGACTCATACCGATGCCTAAGCTTGTCCGAATCTGCTGATAGGTCACTCTTTTGTCAGTCTCTATCATACGCCGCACAACACAGATGTTATTTTCAGTCGTCGCCGTAGAAGGCCGTCCCTCACGTACATCATCAGTGAGATTAGTGCGACCACGTTTAAACTCATTAAACCAGTTGTAAACAGTCGCACGAGATGGGGCTTCATCGTGAAAGGCCAATCGTAGTCTATCATAACTTTCTTGTTGACTTAAATGACATCGAAAGTCATAAAAAATCATTGCACGAAAATTTTCTCGTGTTAAATTCATGTTGACGTGACACAGACAATTTTCAATTTGCCGCCAAATCGTAAAACAAATGACAAATGAATGAAATATATACTCAGTAATATTGGCAAAGAGTTCTATTTTCAAATTTTAGAATATTTTTTTTTATTATATTGTTTATAAGTGGCCAGTTCTAAGATCTTTCAGTTTGACCCTCGTATTAGCAGCAACCAGACAGGTGTCATCAGCAAATTGGTATCTTGTACTATGTTGGATGTACTTATTCATATCGTTGATATACGATAGAAAATGGAGAGATCCTAACACCGATCCTTGATCTGTGCCTTCCGTACTATCTATAGGTTCACTAAAAACACCATTTACCTTTACTTGAAACCTCCTATTTTCAAGGTAGCTGCAACACCACTTAAGAAGCGGTCCACGTATACCACAATTGCTTAATTTGGTTATTAGTTGCTTATGCAAAGCAGTGTAATTTGACGATAGTTCAAATAGTCGTCTCGCTTTCCTTTTTTATGTAAAGGCCTAACACATCCCAGGTTTAAATCGTCAGGGTAGATTCCCTCTTTTACGCTACAGTTAATCAGATCTGCAATAGCCCCCGATACATTTCCTCCTATGCTCCTTATGTCAGACACTCTTATATTATCCCAACCCGGTGCTTTCCTCAAATTTAAATTTTTAATGATCTTAAGGACTTCATTTCCCGTATCTTTTTTTAGTAAATACTACAATTAGTGGAACTGGACTGATTTGTGTTTAGTAACTTTGTGCTGCATTTAGGAATGATATCTTTAACAGCTTTATCAAATCTTGTAGCAAAACTGTCAACAATCCTTTTTTTTTGTCAAACTATGTTTTTCAAATGCTTTCTGAACTGCAGCATCAATTGTCAAGGTCGTTCTACCGAGCATGTTATTAATTATCTAGTAAATTTTTTTGATATTTGTATAGTTTGCCTTTATTTCTTTAAAATAGTAATTGTTACGCCTAAGTTCCAAAAGTTTATGAGTTTTATTTCGTGTTCTATTATTGTCCTGCCTTCGTCTCTGTGATTTAATTGACCATGCAGTATGCCCTGCTACGCGTCTATTCACTCGCACACAGGTTTAGCGCAAGAAAGAGAAAGTAAAAAATCTCACTCCCTCCCACGCCTCACAGCACTGCCAGCCGCCTGTCGCTCATTCGTGTCCGTGCGCGCGCGCCGTTTCAACGCACGCAGTAACCACAGTATATAATCGTTAAGTTTTTATTTCGTGCTAAACGAAACTTACCTTATAGTGATACGTATTTATTATCTATTTATTCATAAAGTGAATGTGAAGTAAACGCACTACCCAGCGTGGCTGCACCATGCATGCGTTACGCTTCGCGGCCGAGCTAGCACGCGATGCTAGCCAGTCCGCATTTTCCGCTCCGAATCAATACGCGATATTGATGTACATGTAGCAAGTACTGGCCGAGCTGACACGCGATGTCAGCCAGTCCTAATTATATGGATCATTTTTGATCTCAGCTGAGACTTTTGGTATGCGTTGCTTCCAATATCCTACCCTCATTTTCATTGCGAAAAAAGGGGAACAAGTTGAGTGAAGTTACAGCCAATTGGACTTTAATGTTAATAATAAATTTCAGCCAAAGGCATTCATGCATAATAACACATACTAAGCAGCGCTGACGATGCGCCATCATGGCCTCTAAGTATGAAGCAGCGGCCCTCGCCCGCACTCATCCGGCCCAACAGGCGCCTGCCTGGGTATGTTCTACCTGTGCAAACGCGACGGCCCATGATGCGCCGCGAATTACTTCGTAACGGTGATCTACCGTCACAATTCCAGCGTTTTTTCAACGTTTCGCACTCGGAATCAGAATCCGACCAAAAAAGGTATGTGTTTTTATGAAAGCTTTGTTATATCACCTTAAAGCCGTACGTACATATGTACTTTTTACGGGCTACCGTATTCCACTCGTGGCGAAACCACGAACGAAAACTTGTCTCAGCCAATCTTTTGACAAATATTAAAATGAAGGATAATGTAAGCCATCACACTAACAAACAAAAATAGCAATATAATACCAAGTACCTTTTCGTAAGTACCGAAAAATAGTGGTGGCAGATTTATTTCAAATCAAATATTTATTTATTTATTTTGTACATTTTTGCTCGGAAAAGTAAAATTGAGAGATTTAAAAACACTTTTACTGCCTAGACCTTAATCATAAATACACGTATTCTGCAACCTGCAGTACACGCTCCACATTTTTTCCTAAAGCTCTAAAATCGGTAGCATGGCATCCCTCCATAGCTCACGTAGTTATGGGTGGTTTTGGTCCTATATCCGCCATTGATTACAACTCCATTGTACTTATTTCTTGCCAATGGCTATAAAATTGTCTTATTAGACAATGCTATGGTAAACACAACATTGTTTAATAATACTTCTTAAAATATCGAATTTAATAGATTGTGTAAACAGATAACAATTAACTTTTTTAGAAAGCAAGTTTCTACATACATTTCTGCTTTCTGCTTATACCTATTACTATTTAGCTTGTGGTTGGCTCTTTGATTATAAATAGCAAGCAAGCAAGCTGTAAGCTTGCCCAGTACGTACCAAAATATGGTTGGGTCCATATAAAAACCGGTCCGTTTCAAAACCCCATTTTTTGCTTTCAATTTTAACAGCTATGATAAAAATGAGAATGAGCTTTGCTCAATACCTGGCATATGTATAATTCTGAATGGTAGAAAATTTGTCGTATTTAGTTTTGAAATCCTAGTAAGTTTTAATCAATTTCTCAGTAAATAAATCGGTAAAGCTTAGATTTTATTTACCGACGCAATAAAAACTAGCTGGAAACCGTGATTGTATTGAAACGTATCTTATCAAATTCCGTTATCAATATAGTACTACCGTCATATTAGATTTATTAACAGTGATCGGAACGACCGGAGTATATTTACCTAAACTTCGCGGAACAGAGACAAGAATCGGAGACTTCCTTACGACAACATTTTTTTCGGGACATCTTCCGGGACATCACTTTAGTACTTACATAAAAATAATTTAATACAGTAAAAGAATTGAGTACAATCCCAGGTTTTGTTTAGAATGATTTTTAGGTACAAATAAAACAACCAATATATTTTAAAAGCATTTTTTTATTGTAACACTTATTATTAAGAACAGTTTAAATTGCAAAATGTGTATTTATTTGTTTTTGTTTACCCAAATAATTATGTCCAACAAAATTATGCAAAACTCTTACAAAGTGAACAAATGCTTTTTACAAAACCAGTATCTTTATTTGTTTCCAGTTCTAAGGTACTATTTTGTGTAACTTTAGTGACGCCTTTATCTAATAGGTTTTTACCTATGAAATTGGAGAAAAATTTCGACTTAGGCTTTTGTTTCTAATTTCTTTATTTTTGCGATTAACCCCAAGATTTATATTTAAATCTAAACTGTCATCTATACCTAAATACCTTCATAAAACCAATTTTCTCACATTCGAAATACTCATGGCTCGAGCCCCGACTTCCTGGTCTGTTTGTTTGAAAGAGATAGAGACAGAAGTCGGCGCTTCTATTCTTTTGTTTGCGTTTTTTGTATAAGTGTAAAAGAGAAAGCAAGCGTTCGCTGCTATTCTTTTCATGCATAGAAAAGTAGCAATAGCAGTCTCATACAATCCGTTGTCAAGTGCGCATGTGTGTTTTACTGTGGATCCGTAAGTTTTGTCCTAGTCTTGTTTATCATAATCTCATGTATTTTACCTGACCTGAATCTGGATACTGCCTTCGTTTTGATTGGATCTGGACGATTACTGAATACTGTAAGTGTGCCAAATATCAAGGTCAGCTAAAATAAAATATATTTTTAACATTATTTTGTATTTATGACCAATACAAGAAAATGCTTGATTTGTTTGTTGGAATTACTCAGCGGAATTCACGTTAACTGCTTAGGAGTCCCTGCTAAGTTCAGTGGCGCCCTCATCACAAAAATTAATATGTCTTCTCAAATACAAATTAAATCGAGAAACGATATTATCTTACACTTACTACAAAAGTTTACAAGTTATTTTTAAGCAATACCAACATAGCTTTGATAGATAGATCTAAATAAAATCATACGATATCGTTTTTCGATTTAATTTGTATTTAAGCAGATATATTATTTTTTTGGATAAGGGCGCCTCTGGACATCGCAGGCACTCTTAATATTTTTGCACTTTATGTACTTGTTTTGGTTGCAAATTTAGCTTTTTCTTGATTTTATATAATATTTTATACGATGACGCGTTGTCGTTTCCTTTTAAAACATGAGTATGTTATCGTGACATGATTACATAAACGCGTCATGTCTTTTTTCATTGCCATAAAGCATTGTGGTCGAATATTATGGACTCCACCACACTAATTTTGCTATTTACTAGTGGTTTTTCTGTGTTTACGCGTAATTTGCATTTTTATCAGTGCCACAATGCAGAAAAAGCAACGCTACCTGCGCTTGCGCTGATCGGTTTCCAACAATACAAAGAATGTCCTGTCCCGCTCACGCTGTGTGCTAAATGTGTGTGGGGAGAATCATTTTTAGAAAAAAGAAATAATGTGTTGATGTTATGCACTGACAGCGTGGCGTGGTTTACCGAATGCATCAAAACTCCAAACACTCATATTATGTTCGTAAATGGAGTTAAGTTTAGATGCGATTAGTATAATACGACGGAATTGTGAGGATTGGAAAGTGGCTCAGCAATTGATGTCCTCTCCTCGCCTTTATATTATGCCACGCTGTTAGTGAATCACATTAAAAAAATATTTATTTTTTAGAAGTAACACAATATATATACTGGTGTTTTTCTTAAACCCGGTAAGCCTTAACAGGGTGATAGTACCCATGAATATAAGTAACTTTCTCTAATGGATAACTTATAAAATCGCGAGAAAAAATATCAGCTGTTTCATATAAAAGTTCAATACCTACCGTACCAAAATGTATGAAACAGCAGATTTTTTGCGATTTCAGGGTTGGTCCCACAGAAAAAGTTGCTCATATTCATTCATAGGTACTATCACCCCGTTAAGGCCTGCCGGGTTTAAGAAAAACACCCTGTATATATGACTGTATAACCCTGTAATAACAAGAATCGTAAGTTGATCAATTTCCTAGTTAGTTTATAAACATTCGCGAAATCACAAGCGGCAGGAGAAATGTATTATTTAACGTATACATTTCTGGTAATTGATCAATTTACGGCGTCTCGCGGTAAAATGATCCGGCGAACGCTAATTGGTTGAATGTCTTACTTACTTTGACATGGCTTTTTTAAATTTTATAATTGTTATATATAGGTTGGAAATCAAACTGATTTTTATAAAAATTGTTACAATAAAAAGTGTTTTTTAATTTATATTGGTTGTTTCATTGGTACCTAAAAATTGTGTTGAACAAAACCAGGGATTATATTCAATTCTTTTACTGTTTCATTTATATATTAATGTACTGAAGTGATGTCCCGGCAGATGTCCCGAAAAAAATGTTGTCGTAAGGAAGTCTCCGATTCTTGTCTCTGTTCCTCCGCGAAGTTTAGGTAAATATACTCCGGTCGTTCCGATCACTGTTTATTAAGGTGCCCGCGGTATTCCATTGTTTTAGAGTTTATTACATTTTTAGAAAAATATGCTGTGACAGTGATACGCTTTTTTATGAATGCATTCATATAACCGTCGCAAAGTTCGGTACTTAATCTCGAGTCGAGAAAACTGTGTCCTTTATCTTTGGGAAAGTCAGCCACCACCCAGTAAAAATTGTGACATCCTTTGGTCACCTTAAATTTACTTTTGTTTCAATGAGCTTGTTTTTTAAAATATGCTACCACAAGCACCACCGAAGAATAATTCAAATAAAACATAGTATTGTATGAAGTGTCCGGCAGGTAGCACTAACCAGAATTAATCAAAACATTGTTAAATATACCGTAAGAATAGGTAGCCACAAAATTGAAACAAGTCCATTTTACGAAAATAATGCCTTTTTGTTTTTTATGGATATGCATAAACAAAGCATATTAATTAGTAGAAATTCATTTTCAGCATCATAGCCTTCTTGCCGCAAGGAAATAGTTTCGTTTTTGAATAGGTATTAATATTAAGTTTTTTTTTTATGTTGCATGTCTTAGTTTAATTTTTTCTTGTTTGTTATTAATAAAGAACCATTTTCTCAAGTATAATATTATTATATTTCATATTCTTCGGCTATTTTTATTTGTCATTTGCCACATGCCACACGTTAAACGTAGGAACGTTTAAGGTGAGATAAATACAAGACATGTTCAATATTACACAAATACCACTATCGATATTTTTTAACACAAGGCAATTATTATATATTAAAAAAAACTGGCGTATCCTAAATGCAATGCAGCATTAGACCCAAACTGCACTACAATTATCTAACTCGAGTTATTGGAAATATGAACCATGTTTACTTTCCTACTATTTATTCTGTGATTTAAGAATAAACTACATCAAGTAAATATTTACTTTAATCATCAGTTTATTCCACCCAATTACATTCATCCACTCCACAACAATCTTCCCCAGAAAGCCACTAAGTTACTAAAGAACGATTCCTTGGAAACGTTGCTCCTATTAGTAATAAAATATATTCTTATTATATGAATTTTATCGTTTGATGTTTATAGTATTCGATAAACTGTGTTTAATAAATTTTCAAAGGAAATTTTATCATAATATTCACCAGTTACTAAGTAATGGTGGAACAATTGTAGAATTCAAATTAATAACAAAACAGGTCTAGGGGCACGATAGTCCGGCCTGCCTCCTAGTTAAAAAAATATACATATTTAATTTTCAAAATGATTTTTTTAAAGGAATTTCCCTTCACTCTTACGCCAGAGGACGTCATGTGATACAACCATTCATTAAAATTAGAATCAATTATTGTAAACCAAATAATTCTTGTTATTTATGAACCATATTTAATAATGATTTTTAATATGTATGAAACCAGTCCCCTTGGGTACTCGATATGACAAAGGCACTTGTATACGATATCCGTTCATTTTTAGATTTCATGTCCAAATAGGTACCCTAATTCTGAATCATAATCAGGTTTTTTTTGACACTTCTCATAATATTGAACAAGTCAATATTTGTCAAACTTAAATATATATTATATATAGTTAAATAAATAAAAAAACTCATAGTAACTAACTCGAAAGATAGGATTGATATTTATTGTAATCCTTAAAGGTAATCCAGACATCTATCCAGGCAATAAAATTGTGAGTAAATTTACAACGAGAAATCTGACCATGTGCCGACATACTCGGCGAACGTTCGTGGTCGATTAGTCGAATATTAAATAAACGTATTTGGCCGGGGCCGGGTAGTACCAAAGCTTCTGTCGGAGAAATCGTTTGCGGTCGTTTGCCCTTATAAAGTCACAAAGCTTACTCGTTACTCAGAAGTTACTTCTCAGAAGCCGATTTTTAATCTTCTTCAGAAACATAACTTAAATTCTTATTAAATTTTTCAATTATATACTTACTTGCCTTAAAATTTCTGATAACGATAATATTTCAAAGCCATTGAATTATCGTATTCTTTTTGTAACTCAGCATTAAATCATATAGCATTGATAGACACCTATGAATATTTTTACGATTTTATGAGAATTACATTCCTTAAAATGAATTTATTAATCATTCGCTTTTATACAAATCATCTAACACTTTTTACAACCAAATGTTTTGTCAGGTTTTCGAAATTTAAGTGTATAAAATATTATTTACATGTTCGGTATTCGGACGCATATCTTTACAATAGTCGCATTAATACCTAAATATCCCATACTTAAAAGCAGTAGAATATCATGTATGTATTTCAAAACTATATTTATAAAATATGTTAAAAACTTTAAGACAAAGATAACAATTTGTCAGACTTACCTTCAAGCCCGTTACCTTACCAAGGATAATACGCTAACTAAAAAATGTTTTCTGTATGTAGCTTTCCTCGTAACAAAATTATCATTTGTTTTACGTGCCAAATTCAGTGTGTAAAACTATAATATTCGCAAACCGTCTCAGCTCAACAATACGTACTCCGTATTGTTTGCAATTTTTATAACACGCCACAATAATAATAATAAAAATCTATTTCAGTTTCAGATTACTAAAATAAATAAATTATATATTTTTGGTTAATCATTAATAATATTAAATAAAAAACTTACAAATATCTTCTTTCTTCCTAGTAAATATATGTGTTTATAGTAGAAAGTTATAGCTTATCATAGTTATCATACATCCATTCTTTTTTAGTAAAAGTGATACATCTAAATGTCAAAAGTGGTGAGGTGAAAAATATTTTTTCATTTAAAATTATCGTTCTAATGATCTAACACTACTAACGACAGAAATGTCAACTTATTCTGTTGTAACAACACTGATTTTACTCCGAACATCTACATGGTCAATTAAATCACAGGGACGAAGGCAGGACAATTGGATGATCAAACGAACTTACCTTAAGTTCGATCCAAATTGTCCTGACTTCGTCGAAGTGATTTAAGGTCCCACCCTTCCCGTGTACTTTTTTTATGCAAAAATAATTTTCACCCATACCAATGTTGTATAATCAATGTTGTACATCTCATACATCGGTCTCCTTGCTCTGAAATGAATGAGCGACAGGCGGCTGGCAGTGCTGTGAGGCGTGGGAGGGAGTGAGGTTTTTTACTTTCTCTTTCTTGCGCTAAACCTGTGTGCGAGTGAATAGACGCGTAGCAGGGCATACTACATGGTCAATTAAATCACTTCGACGAAGTCAGGACAATTTGGATCGAACTTCACTTAAGGTAAGTTCGTTTGACCATCCAATAATAAGTGTCACCTTTGCAAACCAGGGCTTATCTCCAACTTCAGCATTATATTGTTTTTTTTTTTCCAAATGTCAATGGACCTTTTCTTCAACAGGGAACAATATTAGAACAAAGTACATGGACATCTAAATTGCTACTGGAATCAGACACTATTGTAGAACAATTTGTTATGGTTCTAGCTAAAAAGTCAGCTCTCTCATTACCTAATGACACCAACATGCGATGGTACCCACATGAATGAAACATTTATATAACTTTTTGATATTCACTCCAACCTTAACTGTTTGATTGCAACAGTCAAATAGTGTTAGCATTAAATTTTTTTGATTGTAAGATTTTTAAAAACACTTATACTACCACTGACTATTACCTATTTAAGACAACCACTATTTTTGTGTTTATTGTGTTTCAACGCCGCTAGTATAACCACAGCATCAGCAGTGAATATGCTTGTGTTTGAATTTATTTTGTAACCAGTCCCAGTATTCAAACTATCAAAAACAACAAAAAAAACAGCTGACTCTGTTTTGGACCCATCTGTAAAGATAAATCTAAATTCATCCAATTCAGAGAATTTACTATAAACATCTTTTAAAAAAAATGTATGATCAATAATAATGCTTATTGCAGGAAAGTGACTGTAAAAGACTCACAACACAAAATAACACGGCAGAACAGCAGAACTTTGTATTTGCAAAGTTTCAAGAAAATTTATGAATTGTATGAATCCCTGCAATATGTAAAGTGACTTACGTGTAGGAGGAGGTGGAGCAAGTTTAAAGTTTAAAAATAGGTGTTTATTAATTTTACTGTATAATTTTAATAAGAACCTCTCTTTTAAAATTGGAGAACCTTATATTTAATGGAGGAATGCTGCACTTAACTTGTATTGCACTCATATGCTTTTAAATGCACCAGTTAAGTCTCAAGCTTTTGCTCTGTATTTTTTTTAAGACATCAACCAATCTACGATCATTAGCAAAGCAGAGGAAATCATATTCAAAATGACTTCTGATCAATGATTTGTGTAGCATCAAAAGTATCTTAGGATCAGCTCCCCAAGATGTTCTGCATAATGATTTTAAAATATTAAAGGCTTTATTAGCTCTAAAAGTTATTAAAACAAATTATTTATGTTTTCTCCAACATAAGTTTTGAGTGAAAATCACACCTAAAAACTTTACTTTATAAGAGAGAGGGATAGGAACTTGATTGTAAACAATAACAGGGTTAGAATTACAAATATTTCCAAAAACTAACAGTTTTCATTTTGATGCCTTAACTTTTTTTTTAAATTCTTTATTGCACTGACAGAACTAAAGTACAAATGGCGGACTTAATGCTTAAAGCATTCTCTACCAGTCAACCATTGAGTGAAACAGTAACGATTGAGGCGGCGTAAAATTACACATAAAAGCAACAAATTAATTTTAAACTACTAATATACTTACATAAATAAAAATAAATAAACCTACTTAAACGTACTTGAATACATACAATTATCCATACATAGGCTAACAGAGATTAATAAAGGGGAAACAGAGAAGGACAAACCTTATCAAGCATCACGTGGTATTCTCACTGAGAAAAAGCTCACGAATAGACTTTTTGAACGAATACTTAGACGATGAACCCTCCAATGACTTGTCAATAAGACTTGTAACATGAGCCAAACTTTTTCCAGATGTGTAAAGTACTAAGTCATCAGCAAATTGAAGATTTTTAAGATCAGAACCCAAGATCAGATCAGATTTAAACGACAAATATAGAGAATAAAAATTAATAGGAACAGAATGCCACCTTGATTCGTGCCAACTGAAGCAAATCTTGGACCATATTACAAACCATTATATTTAACAAAAATTTCCCTTTCCGTCAAAAATTTTTGGATCTAATGAACCACTTTGCATGGAATCCCAATGGAAAGTAGTTTATTGCCCAAAAAAACAACATTTACACCAGCTCCAGAAAGCATCAAAAAACACAGACATCAAAAAAACATTTTTATTTAAACTACTTTGAATATCACGCTGTAATTGAGAAATACTTTCACGAGCAGACATACCTCTACGAAATCCGTATTGATTAAAGGGTAAAAGGTTATTTTTTTCTATATAAAATTCCAGACTTTGCTTCAATAACTGTTCAAATACCTTTCCTTCACAAGATGTAAGTGCGATAGGGCGATAAGAGTCTGGGCTAGATAGCTGCTTGTCTAGTTTTAAAATAGGAACTATGCAATCAGTCTTCTATGCATGTGGTATACCATTTGCTAGCCAAAGATTATTTAATATTAACACTAAAATGTTCAATCCTCTTCTGCTAAGCTTTTTCAACATCATGTTAGGGTCACCATCAAGACCAAAAGCACTATCTTTTCTGGAATATAAGGCAGCAATGAACTCTTTCTTGTTGAAAGAAACGGTCATGAAACTATTGACAGAATTAGTAACACTAGTGTGAGGTATGTTTGTTTTGTTATTTACATAATCAGGCGTGTATTTACAAAGAAAATCTCGGACCCAACTGTCATCATTATTTGTCCAGGAATATGTTTTATTGAACTTTCGCATAACATTCCAGAGATCATGGACTAAAGGAGTTGCACAATTCTATCCAGCTGTTGGATCTAACCGTTTTCAATGTGAGTTTTTTTAACAGCTTGCAAAAAAAATCAACATAAGTTTCAACTGAAGGGTGGTTTTTAAAGTCAACATATGCAGATTTCGATTTTTGTACAGCATCTGAACATGTTTTGTTCCACGAAGGATTTTTTAGGTGTCCTATTAGTAGAAGCAGAACTAGTAGTAGTACTACCACTATTATAAGTATTAGTAGCACTAGTACTACCATAAGCAATACTAGGTCAAGATGCAGATAAATGACTGTGGTTTGGAAGGCACTTATTTACTACAGTGTGTAAAATTTCAATAAAAGCGGTGTAAGCATCCATTAGAGAATAATTTGAAATTAGAAAGTTGGACAGCTCTAAATCAACAATTTGTTCATACATTTTCCAGTCTACGCCTTTAAAGTTAGGGTAAACTGAAGAATGTATGATACCATTATTATACGACAGACCTCTATTTACATTATTATTTTACAAACACTTTTAGAGTTACAAGGAGGTGGTAGCTGTTGCCAAGAGGATTGTTATATAAGGTTACCTCGTTTTAAGTGATAATATTTGAACAGAGCATTGAACAATAACATAGAAAGAGGACGCAATAATTATTTTTTTTGAAAACTGGCCCGTTTACGTTTTTATTTTTCCTTACAAAAAAATATTATTTTTTAAGAACACCCTGTTCCGCGACATCGCCTTTCGTCTCTTACATAAGTACTAGATTGAGCGAAACTAGACAGACGTATGGCCTGAGCGTAATGGAAGATAGACAAGCTAAGCGAGAGCGGTGCAGTGCGGTATGCGGTGAGCCGATGCGCGGTACTCGCGCGCCTATTTATTTGGTCCTACAAATAATAATAATAAAGGTAACAACTACCTACTGCATTCGATTACCTATTATTACGAAACACTAATATGAAAAAATCATTATCAACGTGTATTAGTACCTAATAAATCAAACAGACAGATCAGTTAGATAAACGCTAAACAAACAAAACAGCTGGGTATGAAAACAAAGACAAAAACTTAGGAAGGTATGTGTCCATTTATCTGAGACCTAAAACAGCTGGGTAGGCTGATTATCTGAAACAGAAACTCAACTTAGGTAGGTATGTGTTCATTAATCGTAGGCCTAAAACAGTAATGTATGATAAACTAAGACAGAAACTCAACTTAGGTACCTATGTGTTTATTGCAGGCTTAAAACATGAACAGCTGGGCAGGTATGATAAACTAAAACTACCTACCTAATTGTGTTGTGCTCCTTCTGTTTATTTAATAATAATAAGGAGACAAAGCTTATGTGAAAGTAAACTTTAAAAATAATACCTATTAAAATTTATTACTAACTTTAACAGATGTTGTAGGTAATGATAAACTGAAATTACCTAATTGTGTTGTGTTAGCTCTGTTTATTTAATAATAATAAGACAAATCTTATGTGAAAGTAAACTTTAAAAAGAATACCTATTAAAATTTCCAATCTTACCAAATCTAAATTTAACAGATGTTGTAGTTACCTACCTACCTAATGAGTACCTATTGATTCCTTTTGATTCAGTAGATGGATATGCACTAAAAATTGCGTGAGTAAATTTAACACAGTTTTGTTTTAAATTTCGTTTATTAGGAACCGTAAATAAACATAACACATAAAACGCGAACACATCTTTGAAAATTACGTACATTTTTATTATTTTTTACTTTTAATAATCGCACTTGCTCAGTTTTTGTACAGATATGTGGATACAAGTCTTATTTCACAATAAAATAAATTAAAACTAGGATTTCTGCATTGGTTTACAAATACATTTTTTTATCAGCAGCGATAAGTTAACATTTGAAAACAATGACGTCAGAGATTTACAGTAAAACAGGTTACAGGTTAAACCGCCATTGCAAGCGTCTGCGGTGTTTGGCAGTAGGTGACGTACCAGATCAAGGCGCCGGCCAGGTCACCCGGCCCAGGCTCTGGAAAACGCACCGCAGGTCCGCGACGCGCGCGCACACGACAAACTCGAATTTTTTTGGCAGACTGACTCGCGTCGCGCAGCTACCCGGTGGGGCGGGAAGCGGCCGCGAGCGCGACACGTGTAGACAGGCAGGCAACATCGCGGCGACACGGCGATGGGCGGCGCGTATGACAATACCTACAAAGACTGAGAGCTCCGCTCAGCAACACGCGGCACGGGGTGTTTTATTTTACTCTTTTTTCTACATGTTTAGAGGCGATTTTCTCGAAAACTAACGTACATTTTTTTTGTACAAAATATGTTTCATTAATTTTTCTGAATCTGCCTTTAAAATATTATCACTTAAAACGAGGTAGCCTTATATACAGACCAGTAACAAATAAAGAGCTAATGAGGAGGAAACCAGAGACAAATCGAATGCATTAGGTCGCCATGACAAAGAGCTAACAGTTGTAACATCTCCATTGTTTAATGAGACTAAATTACTATTGTCAATTATATCTAACATTTCCCTTCCCCTAGTATCAACTGTGTGACAACCCCAATGTGTATGATGTGCGTTGAAATCACAAGCAAAAATCATTGGTTCAGGTATTGAATCAATTAAAGATTGAAATTGAAGTTTATCAAAAGATGCTGTGTACCGATGTACATGTATTACGTGTAATAAATTGAGTACCTTAATATATTTAATATTCATCGGACCCACATTAACATTTTCATCACATTATCTTTGTTTTTCCATGCTTTCATTTCCTTTTTCCACCCAAAGATTGCTGGTTCATTTGCTGTAAACACGAACATAGAGTTAATCATAGATTCTATCTACCATAACGCAGTTCGTATTTCTCCCTAAAAAGTCGTACTGTAGACATTAAACTATAGGCATTACCTGCCTTTCCACTCTTCTTATACTATAACTCTGTATTTTTGGATTATTAGTAGTATTCTGTTTGTGTACTTAATAAATAAATAAATAAATATTGTTGTTTTCTAATCTTTTTTTAACAATATTTATTGTGAATCTAAAAATGTCAAACTTTCAAAGCTCTGTTATTCTACTTTTCTGTACATAATACTGTAAAAATAGCCGTGTTTTACCTTTGTTTGCAATTTTCCTTTAATTTACATTGGGTAATGATTCGTTTTCCAGATTGTTAGTGTAAATTGCTTGATTTTTGACAGTTTTTTTTTATCTTTATTGACATGGTTGTTATGACAATATCTTTCAAAGTCTGACAACTTCTATCAAAGTTTATTACTTTTTCGGGTTTAATCCGTTTTGTCAGTATCAGGTCATTAATTTCGTCAACGCTACTATTTCTAGCTGCCAAAATTGCTCTTTGACACATCCACTGATAGTCTTTGTTTTCTAGGTGAACTTCATCGGGGTAGATTTTCGAGATAAGGTCTTCAATAGTGGTAACTTTCTCGCCTAAATCGTTATCAATTTCAATTAAGTTTTCAAAATGAGGCAGTTTTCCGTCTCCTATTAAAAGTAACTTTGTAGGAAAATTTGTACTGCCTCCGCCCAAATCAAATGATGTGAACTTTGTACAAAATGAAATGCTCGTGATGATAAATATATTTATTTTGACAAGAATCAATACTCGTGTGTATAAAACACCTTCGAAAATAATGTTCGAATAAAAATAGTAAAATATTTTAACGCAAAAATTACGCAGTTTTATTGTAACTAAGAAGCCAGCAACCATAGCAATTAGCGCAAGCGCACGTTGTACTTAAGCTGCGAACATTATTTTGGTGCGGAATTATGTTAAAACTGTGATTCTCCTACTTTGTTCTTAATGAAATGCTCGTGATGTATTTATTTTGATAAGAATAAATACCTGTGTGTATAATACACCTCCTAAAATAATGCATTATTTTTTTTACAAATTTATTAACATAAAAAAGGTTTTAGTAAGTCAACCATAAAAGTTAGACATATGCTGTAGCGGACTTTATTATAGAACTCTTAATGCTGAACAATCCTGTCATACATGATTGTTGTGTAACTTAAGCGGTTTCCGCAGCGTACGCAGCGAAAGCTCTCAAAAGGAATATCTTTCTCCCGTTTGCGCAACATTTTTCATTGCTGCTGTGGTCTTATGAGTCGTACCTTTACTTTATATGACTTAAAGCCTTCCTCGATAAATGAACTATCCAATGTAAAAATATTTTTTCAAATCGGGCCAGTAGTTTCTGTGATTAGCGCGTTCAAACCAACAAACAAACAAACTCTTCAGCTTTATAATATTAGTATAGATAAAAATAATTAAATAATCTTTGTCACCTTTTTGCGCTCTACTAACGAACAGCCGTTGGTACACACTTCTTAGGACACCCTGTATAATTTTATGTTTCGTTACTTGTAAAATGCTTTCCGATATGGTAGCGTCGGAGTTACAGGTATTTTCGTTAATCTGTGAAATTAAATAAACTGCTCAAACTATGTACTGATATAGCGTGTAAATAAGTACCTACGTTAAATTTATGAGAGCTCATGTAAGGTCTTTTTTTGTAACCTAAAAATATGTTTTTTTTTAACTTTTTTGCTGATTTGTGTAGGTATGGTCCAAATTTTGTAATTTATCATGAAGTAATATTTTTTATACGTGAGGAAATGACTGATCTGAGCGCACTTTCAACGCCATAATAACTGTATTTCTCTTACCGCTGGAATTATGTTCGGTTCAGCTAGGAGCGGAAATGCAATCTGAAATAATGAATATTATTATGAAATGTAAATTTATATGTTATTGTACAATTTCTAAAAAAAAGGTTTGAAAGAATATCACTACTGTGAATAGAATACTCTTTACATGTACTAATTTTATATTGCAATAATATTTAAGAAATTGAAATTAAAGTTACTTCTGTTTCCGATTCTTCGACCGCCGCGGCACGAAGATGATCCGTATTTTTAGGTTCCTAACAGATTTAATTAGTTCAATAATAAATTTAAATCAGCAAATTACTTTACAAATATTGACATACATAAATAGGTTGGAGCTCCAACTCACTTTTGCCGGTGCTGAAATTGGAGCCCCCCATCAAGGCGATTATTCGATCTTCGACATCGGAAAAATAAATGTTTTCTCCTTCCAGTCCTCCACCAGTCCGCAGCCTCGCTATGCGTAATCGGCTGCATTTTTTTACGGCAGCTTTTTTGTCTTTAAAGTACTAATAAATTTAGCCGCTAAAAGAATGCTATTTTGACGTTTAAAATTTGGACACAATGTAAAGAAAAAAAAAACATCTTCCTGACTTTCTTATTTTTGACAAAATAACCTACGTCAAAAAAGCATTATCTGTGCGGCTAAGTTTTAATTCAATTCAATTCAAAATCATTTATTTCGGACGACAAAAATCTATGGGTTAGTAATAGGTACAATACCGCTTAAAAACTAGGTGTTAGTACTTACATACATGTGAATTAATTAATTCTATCAAATTAAATTAAATTCAAATTAAAACAAAAACAAATCAAATTAAATCAAATCAATCTTAATCATAAGCAAATTAAATTAAATTATATGAATCAAATTAAAGTTTACAAATACATAAAAATATAAAAATCTATTTGTCATGTACACACGGCCGCACATCAGACTACTACACTTTGAACTTGAGCGCTCTTAAAGTTGAACTGAGAGAATCGTGCGTAAGAGACAGATAGCTTATATCAGTCCCGCTTCAAACGAGTCGTGCTGCAATGCCGCTACGCGGCGCCACTTGTATGGAGTATTAAAGACAGCTGCCGCGGGCCGCTCGAATGTTTTGAATGAATTACGAAAACCTAGCTCAAATAAATGTTCGCGCGACGCGCGCTGCTTTAAATAATACAGAAAAGTATTTAGTCCCCTTTATTCGGTTTAAGGGCGTAGTTTGTTTGATACTATTTATATTAAATCAAGTAACATGAAATTAAAAAAGATATGTGCCTCTGGGCGGGATTTAAACCAACTAAGCACAAATATTAGGCATTTTAAATGCTCAAATAATAGTATTATAAATAATAATAATTATAAATATATATTTTATCGTTTCGTGCACAGGCGGAGTCAGTAGAGCTGAAATGAGAGACAAAAGTTTCTTTTGTGTTTCCACACTTAAGTGCTTAATCGATTTAGATGAAATTTGGTATTTCTTGAGACCCTTCTCTGCTTGCATTGCTACGAGGGTCAAACTGAAAGTTCTTAGAAAATCAAAAACTGATTACATTTAGCCAGTTATTAGTTTTATTATATCTTTTCAAAATATTGTCCATTGACGTCAATACACCGCTGCATGCGATGGAACCACTGGGAAAAGCACTTTGCCCACTCGTCCTTAGGGGTCTCTTCAATGGCATCGCGATACGCAGCCACCGCTTCTTCAGCATTCATAAACCGCTTTCCTTTAAGTTTTTCTTTAATTTTTGGAAATAAATAAAAATCACAAGGCGCGAGGTCGGGGCTATACGGCGGGTGACCCAGTAATTCAACGTTTGATGTCGCCAAATAGTCGATCGTTCGCTTGGCGGTGTGCGACGAGGCGTTGTCGTGGTGAAGGAGGATCCTACTGCGAGGTCGTTTCTCTCGAACTTTTTCCAAGACAAGTGGCAAACAATTGGTAGTGTACCATTCTGCAGAAACTGTTTTTTGATCCTCTAACACAATTGTTGCGAAATGACCTATCCTTCCAAAGAACGAGGCCACCATTTTTTTTCCCGCACTTCGATCTCTCTTCACTTTAGATGGCAACTCCTCGAAAGGAAACACCCACTGAGCAGATTGTCTTTTGATTTCAGGATCATAACAGTAAATCCAGCTTTCGTCACCTGTTAGTATGTCGAACACAGCATTTGAGTCACCTCCGATAAATCTTTCAATCATTTTACGGCACCAATCCACACGATGGAGTTTTTGAGCCTTAGTCAAATTATGAGGTATCCACCGGGCGCAAAGCTTCCTGACAGCTAAATGTTCATGGAGGATTTTGTGCACTTGACTCATACCGATGCCTAAGCTTGTCCGAATCTGCTGATAGGTCACTCTTTTGTCAGTCTCTATCATACGCCGCACAACACAGATGTTATTTTCAGTCGTCGCCGTAGAAGGCCGTCCCTCACGTACATCATCAGTGAGATTAGTGCGACCACGTTTAAACTCATTAAACCAGTTGTAAACATTCGCACGAGATGGGGCTTCATCGTGAAAGGCCAATCGTAGTCTATCATAACTTTCTTGTTGACTTAAATGACATCGAAAGTCATAAAAAATCATTGCACGAAAATTTTCTCGTGTTAAATTCATGTTGACGTGACACAGACAATTTTCAATTTGCCGCCAAATCGTAAAACAAATGACAAATGAATGAAATATATACTCAGTAATATTGGCAAAGAGTTCTATTTTCAAATTTTAGAATTTTTTTTTTATTATATTGTTTATAAGTGGCCAGTTCTAAGAACTTTCAGTTTGACCCTCGTATTTTATCTTTTCGTGCACAGGAGGAGGGCAGAGTTGAAATAGGAGACGAAAGTTTGTTTTTTGTTTCCACACTTAAACTGCTAAACAGATTTAGGTGAAATCAGGTGGGACCCTTTTCTACTTGCATTGCTAGCGCAGTTATTTTTCACTTTTAGGGTAGGTCAAAAACAATAATAAAAACCGGCCAAGCGCGAGTCGGACCCGCGCACCGAGGGTTCCGTGCCACCCTTAAACTGAATTCGGGGTCCACTTACTTCCACCTAGCGAAAATATCACAATATTTTTAAAGGCAAAATAACTTGTTTTTCATAGTGTTTGTATGAAAGACAAAGTTATATTTGCGGTTGATGAAAATGTGCTATATCTCAAAAACTGATCTATCGATTTCGTTCAAACCAATTTTCGTTGCAAGTTTTTGTTGAGATTTTCTTTTTAAATTTTCACTTTCTTCTTTCAAAAGTTAGATGGGGGGGGGGGGGGGGCATTTTACCACTTTGGAAGCGTCTATTATGAGATCCCCCCCTTAAATGTTTTTTTTTAACTTTTTGTGTAACTGAATCGGAAAGCGGTAAACAAGATACACCTACCTACCAAATTTCAGCTGTATGATGCTAATAGTTTTAGAATAGTGGCTGTGACATACGGACGGACAGACAGACAGACTTGACGAAACTATAAGGGTATAAGCCTTGAATAACCATGCATACATTGAAACGATATTTAGGCTGGTTTCAGAGCGACGACGCCATCGAGACACACCGTTGACAAGCGCCATTTAGTAGCGCGCGACAAACCGAAGCGCCGCGACGTCACTCTGAAACGAAAGCTGCTAGAAGGCGTCTGGCAGCTATCGTTACAGATATAGAGCGCGCGAGCTTTGGCAGCGCTGACCGCCGGCGCGTGATTCGCGATCGCCGCGTTTGAACTGCGTGACTGGTCTACGGCGCATCACACACGGTGCAGATACGATAATATTTGATCTTAAGATACGTGGATATAAAAATATTATAGCATCTTCGCCGTCTGTTCATACAATTTTTTCTTAAGATAAAAAATATATTTATCTCAGATAAAATATTATAGTATCTTATAGCCGTGTGTGATGCGCCGATTGTAGGCGCGCGCTAGACAGACGGCGCTGTTCAAACGCGTTGCCTTGCAGCCAGCCTGAAATTTAATTACTGAGCACTGGGAAGGGTTTTTATGGGAACAATTCTCCACCACCCTCTAGGTGGACAATTAATACAAGCTTATCTATAACTACTACCAATACCTACCTTAGTTTAGGAAAGCTATCAGGAACTTCTGATCAAGTTTCTGGCATATTAACGAGCGGTTTTTGTCTTTGTTGTGGCATAAAGACAATATCAATAAAGATTGACATTGTCTTTAATAGTGCGTAATTGACAATGTCAATAAAGATTGACATTGTCTTTATGCATGAAGGCAAACAATTTGTCAGCAACATGCTATTTTCTTGATATCCTGTATAAGTAACAAGTAAAAAATTTCCATTGTTTTTAGAATAGGAACCAACTACGAAATAATAAAACACCACACAATTTACAACACATTTATTTTAATAATAAAAATCGCAAAATCTTACAAACGTAACAATAAATCAACAACTATTGTCTGTGTTAGACTTCTGAATAAAAATTAACAAACTATAGCATGACAAGCTTATAATAACCATGAAAAAGAGATGATGATGATTGATTGACATGATTTCAACAAAAGCTATCCATTATTAAAATTATTTAAAAAAAACAGTGGTAACTAAAATAATTAGTTACTGTTTAATAAATAGTTAACTGTAAGCTCAATCGATACAATAATTATTTGAAAGTTTTTTGACATTACTTGAAATAATATTTTGCACACAACGCAATATTACGAACAGATTATTAAATCATTACCCATTGTTGACGGTGATAACCACAAAATAAAGAGTCAAAGGCATGTCTATGCTTAGATGATTATAAATTTGACTGGGAATTTAAGATCGAGTATCCGGTAGGACTTGGAAACCAATTATTATGACACAGCAGTAACGAACGTTATGATTTAACAGATACAAAGCATATTCAATGACAAACAACTTAATTCTAAGTGTTTATGGGTGGCTTAAACTAATACCTATACAATACTATTGTATTGATTTCTCGTTTCAATTTATTTATTTAGATGTGTGAACTATCTGAAGTCTAGGAGTGTTGTTAAAGAATCAATTTCCATATTTACTTGTGCCAATATAACTGCCCAGTGCTTTGAGAGACAATCCACAAAAGTTTGCTAGATTGTTTTTGTGCCATAAATGATATGTCCATGGCCTTGAAAGAGCACCATCCTAACCTCCGAAGCCCGTAATAAAATTGGCGATTAATAAAATTTAACACTAAAAAAGTTAATAAAATAGTTAAAATATAAATAAATATTACTATAATTATTTGTATGGGGAGAGACAATAAATAAAAATAAATAAAAATAATTTGTTTACTAGAATTACCTAATTAAATAAAAATATGTAGACACACTGGCTGATGGTAACTAGATGAGGAAGGCTATGAATAACTGTAAAAGATGGTGGAGGTCTACATTCAGCAGATTTAAATGCTGATACGAGGGTCAAACTGAAAGTTCTGAGAAAATCAAAAACTGATTACATTAGCCAGTTATTAGTTTTATTATATCTTTTCAAAATATTGTCCATTGACGTCAATACACCGCTGCATGCGATGGAACCACTGGGAAAAGCACTTTGCCCACTCGTCCTTAGGGGTCTCTTCAATGGCATCGCGATACGCAGCCACCGCTTCTTCAGCATTCATAAACCGCTTTCCTTTAAGTTTTTCTTTAATTTTTGGAAATAAATAAAAATCACAAGGCGCGAGGTCGGGGCTATACGGCGGGTGACCCAGTAATTCAACGTTTGATGTCGCCAAATAGTAGATCGTTCGCTTGGCGGTGTGCGACGAGGCGTTGTCGTGGTGAAGGAGGATCCTACTGCGAGGTCGTTTCTCTCGAACTTTTTCCAAGACAAGTGGCAAACAATTGGTAGTGTACCATTCTGCAGAAACTGTTTTTTGATCCTCTAACACAATTGTTGCGAAATGACCTATCCTTCCAAAGAACGAGGCCACCATTTCTTACCCCGCACTTCGATCTCTCTTCACTTTAGTTGGCAACTCCTCGAAAGGAAACACCCACTGAGCAGATTGTCTTTTGGTTTCAAGATCATAACAGTAAATCCAACTTTCGTCACCTGTTAGTATGTCGAACACAGCATTTGAGTCACCTCCGTTAAATCTTTCAATCATTTTACGGCACCAATCCACACGATGGAGTTTTTGAGCCTTAGTCAAATTATGAGGTATCCACCGGGCGCAAAGCTTCCTGACCGCTAAATGTTCGTGGAGGATTTTGTGCACTTGACTCATACCGATGCCTAAGCTTGTCCGAATCTGCTGATAGGTCACTCTTTTGTCAGTCTCTATCATACGCCGCACAACACAGATGTTATTTTCAGTCGTCGCCGTAGAAGGCCGTCCCTCACGTACATCATCAGTGAGATTAGTGCGACCACGTTTAAACGCATTAAACCAGTTGTAAACAGTCGCACGAGATGGGGCTTCATCGTGAAAGGCCAATCGTAGTCTATCATAACTTTCTTGTTGACTTAAATGACATCGAAAGTCATAAAAAATCATTGCACGAAAATTTTCTCGTGTTAAATTCATGTTGACGTGACACAGACAATTTTCAATTTGCCGCCAAATCGTAAAACAAATGACAAATGAATGAAATATATACTCAGTAATATTGGCAAAGAGTTCTATTTTCAAATTTTAGAATTTTTTTATTATTATATTGTTTATAAGTGGCCAGTTCTAAGAACTTTCAGTTTGACCCTCCTAATGTTTAGTATCTTGTAGGACCGCCGTGTGCATCTAAAACAGCGTCCAGCCTGTTCCTCATACCAGTTACCATATTCCAACAGGTGTCCTTCCCCCGCAGCAATTCCCATGTCTTATGAGCCTCACGCCGTAAGTTTTCATTATTACGGATTTCGATGGCATCCTAGTCGAGAGCCATGAGACCCCACAAGTTCTCGATAGGGTTTAGGTCAGGGCTCTTTGCAGGCCATGGCAGGCGGACAATGTCATCTCAAGACGCAAGCCACTGCTCGACTATCCTCGCGGTGTGCACCCGGCAGTTATCTTGGCACAAATATATAATCCCCTCCGGATAATGGAGGCGTACTGTGGGCAACATGACGTCGCGCAGAATCTCCAGATACTGCTCGGCATTCATGCGCCCACTTACCTCGACCAGTTCTCCGGGTCCCATGGAGCTCATCCAGCCCCAAAAGTTTAAACTTATCCTCCCGCTAGATCTGTTAGGGAGTGTATTAATCTCCACATATCGTTCGTTTCTACTGCGCCATAATATTTTTCGGCCGTCTTGGTCCGACCGGAAACTTTTTTCGTCTACAAATATGACGATTTTGTTTTCCCAGTCAAAATTATAATATTCTAAGCAAAAACTTACCCTTGCCTCTTTATGGTGGGCGTGTTGCTCTATTTTTTTTAGCAGGGCGGCAACATTTTTTTCCGGCTTCTTTTAGTCGTCGCCGCACGGTATCCATTGAAACCTATAACAAGGAAAAATGTTTTTTTTGTTACTAGTGACTCTCAAAGTCACAATACAAGTTGGATAATAAAAACCTCAGGTTGCTTAGCTCGAAGTGATTCAGATCCAGTTTGAATAAATATTTGTTGACGTAACTGATAGTTTTTTTGAGCCGCCGGCGGATGCGCAAGTGGCGCTGGGGAGCACGGCCCGCCCCCTGAATTGGTTTCCAGTTTTCTATTAGTTATTAGTTAATGGTCGGATCAGCAATTGGATAATTTTGTTAAGCTTATTAATTTCACCAATAACGAAAGTGTGCGTTCTTTCTAATGGTCTATACCTCGTCGTAGTTATAGATATGTATAATGGATACCTTGATGTGCTGCCGTGTGTACCTAAGAGGCACTCATTGCGGCTGACAACTAGAAGAATTATGGTCCTCTGTATGAGTCATCAGTCGCACGAAATGCCTGACAAGAGGCGCATGCGCATTTGCCACCGTTCTCTGGATGCTGTTCTCACTCCTCCGTATTCTTCCCATCAGCGACGCTACTTTTTTCCGAACTACGGCATTAAAGTCGTCAGTTCGGCTCCGCGATGCCGCATGCCAGATGACCCAGCAACACTATGTCGTCCGCATAGCTGATGCTATTGACACAAACACCACCCACGCGGCATCCAACACGCATGCTGCTGAGCTCCACCAAGAGATCATTAACATACAGATTGAAGAGCTTCGGAGACGATATCCCTCCCTGTCTCACTCCGCACTCCAACCTATATGACTCGCAGAGACTGTTTGACCATTTAACATAATTGGTCTTGTTTCCATACCAATATCGAAAGATATTGATCATCTCCGCTGGAATACCCCTGTTCTCCATCTTCCTCAAAAGCACATCATATAATACGAGATCGAAGGCCTTGGAGATTCCAGTCCAGAAAACAGACGTAAATAGGCGTCCTCCGATCTGTGTAGTATTAGACAGTATGCTTGAGGCTTACAATTGCGCTTTCAGTCGATAGTCCGGGCCGGAACTCGAACTGCGCGTCATGTAGGTGTAAGTTATTATGTAGGCAAGAGTCAAGCCGACAATCCGAACTTTAGCTATCGTAGTAGAGAGGGAGATTGGGCAATAGTTTTTCTTGTCCGAGGTATTACCTGTCCTGTTCTTCACTATGGGCACAACAGTAGTTTTCATTAGATCAGCTGGTAAGTACGAGTGGCTGATGCACATATTGAAAAACAAGGACAGGACCCTCGGCAAATGCACCCCAGCATATCTCAGGTGTTCGATACTAAGCTCGTCATGCCCGGGGGACTTTTCTCTGCTCATCCCTTTTATCACACCCTTTACTTGGCTGGTTGTAAATAACAGCAAATGCCTCTCCCCTCTCCCCGCGCACGCCGGACTCAGACTCGGGCTTCGTAACAGATAAACCAAGTGGTGACCGCACCTTAAAATGTTCCATGAACAGATTCGCAATTTCCCCCGGGTCACTTTGACCCGCAAGCAACGACCTCTATGCAACACTATAGGCTATTCAGAAAAAAAACATAATTAACCTTCGCCCAGTGCCAGGTTTTGACGCAGTCGTTTGGTTCGCGGTTAAGCTTGCTTGAGATCTGAACCCAGGCCTGTGTCCTGGCCCGGGCGAGTGCGGTGCGCGAGTACCCAGTAGCAAGCCATCGATTCTTTTCCAAAAATTCAACCAAGTCCAACACTTGGGTGAAATTCGGCGCAGTACTTCTTGGCATAGCTATTTTCATAAAATAATAATTATTAATTTAATGTGATATGAATGACAATTATACCACTGATGCCTGCTGATGCCACTCCAAGATAATGTAACTGATCGTGTAACTTTTTAAAACTGATCATATGACATTGAAACTGACATTTAAGTTTCGCGTCTAAGAAAAAAAGGTCTTTACCTCCTCCCCGTCCTTGTAGATCAATTTTAAGGAGTTTGTAGTTTGCCTTTTCATTAATAAATATACTTGAGGTGTGCGTAGCCTGCCTCCCGCACCACGCGCCGCTGTGGCCATCAACTCCGTGCTTAGAGCGACCAGCTGGATTGATTTTGGGAAGTGATAACCAGCTATAATGGTGTATCCACAGCGCCCGGCGGCATTTCCGGCGACCATATTATGTCAAGAACAGTCAGATACTATGGAACATGCCGCTGCGGCATGGCCGCTGGCACTATGATGCCGGGCAGTGTGGGTACACATACCTTTAGCCTTATGGCTTACTGTCAAAACTTAGACAGTCTAATGTTAAGATAAAATTATGAAAAAAAATAAAGTAGTTAATTTAGTTTACTTATGTGTTTATGTTGATGAGTGTTTTTAAATTTTTTAGCCCCGCCCACGATCTTGCGGTCACGTCTGCACTGGGACACTTGCTTGTACTGTATCAAATATTCATTTTCTTTGTCGCAAAAAATATATTTCTTGATTTTCAGAGATACAATTTCTATGCATTTCGATTTCTTCCATGCCGTATTTTTTAAGTATGGATATATTTCTTGATTTTTTATGTCAAAGGTGTAGTTAATTTAGTTTACTTACGCTTTTATGTTGATGAGTGTTTTTACATTTTTTGGGCCCCGCCCACGATCTTGCGATCACGTTTTCACTGGGACACTTGCTTGTACTGTATCAACTATAAACTCGCAATCGAATTACCACACGATAAAAGTTTGATTGACGCGAGATCGCAGCCCAGTTCTTTATACTTCACTGCTGAGATACGAGATTGTCACCGTCACTCCCGGCTAGTGTGGACAAAGGGTGTTTAAAAAGTACTAATATTCGAATGAAATAAAGAAATCCGACAAATTTCTAATTACATAAAGATAAACCACCAATTTAAGTTTTTAATTTCCTAATAAATTCCAAAATTTATCCTCAAAGGGATTCCTAAGTAATGCTTAAATTAATACCTAAATTATCCCACTTTTCACTAAAGTTAAAGTAATTACAAGGAAAACCAACCTTGGATTTCAACGGAGGTTACCATTTCAAATCTTTGTTGCATCCAACTACAGACAACTCTGCAACGTTACCCCAAAATTTCACCGATACCGATCCATCCTCAAAACAGCAGACAAGAAGCAAATCAATCCATAAGTAAAATCTGACTTCAAAAATAATCCAAATGAGGTCTAAGTAAGGTCACTGAGGTTACAACATGATCACTAAATTGTGACTGTACAACTTACAGACACATATCAAAAGCGAAACCTGCAACAGCTGGCTCGCCATATAATTTCTGAATTGTTTACTAAACATTTATGCTAATTATTCTATTTGAGACCATTTTCCAGTCATTTATATCAAATCAGTTTCGAAATTAATTCATCCAAATTGACATGTTGGCGGCGTCAGGAATAACTATCAAACTACAAAGTAAATGCAGCGTGCCCCGAAATCAAAATTTTTACTTTTTTTACATTTTAACACACGTTCCACTCCGACGCACGACCAACAGTGGCGGAACCGCAAAAAACAGCAGCTGTCACACTTGACAAATGTCAGTGTCAGCATCCATCATATCTATGCCAAAATATGGACTGGAGTCCTACATCCATTTAGCTTTTCGTTTCACGCGAACTTATTCAAAAATATACAACGTTACAAGATGCTATGCCGGTTGTAGACGAAGATATAGATAATAATAGACTTGCGACACTCATTTTGAAGTAGCGTTAAGTATATTTTATATGCTTTAAATTAAAAAGAAATAAAATATAAAAGTTTCCTAGTGTCGGCCTATCAGCCTAAAATGGGTGCACCCAATATTGCTTTTTTGGTTGTCTTCTTCGGTTTCTTAAGACAAGAACACAAGCCACAATGTATAAGACTGAGTAAAATTTTAAAGAAAAAGTTGTGTTGCTGTTTGTTTTTTGTGCCGTGAAACTAAGCTGCTCGTGCGCGCCAGCTCTTAAAGTCCAGTTTAGTGTTATAAAAGCTCTCTGATATTTTTTATGTTGGCTAAATCTAGAAATTTCTTATTTCTGAATGTTAGGTGACAATGTTTGTGATGGTCTATCCACACCACTGGACACACACTGTGCACAAATGATTTTCCTATTTTTACCATTTCGAGGTCAAAATACATGCAGCCAACATAAAACATAAAACTTACCTAGTTCATTTCAAGTCTTTGATTGAGTTTGCTGATCATACTGTGACTGCATCTCGTAAGGACAAATTTAAAAACCTTGTAAGTGATAAAATACCGTTTATACCTTTTGATAAAAAAAATGCTAGTGACTTGTATGAACAATTATTTCAGGTAGTTAAAAAACAATTTGATATTACTTTCCCTCAAAAGAAAATAGTTATCAATAACTGTAAACCGAAATTCAGTGACTGGGCTACACGAGGAGTTTATACAAGTAGAAAAAAAATGTTTGAATTGTATAACAAAAAAGCATATAGAAAGGATCAATCGTTTCATGAGTACGTTAAGAGATACTCAAAAATTTTCAAAAGAGTTTGCTATGTAGCTAAGTCGAATTACATACGCGAAAAAATTACAAAATCTAGTAATAAAATCAAAGAAACATGGAATATTATAAATAAAGAAACATGTAAAACGAAATCTCATGATAACAAATTTAGCCTAGAAACAAACAACAAGCTTATTAAATCTGATGACGAGGTAGCAAACGCTTTTGAGGATTACTTCTGTAATATTCCTATAGAGACGACTATACAGTTGAGTTCTTGCTCAAGTCACGCGAAATCATTACTAGTGTCGAGTGTTCATAGGTGCGAATCCTCATTTAAATTCGGAAATATTGGTCCTTTAGACATCATAAAAACATTTAAAGAATTAAAACAAAAGAAAACAGAGGATAAATCGGGTATATCAATAGACACAATAAAACCCATTATACCTCTAATAGCTCCTTATTTATCTTATATCTTTAATGAATGTATTGACCAAAATCAGTTTCCAAATTTATTGAAACATAGTAAGGTTGTCCCTTTATTTAAATCAGGAGACAAAAGTGACCCCAGCAATTTTATTTTAGGCCTATTTCAATATTACCCACAATAAGTAAAATTTTTGAAAAACTCATTTATAATCAATTAGTTTCCCATTTTAAACTTAATAATTTACTACACGAAAAACAGTTTGGGTTCTCTAAAGGTAGAAATACAACTAATGCCGGAGTAGCACTCATCAGACACATTCTTGATGCTTATGAAGACAAACGTGATGCCGTAGGTGTATTCTGTGATTTATCAAAGGCGTTTGATTGTGTAGATCATCAGACACTGCTCATTAAGTTAGAACACTATGGTGTCTCGGAAAACTCATCTAAGTTGTTAAGTTCGTACTTATCAGGTAGAATACAATCAGTTAACATAAATGGTACCTACCCTTCCGGAGCCCCTCTCCAAATGGGGGTCCCCCAGGGCTCAATATTGGGGCCTTTACTTTTCCTGATATATGTAAACTGACCTGCCATTTTATTCCACAAATCTTTGTGAGATAGTTCTGTTTGCTGATGATACTTCTTTGATTTTTAAAATGAAAGTTTGACGAAGAAAACAATACACTCTCCAAAGTATTGAATTGGTTCACCACCAATAACTTATTGCTGAATACTAGTAAAACTAAATGTGTAAAATTCACTTTGCCTAATGTAAAGCAACTTACACCAAATATTGTACTAAATGGTAATAATCTAGTCTTACGGCCGTTCCCTATATCCATTCTAACTGTGGTTTTGCCCTACTAGAGTTAGAAATGGTTATCTACCTTTAGATTTTTTGTTTCTATAAACCTACTGGCAGTAGGGTAAACTATCTCTGGATGCATCTTATCGATGGGAGGACGGATAGCTTACTAGGGATAGGCATTTGTATGAAATTGACATTTATTGCGTTCCTATAATGTTTTTCATCTGACTGTCAGTCAGTTTGACTATCTCTAGTAACCCCAGAATTCAATCCTAGGATTTTGGAGGATAACGCTCTTGTACACCCTGGCAAATTACTAGTTTTAAATGTTTCATTGATTTATTTATGTAAAAGTCCTGCTGCTCACAAGGTTAAGATAGAAACTTTCATCCTAGTGGCGAAGATGTTCCTTTACCCTAAGAAACTGACCCTAGCCATAACCCCGCCTAACAAAAGATACTTAGATATAATAAGGATGATGTGGTAGGAGAGCTGCGTTCAGGTCATCCAGGGCAGCAGCGTTAAGATGGTAGGTAGGTGGTGGGACCCGCTACCAGTCTGACAGACTGCCCAAACTGATCATAGGGACGGATAAAGGTGTCTGCTGCAGTGAAGGGAAATGAGAACAACAAGGACGGATAATATCTGATTTATTGGTAGTAAATTAGTTTATTTCAAATATTAACAGATACATTAATAGGTGGGCCGCCAGTGTGAGTTCCGACGGTGCTGGATTCTGCTATGTAGGTCACTGACGTGTTCGTAGTTGTAGAATGTAAGGTGCTACCTCGTACAATTTATGAAAAACATATAAGTTTCGGGTGGTGAACAATATTGAATCCAAGTTCAAGCAGTCAACTTTATCTCTGGGAACAGCTGAGTGACTGGGAAGGTACCCGATGCTTTGCATAGCATTCGATGAGCCTGAAATAATTCCACCAGCATCATCATCTATTCCTTTGTCAAGGGAAGGTGGGCTTTTTGCTGTGGCTGAAAGAAGTAAATAAAACAAATCAGTATAACATGAAAACAACTGGTATTTAAGCAAAGGATATTGACCAAAACTCTATAGAAACTCTGCACACTTTGCGGCAGCATGCGTCTTTACAAAATGTTTGGATAAAATATACGAGGGTCAAACTGAAAGTTTTTAGAAAATCAAAAACTGATTACATTAGCCAGTTATTAGTTTTATTATATCTTTTCAAAATATTGTCCATTGACGTCAATACACCGCTGCATGCGATGGAACCACTGGGAAAAGCACTTTGCCCACTCGTCCTTAGGGGTCTCTTCAATGGCATCGCGATACGCAGCCACCGCTTCTTCAGCATTCATAAACCGCTTTCCTTTAAGTTTTTCTTTAATTTTTGGAAATAAATAAAAATCACAAGGCGCGAGGTCGGGGCTATACGGCGGGTGACCCAGTAATTCAACGTTTGATGTCGCCAAATAGTCGATCGTTCGCTTGGCGGTGAGGGTCGAGGCGTTGTCGTGGTGAAGGAGGATCCTATTGCGAGGTCGTTTCTCTCGAACTTTTTCCAAGACAAGTGGCAAACAATTGGTAGTGTACCATTCTGCAGAAACTGTTTTTTGATCCTCTAACACAATTGTTGCGAAATGACCTATCCTTCCAAAGAACGAGGCCACCATTTCTTACCCCGCACTTCGATCTCTCTTCACTTTAGTTGGCAACTCCTCGAAAGGAAACACCCACTGAGCAGATTGTCTTTTGGTTTCAAGATCATAACAGTAAATCCAGCTTTCGTCACCTGTTAGTATGTCGAACACAGCATTTGAGTCACCTCCGTTAAATCTTTCAATCATTTTACGGCACCAATCCACACGATGGAGTTTTTGAGCCTTAGTCAAATTATGAGGTATCCACCGGGCGCAAAGCTTCCTGACCGTTAAATGTTCATGGAGGATTTTGTGCACTTGACTCATACCGATGCCTAAGCTTGTCCGAATCTGCTGATAGGTCACTCTTTTGTCAGTCTCTATCATACGCCGCACAACACAGATGTTATTTTCAGTCGTCGCCGTAGAAGGCCGTCCCTCACGTACATCATCAGTGAGATTAGTGCGACCACGTTTAAACTCATTAAACCAGTTGTAAACAGTCGCACGAGATGGGGCTTCATCGTGAAAGGCCAATCGTAGTCTATCATAACTTTCTTGTTGACTTAAATGACATCGAAAGTCAAAAAAAATCATTGCACGAAAATTTTCTCGTGTTAAATTCATGTTGACGTGACACAGACAATTTTCAATTTGCCGCCAAATCGTAAAACAAATGACAAATGAATGAAATATATACTCAGTAATATTGGCAAAGAGTTCTATTTTCAAATTTTAGTTTTTTTTTTTATTATATTGTTTATAAGTGGCCAGTTCTAAGAACTTTCAGTTTGACCCTCGTATACCAAAATATTTGAAAGAATACACACAAAAAATTAGGCATTTTGAGGTTATGTTTTGTGATTGCAGAGTTAATGCACCTCACCTACATTCATTTTGATACATTCAGAAGGTAATTGTTATATTTTACTAAAGTAATTCAATACTTAATAACTTAGTTACCCTTAAGATACCAGTACAATTATAATTCAAACAAGATTTTTAAAATATAAACTACAAAGACGCAATCTGGACCCGGCTTTGGTCAATATCCTTTAAAAACCGTAAACGACTTGTTTGTGAAAGTACAATTGATACTCACTGCACTTATTTTATGGAAATAAAGTCCTCCTTGAATACATTGTTTACCAGCTGGACACATTGTTTTTTCTAAGTAACCGGACTGATAGCATTCTGAAGCGTTTGCGAAAATAAACTGGAACTATAACTTTCTATTTCTTTTCAATTGGTCGTTTTGAATTTTAAAATTTAAAAATACTTTTTACGTTAAAAAGTATTAATTTTCAATCAATTGACGTAGGTATGATGTCAATCAATCAGCTGTCTGTCAGAGCTCAAAAAAGTTCCATTTTACGTAAAGTCTATGCATGCTTTACATAATATTTTTACCCAAAATAGAACATATATATAATTAGGTACATAGCAATAAAAAGAAATATTATTTTAAACGTATTATATAAATAATTTATCCTTGGTGTATCATAATGACCACAAATATCGTGAAAACGTTGACGCGACGTAATTGAGAGGGTTTTGTAAAACTGCGTCGTTCGAAACGTAACGGAGGGCTTGGATAATGTGGCCTATCTTCTGCTAACTGGAGATAAGCAACACCTATCTGTAATATAGAAACTGTTTATTATGGTCGATAGCTGGTGACAACAGTTCGAGGATAGCTATCTATCTTTGATCTTAGTTTGCATATAGGGAACGGCCGTTAATAGACTCCACTGTATTTCTGGGCATTACACTTGACTCAAAATTACAGTGGGGACCTCATATTGAAGCCCTAGCTAGGAGGCTAAGCTCGGCTGCCTTTGCAGTTAAAAAAATAAGGTATCTGACTGATGTTGAAACGGCGAGGCTTGTGTATTTTAGTTACTTCCACAGTATTATGTCTTACGGTCTTCTCTTGTGGGGTTCTGCTGCAGACATTGATACCATATTTATTTTGCAGAAAAGAGCCCTTCGTGCTATTTATTAACTTAGTCCTCGTGACTCCCTGAGAGAGGTCTTTAAGAAAATCAACATATTAACTATGGCTTCTCAATACATTTTTGACAATATAATGTACGTCCGTAAAAAATTAGATATTTTCACGAAGAAGAGCGACATTCACTCATATAACAAGAAATAAACACAAGCTTGTCGTTCCTAACTTCAGATTAGTTAAAACTAGTAATTCGTTCATGGGAAATTGTATAAAATTCTTTAATAATATACCACTCAATCTTGTCGAATTGCCGGTTGATAAATTTAAGAAACACGTTAAAAACACGCTTATGTCTAAAGGCTATTATAAGGTTCAAGACTACCTGAACGACACGAATGTGTGGTCTGTCCAGCCTGCACCGACTGATGTACTTACCTTTGATGATTTTGATTTTACGGCAGCTAGTGGTGACTGAGTTTGTTCCGGCGTTTCTTCTCAGCACTTGCCTAATTGTTTGTGTTCTGTCTCGAAGTGCTGGTATGCCCAAAAGATAAGTAGACATGATTCAGCCCCTTCAGGGCACATTTATTTTTATTTTATTTTTCACTGTACATTTGACGTTCATAAGTGGCATAGTGTGTCCTAAATTGAATAAATATTTTTGAATTTTGAATACCATTTTGTTTGAAATAACGGTCCTTATCGCAGCTCCGTCGAATTTCCTAAACAGTATTCAACACGTGATTTCGAATGTTGTTCAATTCAAGACATGAAACAATGTTTTACTATTTGTAGCAAGGCTGAAGGCTTCACATGGAGGTAAAAGACACTGATCGTGTATTTTTTTATTATTTTATTTGTTTAAGATTCATATCAAAACCTAATTTTTCAATAAAAATATTTTATTTTTATTTCTCTGTCTTTGCTCTATGCGTAAATAACACCTGTCTTCACCAATACACATTTGAAACATCGAACGTCGTTTTATATAAGGTCACCTCGTTTTAAGTGATAATATTTTAACAGAGCATCAAACGATATCATAGAAAGAGGACCCATTTTATTTTTTTTAAACTGTCCCGTTTACGTTTTTATTTTTCCTAACAAAAAAAATATTATTTTTTAAGAACACCCTGTCCCGTGACATCGCCTTTCGTCACTTACATAAGTATTAGATTGAGCGAAAGCTAGAAGCGAAAAAGACAGACGTATGGGCCTGGGCATGGCGGTAGATGCTCTAGCTAAGCGAGAACGAGACAGACGCATGAGAGCGAGCGTGACAGAAGATGCCTATTTCATTCATGCGGCGTGCCGATGCGCGGTGCTCGGTCGGGAGGTATTTAGTTAGTCCTACATAATAATAATAATAAAGGTACCTACTGCATTTGATTACCTATTATTACGAAACACTAACATGAAAAAACCTTTATCAACGTGTATCAGTACCTAATAATTGTTCCTCAAACAGATCACTTAGATAAACGCTAAACAAACAAAACAGCTGGGTATGAAAACAAAGACAGAAACTTAGGAAGCGGGGAGGAGCAATAAGGAGCCATCACATGATAATTCAATCGTTAACTGACGTCAACAGGTGTTTTACCTACCGAATAAATGATTGTGATTGACTTTGATTCAGTGGAGATGCATCTTTGTATTGCATGCATGCAATAAAACACACTTCCTTTTTAATTTAGTTTATTCAGTAAAGAAACACAACACAACACATCACATTAGCACATTATTTACATTTGCTACATACATTTTGACGAATTAAGACTTTCCATCACACTTTTTTCAGGCTTTGGACTGACAAGTTAACACAAATCGTAAAATTATTTATTATCAATAGGATCCTATTGCTTTTGTATTAACTTGGCGTGTTTAAAAGTCATAATTCATTGATATTTACAAATCCTATTTACACCATTACACCTACTAAGTCATATTTACACAATTACACATCTAACAAGTAATATTCACACAATCACCTAGTTATTTACATTAAATGTTGGATGTGCTGGCCATCCACACGAACACACATCCTCGCACGGTCCAAACAATGTCTCCGAACCGATTCGAGCACAGTTGTTTCGCTACGCATGTAGTCAAATGCGTTAACAATTCGCGCACGTAACTGTTCGACGGTTCGAATTGTGTGGCCGTCGTTGCCGTAAACAAGGTCCTTTGCCCTACCCCACACGTGAAAGTCCAGCGGCGTTAGGTCCGGCGAACGCGGTGGCCAAGGGATGACACTGCCACGGCCGATCCAGCGGCCTTGGAATGCTTCGTCCAAGTATTCGCGCACCCGCAGACTAAAATGAACAGGCGCGCCGTCGTGCTGGTAGTACAAGTACCTGCGGCTCCTCACAGGTACGCCCAGCAGAAGATCTGGGAGCTCGCTCTGGAGAAACTCCAAATACGTTTCCGTATTGAGCCTCTCCAGGAACACGGGCCTCAGCAGAGCTCCGTTGACGACGCCTGCCCACACGTTCACGGTGAACTGGTACTGAAAGTGGTCCGGACGAATGACATGAGAGTTGTTCTCGCACCAGTAATGTGCATTGTGCACGTTAAACAACCATTGGCGCGTAAATGTGCATTCGTCCGTCCACAAAATGTTGTAGTACCGGTTCCGCAGCAACCAACGCCAGAATTCCACTCGCGGCGCAAAGTCAGCTGGCAGCAACTCCTGGACCCGCATAAAGTGGTAAGGGTGGAGGCCCTCGTTGCGTAGAAGCCGCCACACGTAGTATTGGCTCACGCCAAACGCGCGGGCGGCCTCTGCGGTGCTCGCCATCGGGTGTCGCTCGAAGAATTCCAGCTTCACTGTAACACATTACCATATTTAAATAGTCCTGGGACGAAAACCGATACGGCATTTTTAAAAGTTCCGCGTATCGCACGCGCACATTACAGAGCGAATTTTTTAGGCGGACTGATGACTCACACGCGGGTGCCGAGAGGGTGGCAGGGGAGGCTGGGTGCGCGAAAGCGAAAAACAGTGAGCAAGGTAGCCGCAGTACGCGTGTTGGACTGCATGTCGTCTCTTTCTAGACTTCGCGGCGCCAACCGTTTGAGCAACCGACAAAGAAAGCCGATAAAGCCTAAGCGCGCTGCTGCTCATAGTCACATCATTATTGTTGTATGTAAACTCTACTACCTAATTATGTAATGTTTATTTACCTATCGTATTAAGTTAGTTCAATAGCAGGGGTAGCATTTCTAAAAACAAAGTGAACATAAAAAACTATTAAATTTGATTAATTTCAAACCTCATTGCGTTCTAAATCTTTGAAAAAAAAACTAACATTGATTATCAGATATTCTACAAATTCCGCCTAACCCCGCGGTGTTTGACTCTAGGTACCAGTAAAAATAATCCAGCACGTCGTTCTCGCCACACCACGTCGAAGCGCGGCGGAAAGCCTACCTACCTAATGCATTCGATTATCTATTATTACGAAACACACTAATATGACAAAAACCTTTATTAACGTGTATCATTACCTAATAATTGTTCTTCAAACAGATCAGTTACACTAAACGTTAAGCAAACAAAACAGCTGGGTATGAAAACAAAGATAGGAACTTAGGATGTTACGTGTCCATTTAGGCATAATTCCGTAACCGACTTCACGCAGCAGCAGCAGACGACGTGTCGCCGCGACATGTCGTGGCGTCATGTCGCTTCAGTCATGATTCCGAACCTGAACTGCAGGCTGATCTGCGGTCGGACGACAGTGTCGTCTGCCACTCGACGACGCATCGCTAGCTACATGTCGCTAACTACGGATGGTGTTTAACAGAAAACGAAGAAATCAGTAGTATCGCGACGACACGTCGTCTGCTGCTGCTGCGTGGAGTCGGCTACGGAATCATACCTTTTAGCGAACGCCTAAAATAACTGGGTAGGTATGAATATCTGCAACAGAAACTTAACTTAGTTATGTGTTCATTAATCGTAGGCCTAAAACACTAACAGCAGGGTAGGTATGATAAACTATGAAAGAAACTCAACTTAATCAGGTATGTGTTAATTGCAGGCTTAAAACATGAACGGCAGGTATGATTGACTGAAACTACCTAATTGTGTTGTGTTACTTCTGTTTATTTAATAATAATAAGACAAAGCTTATGTGAAAGTAAACTTTAAAACATTGAAAATTCATTACTAACTAACAGATGTAGGTAATGAAAATAAACTGAAAATACCTAATTGTGTTGTGCTACCTCTGTTTATTTAATAATAATAAGACAAATCTTATGTGAAAGTAAACTTTATAAAGAGGTACCTATTAAAATTTTCAATCTTACCAAATCTAACTTTATTAGATGTTGTAGGCACCTAAATACCTAATGAGTACCTATTGATTCCCTTTGATTCAGTAGTTGGATTACTAACTAAAAATTGCGTGAGTAAATTTAACACAGTTATGTTTTAAATTTTGTTTATTAGGTACCGTAAATAAACACAACACATAAAACGCGAACACATCTTTGAAAATTACGTACATTTTTATTATTTTTACTTTTAATTATCGCACTGGCTCAGTTTTTGTACAGATATGTGGATACAAGTCTTATTTCACAATTAAATAAATTTAAACTAGGATTTCTGTATTGGTTTACAAATTCATTTTTTTTATCAGCAGCGATAAGTTAATATTTGAAAACAATGACGTAAAAGATTGACCGTAAAACAGGTTACTATTTTTACGGTAACATATTATTTTACGACTAGCGGTCCCCCGCGACTTCGTCCGCGCGTTTTGGTTTTGCTCCCTCCCCTCCCGTCGCAGCGTCATGTTTTATATCCTAAAGCCTTTCTCGATAAATAAGCTATCCAACACAGAAATATTTTTTCAAATCGGTTCAGCAGTTCCTGAGATAAGCGCGTTCAAACAAACAAACTCTTCAGCTTTATAATATAATTAGCGCAAGCGCACGTTGTACTTAAGCTGCGAACATTATTTTGGTGCGGAGTTATGTTAAAACTGTGATAGCTCCTAAGATATTTATTGAAATCAAATGATATTAAGGGCAACTTGGTTCTAAATGAAATGCTCGTGATGATGAATGTATTTATTTTGATAAGAATAAATACCTGTGTGTATAATACACCTCTAAAAATAATGCATTATTTTTTTAACAAATTTATTAACATAAAAAAGGTTGTAGTAAGTCAACCATAAAAGATAGATATATGCTGTCGCGGACTTTATTATAGAACTCTTAATGCTGAACAATCCTGTCATACATGATTTTTGTGTAACTTAAGCGGTTTCCGCAGCGTATGCAGCGGAAGCTCTCAAAAGGAATATCTTTCTCCCGTTTTCGTAACATTTTTCGTTTCTGCTGTGGTCTTATGAGTCGTATCTTTATGTTATATAGCCTAAAACCTTCCTCGATAAATGGACTATCCAACGTAAAAATAATTTTTCAAATCGGGCCAGTAGTTTTTGAGATTAGCGCGTTCAAACAAACAAACAAACAAACAAACAAACAAACAAACAAACTCTTCAGCTTTATAATATTAGTATAGATTGGAGGCTATGCCTCTTAACCTTATTATCCAAACTGAAGCGAGCATTAGACAATCTAGCTATCACGAGCACTGTTTTTTTTTCACTGGCCATCACGGCATTCACTGTTCATTCACACACGTATGCACTGAACCTTTGCTGGAATTGGTGGTGAATAACTGCAGCATTGTGTTGTGCATGCACGTTATCCCTGCCGCATAAACGGTCAATTGCGCAGTAGTCAACGGGAGGACTCGAGCTTGAGCAGCTCGATCTTCGTCGCGTAGTCCGCACCAGCAGCAAATCTTGGACCCTCAAGTGATAACGGCGTAGTCCCCGCCAGCAGCAAATCTTGGACCCTCAAGTGATAAAAGCGTAATCCCCGCCAGCAGCAAATCTTGGACCCTCAAGTAAAAAAGGTGAAGGGCTTCGTTGTGCAGAATTCGCCATAGCAAGCTTCTGCCGGTGATAATCGAGCTCGCTTCTCGCCGTATCAGGTCAAGTCGCGGCGGGAAACTATGTAATACCGGTCACCTGGCCTAGGCTCCGGAAGACGCACCGCAAGTCCGCGACGCGCGCGCACACGACATACAAACGCGAATGTTTTTGGCAGACTGACTCGTCGCGTCGCGCGGCAATCCGGTGGGGCGGGGAAGCGGCCGTGATACGTTTAGACACTAGGCAGGCAGGCAACGCGGCTGCGATGGGCGGCGCGTATGATATTACCTACAAAAATCGAGTGCGCCGTTCAGCAACACGCGACACGGGGTGTAATTTTTTTCTTTTTTTTCTACATGTTTAGAGGCGATTTTCTCGAAAACTAGCGTATAAAAAATTTTTTTTTCGTACAAAATATGTTTAATTTATTTTTCTGAATGTGCCTTTAAAATATTATCACTTAAAACGAGGTAGCCTTATATAAACAGTCTGGCAGTAAGACTAACTAGAACTTCTTAGACATTTTAAAACAGCCCACATACAGCGTACACATAGCGTGCACCGTTAATATCCTCCTATGGGATAATTAGCCAGTAGATTTTTGGCGTTGGCATTAAATCACGCTTGGTATAAAATGGATACCACATATTCAGGTCTGCGTTTCCACCAGGTGAGCTGCTCCAGATTTAATTAAATGTATATTTATCATTTAGTTAAAGGTTTAAAACAATTGTAAAAACAAGGTTTTCTTTTTGTAATGCGATTGAATGAAAGATATTTAGTTAAACGTGTGCTCACTCAGTCCACACAAGCGGTCAGCTATATCTTCATACTGAAATAAATTGGTCGAGTCATTCAGTTTTCCTTTTTTTTATTACACCTCTATTTAATTGGAGCCTGTAATTTCAGATCATCAAGTTTCGTATTAAAACATTTACTATTAATTTATTGTGCTCACTCCATCCACACGCTATTGTATCTCTATGAACCAACTATAGATTCGCGTTCTATCGTTAACGTTGTGTGAATTGGCTAGAAATGGGACTATTCAGCATAAAAACAAACTACTTTTACTGTGCGTTCATGAGTAATCCGGATGCTTGGTGCTCACTCCGTCCGCCATCGCTAAATACTTAAATCTTTTGTGCTAAGTTAAGTTAAAAGAATGAGTGAACATATGATTTTTTTTGTACAAAAATACTATAAAATTTTTGGAAGTACCCAGTTTGCTATTTCTTTTTACTTTTAGAGTAAAACAAAATTTCATATTTTGTATGAAGGACATTTAAAAGGGTGTCTACACGTGATAAAATAGCAGGACTTGGCTGACTAAACTTCACGTGTTCACGCTAGCTGCGTGTCATCCTCGCTTACTTGCCTGAAGGAAAAGGTTTTGTTCTTAATAGGTACTTTGTTTGGTCTGGGGTTTGGGTTTAGTTTAAATTTTAAGGTTTTGTGTACTAAATGTAAAATGAATATATCTGATCGGTCACATTTGTCAGAAACCATACATGACTGGTCAAATACGGTCAATATCAATCAATTTGACCGTATGTGATGAACCGTAAATATAATTTCCTGACTCAGTTTTCGCAGGAAAAACTAATTTTGTGTCGTTGTGTGAATGAGTTTTGATTACTTAATTTGACTTTTTATTGTTTTTGTAAATATGGTTGAAATCAGATGTAAAGAACGGTGTTTCACGGACCTGCGCGAAAGTCACGTGACCTACCGAATTCGACCAATTGCATACGCACAACCAAAAAAGTAATAAAATATTACTGAATCAATATGAATTACCATTTATGACAGTTAATGACCGTTTTTGACTATTTAATAGTCATTTTCAACACTAATTTTAACTGACAAGTGATTTTCGGTCAATGTGCGTGATTCTTATCGGTAATGGCTAAACGAAGGAAGATACGCCGTTCGATTTTTAGGTATGTTGGAGATTCTGTTTTTTTTAATTGGAATTACAAAATAAATGTTAATTTCTTGCGGGACTTTGTGAAATAAGGAAAATAAACATGTGGGGAACATATGACCTTAGCCCGTTGGAGCTAAGCGTTTTGTGGGAACTATACGACTTATGCCTGTTTATGTCAACATTAAATAACTTTCTTTTGAATACTAGGTGTTTCTCCTGACATTTCTATGTATTGCATACTTATAACGCTTCAGCAAAATAACCTCCCTATATATATATAACGTAATTTAAATTAATTTACAAGAATTATATGTAGCAACAAAAAAAAGAAATCCTTACCCAGGCACAGGGATTATTTCCTACATTTATTTTTCAGGGTTATTAGTATTTTTTCTGGACTCTGTTGATGAGGAATGAAACAAGGCATTAACCAAAACCAAAATCTATGTGCAACTTTTAATAATTTCCTTCATCATTTTTCCGCGGCCTGGAGGCCGAGTCTCGTGGCAATCGAACTTTTTTCGTGTGGTACTTCGATTGCGAGTTTAACTTATTTACCTAAAAATCAAATCAAGAATGTAGATACATGTAAAAAACTATCGCACGACCAAAAACTAATTATATAGAAATCGTGACTCTGACAAATTTAAAAATAACAAAAAAAAGGACACTGAATGACTCGACCAACTTATTTCAGTATGAAGATATGGCTGACCGCTTGTGAGGACTGAGTGAGCACACATTTAACTAAATATCTTTTATTCAATCGCATTACAAAAAGAAAACCTTGTTTTTACAATTGTTTTAAACCTGTAACTAAATGATATATGTAACTATATGAATATACATTTAATTGAATCTGGAGCTGCTCACCTGGTGGAAACGCAGACTCAGTGATGTTTTGTGGGGATCCATTTTTTCTCTTTTTGAAAGGCTTCTATCCACTTTTTTTTCCTTAATGGATCTACAGGAAATCTGAGATTATATTATAGGGATGTATTGTCATATAATATGAAGTTGAAAATTGCAAACCAAACTGTTTTATTTTTAAGATTTCCTTAACCTACTCTCGAGTGAAACATTTTACAGATTTATAATTTTACTAGCGGTCTCCCGCGACTTCGTTCGCGCGTTTTGAGTTTACTTTCCCGCCCTCGTTGCAGCCCGTTAATTTTCTTTGCTATAAACCTCACGGAGCCCGAGACCTTTCTAACGAATGCAAAACCGTGGAAATCGGTTCGTGCGTTCTGGAGTTATAGCGAATGTTTTTTATAATCAAAAAGGAAATTATTATATGCATGCATATGAAATAGTAATACAATAGATAACACTTAGATATTTTTTTCAAATCATACTTCTACGTTCTAAATAAAATTAAAGTCTCATTTATGAAAAAAGAACTTCAGAGTTCTGATCAAATCTAACATTTATCAGCCTTGTAACAACTATGTAAGGTTTGCATTTATTTAGTAGTATATGATTACTTTACTACCATTTTTAAATAAAGTTTACAGTTTCTTTTTACTAAATAAAAAACTAAACAATTACTCGAAAAAAAATTATTAAACTTTGAATATCTAATATATTAATTAAGTACACTTCTGGACACATCTATTGGCCCACCTTAGAGTTTAGGTTTCGATGGCCCCTACCGAAATATGATTGCTAGATTGAACAAAAACTGTTGATGCAGTTTTAAACCTGATACATTTTACCATCTTTTTCGATCGTATTGTTTTAAAATTGAATTCAGAATATCATACGACATGGAGCTACGTCTAACAAGTCGGATATGCGCCTCGATAAAGGCAATTGATTTTTAAATAAAAAACATGTCTTATCAAATGAGTCATTCCCAGAAAGTTTGCTCGTCACGCTAAGGAGTTCCACTAAATTTCATTATGTGGTATTGTCCTTAAATTAACTTAAAAAAAAGAATATATCTTACATTTTATGAAAAAAAGTGTACTTGTCTTACTTAAAATCTTGTTAATCATTAACAAGATTTTAAGTAAGACAAGTACACTTTTTTGTTCCTGAGCGTCACGAACTTCACTTATGATTTAATAAAACAACCAATAGAAAAATAATCAAAAAATTTACTCAGTTTCAAATCATCAATGTCAGGCTTCTAATTAAACAAAAACAATAAACAATTTTTTCGAATATACCTAAACAATTACATTTTTTAAATAAAATAATAATGAAATAGAAGCGCATTATTACGTGTTTAAAATGTGACAAAAAAATTGAACATTTGTTGTTTATTTTCTGTTAATTATTTTTTTATTTTTTTCTAAAAATGGGATAGTCTATTGAACCCTAAAGTTACACTAAGGAATAGTTAAGCTAGGTTTACATTTGAACATTTGAATATACAAGCGGACCTACATCTAATATACAAGATTATACAAAAAAGTGCGTAATCCTTTAAGGGGGTGATTCTACCGCTCAAATGCAAAAACTTCTTCTATGGGACCAACATCGGCGATCGGCGATTTAAAATGGCTTCCCCATAGTAAATCGCCGATAAGCTGAGACCAGTTTGTGGGTCTACCTTGTTTCGCAGAATTTTTATTGTCATAATTTTATTTGGCATATCATCAAACAGCATAAACTTCCCTTCGCAGAAAATCAATTAGCATTCACGCATTTATCAAACGTTCAAAACGCATAATCGTGTAAGCTAGAATCATCTTTAGGCAGAAATTAAATATCCATAATAGTCTTAAAGCAGAATCGTCCTAACGCAGAAAGTTCACAGATAGAATTGTCTTGTGGCATACAATTCGTATATATAGTCATTAATAGGCAGAATCATCCTATCGCAGAAAGTTCACAGTACGAATCGATTTTTGGCATATCTATACTAATATTATAAAGCTGAAGAGTTTGTTTGTTTGTTTGTTTGTTTGAACGCGCTAATCTCAAAAACTACTGGCCCGATTTGAAAAATTTTTTACGTTGGATAGTCCATTTATCGAGGAAGGCTTTAGGCTATATAACATAAAGATAAGACTCATAAGACCACAGCAGAAATGAAAAATGTTGCGAAAACGGGAGAAAGATATTCCTTTTGAGAGCTTCCGTTGCATACGCTGCGGAAACCGCTTAAGTTACACAAAAATCATGTATGACAAGATTGTTCAGCATTACGAGTTCTATAATAAAGTCCGCGACAGCATATGTCTATCTTTTATGGTTGACTTACTACAACCTTTTTTATGTTAATAAATTTGTAAAAAAATAATGCATTATTTTTAGAGGTGTATTATACACACAGGTATTAATTCTTATCAAAATAAATACATTCATCATCACGAGCATTTCATTTAGAACCAAGTTGCCCTTTATATCATTTGATTTCAATAAATATCTTAGGAGCTATCTCAGTTTTAACATAACTCCGCACCAAAATAATGTTCGCAGCTTAAGTACAACGTGCGCTTGCGCTAATATATTAAAAAGCTGAAGAGTTTGTTTGTTTGAACGCGCTTATCTTAGGAACTGCTGGACCGATTTGAAAACATATTTCTGTGTTGGATAGCTTATTTATCGAGAAAGGCTGTAGGATATAAAACATGACGCTGCGACGGGAGGGGAGGGAGCAAACTCAAAACGCGCGGATGAAGTCGCGGGGGACCGCTAGTTTTTCATATTTAAAATCATTACAAGGCAGAACTATCATATCTCAGAAATTTTACACTTATAATCATCTTTTGGCATACATTTCATATCCATAGTAATTGAAAACAAGTCATTGAAACATAGTAATTGAATCCATAGTAATTCAGCATGCAAGCAAGTATGCAGCATGCAAGCAAGCTAGCAAAGCTTGAAAACAAGTAATTGAAACATAGTAATTGAATCCATAGTAATTCAGCATGCAAGCAAGTATGCAGCATGCAAGCAAGCTAGCAAAGCATGCAGCAAGCAAGCATGCAGCAAGCAAGCAAGCAAGCAAGCATGCAGCATGCAAGCAAGCATGCAGCATGCAAGCAAGCATGCAGCATGCAAGCAAGCATGCAAGCAATCATGCATGCACAACAGCTTGCATGTATGCAAGCAAGGATGCAACATGCAAGCATGCAACATGCATGGTTTCTGTCACGGCTCCGGCGCTCCCACGCGAGCTTATCGTCGCAGATGGTTTTGGCTCACCGCCGCGGCTGAGGCTGGCCGTCAAAGCCGGCCGTACCTCCTTTGCAAAATGTTATATGCATCATTGGCATTCGTAATGTCTACTCCATACGAGACTCTTTTGTCTAATGCTCTCTTCATTGACCCACCTATACCATCGGCGATGCTTTTACCGTGGCCAGCTTCTGAAAAGGACCAAGTAGAGTACGATAGTCCTAATTTGGCGGTAAACAGACTCAATAAAAAAAAATGCCTATACTGGCTGCTAGGCCCATCCGAATTTGTTTGTTGAATTTTACGTTGTTGGTTCATATTTTTTGAGTATCTTAAAATCGGCATAAGGTGTGCCCAAATTGCATGAGGCTCGTGGCAGGTATTATCAGACAGTGAAGCAAAGGATTGAGAACTATCTTTAGTGAAAATCATGCCGGTATGTGACAGCATTTTTTGAAGCCCCAAAATGAGTGGATTGAATCTCCTGACCGTATTTGTATTCATAATTCTCAGAGAAATCACAAATGATTGCGATTTCATCGTCTTTCAAGTTATTAACTCAAGTTCTGTACTGCCTCTGTTGCTCCTTCCAATTAAAGTGGTGGGTTTTAAATAGTGGCATTTCTTTTTTAATTTCTCTCAGTAGCTCGTGGATAGTTCCTTTGATCTGGGTTTTCACTGTCTTTTTAGTCGTTAATTGTTTTCCAGTTTTCTGATAATTGTGGCTGACTCTGACCCATTTGCTCCATTTTATCTCATCTGTTTGATTGTTTTCACTATGTTGAAAAGATATATTTTTGCATTGTTCGCATTTATTATACATGCATGTATACGATTTTGTGTCACATGATGCAGCGACCAAAAGTTCATCAAGGTACTTGTGAGTTATGACTTCTTTGTGTTTGAGAGCGATGAACATGAACTCCATGTTGGCTTGTTTTATACAGAGGCATGTTTCTCTCCTATTCACACTCGATGATAGCACATAATAAGGTTTGTATCTACAAAATGTCGAGAAGCTTATTGTCCCCCTTTTTTTTATAAACTTCATGTAGATTTTGCAAAGTGTCTACCAAATAGCGGATTTGTGACTTCTTCTTCGCTTTAGTCCTTGTTTTCCGCTTACCCGCGGTTATTCGACTTATATCATCTCGGTTAAAAAAGCATTCTAATTCTTCTATGATTTCCTTTCTGATACTTCTATTCTTCATCTGTGCCATTCTTAACGGATATTTAAAGCCTAGAACTTTCGCTTCAGATTTCTTACATAGTTTCTTTGGTTGTTTTTGCATAGCTTCTTTAATTTTCTGTTTTTCTACTAATCGATCGGTATTTTGATATACATTTTTTAACGTTACTTTCATAATTACACTTATATATACGGGAATTAACGCGATCGCGATAAAAACATAAATACCTTATGTTTTGGCCTGACGTTTCGATCGGGTTTCACCGATCGTGGTCACAGGCGAACTGATGAACTGCGATTTCTTAACTCCGTTTGCGGGGTAGAAGTATCTTGTTCCACCCGCAAAGTATTTATTATTTGCGCACCACCGCCACACACTACACTGACAATGTCCCTATTCTGGAGACCGCTCAACGCGTCCGTATTCTGGTGATTACTCGACTGCGAACTTAAACAAGGCTGTGTCATTCTAATCACGGGATTCCACGTCGGAGACAACTTAAAACCATCTTCCCTATTGAAATTAACATATTTTTGTATTTCAATAGCTTCACGCACAACTCTCGAGTGAAAATGGCGATCTGTGGAGAGGACTTGCGTTTTGTGGAATTCTATCCAATGATTGGTGCCCGCTTCTAATAGATGTTCAGCAATCGCTGACTTGTTAATTTGGCGATTTTTCACAGCTGCGATGTGTTCTTTGATCCTTTCCGCAACGGTCCGCTTCGTTTGGCCTATATAGGAACTACCACAGCTGCAACTGATTCTATAGACTCCCGGTGTATGTAGGGGCAAGACATCTTTAGGTGTGCGCAAAATATTATTTACGCTACGGGTCGGATACTGCAAAACAGATACGTCATCTAGAATGCCTACGGAAAAAACGAGCGAGAGTGGAAACATCGTTGATATTGTAACGTTGTATATTTTTATATAAGTTCGCGTGAAACGAAAAGCTAAATGGATGTAGGACTCCAGTCCATATTTTGGCATAGATATGATGACACTGACATTTGTCAAGTGTGACAGCTGCTTTTTTTCCGGTTCCGCACTGTTGGTCGTGCGTCGGAGTGGAACGTGTGTGGAAAAATGAAAAATTAGATATTTGAATATGGGGCACGCCCCAAATTATTTTATAGTTTGATAGTTACTCCTGGTAAGTATCTGCAGAAAGGTTTGCGTTGAATTTTGTTTGTTGCGAGACATTTCTTAGAGTCTGAGCACATGGTTCTTTTATCGTTTCAGACGCCGCCAACATGTCAATTTGGATGAATTAATTTCAAAAATGATTTGATATAAATGACTGGAAAATGGTAAGTATTTCGGGGAAACTCCTTTGGAAATCCTTGTAAAGAAAATGTAGCCTACCTACATCTGGGCATATTGTATTGAGAGTTGTAATTTTTATCATTTCAGGTCTCAAATAGAAAAATTAGCATAAATGTTTAGTAATTAATTCAGAAATTATATGGCGAGCCAGCTTTTGCAGGTATTAAATTGGTTTATTATAGATTTCATAAATAGGGTGATGAAAAGTATAACCACCCTCACTTAGAAAAAAAAAAATTGGTTGTTAACTAGAACTTTCTTTTATTTCTAGGTTTCGCTTTTGATATGTGTCTGTAAGTTGAACAGTCACAATTTGGTGATCATGTTGTAACCTCAGGTAAATATTTATTATGAAAAGTTAGTGTTTTTTTAACTTTTACTTTGGTTTGTGCGTTGAACTAACCTTTTGTAAATTCTTTCCAGTGACCTTACTTAGACCTTACTAAGACCTTACTTAGACCTCATTTGGATTAATTTTTGAAGTCAGAACTTCCTTATGGATTGATTTGCTTCTTGTCTGCTGTTTTGAGGATGGATCGGTATCGGTGAAATTTTGGGGTAATGTTGCAGAATTGTTTGTAGTTTGATGCAACAAAGATTTGAAATAGTAACCTCCGTTGAAATCAAAGGTTGGTTTTCCTTGTATTACTTTAACTTTAGTGAAAAGTGGGATAATTTAGCTATTAATTTAGGCATAATTTAGGAATCCCTTTGAGGATAAATTTTGGAATTTATTTAGGTAATTAAACACTTAAATTGGTGGTTTATCTTTATTTAATTAGAAATTTGTGAACATTAAGATTTGTAACAGTATAGATATTGATAACTAAATTAGAACCTAACCTAGTCTCTACTGTATTCTGAGCTATTAAGTTTTGAATTTGATTTGTTTAAAGGTGTTAAAAGGTAGATGTGTAATAGCAAATTTGAATAAACTTTTGTTGCCAAATGCTATACCCGGATTTCTTTATTTCATTCGAATATTAGTACCTTTTAAACACCCTTTGTCCACACTAGCCGGGAGTGACTGCGACAAATGGCGCCCAACTTTAGAATTAGTTATTAGTACAATTTTGAGCACTTTGTTGTTAGAATTTTTTTGGAATGCTAATTAACCACCATATTATTTAGCTTAGGTTTAATTCTGCCTGTGTTACTAACTGGTTAGGAATTATCCCACAAGTTTAATGTTGCATCAAACAATTTATATTTACTAACCAAATAAAAGTTGTTGTTACGGTGTAAACCTTATTTTGTGAAATCCCAATTTGTTGTGTTTGATTTTATTTAGCATTTAAAATACTCACAATCTGTTTAATATTGTGATATATTTTGAGTTGTTTTGGTTGTAATATTTTGGACTCACTTTATATTGTTTTGTATGAAAACTTGTAAAAATATAAACCACCAAATAATAGTTAACATGATTAATTAATGTTACTTAACAGTGATATTACAGTGTAATTTATATGAGTTTGCGTTGAGAATTAGTTGAAATAATTTTGGATTTTAATTATTGCTTTTGTTGTAGTTACATTGATAAATGAGGTATGAAGTAAATTGTAGGGTCATTGTGGTTACGTGTCAGCGTTATTGGAGTTGTTCTGAAAACGAATTAAATTATGTTACTTGCATTTGTTTTGTATATAAACCAAGAAATCAGTTACAATTTTCTTGGTGTAATGCATTGTTTTGGTAAATTGACTCTGTTGTTTCCTATTAGGCGTGCTACTGGTACAGATGTTGCCAAAAATTTTAGAAACCATTTATAGTGATTCATGAGTTACTGAAACCGTGATTGTGGTTAAATTGGACACATATTATGGGATCGTGATTCAAGGAGGCACTGGTTTGTTACAACATTCCTAAACATAATTTTACAGGGATACCGCGACGGAGTACGCAGTAACTATGCCTAAGGAGTATTATGTCGGTGAGTTCGGTTGTTTAAAGAATTTTTTTTTGGAAGTTTTTAGTGTCCGTGCTAGACATGCCACAAATTTTGTTGTATTGGGGCGCAGAAATGCGTTTTGATTTTTGGTTGGTGATGTAGTTTGGGAGTCCAGCTACACTCAAGTGATGCCCAATTTGACACCAGTTTGTTTGTTTTTTGTTTGGTGTGGGATCACTGAGGTATTTTTCACCATTTTGTTTACGAGTTGGAGGCTATGGATGGTCGTTCACTCGGTTCGTGGCATTTAAGGATATTGAGACATAAGTTTTGATTCGACTAGAGTTTCTTTGGTTGTGTTTAAATTGATGAAAATTCTAAACACAAAAGTGAAAGGGTTCAGTTTTATTTAGATTGAGAAATAAAACTGTTTAGTTTTTGTATGATGAAGTATGAAAGGCGAGGTTGATAAGATTGTTTGCTTGTGGAAGAATGAAAGTAATTTGTTTGTGGGTATGTTTTAGCGGAAACCCTTAAGTTAAGTCGCTTGAAACTTATGATTTTGAATTGTTGTCTAGCATGAGGTCGTTTTGGAATTATTTGAATGTGTTTGTTGCCCGATTTTGACTTAATTAACTTTATGAGTAAATTGAAAAGAAATATATTTTGTTATTGAGAATTTATTATGAGGGCTTTTGGATAATTTTGAACAGAACATTCAATGTAGTTGATTTGTTTTTTTTTTGAGCTTTTGGATTATTTTGAACAGAACAATCTTTAATGGCGTTGACGTTGAGATCTTTAGGTATTTATGAATGTTTTTAGTTGGAAAAAAATTTAAAACGGCGTTTTTGAGTTTATATTTTCAGGTAGCTATTTTGGATATTTTGAACAGAAAATCTTAAATAGCTTTGAGTTAAGATTTTTTTGAGGTATCGTCGATATTTTGGAATGGAATATTCTTAAATAGCGTTGATTTTGAGTTTCTATTTGTAGATCTTTTGAATAATTTTAGCAGAGCACCCTTAAATAACATAGGTTAGCTTTTTTTGAGGTCCTTTGGGACATATTTTTTTGGTATACATTTTTTTGGTATATACTTTTGATCTACAGTAATAGTTTGAATCCTTCTTGTGAAATTGTTTGCCCTATTAGTGTCAGTTTGAACTTGTTGGATAGTGGAAGGAAATTATTCTGGTTTTATTTTGGCATTTGGTAACAGTACATATTTTTACAGTTACGGAAGCTGGGGACAGCTTTCGGTTCACTGTAGTGAACCTCTTTTCTTTGGGAGGGGGGTATTGTAACGTTGTATATTTTTATATAAGTTCGCGTGAAACGAAAAGCTAAATGGATGTAGGACTCCAGTCCATATTTTGGCATAGATATGATGACACTGACATTTGTCAAGTGTGACAGCTGCTTTTTTTCCGGTTCCGCACTGTTGGTCGTGCGTCGGAGTGGAACGTGTGTGGAAAATGAAAAATTAGATATTTGAATATGGGGCACGCCCCAAATTATTTTATAGTTTGATAGTTACTCCTGGTAAGTATCTGCAGAAAGGTTTGCGTTGAATTTTGTTTGTTGCGAGACATTTCTTAGAGTCTGAGCACATGGTTCTTTTATCGTTTCAGACGCCGCCAACATGTCAATTTGGATGAATTAATTTCAAAAATGATTTGATATAAATGACTGGAAAATGGTAAGTATTTCGGGGAAACTCCTTTGGAAATCCTTGTAAAGAAAATGTAGCCTACCTACATCTGGGCATATTGTATTGAGAGTTGTAATTTTTATCATTTCAGGTCTCAAATAGAAAAATTAGCATAAATGTTTAGTAATTAATTCAGAAATTATATGGCGAGCCAGCTTTTGCAGGTATTAAATTGGTTTATTATAGATTTCATAAATAGGGTGATGAAAAGTATAACCACCCTCACTTAGAAAAAAAAAAATTGGTTGTTAACTAGAACTTTCTTTTATTTCTAGGTTTCGCTTTTGATATGTGTCTGTAAGTTGAACAGTCACAATTTGGTGATCATGTTGTAACCTCAGGTAAATATTTATTATGAAAAGTTAGTGTTTTTTTAACTTTTACTTTGGTTTGTGCGTTGAACTAACCTTTTGTAAATTCTTTCCAGTGACCTTACTTAGACCTTACTAAGACCTTACTTAGACCTCATTTGGATTAATTTTTGAAGTCAGAACTTCCTTATGGATTGATTTGCTTCTTGTCTGCTGTTTTGAGGATGGATCGGTATCGGTGAAATTTTGGGGTAATGTTGCAGAATTGTTTGTAGTTTGATGCAACAAAGATTTGAAATAGTAACCTCCGTTGAAATCAAAGGTTGGTTTTCCTTGTATTACTTTAACTTTAGTGAAAAGTGGGATAATTTAGCTATTAATTTAGGCATAATTTAGGAATCCCTTTGAGGATAAATTTTGGAATTTATTTAGGTAATTAAACACTTAAATTGGTGGTTTATCTTTATTTAATTAGAAATTTGTGAACATTAAGATTTGTAACAGTATAGATATTGATAACTAAATTAGAACCTAACCTAGTCTCTACTGTATTCTGAGCTATTAAGTTTTGAATTTGATTTGTTTAAAGGTGTTAAAAGGTAGATGTGTAATAGCAAATTTGAATAAACTTTTGTTGCCAAATGCTATACCCGGATTTCTTTATTTCATTCGAATATTAGTACCTTTTAAACACCCTTTGTCCACACTAGCCGGGAGTGACTGCGACAAATGGCGCCCAACTTTAGAATTAGTTATTAGTACAATTTTGAGCACTTTGTTGTTAGAATTTTTTTGGAATGCTAATTAACCACCATATTATTTAGCTTAGGTTTAATTCTGCCTGTGTTACTAACTGGTTAGGAATTATCCCACAAGTTTAATGTTGCATCAAACAATTTATATTTACTAACCAAATAAAAGTTGTTGTTACGGTGTAAACCTTATTTTGTGAAATCCCAATTTGTTGTGTTTGATTTTATTTAGCATTTAAAATACTCACAATCTGTTTAATATTGTGATATATTTTGAGTTGTTTTGGTTGTAATATTTTGGACTCACTTTATATTGTTTTGTATGAAAACTTGTAAAAATATAAACCACCAAATAATAGTTAACATGATTAATTAATGTTACTTAACAGTGATATTACAGTGTAATTTATATGAGTTTGCGTTGAGAATTAGTTGAAATAATTTTGGATTTTAATTATTGCTTTTGTTGTAGTTACATTGATAAATGAGGTATGAAGTAAATTGTAGGGTCATTGTGGTTACGTGTCAGCGTTATTGGAGTTGTTCTGAAAACGAATTAAATTATGTTACTTGCATTTGTTTTGTATATAAACCAAGAAATCAGTTACAATTTTCTTGGTGTAATGCATTGTTTTGGTAAATTGACTCTGTTGTTTCCTATTAGGCGTGCTACTGGTACAGATGTTGCCAAAAATTTTAGAAACCATTTATAGTGATTCATGAGTTACTGAAACCGTGATTGTGGTTAAATTGGACACATATTATGGGATCGTGATTCAAGGAGGCACTGGTTTGTTACAACATTCCTAAACATAATTTTACAGGGATACCGCGACGGAGTACGCAGTAACTATGCCTAAGGAGTATTATGTCGGTGAGTTCGGTTGTTTAAAGAATTTTTTTTTGGAAGTTTTTAGTGTCCGTGCTAGACATGCCACAAATTTTGTTGTATTGGGGCGCAGAAATGCGTTTTGATTTTTGGTTGGTGATGTAGTTTGGGAGTCCAGCTACACTCAAGTGATGCCCAATTTGACACCAGTTTGTTTGTTTTTTGTTTGGTGTGGGATCACTGAGGTATTTTTCACCATTTTGTTTACGAGTTGGAGGCTATGGATGGTCGTTCACTCGGTTCGTGGCATTTAAGGATATTGAGACATAAGTTTTGATTCGACTAGAGTTTCTTTGGTTGTGTTTAAATTGATGAAAATTCTAAACACAAAAGTGAAAGGGTTCAGTTTTATTTAGATTGAGAAATAAAACTGTTTAGTTTTTGTATGATGAAGTATGAAAGGCGAGGTTGATAAGATTGTTTGCTTGTGGAAGAATGAAAGTAATTTGTTTGTGGGTATGTTTTAGCGGAAACCCTTAAGTTAAGTCGCTTGAAACTTATGATTTTGAATTGTTGTCTAGCATGAGGTCGTTTTGGAATTATTTGAATGTGTTTGTTGCCCGATTTTGACTTAATTAACTTTATGAGTAAATTGAAAAGAAATATATTTTGTTATTGAGAATTTATTATGAGGGCTTTTGGATAATTTTGAACAGAACATTCAATGTAGTTGATTTGTTTTTTTTTTGAGCTTTTGGATTATTTTGAACAGAACAATCTTTAATGGCGTTGACGTTGAGATCTTTAGGTATTTATGAATGTTTTTAGTTGGAAAAAAATTTAAAACGGCGTTTTTGAGTTTATATTTTCAGGTAGCTATTTTGGATATTTTGAACAGAAAATCTTAAATAGCTTTGAGTTAAGATTTTTTTGAGGTATCGTCGATATTTTGGAATGGAATATTCTTAAATAGCGTTGATTTTGAGTTTCTATTTGTAGATCTTTTGAATAATTTTAGCAGAGCACCCTTAAATAACATAGGTTAGCTTTTTTTGAGGTCCTTTGGGACATATTTTTTTGGTATACATTTTTTTGGTATATACTTTTGATCTACAGTAATAGTTTGAATCCTTCTTGTGAAATTGTTTGCCCTATTAGTGTCAGTTTGAACTTGTTGGATAGTGGAAGGAAATTATTCTGGTTTTATTTTGGCATTTGGTAACAGTACATATTTTTACAGTTACGGAAGCTGGGGACAGCTTTCGGTTCACTGTAGTGAACCTCTTTTCTTTGGGAGGGGGGTATTGTAACGTTGTATATTTTTATATAAGTTCGCGTGAAACGAAAAGCTAAATGGATGTAGGACTCCAGTCCATATTTTGGCATAGATATGATGACACTGACATTTGTCAAGTGTGACAGCTGCTTTTTTTCCGGTTCCGCACTGTTGGTCGTGCGTCGGAGTGGAACGTGTGTGGAAAATGAAAAATTAGATATTTGAATATGGGGCACGCCCCAAATTATTTTATAGTTTGATAGTTACTCCTGGTAAGTATCTGCAGAAAGGTTTGCGTTGAATTTTGTTTGTTGCGAGACATTTCTTAGAGTCTGAGCACATGGTTCTTTTATCGTTTCAGACGCCGCCAACATGTCAATTTGGATGAATTAATTTCAAAAATGATTTGATATAAATGACTGGAAAATGGTAAGTATTTCGGGGAAACTCCTTTGGAAATCCTTGTAAAGAAAATGTAGCCTACCTACATCTGGGCATATTGTATTGAGAGTTGTAATTTTTATCATTTCAGGTCTCAAATAGAAAAATTAGCATAAATGTTTAGTAATTAATTCAGAAATTATATGGCGAGCCAGCTTTTGCAGGTATTAAATTGGTTTATTATAGATTTCATAAATAGGGTGATGAAAAGTATAACCACCCTCACTTAGAAAAAAAAAAATTGGTTGTTAACTAGAACTTTCTTTTATTTCTAGGTTTCGCTTTTGATATGTGTCTGTAAGTTGAACAGTCACAATTTGGTGATCATGTTGTAACCTCAGGTAAATATTTATTATGAAAAGTTAGTGTTTTTTTAACTTTTACTTTGGTTTGTGCGTTGAACTAACCTTTTGTAAATTCTTTCCAGTGACCTTACTTAGACCTTACTAAGACCTTACTTAGACCTCATTTGGATTAATTTTTGAAGTCAGAACTTCCTTATGGATTGATTTGCTTCTTGTCTGCTGTTTTGAGGATGGATCGGTATCGGTGAAATTTTGGGGTAATGTTGCAGAATTGTTTGTAGTTTGATGCAACAAAGATTTGAAATAGTAACCTCCGTTGAAATCAAAGGTTGGTTTTCCTTGTATTACTTTAACTTTAGTGAAAAGTGGGATAATTTAGCTATTAATTTAGGCATAATTTAGGAATCCCTTTGAGGATAAATTTTGGAATTTATTTAGGTAATTAAACACTTAAATTGGTGGTTTATCTTTATTTAATTAGAAATTTGTGAACATTAAGATTTGTAACAGTATAGATATTGATAACTAAATTAGAACCTAACCTAGTCTCTACTGTATTCTGAGCTATTAAGTTTTGAATTTGATTTGTTTAAAGGTGTTAAAAGGTAGATGTGTAATAGCAAATTTGAATAAACTTTTGTTGCCAAATGCTATACCCGGATTTCTTTATTTCATTCGAATATTAGTACCTTTTAAACACCCTTTGTCCACACTAGCCGGGAGTGACTGCGACAATATTCTTAACAAAATGTCGCGATAACTTACTATTACCTACGTGTGTGCGTATTAGGCCGCGTAGTGATATCGCATTTTCGAGTAGGATTCTAAAGAACGCGAGTGATCGGCTCCTGAGACAGTTAATAAAGAACAAGTACCGTGAACTAGATCGGATACAGTGTGATATATATACGTTACTTATGGATTGCAGTGTTGTGTTGTCTCGTGAGGATTATGATGTATGTGATAGGATAACATATTTGCAAGCGTGTCGGACTTTTGAACTATCTAGTGCTACCCACGACCGAAAGTATTTAAAATTATACAGTCAACGGTATTCAGAAGAAACTACGTCACCAACGGTTTCAAAAGATACGGTAGTAAATCTATCCTGCGTCACTCTGAGCGATGATGCTGTAAACGTATTGGCCAAGGGTATGAATTTCGCAATTACACCAAAGCGGGTTCCGTATGAAAAAGTAATCAGTGCTGTAGAGGAGACACTTGCACGTAATAAATTACCGTCAGTTGAAGCCGATACCTTAAGACAGGATGTTGCTGTAATATTGCGTAAGGCAAGACCTCCAGCTAGCAATATCACTGTGGGGGAGCGTCAAGCACTGAAAAGTATTAGTGAAAACAAAGACATTTTAGTGCTTAAGGCTGATAAAGGAAACGCCACTGTGGTGATGAACACAAATGATTACGAGGACAAAATACGGGAGTTATTGTGTGATGAGAGTGTGTATAAGCAAGTAACTTATAACCCCACGGCCAGAGTAGCGCGTAGAATACGTACTCTTATTCAAGAAAATCAAGACCTATTTACAAAAGATGAGTACGAAAAACTACATAGCCCTAAGGCATGCCAACCACCAAAAATGTATGGATTGCCGAAAGTACATAAAGCTAGTGTTCCATTACGACCAATCGTAAGTCAGATATCTTCGCCTACTTATGACCTAGCTAAGTATGTAGCATCCGTATTGCAGCCATTGGTAGGGAAGACACCATCTTTTGTAAAGGACTCACGACATTTTGTCCAAATAATAAGCAGCCTCAAATTGGAACCTGATGAAATAATGGTGAGTTTTGACGTGGAGTCTTTGTTCACCAATGTTCCAATTCAAGAATGTTTGGACATAGTGAAGGACAAGCTGATTGACAATGAAATGGCTTTTAACTATATTGATTTGCTGAAGAACTGCCTGGATGGTAACTACTTTCTTTTCCAAGGTCAATACTACCTCCAGATTGATGGTGTAGCGATGGGTAGCCCTGTAGCCCCCGTACTAGCTAATCTCTGGATGGAACATTTTGAGGAGAAGGCATTGCGTCTCGGTCCTAGTACAATAAAATTTTGGAAGAGGTATGTAGATGACATTTTTAGTATAGTTAAAGGTGGTAAGCCGGAAGTAGATCAATATTTAGAATACCTTAACTCCATTCATCCTAAGATGAAATTTACTTATGAGTTGGAGAAAGGCAGATCATTGTCATTTCTGGATGTGAGAGTTACGTCAAGACCAGATGGCACATTATCACACTGTGTCTATAGAAAGCCCACACATACAGATAGGTATCTACACGCTGCTTCACACCACCATCCTAGACACTTGATTTCTGTTATGGCTTCACTAAAAAACCGAGCCTATGCTCTTTGTGACCCTGAGCATTTAAAGCAAGAGCTAGACCATGTTCAGGAGGTACTAAAAAGTAATGGATATAAAGTGTCACCACATCAACTGAAGCCGTCGATAAAGAAGTGCAGAAATCCAGGTGTTAACAGGCATCCTGCATATTTACCATATGTGAAAGGGGTAACAGACAAGGTCGGTTCCCTATTAAAAAAGTACTCCATACCCACTGTCTTTAGTCCTGGATCTAAGGTAAATAATATTTTGCGCACACCTAAAGATGTCTTGCCCCTACATACACCGGGAGTCTATAGAATCAGTTGCAGCTGTGGTAGTTCCTATATAGGCCAAACGAAGCGGACCGTTGCGGAAAGGATCAAAGAACACATCGCAGCTGTGAAAAATCGCCAAATTAACAAGTCAGCGATTGCTGAACATCTATTAGAAGCGGGCACCAATCATTGGATAGAATTCCACAAAACGCAAGTCCTCTCCACAGATCGCCATTTTCACTCGAGAGTTGTGCGTGAAGCTATTGAAATACAAAAATATGTTAATTTCAATAGGGAAGATGGTTTTAAGTTGTCTCCGACGTGGAATCCCGTGATTAGAATGACACAGCCTTGTTTAAGTTCGCAGTCGAGTAATCACCAGAATACGGACGCGTTGAGCGGTCTCCAGAATAGGGACATTGTCAGTGTAGTGTGTGGCGGTGGTGCGCAAATAATAAATACTTTGCGGGTGGAACAAGATACTTCTACCCCGCAAACGGAGTTAAGAAATCGCAGTTCATCAGTTCGCCTGTGACCACGATCGGTGAAACCCGATCGAAACGTCAGGCCAAAACATAAGGTATTTATGTTTTTATCGCGATCGCGTTAATTCCCGTATATATAAGTGTATTTAAAATGCAACGCGAAAGTTTAAAAGTACTTTCATAATTTCCTGTCTTACTTTCAGTTTTTCATTTTCACATAGCAACTCCTTGATCCTGTTTTCTGAATTCAGTTTTTGTCGAAGCAAATATTTTCTGAGTCTGTTATAATTTCTTTTATACTGTTCTACTACTATCAAAGTTCTTCTGTGTTCGGTCATTCATTTATTATATCTGAGTACTAGAGCACTACCACTGTTTCTGCGAGTGTTACCTTTTACAGTTGTTTTGAAGTTGAGGCCTCATGAACATTTTGGTTTGAAATATTTGCAGCTTTTCTTTTCTGTGCTTGTTTTTTCTTTCGTTCTCTCAACTTCTTTCGTTGTTCTTCTTGTTGTTCTTCTGAAAGATCTTTAATTTTTTTATTGTACGACTGCATACGCTTTGATTTTTTTTCTTTGTGTTCTTTTAGTTTTTCTGGGTCCTGTTTGATTTTATTTCTATATCGTTTAGCTCTTTCAGCGGGAGTAAGCGCCATGGTTGTACCTAAAATAAAAGTAGGGTCTTAAATTTAGCATATCTAAAAGTAAGAGGGGAATTAAAGTTAGTAGTTGGGATAACATTTACTTAGCATTCAAAAGACAAACGATAAATAACATACCAAGAATGTCTAGTCATCGGGAGAAGGGAAGTAGGTGATCGTGAGTAAATCCAAACACGCATTTATCCATCACAGCGCTGGACGCGGCTGCTAATCGGAGCAAACAGAACCGGTACCATGGCATAACACGTACCTAAATCATGTTTGACATAGATATACCTAATTATTGATATTAACCCGTATGTGCTTAGTGCCCCATTTTTAAAACGGTTACTCATTTCATGCCTGTGACGACTAAAAAGTATTTCTTTATGGTTGAATAATTATGTTCTTCTTTGCTAGTATGCGGCAACATGTACGATTAAAAAAAAAAGTAGTGGCGCCATTTTATCTGTCATTTGAAAAGAAGTGAAAAGTTAACTCGTAATTTTACAATAACGCGGAGCAAAAAGTAAGTATATTATTAGTTTATTCATTAGGAAAGCTGAAAAAAGTTGTTTGTTGTGTTGATTTATTTATTTTGAAGTCATATTATAAAGTGAATCAAACAGTTATATTCAATAATGCTTTTACATAGACATTATTTGTACCGCCCCAATATTGGGGCGCTAAGCACGTAAATGAGTAATTATATGTTATACATGTTACATCGTTTTTACGGTATTTTCAATACACTATATACCTGTAAATAGCACAACAGTAATTTAGTCGTATATTTTTTTAGTATGTGACATATGTTTTTTTTTGTTTTAGCTTGTCTTTGGCTGAAATAATAGACATATTGGAGACTGAAGATGGCATCATAGAAGGGACTGTGTATACTTGCCCACCAAGTAACCATATGCTGAGTGATGCTGATAGTGATCAGGAAGACGCTTTGTTGGGAGACCTAAACCATTTGACAGGAAATCAACTTCGTGCTGAAGCTACATTGGAATGTGTGCGGAAATTTGGAGCTGCATTACAAACTGAAACTTTAGGAGAGGATTCTGATGACGAGGTTACCCTTATCGGAAATTGCATCTAGCTCTAATAGCTAGCAGCCGAGAAAAAAGAAGTTGCAAGAAAAACGAAAATGGAAAGAAGAAGATTTACCAGAATATCAAAGAAAAGACTGGAAACGACTAGACTTTTTAGAAAGTAACAGATACCTAGTAGAGTGGTTTGAAATGTTTTATGACGAAGAAATCATAGATCTGTTTGTGGAAAAATCGAAAAAATACGCTGTGTTCGAAGGCAAACAATTCGATGTAACAAAAGAGGAGATTCGCCTTGTACTTGCGATATTTTTACTCAGCGGATATAACATCCAAGCCAGAAACCGCATGTATTGGGATACTGGAGCCGACACATATCACCCCGGCGTAGCCAATGCTATATCTCGGTCACGATTTGAACAAATACTAAGGTTCATTCATGTATGTGATAACGCAGCTTTAGATGTCCATGACAAATTCACCAAAGTTCGCCCTTTATGGGATAAACTAAACCATAAATGGATGAAGTATTGGCCCCAGTACAATGAAGTCAGCATAGATGAGTCGATGATTCCATATTATGGACATCACAGTACAAAACAACACATCCATGGAAAACCCATACGTTTTGGCTTCAAATGTTGGTGTATGGCTACACGTCTGGGTTATCTAATTCAAGCCATACCCTATCAAGGTGCAAGCACAGGCAATACCAATCCGGATCAAGGTGTTGGTGGACTGTAGTAACAAACTTGGTTGCTGCATTGCCTGAAGGATTTTCAGTGCATGTTTACATTGTCAATTTTTTTACTTCCTTCAGATTACTCACTGCTTTGAAGGGATGTGGCCATCAAGGTACAGGTACGATTCGAGCCAACCGTGTAGAAAATGCGCCGCTGAGACCTATGCAAGTAATGAAGAAGGAGGTACGCAGAAGCTATCATCAAATAACTGATGAAACATCAGGCGTGACTCTAGTTCGCTACAACGATAATAGCGTAGTTACAGTAGCATCAACAAGTGAAAGGGTTGCACCGATAAGATCAGCACAGCGTTGGTCAAGTAGTGAAAAGAAGAAGATATGTATCCAACAACCCACCTGCATAGCTATCCAACGCGGCAACGCAGCCAGCATCATAGCCTCCTTGCCGCAAGGAAATGGTTTCGTTTTTAATAGGTATTAATATTAAGTTATTTTTTTATGTTGCATGTCTTAGTTTAATTTTTTCTTGTTTGTTATTAATAAACCTCAGCCAACAATGGAGAGAATTAAATATCTCAGTAGAAATATTCACTATTTGATTTTATTTAAAAAAAAAAACCACCTGTGTTCAAACTTACAATAAATACATGGGTGGAGTAGATCGCCTTGATCAAAATGTAGGCTGTTACCGCATCAGCATAAACAAGAAAAAATGGTATTGGCAACTTTTGATGTGGCCTCTAAACGCGTCAATGAATAACGCATTCCAGTTGTACAGACTTTCACCAGCGGGACATGATAAGAGCCATCTCGACTATTTGTCTTTCACCAGGAGTGTAGTAACGAGATACTTGGGACGGTTATGCATCATCTCGTTCCATAGGCCGTCCATTGAAGCCAATGGGTAAGAAGAGTACCTGATAATGTACGTTTAGATGGGGCTGGTCACATAATTATTTCCAGCGCTACCCAAATACGGTGTGCTGAATGCCACAAAAATACAACTAAAAAGTGTAAAAAATGTGATGTTGGCTGCCACACTAACTGTTTCGAAACATTTCATTTATAAATTTACAATATAATTTAGTGTTATTATTACATATTACATAAATAAATATTACTGCTACTTTCTCCTAGATTTATTCAAAAAAGGCTCTAATTTTTTTGAGAAACTACACTTTTGGGGCGGTCAAAATTTCCAAAATGGTATTACTTTAATATATTTTTTTTTTACAAAATATAATTATTTTTGTTACTTTTACCCATAATAACACAAAACAATCAATGGTTTGTTTAAAAAAAAAAGATGAGCACATACGGGTTAATATAATTACTGATAAATTCGTTCGTACTCACATTTTATAACCTTTTCCTCCAATTTCACTCAGCATTGATTCCACTTTATTTTATTATTATTATTTTAACACAAATTTGACATTTTCCAAAACATTATTATAATTTCGATTACATCACCGATTTCCACAGTTAGTCGATGGTACGCCATGCGCGCGCAATGCCTGCGCCCGGAATGACGATGATTCACCACCCAACAATGTTGTTGATTGCGGACTGCGGTGCAAATATTCATCCGTTTGACAATTCCGTTCCGTTCCACAATTACTGTGCACACTTATTATGTTTGTGTATTATATATGGATATGTTCATCTTATTAGTACTTCTAATTTCGTTTATATATTGTTTTTATGTTTATCATTCAGTGTGGACGTGATGTTGGCGCCATTTTACGTGTACCTCACTCAGCAAGGGTCCACTGAAAACCAGCGCCAAGGCCTCCCGGGTACCTGGCTTATGCTGAGTGAGGTCCTCTTGATTTGGACATCACCGACACACGGCACACTATGGCACGCACTGCAGGGTTAAAATATTTTTTTCTACTTAGTTTTTTTTTTCTTTTTCTTTTTGGTTGTTTTTGTCTGTTTTGTAATTTGTCAATTCGTTGTGTGATTGTGTATGTTATTGTTTTGTAAAATCGTTTAAATGTGTGTGTTTGTGATGTCCTTAATTAATAAACTCATTTTCTTTCTTTCTTTCTTTCTAAAATGGGAAATTTTAAATGGGAATTTAGAAATTAGATGGGGGGACGCCCCCATCTAATTTGTAAACCAAGCAAGTGTAAATTTTGAAAAAAATATATGATGTAGATCTGAATAAATACTTTTAACGAAAATTGGTTTGGACGGGATCGAACCAGTAGTTTTTGAGATACGAGGGTCAAACTGAAAGTTCTTAGAAAATCAAAAACTGATTACATTAGCCAGTTATTAGTTTTATTATATCTTTTCAAAATATTGTCCATTGACGTCAATACACCGCTGCATGCGATGGAACCACTGGGAAAAGCACTTTGCCCACTCGTCCTTAGGGGTCTCTTCAATGGCATCGCGATACGCAGCCACCGCTTCTTCAGCATTCATAAACCGCTTTCCTTTAAGTTTTTCTTTAATTTTTGGAAATAAATTATAATCACAAGGCGCGAGGTCGGGGCTATACGGCGGGTGACCCAGTAATTCAACGTTTGATGTCGCCAAATAGTCGATCGTTCGCTTGGCGGTGTGCGACGAGGCGTTGTCGTGGTGAAGGAGGATCCTACTGCGAGGTCGTTTCTCTCGAACTTTTTCCAAGACAAGTGGCAAACAATTGGTAGTGTACCATTCTGCAGAAACTGTTTTTTGATCCTCTAACACAATTGTTGCGAAATGACCTATCCTTCCAAAGAACGAGGCCACCATTTTTTTTCCCGCACTTCGATCTCTCTTCACTTTAGTTGGCAACTCCTCGAAAGGAAACACCCACTGAGCAGATTGTCTTTTGGTTTCAGGATCATAACAGTAAATCCAGCTTTCGTCACCTGTTAGTATGTCGAACACAGCATTTGAGTCACCTCCGTTAAATCTTTCAATCATTTTACGGCACTAATCCACACGATGGAGTTTTTGAGCCTTAGTCAAATTATGAGGTATCCACCGGGCGCAAAGCTTCCTGACCGCTAAGTGTTCGTGGAGGATTTTGTGCACTTGACTCATACCGATGCCTAAGCTTGTCCGAATCTGCTGATAGGTCACTCTTTTGTCAGTCTCTATCATACGCCGCACAACACAGATGTTATTTTCAGTCGTCGCCGTAGAAGGCCGTCCCTCACGTACATCATCAGTGAGATTAGTGCGACCACGTTTAAACTCATTAAACCAGTTGTAAACAGTCGCACGAGATGGGGCTTCATCGTGAAAGGCCAATCGTAGTCTATCATAACTTTCTTGTTGACTTAAATGACATCGAAAGTCATAAAAAATCATTGCACGAAAATTTTCTCGTGTTAAATTCATGTTGACGTGACACAGACAATTTTCAATTTGCCGCCAAATCGTAAAACAAATGACAAATGAATGAAATATATACTCAGTAATATTGGCAAAGAGTTCTATTTTCAAATTTTAGAATATTTTTTTTATTATGTTGTTTATAAGTGGCCAGTTCTAAGAACTTTCAGTTTGACACTCGTATAGCACATTTTCAACAACCGCAAACATAACTTTGTACTTCATACAAACACTATGAAAAACAAAGTTATATTTGCCGTCAACAAAATATTGTGATATTTTACTAAGTAGAAGTTAATGGATTCCCTAATTCAGTTAAAGTTGGCACGGAAACCTCAGTGCGCGAGTCCGAATCGCACTTGGCCGGTTTTTAATTTTTTAAGACGACACGCTATACATTGCGACCCATAGCTAAAATGAATAAAAATAATATTATTATTAGACAGACAACTAAAATAAATCATATATTCATGTTTCATACTAAGCGGGGCTTCCCTCACAAACAGAACTCTAAGTAGATCAAAAGTATTTGGTCGTAGTATAATTACCATTCCACGATACGAGCGTACGTATGTCGGGACGCGGCGAAAAATTGCACGGGTCGTACCTCGACGGGCGCTCGCGCCCTACTGATCGGTGCCCGTTTTGCGCTTTGATATTTATACCAATGTTTACATAAATTTATTGACAAATTAATTTCTAATATTTGAAATATAACGATGCCAATCAATTCTCCAAAGAACGTTTTATGTATTGATCCAATGATATTTTAGTTATTTTAGTATATTTCAACAGAAAAACTACGATAAAATAAAGCGTTAATCTCAAAAACTTTACAATTTGTTTTATTCTTTTTCTCTCTGATGGCAAAATAATTCAAAAATCTGGTACAATAAGTAAAAAGTAAAACATATGTCCAATGATAACTATATTTGTCCAAGCTATTTTTATCCGCATTATTAACAGATTTAGTCTACGACAATTGAGTCTACGACAACTTTTCAGTGAAATGATTGTGGGAGATTGGCCACTGACAGTTAATCAAATTAGTTTTAGTAAATGTGTTACATAAACGATCATCGATTACCGTAATTTGTTCGTGGTTTGGGTAAAACCAAGTAGCTCGCGCGTCTAGTGCAGTGGTTGTGAACATTTTTACGTTTTATGAATGTTATATTGGAATGAATATTAGAGTCAAGCTTTTTTCGAATAAAAAATATTGTATTGTAAAAATAAGTTTTTTGATATTCATTATTTTTGTTTCGCGATATATTTTTTTGTTCTCTGTTAGGTATTTATAATTATAAAGCGTTTTAATTATTTTGTTTTGTAAAATCTGAATTTGAGCCAATTTATTTTTCGATGCGCTTGCCCAGATTTCTATAAGGTACATTAGTTGCGATTTTACTAGGGAGTTATAAATTGTCATTTTCAGTTTACGTGGAATGCATTGAATACTATTTCGAAGTAATCCACGAAGACTTATCAATTTTGATTTTAGGTGGTCTATATGAGTATTCCAAGATAGATGGCGGTCCATGTACAAACCTAGATATTTTTCGCAGGGGTATATTATTTATTGTTAATGGCGCGTAAGGCGGGATTGGCTTGTTCCTTGCTCTAAACCAGATGTAACACGTTTTCGAGGTGTTTATTGTTAGTAAATTATACTGAAACCAGTTAAATAGTAAATTTAGGTCATGTTGTGCATGCGAAATTATTTTCTGTATAGACGAATCAAAATAAAAAAGGCAGGTATCGTCAGCGTAGAGGGTGAGATGTCCTCTTAGGTCCAGCTCCTGTATATTATTTATATATATCAGGAAAAGCAGTGGGCCCAAAATAGAACCCTGTGGAACTCCATACGATATAGGCATTTGGTCGCTCTGATATTGGTCTATTTTGACAACTTGTGACCTGTTTTCAAAGTAAGACGCGAACATCTGCAGTGCTTTTCCAGTAATTCCTACCATCTCCAATTTTTTTAAAAGCAATTTATGGCTAACGGTGTCAAACGCCTTTTTTAAATCAATAAAAATACCGAGTACTATTTTTTTGTCATCTATATTCTGTTTTATTTTAGTGATAAGATCTGTTGTTGCAGTTAGTGTATTTCTTTTTGACCTAAAGCCATACTGCCGTTCCGAAATTAAGTTGATACTTTTTAAATATATTTCTAGCCGCACATGTATAATTTTTTCCAAAATTTTTGACAACACCGGTAGCACAGATATTGGCCGGTAGTTACCGGGGTCTGATTTTAACCCTGATTTGTAGATTGGAGTGACTTTAGCGATTTTCATTGTATCTGGAAATATTCCATCATCCAATAGTTTATTAAAACATTCCGATAGTTTTTTTGATATATATATTTTTATACACTTTATAACTTTGGTGCTTATTCCATCGATACCAATACTGCAGTTTTGGTCAAGGCTATCAATTATGTTTAAAATTTCTTTTTCATTACAGGGTTCGAAATGAGACATCTGAGCGATGGTTCTTACGGGTCGTGGTAATACGTGAATATCATTATCATGAAACTTACTGGGTATTTCATTTGCTAAAAGTGTCCCTATATTGGAGAAATAATCATTAAATACTTGGCAGATATCATGTGAATCTTTTATTTCCTTTGAATTAAATATTAATTTTGGAGGAGCACAGCTTTGTTTAAGTTTGTTAGTTGTAAGAGTGTTAACTAAGTTCCACATTTTCTTTGGGTCATTGCTACATTTTAAAAATTCCTTATGGTAATATGTTTTTTTTTGTGTTTTGTATCAATATTGCTACTTCAGATCTTTTTTTGTGAAATTCTTTCTTAATTGTTTCTGAATCTGGATTATTCTTAAATTTTGAGTACAAGTCATTTCTTCTATTAATTTCAAATAACACTTCTTCATTAATCCAGTCTTCTTTTGGTAAGTTAAGAATCTTAGTTCTGTTAACCTTACATTCAGCTGTACATTTTTTTAGTTGTGTCTCTAGTTCTGCGTATTCCTTAATATTCTGTAGTTCCACTAGGTCCATTGTTTCATGCAGCTTAGAATAATTGATGGCTTTATAATGTGCGTAGCTTTTTGGGGGTGATTTGATGTTCTTTATTTCTAGATATAACTGTCGATGATCAGACAGCGGAGAGTCAACTAATATCATGTGAAAATTATCCGTATGTAAGTTTGTGCAAATGTGGTCTAGAATGGATTTTCTAGTTATGCATTCTCTAGTGTAGTGTTTTTTGTTAATTTTGTTGATTATTTTATGTCCTGTCTCTTTGAGTAATTGTTTGTACTTTTTAGTTTCTTTGTCTTTTACCTATAAATCAACATTAAAATCTCCAAAAATAATAGCTCTCTTTCTGTTTTCTAAATGTAATGCGTATTCTTCGAGAAAATCTTTAAAGTTAGTATGGCCAGGATTATATATGACTCCCACCTCAAGTCCGTATTTTTCCAATCGAATCCATAAACGATGGACCCCTATCCTCGTGTAAAAGTAACCGAAGATGGAAACATTCGCTGATATTCGGTTCAACGGTGTAAGTACACTCTACCTAATGTGTTTTTTCATTATTCTTGGCCAGCCATAAGCGAGTTATCCTTGTCACAAATTTGTTGTTTTTTCATACATTATAAAGGTACATATGGAAGGGTTTAAGCAAAAGCGTCAGCTTTACATAAAAATGGTGACCGACAGGTCTGCCTAGATTCGCTAGACTTTGAAGAAATATATTGTGAAATATAGTAACTAATTGGTACTATTGGGTATATATAGATGTATAAATAGAACCTCAGCCCATTAACCCTTCCAGCTCCAGAATACAAAAACCTAACACAAATCATAGCTTGTGTTACTATCGAATTGATTTTATCTTTAGGTATCATCCTGAAACTTATACATTTAGGACCTAATTGGTACTTGGGAAAATATATAATACATTTTGAAATATCAAAAACTATATTTTTAGATTTTAGATTGTTTTAGATTCGCCATATAACTTATTGTTTACTACTCGTTTTAAGTCATTTATATACTTCCGGCGAAATTCATTTCCCCCCTATTCAGGGCTTCGACGAATCTAACAAGCTTATTATCATGAAAAGCGGTCCACACCCGTTCTCGACTTATAAGTGGTGTACCTAACACGACTCTCTTTTATGGTTATAGAGTGTCCCAAAGAATAAGTTTCAAGCCAAAGCTCAGAAGTAGAGCATTATTAGGACTACCCGAAGCACCTCTGTGTATGTTCCGCGATTTTAGATAGTTTTCGAGTTATAATTTTATAATTTATATGTTTTCTATATTTTCATTTTTTAATAACGTTAAATTGGATGAATTTCGATTGGATGGAACTGACTGACCTTGGTAAAATTGAAAGTGAAATGTATTATTCTTTTGTTCTTTTGCATAAATTAAGCAATGTAAAGTCATCACCTTGGAACTTTTTACAACACGTGTTCTTAAATCATCGTAACATTGCCACGAATTAAGAAAGAAAGAAAGAAAATGCATTTATTTGACTCAAATAAAATTACATAAATTATATTAATAATACAAAAACAGGCGACTTGAGTCAAAAAGGCACCCGCTCAGCATAAGTCGTGGCAGCGGGACGCATACCACGACGCTGATTTTCAGCGGGTGCCTTAGTGGGTGGTAATAATTTGAAATATCACAAAATTAACAATAAAATATAAGTAACACAACATTTGATTATAAATAATATTATAGATGTGTATTAAATATAAAATAAAATAAAAAAAGTTTGGTTTGGCTTTATTGCGGTGGCCATAGACAATGTTTTTATAATCTGTGGCGGTCGGCCATCATGCGCATTCCGACGACATACGAGTGAAACCGATAATAATGCCACGCCACCCAGCCACGTACAAGAATAGCAAACACGTTTTGTCGGACACGTTGGCATTAATTGATAGCAGTAATTGTGTTGTGTTAATGGCTACTAAATATTACACAAAAGAAATAATCGTATCATCCGGAACTGGTCAATGCAAAAGACTGCGACTCCACGCGTCACCGCCATGCACGATAACTATGCGTGCATAGTACGCGGACAGTTAAATTACGAAGAAGAACCCTGAACCCACGGCATGTAATTACCTATGTCTGGGTTTGCGACCCCCTAGTTTGACGCGCATACCCCGTTGGTAAGTTAACCTGTGCTTTTCGTCTTCGCATTGATTATGTAGTAAGTGCTGTTTAAGTTTTGATTTAAACGTTGATTTTACTTTCAGGGCGCGCAACGGCGGGGGCAGCGAGTTCCAACACCGTGTCGCAGCGAATTTGAAGGAGCCGCGGAATGCAACTGTGCGATGTCTTGGGGTCAGTAACACGCTAGCACACTCCCTCCTTCCATGCCCATTCCCACCCCGTGCCCATGTCAAGTTCTCATGTAAGTAGCGTGGTCTCTTTGTCTTAATGACTTCAAACATTAGGCTTGCCAAGTGCAGTTTCCTACGAGCCTCCATTCGCAGCATGCTCGCAGCACTAATGTATGGAGAGACGTGAGTTCGAGGCGGGATATGATAGCAGAAGCGCACGCACGCATTTTGCACTCGCTGAATAAGCTTTTCCGACCTCGCCAGCAGACAGGGACCATACACCGTATCGCAATAATTAAGCTTTGATAGTACAAGTGACTCGCAGAGTGCTTTTCTGATTGCCTCGCTCAGATATGGTCTTATTTTGTATAATAGCTTGAGTCGATAAAAACAGTTTCTCGTGCATTCTGCGATATGACTTTCAAATCTTAAATTACTATCAAAAAGCAGGCCCAGGTTTCTTGCTCTGTCAACCCTTTCCACTGGATCTCCATTTATGGTTATATTTATTGTATTCATGTGTAATTTTTGGATGTTTTAAGGTATTCCTATCATTAAAAATTTGGACTTTTTTGGGTTAAGCATGAAGCAGTTACTGTTACTCCACTTGCTTATCCTCTCCAGCTCATTGTTTACTGTCGTCACTGCGCTTCTACACTGCTCAGGGTCAAATGAGTAGTACAATTGCAGATCATCACTGCACTGTACTGTGGTGCTGAATGCACTGTGACACCATTTGCTCCAGTTATCTCCACATACTGCTGTCGCTGATATAGGTAGCTATGGAACCATTTTATGGCTCCGGAATCAAGTCCATAGTAAGTTAGCTTTGAGAGCAACAGAGGGATACTGATAGAGTCGAAGGCCCGTGAATAGTCTAGTAGGAGGAGGAGTGTCACATCCCCCCGATCCTGTGCAGACAGCAAGTCATCCACCACCTTTGCGAGTGCAGTTTCCGTTCCATGGCCCCTACGGAATCCAGATTGATGTTGAGGCAGCATGTCATTGTCCTCTCAGTATTTTGTCAACTGGTCACATACTATTCTCTCGAGCACTTTTGATAAGCAGGGTAGGATACTAATAGGACGAAGATCTTGCAATACCTCCGGTGGACTGGTCTTTGGTAGTGACCTGACTACTGCTACCTTCCAACTGTCGGGGAATTTATGTTCCACCAAAGATTGATTTACCATGGAGGTGATAGCATCCAGTGAATGCGGCAGCGTCAACAAGAGCATATCCAAAGAGATCTCATCAATCCCCTGAGTATTTGAGCGAAGTAGGTTAATGGTCTTCATTACTAGGTCACTGTTTACGGCTTGAAGAGAAAATATAGCCTGATCACTAAACCTATGTAATTCATAATAAGTGAGTTGTGATAAAGTGACATTTTCACAGCCAGGTGCGTCCAGAAAATGTGCATTTATGAGGTTAGGATCAGTGAAATGTGGTGGTAGTTCCAAAGGCATCTTTTTATCAGGAAGTATTGAAGTCTTGAGATTTTTCCATAATCTTTTTGGCTCTTTAAGGTGATTATTTATGTGTATTTCGAAGAAACTAACCTTCTCCCTCTCTATAGCTTCCTATGTGTTTCATTATCGTGTACCTGTCTTTAAGAGATGCGGTGCCATATTGTTTGAATTGGTTGAAATATCTGTCCCTAATACGCATCATTTCCTTAATAGTGCCCGTGATCCAAGGGTGTGGAGGATTTATGAATTTTCTAGTTTTTGTGGGAGCATGCAAATCAAACAATCCCCGGACGCACAATGTGAAGGCATTGACAAGATTATTGATGCCCACTCCGTGTGGTCTCTCGAAGAAGTTCCAATCGATTGCAGAGAGGTCTTTGTCAAAGTAGCTGGTACATCGGTACACACCACATCTATCAGAGTGCTGCTGTGGTCAGTAAAATGAGTTGGCTCCTTTACCAGTTGTACCAAATTCAGTGTTTGCGTGAACTGAGTAAACGCTCTGTACTTAGGGCAACTCTCCACCAGCTGGTCAATGTTGAAATCTCCTACAAGTATGATACCATCAGCCCCCCCAAAAGATATCACAGATTCAGTGACTGCATCGAGAAAGACCCCCACATTCTGCCATGGAGGTTTGTAAGCCGTTCCCACAATAACCATTCTGTTTTGCACACGTAGGGAGATCCACATTTGTTGCACTGCAGCCTCAGTGTTAGGGTGCTGGCATATTCGAGAATTAGTACCTCTGCGAATGTAGAAGCCGACACCCCCCCCACGATCCTTAGGTATGCAACTAGGTCTAGGTATGTGTTTAAGTTGAAACCCTGGTAGCCTGGGAGCACGGCAGTCGTCCTGGTCCTCCATCCATGTTTCTACCGCCACCAGGAGCTCCTCATGTTTCGTCCCCAGAGAACCCGCATTGAATAGTCCAACTACAAGGTTTTTTAACCTGCCGCCTGTGTCATAGGTGAGTTAAATAAAAACCAATAGTATATACTGTTATTGATCAAGTTGATAATACATTAAATAAATGACATTAACAGATTAATATTAATTAGATTTACAATGTTGTTATCATTTAAATGGATTTGAGGAAAAATAATATAAAATATAGGGTAAATTAAATATTTGCTATTAATTATTATCAACACTACCAGAAAAATAATAATAATATGTGTTCTTACTATTTTTAGGTTGGCATGACACACAGATTGAAACAAAGGCGACCACTTAGCAGCATCAATAATGCGATTCAAAAATTTCATTTCTAAATTACATACAACAGACAGTAAGAAAAAAGGTAACAGACCTTCTCTTTTGAAGACAACAATATTACATTTTGCTTTTACCTTTCGTTCTTTACTTAAGCATTGTCCTGTTACAGTGCCTGGTTTCGCCGTGTCAGCACTAAAGCACGGTGGAGAAAACCCGCTCGAGGTCACCCGTCGTCCGGATCTGGTAGACCTGCGCCCCGTCACCCTTGCGGGCATAAATGCGGCCCCGTCGCGTCCAAGTGTACCTCCACTGCAGCCGTCGGCCCTCCTAACGCACCCGGTGAAAAAGCTGACGGTTGGAGCGCGTCAGGCGCTCGTTGACGAAGACTCTGCCTCCGCCCTCCGCCGTCAGGCCGCGGCGCACGCGCGCAGCGCGCAGCAGCTCGTCGCGCAGCTGGCGGCGCGCCAGGCGCACCACGACGCGGCGCGCGCGGGCCCCGCCCCCCTCCGCCGGGGGCGCGCCCACGCGCTCCGCGAACACCACGTCGCGCTCCTCCAGCGGCACGCCCAGGCGCCCGGCTAGCACCAGCACGGCGTGCATGACGCTCTCCCCCTTCTGCTCCGGGAGCTGGCCGATCTCGAGGTCGGACAGCAGCGCCTCCTGCTCCCGGTCGTTGAGCTCGAGCTTGAGCTCCGCGACGGTCCGCTCCAGCCCCGCGACGACGCCCGCCTCGGCGTCCGGGTCGGCCTCCGCTCGGCGCCGGTCCGCGGCGTCTAGCCTGTACTCTACGGCGTCGATGCGCGCCCCGACGGCGACGCCGGCGGTGCTGGCGGCCATTTCGATTGCACGGACACGCTCCTCGACGTCACTTAAACGTGCCTCGCAGCGGACAACCCTGCCGGAGAACGCTAGCACATCATCGCGAAGAGCATCGATCCTGGACTGGGTCGCTTTCGCCTCCGCTCGCATCTCTTCCCTGAATTGGCGCATTCCACCACGAACAGCTGAAAGTCGGTTAGCTCAACGGACATATTGAATGCAGTGTCATCGAGCATAGACGCGTCCATCTCTACCGGCCTGGATGCCCCGCGTCGCAGGGTAACTCCGTCTTCACGTCCGACGTCCGCAGCACGCACTGGAGTGTTAGTGTTGTCACCCTTGGGCCGCTTACTCTTGCATGTAACGCAACTCCAGGCGGCCCTGTGCTCTCCCGTTAAGGTGTTGTAGAAGCGCTGTTCCGACACACCCGCGCACTCCAGATCGTAGTGCATCTGGCATAGACTGCAAGTGAGGAACCGACGGTGGTCTATTTCCTGCCTGCAGCCACTGCAGCATCTACGGTCGCAGACGTCATCCAAGCGCGGCATTTCAACAGCGGAAAAAACACTGTCGCGGCGATATATTTTGGAAGTGATAATGTGTGTTATGTTTGCACTTCACTTGCACTTGTGTTTGTTGTGATTTAATGTACTTATTAATCTGTTTTGAATATTAAATATGAGGAGCAAAAATAAGGTATGTCTTTACTCTACCCACTCGTAACACAATTACGTAAAATGAACTCTGTAGTGGTCAATCCTCCATAGATTTGAACCTGAGCCGATGTATTCGATGATCCCTAAAATGTTGTGATTTATACTATTGAGAAATATTATATGAGGAACATCGTTATTGCATATTGACTGAACGATCTTATCCTTTTGCATACATTTTGGCAACATTTCGTAATTATTGTTCTCTTTGCATATCTTATATTGCATAAGCTGTTTCAAAGAGGGTATGTCTTGGCTGTTAATATGAAGACCAATGTATGGGATCTTTATTTTAATGTTATAACTTGTAAGTAACTCATTTGAACATGACTCGTTTAAATCGGCGCTATAAATTATGCCAATCAATATGCTTTCAAAAATGAATGTCACGCTGCATATACAACTTATGTGAGTAACGTTGTTGTATTCTTTTTCGTGAAATACTGTGCCAAAATATCAATCCGGTAGCGATATAGGTTCAGTTCGGGTGTCGTTAGCATTACTTATTATTAGTTTTATGAATTTGCAGAATAAATCATCCACATTGTTAATGACCGTAGTCAATGATTTATAACCGTATACAACAGTTGCATTAGGCAACTGTGTCAAAAGCGCATGTGTATACTACTACAGTGTCTGCTTCCAGTACCGTTACCATGAGTTTACTCAATAGCGACAACGGTTTTACTCGCTGGCGACGATGTAACTTTTGTATGGAAATTTTTTGTTCTGTCAGTGACCGCTAGAGGCGCTGTTCAATTTTTTATAGACTTTTTTTTCGTTGTCACAAGCGAGTAAAATCGTCATTAAGTCATGGTAACGGTACTGTCAGCGTTTCATTTTGATTAGCTAAAAGTGGTATTTTCTTCACGATTTTGTTGGCGGATACATTTGAAGGGGCCTTTTCTTATCGTGCCAGCCACTTTTAATTTTCAATAAATAAAGGATCTTGACTAAATGTTGATTCTTCTTTGAGTTCAGTTTTTTGTTTTTGTAACTTAGAACCAATTGCTTTACTCAAACCTGAGTATGTAATCAAATAAAGTCGTCAGCTCGTAATCTCTGTCCTTTGGTATGTAAATTCAAATGATATAGTTTTACGTATTTAATTTTATTCCTCTATGATCTCATTTGAAAATAAAGGCACAGTATTTCCAAAATTGTAAATGTCTAACATAGTGTTACTCCAAAGTGGCAGTCGGGTCATTAAAATAATTAATCAACTTAATTTAACACTTTTTTTTTGTTTTTCAAATGATAGAAAATTAGGAAATTATAGCACATAAACAGGTTTACTGGAAATTAGTCCGGATCTCTTTATAGGGAGCTCGAATCTTTTGTGATAATAATGATTCAAAATCCAACCTGTTTGGAGCTAATTGCATTTCAAAGTTTTTTTTATAACCAGATTTCTTACTTGAAAATTACTTAAAAAACAGTGCTTAATTAAATTACTCTTACTTTATTCCGTTTTGTGAGAGTTGTCACTCCGGTCCTTCCGAATCTAAATCCGCCGTGAGTTTTGTAAATGGCATTCTGTAAACACGTTTGATTACTCGCGCAACCCTTGCGAGTGCGGGAGAGAGCTAAACTAAACTGACCTTGAAATATAGTATGGGTGACGTTTTAATTGGCGTTCTGTAAGGTAAACTCATCATCACTTCGCAGTTCACATAGCACTCGTACACGAGTTCAAATGTCAAATAAAATGTTCTAAATAAATCGTTTTTAAATGAATATGTGCTAAATCTACTTTTTAGACGTGTTTGTTATGTGAATGAGTGTAATAAAAACAAAAGAAAGTTATTTTTACTGAAAACTACTAATCAAATATGGATGTCGTCAACAAATGATAGTCTTCTGAATAAATGGCTAGAAGTGGCTTAATTTTATCAAAATCTATTCAAAACTTTACCTACCTACTAAGATATTTTTGTTTAAAAAATTACTACATAATCCTGTCTAACTTTCACTTGTATTACTATTCTTCAGACAAGATATATGAAATGAAGCTGCTGTAGTAAATAAATGAAACCATTTATTATGTGCAATTTATTTAAATAACTCCCGTTAAAAAAATCTTCGCATTGCAAATTCAGTTTCAGCTTTGGATTTGTTTGTTGGATTGTAGAACTTCTCTATGGGATATTTAATGGTATTTTTTTGTTCTTGTCTTAGGAAACATAGATGGTTCGGTTTATCATCAGGATAAAGGAGGCACAAAACATGAACCAGTATGTGTGACGCTGAAAAAAAAGAAATTATTACAACAACAAACATGCACAAGATATTCATGCCCACATTAAGGGTTCTAACTTAAAAATAAAGCCTAAGATTATCCTTAAATGTAACAAACTGATTTATCTACCCTAAATTAGTTTATACACTTATAGAATAATATTTTCATACGAAATTTGCAAATCATGTAATATATATAGCAGGACTAGCAGGTATAAAAACTATCCAAAAACAAATTAATGATTAGAAAGGTAATTAGGTCGTAATAACATATACTATAGACAAGACAAATATAAAAAGATCCGTTTTATTATTATTTTAACATTGGCTCCAAATGTCAGCGAAGACATAATTTGGTGGCCCATGGAGGGAAAATAAGAAATTCGTCGCAATTCGCAACAAAAAACAAGCCATCGTCATCGTCACGTCGAGAAAAGGAAGACGAAAACCGTTACAACACAAAAACCGAAGAGAATCAGCAGCTGAGTACTATCGTCGGTCAGGGGAGCAGCTAAAGCTTCACACCACGCCAGCCTGCACATTTCATCAGATAAGTGTCCAAAAATCCATAATCATCAACCTTCCTTATCCTAAACCAAGGGAGCATTTAAGTATTACGTAACGCATTTTTTGAAGATTATAGACTCCCCCTCCCCCCCCCCCCCTTGTAACGCAATGTAACGTTATTCTGTACCCCCCTCCCCCTCCCCTATCTCTAAACGTTACGTAACACTTAAGTGACCATTGTTACCCTAAAGTTATGTTATAGTTTTTGTCCGTGGTATAGTTTTAATTGATTTTGCGGTAATCATATTAAATAAAACAAGAGATTTTCAATCGCAACATCTGCATATTTTCGGCTTTACATACACACAATTGTTTTTCTCAATCATTTCTATCCTATTATAGCTTTTTTACTAATAAACTCTTAAAATACATAACATGTCTATTTTCAGCTTTGGGAATGCTATTATAAACAGAAACCGAACTGAAATAAAACATTATAATCAAAAAAAATTCGTATTCTCAACAAAAATAATCAACTATTAACCAAGTATCTTAGTAGGTCTATAAAAAGTCAGCATGAGAGCCTTTATAGTCCAAAAACAGATGATTATACAAATCTCCCTGTTTTGAGAACATTGCAGTACGAACACTACGAACTTACTTTAATTATACCGTCTAGAGCAACGTGCTTTTTCATAAACTGAAACGAATACTAACTACAAAAACAACATTAAATGACGTTCAATACAATCTAGGGATTTCCGGTGTTACATAGTAAAAATGGAACCTTTCTTTTAACTTACCTCCTGCGATAGTTTAAGGTTTTTATGGCATTCTTTAAAAGTCATAAAAGTCATTTATTTACAAATAGGCCCACTGGGGGCACTTTTACACGTCCCAATATAAACCCTACCACAGCTTCGGGACAATTGTGGGCTAGTGCTGAGAAGAAGCTGCGCAAGAAACTCAGTCACTATTGTCAATGCCTCTTTTCAAAAGGTTTACAATGTTTGTAGTGATCATGCAAGTCCATACATTATTATCTTTAAATAATCATCTACTTTATAATACGTGTTCTGGTAGTTTATTGAAAAAAATTATACCTTTCCCCATGAAAGAATTACCAACCTTTCGAAGCCTCAATTGTGGAATAGCAAGCTTATCCTTATTCCTTGTATTATATTTGTGTATATCACTATTTTTCGTGAATGAATGTAATTTTTTCCGTACATACATTAAATTTTCGTAAATATACTGAGAGGCTAGAGTTAATATTCTAATTTCTTTAAACACCTCTCGTAAGGAATCTTGAGGTTTAAGATTATAAATAGCGCTCGCACGGCTCTTTTTTGCAACACAAAAATTGTTTCTACATCAGCAGCCGCGCCCAACAGTAAAATACCGTAGGACATCAAGCTATGGAAATAACTAAAAAAAACTAACCTAGCTGTTTCTACATCAGTCAAACGTCTAATCTTCCTTACAGCAAAAGCAGCTGAGCTTAGTTTCCCTGACAAGGCCTATATATGAGGACCCCATTGTAGTTTGGAGTCTAAAGTGATTCCCAAGAATGTTTTGGAGTCGATAATAATAATAATAATAATAATCATTTATTTCAGATAAATTACATCAATTACCTTAAACAAAAAATAATACATGCTTAGTATTAAATAAAATTAAATTAAAATTAAATTAAATTAAAATAGAGTTGATTATAAGAATTAAAAATTAACAAGGTTTAAAAATTAAAAATTAAAAATTCACAAAATCATAATAAAATTAAAAGTCCAAATCGTGATTAAAATTAAAAAATAAGTTTAATTGAAATATGAAATAAAATAAATCAATGTCATAATTAAATGCACAATAAAATAAAACGAATTATCGAAAACGTTATCTAAAATAAAATAATAATAATCATTTAAAGAGAAGGATCAGCGGGGCGGGTAAGGTCCCGGGATCACTCTCTGTACAAAACAACGCCAAATTGGCGATGTTGTATACCTATCCGCCAAGGTCCTTAGAATGCTGTTGCGACTGTCTCGAATTCTAATAATCAGCGACACCGTTTTTTTGCGGATGATAGCGTTGAAACCATCTGTTTGGTATTCCGCAAACATTCCCGACGCACTACAAAAACGAGGCAGCCCCAACATCATTCTAAAGATGTTATTGTACTGTATGCGAAGGGTCTCCAGCGATCTTTTAGTGTGTGTGATCCACAGATTTCCCGTGTACATACTCTGGCAATATGCTTTAAAAAGCGTAATCTTTACTTGCTCAGTACAACGGGAGAATCTACGAGTCAACATGTTACCTCTAACCGCCAAAGCCCTACGCTCCCTCTCAATATCAGCATCGTCTTTGAGGTCGCTAGTAATAATATGTCCTAGGTATTTGAATTTAGCGACGCGTTTAATGTTCAAACCATTAAGGGTGATATTTCCAGAGTATTCAGGACGTTTACCAGCGGCCTCAAAGACCATGTACTCAGTTTTACTAACATTGTATTTGAGTCCATGCTCGGCCGCATACCTTTCACACACTCTCATCATTTCTACGAGACCGCCCACCGTCGGGCTAAGCAGCACCACGTCGTCCGCGTAGCTTATGTTATTTATACTGACACCATCCACCTGACATCCGACACGCATGCTGCTAAGCTCCACGATGAGATCGTCCATGTACACGTTGAAGAGCTTGGGAGATGATAATCCCCCCTGTCTCACGCCGCACTCCAACGCATACGTTTCAGAAAGAGAGTCAGCCCATCTCACAACATTGGTTTGGTTAGCATACCAGTACTTAAATATATTCAGAATTCCAGCCGGTATACCTCTGTCACCCAGCTTACCCCACAGCACATCATATGATACAAGATCAAAGGCCTTGGAGAGGTCCAGAAAACAGGCGTACACCGGCGTTCTGCGATCTGTGTAATAACGGACGGCATGCTTAACACTCACGAAAGCACTTTCAGTATATAGTCCGGGTCGAAACCCGAACTGAGCGTCGTGCAGATTTAAATGATTTTGCAAGCAAGAGTCGAGCAGACCGTCTAATACCCTCGCAATAATTGTTGCTAGTGAGATGGGCCGGTAGTTACTCTTGTCCGATACATCTCCTGTCCTATTCTTTACAATGGGCACCACAATTGTTTTCATAAGGTCGTGTGGTAGATGTGAGTGACTTATGCACAGTGCAAAAAACATAGACAGTACCCTCGGCAGGTGCACCCCAGCATGTCTCAAATGTTCAACACTGAGCCCATCATGCCAAGGAGATTTCCCACCCGTCATTTTCTTTAGCATCTGCCTGACTTGCTTAGCCGTAAAGTGTATAGGCGGTTCACCTCCCAAACAATCGGGTACAGAGTCTAAAGACGCAGTCGAAGGGCCAAGCGGTGAGCGCACCCCGAAATGGTCCTTAAACATATTTGCAATATCAGTAGGCACACTAATCCCGTCCACACTCAACGGAAGACCAGGCCTACTGTCTTGTTTTCCCTTAGCTTTCCAAAATTTCCCAAAATTGTTTGTTGATCTATGTTTAGCCAATATATCCATTTTTAACTGGTCTTGGTTATTTTGGCACCACTTAAGACGACTTTTGAAAATTCTACGTGTCTCACACGTTTCATCATAAACATTGCCAGAGGTTGGTCGATTAAATAGAACCCAAACATTGTAATTTAGCCTGGCCACCGCATGAGCTTCACGGACATGCCTATTCCAACCACACAATTGCTTTTTCTGATTACATTTACGAGGGTCAAACTGAAAGTTCTTAGAACTGGCCACTTATAAACAATATAATAAAAAAAATATTCTAAAATTTGAAAATAGAACTCTTTGCCAATATTACTGAGTATATATTTCATTCATTTGTCATTTGTTTTACGATTTGGCGGCAAATTGAAAATTGTCTGTGTCACGTCAACATGAATTTAACACGAGAAAATTTTCGTGCAATGATTTTTTATGACTTTCGATGTCATTTAAGTCAACAAGAAAGTTATGATAGACTACAATTGGCCTTTCACGATGAAGCCCCATCTCGTGCGACTGTTTACAACTGGTTTAATGAGTTTAAACGTGGTCGCACTAATCTCACTGATGATGTACGTGAGGGACGGCCTTCTACGGCGACGACTGAAAATAACATCTGTGTTGTGCGGCGTATGATAGAGACTGACAAAAGAGTGACCTATCAGCAGATTCGGACAAGCTTAGGCATCGGTATGAGTCAAGTGCACAAAATCCTCCACGAACATTTAGCGGTCAGGAAGCTTTGCGCCCGGTGGATACCTCATAATTTGACTAAGGCTCAAAAACTCCATCGTGTGGATTTGTGCCGTAAAATGATTGAAAGATTTAACGGAGGTGACTCAAATGCTGTGTTCGACATACTAACAGGTGACGAAAGCTGGATTTACTGTTATGATCCTGAAACCAAAAGACAATCTGCTCAGTGGGTGTTTCCTTTCGAGGAGTTGCCAACTAAAGTGAAGAGAGATCGAAGTGCGGGAAAAAAAATGGTGGCCTCGTTCTTTGGAAGGATAGGTCATTTCGCAACAATTGTGTTAGAGGATCAAAAACAGTTTCTGCAGAATGGTACACTACCAATTGTTTGCCACTTGTCTTGGAAAAAGTTCGAGAGAAACGACCTCGCAGTAGGATCCTCCTTCACCACGACAACGCCTCGTCGCACACCGCCAAGCGAACGATCGACTATTTGGCGACATCAAACGTTGAATTACTGGGTCACCCGCCGTATAGCCCCGACCTCGCGCCTTGTGATTTTTATTTATTTCCAAAAATTAAAGAAAAACTTAAAGGAAAGCGGTTTATGAATGCTGAAGAAGCGGTGGCTGCGTATCGCGATGCCATTGAAGAGACCCCTAAGGACGAGTGGGCAAAGTGCTTTTCCCAGTGGTTCCATCGCATGCAGCGGTGTATTGACGTCAATGGACAATATTTTGAAAAGATATAATAAAACTAATAACTGGCTAATGTAATCAGTTTTTGATTTTCTAAGAACTTTCAGTTTGACCCTCGTAGAGCCGCGCCCCCCTCCCGAATCCACCGCCGCGTCGCACAATATTTGCACTATACTACTACAAATACAAATACAAATATATTTATTTGCCATTAAGTAGGGTGCAATACATGTAAATGCGGTCTTATGTCAGAGAAATAGTGCAATGACCTACTTAGCCATATAAAAACAGCATGCAAATATTCAGGAATTAATAATACTAGTTTTACATGTTATTTATCAATATGAATTAAGTACAAGTAAATAGCAACAATGTCAACAGTTCCATTATGGTCCTTTGTGCTTTAAAAACTCATCAATACTATAAAATGCATTATCCATCAACCATTTACGTAATGAAGTTTTAAAAGCGTTTAATTCAAGTTCTTTAATTCTCATTGGTATTTTATTGTAAATAGTTTTGCACATTGTGTATGAGTTATTCTGAAATCTCTCAGTTTTTGGGACTACATCTAATACTAATCTATTACAATTTGGAGTTGATCTTGTATACAAATCCTTCGCTTGCTTAAACTTCCAAATATTTTGTTTGACAAACACACCTACTTCAAATATATAAAGACATGGTAAGGGTAGTATATGAAGTGATTTGAAATAAGGTAGGCATGATATATCTGGCGCTATGTTGCATATTGCTCTTATACAACGTTTTTGGGCTGTAAATAGTTTTTTTATATCAGAGCCATTTCCCCATATTATTAATCCGTACCTTAAGACTGACTCAACATAGGCATAATAAGCAGTAATTGCAGTACTAATATTTGAAACTTTAGCTAATTTGTAAAGAGCAAAAGCAAACCCATTTATCTTGTTGCGAGCCTTTTCTATTTGGTCCTTCCAACTTAGTTTTGAATCTAATATTAAGCCTAGAAATGTTGCTTTGTCAGCGTTCCGAAGAATTTGTCCATGATAATTGATGTCAATGGATTTATTTTTAAAATTATTAAAATTAATAAGATTTGTTTTAGATATATTTATTTTAAGATTATTTTTGTCAAGCCACTCAATTACTGATGTCAACGTATTTATAATGTCATTTATGTGATGTTCTAATGAAAATGATTTATCTGTGCTAACTATAATAGATACATCATCAGCAAAAATAATGGTTTTTTGTTTTGATATATTTGGCAAGTCATTTATATACAATATAAATAATAATGGGCCAAGCACGCTTCCTTGCGGAACCCCGTACTTATTATATTTTTTATCTGATTTATATACCTGAGCTGTAGAATTTGAGTCAATTTGCGTTATTTCCACATATTGCGATCTATTTGTCAGGTAAGATTTTAGCCAATTTAGTGCAGGTCCCCTTATGCCACTACGTTCAAGTTTCGATAGCAAGATATCAAAAGAGACACAGTCGAAAGCTTTGGACATGTCAAGTAATACTACAGTCGTATAATTATACATATTTGTACTTTGCATAACCTCGTTAACTAAGTCAAATGCCGCGTGAGTTGTAGATTTATTTTTTTGGAATCCATATTGATATTGTTTTATGATGTCAAAATTGTTAAAAAAGTTTGTCAGTTGATCATGCATGACTCTTTCGAAGATCTTGGATAGTATAGGTAGAAGCGCTATCGGTCTGTAATTAGTAACATCTCGTTTATCACCCTTTTTAAACAGTGGTTTCACGATTGAAACTTTTAGTTTTTGAGGAAATTGTCCTGTCTGTAATGACAGGTTTACTAAAAAAGTCAACACTTGACTAAGTTTATCTTTACACAATTTAATAACATTTGTGCTTATATCATCGTAACCTACTGATTGTGTATTTTTTAGTGATACTATAACTTTTTTTTATGTATTCTTCGTCAACTGGTTTTAAAATAATACTGTTTAGTAAGTGGGTCTTTACTGTGTTTTCCTCTGTATTATTGTTTACCTTATAGCCTTCATTTATAAAATAATTATTAAATGTCGAGGCGATACTCGCAGGTTCTGTGAATTCTTTGTCGTTAAATATTATGTTATTTATGCAGTTCGTGGCATTTGAACCACTCGTTTTTTTTTTATGACCGTCCAAGTGGCTTTACATATATTTTTACTTTTTGTTACAAATTTTTGATTAGCAATTCTTTTGGATAGGTTTATACACTTTTTAAACAATTTGGTATAGGTCATGTATTTTGATCTATTCTCGTTACATTTTGTCGAATAATATTTATAACGGAGTGTTTTCTTTATTATGCTACTTCTTTTAAGACCTTTTGTCATCCATTGTGGCTTAGGCGAGGTATTGCATCTCGTTTTTTCACACGGAAAACAAAGATTATAAATTAGAAGCAACATGTCATAGAATTCATCGAAAGCATGATTCAGATCACCTTGGTCATAAACGTTGGAGAACGAAAGACTACCAATGTGATTTTTAAATTTTTGAAGATTTTCAACTGAGTAACATTTCTTATAGGTAAAAACGGAATCTGGTATTTTATTTTTGTGCTTGACTTCAAATTTTAAAACTTGTGCCGTATCGTGGTCAGACAACCACAACGTTAAGACAGAGCCAGTCGCATTGTCAATATTACTTGCAATATGGTCAAGACATGCGGTACCTCGTGTGGGTACATTTACATGCAATTTTAAATTATATTTGATAAATATGTTTTTAAGTCTTTCGCTATTTGGACTATTTATAAGAATATTAATATTTAAGTCTCCGGCTATTATTAATTTATGTTTTGGGAATTTAAGCAAACACTTGTGCAAGAGCAAGTCAAGTTTATCAAGAAAGCAATCTATGTCTTTTTTCTTTTTTGATGGAATTCTGTAAATGCACACAACTATAATACCATTTGCGATTAAATTTATTGAACAACACTCAAAATGACGCGCTATACTAAGGTTGTCGAAGCATGTAACTTTTTTGCATTCTAAACCTTTTTTATTAAAATGCAAGATCCGCCTCTTTTTGTATCCCTTGAGTAGTTTGAGGCGAGTTTAAAGTTATTAATATTAATGTTTTTTTCGTCACCATTTCTAATAAAGGTTTCAGTTAGACATACTACATCGGGATTTGTATTAGTTCTAATATTCGCGAAAGTAACTCCAATATTTCCTTTTTAGAAAGAAGCCCCTGTATGTTCTGATGGAAGATAGTAAATAGATGATCAGAGTTAGTCACGAAAAAACAATGCATCGTCACTCTTAATGGAGTTCATTACCTGCTTGTGATTTCTAGCTTTTGAATCAATCTTCTTGAAATAATACGGTATCGTCCCTTTTTTAGGGAGGTCACCGTTTTCAGTGACGTCTGTGTTGGCCTGTTGAGATAATAGACCGGATTTTTTGTTATGGTTTCTAATGTATTCAAATGATAGATATTGCTTTTTATATTCAATATAGTCGATGCAACTGTTGATCTTGTCACGTAAGTAATTTTTAAATTCAATGTCAGTAAGATGCAAGTAATACATGTCAATATGTGAACAGAATGTAAAATGTTTGGTCCACAATTTAATATTATAATTTAATGTCATTTCATTTAAATGGGGATTATAAGCTATTGGTAATAGTATAACAGAAGCTCTGCTCAGTTTGTTTAACATTATACAAATATTTGAGTGTAATTTATGTATGTCAGAGTCGTATCTACCGAAACCTAATATTACAAGATCATTTTCAGTCAAGTCATTTACTAAACAATTACAATAGTTTGCTATTTCAGTACTTGTTGCTTCAGGTATGATGTGAGTAACTTTTTTCACTGCTTTTAGTTTAAAATGTACAGAGCGCACTGTAACGTGTCTGCTCCATTTGGCGCGCGCGCGTAACTATACAATCTGTCTAATATAGTTCTATGCTCATCAATATTACAGGCGCCATAACTACACTCTATAAACTCACATGGAAAAACTATGGATTTAAGCCTATTATTACATAATTCTCGATACATTTTAATTTGAGACTCACTTCTCACGCCCCACACAACCCTACTACGGGGTAAGCTCCGTGGTACACCTTTAGGCCTTATCACATTTAAGTTACAACAAGTAGGGGCAAATGGTCCGACACAAAAACATCCTCCATTACACTCACTCTAATAACCGTTTGCGCCGCTGACATTGACGCAACGCAATGATCAAGCCATCGCCTACACCCGTGGGCCTCGCTTACATACGTGTATGTGTTAGACTGTAACTCGAGCATTTCAACGTCAGCACAGACCCATGACTGCTCACAACAAAAGTCATTTAGCTCCCCAAAGAAAAGCTCACCAGGATGAGCATTGAAATCACCCAATACAAATATATTTTCTACATCTACACTCGCAACAATAGCGCTTATTTCACCTAATGTTTCGGTAAAGATCGGCAAGTTAGCTGTTGAGTCGGTTGGCATTAAACCGAAATTACAATAATAGAACGATTGCCCATTGTAGCTCTGATTGCAGCCAGCCGGGTGCTCTTACATTCTATGATTGTAACCTTATCAAAAATACCCTTACTCCATAAAATCGCTACACCACCAAAAGGTCTTCCCACCAATAAACCCGCAGACGTATCTACAGCAGACTTACCAGTGTATTCGAAGTTGTTACATATAGTTCCTAGCATAGGTATATCATGGGGCATTAACCAGGTTTCCTGAAGAGCCACTAGATCCGAAAATTCACAAATATCACGAATGTCATCAAGCGACCGCTTAGCCGACTTACAATTGAAACTAACTAATTTAATACTACACGAAGGACTTGGATACATTTAATTAATTATTTATTAACTTTAACTACGTTCTCAGGTTTCGTTTTGTACAAAAAGCGTACAAAACGCCTAAAGGTAATACCGTTAGGCCAAAAATTATCATCAAGAAATAAACTTAATTTACTTTTAGAAACATATAACTTATAGGCATTATACTCTTTAACTTTTATCATATTTATAATTTTTAAAGATACAATTTCATTTGTTTTATTTGTCATCTTCACTTGTGTCTTTGCTGACATTAGAAATTAAAAGCGGCACTTTAATATCGGCCTCTCTGAATTTACTATCAGGCTCGGCCACAGCGCAGCCTTTTTGTCCGATAAGTTTATAGCGCTTAGCCGATTTATTTCTCACCACCTGCCATTCCGATTTACTATCCCCTACTATCGGGCCACTATTCAATTTCTTATTTGTCACAAACACTCGACTAGACACTAGCGCACTGTGTTTTGATAGGTTCGCGTTTGGTTCACGCGGCGGTTGAGTGATAATAGTAGGGGACGCACTAGTATCATCGCTCGCGCGGTTAATATCAAGCGGTTTGTCTTTTATCTTAACCTGAGTTGATGCCTGTCGGAAATTAGGCATCGTAAACTTTACACATTTAGTTTTACTTCCATTAAGAAGGAGATTGTTAACAGTAAACCAATGTAATACATGTGAAAGAGTATTATTTACATCGTCAAAATTTCCTTTACCTCTTGGAATTTAAAATATGAGTCAAGTATCATCAGCAAACAATACTATATCACAAAGATTCCCTACAAAACGCGGGAGGTCATTTATATATATTAAAAATAAAAGAGGTCCCAATATAGATTCCTGGGGATTGTTAGAGGTGCTCCAGAAGACTCAGTTCCGTTTATACATACTTTTTGCATTCTACCTGAGAGATATGAATTAATTAAGTTTAATGAGTTCAATGATGCCCCAAAGTGACATATTTATTTAAGTAATGTTTCATGATCCACACAATCAAACGCTTTCGATAAATCACAGAAAATCCCTAAAGCATCATGCCTATTATCATAGGCATCAAATACAGTTAAAAGAGCAACTCCTGCATCCGTGGTGCTTCTTCCTTTAGTAAAATCGAATTGTTTGTTATGTAATAACTTGTTCGATGAAAAGTGTGCTAAAATTTGATTGAATATAATCTTTTCATATATTTTACTCAAGACTGGCAGAATCGAAATTGGCCGGAAGTTTTAGGGGTCACTTTTGTCACCCGCTTTTAAAAGCGGTATTATTTTACTAATCTTCATTAAACAAGGAAACTGGCCTTCATCAATACACTTGGTAAAAATGAATGCTAGTAGAGGGGCTATAATGTTAATAATTGACTTAATAATATGCACAGATAGTCCCCACAGATCCTCCGTTTTTTTTATATTCAACTCTAGAAATGTTTTTGAGATTTACATTCACTGACATTAACTTTTAAAATAGATTCGGCTATTACTGAAGAAGAAGCAAGTTCTTTAATTAATTCAGAGTACAAATATTATCGCTTTTAAATATTTATCTAAAATTCAATTAAATTGTAATAGTTTTCATTCTACGTATGCAACGTTTTAATGCAGTGACAGTGACTGTTGTTGATATAAAAGTACTGGTCAGCGGATTCCGGGTCTTTTTTCTTGGATTTTGCGTCGTAAAGTTCACATCAATCTGATAACCGCCAAGCAGTGCCACCAGCCACAGATATCGGTCCCCGAGACAGTTACTCAATTTCAGATTTATCTTTCAATTGTAAGTATTCTCGCATTCTGTGCGATTTTCCAATTCACTTTGAGTTCGTTGAGGTTTTGTTGTTTGTAAAACTAACTTTTTGTGATATTTCCCTCGTCCTCGCAGAATTCTTGGAGGTCACAGGAGATCCAGCAGAAGACTCGGCGCTTAAATTCGTTATTCCAACCCCTTTTGAGGTAAATTTTTCATTTTTATTCTTGCTGGAGGGTAGATATAAAGGTCGCGCCCTATTGTTATAAATTTATGTTTTTCATTCCCAATTCACTTTATTTAAGATTTCTCCTAGCATTATTGAAGTAGATTCACATTTTAAAAGCATTTATTTAAGATAATTTCCCCTCTTTATGAATATTTTTAGTACTGGTTGTGACAAACCATAAAATAGGTCTTTTGTCACTTTTCAGGGTTTTTTTTGCTTTGGTTTAATCCGATTAAATCCTCTCCGGGTGCCTTTGGGTTCTACCTTTGCGGACGACCCCGGCCTGCCAATTCCGCTCCAGGGTCTCCGCTCTCTCTCCAGCCCGAGGCATCCACCCCGGTAACCCGTATAGGGAACTTTACTCTTTTTTTGTAATTCCGGCGCTGCATCCGGCAGTGCCTGGCGCCCACACCTACTTATATATTTAATTTTACTATATTATAGGTTAGATTTTGTGATTGCTCCCTAAAAGAAACCGGCTTTTTTTCTAATATTGTTTAGTTTATTTATTTAATGAATTGTTTAACTAATTCTGTAATTTAGATTTAAATTAATTGGCAATAAATCTGGTATTAAAAGAACTTTTTTTTTATTATTTACCACTATCCACGGAATTTTAAAGGATTTGGTATGATTTTTAAAGCTCTTTGTTGAACATGACTCACTCTTTGCATGGTTAAAAGAACTATAGATAAAATTTAGAATTTCGTTGGGATCAATCATATGACTAGTTTGATTCCAATTAATTTTATTAAGTTCATCGTAGTAAACATCGTAGTTAATTATTTGTTTTTGTACCGACACACCCTGTACAAGTAAAGAGAGGCACAACAGAACCGAAGTGTTATGAAGTTTGACGTATCTCACCGTAGTGAGGCTTGTGCAGTTTATAATGTTTTATTTACACTAGTAAGCAACAGCAGACAGCACTCACTCAACCCCAGGTTGGTCAGATGACTTGCGTAAAAGATATGACCTCAAACTGTCAAATATTGTTACAATTTGCTAACTTTAATTGCACTTCAAGTATAAATTAACGTTTAAAATACGCCAAATAGCTTTGAAAATAAATTAGAAACAGTACTCCCCTGGTTTAAGTAGTTATCCGTTGCACTTTGACCGGCGACCGTTGGCAGTTTTGTTGTTATGTTATTTCGTCAATTAGATATGTTGCCTGTACTTTTGTTTATTATTTCGTGTTAGCACTATTGAACTTTATTACTTTTAGACCTAATTAATGAGTCTAACTATTAAATTTTAATTACAATACAAATAAGCTGTATTGCTTGACAGCTCAACCTACACTTCGATATTAATACATTAAATTCTCTTTTTGGTGGAGATTTGTCCATTCTTTTTCTGCTCTCGGCCTTTTTCTTGTTCCTCTGATTCTACTCGACATTTAAGTTTTGTTTTATTTACAGCAAGTAGTTTATTATGAGTATTTTTCGCTTCCTTCTTCTGAATAGTTTTAATAAAAATACCAACTACTTTCGTCTCATTTCGGCACTGCAATTCGTGTTATCATTAAATTGAATTTATTTCATGAATCTTGAGATTTATTTGTAGCTTCCAAAACAAATATTTCATTAAGTTTGACCCTGGCGTTGACAGCTTAGAAGTATTATTTTCCCGTTGCCACAGATAACGTAGCGATTCGGTTTTTTGAGCTCGTTAGCTCAGCAATTTCATCTTCCAATTATTTTTGTTTTGATTCTTAATTTGTTTGATTTGCTTCCAATTAATTCAGAGTACAAATATTATCCCTTTTAAATATTTATCTAAAATTCAATTTAAATATGTAATGTATATAAAATTAAATTGTAATAGTCTTTATTCTACGTGTCTATGGTCGTTTGGTCGAATGCAGTGACAGTGACAGTTGTTGATATAAAAGTACTGGTTAGCGGATTCCGAGTCTTTTTTCTTGGATTTTGCGTCGTGAAGTTTACATCAACCTGACCACCGCCAAGCAGTGCCACCAGCCTCAGAGAAGCCTCAGTCCCCGACACAGTTACTCAATTTCAGACTTATCTTTTAATTGTAAGTATTCTCGCATTTTGTGCGATTTTCCAAATCACTTTGAGTTCGTTGAGGTTATGTTGTTTCGAAAACTAACTTTTTGTGGTATTTCCCTCGTCCTCGCAGAATACTTGGAGGTCAAAGGAGACGGCGTGGCAGGCGTGGCCCAACAGTAGTCTCGGCGCTGAAATCCGTTATTCCAACGCCTTTTGAGGGTAGATATAAAGGTCGCGACCTATTGATACAAATTTACGTTTTTCATTCCAAATTCACTTTATTTAAGATTTCCCATAGCATTATTGAAGTAAATTCACATTTGAAAAGCATTTATTTAAGATAATTTCCCCCCTTTATGAATATTTTTAGTACAGGTTGTGACAAACCATAAAATAGGTCTTTTGTCACTTTCCAGGGGATTTTTGTTTTGGTTTAATCCTATTAAATCCTCTCCAGATGCCTTCGGGTTCTACCTTTGCGGACGACCCCGGCCTGCCAATTTCGCTCCAGGGTCTCCGATTTCTCTCCGACCCGAGGCATCTACCCCGGTAACCCGTACAGGGAACCTTACTCTTTTTTTATAATACCGGTGCTGCATCCAGCAGTGCCTGGCGACCACACCTTCTTATATATTTAATGTTACTATACTATAAGTTAGAATTTGTGATTGCTCCCTAAAGGAAACCTTGCTAGTTTTCTACTTATCGGCTCCGGTCTCACCCCAAAATCTACCCACAACTCCCATTGTGTTCTGCCGTAGGCTAGACCGGTTTTTTTTCTAATATTGTTTAGTTTATTTATTTAATTAATTGTTTAACTAATTCTGTATTCTGTGATTTAAATTTATATTAATTTGCAATAAATCATTGCACAAAATTTGCAATAAGTCATGATATTCAAAGAACTTTTTATTATTTAACACCGGCGAAATATAAACGAAAAGGTTTGCCAACTTGCGAGAACAAATGGGAAATGACGGCTAGACTATAATACAATCGAGGGATTGCCCGTAATACGTAAACAAAAAGGGCTGCCAATTTTGGAGTTTTAGTTCCCTAAATTTTTATTTAAATAAAGGAACAATGTTACGTAACGTCTTGTAAGAAAGCCTCACGCCCCTGTAACGCATCGTAACGTTTAACGAGACCCCCCTCCCCCCCCCCCCAAATTGCGTTACGTAATACTTGAATGCTCCCCAATACCTAAATTTCCAAATTCCGCTATTTACTACGGCTAAAACTAGTAACATTTAGTGGTCATTTCACAACCTAATCATATAATTGCTCTAATTTAGTAGTAATCTTCCGAAATATCGTAAAAGAAATACGTTATTTTTAGTGTATTTTCTTCCCTCAAATTGTAAAAAAATATAAATCATAGTTTCTTTCAATACAATTTCATGTTATTTCATTCTAAATTATTACTAACAATAATTATTAGCTCGACTCACGTAAATATTTGCAAAAAAAAGTATTTTTAAACATTTTGAGTCGAGTTTGGTGGCCCAACTTAATCATTAACATATCGTAATAATAAAAACACCAATAGTTTCGTTGCTGAAACATATTTGCCGAACATTTCAGCTGGCTCAAGAAGGAATCAAATCGTGAAAAAACTGGAACTACAATCAGCTGACCGGCCGTTATCTTCCACGGCCGACCTTGAGTGCAACTGCAGCCGTACCTAAGCCACGAAACGAGGGGCGTAAGATTTTTTTTATAGCTTTTGCCTAATATAGTCTTGTTTCTTTTGTATTGCACACGTCATATTCAATATCTCGTCATGGCAGACGGTAAAGAACTTAAAGATTTATACGTTAAACGCAGCTCAGTTAAAGGACAAATAACCAAATTTAAAAACTATTTAACCAGTGGCGTCGACATTGCCGAGTTGTCAATAAAGCAAGGCAAGTTCGAAGCGTTGTCAATAAGATTTGATCATTTGCAAACTCAGATCGAGGTTTTGAATGCTGATCAGTTGCAAACCGAAATTTATGAGCGGGATAGCATCGAGAATGATTTTGTTATCAATATTGCTGCCTGTAAGAAATTACTTGATGATTATAACTGCGAGGCTCAGCAAAGACGTGAGTCAGTAATGCTTGATTATACTAGTTCTCAATGCTTACCCGTTAGTAACGTTTTTAAAGAAATAGGATTAAAATTACCGCAAATTCAAATATCCAAATTCGATAGAACTTATTTCCGCTGGTTGGAATTCCATGATACATACGAAAGTCTAATACATAATAATAACAAAATATCTGATATTCATAAATTTCATTATCTTGTTTCCTACTTGGAAGAGGAGGCAGCCAGAATTATTTCCAACCTTGAAATTTCATCAGCTAACTACACACAGGCTTGGCAGCTTATCTGCGAGCGTTATAACAATAAGCGTCTTCTGACAAATTATCATTTAAATTCATTGCTAAATAACACACAACCACTGACATGTGAATCAGAAAAATCATTGCGTTTCATGGTAGATCACATGACTAAAATTACGCGCATTGTCCAGCTTAGGCCAGCCTACTGATAAGTGGAACATGTTGCTTATTTTTATGTTTAATCGAAATTAGACAATCACACCTTATCTAAATGGGAGGGATACTGTAAGAAAGCGTTGCTGTGATCACGGAGATATGAAAGTGTGTTTGTGTCACTGTGATCTGTGATAATTTCCTATGTAAATAAATGAACAATAAAACCACTTAAGTCAATCCTCTATTCTGTTATGTTCTTAATCAATACTTATTAATATTTCACAAGATTCTTGAATATATAAAAAATATTATAGTATACGCAAAGGTTTGACTGACAATCGATATGACAAACGTCTATCAATATTTACTTGTAAAGAAACCTTTCTACATTTGAAATACGAAAAGCCGAACGAACGAGACGTAGAGGTTTTACGCGTAGCTTGAAACCTTTACATCCCCCCCGGTCGGTAAAATTTCAAAGCACAGCTGTGAAATTTACCTATCAATAACTTATAAAACCTACCTATGTGGGAATATCATTTACAACACAGCAATGTCTCTTAAGGTTAAAAGAAAATTGAAATTTACAATGAAAATTGTTTGATAACACAACTGACATAACATTGTCAACGTCAAAATCATAGATAACTCGTATCCCTCAACTTTAAAAAAAAATATTTGACGACTTGGGTTTTAGCTATTTGGCCATGCCGTTTAAATGATCATTTGACATCTTGTCGACATTCCTATGATGTGGCTGTCAATTATTATCAACTAACCCTCAACTTAAATGGTTTTAACCTATCATGATGAATGACATATTTTCTAATACTAATATCAGATACCTTTTTAATAAGAAAATTGATATTCGACAATACAGGGAGTATTCAATATGGACCTGAATAATCGAAATTCCTAAACTGCGATAGATTATAACGGTGCTATTAGTTCACTCTTTTTTCTCTCCAAACATAGTTTACAACTTTCAACGTATCTTTTAATCGCTTTCTCAACATCTGGATGATAATATCTTTCACGAAATTTATATAAAGTCTTACATAAACCAAACCTCCCATCCATTTATCATCATGAACTTAAGTTGAAATTTATAAAATTATTTTGCTTTAAATTTCCGCGAAGCTACGCCGGCGCAGGCAACTAACTACACGAACCGTCACCGCGTTTAGTATTAGTTCAAGTTCAGGCAGTTCAGTCGTCCGTGCTCCGCCGAGGCGACAACATCTCCTGAGGATGCCACGTGTAGTGGCGAAACGCGTCGAGGTTTTTTGCACGTTGGTGTTGGGTACTATTAATTGCATCAGCTGTGCCGCATGCGTATTGAGGGAGGGCGGGTGGTGCATCCTGCATTTGCCTGAACTAATACTAAACGCGGTGACGGTTCGTGTAGTTAGTTGCCTGCGCCGGCGTAGCTTCGCGGAAATTTAAAGCAAAATAATTTTATAAATTTCAACTTAATAATGGATTTCCGCAAAGTAACGCCTGATTCCATTAATCATCATGAACTTCATGCAAAACTACTTGCAAAAGATTTTTCGGAACAACAATACGATTTTTATATTTATTACTGACTTAAATTTTATGATATAATTTATTATTTTGAATATAAAATCCTTAATAATTCTGACGACGTCCTGAACGTAGTCTCTTGCAAATACGTATATAAAATTCATCATTTTGTTGTTCTATCTCAAATCTAACAACATCTATTCTAAACAATTCCATCCCGTCCTTAACTATACTCTCTTTCAAAGTCTGGTTTTCGTCTTTCTTATTATCATCTAATAATGGATTCCTACTGAGAAAATCAGCTATTACCTTTCCTTATAGCCTTTCCAGAACAATGTAAGATATTGAAATCATACTGTTGGACTGCGAGGGCCCATCGTGCGAGTTTTCCATTCATATCTTTCCTATCTTTCAACCACACTAAAGCCTTGTGATCTGTCATAACATCAAACTTCATACCCCATAATAGATGTTTAAAATAATTTAACGCCCATACTATTGCTAAACATTCTTTTTCCGCTATAGAATATCTCCTCTCACAATCAGATAACTTTCTTGAAGCAAATGCTACCGGTAATAAACTATTATCTCCTTGCATCAAACATGCTCCTAATGCCACATCACTAGCATCAACATATAATCTAGTTACCTTCACATTATTAGAAAAATGGCGTAATAATGATGGGTTTTGAATTCGGTATAAAATATGGTCGAATGCTTGTTGTTGAATTGAATTCCAAACAAATTTAGTTCCTTTCTTCAATAAGCTAGTCAATGGCATTATGCTACTCTATGCTAGCTATGTTAGCATAATCATCAATGAACTTACGATAATATGAAAATAAACCTAAAACTGACTTAAGTTCTTCGTTATTAGAAGGTGTTTTAATAGATTTAATTTCATCCATTTTAATTTTATTGGGACGAATTCTTTCAGCTGAAATCTCATATCCTAACACTGTTACTTGTTCAAATCCAAACTTACACTTCGTTGGTTTCAAAGTTAAATTCGCCTGTTTAATTCTCTCTAGAACCTGTTGTAATGCATTATAAAACTCGTCAAATGTAGAACCATAAACTAATATATTATCAATGTAAACAATTGCATTCTTATATTTGAGGCCTGCTAAAATTTTATCCATTGTTCTTTGGAAAATTGCACCACTAGTCTTCAAACCAAAAGGTAAAACGTTAAATTCGTATAAACCTGACGGTGTTACAAAACCTGTTTTATGTTTATCAGAGTTGCCAGTATCCTGAATTTAAATCTAAATCTGCAAAATATTTAGCATTAGATAAATAAAGAATTATGTCATCAATAATTGGTAATGGATAACTATCACAAATAACCTTTTTATTAAGAACTCTAATATATAATCTATCAACACAAAATCTCCAAGAATCATCAGTTTTTTGTTTACTAAAACAAGTGGTGATGCATAAGTACTATTGGATTCTCGAATAATATTCTGCTTAAGCATTTGTTCGACTTGATCTCTAATAATCCTATGTTGTTCATGCGACACCCTTAATGGTGGTCTGTGAACTGGGTTCTCGTCAACAGTTTTAATCTCAACTTCCATTATATTACAACAACCTAATTGTTCGGATGAAAAAGCAAAGTTTTGTTTATATTCATATAATAAATCATTTAAAAGTTCTTTATGTTGCTTTGAAAGATTTACATTAATGTCAAATTCACAAAAATAAATATAGTCTTGTTTTGTCAAAGGGACAGACCCTACCTGTTGAATCTCATTAATCAATTCTAAAGAACATTATTCATCATGAGAATCTTTACGACAAAATGGCGCTTTGCATTTACCTAAATCTACAAACTTATCTCTAAAATTAATAATGGCAGAGTAATCATTTAAAAAGTCCTGCCCTAAAATAATATTAGTGGCTAGCTTATGTACAACTAAAAAATTAATAACAAATAAATAAGACTGTATTTTACAAGTTATGCTTGCTTTCCCAGAAATGTTTAACAAGTTTCCATCTACACTTCGGAGTATCTTTAATTAGTAAAGGGTTAACGTTTTTTACAAAAATCTTATGAAATTGCAGACACAGAAGCACCGGTATCTATAAGTCCTGACACTTCGATGTCATTAATGACCATCTTCAAACTTGGGAAAAAATCTTCCGTCTTATCTGGACCTTGAGAACTTTCCGTTGTAAATAAATCTTCATGTTGTAACAGGTTACTTCTATTATTTAAGAAGTAACCTGTTACAACATGAAGATTTATTTACAACTCGTTTGGTCAATCTCGTTTGGTTTGAGTTCCGATTGAATTGTCCTCTCTGAGGTTGTCCTCTCATAACCGGAGGGTCAGAGTGCTGTTGTCCTCTTGTAATGGGAGGGTCAGAGTACTGTTGATCTCTTGTAGTGGGAGGGTCGGAGGGTGATCTCCACTCTTGTTGAGTCGCTCTGAACGTAGAATTACCAAATGGTGGTCTTGTAGGTTGATAAGATGGCGATTGTTCGAGATCGGCAGTGGATTCAACGTGGAGGGCGGTCAGTGGCGTCGACATTGCCGAGTTGTCAATAAAGCAAGGCAAGTTCGAAGCGTTGTCAATAAGATTTGATCATTTGCAAACTCAGATCGAGGTTTTGAATGCTGATCAGTTGCAAACCGAAATTTATGAGCGGGATAGCATCGAGAATGATTTTGTTATCAATATTGCTGCCTGTAAGAAATTACTTGATGATTATAACTGCGAGGCTCAGCAAAGACGTGAGTCAGTAATGCTTGATTATACTAGTTCTCAATGCTTACCCGTTAGTAACGTTTTTAAAGAAATAGGATTAAAATTACCGCAAATTCAAATATCCAAATTCGATAGAACTTATTTCCGCTGGTTGGAATTCCATGATACATACGAAAGTCTAATACATAATAATAACAAAATATCTGATATTCATAAATTTCATTATCTTGTTTCCTACTTGGAAGAGGAGGCAGCCAGAATTATTTCCAACCTTGAAATTTCATCAGCTAACTACACACAGGCTTGGCAGCTTATCTGCGAGCGTTATAACAATAAGCGTCTTCTGACAAATTATCATTTAAATTCATTGCTAAATAACACACAACCACTGACATGTGAATCAGAAAAATCATTGCGTTTCATGGTAGATCACATGACTAAAATTACGCGCATTGTCCAGCTTAGGCCAGCCTACTGATAAGTGGAACATGTTGCTTATTTTTATGTTTAATCGAAATTAGACAATCACACCTTATCTAAATGGGAGGGATACTGTAAGAAAGCGTTGCTGTGATCACGGAGATATGAAAGTGTGTTTGTGTCACTGTGATCTGTGATAATTTCCTATGTAAATAAATGAACAATAAAACCACTTAAGTCAATCCTCTATTCTGTTATGTTCTTAATCAATACTTATTAATATTTCACAAGATTCTTGAATATATAAAAAATATTATAGTATACGCAAAGGTTTGACTGACAATCGATATGACAAACGTCTATCAATATTTACTTGTAAAGAAACCTTTCTACATTTGAAATACGAAAAGCCGAACGAACGAGACGTAGAGGTTTTACGCGTAGCTTGAAACCTTTACATCCCCCCCGGTCGGTAAAATTTCAAAGCACAGCTGTGAAATTTACCTATCAATAACTTATAAAACCTACCTATGTGGGAATATCATTTACAACACAGCAATGTCTCTTAAGGTTAAAAGAAAATTGAAATTTACAATGAAAATTGTTTGATAACACAACTGACATAACATTGTCAACGTCAAAATCATAAATAACTCGTATCCCTCAACTTTAAAAAAAAATATTTGACGACTTGGGTTTTAGCTATTTGGCCATGCCGTTTAAATGATCATTTGACATCTTGTCGACATTCCTATGATGTGGCTGTCAATTATTATCAACTAACCCTCAACTTAAATGGTTTTAACCTATCATGATGAATGACATATTTTCTAATACTAATATCAGATACCTTTTTAATAAGAAAATTGATATTCGACAATACAGGGAGTATTCAATATGGACCTGAATAATCGAAATTCCTAAACTGCGATAGATTATAACGGTGCTATTAGTTCACTCTTTTTTCTCTCCAAACATAGTTTACAACTTTCAACGTATCTTTTAATCGCTTTCTCAACATCTGGATGATAATATCTTTCACGAAATTTATATAAAGTCTTACATAAACCAAACCTCCCATCCATTTATCATCATGAACTTAAGTTGAAATTTATAAAATTATTTTGCTTTAAATTTCCGCGAAGCTACGCCGGCGCAGGCAACTAACTACACGAACCGTCACCGCGTTTAGTATTAGTTCAAGTTCAGGCAGTTCAGTCGTCCGTGCTCCGCCGAGGCGACAACATCTCCTGAGGATGCCACGTGTAGTGGCGAAACGCGTCGAGGTTTTTTGCACGTTGGTGTTGGGTACTATTAATTGCATCAGCTGTGCCGCATGCGTATTGAGGGAGGGCGGGTGGTGCATCCTGCATTTGCCTGAACTAATACTAAACGCGGTGACGGTTCGTGTAGTTAGTTGCCTGCGCCGGCGTAGCTTCGCGGAAATTTAAAGCAAAATAATTTTATAAATTTCAACTTAATAATGGATTTCCGCAAAGTAACGCCTGATTCCATTAATCATCATGAACTTCATGCAAAACTACTTGCAAAAGATTTTTCGGAACAACAATACGATTTTTATATTTATTACTGACTTAAATTTTATGATATAATTTATTATTTTGAATATAAAATCCTTAATAATTCTGACGACGTCCTGAACGTAGTCTCTTGCAAATACGTATATAAAATTCATCATTTTGTTGTTCTATCTCAAATCTAACAACATCTATTCTAAACAATTCCATCCCGTCCTTAACTATACTCTCTTTCAAAGTCTGGTTTTCGTCTTTCTTATTATCATCTAATAATGGATTCCTACTGAGAAAATCAGCTATTACCTTTCCTTATAGCCTTTCCAGAACAATGTAAGATATTGAAATCATACTGTTGGACTGCGAGGGCCCATCGTGCGAGTTTTCCATTCATATCTTTCCTATCTTTCAACCACACTAAAGCCTTGTGATCTGTCATAACATCAAACTTCATACCCCATAATAGATGTTTAAAATAATTTAACGCCCATACTATTGCTAAACATTCTTTTTCCGCTATAGAATATCTCCTCTCACAATCAGATAACTTTCTTGAAGCAAATGCTACCGGTAATAAACTATTATCTCCTTGCATCAAACATGCTCCTAATGCCACATCACTAGCATCAACATATAATCTAGTTACCTTCACATTATTAGAAAAATGGCGTAATAATGATGGGTTTTGAATTCGGTATAAAATATGGTCGAATGCTTGTTGTTGAATTGAATTCCAAACAAATTTAGTTCCTTTCTTCAATAAGCTAGTCAATGGCATTATGCTACTCTATGCTAGCTATGTTAGCATAATCATCAATGAACTTACGATAATATGAAAATAAACCTAAAACTGACTTAAGTTCTTCGTTATTAGAAGGTGTTTTAATAGATTTAATTTCATCCATTTTAATTTTATTGGGACGAATTCTTTCAGCTGAAATCTCATATCCTAACACTGTTACTTGTTCAAATCCAAACTTACACTTCGTTGGTTTCAAAGTTAAATTCGCCTGTTTAATTCTCTCTAGAACCTGTTGTAATGCATTATAAAACTCGTCAAATGTAGAACCATAAACTAATATATTATCAATGTAAACAATTGCATTCTTATATTTGAGGCCTGCTAAAATTTTATCCATTGTTCTTTGGAAAATTGCACCACTAGTCTTCAAACCAAAAGGTAAAACGTTAAATTCGTATAAACCTGACGGTGTTACAAAACCTGTTTTATGTTTATCAGAGTTGCCAGTATCCTGAATTTAAATCTAAATCTGCAAAATATTTAGCATTAGATAAATAAAGAATTATGTCTTCAATAATTGGTAATGGATAACTATCACAAATAACCTTTTTATTAAGAACTCTAATATATAATCTATCAACACAAAATCTCCAAGAATCATCAGTTTTTTGTTTACTAAAACAAGTGGTGATGCATAAGTACTATTGGATTCTCGAATAATATTCTGCTTAAGCATTTGTTCGACTTGATCTCTAATAATCCTATGTTGTTCATGCGACACCCTTAATGGTGGTCTGTGAACTGGGTTCTCGTCAACAGTTTTAATCTCAACTTCCATTATATTACAACAACCTAATTGTTCGGATGAAAAAGCAAAGTTTTGTTTATATTCATATAATAAATCATTTAAAAGTTCTTTATGTTGCTTTGAAAGATTTACATTAATGTCAAATTCACAAAAATAAATATAGTCTTGTTTTGTCAAAGGGACAGACCCTACCTGTTGAATCTCATTAATCAATTCTAAAGAACATTATTCATCATGAGAATCTTTACGACAAAATGGCGCTTTGCATTTACCTAAATCTACAAACTTATCTCTAAAATTAATAATGGCAGAGTAATCATTTAAAAAGTCCTGCCCTAAAATAATATTAGTGGCTAGCTTATGTACAACTAAAAAATTAATAACAAATAAATAAGACTGTATTTTACAAGTTATGCTTGCTTTCCCAGAAATGTTTAACAAGTTTCCATCTACACTTCGGAGTATCTTTAATTAGTAAAGGGTTAACGTTTTTTAAAAAAATCTTATGAAATTGCAGACACAGAAGCACCGGTATCTATAAGTCCTGACACTTCGATGTCATTAATGACCATCTTCAAACTTGGGAAAAAATCTTCCGTCTTATCTGGACCTTGAGAACTTTCCGTTGTAAATAAATCTTCATGTTGTAACAGGTTACTTCTATTATTTAAGAAGTAACCTGTTACAACATGAAGATTTATTTACAACTCGTTTGGTCAATCTCGTTTGGTTTGAGTTCCGATTGAATTGTCCTCTCTGAGGTTGTCCTCTCATAACCGGAGGGTCAGAGTGCTGTTGTCCTCTTGTAATGGGAGGGTCAGAGTACTGTTGATCTCTTGTAGTGGGAGGGTCGGAGGGTGATCTCCACTCTTGTTGAGTCGCTCTGAACGTAGAATTACCAAATGGTGGTCTTGTAGGTTGATAAGATGGCGATTGTTCGAGATCGGCAGTGGATTCAACGTGGAGGGCAAAACATAAGGGAGATTTTCATTGTCCGTCAAGACTCACCCATTATTCGCCAATAGCTGGTTTTCTTTCAGGGTTGCAGGTGATCACCGAGGACACAGGCACAGTCACAAAGGTCTTCAGGTAAGTTTTTGGGAAAAACGCACGCGAAAATTGAGTCCTGGTAGGTCAGTTAGTGTCAAGGGAACAACGTCTCGCGAGCAACTACTTTACGGGGTTCTCAAGGCAAACAAAAAAATAGGTAAGTATTCAAAATGATGTGCGTAGGAGCGCGCGCCGTAAGATTAGGATGACAACACATACATCGATCAAATAATTATTGTAGTAAACATATCGCCCGCCCTAAACACGTTAAGTGTTTACGAGAAGAAAAGGAAGGGTAAAAGGAAAGGTTATTTACTTAACTGGAAGACGAACCACCTTCGTCACAGATCTTTTAAGGATACCTGTGGGAGTTTTTACATCAACGACGCGAATAATATTGTCTTTTCCAGGGTACAAATGGGCAATGCGACCACGGCGCCATTGCAAAGGTGGGAGGTTGTCGTCCTTTATCAAAACTAGTTCGCCAACTTGGGGAGGATCACAAGGAGTTGTCCACTTATTCCTCGCCTGTAAGGTATTTAAGTACTGTAAATGCCAACGAGACCAAAAGTGCTGCGTAACTTGTTGGATCAGTTGAAACCGTGTAAGGCGATGTAGCTTAACATTCTCATAAGGGTATTCAGGTAAAGCGGTTAAAAGCTGACCAATCAAAAAATGTCCGGGCGTCAATACTTCGACATCATTAGGGTCCGGAGAAAGTGGACATAGGGGCCGCGAGTTTAAAACTGCTTCTATTTTGGTAAAAACAGTTGTTAATTCCTCAAAGGTAAGAGGAGTTTCTCCTATCACGCGTTTGAGGTGGGATTTTGCCGATTTCACGGCAGCCTCGAAAAGGCCTCCCCAGTGGGGGCAGACAGGGGGGTCAAAAACCCAGTTAATATTACGCTTGGAAAGCTCAGAACCAATAATAGCTTGATTTTGAGACAAAAAAGACTCTAACTCCTGTAAATAATTACGTGCACCGATATAATTTCGACCACAGTCCGAGCGGATAAGGCGAGGTACACCACGACGTGAAACGAATCGGGAAAAGGCGGCAACAAAGTCTTCGGTACTTAGGTCCGACACGACCTCAAGGTGGACTGCCTTGGTGGAGAGGCAAACAAACACACAAAGGTAACTCTTAACCAATTTTTTATTCCTATAGGCCTGAACTTTGGTGTAGAAGGGGCCCGCGAAGTCAGTGCCAACACCATCAAATGGTCTAGCCGCGGTGACACGATCCTTAGGAAGATCACCCATAGGAGGCTGGGAGACAGCCGCTTTCAGACGATAACAAGGAAGGCATTTATAAATCACATGTTGAATAGCGCGACGAGCAGACAGGATCCAAAATTCTCTGTTCAATATAGCCAAAAGGGCATTCGCACCTGCGTGAGTATTTTCACGGTGATAATGAAAAATTAAAATGCTCACGAAATTACCATTTTTAGGCAGAAGCAGGGGGTGTCTAGCGTCAAAGGGAAGGTCAGAGTATCGTAAACGGCCTCCCACTCGTATAAGGCCTCTGTCATCTAGAAACAGGCTCAATTTTCTTAGGGAGTTGGTGATGGTATCACCCCTTTTCAAACGGTCTAGTTCATTACTGAAGGATGTCAATTGAACAATTTTTACTAAATATAAAAGAGATACTCTACGCTCTTCAGTGCTCAGAAATGAAGAGTAGGATTTAGGATATACAAACCGCCTTAGGTAACAAGTTACATTTATTAACTTGTTCAAGGAACTATACCGCTCTAATAAAAAGGAAGGGTCTGGAGGAGGAACTTCAGCAGACACTACTAAACAACGTAGGCCCGGAAGATCATTGTTCGAGGTAGGTTCCGCAGTCACAGGCCACTGGTCAGGAGACTCGGTTAACCACAGAGGTGAAAACCACAGAGTGTGGTTTACCAATTTACAGACAGACATGCCTCTTGATGCACAGTCGCTAGGGTTCATATAGCCAGGAACATGTCTCCAATGACTAGATGTTGAAGAATTATTAATTTGGGAAACACGATTGGACTCAAAAGAAGTAGGTGGGGAGGTGTTTTCAACCAACACAAAACAATTTTGCTATCCGTCCAACTATGGATTGAAGTCAACACAGACGATCTTTGCAGACAAAGAGCGACGTGATGTAATAATTTAGAGAGGAGGGTAGCTCCTAACAATTCCAATTTGGGAATTGTTAAACGGGTCCTAACGGGTGCAACCTTTGATTTGGCCATAACAAGATGGACGGAGCAATTACCAGACGTATGCTCTGCGCGTAAATAAACGGCCGCGGCATAACCTAACTCTGAGGCATCACAAAAACCATGCAGTGATAAGGAGGCGGAACCGCTAGCAAGAATATGACGAGGAATAGCCACTTCGCTCACTTTGGTCATATCTTGAATGAAGGTAGTCCACTCTAAAGCGAGGGGCTCAGTAAGGGGGTCATCCCAGTAGAGGCCAGATAGCCACAAGCGTTGGATGAACTCTTTGGCCTTAAACACGACTGGAGATATCCAGCCACAGGGGTCATAAATTCGGGCAATCACAGATAATACCTTTCTCTTTGTAATCACTGTCTCACGGGCATCATAGGAACAGTTATAGGTAAATGAGTCACTCACTGGGTTGTACTGAACACCTAAAACTGCAATAGTCTGAGGGTTACCCTGGTCTACGATCGAGTGAGGAAGTTGCAAATGGTCTGGTGGCAAATCATCCAAGAGTTCGGGTTTATTAGATATCCACTTACGAAGCTCATACCCACCAGCGGCCATGATGCCTTCGAGCTCTGATTTTAAGGCCCGTGCAGAAGAAATACAAGGTGCTCCACTAAGACAGTCATCCACGTAAATATCCCTTTCAATAACTTCGGCAGCTCGGGGAAAGTTCAACCGCTCCTGTTCTGCGAGCTCAAGGAGAGCGCGAATCGCAATATAAGGACTAGAGCGAAGGCCATACGTATTAGTGTTAAGCTCGTATGTGAGGAGAGGATGAGAAGGGTCCTCACGCCAGAGTACTAGTTGGTACCTTCTGTCCTCAGGGTGTACCCAGGTCATGCGGAACATCATACGAATGTCTGCGACAAACACTACTTCGTGCATGCGGAAATTGGTAAGGATATGGGAGATATCTCGCTGAAGTTTAGGGCCAGTGTGTAAACATTGATTTAAGGACACTTTATTGGATGTCGGGCTACTCCCATCGAAAACAACTCGTATTTTACCACCAACGCTTTTAAAAACTCCATGGTGGGGAATGAAATAATGTTCACGGGTGTGATCATATGACGAAAGGGACATGTGGTTCAACTCAATATATTCACGCATAAAGGATATGTATTTTTTACGAAAGTCAGGATTACCTTGCAAACGCCTTTCAAGGCTACCAAATCGCTTAACGGCATTGGCCTTAGAATCACCGAGGGGTGGACGATCTTGTAAAAAAGGGAGCCTAACCATAAAACGTCCATCATTTTCACGAGTGGTGGTTGCTTTAAAAAATGTCTCACATTCTAAGTCTGAATTCGACAGCTGGGGGGCCTCTTCAATCTTCCAGAACCTTTCCACTATGTCGTGGGACAATGAGACTCCAGTCATAGGAGGTTCCAATTCGGATAGACATCCAGGAACAGGGCCTGACAAGACAAACCCAAAGATTGTCAATATGGCAGTTAGGCCATCAGGTAAAACATACAACTCAGGTTTCAACAGGCGGCCAATGATATCGGCCCCAAGTACACTTATTGTACCAGGTTTATGGAACAGGGGGTCAGCAAGTGGCAGATGCTTGGTACAGATAACAACACTTTTAGGTACATCTAAATCCGGGAGGGACCCAGCAATCACGTCGACTACTATGGCGGTAGTCGATATCACAGGTAGGTTAGAATTGACAGGCTTAAACGAAAGGGATACAGTTCTATGAGAATGGACTGACTGTATATTACCTATTCCACGAACGGGCACATGTGAAGGAGTGATAGGTGGTGTGGACGCAGCCTTGGGAGCCGGTATCTAATAAGGAACGGGCTTTCGCGTAATACCCAGACGAAGTTTTAACGTGAATTAGGGCCGTAGGTAAAAGAACGAGAGAATTGCGTGAAACTGAAGTTAAGGTAGGTACAGATGAAGGGCTGTCTAGTCAGAATCGTGAAGAGTCGTTTGGTTTCGAATGGAAGGCACGTTCATCCTGAGTTCTTGGAGGAGGGGCGTGATAAACACGATCACTATTAGGTTCAGGTGAAAATCGCCCGCCCGAACGCGGGGGTGAAGCTCTGTGGGAATTGTGAGGTGGGGGGCTGTTATAGGCTCGAGTGCGTGAGAAAGTACGTTCCTTCAGGTCTCGCGGCGGGGACGTCCTCGGCGAGTTTGAAGGTAAGGCTGTGACGTCACGGTAGGAGCGTTCACGCTGATATTTCACGGGGGCGTCATCGGCATAACACAGCAACGTATGATGACTAGAACGACGGCAGGTATTACAGCGGTAGTCTCGCTTGCATTGAGAGATGGAGTGTTTATCTAGGCATCGATAACACAAACGGGCGTCTTTAACTACATTAACACGTTGACGTGTAGGGAGGCGAACAAACTCGGGGCATTCACGCACGTAATGCGACGTACTATTACAAACGTGACACTTCGGTGTAGGAGCAAACGTAACGAATGTCCTCGTAGGAGGTGGAGACCGCGCGTTAGACTTCGGGAATCGAGTAGAACTCGTACCAAGTGAGGCAGTAGTATCGACAACCAAAGCACTACCTACATTGTCGTGATGCCTGCATTCATCCTCTAAGAAGGTGATAAGTTGATCAAAAGTCGGAAGTTTATTATGGTCATCACCAAAACGACGCTCAAAACGAGATTTCAATTCAGAAGGCAACTTCGCTAGGCACAGGTGTACCAGTAAATATGACCAATGGTTAACAGGCAGGTCTAATCGTTCTAAACAACGGTAAGTTGAAAGAAGAGGGTTAAGAAACGATACGCGTAAGCCAGACAGCTTTGGTGAAATATTAGGTAGCATCATTATCTGCGCGATATGCGTATCTGCCAGAACACGAAGGTTGTGATACCTACGCTTGAGAAGGTCACGGGCTACAGTATAATTGCCCGCTTCAATCTTAAGATGCTGAATCAACCTACGGGGCTCATCAGACAAGGCACCAACTAAGTAATGAAGCTTTAAGGTTGGGGTCAAAGTCGGCTGATTGTCGACCACACTATCGAACTGGTCTATAAAGCTAATCCATCCGTCGGGACGGCCGTCAAACCTAGGTATAGGTAGGTCAGGTAATTTACTAGCCGGGGTGTCAACAATCATGGATCTATTATCCTTCAAGGGCGTACTAGTTCGGGGAGACTCAAACTGGTGAGGTTTTATCTCCTCCAACCTGATTTTAAGGTCATCCACTTTGTCCCTCACAACGCGCATCTCATTTTTAATTAGGACATATTCTTGTTCATAAATAGCGGGGTCAAGGTTTCCTAACAACTTCGAACAGGCAGCCCTAAACTTATCACACATAAGTGGGAGGTCAGAAAGACGCGCACGCATGCGATTAACTGAAAAGGTCTCAAGGACGCGATGGGAATCATCAACCCAATCACTAACATAACGGATTTCACCTAAAGCCTCATGGTATTCAGCTGAGTCCGTGTAAAGTAAGGCCCTTACGGTCTCGTTACTCGCTTCAGAATCAGGCATATTTTAAGTAGGTAGGTACTCAGACTATGATCAGTGGGACAAGTTTACTAAATCAATACGTAAGAATCTTAAAACGCAGAGGAATGCAGGACGGCTCATAAAATGTGTACTAAATAAGATAGGTAAGGAATAATCGTAACTCGTAAACAACTCGCATACACACACACGTGGCGGCAGGACCGGCGAACGTTATCAATAGCACAACAATAGGCAGGAATGCAAGTTATTAAAATGCGCTCACGCACCCCGTAACACAATAAATTATGAATTTGGTCATTTACAGGAACTAAGATGGCTACCACGTGCAAAAGGGAAATTCAAATATCAGAAAAACTATATGAAAAAATGAGACGTTGTATGTAAAAGGGTGGAAGCTAATAATTACGTTATTTTAAGATGAATAATTATGCAAAGGTCCAAAATAAACTACGCTCTGCTACCAAAAATGTTCGAGATCGGCAGTGGATTCAACGTGGAGGGCAAAACATAAGGGAGATTTTCATTGTCCGTCAAGACTTACCCATTATTCGCCAATAGCTGGTTTTCTTTCAGGGTTGCAGGTGATCACCGAGGACACAGGCACAGTCACAAAGGTCTTCAGGTAAGTTTTTGGGAAAAACACACGCGAAAATTGAGTCCTGGTAGGTCAGTTAGTGACAAGGGAACAACGTCTCGCGAGCAACTACTTTACGGGGTTCTCAAGGCAAACAAAAAAATAGGTAAGTATTCAAAATGATGTGCGTAGGAGCGCGCGCCGTAAGATTAGGATGACAACACATACATCGATCAAATAATTATTGTAGTAAACAGCGATGTACGAGGCGTTTCGAATAATTCGCGAGACATAGGGCAATCCCCAGCCGATTGAGTATTATTTAATGAACCAGTCAACTTAATAGGTAGATTGACTGTCAAATCATGATTTTTGTTAAGCAACTGCTCAGACTGCATAAGAGCCATTTTTAAATCTTTTATGGACGTAAACATGTGGAAGCTGAGTTTATTCTTGTGGAAATTCGACAGGCTACGTAAGAATTGGTTAATAATGGTTTTATCTTCTACTATTTTAGCCTTTGAGGCTAATTCCTCCAGTCTATAGAGGTAATCTAAAATAGATTCGCCATTATTCTGTCTGGTATTATAGAAATTCGAGATATGGTCTTCTCCGTCAGAAAACTCGGACACAAATTTGGCCTTGATTTCCGTAAAACTCAATGTACATTTATTTGTTATTTTCCTATAAAATGAAAGAGCAGCGCCAGACAAATAAGCTGCGATTATTTTAGTTTCCCTTTTTCTCAGGCCAACCATTGATGGCAGCAATAGTTTCGAATTGTAAAAAAAAGTCGTTAACATGGCCTGAATAGCCGTTGAAAAGAGTAGCCATATTGGCAGTTAGTGTTACAAATTTACTTAACTTTTAAATTCCAGGTGTTCGTTGTAGTAATTTCTTTCTCTCCCTCTCTTGTACGGATTTGGGCCTTTATTTGTTACCTTTCTTGTTCTATTTCAGCATTCTCCAGCTACATTAGTAAATTGAATTTTAATATTGAATTTTCTTTTTCTGAAATCAAAAATAGGTGTATATCGGGTCGGGTGGCGCCTCTACTGTAAGAAAGCGTAGCGTTGCTGTGATCACGGAGATATGAAAGTGTGTTTGTGTCACTGTGATCTGTGATAATTTCCTATGTAAATAAATGAACAATAAAACCACTTAATTCAATCCTCTATGTTCTTAATCAATACTTATTAATATTTAACAAGATTCTTGAATATGTAAAAAATATTATAGTATACGCGAAGGTTTGACTGACAATCGATATGACAAACGTCTATCAATATTTACTTGTAAAGAAACCTTTCTTCATTTGAAATACGTAGAGTCGAACGAACGAGACGTAGAGGTTTTACGCGTAGCTTGAAACCTCTACAATACCGTAACTCGCTTGAAGCTATGCCTACACTTAGTCAATTTCATAGGTTTTTGATTGACCGCGCAGATGTTTTAGAAGCTATAAATAGAAACAAATCTTTCGATACTAGCAATCATGATAGGAATGCGCCCTCATCGTCGCGCAGTGACTCATCGCGTTACAATAATATAGGTGCGACGCACACTAAGGCTTTATCAGCTACGGTAAATAAACAGGAACCGCATAAATTTGTGTGTATTATATGCGGCGGCAATCATAGAATTTATGACTGTTCTACTTTTAAAACTAAAGGCATTGAAGAAAAATCAAGTGATGTCGAAAAATACAAACTATGTTCTCATTGCTTAAGGCAGGGTCATACATTGAATGATTGTCGTATGGGACCATGTCGTGAGTGCAAACAAAGACATAATACGCTACTTCATGCTCCTTCAACAGCATCATCAAATATTACAATTGATTCATCAGATTCTACAACTGTATCTTATCATTCTCTACATAATCAAAAAGTTATTTTACCTACTGCATTGATCGATGTCTGCAATCTCGACACAAACCAGTCGATAAGAGTTCGTGCACTGTTGGATTGTGGAAGCCAATCATCTTTCATGACTAAATCATTAAAAACTAAACTAAAGCTTAAATCAAATCGTTTAGACAACATAAAGGTGATAGGAATAGGTAACAATTGTTCTTCTAATCAACCTGTCGAAACGTGTTCAGCAAAATTAAAATCACTAAACTCATCTTTCAGTATACAGTTATCGTGCCTTGTATTGGACGAGCTGACTACTGAGCTGAGCTGACAGTCCGCCATGCCCTGTGAACACCTGCGTCATATGTGCGTTTATTTCCATTTTTCGAACAGTGCTAAACGCTTCTTTGGCATTCGGGAAAAACATACGGGTCACTGTGCCTGTGTCCGCACTTTGATATCTCCTGTTCCATTCGTCAATCGTATCCAGACGGATCTGGCGCTTGACGAATGAAACAGGGCACACATCGTAGTTGGCTCGACATTTAATGCCCACTGCGGCTTCTTTAGCTAGCACGTCAGCTCATTCATTCCCACTAATCCCACGTGTGCCCTCATCCAAAATAGATTCATTATTTTGCCGAAATTTGTGATCCTTTTTAAACTTTGCTGTGTTTCGAACGCAATGGAATGGAGGGAAGTGCCACTGGCGACGGTTTCAAGAGCCGACCTGGAGTCACAGTAGACATTAAACGTCTTAGCCTTGTGCTTTAGGGCCAAATCCGTTGCCATTTTTAGAGCCAGTAACTGCCTGGTACACGGTGCAGAAGGACTCCAATTTAAATTTCTTGGTGGTCACCTCTACTCTGTTCCTCCACAGGGACAGCGCGGCCTCGACCTTACCGTCAATTGTACTTCCGTCTGTAAAAATATTACAGACGGAATCGTCCCCTTGAGCCACTTCTGCACCGTCCACCACGCTGCCAAAAACATATCCACACTGTTCAGCGGGATGTGGCGTGCTGACAATTGGCACCGGGACCTCAACCTCTCGTTCCCCTACTACACGCTGAGAATGGCCTCTCTTTACTTCGTAAAGAGCGGCAGCCTCTTGGATCCTCAGATCCAGGGGGAGCAATCCAGCGAGTAGTAGGGCCGAGTTTAGGGAAACTGTCCGGTACGCCTTGACCTCCTTCTTTAAGAAATACGACATAATAAATCGGAACCAACATGGTTTTCAAAAATCTAAGTCTACAGTACATGAGCTTTTAATTTAGTTAATGAAATCTTACAAAGTGTTAACCAACTTAATTATACCACTGCGATGTTTCTGGATATGACAAAAGCATTTGACCTTGTCTCACACAAACTTCTGCTAAGTAAACTTGAGAGCTACGGGATAAGAGGTCCCGCACTAGGCTGGCTAAAGTCATATCTAGAGAATAGACAGCAATGTGTTGAGATAACACAGGTTGACGAGAGCGGATCAGATGTGGTATACAGATCTGATTTTCGACAAAATAACCTTGGCGTACCGCAGGGGAGTATCCTGGGTCCATTGCTGTTTTTGGTTTACATAAACGACTTGCCAGATATACTTGATCATAAGACGACGCTATTTGCTGATGATGTTTCGATAATTGTTACGACAAATAAAAAATATTGTTTAGAACAACATAAAAATGACATTAAGATGACTCTAATTAAAATAATAAATTGGTTGGACAAAAATAATCTACAAATAAATTTAAGTAAAACTAGCATACAAAACTTTAATAATTTTAAAAATAGTTTAATATACATTGACTTAAATAACGAAATATTACATAATGCAAATAAAGTGACTTTCTTAGGTTTAATCATGAATTCTAAATTAGATTGGAAAGAACAGATAGAAATAGTATGCGATAAGGTAAATAGGTTTGCATTTGCACTATACAGGCTTACAAAAGTCGCAAACAAAAGGACTGCCGTCACTGCGTACTTTGCATATGTGGAGTCTGTATTGAGATATGGACTCATAATCTGGGGAAATGGCACAAATATTGAAAAGGTATTCATTGCTCAGAAAAGATGTGTACGCGCCTTATGTGGCATACCGGTGGACGTATCGTGCTTGCCATATTTCAGAAGCCTTAATATACTGCCATTACCTTGTCTGTATATACTCGAAATAGCAAAATTTGTTAAACAAAATTATTACCTATTTCTACAGCTGAATCAAACTACAGATAGAAATCTCAGAAATCGTAACCGACTTATACTTGACACAGTGCCTAAGACAAAGCGTTTCTTAAAAAATTGTCCTGCTATGTGCACGGCTATTTATAATAAAATTCCAGACGACATTAAACAACTGCCAATCCTAAAGTTCAACAAATCTTTGCGTCGATGGCTTTTGGAGAAAACCTTTAATTCGGTAAAAGAATTTCTAGAAAACAAAATATGAACTCGTTTAGAAAAAATAATCGATACATATTAATCTGACATAAAGTTTATTTTTAAGGGTGTATAATAACATAATTTCATCATAATGTCATTCAATAATGTACTTTAAAATGTATTAATTAATGTATTTAGTATTATAGTTATCATTTGCATGCTATTATATATGGCTAAATAGGTGCACTATGTTTTTGTACATTGACCATCAACATTTATTTGTAACCACCCTATTTAAGAGCAAGTAAAGTGTTTTGAATTTTGAATTTGAATTTGAATTTGACCAGTTTCTGCACAAAACCCCGCTGAACAGTGTCGAGCTGCTTCCTCACCCCGAGTTTCTTGGCCGCCGGTGCCCATGCACTTGCGGCATACATTATAACCGGCTCAACGACTGCGACATAGATGGTCCTGATTACCTCAGGTGACAACCCCCACTGCACCTTCGCTGCCCTTGACAATTGACGATACAGGCCAAGAGCCTTCCTGCACACATTGGCAAACTGAGTGTTGAAGGTCAGCCCATCGTCAATTGTCAGCACCTTCATTTCCCTCGACAGATCAATGCGCTCCCCGCCCATGGCCAGCCTTGGTGCGTCAAATTTCAGCTTCCTCGTTACAACCATCGCGCTCGTTTTGTGAGGTGCAAATTTCAGCTTATTTTTGATGCCCCATCGCTGGTCACGATCGAGTACCGCCCCCACGTAGTGCCCCGCTCCTGCACCTTATGTCCATTGTCGCCTGAGATAACCAGCACCACGTCATCCGCAAACGCCTGGCATCGCACGTCCACTCCTTGTATTTCCTTGAGCAGAGGGTCCAGCAGGAGGTTCCAAAAAGTTGGACCACCTATCGACCCCTGCACACACCCTTTTGTGGTGCACCCTGCGAAACTCCGTTGCGGCGTACCTCAGTCGAACACACCTGCCCTCGAAGTAGCTGTCTACCATTCGCCGCATGTTTGATCGGCAACCTGATTCGGCGAGCCGGCATTTTATGGCGGGCCACCATGCGCTATCAAAGGCTCCCTCTATGTCTAGTGATACTACCACCATGAGTTTTTTCTCATCCAATTTTTTCCGAATATATTGTATCAAGGCATAGAAGGAGTCTTTGGTGCTGCGTTGGGGCGTAAAGTCATATTGCCTGGCAGACATGTTGGGCAGGATGTGCCATCTTATTCGCCTGATAAGCATCTTTTCGAGAATCTTCCCAAGTACAGGCAAAAGAATAATCGGCCTGTTTGACTTGGGAAGAGTATAGTCTGCCTTCCCCGGTTTTCGCAGGATCACCACCACGGCCTCCTTCCACTTAGTGGGGAAGTGGGAGAGCGCTAAGCACCTATTCATGAAGGACAGGACGAGATCGGGGTCCAGGGTTATTGTAGCACAACAAATATCAGCTATGAATCCATCTAGGCCTGGGGCCTTCTTCGGGTTGAAACTAGATGCGCATTTAAGCTCCTCCGCCGTGAAGAGAGGGTCACATGAATCATCATGTTCCCTCTTGTTCACATTACTGGCTACTACTCGCACTGGTTTATGGTCTGCGTTGTCGTCCTCCTGTCGATCTTCCGGGTAGAAGGTTCCCGCCAGAAGTTCGGTTGACTCTTTTTCGTTCAGCACTTTGCCGTTTTGAACAAGGGGCAGGTCTTCTCTTCTATCTGTTGTGCGTCCAATCAACCTGTAAATGCTGTCCCACATAGACTCTCACAAAATGCCTTCCAGCTGGCGGTTTGAGCCATCTGAACCTCCTTCAGATACTCCAGTTTGGCCAGGGTATATTGCTCCACGACCCATTCTCGCCGGACCGATGCTGCGTACTTTATCCTCCTCTTTTTCCTTATGACGTCTTTCTTCATTTCTGCTAGCTTATCGTTCCACCAGGGCAATCCTACGTGTTTTTTAGTTTTTATATTTGGTTTAGTTTCAGTACAACTATTTCCTATCAATTGTGTGTATTTGTCTATTGCTTTGTCTAATTTTTCCTTGCTATCAATGTTGTCAATTTCTGTTTTAGTTATATTTTCTATTCTGCATAGCTGTGTCAATTTCTCACGGAATTGACACCAGTTTGCGTTTTTGTATTAAAAATCCGGGTTGTCCTTTTTATATCTAAGCCTAGTGAATTTTGAATTTTGATTTCAAATAGAATTGCCCTGTGGTCCGAACAAGTAACGCTATCATCTACTCTCCACCCTTCGATCCGCCCGAGAATATCCGAGGAGCACACCGTGATGTCCACGCTGCTGGAGTATCTTTTGCCGCCTCTAATGGTGTCAAACGTGGGCTCGGATCCACGGTTTAGAATATGGAATCCTAGCTCATTCACCATGCCCTGGACTTTCTTCCCCCTTTCGCTCGTCTCTCTACTTCTCCACCAGATATTCCACGCATTCACGCCTCCTCCCAGTATCACGTTCCTCAGGCCAAGCCCATCGACCAATTCCTTCAGCCTCTCCACGTCCGGCTCTATAGGTTTGTCGCCTTCGAGGTAGGCCGATATCACCCCTATCTCCCACGCTTTGGTTCTCAGCTTTACAGCAACCATGTTCCTTGTGGTGAGCGTGGGACATTGGGTGACATCGATCGTATCGTCGAAGAGGACAATTGCCGCCTTTGTCGGTTGGTCGGTGCTTTTACAACATTGAAGGATTCGCACGCCTGGGTAGTTTTTCATTGCACCTGTCGCTCCTATGTTAGGCTCCTGGACCAACGCGATGGCGATTTTCCTCCTCGTTGCCTCGACAATGAGCTCGTCCGTTGCAGCCCTGCTCCTCTGAAGATTGGCCTGAACAACATGATACTGCTTATCTTTTTCTGCGCTTGTGGTTTTTACGTTTGTCACATCAACGACCACCTTAGCAATATTGTACTGCCGACCGTGCCAGGGTTTCCCATCTCCTTCGGACCAGGCAATCGTTAATAAAGGCGTTATGGTCAACGCGGTCCATCTTGGCGGTCTGGCAGTTGGTACAGGTCGGCAGTTTTCCAGACGCTCGCTCAGCGCAATCCGCCCCCAGGTGTGGGCCTCCACAGTGGCTGCACACGTCCACGGTTTCGCGGCAGAACCGCTTGCCGTGGCCGTAGCCCAGACACTGGGAGCACTGGATCAGGGGAGACTGATCGAGCACCCGGACTCGCTGCAGGTCGATGTGAACAACTCCCGCCTCGGTCAATCTCGACCACAGCACAGGGGAGACTTTGTGCACTATGTGCGATGTGAGCGGGTTCCGAGTTCTTTTGCGTTACTTGACCTCTATTCGGTCTTCTGCGCTCACACCATCAAATAGGGCCTTGTTTTGGGCGCGAAGGCCGTGCAGCACGTCCTCGTCCTTATTGTAGTCTAGGATATCACGTAGGACGACCATAGGGTCCTTGTTTTTTATTTCCTACACTTTTAAACTTCCATTATTTCTTAGCTTTTCTTTTACTTTGTTTACCTCCGTTTTAGAGTGACATCCCAGTATTACCTTCCTGTCCTTTCCTTTTCTTATTCTGTCAATCCTGAAGCCTTCCTCCTTAGCTCTAATAGACCCTCTGACCCTCTCCATCACCTGGTCTCCAGTTTCGTTTTCGTCGGCGGACGTTATTACTACGGAGTGCAGCGCGGCATGCTCCAAAGTATGTCTCCTCGGAGACGCCGCGGCTACACTCGCGTAGCTTCCCCTTTCTCTGATCAAGGTTTCTCCGTGCTCCTTAATCATCCTATTTAGTCTTTCTATTTCCCCTTTGTTTTCTTGAAGAACCTTTGAATGCTCTTTCATCGCCTTTATAAAGATTTCGTCACTGGGTCTTCCTCTGTCCGTATTTGTCCTTTCCACTGTCACCACTTCCAAACTTTCCAATTGGGTCTCCTCTTTTCTTGCGACGACTTTTGCTGTACCCCTGTACGTCTTTCCCTCGTCTGCATCCTTCACAAGGAAATACAGCCGGTCGACCGCCTCAAGCATGTCATTTTTATTATCCGTCCTAATGTTCTTGCCGCTGGTAACGGCCGCCTTGGCCTTCTGAAGACAGGCTTTTGCCCCGGACAAGCGGCTTGTGTATTTGGGCTTTGGCTCCGCGTCCGTCTTCCCAAGAACTGCTGTAGCTCTGCTCTTTGACTTCAACTTGCTCGGCGCGGCGGAAGGCCTTTTGGGGGACGGAGACGCCGTACTGCTACGTGCCTCAATCTCCCCAATGCTCCTCCTCACCACGCTCGAAAGGTCAAGTTTTGCGGGCTCTATCGGCGCGGAGGCTTCAGCCTGTCCGAGGGGTTGTGAGTCTCCTTTCGGCGATACTGTAGGCAGGAGCCTGTCCACATCAGCCCCGTCAACAACTTTTGGTTGTGTGTGAAACATGACGGAGTCCGTCAGGGGTGCTACCCGATAAGTTTTATTTAAAATGGTTAATATTTAATTGAATTCAAATAAATGACTCAAAAGAGCAAAATTTTAAGTTATCTCAATAGAGTGCATTTGTCTATATAAAATTAATAAAATAAAAACCAGATTAAAATAGCAATAAAATGAATGGCTCAAAAGAGATTAAAATTGTAATCTAAATAAAATACTAAAACTAATATAAAATTGGGTATAAAAAGAATACCAATGTCTTAGCCTAGTAAAAACGACACAATAGTATCGCTATTGTCCCTAAAAGTAATAAAATTAAAATACAAATACGCTGAAAAACTACTACGACCAACGTAAAGCGGGCGAATAGGGGTCAATAAGCCCGACTTTCGACACGACACTCAAACCTTTTTCCTATGCGCTAGTAAATATTTCAAATTAGTGACTTTGATTTCCCTTAGATCCGCACAAAGCCTTGATGGTAATGTTAGCGGTGCAAACGGGGTGTCCGCGGATAAGTCTCGGCTAGGCGCACAATATCTAAGAAGAAAGCACACAGGGTTGTCAAACAAAAAATTTCAATAGGGCTGAAAAACTGAAATTTCACTATGAAACGTACTTTTGAAAATTCATATCTCGATAAATATAAGTCGCAGCGCGCTGAAAACAATTTAGGCGTGCTCTAAATAACGGACACTACAATTTAGAAATATATTTTTTTGAAAAAGTGATCACGCGAAAACACTTGGAAAAATTTCGATCCAAATTTGTATAAAGAATTCGAAAATATGTAAAAAATTACAAAATTAAATGTAAGTATATGCTTTTAATCGCTTCTTTTAACGTAAATAAATATAAACCAGCAAATAAAATTTTATAGAAGCGCATAAAGTGCTAATATTTCAGCTTTCAGTATTGAAAATGTATGGTGTTCGATGGTTCGGCCCCATCGACATCAGGTTGAATGATGTATTGTTGTCAGGTCCTAATGTACAAGATTCGTTATTTTCCATCTTAATCAGGGCAAGACAATACAAGTACCTATTGACTGGAGACATCGAAAAGATGTACCGTCAAGTTGAGGTTTCTGAATCCGATCGCAATCTACAACTAATACTATGGCGGGAAAACGAATCTCAGCCTATCAAAATATTACAACAAAACACACTCACGTATGGCACAGCCAGCGCTAGTTACCTAAGCACTCGATGCATTAACCAATTAGGTGATGAGTGCGACAATGAACAAATAAAGCAAATAATTAAAAATGATTTTTACGTTCATGACGTCATTACAGGCTGTGATCTCGAAAGTCAATTACTTTATTTACAGAATTCCATTTCCAAGGTCTTAAGTTCAGGTTGTTTCAATTTGCGCAAATACAAAAGTATTTGCTCACTTCCTATTTTTCATAATTCAGAGTTAGCCGACTCAGATAATAATTTTATATTCAGTGAATCAACAAGTACACTCGGCCTAGGATGGGATCCATCCACAGACACTTTGCATTTCCCAACAAAATTAATCTTACAAGAGAATAACAGTAAGCCCATCACTTAACGATCAATAATGTCTGAATCATTCAAAATATTCGACCCTTTAGGTCTATTGAGCCCTGTTATAATACAACCAAAAAATTTATTACAAAAAACATGGTTACAAAAACTAGACTGGGACCAACCAGTACCACAAGATATTTTAGATGAGTGGAACATAATTAGAATCAATTTTCCATATTTAGCAACTTTATGAATTTCACGATTAGTATTGTGTGCCGATCCTGTAGGCATAGAACTCATTCTGTGACGCATCACAGCATGCCTACGGCGCGTGCATTTATTTACGATCGGTAAATGCCACAGGCGATGTTAGCGTTATGTTGTTATGTTCAAAGTCCAAAGTTGCCCCGGTGAAACCTACTACATAAAATGCCGCGTCTCGAACTTTTAGGTGCATTGCTTGCCGCTAGATTGTTCAGGTCAGTCACAGATGCATTACGATATACATCGACGCGCATGATTCATTGGTGTGACTCAAGTATTGTCTTAGCTTGGTTAAGCAATGACCCTAGGCAATTAAAAGCTTTCGTAGCCAATCGAATTAGCGAAATTTCTGAATTAACTAAAATAGTATCTTGGCGATACGTACCTACTACACAAAATCCTGCCGATTTGATATCGCGTGGCGTAAATGCAAACCAGTTAATGCCTATGAGTTTATGGTGGCAAGGTCCGGAATTTCTTATGAAAAATCCTTCCGATTGGCCTGTACTAAAACAGGACCCATATCTACAAACCATACCCGAAATTAAATCAAATACAGTTTCCATTCTAGAATCAGTAATTGATTTTGATAAATACTTGAGTTTTAATAAATTATTACGAACATTTGCTTACATAAAAATATTCATTAATAATTTTAAAGATCCAAAAAATAAACAATTGAATTATTTAAGTACTGACGAGCTAAACAGTGCATTTTATGGTTTATGTATCATTGCACAGCGTCAATCGTTTCCCACCGAATTTGATCAGTTGTCAAAAAATAAATCTCTAAAACCTAAATCTAAAATATTATCATTATCTGCATTCTTTGAACAAAATAAAAATCTCATTCTAGTGGGCGGGAGGATTGTGGCTGTCGCATATAGCTTTGAAAAGAAACACCCTATCTTACTGCACGCATCTCACAGTTTCAGAAAATTATTTTTTGAACACGAGCATATACGCAATATGCATGCGGGTCCTTCCTTACTGTTAGCTAGTATTCGAGAAACGGTTTGGTCGGTAAACGGTAGACGCAGTACCGGCGTTAGGGTAGGGCGCGGTTGGGCGACCGCCCAGGGGCGCCGGACTTTGAGGGGCGCCGTTAAGCGGCGCCCCTTTATATTCCCATCTCTGTAAGCGAAAAAAAAAAAACGATGTGTTGGCAACACTAGAATGGAACGCAGTGCTCAATCCGTTCGGTCGTAGCACTACATACATACAGTTTATTTTACTGGGAATCCCCGACCACAGAGAAACACATTATCTATCTCTTTTTAACATTTTAGTTCAAAAGAGTTGGCGTTATTTTTGATGGAGCGGAACACAGCTCATTCTTATTCATTCAATCGGTGCACGCACTTAAAAACAGTTATCGCAATTACATATTTTAAAACAAACAGACGCAGTAATCTGGCGGTCCACGCTAAGTTACGAAGTGCATGTTTTTTTCTTTTTGTCGCCGACTACAGAGTGACATAGGTTTTATCCAAAAAGTTGAAATACAAATAGTGTTTAAGTAGGTATTTGCTTTATGACGGATTATTTCACTAATTAGGTAATTACAATTTTATTTTAACTATCTTTACTTATTATACTAAAGAGGTAACATTTGTTTGTTTGTTTATGTTATGTTTGGAGTGGGGTAATCTATTTAAAGTAAATTATATATTATAAAATATCTCTGGAACTGACTATATAATGTTGATGAAATTTTAACACAGAGATAATAAATGAATGTCGAGGAGGTACGGTCAAGTGTAAAAGTGGATGAACACTGTTCATTCGTAAGCCTTTGTGTTAAAGGTGAAAAGTGTCCACCGACTTTTGCATCTGACTGTACATAGAAGTCATTTTTTCGGGAACGAGTGGATGATCGTGATTTTTTTCATACAAATCTAAGCACTATCACGTAACACAAGCTTTTAAATATAACATTTCACAATTATTCCGCTGCTGCCATGACAATATTACCTTACCTAGATTTTTCGATCGTAGTTCACGTGTATGCTAACGCTTTCCTGAATATAAAGCGTTTTTGGTCGTCCTCACTCAATAGCGTTATATTTAATTAATTTATAGAAATGATCGGACTTACGCAGATTTAATTTGTTGCAGATTTGATTAGTACAAAATGTCTGAACACGTTGATCCTTTCAAAAGCAAACCATCTGGGTCAAAATATAGAAAACGAAAAGCAGAAAAAGAAAAGGAATTTGAAAAAACAAAAAAGTTTATGAATATAGGCAAATATATTATCACAACAAAAAATCAAGACCTTAATGTGGCATCTACATCTGAAATACAAGCGAATGCATCGGTAGTGGAGTCTCTGTCTGACAAGTCAGATCAGTTAGCTGTTGAAGAGATTGTGGACGAAGTTTCCCGAAGTGAGGAGACAAGTTGTGTTACAATTACAGATGCTGCTCAGGATGACACTATTGGTGATGTACAACAAATACAAATTCTAGATGACGTTAGTTCTCTTGTTCCAAATATATCGGATCCAGCCACTTGGCCACTCACTCGAAATAGCAAAATTATTGATCATATAATAACTAATGGCCCAGTGCAAACTCACATTGATAATTATCCAAAGAATGATACAGGGCGACATTTCTCAAATTCTCATTTTACCAAAAAACTTGCAAACAATGAAATAATTCAGCGTCGTTGGTTAATATACTCAGTTTCTAAAAATCGAGTTTACCGTTTTTGTTGCCGGCTATTTGATAGCAGCTCAACGTCGAATTTAGTATCTGAAGGATATAACGACTGGAAACACTTATCAGAAATGTTAAAAGTTCATGAAAGTAGCACTTTTCATAAGAAGTTTTACCTCTCATGGATTGAGGCTGAACTAAGATTAAAAACGGGAAAAACAATAGATTGTCAAGAGCAACATTTGATTAGAAAGGAAACTACAAGGTGGAATAATATTTTGTCTAGATTAATGCATATTACACTGTATTTAGCTGAAAACAATATGGCGTTTAGAGGTACTTCCGACAAACTATATACGCCAAATAATGGAAAGTTCTTGGGTTTAGTACAACTACTAGCCAAATTTGATCCAGTTATGGAGGAGCACTTGCGATTAGCTGTAAAGGGTGATGTTTCTGACCACTACTGCGGAAAAGACATTCAAAATGAATTAATAGAGCTGATGGGTGAAAAAGTGAAGTCAGAAATCATATCACGTGCAAAGAAATCGAAATATTATTCTATTATAGCTGACTGTACTCCGGACATTAGTCATATAGAACAGCTTTCACTGACAATACGATTTGTTGATTTATCATCAGATGTCGATAAAATATCAGTAAAAGAGCATTTCATAGAATTTATACCTGTTAATGAGTCGACTGGTGAAAGGCTGACTGAAGTTATTATTGATATTTTAAATAAATACGGACTGGAATTGAACGATTGTAGAGGTCAGGGCTATGACAACGGAGCAAATATGAAAGGAAAAAATATTGGAGTTCAAAGGAGAATTCTGGACATAAATCCTTTAGCTGTATATGTACCGTGTGGCTGTCATAGCTACAATCTCGTACTATGCGATGCCGCTAAGTCATCTGTAAAATCTGTCACTTTGTTTGGAGTACTTCAGAGGTTGTTTACGTTGTTTTCAGCTTCTGTTCATCGATGGAAAATTCTGACCGATCACTTGGGATTGTACACTATAAAAAAACTCAGTGACACGCGTTGGGAAGCAAGAATTGGCAGTGTTAAAGCAGTCCGTTATCAAATTAGCGCCGTCCATGACGCTTTAATCACTTTGGCTATTGAAACTCAGAAAACTGATGTTCAAGTCTCTCATGAGGCTACTACTCTAGCCGAACAGCTAAAAGATTTCGGCTTCATAGTTTCATTGGTTGTCTGGTATGACATACTTTTTCAAATTAATGTCGTTAGTAAATCTCTACAATCAACAGACATGGATCTCGGTAAATGCACAGACATGTTGAAAAAATGCTGCAATTTCTTGGAAGAATATAGAAATACAGGCTTTAAAAGCGCCATTTCAACTGCGAAGGAATTGGCTGAAGAGTTAGAAATAGAACCTGTGTTTAGAGCGACAACAAGAATTCGACGTGTTAAGCGCCAAGCTGGTGAAACTGCCCAAGATGAGCCTATAACTTCTCCAGAAAAAAAATTTGAAGTTGAATTTTTCAACTGTCTTTTGGACACGACGTTAACTTCACTCAACGAAAGATTTGAACAGTTATGTGAGTACTCGGAATCTTGGTCTTTTTTGTACAATTTAAAACAGATTCCAGAAAAACACGACCTTATCAAACTCTGTAGTGATCTTCAATTGAAATTAAATGTAAATTCCAAATCAGATATAGATGGATGTATGTTGTGCGATGAACTCGTAAGTCTGAAATCGTTTTTGCCTGATCAGAAAGTGGTTACTCCTGTTTTTGTTTTAAATTTTATCAAAGACCGCAACTTACAAGAACTATATCCAAATGTTTGGATAGCATTACGAATATTATTAACTATTCCCGTAACGGTTGCTAGTGGAGAGAGGAGTTTTTCTAAGCTCAAGCTGATAAAAACCTATCTGCGATCGACAATATCTCAATCTAGATTGACAAACTTGGCAACTTTGTCAATCGAAAATGAAATTGCTGAAAACATCGACTTTGATAACTTAATAAAAGAGTTCGCCGATAGAAAGGCTAGAAAAGTAAAATTTTATTAGTTTTTTTTAATAAATGTTTATTTCTTTTCATAAATGGTTATTTCATTATTATCCTTCGCCTTTTTTCGTATGGGTTTGAATTGCAGTTAGGGGGCGCCGTAGAAATCTCGCCCAGGGCGCTGGTAGTACTAAAACCGGCACTGGGTAGGTGGACGACTTGCGAGGCGCGTTGCTAATAATTGCGTGCGTTGTAGGCGCATAATAGGTAAAACTTTATGCCCGAAAATGGGTAACCTGCCAGCTCAGAGAAACACCTGATTATCCATTTATGTCAGAAGGTCTTGACTATGCTGGACTATTTCAAATACTAAATAGAAAAGGCCGAGGCATTAGTTTAATAAAATGCTATCTATGTTTATTTGTTTGTCTACGCTATAAATGCGTGCATTTAGAAGCGGTTAGTGATTTGTCAAAAGATTTATTGCGCGTAGAGGCAAGCCAGTAGAAATATTTTCCGATAACGGGCGTTACTTTGTTGCTTCTAACAAAGAAATAAATCAATTTTTAAAACAAAATCAAAACCATCTTTTTGATTTTGCAAATCAAGAAGGCATTAAGTTCAAATTCATTCCAAGTTACGCTGCTCATTTCAGTGGTATATGGGAGGCTGGAGTAAAATCCGCTAAATTCCATACTAAAAGAGTTATGGGCAACAGCCACCTAACATTTGAAGAGATTTCCACTATGTTTGTACAAGTCGAGGCCATCTTAAATAGTCGACCCTTGTACCCACTATCTTCCTCCCCAAATGACTTCCTCCCTCTTTCCCCAGGGCAATTTCTGATTGGAAGACCGATGACTGCGATACCATCACCTGACCTACGAAGCCTGAACGAGACCAGCCTTCGTCGGTATGAACGTCTTGAGAAACTACGACAACATTTCTGGGACAGATGGCAGAGAGAATACATAGGAGAATTGCAACAGAGGACAAAATGGAAGAATAACACAGATAAACTAAACGTTGGTGACATTAAACTGGAGTCTAGGAAGAGTCACTCGCTTATATCCGGCAACGGAATTTCCCGGGTCGCTGACATAAACACTATTCGTGGATGCATCAGAAGACCGCTTACTCGTCTGTGTCCGCTGCCAAAGGATGAAACCTGTTGAAAGTGACCTTTCAACGACGCGGGAAGATGTTCCGGCTCCTATCATGCTGCGTCGCCGCATTCACTATAAAGTAAAACGTTGCTCTTGCTCTCTGGCAGGAGTATCCATTTCTAATTTGATTTTCTGAATGTCATTGTACACTTGCCTTCCGGTCGTCGCGGCACGAACATCACAATTGTACCTTACCTTTACAATACAAACCTATTTGAAGAATCCGAGTTTCATTGGCTTCATATGTCAGCGAAGACGGACTCTAAAAACGATACTGATGCCAAAAAAAATAACTTTTTTTTTGAAATGGAAAAAACCCAAAAATCATTTTTATATGCGGTTCAGCGATCGAGTAAAAACTACCAACACCAGGTAGCCTCTTCGTAGATTACTAGCTAAGGCAAAGTGTTTCGTAGATAAGTGCTAGCTACGCGCTAGGGTGCGAGTTTTCCCATTCGTTTTGTAGTTTTTTTGAATGTTGTTAAGAGGTTTTCTTGTATAAAACTTGCTCAGAATTTAAAGATTTTTTTTTCAGAATAAGCATAACTCATATTATCATCCCTGAGTTGGATGTCACTGACCAAAACAACACCTTGTATAACTGAGTTATAGTTATGTCCTAACAATATAAGAAATTTTTGCGGCAGTGGTAATTATTACTCGGACATTATTTGGTAATTGTTTTAACTTATCCTTCACGAGCTCATCTTAATCTTAGTGTTAAAAAAGTTATTTATTTAATCGGTCGATTTCGGCGGGTTATGTTTATAGTAATATCAAATAATGCAACTTGTGACAGAGGTCACAACAGCAGCTAACTAGGTACCTTTAATAGGTATATATTTTCCTGTGCTTGTATTTGAATCATGGATTTTCTATTTTCTGATGATGATGAAGAAATAATAGAAAATCTGGAGACGGATTTCTTTAACCGAAGAATTGAAGAACGTCAACATTACTTCGAAACGTGCAGAGATAAGGACTTTTAAGAAGATTAAGAATGTCGAAAATAGTGGCCGCACATCTTCTTGATAAAATTAAGCATAAATTGGAAACATCTAACAACAACCGGTACAAACCATCTTCTTTTAATTTGAAAATCTACAAATTTTACATTTCACTGTTTATAGTGTTTATCAATTGCAGAAATGAAACTGTAGTGTCACCTATGGATAAACTTTTATGCACATTGCGTTTTTACGCTACGGGCAGCCAGCTTATTACCTGTGGTGACTTCGTTGGTGTTCATGAAAGTACAGCCTGCAGAATAGTCCACAGAGTGACCGATGCAATTGCTAGACTTTATCCAGACAATATACGGATGCCTATAACAGCAGAAGACCAACGAAAAACAGCTGTAGACTTCTATCAGATTGCAAGATTCCCACGTGTGATAGGAGCCATAGATTGCACACATGTTAGGATGAAGTCGCCAGGTAAACAAATATTTTAATTAAATCGCTCAATGTAACTCGAATCACAAATTTGTCATGCATTAGTCTTTCAGTAGCTTTAGCTTCAATTGAACAGAGTTTCCTTTAGAAGTACTTTATGTATTAGTATTTATTAAATAATTTTGATGATTTTCAGGGGGTGAACAAGCAGAACTATATAGAAACCGCAAAGGCTATTTTTCAATAATTGTACAGGCCATATGTACTGCTGACATGGTATTCCAAGATGTAGTTGCAAGATGGCATGGGTCCGCACACGACTCAAACATTTGGGACAATTGTAACCAAAAAACAAACTTCCTGCAAGAGATATATGATAATTATCTCTTAGTTGGAGACAGCGGATATGCTCAAACTCATTTAAATCTGTTCAAAATTATCCAAAAGCTTAAAAAATAACAAATCAACTACATTGAATGTTCTGTTCAAAATTATCCAAAAGCCCTCAGAATAAAATCGGGAAACAAATAATTCAAATAATTCCAAAACGACCTCATGCTAGACAACAATTCTAAATCATAAATTTCAAGCGACTTAACTTAAGGGTTTCCGCTAAAACATACCCACAAACAAATTAATTTCATTCTTCCACAAGCAAACAATCTAATCAACCTCGGCTTTCATATTTCATCATACAAAAAATAGACAGTATTATTTCTCAATGTAAATAAAACTGAACCCTTTCACTTTTGTGTTTAGATTTTCCTCAATTTAAAAACAACCAAAGAAACTCTAGTCGAATCAAAACTTATGTCTTAATATCCTTAATATGCCACGAACCGAGTGAACGACCATCCATAGCCTCCAACTCGTAAACAAAATGGTGAAAAATACCTCAGTGATCCCACACCAAACAAAAAACAAACAAACTGGTGCCAAATTGGGCATCACCTGAGTGTAGCTGGACTTCCAAACTACATCACTAACCAAAAATCAAAACGCATTTCTGCGCCCCAAAACAACAAAATTTGTGGCATGTCTAGCACGGACACTAAAAATTTCAAAAAAATCCTTTAAACAACCGAACTCACCGACATAATAATCCTTAGGCATAGTTACTGCGTACTCCGTCCCGGTATCCCTGTAAAATTATGTTAAGGAATGTTGTAACAAACCAGTGCCTCCCTGAATCACGATCACATAATATGTGTCCAATTAACCACAATCACGGTTTCTAAATATGGTTTCTAAAATTTTTGGCAACATCCGTACCAGTAGCACGCCTAATAGGAAACAACAGAGTCGATTTACCAAAACAAGGCGTTACACCGAGAAAATTGTAACTGATTTCTTGGTTTTTATACAAAACAGACTCAAGTAACATAATTTAATCCATTTTCAGAACAACTCCAATAACGCTGACGCGTAACCACAATGACCTTAAATTTACTTCATAACTCATTTATCAATGTAACGACAACAAAAGCAATAATTAAAATCCAAAATTAATTCAACTAATTCGCAACGCAAGCTTATAAATTTACTGTAAAATAACTGTTAAGTATCATTAATTAATCATGTTAACTATTATTTGGTGGTTTATATTTTAACAAGTTTTGACCTAGGCAAAAGTTTTCTTTTTACAACAAAGTTATAATAAGGTGTGAAAATATCACAATCAAAACGAATACAAAATATACCTCAATACATATACAGGTTTTGAGAATTTCATTAATGCTAAGTAACATCAAACAAAAGGTTTTGTGATTTCACAAAATAAGGTTTACACCGTAACAATAACTTTTATTTGGTTAGTAAATACAAATTGTTTGATGCAACACTAAACTTGTGGGATAATTCCTAACCAGTTAGTAACACAGGCAAAATTAAACCTAAACTAAATAATATGATGGTTAATTAGCATTCCAAAAAAATTCTAACAACAAAGTGCTCAAAATTATATTAATAACTATTTCTAAAGTTGGGCGCCATTTGTCACAGTCACTCCCGGCCAGTGAGGACAAAGGGTGTTCAAAAGGTACTAAGCAACAAAAGCTGATTAAAATTTGCTATTACACATCTACCTTTTAACACCTTTAAAAAAATCAAATACAAAACTTAATAGCTCAGAATTCAGCAGAGACTAGGTTAGGTTCTAATTTAGTTATCTATGTCTATACTATTACAAATCTTTATGTTCACAAATTTTTAAATAAATAAAGATAAACCACCAATATAAGTTTTTAATTTCCTAATTGATTCCAAATTCTATCCTCAAAGGGATTCCTAAGTTATGCCTTAATTAATAGCTAAATTATCCCACTTTTCACTAAAAGTTAAAGTAAATACAAGGAAAACCAACCTTGGATTTCAACGGAGGTTACTATTTCAAATCTTTGTTGCATCAAACTACAGACAATTCTGCAACGTTACCCCAAAATTTCACCAATACCGGTCCATCCTCAAAACAGCAGACAAGAAGCAAATCAATCCATAAGGAAAATCTGACTTCAAAAATAATCCAAATAAGGTCTAAGTAAGGTCACTGAAAAGAATTTACAAAATGTTAGTTCAACGCACAAACCAAAGTAAAAGCATTTCCACCAAGGTGTGGCTGTATTAATTACAGGCACATATTAATTGCGAAACCTAGAAATAAAGAAAGTTATAGTTAACCGAGGGTAGATATTTCATCACCCAAGTCATGAAATCTTTAATAAAACAATTTGATACCTGCTGCTAACAGCTGGCTCGCCATATCAATTTCTTTAGTTTTTATTTACAATTTAAAAGGCAAAATTAAATTTTGAAACCTAAAAAGATAAAAAGTACAACTCTTAGCACATATGTCCAGATGTAGGTAGACTTCACTTGCCTTACAAGGAATCCCAATGAACTTACCATTGTATTTTCTTTCTAATTTATTAAATTAATAGGAATTTATTAAAACGGTGACGTGTTGGCGGCATCGTCAGTCTTTTCTTAAATTATTGTTAGCATTTTGGGGCGTGCCCCGGAGCGCAGCAAAACCGACCAGGAAACTATTCCCGTCTTCAAAACATCTTCATGCGACCGACGCTCAACCAACAGTGCCGGAAAACAAAATCGGGTTGCCATACCCAGAAAATTCTCTTCCCTAGAAAGAACATTCTAGAATCCACTAGATTCCACCATTTATTTAATAGCATAGAAGCTGTGAGATATTATTGTAAACACAGTGCTAATACCAACAAAATTTAAAAACCAAAAGAAGTCTTCATGAGTTCAGTTTTCCTAAATTTTCCAATGAAATAAACCACCTTAACAAGTTCATTTCCAATAAATTAAGCTTTATTTTAACGAAACTCCCGTCCCTAGACAATTTCTGCACGAAAACGTCCTTTAAAGCCGTCTACTTGCAAACCCATTTCTAAGTAATCTGAAAGACGATGCAACATTTACCCTATTTTTTGGGGAAACTGCCCACGACGGTATCACTCCGAATCATCATCTAAATTATCTATGCCTTTTTACGGCCGTGGACAAGAGTCATTGCAGTTTTTGCGTTTCGTTATACGCGAACTTAGCCAATAAAAAATACAACATAACATATTAGATAACAATGTGGGTTCACTTACACACCAAGCTCAGTCAAATATTAGGATAGGCTTTAATGAGCGCAGAGTTTAATCGAACAATATTTCAGTCAAATGTAAAATTTACACCTTGTTTGAAGTTTGTTTTTGACTTTGGTTTATTGTTAAAGTGAAGCGTCCTCAGTAGAGTTGATTAGTTTGGTAAGATTTGTGTTTTGTGTGGGTTCGCATATTTTCTGTGTAAGAGAAGTTTATCTGGAAAGTTTGAAAAAAAAAATAAACTATTCTCCTACTTTAAATTTCAGTTTGGGTAATTACAATAATTTCTTATATTATACTATCAATATCAATAAAAAACAATTATTTTAATTAACATGTTTTATTAAAATTTGAACCCTTATTAAGGATAAAAATAAAATATAAACAAATTAATGCTTGTCTCGCTACAATTGAAGCGATAGTATATCATTATCTAATTTTATTTTATTTTAATTTCTACTCTTCTGCTTTTATTTGTGTTATTACCAGTTGTTTTTGCGATTGGACTAGTTCCATTTTTTCGTCTGCTAAAACTTTAAACTTTGATGAGACGCTTGGTTCATTTTGCTGACATTTTCTTTGCTTTGGAACTGAAATAAATAAATAGTTAACAGATTAAAAATGAAATAAATAAATAGTTAACAGATTAAAAACATTAAAAGCATACTCACATGGACTAAAATTCAGTTAATAAGGAAGAGAGATAATTACCAAATAATTTAGGATTCTTATTCCTTTTTAAATTTGCTCTATTATTATCAAAATTAACCACTTCTATGGGTTGTTCAGTACTATCTTTTTGCAAAGACATCAAATGGCTGTCGCCATCATAAATCGTGTACAGCCCATCCGTTGCTGGACCCACCAAAATGCAAAACTTTTTCTAAAAGTGCATCTTCTTTAAGATTAGTTAGATGGTCCGCCTCCTACAAAAAGAAATAGCATATGGTTAACACTTAAATAAAGTTTTATGTATTTAATATATTTATATATTTCTTTCACTTTATTGTTAAACTATCCTGTTCCTAATATTTTATTTTTATTATCTTTTTCTTGGGATTTTCACAGTATTTTTAAATCATGGAAAGTATCTTTACATTCAATTTTCTGATGCACCAACAGCATCAGATACTTTCTTCCAGTCATCCCCAAAACATGTTATTGTTTCTATGAGAAGTTCTTTGTCCACTGTAATTAGGAAATTTTCTTTTAAAGAAAAGTTAAGACCAAACGAGCAAATCATTTAAATATTAAAAATTTATTATTTGTCTAATTTAATGAAACAACTAACCTGCTCCTGATGATATTATCTTATTGTCTTTTTCTTCAAGTTCTTGGTTCACTGTAAAAAGATAAGTTAATTCATAAAACTACTATGAAGCGCTTCATTTAGGATTTCGCCGGTTATTAATATTAAAATAGGTTACCTGGAATAGCCATTTTTTTGGCTGAGAGCTCCTTCTTTGCCTTCTTTTTAATAGTTTTAAAATTTTGCAGTAAACTATCCACGGTGCGGTGGTATCCCATTGTCGATGAATTGTATTCATCAGTCACCTTCAGCCACGCCTGTTGCTTTTCTTTAAGAGTAGCTCCATCGGTTTTTTGTTTTCAATTATTTTTTTGTATTTTTCTATAACATTACAAGTTAATGATTTTGCTCGAGGTATAATTTGGTGCTCTTGTTCGCATTTTGGTTTCCATTTTTTATTGAATTGATTGACAGGAAAATATTTTCTTTTAGTTCAAACGTTCGCAAATTACCAATTATTTATTCGTAAGAATTCAAATCCCACGCGACTGTTGACATGACATGGTTGACACAATGTTTTAAATAGTTTTTTTTTTTTTAAATAAATACCCTGGACACAACGTTTAAAGTCTTAAAGAAAGACGATTGGAACGAATGACTCAGCTTTGAAACGAGTCTGATCATATAGTTTTGTCTCATCTGTGGAGAAATAGTCGCTATATTGGCAGAACCGCAAAGTTAGTTAATACGCGTCATTTTTTGGCCTGTGCAAGACAAATTCGTAACCCGGCATTATATTTTCTAGCACAGTGCAAATAGTGATTTCCGCCGCAAGTGGGCCTTACCAAGTTTAACATCCATCGCATAATCTCAAGTAGGTACATTATAATAGTACATTATGATACAAGTGTGCTAAGTTGACCATTATATACAAGGCGATAATGTGTGCGCACGAGCGTAAGCGAGTGCGCCATAAGAAAGCCGCGTATATAATGGTCACAGGCACACGCGTATCATACGACGTTTTTCAACACACTTGCGAGGAAAAAACAAGACTCTTCATTTACAAAGTTTTTTATTATTAAAACATTTACTCGTAGTAAAAATACACTTCACTCGACTTTGATGGCAAAAGACTATCGCACGCGTTTTTCGCCTCGTTACGTATGTCCGCCAGAGCTAATAAAAGGTTTTCTTCATTTTCTTTACTTGAAGTAGACCTTTTCGTTAATGTTAAACTTCACAATTAATCCAAACTTCGTTTGGATTAATTGTGAAGTTACATTTTACAGTTAAGTGTGACGAAGTCACAGCCGACAATTACCTATTTACGAAAAATGGCGCATTGTTTTTTTTTTCTTGCCACGATACCGATGCGCGCGCAAGGCTAAGGGCGAACTAGATTGGCCAAAAGCCAAGATTAAAAATCTAATAATTCGTGTTAAAAACACAAACTACAGAAAAATGAAAAATCTGGATTTGCCATTTATTGAAATAAATACCTATGTAGAATACTGTTATTTTTCGCATAAATAATATTTGTTGCTAAAATAAAGGTTATAACCCGACTAAATTACATCGCTTCTTCTTCTTACTTACGACTTGGTACTAGGGTACAAACCTAAATTGGTCGGGTTAATAAAGTAATGGCACTATTGCAATAATATAACGAAAAAGCACGCGTGTTTAATATCTAGGATTATGTGCCAAAAATCGGTGGAATAAAAACGTCGTTTTGAGCAAGTGTGTTGAAAAGAATATTTAACTTTTAAGTTGTTTTCAGAAGGTAGGCTGATTACTAACCTTGATCAACTATGTCCACAGTGCGTATGGTGCCGCTTAGCTATTCAAGCACCTTCGTTTATTCTTCACATTCTGTATGGCGTTCATTGTGTCCTCTGTAATTTTCATAGTTTCTAAGAACCTCTCGGGCAAGACTGAATTTCCTTTAACAACTTCTTCAAACGACAATAAATTTCACCTTATGAGAGGTGTACTTTTTTTTACGTTCGAACACCTGAAGTGAATTTAGAAAACACATGAACTATCACCGTAGCATAAACACAATAGTAATAGGTTTCACAAGTACAAAATATACTTACTTCTTAGCAATTCCAAAGTTTCTGACTACTACAAATAATAATAACACACAACAATACATCCAAAACAAAATCTTCAAAGTTTGACATTCGTTTTTTTTTAATCTCCTTGGTTGAACGCTAAGGAAGGTATTGAGTACCGTTAAGCTACTATCATAGATTAATATTTTGAAGTAAAACTGACTTATTATTTTTCTAAATATGCAATAAGTCTTATTGAATACGTAAACTGAAGTATAAAAGCTTCATCATCATTATCAGCCAAAGGACGTCCACTGCTGAACATAGGCCTCCCCCACGGCTTTCCACAGCGACTGATCACTAGCGGTCTGCATCCAATTTGATCCTGCGATCTTTTTAAGGTCGTCTGTCCATCTTGTTGGTGGACGTCCCACGCTGCGTCTCTGGTCGAAGGGTCTCCAATCTAGAACTTTCCTGCCCCAACGGCCATCAGTTCTTCGCGCTATGTGCCCAGCCCATTGCCACTTGAGCTTACTGATTCTCAAGGCTATGTCCGTTACCTTAGTTTTTCTACGTATCTCCTCATTTCTGATTCGATCCCGTAGAGAAACACCCAGCATATCTTGAGCTTCATTATAAGGCCCATGGTAAGAGACCATGTTTCGGATCCGTATGTCATCACTGGTAACACACACTGTTTGAAGACTTTCGTCTTTATGTTATATAGCTTAAAGCCTTCCTCGATAAATGGACTATCTAACATAAAAATAATTTTTCAAATCGGGCCAGTAGTTTCTGAGATTAGCGCGTTCAAAGAAACAAACAAACAAGCTCTTCAGCTTTATAATATTAGTATAGATATTCCTCGAACCATACGGTGATCACTACCGGTTTTTACCCTGTTGATCACGGAGACATCATTGAATAACCGTCTTTTGGTGGTCATGATGAAGTCTATCTCATTTCTCGCCTTGCCATCCGGTCTCAGCCAGGTCCATTTCCTTTGAGGCGGCTTTTGGAAGAAAGAGTTCATGGCAAAGAGTCCCTCCTTCTCCAGAAAGTCAGCCAGCCTATTTCCCCTGGCGTTCCTTTGACCATATCCAAAAGGTCCCACTTTCAACTCATCCTCGCCTCGCTTGCAATCAAAAAAAATTGAAATGTATAAAGTGAATAAATCTGTAATCATTATTATTAAGAAATAATCTGTAGCCTTGAAAAAAAAGAAAAAAAAAATTGTAAACGCCTGATTTGACAGAAAATAAATGAAAGTTTTTGTGAACCATTATTCATTGTTTGATTTTTTTCTATATTTTTTTTTAAAATTCAAATAAATGAAACTATTCATGAATAACATTATTTATTCATTCATTTATCCTCATTTAGTACCTAGAATTTTATTTAGTATATAGGTTATGAAAGATAAAGCGAACGGGTCTACCTTGTTTCGCAGAATTTTTATTGTCATAATTTTATTTGGCATGTCATCAAATAGCATAAACTTCCTTTCGCAGAACATCAATTAGCATTCACTCATTTATCAGATGTTCAAAACGCATAATCGTGTAAGCTAGAATCATCTTTAGGCAGAAATTGAATATCCATAATTGTCTTAAAGCAGAATCATCCTAACGCAGAAAGTTCACAGATAAAATCGTCTTGTGGCATACAATTCGTATATATAGTCATTAATAGGCAGAATCATCATATCGCAGAAATTTCACAGTTCGAATCGTCTTTTGGCATATTTTTCATATTTAATATTCTCCTATAAACCTTAATTTCTTTGTGTATCCCAAGTAGTTCTATCTCAGCAATACTAACATACAACATGCATGTCAAATCAAACATGCAGCATGCAAGCAAGCATTCAGCATGCAAGCAAGCAAGCAAAGCATGTAGCAAGCAAGCAAGCATGCAGCAATCAAGCTAGCAAGCATGCAGCATGCAAGCAAGCAACAGCTTGCATGCAACATGCATGGTTTCTGTCACGGCTCCGGCGATGCGGGGCTCCGGCAGTCCCACACGAGCTTATCGTCGCACCTGCTCCTCAGCTCGCGGGCTGCCTCACCCCTCCGCGCCTACGCGATTTTGAATTACACTCTAGGGGTGGGGCAAACAAGACTGCGTGGAGTCGGTTTTGCACCGATTTGTTTCTGTAACTAACTTTTGTACCTCAACTTAATGACTTTTTAATTCAACTTTAGAGTAAAATACTATTTAAAAGAAATAGCAATATGCGTAGTGAAATTATTCTAAACGAAATTTTGCTTTCTTCATAGTATGCCTAGTCAAATTATGCCAAATAAACATCGTACTTAATAAACATTATGCTTAGCGAAAGTATGCAAAGTAAAATTTTGCCAAAGGTAATTATGCATTATAAATTTCTGCTATCTTAAAAGTATGCCATTGTGAATTCGGGCATATAAATATTCGACCAGACAATAATTATGCTAACAGAAAATTCTGCATGCATAATATTCGACTAAAGAAAATTATGCCAAGTGTGTTATGCCAAGTGACTTTCGGAGCAAAAAGATTCTGCCAGATAGAGGGAACCCAAAGCGAACAGATCATGATACCAATGGCATTTCGATTCTCTAAATTTGATTTTGTTTAAATGCTAATCCCTCTGAACATTTTGGCACTGGATCATATTTTCTATGAAATATTTTTATAAGATGAGAGAATTTGATAAAAGATTACATCTTATTTTATCTTTCGTATTGTATTTATTTGCCGCTTTTGTTTATTAAATACCAAAAAACAAACGGCAAAAAAGATCTAGTAACAAAATACTATGAGTCTTATCACTTGACCTTTCATTATAAAGAACAAAGGATTTAGTAGTCTCGTCAAGACAAGAGTCATCCATAGTCAACAAATAACTTTTTATGTGAAACAAATTATTTATATTCCTTATTTTAAATAACGAATAAAATCACGAATAATTTGTTTTCTAGGAAAATTATCTACGAATGATTTATTCATGAATAAATTATCTTTTATTCGTTATTCGAATAAATTTTGCCCAAGTCTGGTTGGCACTTATTAAAGCTTAAAACTTAACATTTATACACTAAAAGTTATAATCGAAAAATATCGACTAATATTGTGTGAAGTGCGTCGACCACACGTCGCTTAGTTGCTCACTTCACTTCGCAAGTGCCTACGTGATGACTACAGAATGCCAATTCAAGGTCATTTTAAACCTAATGCGAAGTGAGTGCGGTAAGCGGTGTGAGGTGCGGAGTGATGGTTGAATTTTACAGCATCGACCAGCTTAACTACAAATGATTAAATCTCCACTCTGTATCCATTTCGACTACAGGGGGGCCATTCTCGTGATTTCGCCAATTCGTATACGAAGATCACCGTTCTATTGTAAAAGTTCGAAAAATACATAAAACTGCTATTCTCGTGCACCGATAGAACAATTCACGTTCAAATTTCATTACGACGTTCCATTACAGCTATCGAACGGGCGCTTTTTTATAAAAACGCCAAACAAACTAAATTTGAGCCATTTATAAATATATGTTCCGTAAAATTTTGATAACTGAGTCCTTTTTTTTATCAACTTATTCGGATTAATGTTCCTAACTATATACTGAATATTACAGAATAATTATTTTAAATATTAATTTATTTTGTATTTCTGAAAGATCTGCATGAAATGGAATGTTTCAAACTGTGATACAATGTCATTGATTTTGATTGACATTTGTTTAACTTTTTGGCGGGAAGTTGAAAAAGGCGGTCAAATTCTTTTTCTCTCTTATTTTTTTTAATTATAAATTATTATTTGAAGTGTATTTTTTTAAATATAATTGTATTGTATTGTATATACATAAAATTTTGTAAGTTTAGGCACATATTTTAAATAGCAGACAGCCAACGACCTCTATGTTACACTAGACACGCTGTTTAGAACAAACTTTGTACGACGACAGTAAGTTAAGGCCAAATGGAGCATCTGAGTGTAGTCTGTTGCCAGAAACTACCGTGTCAAAACATCCCTTACGTCAAATGCCAAAATTTTAATAAATACTGAAATACACACATCAAAAGTGTCTAGGGATCAAGCATTTTTATGCGGATTTCTTTAGATTGAGATGTGGCTTTTCTGATGAGTCTCGTTTTGGTATGAGACCGGATACAAGACGTATACGACACTGGAGAACCCCTGGACGCCAACAGCGATTAAAATCCTGCCAGGAAGTCCATCCTTATAGTGGTGGAACCATCATGGTATGGGCGGGTATTTGGATCGGCGGAAGAACTGATTTGATTCGGATCAGAGGCAACCTCAACGCTCAAATTGAGACGATTGTATCAGACGTCATCGTTCCTCTACAAGTGCAAATCGGTCCCTTATTTCAGTTAATGCATGATAATGTACGAACGCACACCGCAAGAGTTGTAAAACAGACTCTCGCCGCAGCTAACATCAATGTCCTGCCCTGGCCTGCTCAGTCGCCAGACTTGAACCCGATTGAGCATGCATGGGATATGCTACAGAGAAGAGCTCTGCCGAATATGGAGGGTATCAGTCGCAAGAAGACCTTTTTTGTTGTTGCAACGAACATGGGCGGCCATTCCACAGCGTGATTTGGATGAACTCATTTTGAGTATGCCAAACCGATGTTCTTGTGTTGTTAGTGTTCGCGGTAGAAACACGGATTATTAATTGTTTAAGTTATCCAATAAAATTTTAAAGAAAACTTTTATTTCAGTCTTTTTTCGAACTTTAATGTTAGTGGTTCAAATGTCAAAAATCCCTTTATTAGGAAAATGGAAAATTTCTTTATTAATGCAAAGGTGACTTGGTTTATCGTTACTGTAAACAAACGAAAACACTTTATTTCATGAATCCTTAAAGAAAATTTTAATTAATATCAATCAGTAGAAAAGTTATTGCAAAAATATATGTTGATCCCTAGACACTTTTGATGTGTGTCGCCCGTGTTTTCAACTCATTTTAAGCGATAGTTTTGTTTAATTGTGTGTAGTAAATCTAAGTGATTAAAAGACTTATTGGAGGCGTAAAAGTATTAATTTAAGTTTTCTCACAACTTCCATTGAAAACCAAAGATCAACCAGAAACAGATATGCCAAAAATCTTATAGGTATAAATGAAGTATATATATGTACCTTTCAGATCTATAAGGCCAATAAATATCTATGAAGCATGAGTTTTATATCAATTGACATCATTATCAAAGTCCGTTGTATTGAACTTAGCTAGTCCAATACAGTCGACAGTGTTTTCGTTACTTTAATAATAATGTCAGAGAATAAAACTAATTTACTATCTATTTAAAAAGATCTCAGTGTTTAACGATTAAATGTCTATGCCTCAAACTCAAAGTTTTGTTTTTATTTTATTTTAAATGAATCATTACATTAGAAAGGCATATCAAGAATGTTTTCAATATTCGACTAGCAAATAAAAACGAACTTTAAACTATTTGCGACGTAGCATGGTGCGGGTGACACTTGCAGTAACGTTTCATTTCGCTCTTAAAAGTTGTCACGATTTACAAATTATGATTTAGTTTTTTAGCTGTACCACATTCGTAAAATATGAAATCATTAATAATTGTTGAATATTTAATTAAACTTAACCAGATAGTTCTAGTCTACAAATAAAAGATAATTGAAAGAACAAATATGAAAAATGTTATGCATGTAACGTAACGCGTATTGCGTGTTTGGTGTTGGGATGCAGTGCTGTGCTAAATAATCGATATTTTAAATTAACAAAAAACATATGTTGTCTGTAGTTCATTTATTATTGTTCAAAACTTTATTTATATTAATGATACAATAGAACAGGGTAAGATTGCTTGAAAGTGTTAGGAATAATAAGATTTTATTCGTCTATACTCATATCATAGTCAGGAACATCTGAATTTTCACTAGATTCATCATCTGTAAGAGCGATTATAATAATGATGACTCCATTAAGTCATCAATATGGATGTCACGATCCCAATCAGACAAGATGTCCGTTTTTGCCTTATTGACGACCTTTGACCAGTCTTCTATTGTACGTTGTTGATGCCTGACTATCCAAAACAGTTTTTTTAGTATGCTTAGGCATAGTTATAATGACAAACTAAAGAAATAGAACAATAAACTAAACAAACTTTAACAAACAACATAAAAAACTATAACAAATTAACCAAAAATATAACAATCAAAGTAACAGAAATACGAAAATACATTTCACTTATAGTTATAAGACGCTAGCACTCGTACTGACAGAATCAAAATGGCCGCCTTCACCATAGAGCAATAATGTTGTCACGAAAAAAACCATAAACCAGATTTAAATAATTTTGTTATATAATCACAAAGACATGTCCATAAAATATTTATATTGTTAGGTTTATACATGTAGTTATACTGAACAACTGAATAACACACTGATTTTCATTACAATATTTAAGAGAACTAAATTTATGGTGCAAGTAAATATCTTCAGGTACCTATAAAAAGGATTGCATAAAGTCCATCCCAAGTGTCTATATAACAACGCCACCATGTCGGTCCGAGTCCAGGAACAGAAGACGAGGGCGATTACATTGCAAAGAGGTGTAAGACAGGGCGATGTAATATCTCCGAAACTGTTTACAGTGGCATTGGAAGACGCCTTCAAGCTCCTGGAATGGGAATAATTCGGCATCTCCGTCAATGGCGAATACATAACACACCTTCGGTTTGCCGATGATATAGTCGTTGTGGCAAAGCCGCTGGATGATCTTGGCACTATGCTCGAAGACCTCGACCGAGTATCCCAACAAGTGGGTCTTAAAATGAACATGGAAAAGACGAAAATTATGTCAAGCTCCCTTGTTGTACCCACTCCAGTATCTGTTGGGAACTCAACTCTCGAAGTTGTCGACGAGTACGTCTACCTGGGACAAGTGATCCAATTGGGTAGGTCCAACTTTGAGAAAGAGGTCAATCGACGAATCCAACTCGACTGGGCAGCGTTTATGAAACTGCGCAAGAGCGTCTTCTCGTCTCCATTACCTAGGCTCAGTGTCTGAAGACGAAAGTCTTCACCAGTGTGTGTTGCCAGTGATGACATACGGATCCGAAACGTGGTCTCTAACTATTGGCCTCATAAAGAAGCTTAAAATTACACAATGAGCGATGGAGCGGGCTATGCTCGGTGTTTCTCTACGAGATCGAATCAGAAACGAGGAGATACGTAGAAGAACCAAGGTAACGGACATAGCCTTGAGAATCAGTAAGCTTAAGTGGCAGTGGGCCGGGCACATAGCACGAAGAACTGATGGCCGTTGGGGCAGGAAAGTTCTAGATTGGAGACCCTTCGACCAGAGACGCAGCGTGGGACGTCCACCAACAAGATGGACAGACGACCTTAAAAAGATCGCAGGATCAAACTGGATGCAGACCGCTAGTGATCGGTCGCTGTGGAAAGCCGTGGGGGAGGCCTATGTTCAGCAGTGGACGTCCTTTGGCTGATAATGATGATGAATTAATGGTGCAAGTAAATATCTTCAGGTACCTATAAAAAGGATTGCATAAAGTCCATCCCCAGTCATGGGGCACTGACAGATTTCAACGTCACATAGACAACTGTCACCCGCACCATGCAACTTCGCAAATAGTATAATTTAAAATCTGTCTGTACTGACAGGAGTAGTATTGTAAGATAGGTACAAATTGTGTTTTAATAATATTGGTAGGCGTTTTAGAACCCATTTTTGTGGATACAATATTATGTTTATCATTTAATAATATCAAACATTATTATTAGTAATAAAAAAGTACTCATAACGAATCATAGGCAGAAAATTGAAAACCAGCAAGGTTTCATATCTGCTCCTCTTTGCTACCTTTGACATCTCAGTGTTGTTGTTGTAATAGCGATTGTCATGTTTGGAAGAAATGGGGAAAAATGATGGATGTAAATTATTTTTGGAATTTGTTTGTTTTCTAAGTCATTATTTTTCTCTAATGCTTGAAAACGTTTCAAAATATCATAATGTATTAAACGAATTTTCTGTACTAACTTGAGATTGATTGTCCTATTGGTCACGACAATAATCTGCATCAAACAGGAGAAATCAAAAATATTCAATGGCAACACTTCACACATCTTTCATTTTAGAAAATGTGACACAAAATTTATTCTGAACAGCGTGTCTAGTATAATACATATAAGTCTATGCAGACAACAGCACTATGGAGACGGAGCCCGACCCCGATCCTGACCCTCCGCCAGCCACGACAAATTCATTATTAGCACTATTAGAGGCAGATAGCTACATTTCAAATCAACAAGCCGAATATGAGAGTTTTGCGCTCGTAACTGATAGGCGAAATATTTTAAAAAGAAACAGCACATTGCTACTAAGAGACTCAAAAATAAAACAACTCCTTCTAAAATACACATTCCAGACGCTTTATTAAAGCAAATTTCTAACAAGGCTTCAACAACAATACAATCTACAACTGATTCCACACCCTCCCTATCGGTATTTCGCAGCAAATATGCAGTTTGTATAGTATGCAATTGCCCTTTGTTGTACATGTTAGCTTGAAGGAAAATACTCCCAATGCTGGTTCCACTCTTCATCTTATTAAGTTCGGATATTCCTTGTTCAAAAACAATATGTAAAATATTATTGATGACGGCATTAAGCGTATTGGTCGAAATAAACTATCAATCACATTCAAAACTCAAAGTGCAGCCAACTTGTGTTTATCAAATGAAATAATCCTGCGAGACTATAATATGTTACTAGCTTCTTTTAATATTTTCAAAATGGGTATTGTTAAGGGGATCCCTACAGAGTTGTCTCATGACGAAATAGTAGAAAATCTTAGAGTGCTTGATGGCTTCGGGCCCATAATCCGTTCTAGACGTTTGAGCAAGAAGATTTCCACTTTTGAGGGCATCTCATGGCAACCTACGCTAACTGTTGTTCTAACATTCGATGGCTAAGCCTGACCAAGTAGAGTGTACTCCTTTTTCTTATCCTTGCCAGTGGAGAAATATATTTTTTCCACTATTCAACGTTTCAATTGCTGCCGTTTTGGACACACTCGTCACTCGAGTGCAATGCAAAAAGTACGCCCAGATGTCCTTAAGTGTGCAGAGAATCATGTAGGATCTACCTGTGAAAAATCAGAGTTTAGATGCATCAATTTTAATAGTAATCTGACCAAAAATGTTCTGAATTTATTAGGCAGAAAAATATTGAGCATTTTATGTCTCATCACTCTGTTTCATATCAAGAGGCAGCAAAACAGTTTCCAGTGGAAAAAAACCCTACTCAGTATTGCATTTGGAGTTATCCAACAAAATATACTTCTGCTCCTACTCCTGTACAGGAACTAAAGTCATACAAAAAAACTATCACCATTCATAAAAAAATCAATCACAATACTATTGCTTCAGGTTATGATAAGATTGCACACAATTCTTTAATTGAACATATCCCACAACCTCAAAATAGATGTGGGTTTTCTACTGAATCTTCACATAATGACTCCATATCTCCGAATGATTTAAACAACTTATCGTCTTCCCTTATTAACATAATAATAAACTCAGCTCTACCGTACATCGTTGCCATATCACTAATTAACAACTTATAAGTCTCAATTTACAATATTATTAAACATGGATCAAGTCCTTCAGTGGAATTGTAAAAGTGTGTCCTCAAAAAAATCAGAACTAAGATCTCTATTTAACACACATCAATCATTTGCACTTGCTTTTTCCGAAACCTGGTTATAGCCGGGTTACAAATTTAGATTCCGTTGCTATTCAGTTTTAATAGATGATGGGTATGGTGGAGCTGGTCTCGTTATTGAAAAGAACTATAAATTTACTTCTATTGCACCGCCAGCCTTCAACCATAAATGACGGCGTGGTAGTCTTTGTAAAGGACACTGTAACCGCCACAGTAGAAGAGCCAAATTTAGAGGACTGCAATAGTTTAATTATTAAAATTGGCACAAACAGGGTCATTATAGCCATTTATAGATCTCCTTCCACTAAAAACTGCGACCTCTTTTGAGTCGTTAAATAATACCCTTAAATTCTTAAGTTCTTTTAAAAACATAATTTTTACAGGGGATATCAACATAGATATACGGCCCGAAGGGCAGCATTATGATAGTGAAGGTATTCAAGATTACCTAAGCCTATGCTTATCCCACGGGCTCCACCCGGGGCATACAATGACTACGTTCCAAACTGGTTCATGCCTCGATCATATGATGGTTAAATCTAGCCTTCCGTATTTAACACTTGTGACTAACTCAACAATAACTGACCACCACGCTGTCCTACTAACCCTTGAATTAACGCCGCATAAGCAAAAACGCATCGTGACTAAATCCAAACTAAACATGAACAAACTCGAACGTGATTTATGCGACATTGACTTTAACTCAGTTTACGAAACTGCTGACGCGAATGAGTCAATCATGTATGTCATTACAAAAGTGCAAGAAGCAATCTTTTGTAATACAACAGAAATAACTCTGAGTAATAAAAATCATAATATAAGGCCCTGGATTACACCTGGCCTCATCCGTTCTATACGACACAGGGATAAACTTCACCTAAAAGCCAGGAAATATCCAGATAATGTTGTTTTTCAAAGCACTTACAAACGATACAGAAACTTTTGTAACGGCTTGTTAAAGAAATTAAAATCCACCTATGAAAAAAACCAACTAAACAAAGCTCGTAACAACAGAAAACTTCTTTGGAGACACATCAAAAACGTAACTTTAATGACAAAACAGCGTGAATCAAGTTCAAATTTGTTACTTTCGCACTCTTTTCCGCACCTATCAGCCAATAATGTAAATAGTTTTTTCGCTAACGTAGGTAAGAACCTTGCTAAACAATTTTATAACCAAACGCACCAACACTCAATATCCCTCCCTAACTGCCCACACAGTTTTGTCCTATTAGATACAGATGAAGAGGAAGTATGCCAAATTATTTCGAAATTAAGAGATGATTGTGCAGCTGGGTGGGATAATATTAGCAATAAGATACTCAAACGATTTAAGCAAATCTTAGTTCCACCTTTAACACATATTTTCAGTATCTGTCTGTCAAAAGGGGTGTTTCCTAAATGTCTCAAGAAAGCGGTGGCCATCCCAATCCATAAAAACGGAAGCAAAGACTTAGTCACCAACTACAGGCAAATAGCTTTGCTTCCTTCAAAATCCAAAATCTTGGAGAAAATCATTAATAATAGGCTAGTAAACTATATTGAAAAATACAAGCTTTTCTCTCCAGCGCAATTCGGTTTCAGACCAAAACTGTCGACGGCGGACGCCGTACATAGCCTAACGGAATACACCACGAAAGAGATTGGCGAAAGAAACAAAACCTTAGGAATTTTTGTTGATTTAGCAAAGGCTTTCGATACAATATCCATTCCAATACTTTTACAAAAACTGGAAGCACTGGGTGTAAGAGGAAAACAGTTAAATCTTTTCTCTGACTACTTAAGTGACCGGTGTTAGAATAGATAAAATAGTGAGTGAGGAGCAAAGAAGTTTTGGTTTCGGTGTTCCTCAAGGCAGCATCCTGGGCCCTACTCTGTTTCTCGTGTAAATAAATGACCTGTGTAGTTTAAATCTAGAACATGGCAAAATAATATCCTACGCCGACGATACTGCACTCATTTTCACAGGAAAAACTGATAAAGACCTGTATGAAAATGCACAAAAAGGATTTAATGTTGTTAATTACTGGCTTCGCCGCAACTTACTAACATTGAACGTCGACAAGACCAAATACACACGCTTTAGCATGCGCCGAACACACAACAAAGACGCACACAAGTTGCATGCACACCAATGTCATGACCCTAAATTCAACAGTATATGTTGTTGTCCCTCTATTGCAAGCACTTGCACCGTAAAATATTTAGGGGTTACTCTCGATGAAACCCTTTCTTTTAGACCGCACATACATAATTTAGCTCTTAGGGTGCGTAAATTAATATACATATTTAAAAAATTACGATTTATCGCGGATAAAAAACTCATTACGCAAGTATACCAAGCCTTAGGTCAATCTATAATACAGTACTGTATTACATCCTGGGGTGGAGCTCCCAAAACTGTTTTAATACCTCTAGAGCCTGCCCAAAGAGCTATTTTAAAAGTAGCCAATTCCTTACCTTTTTTATATCCAAGAGAATTGCTATACAAATTTTGCAAAGTGCTTACTGTGCGCCAGCTTTTCATACAGCACACCATTTTAAAACAACACGCACTGCTCCCTTATAAACCCGGCGTAACTAACAAAAGAAGGATGGATAAAGTCTGCACTCCACAATGGACTTCGAAATTTTCTTTTACTAATAGGTTCTTTAGTTTTATTGGATCGTTATTATATAATAAATTAAACGGTATATTAAGCTTATACGAACTTAATTACCATAACTGTAAGGTAAAATTAGATCAGTATCTTAAAAAACCGTCATATGATAAGACTGAAGACCTGTTTGTCATCATCCAGTAGGTAATAGGGTAAATTAATAGTTAGCTAAAGGTTTTGTTAGTGTTATCTTTGTAAGTTTATTGTAATTTGTTTGCTAACATAGTTCGTCTCTTAGTATAAGTCCTTTTTGTAACCATAAATACTTTTTGTTCATTAATAAATCATTTATTTATTTATTTATAAGCATTTCAATGCTGTTGCAGCTAAAATTTGGGAAACATCAATTTTATCAGTTTATATCTCATGTAAAGACACATCTGTTATCCCGCTATTAAGAAACTGTTTATCATGTCTCAGTCCTGCTTTATTTATATTAGGGGACTTGAACGCCCATCATTCGCTTTGGGGTGCCCCTAACAACGACCAGTTAGGAATTGCAATAGTTGACATCATTGATGACATTAATTTCTGTGTTCTCAACGATGGGTCCCCTACTAGGAGGGTTAGCCCTGGACAAAATCTAAGCTCGTGGCTTGTTTAACATGGTCTTGTTTGCGATACCCTCACGGCAATGACCATTACCCCATTGTCGACTCTGCCAGATAACTACCGCTCAGTTGCTTCTCTACCTCCACTACTTAAGTATAATCTACATAATATGATTGGGCTGCATATAAATCATTAGTAGAGGATACAGTAAAATTGTTACCAATAGTTTCTAAAGATAACCTCATTTCTTCATTTGACAGCTTGGTTCACGCCATACAAAAGTCAGCTGATGCAGTTTTTAAACTTAAAATGTTGCCAACAATAAAATTCCATTTCCGCCGTGGTGGGATCACGATTGCACACTTGCTGTTAGAAAAAGAAAAACCGCTGAAAGACAATGCCGAGATACGCAAAATTATTTAAATTTCAAAAATGTCGCATCCGCCACTCAGCGTCTCTTAAAAATAAAAAAAGAGAAGCTTGGCAGCGATTTTGTTCTTCCTTAAATCCAGACACCCCATCTACCATTGACTGGAAAAATATAAGGCGATATAGATATTCTTTAACTAACAACAACCCTGCTTCTTTTAATTTTGAGTGGGTTAATGATTTTGTAAATAAGCTTGCGCCAGACCATGTCCCCAATAAAAACCAAATACCCACTACCTTTCAGTACCAAGTGAGTCAAGTACCTATAACCCTTTAACATCATCTTTTTCACTGAGGGAATTGCAATTAGTTCTTAGTCGTGTCTCAGATTCAAGCCCGAGCCAAGATGGTATACCCTATTCTTTTGTGTCCCATTTCAGTCCTCTTACTCTGACTTATATTTTAGATATTATAAATCAGATTTTCAGCACTGGTGTAATACAGGGGGTATTGGTCATGGCAACTCCATGTTGTCATGCCCATTCTGAAACCATCAAAAGATCCATTATCATCATCATTATATAGACTAGTCGCGATGTCAACAGTGTTTGCATAAATCACCAAAAATCAAATTAAAAATAGATTAGAATGTTTTTTAGAACGTAATAACATGTTAGCGAAATCGCAGTTTGGTTTCAAAACCTGGTGGAGGACCTTATTATTCTTTAGCAAGAGTTAAACAAGCTTGGTATCCCGAAAACTATATCTACATTCATATTTAATCTCTACAGTGAACGATCTATTGAGAGTCCCAGGTGTTAGTCCCGCTGTCTATGGAAAGGAGTACCTCAAGGCTCCGTCCTCAGTCCCCTCCTGTATGATATATACAAGAGACCTGAAAAACTCAACATCATCGATGTGTTCAATACTTCAGTACGCAGATGACGTTTTAGTTTACTCAGTCAATGAATCGATTGAAGTGACTTCCGATGATTTGGAAGAATCATTAAACGGGCTTAGCAACTGGTTGAATGAGCATAACCTTTCATTATCGACCTCTAAGAGCACTGTTGTATTATTTTCGAAAAAAAGATCAATTCCAGATGTTAATATAACAGTCAATGACTCTGAAATTCCCATCGCTGAAGAAATTGTATTTTTAGGTCAAAAATTTGACAGTAAATGTAATGGGTTACAACATCATCATGCCATTCCGTATCTGATAAATAGTTATGAAAAAATCTTGAACTAGACTGCCAAATAGAAAAATTTCCATGCTACCCACTATTATTTTTTGACTTTAAAGTAATTACTTTTGAACCAGATATTTTACTTTCAGTAGGTATTGATAAAGATACACATAATCCTAATCTCACTTCATCTTCACAGATGCATCCAAAGCTATATCAGAGGGCCCGTTTGCCTTTAATGCAAGTAATAATGTCGGATCAGCATTTTTAAGACATTGATCAGGGGTGCGATTGTGTAAAGCAATCGTATTCATTTGACAATTCAAAAAGGTACGATATGATCTGTCAAACGGCCAAGAACAAAGGGTTTGACAGATCAAACCGTACGTTATGAACTGTCAAATGAATAAAATTGCTTTACACAATTCCAGCTCTGGGGTGCGATTGTGTAAAGCAATCGTATTCATTTGACAGTTCAAAACGTACGGTATGGTCTGTCAAATGGCAAAGAACAAAGGGTTTGATAGATCATATCGTACGTTATGAACTGTCAATTGAATACGATTGCTTTACACAATTCCACCTCAGGTCATTTTAAATAATTTAAATATCCCAGCGGAGACTCAAATTTTAGTGGCGAAGGTTTGGATAATAAGGAATGTATAAATTACATGATTAATCTTAAAATTTCTCATTCGATAATATTCACAGACTCTTTGAGTTTCTTACAATCTCTCCTCACAAATCCTTTTGACATCAACTCATATAGTACTCTCTCATTATTGATAAAAAGTAAATTATTGGAATGCCACGAGAACAATCTTTTAGTAAAATTGGCCTGGATTCCTGGACACTCGGGTATTCAGGGCAATGAATTGGTTGATGATCTTGCTAAGTTGGCTGCAAGGCAAGGAAAAGATAACTTTCACACTATTTACTGTCAAGATATAGTCAATGGGCCTCGTGCTTTTCTCATACAAGACTGGAACTAAGATACGCAGAATTCTAGTCAGTCCAAAGGCAAGTTCTACCATAATTTTCAACCTTCTGTAGCACTACAACCCTGGTTTTCAAAAATCCACTTAGAAAAGCGAGTATCTTCGACCATATCTCGATTACGTCTCGGCCATTGTAGTTCTCCCTCTCATTTAGCAAAACTACATGTTAATGACTCTTCTATCTATGAATGTGGCTTGGAGGAAAGAAATATTGAACACATACTTTTTAACTGTCCTATTTACAGCTCCTTACAACTCCACGACATTTTAGTCATGAACAAAGCTCCTTCTCCCATACAACCTGTCATCGAGAATTTCAGCAACAATTTAGCGCTAAATTACGAATGATTATAATTCATTTGCGAAAATTGCCTAAAAACAATTAGCAAATGCGGAACAAAAACTCCGTCTCATCCCCTTGGCCGAGTCCGACCCCCAAATTAAATCTGGCAAGTTCACAAGTATTTTTTTCAAAAAGTGAAGCAAAAAGACGATGGCAATATAATTATAGCGGACGAACTGAACGCAATTACCGGAGCTAAAAAATCATAGGAAGTCTGGCCCTAGGTAAGTTTCTAGTCTTTTGATATATTCCTAGTGTTTTTATTTGTAGATTTTAGATTATCACGCCGACGCTATTTTTCCGTTTAACTTGACGGTGGATCACAAGTTCTAATATACTAGCTGTATACTATAAAACTGTTTCAGTGTGTTTCTGTTGGCAACAGACAACTAAATCAGTACCTGATCAATGCTGATGCTGATTATGCAGACATTTTTTGCTTTTTTTAGACATGGCAGGACAGAAAAGCAAATGCGAAAAAGAACTTTGCTTTATTACGTCGGCAAGCAAAGTTAACTGGTGGTGGTCCGCCAACAGATCCGCCTACATTGGAGGAAACACTTATAATGAATTCCTTAGACCGGTCATCCCTAGTTAGTCACTCTGACGCAAGAGAATCTTCTGTTGCAGTCTTTGATGGTAAGAATTCTTCTGTATTATTTAATAACTAACAGAACAATACATCCTGGCTAAATTAACAGATGGACAATGTTTACTAACAACTATTTAGAAGAGGCATATAATTGCAAACATGTTCAGGGCAGAGTTAAAATTCATACCAATAAGTACACTTGATCATTATTTTATTTTAGATTCATCATTGCCTTTTGAAAGTATTGACACTAAGTATAACATTTCTGGGTATGAAGATACGAATCCGAAAAAAGGTAACTATTTTAAAAGGTTGTGAGAATAATTAACTTAAATAATGTATTTTATTTAAATGATGTGTATGTATTTAATTTTTCAATAATTGTAAGTTATCAAATATCAGATGCACCTCCTACAAACATTGTGAAAGATATAAAAAAGGTATAGTTAATTTTATTAAAATCAGTGGTTTTAATTTGGATGCAAAAATATTAGTTTTTCGAATATAAGATTCGAAAATAAGTTTTCTTTCCAAAAAACATTTTTTTAGGTCCACCTCCCTAATGCAGTTCCATCCAAGTAGCTTAAACAACTCTGAATATGTAGGTGCGAAATAACACAAACTTTTTCTAAAAAATCATATTTAATAATAATATTAAATCATTAGATAAAGAAACAAACCCAATAAGTCAAACTGTTTTTAATTATTTTTTTTATAAATCGCACACCAGACTGGAGATAGCTTAGCTTTCTAAAGACCTTTTAAATAGGGGTGGGTCTCGCAAGGCACAGAGGTCGCGACGATGTTGCAATGTTTGATGAATATTTCTGTTAAATTTGAGTAAACGTACTGGTGGTTTTTTTTTACCACTGCAGGGGACAGTTCCATGCGCCTGTAACACTATTTCTTGGAAGTATCATCGAACAAATACATGTCCACTTCTTTTATTGCCGCAGAAACTGGTGTCTCTTGGTTCTGACCCTGAAGAACAATGGAATCAAATATTTCGCAAGGACGTAATTCGTCCTTCTCAATGTGATTATTTGTGTCGTTTGTTTCTTTTTTCGATATTATCGCCGCAACAAAATTTCTTACTTTTTCCTTCGCCTTAATTGCTTCATTTTTATCGGAAAAAGCTTGCATTTTGAACCTAGGGTCCATGAATAATGTTCCGCTTTGTTCAATATTTTTGAATCTTTCTGTTAGGCCTGATTTTAATAAAAGCGCTACATCGGAAACGTCGTTCGTCAAATCTGTTTTTTCCAACATTTTGTTACACGATTCAATGAGACATTGCGTCATTATATACAATCACGTAGCTGCCAGTTAAATAGTTTTGTGCGCTCATCATAGTTACTTCTTCGAATGGCCGTAAAATCTGGCAAAGCTGTGTTAATGTAGATCATTCCTCATTGGTGATAACTGGAATGTCTTTATTCACCAACGGTAACGTCGAACGGACGGCCTCCTGCAATTATGTAAATCGTCTTAACATATAGAAAGTGGAATTCCACCTAGTTTCCACATCTTGTATTAAATGCTTAATTGGTGTTTGTTGTTGCTGCATCTGATATTTCGCAAGTCTCTCTGAAGAAACAGTACTTCTTTTGTAGTGTGCAACGATTGTTTTATAGTACATTATGATACAAGTGTGCTAATATGACCATTATCTACAAGGCGATATGGTGTGCGCACGAGCGAAAGCGAGTGCGCCATAAGAAATCCGCGTATATAATGGTCACAGGCACACGTGTTTCATACGACGTTTTTCAACACACTTGTAAGTGACTGAGAAAGAATGAGCATTATTGCCGGTTTTCCATTTTGAAAACAATTCATAGGCCGCTAAAAACATTTCACTCGATTTTGATGGCAAAAGACTATCGCACGCGTTTTCCGCCTTGTTACGTATGTCCGGCGGAGTTAATAACAGATTTTCTTCATGTTCTTTCCTTGAAGTAGACATTTTCGTTAATATTAAACTTCACAACACACCTGTGGGACCGTGAGGCAACCAAAAAGCAAAAATGGCGGTACTGTATGAATATTTCAGCGCGCCGGGCCGCGAAACCGGTCAGGTACCGGCGACGCGGAATTTATGCAAATACAATTATCTCGTGGTAGGAATAAGCTATCATCATTCTGTAAACGGAAATTAGTTGTTTATTATATTGACTATCACACTGTTTTATTAAATAATAGGTAACTAAAATATTTTCAGTATACTGAGACGTTAAGGAATGTAGCACGTATCGTATTTATAATAATTGTTTCCGTCATAGGTTTGCAATTATACCTTCACATAACTTTAAAAAAATCTGGAAGATAAAACTTTTCAAATAAATAACAACACTTTGCACCATGGAACAATTTTTATAAACACAGGAACAAACAAAATCTTATTACATCCGTTTTAAGAATTGGCGCGTCTTTACAAGACGATAACTTCCATAAAACAGTCGGAACACCCAATTTTTTAGGGTCTATGAATTGCTTATTTTACCGTCTAAGCTTCAAAAGAGTTCAAACTATTCAAATGTCCACATTACATAGCTAAATAATCGATTTAAATCGAGTCTACGACCGATCCCCATATGGGGTTAGTAATACTCTGCAGGATGACCTCTCAACCGACGCAGCGTCGATGGCCCTACGTCGATTTACGGCCCGTCGTGGAAGTCCTCAACAGATTTGGTCAGGCAACGGGACTGCGTTCGTCGGTGCTACCAAATTCATGCGAGAACTCTACGGCCCTGCAGTTCAAGAGTTTGCAACCAACCAAAACATCGATTTGATCTTTATACCACCGTCAGCACCGTCAATGGGTTGTGCTTGGGATCGGCTCTTGCGTTCAGTGACGTCTGCTTTAAAAGTAACCTTGCAGGAGAGAGCCCCAAAGGAACCAGTTTTGACAACTCTTTTGATGGAAGCTGAAGCTATGGTCAACTCGAGGCCCTTACGTTCCCACTCACTCAAATGATGAAGAGGCACTAACGCCCTTCCACTTCCTTATCGGCACAGCATCCACGGCTAACCATTACGGCAAGACAGAGCCATAGGATTAATGGGGAGGGTTCTCTACGTAAGGCATTGCGGCTTACAGATTAATTCTGGAACCGATGGGTTAGAGAATACCTCCCTACTCTGACACCTAGGCGAGGTGACAGGACCGGTGAAGGACTTGCTCTTGGTGTAGGTGACCTCGTGCTGGTGGTCGATGGCAACTTACCGCGCGGTACATGGCCACGTGGTCGTATAACCCGGGTATTTCCCGGTGCAGATAGGCTAGTGAGAGTAGCCGAGGTTTCTACTGCAGGAGGAGTCCTTCGCCGTCCCTGCAAAAAGCTGGTGCGACTACCTGTTTAAAGGCCATCTCCCTCCCGCTCTTTCTCTCTCTCTCTGTCTCTCTCGTTATATTTCTATCATTTTTGAAAGAGAGGGGAGATGTTGCGGTGCAAATACTTTTTTATGCAGTTTTATATTTTTCTGTGTGAAAGCTCTTTGTTTTTATGACATAAGTTCTGTCATGTTTTTGCTACGTCTTGGTTTGTATGAAAGATTATTTAACTTTTCCTGTTTTCAACTATATTTCGCTAATAAACGCTTTACTCTGTAACTACTAACTACAGTCCTTATCATTTCTTCTCCCCTCCTTTATACTTAGATTAAGTTAGAACTTTGAAAACCCATTAAAAAATGGCCTCAGTTCATAAGTTTAAGGCACAACACCACTGAGGCCAATAGTTAGTAGGGGCAAAGAAGCGATAATGCCTCAATTCAAATAACAATAAACGCTGAACCAATTGAAAGAGTGGACAGAGCCAGGATCCTGGGCTTAACTTTTGACAGCAGCCTCAGATTTGAGAGCCATATTGCAGAATGTGTAAAGAATTGTTTCTACAGACTGAGGCTACTGTATAAAATCAGACCTTATTTATGCGAAAAACTGAGAATAACGTAAAAAAATAATAAGAAATAATAAAATAATTAGGAGTGAGTCTATATGTATGGTGCGATCGCTTTTACGTTGCCTTCACAACTTGGTCTGTATATACCTAGAAGATTTGCTTAAAATTCTTGTTATTAATGTAACTTTTCTTTTATTCGTATTTAAGTGCTGAAATTAACAGGATAGATTAAAAGTGGAATATTTCAATTTGTTTAATGTATATCATGTCTTGTTGTTTCATGGAAGCTGCGTATTCGAACACATAAATTAAAAAAAAGACGCCACCACCATTGACTGGACGCCCGAGTATGCCGCTTCTACGATAGATAAAAAATTGGAACGTTTCAATATGATTCTTTTAAACTTATACGATGCTTATGCTCCAAAGCGGTCTGTAAGACTTAAACGTCGTCCTGTCCGTTGGATCACTCCAGGGGTTAGAATGGCAATGGCGAAGCGAGACCATCTTTTTCGGGCCTTTAAGCTGAACAGATGCGAGGAAACGTGGGAGAAGTTTAAAAAAGCCAGAAATAGCTGCAATGACATGGTGACAGCAGCCAAACGCCACCATATCTATTCTAATATCCAAGACTCTTCTCAAGCCAATACATGGAAATTCCTTAAAACTCTTGGCATAGGCAAGCCCATTTCAGTCACAAGCTGTCATCCATTCTCTCCAGATGAAGTAAATTCTCACTTCTTATCCTCTGTTTCCCTTCATGCTGATATCAAATCTTCGACCATAATTTATTTGGATTCTTTTCTGCCTCCCTCTCATGATTCTTTCACTTTCTCGCCCGTGTCTGTTGATGAGATCCGCAAGTACATCACATCAATTTAATCAAATGCGACCGGCTGTGATGATATAGGTAGATCTATGGTCACCCTAATCCTAACGTATATTATTAATTTCTCTCTCGACTCTGGGGTGGTTCCTGCTGTGTGGCGTAAAGCTTACGTTCTTCCTCTTCCTTAATTATCTAACCCCAGTCAACTTACTCATTTTCGTCCTACCTCCATTCTTCCCTTTCTTTCAAAAGTCCTCGAAGCAGTTGTCCATAAGCAACTTACTACTTTCTTACTTAACAATAACCTCTTGAATGATTATCAGTCTGGATTTCGTCACGGACATAGCACAACTACAGAACTTCTTAAGGTGGTTGAAGACATTAGAGAGGGCATGGATAATTCAAAAGTTACTGTTCTCGTTTTGACTGGCTTTTCTAATGCCTTTAACAATGTCGACCACGACGTGCTCCTTGCAATTATGTCCCATTTGCGGGTCTCTCATGAAGCATTGGGATGGTTCTCCTCATATCTTCAGGGACGCCAACAAACCGTTCGGATTGACCAACAGTTTTCTTATTGGTCCAATCTCACATCTGGCGTTCTTCAAGGTGGCATTCTCTCTCCAGTCCTCTTTTGCGTTTTTATTAATTTCGCCATCTCAATTGCTCTTACCATCTGTATGCAGACGATCTGCAATTATATGCTCAGGCAGAGGTGCCTGACATAGGCTCGGCCATATCAGCCCTTAACCGTGACCTCGCCTGTATTGCTGACTGGTCCGAGAAATTTGGGATATCAGTGAATCCGTCCAAGTGTCAAGCCATCATTATTGGCAGCTCAAGGCAGTTGGCCAAGATCGACATGGATTCCACTGCTCCGAACTTATTTTATTTAAAAACTTTCTCCCTCCTCATATTAAAACTCTTCTTGTACAGTCTCTCGTCCTTCCTCTTCTCGACTACGCCGACGTGTGTTGTACGAACATCAGTGAAGCTTATCTCAATAAACTTGACCGTCTCCTCAACAATGGTATTCGCTTTATCTTTGGTCTCCGTAAGTACGACCACATTTCTGCTTACCGGTTCAAGCTTAAATGGCTTCCTATCCGACATCGCAGAGAAATAAGAATCCTGTGCACTCTCTTCAACATACTTCGTAACCCTCGCTCTCCGACCTATTTGGCACACATCCCATAACCTCACTCTTTACACACCTCTTTTCAAAACCGGCTGTATGTCGGACTCTTTCACCATCTCTGCGATTCGACTTTGGAATTCTCTCCCCAATGAAATCAGAATGTCCCCCAACAAATTAACTTTTAAAAAGTCTCTCCGCACCCACTATCTTAACCTTGGCTCTCTTCAGAATTAAAAAACATTTTCTTTTATTTGTGTTTTTTTTGGATGTCATCAAAATCATAACTTTTATCATTCATATTTTTGTATTTATTAAGTATAAGTATTCTATGTATGTTTATTAGTCTTTTGCTTATGTATCCTATTATATATTTATGTAATATTAGTATGTATGTTTATGTTAGTGTATTTTACTTCTTTTTTTGTACCACTCCACTCACTTATTACTTATTAATATTCTGCCACTAACTAAACTCTCTGCATTACCAGGTTGACTGGTAGAGAATGCCATAAGGCATTAAGTCCGCCAATTGTACATTTTACAGTGCAATAAAGTTAAAATAAAATAAATAAATTGGAACATTTGAGATTCAGGAAAAAGTCTTGTTTTCTGCATTATTGCGTAAAGCTATATAATTTCAAGTTATTGTCATCACAAAAGAGCACCAAGCGTGCATGCTACAGCTTTTAATTTGATTGTAAGTGTACTGGTGTAGAAGCAAATCCATGTTTTATGACATTTCGAAACTAACTAGTTTCGAAATGTCATAAATAACTATTATCGTAAATAACTATTTACGTTGGTCATAAATAACTATTATCGTAAATAACTATTTACGTTGGTGATACTGAGATAAATAAAAAATAAAAAGCTTAAACAAATTAAAACTCATTAAGATCTATTGCTGGTTTCTTTTTCAAACTGTTACGTCGAGCCGTTTCCGTGATCTGGGATGTTACAAAAAATACTCCCAACAAAAAATTGATAACTCAAGAACCAAAAGATACAAATTTTGCTATTCACCAACATTTAACACGCAACATAAGCTAGCTATCTATTCATATACTTTGAACCGGACTCCATCGTTTTTTTTGAAAAAGTTTTGCCTGGGTTAGGATTTCAAAATTAGTCAAGCCTAATCTGTTTTTCCCGAATAACTCGAAAACTATAACTTGAACAAATTTTGCTATTGCTAAATAAATTTCTCCTCATTATACACTAATTTTCTGTTATACTCACATCTTTCTAATGCACAACATTTTGCTGAGGTAACGCACGCCTCAATTACTGCGATACATTATACTGTATCCATGTTTACTGGCAAGATCTGCAAGGCTCATCAAGCGGGTGCAAAATGCATGTGGTAGGTTCTGCATTCACATTCCACCACGGACTCATGTGACGCCATATCTTGATGCAGCAAATGGAAGCACGCCGAAAGCTACACCTAGCAACTCAACAATTTGGAGATATAAAAACCCAGAAATAGCGATGGGCGTTATTAGCCGTAACTGGGTATACATATAAGCAGTTAACAGCCCGATCAGTGATCACTCGCTATCCGCTACAACAATAACTAGTTAGATTCATAACGCCATGCAAACGGTTGAAAAAAGCATCGGTCTTTAATAATTGCTTTTTCTCACAACGCTCTGAATTTAAATTGAATTCACTCTTATGTGGTAAATCACTGGTTTTACGTTACTCGTTATGACAAGTTGAAAACGACATTGTACATTGAACATCCCACACTTCATTTTGATTACACGAAGGAGTAAAACGAGTATTGTCTAAAAGGGCCAAAAAAAAATAATCGCAAGTTCGCAACAAAACTAGTAATAGCTTCGTTGCATGTATGAATGAAACAACTATAGGACGCGAGCGTAAGTGTGAATGAAACAGGTATATGTCCGGCTTTTGGTCAGCAGCTCTCATCCAATCCCTCGCTTGTACATAATGGAATTTGAGTCTTATTTTGAAGGACAGAGATTCTTCAAGGATCGTATCGATATTTTATGTACTGAATTATTGACCTTGACACTTGTTCGATACAAATATTGACAAAATATTAGATCAGTGCAAGCGGAAGCATTCAGCTTCCGCTTTCACTCTGGTGCGCTATTATTCGTTGTCGTTGCGTGGCTGCGAATGCGATTTAAGTACCTACGAGTATATAGTTTTAGTAGTTTAGAATAGTTTAGTGTATAAGTATTGTGTATATAAGTGTTTATTGTGCTTTGTACATTCTAGTGTAAAAAGTTAGTTTACAAGGACTTTTTTCTTTTGAGTTTCTCTTTTTTATGCATATAGTTTAAGTTTCAAACCTGTCCCGTATGAATAGTAGCGTCTTGCAGGAATATTTTGAAAAACACAGACCCAGTAAATAGAAAAGCAAAGTGCTTGATTTGTGGTGCCTTATTTAGTTTTAAAACAACTACGGCCAACTTAAAGTCACATTTGAAGAACAGGCACATAGAAAGTTACCGATTGGTAGCGACGGTCCAGGCCTCGACTAAAGAGGAGAATACCGGGACGATACCACCACCAGCAGCAGCTGCATCTGATACCACCCGACCACCGCCTCCTACTGACCACGCAGTAGCGTCTGGTTCAGGAGTCGCCCAAAAAAGGAAACAGTAAAGGCCAGAGACGTTTATACCCAAAAATTACAGCTGAACAAAAGGCTAAAGTTGATAACGATCTACATTCGTTATTTTCGTAAGCTTTTCTGCCTTTAAGTCTTGTAGAAGAGGAATCATTTAAAATGTTTGCTAGGTGGATTCCGGGTTATGAACTACCGTCTCGAAAGCACATCTCCTCGGTGCTTATACCGCGGCTTTATGAAAAAAAGCGAGAGGAAGCTCGGCTCTTGGATGCGGGAATAGTCAAAATTAGTCTGACTATAGATCTCTGGACATCCCGCGCCAACGAGAGCTACATAGCGATCACAGGCCACTTCATCGACAGTGAATTAAAAATGCAATCGGTTTTGTTATCCTGCAAGCATTTTCCCGACCAACACACCAGTGCGAATATTAAAGAGTTTTTAACCCAATCTACAAGAGATTGGGGCATCGCGGACAAAATTAATTTTGTAATAAGTGATAATGCCGCGAATGTCCAGCGATCTTTAAAAGATTTTGGGTAGAAGCACTTTGGCTGCTATGTTCATACACTTGGGCGGTGCTTCAGTCTCTGTAGCGGTGCCACATAGACTATAGGTATATAGAGGTGTTAAAGTGCCTTTACAATAACGCCACCATGTCGGTCCGAGTACAGGAACATAACACGAGGGCGATTCTACGAGGCGAGGTGTGAGACAGGGAGATGTTATATCTCCGAAACTGTTCACAGCGGCATTGGAAGACGCCTTCAAACTTGTGGAATGGGAAGGAATCGGCATCAATGTTAATGGGAAATACATCACACACCTCCGATTTACCGATGATATAGTCGTTGTGACAAAGACGCTGGACGATCTTGGCACTATGCTCGAAGATCTTGACCGAGTCTCCCAACAAGTGGGTCTTAAAATGAACATGGAGAAGATGAAAATTATGTCAAGTTCCCTTGTTGTACCCACTCCAGTATCCATTGGGAAGTCAACTCTTGAAGTTGTCGACGAGTAAGTCTACCTGGGACAAGTGATCCAATTGGGTAGGTCCAACTTCGGAAAGAGGTCAATCGACGAATCCAACTCGGCTGGGCAGCGTTCGGGAAATTGCGCAAGAGTGTATTCTCATTTACCTCAGTGTCTGAAGACGAAAGTCTTTAACCAGTGTGTGTTACCAGTGATGACATACGGATCCGAAACATGGTCTCTAAGTATGGGCCTCATAAAGAAGCTCAAAATCACACAACGAGCGATGGAGGGGGCTATGTTGGGTGTTTCTCTACGGGATCGAATCAGAAATGAGGAGATACGTGGAAGAACTAAGGTTACGGACATAGCCTTGAGAATCAGTAAGCTCAAGTGGCAATGGGCAGAGCACATAGCGCAAAGAACTGATGGCCGTTGGGGCAGGAAAGTTCTAGATTGGAGACCCTTCGACCAAAGACGCGGCGTAGGACGTCCACCAACAAGATGGACAGACGACCTTAAAAATATCGCAGGAATAAACTGTGGAAAGCCATGGGGGAGGCCTATGTTCTGCAGTGGACGTCCTTTGGCTGAGAATGATGATGACGATGATGATGATGGTCATACACTGAATTTAATTGTGCAACATGCACTAACACACGTTGCTGACACTATTGAGAAGGTGAAGACCATTGTGCGTTTTTTTTAAAAGAGTCCTCAAGCCTCTGCAAAGCTTATGAAATATCAAAAAAACGACAATAAAGCAGTTATTCCTTTAAAATTCAAACAAATCATGCCTACGCGGTGGGATTTGACATACCAATGATCACCCGATTTATAGAATTACAATCGGCAGTAAAAGCAACCGCAGCTGTGTTAGCAAAGACTTGCCCATAGTAACTTTGGAGGAGTGGGCGCTCCTGGAGCATCTTGCCCTAGTGTTGAAGCCATTCGATGATAAAGTAAGTCACCGGTGGCTCTATTATTGCAATACCAGGTGTCTAATAAAAACTTGTGACAAATTATTAATAGAATATTTGTCACCATTGTCGGATGAAAATATTGTCAGTCCATCGGCCACGGTGGCCACCAAAATAAGAGAAGGATAAGTGACACGTCTGGGCAGTGTGGAGAAAAACCCTACACTTTCAGAGTGTATCTTTTTGGATCCACGGTACAAAATATCTAGAATTTTAAATCAATATTAAGGATTCGCCACCTCCTACCTGTACGCTCACCAAGGGGTTAGCGTAGAAGTGGGCGAGTAGTCGTCAGCTTGTGGATGATCAGCACAACCGCTTTGATTGGACGTCTATGGAGTCCTTGATTAGTAACAATGACATTTTTGTTCAGAAGCGTACTAGTTCGGTTCAGAACCACAATTCGGCCTATGATGCTTTTCGTTCCTGTTGGGACGATAATGTCTTAGGCCATATTGTGACTGAAACGAACCAGTACCTAACAAAAAATTTGTCTGCTGCCTTCCAGTCTGAATAGTATCCAACGAACACCGTCAAAATCTTGTGCCTGTTCGAATTTTGGATGATGCCTGGCATCATCCGAATGCCAACTATTATAAGCTGCTTCTCAGTTGACCCCATATTAAAAACCGAAGTCTAACGCCGAATATTCACCCGTAATCGTAACGAAAATCTGACCCGCGCTCTTTATTTCGTAGATTATGACCCCGCCATAAACGACACCGATCTAACCTGCACTAGCATCGCTAGAAGCCATGAGTCATGGCCGAATACACCGCTTGCGACCCATAATAGAATATTCAAATTTCAGATTCACAGTTTTCAGCTCTGATGAAGTCCGAAACGTTCGCTTCTAACCAAGAATGCGTGGACCGAGCTTTTTGACCCGGCGCCGAGTCTTGTTGGAAAGACCATGCTTGGTTATTGAACATGGTGTTGTTAAGGGGCTTAACTACCTTCTCAAGAATGGTATCTTGATACACTTGTGCCGATGTTTTGAGCATAAATATGGTCATTTTTTTTTTGCTAAAATGTTGCTCTAATGTGTAGATTTTCTCACTTGTATTTTTTTTTTTCTGTGACCTCCCTTTGCGTACCGCTTCAGTAGTTTTTTCGATTTTACCACCCTATTCTTTTTTTAAATTATCAGTCAAAAAACGACCAGTGCGTCTCTTATGGGCTGCAAGTCCTAAGTCATCTTTTAAAATACGCGATATGGTTTTGGGTGCTATCTTCATCTCCCGAGATAAAATCTTTTGCTTTCGGACAAGATTTCTGCGAATTCTTTCCCTTACTGCTTTGACCACCTTTTTCGTACGAATACTACGTCGACGGCCAGATCTTTTTCTGTCACAAACAGAGGAGGTCTCATTGTACCTATTGTTAGGCCGGTACACAAACATTTGACTTATACCAAGCGCATGGAGAGTTTTAGAAAAAAACATTTGGCTCCATACCAACTTCGTGTAATGCAATCACAGCGATTCGGTTCTCTTTATCACCCCACTCCATTTTATTTATCGCAAAATATTATAAAATATATTGGCGCGAAAATTAGAAAACACAATGAGGAATCGTAGAAAAATGACATATTCCAAATTCAAATGTAATATCTTTCTTTTTTTTAAATGTAACAGTATTTCTGGCCAGACTGTGTATATATATTTACATCTTACAATATTTTTGGTGTCATGCACGTCGTGCATCATTACGACGTCCCCCAGTTCCCCTTTCTTTATTTAACACGTCTTAATGAATATCGCTTAGTTTTTTGATTTCCAGCTTCTTGGGATACGTCGTTTTCCGTTAAATTATTTATTCACGATATTTTTCTTGCAGTTAGGCCGCTACATTATAGAAGGCATTCCATATATATTGATCGTAATTTAGCTATAGCGTCAATTTTTTACGTCCTCACAGGATGGACCATATTTGGGATTGCGACGTTGCCAGTTTGGAGTTTTTTATCCCTTTCTTTTTCTATAGCTTTTCTGTAGTACACAGTTTTAATATTTATTTTTTCCAAAAAGTCTTTTGGGTTGGAATGAGCATAGATAAATGGATTAAAATGTAAATGTATGTCTGTCTTTCATGCAACACTTACTGAACGAACTTTAATGAAATTGTAGATTATGCACCTTATACAGCTATTGGGCGTCCGTATATGATAGGGCTATTGGGCGTCCGTATCTGGCTATTGAGCGTCCGTATGCAGACATTGGGCGTCCGTATACACCGTGAATTTTTAATTACCCGATAAAATTAAGTAACATACTCAGATAACGATATGCATCGAATTTGACGAATAAAAAAAAAAAATTATCTTATGAGAAATTTATTTAAAAGGTCCCTAACATTCCGTAAAAATATGCACCATAAAAGTCCTGCTAATTCAAATAGTAATCATTATCATTCCAACATTAACGGAACCGAAATCCACCTAATTTGGTCACGTAATATTGGCGTACGGAAGGAATAACTAGGAATGAAAACAAATTACACAACCTGCCGACAAAAGACATTTCTTTCTCATTCGGCAAACTCGCGTCTAAGCTCGAAGCTGGCCAGCATTCCCTTCATTAATGAACGGAATATGGCTATTGAGCGTCCGTATACAGCCATTGGGCGTTCGTATATAATATGGCTATTGGGCGTCTGTATACAGCTAATGGGCGTCCGTATGTGACACGGCTTTAAAACGTCCGAATAAGACTATTGGGCGTCCGTATATGGCTATTGAATGTCCACATACGCCTATTGGGCGTCCGTATATGGCTATTGACCGTTCGCATATGGCTATTTGGCGTCCGTATATGGCTATTAACGTCCGCATAAGGCTACTTGGCGTCCTTATATGGCTATGGAACATCCGTATACAGCTATTGGGCGTCCGTATACGGCTATTGGGCGTCCTTACAAAGTACCAAGCTTTACGTTGGTTTGTTGATACCAATACCAATAACAATACAGGGTGACTTTTTTATCAGTACCGAAATTTTGTGTAAAGACTCCATTGATGAATATGAACAACTTTTACAATGGGGGCAATAGTGAATTCGAGAAAAAAACAGCTGTTCCATACAAAATTTCAATTGGCGCGCGGTCAAAATGTTAGAACAGCTGTTTTTTTTTTTCGATGTAGTGACATCGAAAAAAAAAAACATGCCCCCATTAAAGTTGTGCATATTCATCAGTAGTTTTGAATAAAAACAACATGATTATTATGTAAGTGTCTTGGTTTGGGAGTTAATGTCACTTTCTTGTTTTCTTCATACAAATACAAAAAAGGGGCATTTTCTTTCAAACTGAGACTTTTATTAGTCATGTTATTTTTATTTGGAAGGCTAAGCTATCTCCAGTTTTAGTTTGGCACGCTCTTTTTGGGACACCAGTATGTATAAGACATACTATTTTTGTTTAAGTACATTGTAAAATATATTTTTTTTCCAAGACAATGTAAAAAGTAAAGTTAGCCTGTAACATCCCACTGTTGGGCAAAGGCCTTACCTCAACTATAAGGTAGTTTGAGCCATACTTCACCACGCTGGCTCAGTGCGGGTTGGTGGAGGGGTGTTTGCAAGGCAAGCGACTAACCCTGCTGTCAGATTTTATCAAGCCGCCCATAAGGCCTCTGACTAGGCTTAACGACTAATATCAACCGATATTAGCCGGGACCAACGGCTTAACGTGCCTTCCGAAGCACGGAGATGCTCGTGATGTACGTCACTTATATGGTCGGAATTGTCACCCATCCAAACACGACCGCGCCGTAGGTTGCTTCACTTCGGTATCACTACCAAAGCGCTACGAGCACCTTTCCCAAGACAGTGATTGTTTAAAAATAGCAAAAACTATTGAATTTTTCAAATTTTTATAACATGACATTTGTAATGTTTATATAAAAAACTATGTAGTTTTTTTATATTCAATTTTCAAAAACAAAACAGCATGATTTAAAAACCTTTTTAATAATCTTTGAGTAGTTCGAAATTTGTGTCTGACCTATGTGACGTGCAATGATTCAGTTGTAATGAACCTTGACATTTTAAGTGTTAGTAGTTTGTAATTTCAAATTTTTATTTAATTAAAATAATTGTTTACAATTTGAGTTTTCTTATCTCTTTATAATGTAAGAAACATATTATTAGATTTATTTATTTATTAAAACTTTATTGCACTGTCAGTTGTACAATTGGCGGACTTAATGCCTAATGGCATTCTCTACCAGTCAACCACCTGGTAATGCAGAGAGTTTAATCGGTGGCGGAATATTAATAATATGGGTGGTAAGAAAAAGAAGTAAAATGTACTAACATAAACATACATACGAGGGTCAAACTGAAAGTTCTTAGAAAATCAAAAACTGATTACATTAGCCAGTTATTAGTTTTATTATATCTTTTCAAAATATTGTCCATTGACGTCAATACACCGCTGCATGCGATGGAACCACTGGGAAAAGCACTTTGCCCACTCGTCCTTCGGGGTCTCTTCAATGGCATCGCGATACGCAGCCACCGCTTCTTTAGCATTCATAAACCGCTTTCCTTTAAGTTTTTCTTTAATTTTTGGAAATAAATAAAAATCACAAGGCGCGAGGTCGGGGCTATACGGCGGGTGACCCAGTAATTCAACGTTTGATGTCGCCAAATAGTCGATCGTTCGCTTGGCGGTGTGCGACGAGGCGTTGTCGTGGTGAAGGAGGATCCTACAGCGAGGTTGTTTCTCTCGAACTTTTTCCAAGACAAGTGGCAAACAATTGGTAGTGTACCATTCTGCAGAAACTGTTTTTTGATCCTCTAACACAATTGTTGCGAAATGACCTATCCTTCCAAAGAACGAGGCCACCATTTTTTTTCCCGCACTTCGATCTCTCTTCACTTTAGTTGGCAACTCCTCGAAAGGAAACACCCACTGAGCAGATTGTCTTTTGGTTTCAGGATCATAACAGTAAATCCAGCTTTCGTCACCTGTTAGTATGTCGAACACAGCATTTGAGTCACCTCCGTTAAATCTTTCAATCATTTTACGGCACCAATCCACACGATGGAGTTTTTGAGCCATAGTCAAATTATGAGGTATCCACCGGGCGCAAAGCTTCCTGACCGCTAAATGTTCGTGGAGGATTTTGTGCACTTGACTCATACCGATGCCTAAGCTTGTCCGAATCTGCTGATAGGTCACTCTTTTGTCAGTCTCTATCATACGCCGCACAACACAGATGTTATTTTCAGTCGTCGCCGTAGAAGGCCGTCCCTCACGTACATCATCAGTGAGATTAGTGCGACCACGTTTAAACTCATTAAACCAGTTGTAAACAGTCGCACGAGATCGGGCTTCATCGTGAAAGGCCAATCGTAGTCTATCATAACTTTCTTGTTGACTTAAATGACATCAAAAGTCATAAAAAATCATTGCACGAAAATTTTCTCGTGTTAAATTCATGTTGACGTGACACAGACAATTTTCAATTTGCCGCCAAATCGTAAAACAAACGAAAAATGAATTGAATATATACTCAATAATATTGGCAAAGAGTTCTATTTTCAAATTTTAGAATATTTTCTTTATTATATTGTTTATAAGTGGCCAGTTCTAAGAACTTTCAGTTTGACCCTCGTACTAATATTACACAAATATATAATAGGCTACATAAGCAAAAGAATAATAAACATATAAAGAATACATAAACTTAATAAATACAAAATTATGAATGATAAAGGTGATGATAATGACGAAATCCAAAGAACACAAATAAAAGAAAAGAAAATGGCTGTTAATTCTGAAGAAAGCCAAGGTTAAGATAGTAGGTGCGGAGAGACTTTTTAAAAGTGAATTTGTTGGGGGACATTCTGATTGCATTGGGGAAAGAATTCCAAAGTCGAATCGCAGAGACGGTGAAAGAGTCCGACATACAGCCGGTCTTGAAAAGAGGTGTGAAAAGAGTGAGATTATGGGAAGAGCGAAGGTTGCGCGAGGTAGTGGAAGCCAGATAGTTGAAGCGCTGTGCCAAATAGGTCGGAGAGTGAGGGTTACGAACGAAGTATGTTGAAGAGAGTGCACAGGATTCTTATTTCTCTGCGATGCCGGATGGGAAGCCATTTAAGCTTGAACCGGTAAGCAGAAATGTGGTCGTACTTACGGAGACCGAAGATAAAGCGAATACCATTGTTGAAGAGACGGTCAAGTATAATGAGATAAGCTTCACTGATGTTCGTACAACAAACATCGGCGTAGTCGAGAAGAGGAAGGACGAGAGACTGTACAAGAAGAGTTTTAGTATGAGGAGGGAGAAAGTTTTTAAATTTATAGAGCCCGTAAAGTGGCGGTTACTTTCCTGCTGACCTAGGAAATGTGTTTAGATCAGCAGAGGGTGCTGTCTATGTATAGCCCCAGGTTCTTGACATTTTCACTGTAAGGTATCACGGCCTCATTAAATAAGATCGGAGCAGTGGAATCCATGTCGATCTTGGCCAACTGCCTTGAGCTGCCAATAATGATGGCTTGACACTTGGACGGATTCACTGATATCCCAAATTTCTCGGACCAGTCAGCAATACAGGCGAGGTCACGATTAAGGGCTGATATGGCCGAGCCTATGTCAGGCAGGTGCCTGACAGGCACCAACTATATGCTCAGGCAGAGGTCTGCCTGAGCATATAGTTGCAGATCGTCTGCATACAGATGGTAAGAGCAATTATGAGGGCGAGTAATAGAATTAATAAAAACGCTAAAGAGGACTGGAGAGAGAATGCCACCTTGAGGAACGCCAGTTGTTAGATCTTCTAGATTCTGAGATAGGGGTCGTAGGTTGTGGCAAAACTATTACTTCATTAAGAAGAACCTCAGCATATTCCAGCATTGTTGGCTATGCATAGATTATGCAGTACACAGCCAGCATTAATATTTTTTGTAGCCTTGGCTGGAGCATAGTGCAGCACCCTGTCTTTCTAAAAGCACCAAATTCTGCCGTTCAGCACTCCGTTGCAGCGTTCAACAGTAGATCTGGCCTGATTGAGAGCTTAAGTGTCAAACTAGTCCAAATTTAATAATGATGGTATCGAAAAACTTAAATAACAATATTAACAATAATTTAACTTACATAAATATACATACACTATATTGGTCGCATTATTGTTATACAAAATGTAAATTAATATCCTATTCATGACTTGACAATAAAATTAAACGGTTAATATTACCATGGTAATGTTACATTATTTTTTATTTAAGACTAGTGGTCCCCCGCGACTTTGTCCGCGCGTTTTTCGATTTTTTCTAGCCTTTTAACCTTCTCTAGACCTTCACGAACATTTCAAGACTAAGATAAGATAAATCCGTTCAGCCGTTCTTGAGTTTTAGTGAGACTAACGAACAGCAATTCATTTGTATATATGTTACGGCTAATAGCTGATGTTCGGCTACACCTAGTTTTAGCCGGCTACAACTAGGTGCAGCCCGCCACATGCGGTTAAACTTAGGTGTATCCTACTTATCTTCGGTTACAACTAGGTTTAGCCTTCATTATAGCGGCTAGAACTAGGTACAGCCGCTCACTGGTGGTTAAACTTAGGTGTATCCTATTTATTATCGGCTAGAACAAGGTTTTCAGTTCAGTTGTTTTGAGATTCTAATATGGCGTTTCCCAATTGATTCGATTACATGGAATAAATAAAAGACAGGGATGTTTAAGTGACATTTATTATTAATTAATTAAAAAATTTTCTTTTAACAAAAAAGGCGTTATTATAAGTAATCAAACAGAAAATATTATATATTTTCTCAACATATACTAACAGAACTAGACATGACAAAATAAACATAAAGAATAAAGTTTCACTTTTTAACTATGAAAAAATCAACTAAGTCTTTGTTTTATTCTGTCATATTTTTATGTTAAAACAAATAGGATAAGTTTTTACTCAGTTTTATTTATACAAAAATTTACAAACACTCATATATGAAAGTATGTTGCAATAATGTCTATCACTTATTTGAACAAGATAAACTTGAATGACATTTAGAGTTATACAAAATACTAAAATAATTATATTATTGTTTTAGAAAAGAATTGGAAATTATTTTACATATTGTCTTATCTCGCTGGAAAATATCTATTAACGAAAAAAGACGTTATTTTAATTAATTTAAACACAAAATATTATAAATCTTCTCTTCATAAACTAACAGAACTAGACATCTTTGGCGCAAAGATAAAAAAAATAAACATAAAAAATAAAGTTTTACTACTTAACCAAAAATCTAAACAATCAGGAAACGCAAGGTACGAATCTTAAAATAAAATCAAAATCCTTAACTGAACTGAAAACCTAGTTCTAGCCGATAATAAATAGGATACACCTAAGTTTAACCACCAGTGTGCGGCTGTACCTAGCTCTAGCCGCTATAATGAAGGCTAAACCTAGTTGTAACCGAAGATTAGTAGGATACACCTAAGATTAACCGCATGTGGCGGGCTGCACCTAGTTGTAGCCGGCTAAAACTAGGTGTAGCCGCACTTCGGCTATTAGCCGTAACATATATATAGATAGATTAGTGATGAAAATACTCATTTTATTACCCGTATTCCTTGCAGCCAGGCTCAGCATTAAGGATAGGCGTTAAACACCAAGGCCTTAGAGAATACCCACTTTCCCCTGAAATACATGATTAATATTAAGGTAAGTTAACCAACCAATGTTATTGTTGAATTATAGTAACCTCAGTTACAGTAATTATTATTAGTAGTAGTATTACATGCCAATAAGGTGATAGCTTTGATATCCTGTAGTTGTTCTATCACTGGTAACAATATGTTGGAGTAATTCTATATAAAAGAATCATGTGTGCTACCAGGATATAAAGCATTTACATTTATGATGGCTAATTTTGAGTCAAATATCTGTCAAGAAAAATAAGTTTAAGTGAGAGGGTATACTTGATTAAAATGATGAGTTCCAGTTAAGTCTAACATAGCATAGTGTGGTTTAACATAGCATATTATTTACCAGTTGGGTATTTATGGAGTGGTATTTTTTTCTGTTAACATAACTGCGCTCCCAAAAGGCCTACTTGGTGGTACTATTGAGACGTGGGTGCAATCAATGGCATCAACAATGCCAGGAAAACCATGTGACGTGTAGAATCTACAAAATAAACAATGACTGTAATACACAAATAAATGAAAAAAAAAATCGTTTAATGATACAGCGCATTCAATGCATTATACAGCTAGTTGGTAATATATTTTGTACAACAAATTTACCCTGTATGCATCCTCATTGGGTTAACTAACCTTCTAGCGATTTCCTGCAACTCTTGTATTGTATAAGGAAATCTAATCCATGCATCGAAGACGTCAGGATGGTTGAGGGCATCCACAACCTCTGCGATGCACCGGGATACAGAAGGTTGTGAAATATTTATGCAGTTTAAAACTTTGCTACCGGAGTTTGGTAACTCCCCGTCCCAAAAAAGTGTAGTGCACACAAAATCTGCAAGTAAATCATTTGACGTGACACTTTGACGTGAAGTTATAATCCAAAGAAGTAGTATTCAACATATGTATTTTAGCTAAACATACCTTAGTTTTCAGGTCAATTCGTGACCGCTTTTGGATTACAGGCTTAATGATTTGCATGAGCTGTAATGCTAGTTTTTTTGTGAGCCTTTTTTATAAATTCGGTGTCGGCTAGCTCGAGTGGGTCCCGGGTACTTGGCGAAGCCGTTCGAGGCGGTACTGAACTAGCAGTGTATGGCCCGCTGCCGTACATTAAGTATATGCTGAAGCTAGTTTAAATAGTAGCTAAGGAAAGCTGAAGGGCGGTACTCCGAAGAGAGCTAAATAACCAAACCCGACGAGTGTTGATCGTACACTTTGATAATTGAAATGATTTTAAATAAGTTAATTGTAATTAAATACTGCCAGGATTAGTGTTGAATTGAACGGCAGACTTACTGCTTTGCTTAGTTTCTACCAGTCAACGTCATGTGACATAAACTGCAGTCAGTCAGTTTATGTATGTACGTTGCTGGTCCATGGTAACTGATGATCTATCCGGCTCGAAGATGTACAGGCGGGAAGAAGTCCCGTCTCTACAGTATATAAAAGGTTAAGATGGAAACTAACTCCCTAGTGGCGTAGATATCCCTTTGCCTAAGATACTAAGTCCCTAGAGCCCTAGCCCAGCCTAACAATAGATACGTATATATAATAAGGATGTTGAGGTAGGATAGCTGCACCCAGGTCGCCTAGGGTAGCAGCTTTAGGACGGTAGGTAGGTGGCGTGGACCCGCTGCCAGTCTGGCAGGTTCACCAGACTGATCATAGTGACGGCTAAAGGTGTCTTGGCCGCAGCGGAGGGAAATGAGAACCAACACGGACGGTTGATATCTAGTTTATTGTTGTACGATACATGTATTTATAATGATTTAATTGTATGTAAACATATAAAGGTTTAAGCTTGTGTGCCGCCGGTGTGAGTGCCGACGCTGCTTGCTGGGTCCATCGGTCAGCCGCTGCGATGTAGGTCGCTGACGCCGTGGTTCTCGCAATGTACGATGCTAGCTCGTACAAGCAGTTTGGAGCTCCTTTCGAATTGAAATAAAACTCTTCCGCATTCATGATTGTTTTTAACTCCAACTCAAAACTATTTGACTTGCGCGAGATTTGCGTCTGCGTGCACCGATTTGGCGCGGAGCGGAACATTACCTTTTTTTTTTAAAAAAAAAGCCACAGATTATGTCACAATATTATTGAAAATTCGTATACGAACTTTGAAATCTATTGGTTCCTAGCCCTCGAATTGTTTGTGTTACGTTCCATCGAATTAGTTCGACTGTGAAGGTCTGAGAATACACAAGCCGTGATTTCTTCGTCAAAAATTCAAGTGGTGAATTTTTTTAAGAGTGTGTACTTTTTCGATCATGCGAGAATCGGCCTCCAGGACCTATCATAAAAAATATTGATATTGTTAGTCAAACATGTCTTCAATGTATGTTTTCTCGAATAATCAAATAATATAAGGCTACCTCGTTTTATGTGATAATATTTTAACGGCAGATTAAGAAAAATAAATAAAACATATTTTGTACAAATAAATATATTTATACGCTAGTTTTCGAGAAAATCGCCTCTAAACATGTAGAAAAAAGAGTAATATAAAACACCCCGTGCCGCGTGTTGCTGAGCGGAGCTCTCGGTTTTTGTAGGTATTGTCATACGCGCCGCCCAACGCCGCGATGTTGCCTGCCTGCCTACACGTGTCGCGCTCGCGGCCGCTCCCCCGCCTCGCCGCGCGACGCGAGTCAGTCTGCCAAAAACATTCGCGTTTGTACGTCGTGTGCGCGCGCGACGCGGACCTGCGGTGCGTTTTCCGAAGCCTGGGCCGGGTGACCAGCATCACATAGTTTCCCGCCGCGCCTTGACCTGGTGCGGCACTTACTGCCAAACACCGCAGACGCTTGCTATGGCAGTTTCTGCACAACGAAGCCTTCCACCTTTATCACTTGAGGGTCCAAGAATTGCTGTTGGCGGGGATTACGCCTTTATCACTTGGACTTGGACCCTAGTTTTGCTGCTGGTGCGGACTATGCGACGAAGATCGAGCAGCTCGAGCTCGAGTCCTCCCGTTGACTACTGCGGGATTGCACGTTGTTGGGATAACGTGCATGCACAACACATGCAGTTATTCGCCACCAATTCCAACAAAGGTTCAGTGCATACGTGTGTGAATGAACAGTGAATGCCGTGATAGCCAGTAAAAAAAAAACCGGGCTCGTGATAGCTAGATTGTCTAGTGCTCGCATCAGTTTGCATAATAAGGTTAGGGGGCATCGCCTCAATTTGTAGTAACCTGTTTTACTGTAAATCTCGGACGTCATTGTTTTCAAATGTTAATCCTAGTTTTAATTTATTTTATTGTGAAATAAGACTTGTATCCACATATCTGTACAAAAACTGAGAAAGTGCGATAATTTAAAGTAAAAAATAATAAAAATGTACGTGTTCGCGTTTTATCTATACTAATATTATAAAGCTGAAGAGTTTGTTTGTTTGTTTGTTTGTTTGTTTGTTTGTTTGAACGCGCTAATCTCAAAAACTACTGGCCCGTTTTGAAAAAATATTTTTAGGTTGGATAGTCCATTTATCGAGGAAGGCTTTAGGCTATATAACATAAAGATACGACTCTTAAGACCACAGCAGTAATGAAAAATGTTGCGAAAACGGGAGAAAGATATTCCTTTTGAGAGCTTCCGCTGCATACGCTGCGGAAACCGCTTAAGTTACACAAAAATCATGTATGACAGGATTGTTCAGCATCAAGAGTTCTATTATAAAGTCCGCGACAGCATATGTCTATCTTTTATGGTTGACTTACTACAACCTTTTTTATGTTAATAAATTTGTAAAAAAATAATGCATTATTTTTAGAGGTGTATTATACACACAGGTATTAATTCTTATCAAAATAAATTCATTCATCATCACGAGCATTTCATTTAAAAACAAGTTGCCATTTATATCATTTGATTTCAATAAATATCTTAGGAGCTATCACAGTTTTAACATAACTCCGCACCAAAATAATGTTCGCAGCTTAAGTACAACGTGCGCTTGCGCTAATCCATACTAATATTATAAAGCTGAAGAGTTTGTTTGTTTGTTTGTTTGAACGCGCTAATCTCAAAAACTACTGGCCCGATTTAAAAAAAATATTTTTACGTTGGATAGTCCATTTATCGAGGAAGGCTTTAGGCTATAAAACATAAAGATACGACTCATAAGACCACAGCAGAAATGAAAAATGTTGCGAAAACGGGAGAAAGATATTCCTTTTGAGAGCTTCCATTTAAAACAAGTTGCCATTTATATCATTTGATTTCAAAAATATCTTAGGAGCTATCACAGTTTTAACATAACTCCGCACCAAAATAATGTTCGCAGCTTAAGTACAACGTGCGCTTGCGCTAATCTATACTAATATTATAAAGCTGAAGAGTTTGTTTGTTTGTTTGTTTGTTCGTTTGTTTGAACGCGCTAATCTCAGAAACTACTGGCCCGATTTGAAAAATTATTTTTATGTTGGATAGTCCATTTATCGAGGAAGGCTTTAAGCTATATAACATAAAGATACGACTCACAAGACCACAGCAGCAATGAAAAATGTTGCGAAAACGGGAGAAAGATATTCCTTTTGAGAGCTTCCGCTGCGTACGCTGCGGAAACCGCTAAAGTTACACAAAAATGATGTATGACAAGATTGTTCAACATTAAGAGTTCTATAATAAAGTCCGCAACAGCATAAGTCTATCTTTTATGGTAGACTTACTACAACCTTTTTTATGTTAATAAATTTTTAAAAAAATAATGCATCATTTTTAGAGGTGTATTATACACACAGGTATTTATTCTTATCAAAATAAATACATTCATCATCACGAGCATTTCATTAAGAACAAAGTTGCCCTTTATATCATTTGATTCCAATAAATATCTTAGGAGCTATCACAGTTTTAACATAACTCCGCACCAAAATAATTCGTGTCACCAAATGTTCGCAGCTTAAGTACAACGTGCGCTTGCGCTAATTATATTATAAAGCTGAAGAGTTTGTTGGTTTGAACGCGCTTATATCAGGAACTGCTAAACCGATTTGAAAAAATATTTCTATGTTAGATAGCTTATTTATTGAGAAAGGCTTTAGGATATAAAACATCACGCTGCAACGGGAGGGGAGGGAGCAAACTCAAAACGCGCGGACGAAGTCGCGGGGGACCGCTAGTATTATTATAAAGCTAAAGAGTTTGTTTGTTTGAACGCGCTTATCTCAGGAACTGCTGGACCGATTTGAAAAAATATTTCTGTGTTGGATAGCTTATTAATCGAGAAAGGCTTTAGGATATAAAACATGACGCTGCGACGGGAGGGGAGGGAGCAAACTCAAAACGCGCGGACGAAGTCGCTGGGGAGCGCTAGTGTGTTATGTTTATTCACGGTACGTAATAAACGAAATTTAAAACAAAACTGTGTTAAATTTACTCACGCTTTTTTAAGTGCATATCCATCTACTGAATCAAAAGAAATCAATAGGTACTCATTAGGTAGGTAGGTAGGTAACTACAACATCTGTTAAAGTTAGATTCGGTAAGATTGGATTTTAATTGGTATTCTTTTAAAAGTTCACTTTCACATAAGATTTGTCTTATTATTATTAAATAAACAGAGGTAACACAACACAATTAGGTAGTTTCAGTTTATCATTACCTACAACATCTGTTAAAGCTAGTTATAAATTTTAATAGTATTCTTTTTAAAGATAACTTTCACATAAGCTTTGTCTCCTTATTATCATGAAAATAATCAGAAGGAACACAACACAATTAGGTAGTTTTAGTTTATCATAGCTGCCCAGCTGTTCATGTTTAAGGCCTGCGAAAAACACATAGGTACCTGAGTTGAGTTTCTGTCTTAATTTATCATACATACCCAGCTGTTAGTGTTTTAGGCCTACGATTAATGAACTGAACACATACCTAGTTAGGTTGAGTTTCTGTTTCAGATAAACATACCTACCCAGCTGTTTTAGGCCTCAGATAAATGGACACATACCTTCCTAAGTTTTTGTCTTTGTTTTCATACCTAGCTGTTTTGTTTGTTTAGCGTTTATCTAACTGATCTGTCTGTTGATTTATTAGGCACTGATGTAGGACTAAATAAATAGGCGCGCAGTCACGGTAATATTATCTATCAGTATTGTAACTTCATACAAACGGACGACGCGCGAGCTATACCTACTCGCTCGGATGACGGCATGCGCTCGGCATGCTACAGTCGCGGACGTGCCGCAGTGACGACCGGACGGTGTGTTGGTATTTAATGTAACCGCGCGAATTTTTACTAGAAATAAGTGGAAATAAGTACAAGTAGCTATTTAATATGGCAAGTAGAATATATTGTGCTGTTTTTGGTTGCATGACCGGACGGTGTGTTGGTTTTTAATCAGTAACCGCACGAATTTTTACTACAAATAAGTAGAAATAAGTACAAGTAGCTATTTAATACGTCAAGTAGAATATATTGTGCTGTTTTTGTTGCTTTATATTAGAATGCGGTTTTTTTATACACTAAAATATAATAATAAAGCATTTCGTACATCTCAGTCAAGGCGCAAATATTTTTCGGTCGCAAATTTATAAGACCGATTTGTTATAATCAAACATAGATAAAAATAAACATGATTTTTTACTTAAATCTACAAATAAAAAAACAACTTGTATTTTTATTGAACACTTTCTGTTCAATTCACGAAATATTTTATGTTATCATATTAATATTTCATATTGTTTTTATTTATTTATCTATTAGTATCTGTATCCCCGTTTACCTAATAGATAAATAAATAAAAAGTAATAAATTTACAATCTAGAATAAAAACCCAAAGTAGGCAGATGCAATAAAATAAAACGCTGTAGGTGGGCGATAGCCCTATCGCATGCTAACGTACTGTGCTGTTGTAGGTACTTATTTCAAGGACACGGGCTAGTTACAATACTGATAGACATAATATTACCGTGGCGCAGTGGCGCCCCCTACCGCGGATCGGCACGCCGCATGAATGAGATAGGCATCTTCTGTCACGCTCTCGCCCACGCGTCTGTCTCGTTCTCGCTTAGCTAGTCCATCTTCCATCACGCTCAGGCCCATACGTCTGTCTAGTTTTTGCTCAAACTAGTACTTATGTAAGAGACGAAAGGCGATGTCGCGGAACAGGGTGTTCTTAAAAAATATTATTTTTTTGTTAGGAAAAATAAAAACGTAAACGGGCCAGTTTTCAAAAAAAATAATTATTGGGTCCTCTTTCTATGTTATTGTTTGATGCTCTGTTAAAATATTATCACTTAAAACGAGGTAACCTTATATATGTATGTGATTTAATAGGCGATTTTTTTAAAGCATCAATGCTTTTATAAAGCTATCTAACTGGATAAAATAATCAACCCTATTACGTCAACAAATCAACGTCAGGTAAGTAAACAATAATATTGTAAGAAAATCTCAAGAAAGTTTTGTTCTTAACACGTCATAAATATACTGTTTAGACGGATCCATTCCATACCTTGAGATAAAGTTTCGTCCTAGCTAATATTTTTGAACTGATACTTCTCTCCTCTTTTCTGTGCGGTCTTGGCGAACGAACGGGTTTGTGACTGATGGCGTGCCTGACGATCCGTCTTTAAATGAGCAATTTTTGCAAATTATAATAATCTTATCAGTACCGGGCCAACCCGGTTCCAACGCTCAAAACCGGTTCGAAAGATTTACTTCGAAATATCCGGGTAATTTATAACCCGGAATACATGCTCTAATCTACATTCCGTACCAATCCATGCATTAAATTGCACACTTGTTATTTGATTTTTATCATTTTACTACTGAGGTAGTCGCGAATTACAGTAAGGCCAAGCAGAACTATTCATACTCAGTTTTTTTAATGGTGATTTTTGAGTCATCAGATTAGTGAAGAATTTGCACAAATTATTTTTTTACGCAATATTTATATAATATAAGATATATCATCTTCATCGGTGAGTCGGACGTTACTGCTCGAGTATTTACTCTATTTAACATTAATTTCATATTGGAAATTTAATTTTGTTAATTATCAGAATCAATGAAAAGTTAGCCTTAAATATAGTATTTTCTTTAAATGTTGGGGTCCACGCATTGTCGGTGATTGCAGGAAACTACTTATTATTTTAAATTAATTACATAGGGCAACCATTGTTATTTACAGTACGATCTTGTGTTTTAATACCCTAATAGATTGAGCTATGTGAAAACAATATAAATCCTCAAATTTTTATAATTAAGACCTGCATTATAAATTTTGGTAAAAAAATACATTTAGGAATGCATATAAATAAGTTGCCGTACTTTCATTTCACACGGTGTCAATCCAAACACATTTGCTAGTATCTGGCTGGCAAAGTCGTTGAGCTCCTTTAACCATGTCTGCCATGCTGAAAAATGAGACACGTTAATTTTATCGTCCCATCTTATATTGCACCAAATGTATTCTAAAAGGATTCGTCCTTTAACCGTAATATGTAATAAAAAACCCGGTAGGTCAGAAATCGATATGACAACTATCAAAATCTCGCACTTGGTTGGCCCTTTCCAACCAGTCTTTAAGTCCTCAAAAACATTTTGGAAGCTCAACTTGAAGACAAAGATGTTTTCTTTGGGAAGCCACCGCACACTAAGTATTCTCTATACCACTTCTTCTATAGGTACAGTCACTGATAACTTTTACAGCTGACGTAGACTATCTATCAGCAGGATAGTTTTCAAACGTTTTCTATCTTGGGGCAAACTGTCGGGAAGGTCTGCATTGTCTGTCCGCTAGAGTAGTCCAGTTTCATATCTACCGTCGGGAAGCAGCTGCGTGATTTTTCTCGAGAGGAGTATCATTTTCAAATTTCGCGCCAAAAGCTTCTGTAGAGAAATATTTTTTATTTGGTCGTGTAGTTCCAAATGCCTACAAACACGTACCACACAACCACACCACGTGGTTGGGCGGCGTGTATTTTGCATTGAAAATGAATAAGACACGTACCACATTTTGCATTCGTTATAGTCTTCTTGTGTGATACCGACGATATTGAAACGACATCGCAACCACAACGCAACTATCAGTGAAATCGAGAACTAGTGGCCGAGAACGAACCGAGAACCACATCGACATTTTCAGAAACACAACGCAACTTCAAAATGCTGCTGCGACTCCATTCACGCGTACCACTGCTTGACCACATTTTGACGCTGCGATGTGGTGTGGTTGTGGTACGTGTGGGAAGGCCTGAAGCAGTCACAGCCTTGCATTACTGAGACGTTATTTGGAATTGCAAAAAGTCCCATATTTCCGTGTTACACCTTAAGTAATTTTGTCACGGAAATCATCATGACCTGAACCATGAATATTTTTTCTAGTCACGATCAATGTAGTCTTGTCTTATGAGTAGATCAAGATGGTTATCTTGGCACGATAGTCGCGGTCCTAATCATAATACTTGCGGTTGGGTATCTTCAAGATGATTTACTGCCGGTCATAAAAAGTCATTTATTTATGCAAATAAGCCCATTGAGGACACTTTTACACGTCCCAATATAAACCCTACCGCATCTTCAGGACAATTTTGGGCTAGTGTTGAGAAGAAGCTGCGCAACAAACTCAGTCACTATTGTCAATGCCTCTTTTCAAAAGGTTTACAATGTTTATAGTATTCATGCAAATCCATTCATTATTATCTTTTAAATATTCATCTACTTTATAACTTCTACTAAGTCTTCTACTAATACCCTTTGGTCATTAGGGTTTCTTTAATGACAGTTATAAATTTTTTGACCGGTAAGTTTACAATGTGTTCTAGTAGTTGTAACCTTTCGAAGCCTAAATTGTGGAATAGCAAGCTTATTCTTGTTCCTAATATTATAATTGTGTGTATCACTTTTTTTTTCGTGAATGAATGTAATTTTTTGCGTACATACATTAAATTTTCATAAATATACTGAAAGGCTACAGTTAATATTCTAATTTTTTAAACACCTCTCGTAGGGAATCTTGAGTTATTAGATTATAAATAGCTCGAACGGCTCTTATTTCTAATACTAAAATTGATTCTGTGTTAGCAGCCGAGCCTCACAGTAAAATGCCGTAGGACATCAAGCTATGGACATAACTAAAATAAACAGACCTAGTTGTTTCTATATCAGTCAAACTTCTAAATTTTTTTACAGCAAAAGCAACTGAGTTTAGTTTTCCTGACATGGCCTCTATTTGAGGACCCCATTGTAGTTTGGAGTCTAAAGTGATTCCCAAGAATGTTGTGGAGTCGATAATATCAAGCGATTTGTCTTTTATTTAACCTGACTTGATGCCTGTCGGACATTAGGCATCGTAAACTTTACACGTTTAGTTTTAATTCCATTAAGAAGGAGATTGTTAACTGCAAACCAATGTAATACTTGTGAAAGAGTATATAATAACATCGTCAAAATTTTCTTCACCTTTTGGGATTTAAAATATAAGTGAAGTGTTATAGGTTAGGTTTAAAGATATTTATTCCCATAAAAGACAATCTACAATCACTTACATGAGAACAACACTTGCTTATAAAATTACATTTGTTTCGTCCGAGTTTAACCTGATAGGTTAGTTATAGACAAATAAGAAAACAGTAAAATCAATTATCAATCAGCAAAATATTATCAGCAAACAATACTATATCACAAAGATTCCCTACAAAATACGGGAGGTCATATATATATATATATATATATATATATATATATATATATATATATATGTAATTGGTCCCAATATAGATCCCTGGGGCACACCCATTGTTAGAGGCACTCCAGAAGACTCAATTCCGTTTACAGATACTTTTTGCGTTCTGCCTGATAGATAAGAATGAAGTAAGTTTAATGAGTTTAATAATGCCCCATTATGACGTATTTTGAAGTGAAAACTTCTTTAGCGGCGTTGAGCACTTTTGTGGGATGGGGGAAAAATGTGAAACTCGCGTCAGGACACGTGACCTGATCGAAAAACCGTAAGACGGTTGGCGAAATTATGGATGTAAGTTGATTTTTCTGAGAGATAAACTTTTTAATGTAATTTAATATAATATAAATTGTAATGTTTGTGTACGATAGCGCAATAAATAAATATTGTATTCTTTAAAAATATTATAATAATAATAATAAAATAATAAAAAATAAAATCATTTATTTCAGAGTTATTATCTCCATAAGGGTTAGTAACAATGACACTTATTAGCTATGTTAGTAGATATACAGGCTCAAACAGTCAGTTGTTTCGAAGACGACCCGAGCTGCCTAAAAAAACCTGTAGCTCGGAGTGCCTCCCAAACAAGGCTGCATCTATCCTACTTGCTATCATCTTCAGGATCTTGTTACTGCTCTCCATCACTCTGTGCACTATGGACAGCGTCTTCTTGCGCATGATTGCGAAAAAGTCATCTACCGCAGCGACTGCAAACATATTAGATGCGCTGCAGAAACGCGGAAGCCGCAACAAGACCCTGAAGATGTTATTATATTGAACACGCAAGGCACTATACGATCTCAGCGTGAAGTTGGACCACAATCCACAGGTGTAGAAACTCTGGCAATATGCTCTAAAGAGCGTGAGTTTAACATCAGTAGTACACCGTTTGAACCTGTGTGCCAACATGTTGCCTCTGACCGACAGTGCCCTGCGCTCTCTCTCAATATCCTCCTCATCCCTCAGGCTCTCAGTCACAATATGGCCAAGATACCTAAACTGTGCGACACGTCTCAGAGGCATTCCATTCAAGTGAACTGAAGGTACACTTGCTGGTTCTTTTAATTTACCTTTGAACAGTAGGAACTCACTTTTTTTTTCATTGTATCTCAGACCATGTCCCACTGCATAGGCCTCACACCGGCCAAGCAGAGTCCTTAGGCCACTTATCGAGGGGCTGAGCAACACCATGTCATCAGCGTAGCTGATGTTATTCATACATATATTGTCAATACGGCAACCGACCCGTGTGTTGCTCAGCTCCTCGATTAGGCCATTTACGTACAAATTAAACAACCTTGGTGATGTCAGGCCCCCCTGTCTCACGCCACAATTTAAGACATATTCGTCAGACTGAACATTTGCCCATTTTACCACATTTCTTTGACCAGCATACCAGAAAGACAATATATTCACTACCTCCGGTGATATGCCTGCTTCTCTCATTTTTTTCCACAGCTTGTCATATGATACAAGGTCAAATGCTTTTGACAGGTCTAGAAAACAGGCATATACCGGAGTATCCCTCCTGACATAGTAGTCAACAGTATATTTAAGGGATAAAATAGCACTCTCAGTTGACATACCCGTCCTAAAACCGAATTGAGAATCATGCAGCTGAATACGGTCACTGAGATAAACATCCAATATTCTATCCAAAACTTTAGCAGTAACCGTTGCCAGTGAAATTGGTCTATAATTGGATTTGTCAGAAATGTCACCTGCACGGTTCTTCACAAGAGGAATCACTACAGTCTTTATCAGATCAGGTGGTAAGTACGAGTGTCTAATGCAAAATGTATATAGTAAAGCCAATACTCTACCAATATGTGGCCCTGCATGTCTAAAGTGCTCAATGCTGAGTCCGTCATGGCCTGGAGACTTGCCTCTTTTCATTGTATTGATTGCCAACCTCACCTCTTTGGCAGTAATTCCCACAGGTTGATCCACATGACACGACTCAGCACCCAACACCCCCAACACTGACAAGGGTGATTTAACCTGAAAAAGATCTTTGAACAAATTTGCAATACTCTTTGGATCACTAGTGCCCTCCACCGTAGTGGGTAACTCAATATGACCATCAAGCTTTTTAGTGCTTTTCCAAAATTTATCAAATTGCTTAGCTGAGTGTTGTGATGCAAGCTTATTCATTTTTATTTGGTCCTGATTTTGTTGACAATACCTAAGCTTTGATTTAAATATTTTACGACTCAAGCACATATTTTCAAATAGAGGTCCACTAACAGGTTTTCCATAGAGGACATACATCTGATAATCAAAACGTGCCTGCCTGTGTGCTGCAGCCACATATTTGTTCCACCCCATGACACATCTATGTTTATTATTCGTAAATACATGAGAACAAGTACTGCCTGAAGCTTGTCTAAGAATAGAAACAATACCATTGTAAAACTCATCAATTACCTTTCTGTGACTAATGTCATTACACATTTTATCTGCACATTTTTGAAATTCTTTTGGAAAATCTACACATTTCAATAGCTTATTACAGAATTGGGTATATTTCTGAACCTCCTCTGTACTCCTCTCTCCCCATCTAACATTATTTGTTTGCTTGTAAGTTACAGTTGGTTTATGGTTAATAAATCCAAAATTACATTCTATCATCAAAGGGTAGTGGTCGGACCAATATATACCATAAAGTATTTCTACATTCACTACAGTTGCCCAAGCACTCTGACTAGTAATACAGTGGTCTAACCATCTTTTACTACCTGAGGCTCCACAAACAAATGTGTGAGTATCTTGAACGGCAAAAAGTTTTAGCTTATCTGCACAGACCCATTCTCTATCAGAACACAGGCTCACAAGTTCACTATCAAAAAGAGTTCCAGGGTGAGCATTGTAGTCGCCCAGTATGTAAACATGGTCAATACTACATTCCTCATTATATTATTATTATTATTATTATTATCATTATTATCATTATTATTATTATTATTATTATTATTATTATTATTATTATTATTATTATTATTATTGTATTCTATCACAAAAATGATAGTACTTTTATATTGATAATAACTATTCCAAAAAATCAAAAATGCACAACGTTGAAATTCAAGTTTTCACTTCTGCTGGCACTCCCGGAGTGCTTCCACAGTTTTTTTTTTCAGCAATGTTTCATGGTCCACACAATTAAACGCTTCGGATAGATCACAGAAAATTCCTAAAGCATCATGCCTATCATCATAGGCATCAAAATAGAGTCCGACCGAAACTGGTTTTCCGGCCGAAACCGAAACCGAATATTTGGCCGTGACTTCAGTTTCGGCCGAAACCGAAACCGAAATTCACGTAGTCAAGTATAAAATTCCTTAAAATACTGAAATTTGGTGCATTTTACCCATTATACTGCATTCATTAGGACATGAAATGGACATGTATTCAGTTCCATCAAAACATAACCTCTTAAGAATGTTTGCGTCGGCAATAAAGCGCTGACTAAGTTTTGTTGTTACTACAGAGTACATTAATAGTTGGTACAGAGCTATCCGAACGCCGCACGACCATTCCCGAACAGGGCCGTCAGCGTCCGCTAAAGCGTTGCCGCGAGAAACGAAGTTAGGCGAGCGTGCACGACAACTTCCGAAATCAGTTTCGCTTTCGGCAAAAGTTTCGGCCAATTTTGGCCGAAACCGAAACTGTCGCCGAAACTTGATTTTTGGCCGAAATTCGGCCGAAACCGAAACCGAAACCGAACTTTCGGTCGGACATTGTCAAAAACACATGTTAAAAGAGCAACTCCTGCATCCGTAGTGCTTCTACCTTACCTAAACCGAATTGTTTATTATGTAATAACTTATTTGATGAAAAGTGTGCTAAAATTTGGTTAAATATAATCTTTTCATATATTTTACTCAAGGCTGGCAGAATTGATTTTGGCCTGAAGGTTTGAGGGGTCGCTTTTGTCACCTGATTTGAAAAGCGGTATTATTTTACTAATCTTCATTAAACTAGGAAATTGGGCGTCATCAATACACTTATTAAGAATTATTGCTAGTTGAGGAGCTATTGTGTCGATATTTGATTTTATAATATGCACGGACCACAGATCCTCAGTTTTTTTTCATATTCAACTCGAGAAATGTTTTTATACTTCAGGTCCTACATGCCTGAAGTGAAATTGAGAATTACATTCGTTGACATTAAGTTTTAGAATAGGTGGGGGCAAGAGCTCACGCGTAGTGGTGAATCCCACTAATTCACATAAGTTAGCTTTCTTCAGCTCTGTGAGAACTGGTGCGATTACAATTGATGGTTCGGTTGGCCACGTTTCAGATTGAGTGAGTAAAAATGGCGGGTCAACAAACCACCTCGACGACAAATCGATTTGTCGAACCCTCGTCGCGTCATCCGCAAAATTTAAGTCTGTTGGGACCCACCGCCAATCGCTGACGTTTGTGTTCTCAATGATTTCACCAACGCGATGGGCCTCAAAAGACCGAAATAAGCGAGCGTCGGCTTGAATCCAACTTAGTACCGTCGTCGAGTCACTCCAGTAAAATACCCGTGCTGGTTTATTTTTGTGACTTTCCATAATCGAGAGGGCAAAACGGGCTGCCTGAAGCTCCAACCGTGTAATAGAAACCGGTTTTAGTGGTGTGACTAGAGACTTACTTCCAATGAGTACGCTTGATGCTATCATCTGACAGAGTAATAACACCTAAAAGCGGCTGTAGTAGATCAGGCCCCGGCAGCAACAAATAATTTAAACTGACTCCGTGAGTTTTCGCAGCCGCGTCATGCACCACACGAAGCTTCTTTTTGTGAGGGTGGTACACGCCAAAGTGTGGAAGGTACCAGCGAAGAGAAGTTTCGGAAACTATGCCTTTAGTATTATCGTTGGTGTGGTACGTGTCAACGGCACATTCTTCTGCGTAACCTTTTTTGATCATCTCAGACATGTTAATATTGTACGACTCCGCGAAAGCACTATCCTTAGCCATTCGCTTTTCTTACCCAATAAGATGTGACTTTGCCTGGTAGTAACTATCCGGAACGGTAGTGCTTTTTGGCACCATGGTAGACCTACCATAAACCTAGATGAAGGCAGGCGTTCGGTTGTGTTGTCGATTATATTAACAGCACGTTGATCTTTAGAATTATAAATTTTGTGTTTACTAATGCTAATCGAATCAAATTTATATTATTTTATTCAAATTTATATTTTGGTTTTGATATGAAATTCAAAAACATCGACTGGTTCGTTTTAAAAATAAGGGGTGGTACACACAGTGTAATTTACAAAGGTCATCGGAATAGTTCGCCTACCTAAAGAACCATATAAAGTCTAACCTAAAGCAGTGCGACACGCAACTGGTTCGGAGCGTCGGCCCTTCCGGAGCTCGCGAGTGATTGACAAGTGCCAGTGCTCTACACCAAAAAGTATAGTTGGTACCGCATCAGTTTACGTGAGCATGTCCGATAAATCAGCGAAATGATTGTATTTTGCAATATCAGAATTATCTATGGTTTGCTTATGCAATGTCAAAGAATCGATAGTTCGAGCGCTTTGAATTTGATATGACTCATTTGTGTACCTGCCTTTAATATAGAAAGTGACGTACGAAATATTTGTGTTTTTGTTTATTCCACCTATTGCGTTAATTTTAATTGTATCAGATGGACCCGTAGTACCGATCTTGTTGGCTACCATAGAATATAAAGTGTGGCGGTGCTGCCGTCATCTAAGAGTGCGTACGTATCGTAAAAACCAGCAGGGCCGGTGACGGTTACGGGTACAACTTTCAGCAAAGTGGTACATAAACCAGCTGTAGTATGTGAAGTTGACAAACCTACAATTTCTTCAATGTGCGGTTGTGACGCTAATGAAAGTACTGGTGGTGAAGACGAGCCGTGCAGAAGTGCGTGGTGCCGCCGAGTGCAGCCGTCAACGCCGCATGCTGCTGCTTTACAACTGTTCCATGTGTGAACGTTGCCCTTAAGGCACCTATAGAAAATCTTTTTACTACGCAACCAACACCATCTATCCTCAATAGACAGAGACTCAAAACCGTGACGTTGGGTAAAAAAATAAAGTATTCAATACATGAATACAGTTATTTTCTTGCGTCGTGTGGTTTTTTGAAAATTGTATGGCACTAAAGACTATTTTATGTACGTCTAAATTCAACAATATTTCGTAATTTTTGATAAGTATTTTTTTATTAAGGTTTTACTATTTCCTGGCATAATTACTAATATAGAATTTGAATTTAAATTACACAGTCTGGCCATAAATACTGTTACAATTAAAAATAAGAAAGATATTACATCGTGTTTTCTAATTTTGGCGCCAATACATTTTATAATATTTTGCGATATTAAAATGTAGTGGGGTGATAAAGAGAACCTAATCGCTGTGATTGTATTATAAAAAGTTGGTATGGAGAAAAATACAATTTTTAAAACTCTCCACAAGCTTGGTATTAGACAAATGTTTGTGTACCGGGCTATCAATAGGTACAATGAGACCTCCTCTGTTTGTGACAGAAAAAGATCTGGCCGTCCACGTAGTGTTCGTACGAAAAAGGTGGTCCAAGCAGTAAGGAAAAGAATTCGCAGAAATCCTGGCAGAAAGCAAAAGATTTTATCTCGGGATATGAAGATAGCACCCAAAACCATATCGCGTATTTTAAAAGATGACTTAGGACTTGCAGCCCATAAGAGACGCACTGGTCATTTTTTGACTGATAATTTAAAAATAATAGGGTAGAAAATCGAAAAACCTACTGATGCGGCACGCAAAGGGAGGTCACAGAAAAATTTTGTTTACGGATGAGAAAATCTTTACAATTGGGCAACATTTTAACACACAAAATGATCGTATTTATGCTCAAACCTCTAAGGAAGCTTCCCAATTAGTCGGCAGAGTGCAACGTGGGCATTACCCAACTTCAGTGATGGTTTGGTGGGGTGTTAGCAATGAAATCAAAACATCGGCACAAGTGTATCAAGATACCATTTTTGAGAAGGTAGTTAAGCCCTTAACAACACCATGTTCAATTACCAAGCACGGTCTTTCCAACAAAACTCGGCGCCGGGTCATAAAGCTCGGTACACGCAGTCTTGGTTAGAAGCGAACGTTTCGGACTTCGTCAGAGCTTAAGACTGGCCGTCGTCTAGTCCCGATCTTAATCCGCTGGATTATGATTTATGGTCAGTTTTAGAGAGTACGGATTGCTCCAAACGCCATGATAATTTGGAGTCTCTAAAACAATCCATACGATTGGCAGTAAAGAATTTTCCAATGGGAAGAGTGCGTGCTTCTATTGATAACTGGCCTCAACGTATAAGGTCTGTATTGCAGCCAATGGAGACCACTTCGAATAAGCTTTTTATATTTTAAATTGTTTTATATTTATGTATTAAACTAATACACTTTAAAAGTAATAAATATTATTGGCATTATTTTTTCTTTGTTACAATATTTATGGCAAGACTAGGTACAATTTATTATATCGCACCTTCGGTGGAACAAGGGCAGAAATTGCCCATTTGCAATTTTACAGGAAAATATCAGTGTGACGAATGTGAGGCACACATTTTTGTATGCCTCACATTTGTCACACTGATCTTTACGGGGTACAAACAGACCAAGATTAAAATCCGTATTAAAAATTCGATGATAGGTATCATAATGAGCATATTCCTTGCCATCTTCTTCCCGCATCTTTCGATAATCACTATGAAGCTCCGCTATAGTTAAACTCCCTTCTATATACTCCCTTGTTGTATTTGCTCGTAAGTAGTGACTTTCTGTTCTAGGGATCGAGTTTATATGGTCATGAACCGATTTCACGATTTCATTACTAAGCTTATTTTGTTTACCGTTTTTATTATCGACAGGACTCACAATATACAATGCTTGATCTGATATTTTATCAATTACATTTCGTAAAGTTTTTTCACCAATACTCAATGTATTCAGCAAAAAAATCTAACAAACTCTGACTTGTTTACCATTTATCATAAAGTAATAGGTTGAGTTGGGTTTACTAGGCGGTTTAAAGTTGTTTGCTGTGATCTTGATCCTTCGGTAGACGGGATTATGCTTTTTAACGCAGGTTGCCAGAAAATCTCTTTGCCTTTGATGTGTTCCCAGTTCCCAGTAGGCTTTAAAAACGTCATTCCTCATTTCAGAAGTAAATTTAGTAGAACTTGAAAGTCGGCACTAGTCTTTGCAAGGAGGCAGTATTGATTGTTTAAGATACAGTTTTCCTCATCTTAAAGTGTACTCTAGGCCACTATTTCGCAAACGCTTTGACAGAGCTTGTTTCCACAGGTATGAATTTTTTTTTGCGTTTCCTAGACTGTCTTTTATTAGATTCTGCTTCAGAATAATTGACTTCGTTTATGCTCGAAGTAGACTCGGGTTTATTGTCAGCTTCACTATTTTTAACCGACTTCAAAAAAGGAGGAGGTTATCAATTCGACTGTATGGTTTTTTTTTATCATTTTTTTTTGTATGTATGTTACCTCTTATCTCAGTCGTTTGTCGACCGAACCGAAAAAATTTTTCACCTAATTAGAGGGTATACTTTCTAGTTGGTCTCATTTTTTCCATTTTGGGATCTGATGATGGGATCTTGGTGTATTTGAGGGAAACCCTCAAATTTTAAAGGCACGTATAGTGTTTCTTTACTAGAATCTTAATGTTGACGTGTTGTTACGTCTGACAGTCAACATTTTGTGGTGCTGAGCTGATGGTGGAACTCCTTAACGCCTAGGAGTTCAGTAATTATAATGACGAAACTTATGATAGGTAATTTCTAGCTTCGTAAAAAATATAATCATAAGGTGCAACTCCCCCCCCCCCTTTTATGTAATCACTAAAAATAAAGAAATAAAATAAACTTTAAAAAAAAGTAAAAACCGACTTCAAAACCAAAATGCACTAAAAAGTCTTAAATAAACTCTTCACCATTGAAAGGAAAGGAATCCGTTTTAGGCAAACAATTTCTTTTTGGAGTCGGTGCCATCACTTTGACCATCAAGCATCAACTATCACAGCACCGACTCCAAAAAGAAATTGTTTGCCTAAAACGGATTCCTTTCCTTTCAATGGTGAAGAGTTTATTTAAGACTTTTTAGTGCATTTTGGTTTTGAAGTCGGTTTTTACTTTTTTTTAAAGTTTATTTTATCCATGTTACTATTGGCCATAGCAGTGTCGTTATCATTACTAACACACAGAAGATTAAGAGACTTAGAAGAGCTGTTAGCTTAACTTGATGAGCTGCTGTCTGAACTAGATGAGCTATGAGCTACTGCCGGAACTAGAAGAGTTTGAAGAACTAGTCGAGTTATTTCGTTGAGAAGATTTCGTTTTAATTACTGGACGACGTTTGTCACGGCGCGGAAGCTTATATTCTGACCCTTCAGATCAGAATATGATATAAATCTCCATCATTTGAGGAGTGAAAACTATTCATAATACCTAAAACAGTTATAGAAAACATATTGGTAAGTTTTTTTTTATTATGGCACATTTTATTACAATATATCTGTGGCATATATTTAAGAAGTATTTTCTCTTTCCACTGTATTTTTTTATTACTTCATGATTGTGAATTTCCGTGGCTAAAATAATTAAATTTGAATTACAGTTTATAAATTAAAATTGATAAGCGCAAACTTATTTGATATATACTATTTGATTTCATTACCTGAGGTTACTTGTATCTCAAGACATTCCGAAAGTGTGTTTTGAATTAACCTGGTTTTCTACATCTAAGAGCTGATTTTTCAATACTCAAGAAATATTCGTCGAACAAAATACAATATGGCTAATTAGAATACGTCACCTAATAGTCAGGATTTATAGGTACCTGTCATTTTTTTTAAATCTGTCGCTTTATAATTTATCAGTCTGATAAGTTTTACCTGACCAATGAAAAATCGGCCCTAAAACTAATAATCATCATTAATTGAAGAACAATCATAGAATAGGTGTATTTTTGTATGAAAACTGAACAAAAATAATTTTCCTAACGTTGCATTAATGGTAGGTGTTTCTATTGTTTCTATCATATTTAACTTCTCCGATTTAGGAATCTGATTTTCGAAATTGTATTCTATCCATGCCTCAACCATTGTCCTAGCTAAAGAACAAAAAAATAAACCGTATTGTATTAACAGCCATAGATACACTTTAAATTACTTCGACAAGTTAAGAAAATATTCATACCTATTGGTAAGTTTTTGCTTAAAGTAGTTACTGCTTTTTGGCACTCATTTTCTTCAACAAAAGTACTTTTTGAGTCACCATTTAGTTGGTGCTCATCTATCACACTGTACTACTGTTAACGACAGCCACAAGACCAAAAGAAGTTTCATATGATTTCATTAAGCTTTGATATTGTCGTTTATTTACTAATTTTCTACTAGACTTAAAGAAAGAGAAAAATTTATAAGTAAGAACGAATACGAAAATTGTTAAGAAAAATTAAATAGGATAGCAATATATGTAAGAAAGAAATGAACATAGTAGTGCCGTGTGCAAATTTCGTGCTCAATAATTAGAGATAATAATGGATCGCTTTAGTCGCTAATTGAACGCAGAAAATCATACAAGAATAGAGCCGAATTTGTATGCAGTACGTTCATTCCTTCCAGCTACATACTATACTATACAGCTACTAGTGAAAAGTGAAGTACCAGTAATTACCAGTGAATTGTGAAAATAGTAAAAGTATTAATAAATTAATGTGTGTCAGTATAAGTGCAGTGTTTTACTGGGGAACAGTCAGTGCCTAGTGTTAAATTTAAATTACAGTCCACTCGCTCTCTGGGCTTGACGACTGTACTCTCTCCATAGTGTAACACCAACAACTACTATCATTATATTTTTTTTCCTTCGCGATGCCATTCTTATCTGAAATACACACAATTTTTTGTAACGTTTTAATACTGACTATTGACACAAAAACTAATATAAAACCGTGTGTATTAATTATGCGTGGACAAATACATAAACTGATGATTTTTGTATTATTTATTTTGTTCAGTCGACCAAGTTTCATACGTAAATATTCACGCAATCTCAATTATATTATATTATACATACGTGTTGAATTGATAACCTCCTTTATTTTTGAAGTCGATTTTAAATTATCTGATGATATGAACAATACACCAAAAAATATCACTATTACAGCTTACAAAATAATCAATCACCTATTATTTGGAATGAGAAAAACATAATTTAAAATAAGGCTACCAAGATTAAAATTTCAATTGGAATGTCATAGTCGCAATCGTTTTAAAGACTACGAATTTATACACATATTGGACTGACAAAGACACATTCGTTTTAAGGACTGCGAAATTATAAAAGTTATGGACTGAAAAGGTCACAACTTGCTTGAACGACTTTGTCGCTCCAAATATGTAATCATGAATTAGGCACAAGTATACTTACTGTGTCTTTGTCGCTCCAGAAAAAAAAACAACAATGCCCTTTGTTGTTTTTTACCTTAATGACCTTAGCGCTCCAGTTTACGTCTGCTTCACTCACCGCGGACAGCGCAACTGACGTAGTCATTGTTCCGACGGAAGAAAGGCTATTTTTAAAGCAGTTTGACATACTTAAGTCATTTTTGAACTTTTGGTAATTTCTGCCCTTGTTCCTGCGGTGGAACAAGGGCAGAAATTACCGATACGAGGGTCAAACTGAAAGTTCTTAGAAAATCAAAAACTGATTACATTAGCCAGTTATTAGTTTTATTATATCTTTTCAAAATATTGTCCATTGACGTCAATACACCGCTGCATGCGATGGAACCACTGGGAAAAGCACTTTGCCCACTCGTCCTTCGGGGTCTCTTCAATGGCATCGCGATACGCAGCCACCGCTTCTTCAGCATTCATAAACCGCTTTCCTTTAAGTTTTTCTTTAATTTTTGGAAATAAATAAAAATCACAAGGCGCGAGGTCGGGGCTATACGGCGGGTGACCCAGTAATTCAACGTTTGATGTCGCCAAATAGTCGATCGTTCGCTTGGCGGTGTGCGACGAGGCGTTGTCGTGGTGAAGGAGGATCCTACTGCGAGGTCGTTTCTCTCGAACTTTTTCCAAGACAAGTGGCAAACAATTGGTAGTGTACCATTCTGCAGAAACTGTTTTTTGATCCTCTAACACAATTGTTGCGAAATGACCTATCCTTCCAAAGAACGAGGCCACCATTTTTTTTCCCGCACTTCGATCTCTCTTCACTTTAGTTGGCAACTCCTCGAAAGGAAACACCCACTGAGCAGATTGTCTTTTGGTTTCAGGATCATAACAGTAAATCCAGCTTTCGTCACCTGTTAGTATGTCGAACACAGCATTTGAGTCACCTCCGTTAAATCTTTCAATCATTTTACGGCACCAATCCACACGATGGAGTTTTTGAGCCTTAGTCAAATTATGAGGTATCCACCGGGCGCAAAGCTTCCTGACCGCTAAATGTTCGTGGAGGATTTTGTGCACTTGACTCATACCGATGCCTAAGCTTGTCCGAATCTGCTGATAGGTCACTCTTTTGTCAGTCTCTATCATACGCCGCACAACACAGATGTTATTTTCAGTCGTCGCCGTAGAAGGCCGTCCCTCACGTACATCATCAGTGAGATTAGTGCGACCACGTTTAAACTCATTAAACCAGTTGTAAACAGTCGCACGAGATGGGGCTTCATCGTGAAAGGCCAATCGTAGTCTATCATAACTTTCTTGTTGACTTAAATGACATCGAAAGTCATAAAAAATCATTGCACGAAAATTTTCTCGTGTTAAATTCATGTTGACGTGACACAGACAATTTTCAATTTGCCGCCAAATCGTAAAACAAATGACAAATGAATGAAATATATACTCAGTAATATTGGCAAAGAGTTCTATTTTCAAATTTTAGAATATTTTTTTTATTATATTGTTTATAAGTGGCCAGTTCTAAGAACTTTCAGTTTGACCCTCGTATAATTAACTATATGATCCAAAGATGCATCTGGCATACAATTGTTAATAACATTACAGTTAAGGTTTTTATTTAGTAAGTAACCATAACTACTCCTATTTTGTCTAAAAAAACAAAAACGTCTCTACATTCATTTATGTTACTATTTGGTGTATTTGGAACATTTTTCAGATGTACTAAAGCTTTTTTAACCGACTTCAAAAAAGGAGGAGGTTATCAATTCGACTGTATGTTTTTTTTTTATCATTATTTTTTTTTGTATGTATGTTACCTCATATCTCAGTCGTTTGTCGACCGAATCGAAAAATTTTTTCACCTACTTAGAGGGTATACCTTCTAGTTGGTCCCATTTTTTCCATTTTGGGATCTGATGATGGGATCTTGGTGTATTCGAAGGAAACCCTCAATTTTTAAAGGCACGTATAGTGTTTCTTTACTAGAATCTTAATGTTGACGTGTTGTTACGTCTGATAGTCAACATTTTGTGGGGCCGAGCTGATGGTGGAACTCCTTAACGCCTAGGAGTTCAGTAATTATAATGACGAAACTTATGATAGGTAATTTCTAGCTTCGTAAAAAATAGAATCATAAGGTGCAACTCCCCCCCCCCCTCTTATGTAATCACTAAAAATAAAGAAATAAAATAAACTTTAAAAAAAAGTAAAAACCGACTTCAAAACCAAAATGCACTAAAAAGTCTTAAATAAACTCTTCACCATAGAAAGGAAAGGAATCCGTTTTAGGCAAACAATTTGTTTTTGGAGTCGGTGCCATCACTTTGACCATCAAGCATCAACTATCACAGCACCGACTCCAAAAAGAAATTGTTTGCCTAAAACGGATTCCTTTCCTTTCTATGGTGAAGAGTTTATTTAAGACTTTTCGACGAAAATCAGACATATACAATTATAAAAAAACATAGACAATTAGACAGCTTGGAAGCTGTCTAATTGTACGAATCGAATCATGCGGCTAACGCCATACACCCTTACTTACTATACAGTCCACGATGTTCTAAAGCTATTGATGTCACAAAAAACAGTGTCCAATAAATCTTCATACTAAACGCACGTCTTCCGCATTCAAAAATCCCACATCATACACTCGATCTTATCGCCCGAACATATGGTTCTTCGAGCCGGATAACTACGCGTGCATCGGACAGCAGGCCGACCCGCCGAGAACAATTGGAATGCGATAACAACCTACGGCTACCAGGCTTTTATGCTAGTTTAAAGTGATTTGTTAATTACGGATAAAAACTTTGAATACGAGTGTATGAATATCAGTGTTAGCAATACGAACTGAGTTTTTTGCGTTTATGGACTTAAATAATGTGGAGTGATCGAGTTTTTCTTACGAACTGTGAACTTTAATGTGCATTTTTCATCGAGTTATTATTACGAGAACTGAGTTGAGATACTTATCTAATTTTCATCATTTCTATTATCGACGTATTGCTGCTGGGATTAATAACACGAGTTACCTACCATGGAACAAGACGATGATAATGAGTTGAACGTGCTTTTTGCATTGCATGACGAGTATTTAAATAGTTTGGCGAAAGCGGAAAAGAATTATAGAAAAACACCAAAAGAGAGAATTAAACGACCCTATTTGGAAACGAGGTTAGAATTACTAGAAGCCTTGTACTGTAGTTTTAAAAAAGGGCACAAGGCAATCATCGCAGAAACTTTGACAAAACAGGAGTACCCATACTTTATTGAGGATAAATATGATTGTTTTGAATAAAGTTACATTCACTACAAGTCATCAATACTAGAAGCTTTGCAACCATTACTTCCAACGACGCCGCAAGTACGTCACATTCGGTACCGCCACCCGTTGTTACGCATGAAAATAAAAATTGTGATGTACGACTACCCCAAATTACATTGCCGACATTTAGCGGAAAGTACGAAGAGTGGCCGACCTTTTATGATATGTTTTCGTCATTAATCCACAGTAACAAACAAGTTACGCCAGTCCAACAGCTACATTACTTAAAGAGTAACTTATATGGTGAGGCACAAAACCTACTGCGTAACTTTTCGACTACGGACGCAAACTACGAGGAAGCTTGGAAACAGTTGGTACGACGGTATGACAATAAAAGGTACAATTGTAATGCTGTATTGAGAAATCTATTTTCACTGAAAAAATTGCAAACTGAATCGGCTACTGCAATCAAGCAATTGCTAGACACTACTTCTACATGTTTGAAGTCGTTAGATAATATAGGCATAAGCACGAGTAAATGGGATGCAATCATAGTGTTTTTAGTAGTTTCAAAGCTAGACCCTGAATCGATTAAGCAGTGGGAACACAATCTTAATTCCCTGAATAATGATGAGTTACCGACCTGGGAACAATTGCAAGATTATTTAGAAAGTAGATTCAGATCTTTAGAGATGATCGACACTAATGTGATGCGCACGGCACAGCCGTATAAACCTGTATCGAAACCTAAAACGTTTCATCAATTGATGAAAAGCCTAGAAGTAACGAAGTGAAATGTGCAATGTGTCATGTAAACCACTTTATTTATCAATGCAAAGAGTATGGCCTATTAACACCTCATGAACGACAAGATTTCGTAAAAACAATAAATTATGTTTTAACTGCCTATCGCCTACACACTCCGTGATGAGATGTCGACAATCAACGAATTGTAAGAAATGTGGCAGACGCCACCACACTACACTTCATTTCGAGCGAGAGAATAGAAATACCTACGAGACCACACCTCCGAGCGGCGCTACAGCTAATCCTCAATCGAGTGACCCCCCACCCCCCCGTGAGAAACCGAGCACAAGCTGCACAGCACGAGGTGACACCCATATTACTACTACATTTTCTAGAGGAGAGTTACAACCACACCACGTTCTGCTGGCGACAGCTAAAGTCATAGCCCTTTCCATAACTTTCTTTATGATTTTGACCTTCCTAATAATAAGGCCCGTTTCGGATCCGTATGTCATAACTGATTGCAGACTTTCGTCTTTAGACACTAACGTAATTGAGACGAGAAGACACTCTTGCGCAATTTCACGAACGCTGCCCAGCCGAGTTGGATTCGTCGCAGGATCAATCTTCGCTCTGGAAAACTGGGGGAGGTCTATAGTCTGCAGCGGACGCCAATTGGCTGATGATGATGATGATGTATCTGCTCTGACTATTGCTACCGCTACCGATAGAACAAAATAGTATCGATGCTATAGTGTATTCAGTATTGAGTTTTATTACAATCTGTAGTAGTATGGGTGTTGTGGTATCATCGTTGTGTCTGATTTTCTTAATACAAGTGCATCAGCTACTTACTTTGGTGATGGGTGTCCAATATTTATTTATTTATTTTACCACACTTTTTTATTTATTTGTTTATTTAAAGACTCACATAACAAGTTACAGTCATATAATTTACAGGAATATAAAGTTTCTTAAGTATCGAACTAGACTATAACTCTCAATATGTAAGCAAAATATGTTCCAAATATAGTGAAGTGAAAGAGGGTTAAACTTCGTGTGTTAGTAATTTTTGCTTAGGACAAACGATATCATCGAATATAAGTTAAGTTAGTTCTACAAAGTATTTATACAGTGACAAACACAAATACAAGTGAAACTGGTTCAATAAAAGTTATTTAGTTGATTAGGCAAAATTTAAAATAGGTCTAATCTTTTTTGAATTTGGCTATACTATATGAAAAAATGTCTAAAGAAGGTTGCTTGGCTACTGTCTCATTATACAGGGTGTTATTTGGTCAGCGACGAGCGACTCAGGGGTGGCTGTACAAACGATACTGATGCCAAAAAAAAAATGATTTTTTATTTTTTGAAGTCGAAAAATCTCAAAAAAAAATGCGGTACAGCAATCGAGTCAAAACTACCAACACCGGGTAGCCTCTTCGTAGCTGACTAGCTACGGCGTAGTACTTTGTAGATAAGTGCTAGCTACGGGCTAGGGTGCAAGTTTTCCCATTCGTTTTGTAATTTTTTTGAATGTTGTGAAGAGGTTTTCTTGTATAAAACTTGCTCAGAATTTTAAGAAAACTTTTTTTTAGAATAAGCCTAACTCACCATCCCTGAGTTGGATGTTACTGACCAAAACAACACCCTGTATAAACGGCACATCCTAGACATAAGGTTGAAGAATGATGTGTTATTCCTATAGGTTTCAAGGAAGAATAATTTGGGAGATTCATCACGAGATCTGTACCGAATATTGAAATGAAGCTTAGACAGAAGGGACGGTGAGTCAAAATTAGAATTAATGATTTTATAAAGGCATGGCTCATTGCATTGGCGGCGGCAAGCGAGAGACGTCATTTTGAAGTGTTCGAGTCCTGCAGAGTAGGATATTCAACTGTGGCCCAGGCTTACCCTATGAGAGAGAATGCGTAGAAACCTCTTTTGAACATCTTCGATCTTATTGGAGTGGACTTCATAGTAAGGTGGCCATATCACTGAGCAGAAGTAGAGTAGAGTAAACGACGATTGGTGTTTGAAGTCCTTAGTGCAGCGCGAGATAAAGCCGAGGAGTTGATTGCACTTTGAAATTATGTAATCATAGTGGTCCCGGAAGGTGCGGCCCTCATCAAAAAGGACTCCTAGATTTTTGACGACAAACTCGCGCTTCAGAACTGAGTCATCCAGACTGTAATCAAAATGTATCTTTAGTAAAGAGGAACCAAATGAAATGATAAAACATTAGTATTAAGAGATCATATCAGCTGAGCAACTCTCTGACACCCTTGTCAGATTCTGCTTAAGTACGATACAGACTCTAGAGTCTGTATCTTCCTCTTACTTCGAAAAAGATTTTAAGATCATCCGCAAATCGTAACAGTAGTAAACACGGAACTGTTAGCTTCTAGGCCGGAAGATTCATGGATATCAAAAACAGCAAAGGGCCTAAGTCAGATTCCTGAGGGATACCAGAAGTTATTATAATGGGAGACGAGAGATGACCTTGTATACTGACCAGTTGGCTCCTATTATACAGATACGACTCGAACCACCGCAGCAGGTTGCCGTGGACACCATAACCTTGAAGCTTTTAACAAGCACGTAATTATTGACTTTGAAAAAGTCAGTATAGATTTTGCTCAGCGACACCAAGTAGACTCAACTTGGTGTCGCTGAGCAAATTCCAAATATATAATATAATTATATAATAATACAAGTGCTATCTTTGCACTTGTATACCAGGAGGTTGCTTACCGTAGATCGCGCCGACACAAAACCATTTTGAGATGGCGATAGAAATTGCTTGAAATGTGCGTACAATATGGTTTAACAGACCGATTCAAAAAGTTTTGCAAAGCAAGAAAGTATACTAATAGGCCTGTAGTTAGTACATTGATCCTTTTCACCAGATTTATGAATTGTAATGACGTGAGCCTCCTTCCAGCGCGTGGGGAATGTGCCAGTTTTGAGTGTCTTATTTAAAATGGTATGTAAGGGTCTACTCAGCTCCCTGCCACAGCTCCTAACGAAGTGTGAAGGTAGACCATCCGGGCCAGCTTCGTTATCACCGTCAAGTTTCTTGATGGCGGTCTGAATACACTCAATATCGATGGCAAGGTCTGATATTCAGAAATGATGGACGGCCTGAGTGTAGGGCTCTACCTCGCGACACGCATATCTCCCATCAAAAACCGAGCCAAAATAGGTGGAGAACATTTCGCATATTTCCGCGACATTTGAGGAACCACATGCGTCATCACACATTGTCACGGGCATAGCGGATGAATCTTTGTTGCTTTTGACATATCTGAAGAAGTGCTTAACATTACGCTTGATATCAGATTCAACTGACTTGAAATAGGTTATGTAACAGTCAGAAAAGATAGAGAATGACAAGAAAAATATTAATATTATTGAATTTTTGGAGGCTGTTGATGTTACACTTCTGATGAAGATTGTCTGAGTGAATAGAAGCATTTTTGAAGTGAAAACTTCTTTAGCGGCGTTGAGCACTTTTGTGGGATGGGGGAAAAATGTGAAACTCGCGTCAGGACACGTGGGCTGATCGAAAAACCGTAAGACGGTTGGCGAAATTATGGATGTAAGTTGATTTTTCTGAGTTATAAACTTTTTAATGTAATTTATATAATATAAATTGTAATGTTTGTGTACGATAGCGCAATAAATAAATATTGTATTTTTTAAAAAAATATTATTATTATTATTATTATAATTATTATTTGTTTGTTTCTAATGTCTCAGCAGAAGCTGGTATTTGAAAAAATCATCTATGGGCACAACCAAGTAGGATGATCTTTATTACGATTACGCGATTTCTTCCTGAGATATTGCAGGATCGTCTTGAAGAAACCGACGTACAATTCGGCACGTATTTAAAACAGCTGCCTTTTGCATGGTGATGTATGTATTTTGTGGCAGTTCAAGAAGTTTGAGACTTTGATGGAGATGTTTCGGTATGATGCCTGTGCTGGAGAGTACCAGCGGCACAATGTATACTTTTTCCAGATTCCAAATCCTTAGTATCTCTTCTTTCAGCTCTGAATATTTTTGTATTTTATCTGATATTGATTTTTTTATGTTATGTGTATTGGGGACGGCTATGTCAATTAAAAAAGCTATTTTGTGTTTTTTGTCAACTAAAGTTATATCCGGTCTATTGCAATGGATAGTTTTATCAGTTAAGATGGCTCTATCGAAGTACATTCTGTGGCTGGGGCTCTCCAGGACTGCTTTGGGTGTGTATTGATAGTATGGTTCTATTTTAGGTGGTAATAATTTGTGTTTGACGGCGAGTTTTTGATGGATGTAATGTGCTATCTGGTTGTGTCTGTGTGTGTAGTCGTTTTGAGTTAGTACGGGGCAAGCGTTAATTATATGTTGTATAGTTTCAGGATTTCGGTGGCATTTTCTGCACCTGTCATCTAACGAATTAGGATCCTTAATAATAAACTTCCTATAATTTTTAGTGTGGACTACTTGGTCTTGAATGGAAATTAAAAAGCCTTCAGTTTCAGGAAACAGGTAGCCTAATTTCAACCATTTGTTTGAAGCTTCGGGATCGATATGGGGTTGTTCTAAATCCTGTATATGTCTTCCATGCAACTGTTTTCTGCGCCATGTATCTATTTTATCTTTTTCTATATTCTCCGGACTCCGATTTTGTGTTGTATCAAGTTTTTTCAGGTTTAACGGTGTAAGGTTGTCATCTAATTCAACTATAGTTTTGTGTATGGTGCTTATTATTATTATTTAGCATCGGACGTATCAGCTTTCAACGCTGTTATGCTTGGTTAGTACCCGCATAACAGTTGTATAACCTATCAGAAATGATAGAGTATAAAAATATAACACTATAATAATTATTATTAATTATTATTATTTTGCTTGTTTAGTTTTTACTTCTCAGATTGCTCTGGTGTTTCAAGTCAACACGGGCCTAAGCCAAGTGCTGCCTCTACATTTTGGTTTACGATAGATGAATAACTGGAGATTCGGTAGCTTGAGTAGCTGGTGGATCAGTTATAAATGTGTTTGATGGTGGTTGTGATGGAATGCTTGGGAGATTGTAATTGAAGCGCGTATGGTCTGATTGGTCTGGAGTAGTGTGTGAATGTGCAGATAAAAATTTTCTTACAATCCGGCAGGTATTCAGGATGACTGCTTTCTGAAGTTGTATGTAAGTGTACTTTGAGAGGTTAAGAGATGAAAGAGATTGGTGCAATTGTATGGGTATGATGCCAGTTGTTGAAAGAACTATAGGTACTATGATAACTTCGGAAAGTCGCCACATACGTTTAATTTCGTCTCTGAGATCCATGTATTTTGAGAGTTTTTCTGAAATAGTATTCTGTAAGTTGTGGGAATTAGGTATAGCGATGTCAATGATGAATGCAGTTTGGTTCTTTTTGTCATGCAGGGGGTGATGTCAGGTCTATTGTAGTGTGTGGTTTTGTCTGTGAGGATGGCTCGATCAAAATACAGTCTGTAATGCTGATTTTCAATTACGGGCTCAGGAACATATTTATAGTATGGTGTAAGTTTTTCGGGTATAAGGTTGTATTTTTGTGCCAGTTTTTGGTGGATAATATTCGCAACTTGGTCGTGACGGTGCTTGTAATCAGTTTGTACTATGGCCTTACAGGCCCCTGTTATGTGTTGTATGGTTTCAGATCCACCATTGCACTTCCTGCATTGCTCAGTAGGTATTCGGGTCTTTATGATATGCTTTTGATAATTTCTTGTTTCTATTGTTTGATCCTGAATGGCGACCATAAATCCCTCAGTCTCTGGGAAGAGTTCACCGCGACTTAGCCAAGCGTTCGACGCCACCTTGTCGACATTACTTTGGCATAAGTCTTTGCGATGTCTTCCGTGGAGAGATTTACGGGTCCATTGGCAGATTTTTGTAGGTATATCTGATTGCTTTTCGTTATTTTGAGTGTTCCTGTCTGCAAGATTTAAAGGAGTGAGTTTGGTGTCTGTTTGAGCTATTGCGTGATGTATGAGTGATGTTTCTGCTTTGAAGTGAAAGTATGTGCGAAGTGTTGTGATCTGTTTATTATGTAAATTGGCGACATCTATCAACCCTCGGCCTCCCTCGTAGCGAGGTAAAGTTTGCCTTTGGACGCACGCTCGCGGATGATGCTTCCTGTATTTCGTCATCGTGGTGTTAATAGTTCTTTGAATATTTAGTAAGTCTGTTTGTGTCCAGTTTATAATTCCAAAAGAATAAGTTAGAATGGGTATTGCATATGAATTTACTGCTTTTACCAAATAACGTGAACATAGTTGTGATTTACAAATAGAATTTAGCCGGTGTTTGAACTGCTGCATTAACATTAATCTGGTTTCCTTGTATTGAATTTGCCTAGCCTGGTCGTAACCAAGATACTTGTACACTTCATTTTGGTCAAGTGAATTTATTTTTTGTCCGCTTTCTAGCTCATAATAATGTTGATGTAAAATGTGGCCTGCTTTAACGGAATTAATTTTACATTTATCTATACCGAAGTCCATACAAATGTCATTCGAAAAGTTTTCGGTGAGGTTTGCTAAATCGTTTAAGTCGTCATGTGAGGTTGCGTATAGTTTAATGTCATCCATATATAGCAGATGATTTATTCTGGTAGTAAGTGTTTGTTCAGTATTAGTGTGATGGTGTCGTATAGGGTATCCTTTGTCAGTGCTGTTCAGAGTATTGGAGAGTGGATTTACTGCAAGACAAAACCAAAGTGGACTTAAAGAGTCTCCTTGGAAAATGCCTCGCTTGATTTGAATGGGATCAGTTTGCGCGTCGGCCACTCTTAGTTTTGTCTCCCATTTGTCCTTGGCAGTTTGAAGGAAGTTCCGTATAAGTGGATTGATTTTGTATATATCTAAATTTTTTTGCAACCATGAATGAGGAACGGAATCGTAAGCTTTTCTATAATCAATATACATCGAGTGGAGTTCGGCTTTAATCTTATGCACCTTTCGTAGCATTACTGAATCTATAATTAATTGCTCTTTACAGCCCTGACTAGCTCTCCTACACCTTTTTTGTTGTTCAGCCAATATATTGTTTGTATGTACGTGTTGATAAATGATTTCCATCAAGCAGGAGGTTATAATTTTGTATATGGTTTGAAGACATGTAATCGGGCGATACTTTGCTGGGTTAGATAAGTCTTCTGCATCTTTTGGGATCATGTGAGTCACTCCTGTTGTTATATAATCGGGAATTGTGTGCGGATTTAAAATGAACTGATTTATGTAGTTGTGCAAGAATTGATGGATATATGTAAACTTTTTGTACCAAAAATTATGTAAGTTATCAGAACCTGGCGCTTTCCAATTATGGAGCTTCTTAATTACATTTTGAAATATATCGACAGGCACGTCACAGAATTCCATTGGCACTATATCTCTATTTCTATCGTACTCATCTGCAATCCATTTGGCGTCATCGTTGTGACTTTTAGGTTCCTCCCATATATTCGCCCAGAATTTTCGCATTTCAGCAGTTGTTGGTGTAGCGCATGTGGTGTTATTTGTATGGTTATTTGATGTAACCGATCTAAGATTCCGGTAAAAAGATTTTTCGTTCAAATTAAATTGCATATTTTGTGTCTTACGAAGTGTACAAGCCTGGTATCTATTAAGTCTGCTTGTGATGACTGTTAGTTTTTGTTTAAGAGTGTCTAAAAAGTGTGTGAGTTCTGTGTTAGGTTCTTCGTGTATTGAGTGTGTTTTGTATTGTTTTTTAATATTTTCTACTTCTTTAGCTAGTGTCTCACTCCTGTTTCCATTCATAAACTGGGTTAATTTTCCTATTTTTGATCTAAGATCGTCTCTCTTTTTTTCTAACCTTACTTCCCATTTCGGTTTCCTTTATTATTATTATTATTATTATTATTATTATTATTATTATTATTATTATTATTATTATTATTATTATTATTATTGTATTCTATCACAAAAATGATAGTACTTTTATATTGATAATAAGAGCAATTCATTCAAAATTTTTCCCTAACTATTCCAAAAAATCAAAAATGCACAACGTTGATATTCAAGTTTTCACTTCTGCCGGCACTCCCGGAGTGCCGGCAGAAACCTGATGTTTTTTTTTTTTTTAATTTATTTATGTTGACATACAATTACGTAAATACGTAATTTTGATTTATTATTTTTGCCAGATGTACAAGATTGAGATGTAACAATCACATTGCCAATAATTTAATTAAGAATAGTGTATTAATATAACTCACTGATATTATTTTAAAAGTTATGGAAAAATTGTTTACACTATTGGACTGGCCAAGAATATATGGCGTTCAAACCAATGTACTGTCGCCGACATGGAATTGCGTACATTTGGGTTTTCAGTAAAGTGGCCAATAAGTGAAATAGGCTGTCGGTCAAATGGTTCGACGATAACATGGCAGTGATGAAATGGGTTTTGTTAAAAAGACTTTCTGTGAACAGACCCACTCCCGTATTTGACTGTTTTGTTTTTTATGTACGTGGTACCTCATATATCAGTCATTAATGGACTGATTTATTTATTTTTCATCAGGGGTTTCCCTTCTAGAACCCATTGTGGCCGAATTGGAATGTGATGGATGAAGGAAACTCGGGGTAATCGAGAGAAACTCTGAAATTTTAAAGGCATGTACAGTGTTCTTGAACTTGTATCTTAATGATGACTTATCTTTACGTCTAAATACTTTGTAGCTTAATCAAGAACAGAGTCAAAATGTTTAATCCACACTCCTCCTTCTTACTTATCACAAAAATGCAAATTAAATTATTTACCAAAAAAACACGACTTGTAAAACAAAATGCATTTAAAATTTTTAATATACACTTGATTTGAAAGTAATTACTCCATTTTCGGCGAACAATTCCTTTTTGGAGTCAGTGCCCTCATGGATGATGCTTAACATGCCTATGCGATGGCCACGACTCTAAAAAGAAATTGTTCGCCTAAAATCCTTCTTCAAGTCCTTTCTTCGTCTTTTCTTTTAAGTCATGAGTTTATTTAGGACTTTTTAGTGAATTTTGTTTTTAAAGTTTGTTTTACATATGAAGATTGCTGACACATTGGAATTTCGACAATTTTCGTGATGTGAACCCAACAATTGAACCGATATTTTCCTTGCAGAGTACTTGTTAAGTGTATTAAGTTTTTTTTAATGTAATGAAAGTTTTATATTCTTATTGACTAATTATTCTATCGGAAACAAGTAGAAAAATGTAAGCGTCAGAACTCCTGGGCCAAGTGTGATATTTAATGTTTGGAGACTATCAAGGTTCAATACCTTTTTGATACTATTTGATACGTATATTAAATGGACATAGTTATGCAAACTAGAACCAACCCACAAAAAGTTACATCGGAGATAATTAAACGTTTATTTAAAAGTGCGTAGAAAAAACAATGCAGGTTATTTGACAGTGTAACTTATTAACTTAAGGTTTAATATTGATCACAATTTTATAAAATATAGCATTTTAACATTCTTCTTTTATTTGGTATTTGTTTTAGTTAAAAAACCTGATGGTTCCTTATTGCAAAATTACTATTTTGTGGGTTGGTTCTTTTTAACAATATGTTATCCTAACCAGAATAACTATTATAATAATTTAAAACACCTTTTTTATTAAATATTTATTGTAAAATACTTTTTTTTATTAAACATGAGCAAAACAAAGCATAATCCTAAACCTCATTCATTATTAATATCTTCATTTTCTACTTCAAAATCTACTTCATCGGAAAACCCATCTATATCATCTTCCACATCAATATCACCAGTTAACTTTTTATAATAATTTTGGGCATCTTCTGGAATAAGATTTATCAAACTTTTTAAATCATTTAACTTCGCTTGGGGGATAGGTTTCCCATTTGGCCAAAGTGGATTCATTATTTCTTTGGTCAGTCTGCCTGTATTACCTCTTGTATTTTTCTTTAAATTTATTTCAACATAGTCATCATCGAAGTTAGATCGCATAAAAATCGAAAACTCATAGTCTTTCTTCATCATTATCTCTTTTGTATTTAGCCATGACACTTTCGACCCATCACAAGCTTTTTTTCTATTTATTATTGTTTTCTCTAGGTTTAAAGTTGAAAAGAAATCCTCTTTTCTCATTCTGTTAACTTGCATCGGCTTTACTTTTTTGCATGTCTCCATAATTTTCATGTAATCTTCTGGTGAATATATTCTTTGCTGTAGTTTCAAAGCACATTCGATTCGGCCAAAATCGGTATCATTAGGTAGGAAACTGTGTCCGGATTCCAAAAAGCGAAGCCTGATAGTTTGGAGGGTTTGGTGATCATTTAAAAATGCTTTCAGCATCAGTGTCAGCTTTATATTGCGATTTTGTCCTCCGCAAGAGTCACTCCAGAGTATCAAGTTCTTCACGTCATCGCCAAGTCTCTCTGTTAAATGCTTAACCAGGCAAGAACCCACTTCTTGAGATCCTCTACCTGCTTCTCCTTCCACCCATACGTTGCAATAGGCCTGGTCGTTGCTTCCTGAGTGGATTGGTCTTTTGTAAAAAACCACATTGGTGGGTATACGTGGAAGGGGAAGCGCTTTTTGTAAGTCGAAAGTTATTGTTTCGGTAAATGGATCTTCTTGCGCTAATTTCATATCATTTTTTAGTTGTTTTTGCAATAAATTTGCTTTTTGTAAGTGTTCTTTATGAGCATCTTCCACCAGGGCCTTTTCTTCTTCTGTACCTTGATATTTTTTAATAGAATAATAGTCGCATTTATTACATGTGTCTTTTTTCAAAGGCTTTGTTCGTAGGTTAAACTTTGTGAGAAACACCTGTTTAACTTTTGCCTTAGAGAGAACTTTCTGTCCAGCCAATTTTGCTTCGTCACAGTATAATTCATAAATTTTAGATAATGTCATATCTGATCTCAAAAATTTTGCATCATTACAATCTGCTCGCCGATAGTGGGAGACGTATGTAGGTAATTTCTGTATTACATTAATAACAAATGCCTCGCTTTCTGAAGATGATTTATTATGACCGGCTTGTCCACCACGCTGATCCTTAACGCAACTATTGCGTTTTTTACTTAAAGATGTATTGACCCTTTTAGAGCTTGTCTGAAGAGTGTTTAAAAACATTTTTTTGCACACAAGTACATCCTTTAAGTAATATTCTCGGGTAAACGTCTTTTTCTTTGAGTTACTGCTATTTGAAACGTATGAACGTTTCACTGGCATTTCCTTTACAGACGCTGCAATGAACATATTTTGTGCTTCGTAAGAGCCTAAGGAATAAAATTTTTGGAACTCTGTCAATCTATCTCCTCTCGAAATATTATCTTGACATTTTTTTTTTGCAGTTACAGTCATCGTCTGAAAATTGTTTGGGGCTAATGTATTGTTTCCTTGAGTTAATATAGGATGAATTTTGATACTTCCCCTTCCTTTCTTTCTTCTCTAGTGTATCCACCGTATTTCCTCTTTCTACCCTTTTTTGGTCTGCCTTGCGATGATCTACTGATTTCAGAAGTGTTTGTTTGCAGGGTTTCGTTTGAATGGCTGGAGGATTGTAGTCCATTTGCTTCAGAAAGCGTTTCAAATCCTTTTGCCACTGTAGAAATCAATGATTCTGATTCTGCAGAACTATTATCACTTTTAGCAGTATCATTATTACAAGCGAAATTCGGATCCAGTACTGAGTCGTCACTACTGAATAAATTTTCAGTACTATCGGAAGATGACAATGAAGCTGTTGGACTATTTTGATCAATGTTTATAGTTTCAAATATTCTGCGATAATTTTCAAAATCTTTTGTTAAGATATTATACAGGTTTGTAGTCTCTGGTGACATCGAACGTAAAGGAGACGATGGTACATTGATGGGAGTGTTTTGCTTTGAATTTTTTTTAAGAGGAGAAAGAACTGAAGGTACAACGCTTGTCTCAGACAAATTTTCATGGAGCATGGAGAATGTGGGTTTCAGAAGTTTTTATATGCTCGCCATTGATAGAAGAGAAGTTTATGCATGGTTTTTCAAACGTCCGTGAATTGAAATTGCAAGGCGGTCTAGGTGTTAAGGGAGAATATGGTGGCGGCTCTATACTCTTTTCTCCTATATTCTCTTCAAGGCTCTCTAGATGTTCAATGTTATCTCTGGAACTAGTTACATGAGGCTGAATATGGATGACAGGCGATTTCATAAGCTTATCATTCATAGGACTATTCATGCATTGTTTCTCACAAACCTGTACATTAAAATTGCTTAGCGGTCTAGGTGTTAATGGAGAATAGGGTGGAGGTTCTATACTCTTTTCTCCTACATTCTCTTCAAGACACTCTGGATGGTCAATGTACTCGTTAGCAATAGCTATATTTGGCTGAATGTAGGTGACAGGTGTCTTTACATGCTCAACATTGATTGGAGTATTCATGCATTGTTTTTGATACACCTGTACATTAAAATTGCTTAGCGGTCTAGGAGTTAACGGCAAATAGGGAGAAGGCTTTATACTTTTGTCACCAGCATTATTTTCAAAGTTAGTAATTAAGTCTTCAAAGCATCTTGCACCAGAAAAAAGCGGATCGACATTCTTCTCACCCATTATTCCATTAGATAAATCTTCATGCTCACTTAGCTTAGAGCGATTAGAATCAGCAAGAGGCAAAGCTGCAGAAAAAATAAAAATATTACTTACCTTCTTTTATTTTAGGCAGTTAATAAATAGTTTTATAATATATAATATCTGGCTATATCAAACAGTATGCAATTAGCTCAAAAAAGATCTATCCACCATTGAAATAATCATAATAGTTTAATAGTTTAAATAATCATAACAGTTTCTTACCTAAACATTTAAAATAACTAGCCAATTTTGAATGATATTTCTTTTTCTTGATTTTTATGGTAATAACATGGTAAGTATGACCTCTTTAAAAGCGGGTAATAAATTACGAATTATGAAGGAACATAAACAGAAAAACCTTAGGTTTTATTTAAAAAAAAACAGAATTAAATAAACAAGTTCTCTAATTACCTATAGAGATCCCTAAATTTACAACAATCTACCTATAGTTTGTACTATTGACTAACGTACCATTTGCCTGTTGCTCTTTGGGGCTGCATTGTGGAGAGTCTTCAATAATATCTGCCATAAAATAACAATAGATATGAATAAACATGCTCACAATAAAAAAAATAGTTTTCGTATTACAAAGCTGTTTGTTACTGGGAATTTTCTCAGCAACATACTGTGATTATACTTTTAAGTATATTAAATAAGCGTATTTCATAATCTCCATAAGCATTTTAAATCGTTTATTGCAACAAAACATGATTTAATTTTTTTTTAGGTTAAAAGCATAACAAAACAAAATACTTACCAATATTGCTATTATTTTCATCTACAATACTGTTTCGTATACAAACTCGTACAAGTTGCCTTGATCGAGCACTAATAAACTTTTTAGACATGTTTTCATTCAATATTTTGTAATAAAATCAGAAAGAATACTGAGCTACACAGTCAGCTGAATGAACAGGACAGAGTTGCCCTGTAGTTTTAGAGTTGCTATTTATAAAAATTGCAAACGTGGTAGGTTTTGGTAGGTTATTGGTTATTGTGAAGATTACGAGAAGTATCATACTATTTTATCAATTGCAAATCATGATTTTTTAAATATTATTCTATTAAGAACAAACCTACTATAATGTTAAAATTTATGTGAGATAGGTAGTTGAAAATTACAAAAGTAGTAAGTTCTGGTAAGTTATTTTTAAAGGTCATTAAGTATTTTTTTTCAACAAAAAACCCAACCTTTTTAGTTTATTGTTTTTCCACTAATGTAACAGAAAGTAATAATCAAGGAAGAACCAAGCATCGTGGTTATTTTAAAAGCTATTATATTAAAAATGCGAAATAGAACCAAGTGTCATGGTTCCCCTTAACAGAAAAAAATAAAAAAAATCAGTTTGTAAAGAGAACCAAGTGGCTTGGTTCTATTTTGCGTAATCAAACTGCAGAAGGCTTATAGGTACCATGCGACATGGATCTATTTAGTATTTCTAAAGTGACGTAATACAGTGTTGGTACCCTAAGTAGCCTCCTTTTTTTGTTGTGGCATGGATTATCGGATAGGGAGTTTTTTTGAGTATGTACAAAACAAAGTGGAGAGTCTATTAAAACATGTAACTCGATTTCACCCAAAATGAGGGTTGGTTCTTGTTTGCAAAACTATGTCCAAATTACCTAGTACCTCGACGAGCAGTGAAAAAACCCTCCTAGTGCGAGTCGGACTCGCGCACTGAGGGTTCCGTGCCAAATTTAACTGAATTAGGGAATCCACTTACTTCCACTTAGTAAAATACCAAAATATTTTGTTGACAGCAAATATAACTTTGTTTTTCATAGTCTTTGTATGAAGAACAAAGTTATGTTTGAAGTTGTTGAAATTGTGTTATATCTCAAAAACTTTTCGTGCGATCCTGTCCAAACCAATTTTCATTGAAAGTATTTGTTAAGATCTACATTATATATTTTATCCAAAATTTACACTTGTTTAGTTTAGAAGTTAAATGGGGGGACGCCCATTTTACCACTTTGGAAGCGTCTAGCTATGAAACGTTAGACTTTAAAAGAAAATGGTTTTAGGAAACTCAATGTTATTTTTTAAGACCTATCTATAGACATGCATAGGTTCGACTAAAATTTCTCGGTTTTAGTTTCATGTATGGGAGCCTCCATTTAAATATCATTAATTTAATAGATTCACTTAACTTGAATAATTAACAGATTAACTTAATTTGTCTTTGTTAAAATCAAGTAGTAAAAAAGCACATTTCCTGGTAATGTTATTAATACTTACTTACTTACTCCTTTGGCGCAGCGACCCAAAGTGTGTCTTGGCCTCCGACACAAGAGAACGCCATCTGATCCGGTCTTGCGCCGCCTCTTGCCAGTCTGCAACTTGTAGCTCCTGCAGATCTGATAGGACGGCGTCCTTCCAGCGGTATCTGGGCCGGCCGACGGGGCGGCGGCCACGAGGTATTCCAAGATACACTGCTTTGGCGCTACGATCCTCCCCCATTCTTTCGAGATGGCCCATCCAACGGAGTCTCTGGGCTTTGGTTTCTCCCAAGATGTTAGGTTCGGCAACCAGCTCCTCGATCTCTTGGTTTTTCCGGACCCTCCAGCTGCCATCTTCTCTCTGAGTTGGACCCAGAATCTTCCTCATGATCTTCCTCTCCGCCACTAAAAGCTTTTCTTCTTCCTTAAGGGTTAGCGTCCAAACCTCACTGCCGTACATCAAGATCGGTCTTATGACAGTTTTGTATATCCGTATCTTGGTTCTCCTGCTAAGAAGCTTTGACACCAGCACCTTGTGAAGGGCAGCTGTACATCGCAAGGCATTCTGTATACGGGTATAATGTAACGTTATTAATAGGACAGTTAAAATTAGCACATAATTCTGTTATATACTACATAAACTTACTTCATATTTTATCCAATAAATACTTACTGCATATTTTATGAAATAATATTTTTTCAAATATGTATGCAACAATGCATACACAGCTAACGTACATTTTGTCGCCACTGAACTTGGTTTCAAAATATTTTTTCAGTATCTCTCCGCGCAGTGTGTATATATTTAGTGTATCGTTGGCTACAGTCATTTTAATTAATTTAAAGTATTCATCATTTTAATTTATATTTATGATGTTATTTAATGCGTAGTTATCAGCAAATCCAACTCCGATCGCTTGTGCAACTGCATCAAAAGCACACTTGTTTGAAACAATAGTATTTTTAGTAGTTAAGGAGCCATTTCTCAATATTGTTACCTTTTTTATTATTTCTTTTTGTTTCTTTTCCTTTTTGCCAATAGCTAAACCCTTCCAATTCTCTAGCATAGAAGGCGTATCGGCAAAAAATGTTTTACAATAAATTCATCTATACGATATCTCTCTGATTTAGTGTTTATCTGGCATAAATATCTTTTCACCATTTTAAAGTAAACTTCGACATTAGTCGACGTTGGGGCTGATATTTCTGATTGAAAAGTTTTATTCATAACATTTGACCACAACTGAAGTTGTCCCATTAATCGCGTTTATTTGTTAGAAATTCTGGGAAATAATACAAGTTGTCGTGTAATTCACAATCACTGCCAGTAAGAGGAAGCAATAGATTTTCAGTATCAATAGCATCATAGAACAGTATCAGTATCAATAGCATCATTTAGGATTTTTTCTAGTAAACTGCTTATTATCCATGTCTTTCGATTCGGTGACAGACTTCGAAAACAGAGACTTGTTGTTTGATGGCGTCTGCAAAATTTTAGTAGCGTCTTCTATTTTAATTTCAGATACAGAGATGTTTTTGAAAAGAAGCCAGTTGCCTTAGCCTGATTTTAGCTTGTTCACATCTTGTTAACATTCGTTCGTTATTTTGTCCATCAAATTTGTTAAGATACATTGTGATTAGATCCATAAGAATAACTTTTAATGTATCACAATCTTCACATAGCTTTCAATTTTGAAGACATTTGAATTAAAAAACTTTACTCTTTGATCTACATGTTCGAAACATGATAGGTTAAAAAGATTTTTTATAAAATGACTGGTGTCGATACGAATGAAGCATTCCTCTGGTGTTTGCTCTTTTGTTTCTAATTTTCTATGACAGGCATTAACATACTCAGCAATCGAATTAATTTTTGTAAAAGCTTTTACTACAGCCCCGAAGTTTTCTGCACAGTCATCAACGACGACTTCATTCGGAGTTGCATTGTTTTGGCTTAAACACCACGTGGCATAACCATTTATACAGATTCTGTTGCTAAAATACAATTACTTTTTGTATGGGACCAACATTGAAATCCCAAGTTTTCTTTTTTACTTTTCTATACAAACTGGAATAGCTGAACGGCACTCTAGTATGGGAAAGTGAAATATTTTTGTCGGGATTATGATGTTGGCCCCATATAAAAAGTTGTTGTTTTTGAGCGTCAGAATTAGGCCCAAGAAGGAATGCAGTTGATTTTGTTAGACCCAATATATAGTTTTCAAAGTATGATTGTCTGAGATCATTTGTGCCATTGGAACACTTGTACTATAAACTGATAATAGCACGCATGAATATAAAAACATCTGTTTACTTAATATTAAATCTTTTATTGATCCTGGCTTGAAGATGCTTCCTGTTGCGTCAATGCTTAATACAGTTCTCTCAGATTTTCTATAATCTTTGTAGTATTGTTCTTGTGCAATAGACCAATAGTAAATGTAACCAGTGAGATGAACCTTATCTGAGTATCATAAGGAGGTATTTGAGTCTTAATTCACAACGCCATGGGATTCGTTGTTCATACTTTATCAGTCTTAAACAACCGAGTGTAGGTAAGTGAGCCGTTTCAAAGTTGACATTGTTGTCCATTATAGTATCACTAAGTTTGTTTCGCACTGTAACAGCATGTTCAAATTTTAAGTCAGCGTTTTGCAGAGGAAAGCTTATTTTTTTGTGTAATTATGTTTGAAATTCTCGTCAATATCACTTATGGTGCAAATGCAACGTGCAATTAATCTGTCGGCCAATGAATCGTAACTTCTAACTTTGCTTTGCACTCTTTATAAGAAAAAGGATAATTTTGAAATATCCAGCTACATGGTGAACGTACATGTTTCCATATTTCTTCTCTTAAAAGAGTAGCCCACTGGTGAGATGGCAGCAAAGTTTTACGACGAAAATCGGATAAGACTTTTGTACTCTTAATGCAACGGTCAATGGGCTTAATTTGATTACATTGATAAATATCAATAAAAAAATTATATGTTTTGCGCTCACATGTATCTTCAGCAATCTATCTATCAGCAAATTCTCAGAAGAAGCATCGGACCCGTTGTTACCAAAAAAAGCTCTTAATTTTTTGAACTGATAGGTACAGTGATTTAGTTGACATTTTGTGAGACAATCTTTAAGAAATCTTTTGAAACATTTGATCATGTGATTGAAAGAAAAATGATTTACGTAAAAAAATATTTATCATCACCATGTGGAAAGTACTTTTTGAACTCACTCAAAACACATTTTTGTTCTTCCAACGAAACTGTACTTTTCCGACCTCTCATCATGGTTTATCATAGGATATTGTCAGTGTCCAATAAAACACATGAATAAGTATTATCTGAAAAGTGAGAAATTAACTAAGGAGCTGCTGCGTGACGCGAGTGGCGACGGGACGGACAAATTTTATTAAAAGCACAATATGAGGGTAGTTGGAGTCAAATAATATAAACGCTTACCCACGAATATCGTTGTAAATAAAATATAGGCATTAGTATTCTCAGAATGAAAGGGGCAAAGGAAAATTATAAATAATTAATAAATATTATTAAAAGTTCTATGCCATAGCATAATGTGCAATTGCGAGGGCTCATTCGTCAATTCGCGGGCTATAAAACCGCGACTTGGCACCTTAAGATTTTAATAAAAAAAGCTGTCATCACCTCGCGAGTCTGTGAAAATAAGATGTTAACTCCGTTTTTCTTGGCTAGTCCAATAATGTAAACATATTTTTATAACTTTTAAAGTAATCATCATCATCATTATCAGCCAAAAGACGTTCACTGCTGAACATAGGCCTCCCTCACGGCTTTCCATAACGACCGATCCCTAGCGGTCTGCATCCAGTTTGATCCTGCGATCTTTATAAGGTCGTCTGTCCATCTTGTTGGTGGACGTCCCACGCTGCGTCTCTGGTCGAAGGGTCTCCAATCTAGAACTTTCCTGCCCCAACGGCCCACAGTGGGTCGAAACAGTAATATGAGGGACATAGAGGTTTTTTTTGACAAATCGTATTTTTTTGAATGCCGATCGATAGTCCTTTAGACACTCGTAAAGACATGTTATATAACATTTTTCACGAAACCTAAAAGTTTGGCCATAAAAAAATAATTTGTGTTTTTTTTGTATGAAACAAGACCTAAAGTACTAAATATCTCCCAGGAACTGCTTGACCGTGCCTTATAAAGACTTAGGGTGGCATAAGTGCATTGTGCACTAACATCCTAATCTATTTTTAGCTGCTCCAAACAGCAATTTTGCCTGTTAAACAGTTCGGAAAAAAATATATTTTTGATAATCCTATTATGGGATTATACTCGTAATTACAATTCTAAGAAAAAGCGTCGATTAGGGTACTAGGAACTAATTACGTAGTTAGTTTACATTGCTCTGTACTATCAGAATCTTTTAAAACCTTTTTTTGTTATCATCGGATGACTTTTAAGTAATAATGATGGGTTATTAGGATATTAATTATACAAATAAAGAGATAATGGTTTGGGGTTTTACCTGCTCCTGTTAAAAAAAAGCATTACTTATTGTCCTTATACATCCATTTTTCATCTGAACTTTTACAGCGCCTTTACCTGCAGTGTACAGTTTTTCACCATTTGCTACAGTTATAGCTGCGATAGGCTTATCATCACTCATATTACACATAATGCTTTTTGTACCACACATGTGCCCCGTGGCACCACTGTCCACATACCACTGACCGTGTTTGATGTTCGCTGAAAGTGCAGTCAGCAGGGCTTTTGATGTGTTGCCGTTGCCCTTTGAGGTGTCTGCATTTGTCTTCGCAGTCTTCTTCGGTGCAGCCTTGGGACAATCCTTGATGAAATAGCCCACCTTTCTGCATCTATAGCATTTTCTTTCTTTCTTGAAAAATAGAGCAGACTCTCCTTCGGTTTTATTACATCTTCTAATGTTCTCTTGGAGTAGTTTACCTTTAACCACCTCGCTGGAAAGGTGCACAGTAGAGTTTTCGATAGCCATTATAAGAGGGTCGAAATCCGACGGGAGCCCGCTCAACATAATAACGGCAATGAAATCATCATCCAGTGGTGATCCTATTTCACTCAACTGTTGTGCTACCTCTGTAATCCTGTTAATATAGCCTTCCATGTCGTTATTCAATTTCGTGGCAAACAGATTCCTGAGGAGCCCCAGACGGCGGCACAGCCCGCGGTCTCCATATGCCCTCTCCAAACTGCTCCATGCCTCGTGCGCCGTCTTGGCATTCCTGATATGTGGGATGGCGGATGGTTGTACTGCTAGCGCTATCCGCGCCAAAGCCTTTTGCTGCTTCTTCGCATCATCCTGAGCCTCACCTTCCTTTTTCTCCACACACTCCCATAGGTCCTCCTGTACGAGTATCATCCTCATCATGAACTTCCAGGAGCTGTAGTTATCAATGCCCCTAAGTTTATCGATGACCCCGTAGTTAGCAGACGCAGCCATGGCAGTAAGGCGGTCACGCACCGTATTGTTGTAGGTTAGTTTTCCGCAAAGTGCCGATCTCAGATTTTACTTCTAATGAAATAAATACTGTTGCGATATCCTGGGCCCATAACCTGAAGGGTTATGGGCATAAATAAAAGATTTATCCAGGATGGACTGAGATTTATTGGGATATAAAAATGTGTCTTACATAGCAGAACGGCAGTCGAGAACATGAAGACCGGATTTATGTTAGTCGGAAGTGCAACCAGAATGCATTTTTGAAATTGACAGTAGCTGTCAAAATAGTGACGTTTACATAGATTACACAACACAAACGGTCGGATCTAAGTTTTTTAGACCTGGCCATAAAAATAGACCTCAAAAGCTCTCGGTCCACACTCTCGACCTTATGGCAGAACGTCGATCTATGGCACTGCAAACCTCCGTTAATGCTCAAACCTACAGGCAGCTTAATAGACGAATATTGAAGTCTGCGACACGACATTCGTTCCTTTAACACGAATAGTGTTAAAGAAACAATACAGCGGAACCAAGGCTCCAAAGTGTTGGCAAGGGACATGTCTATTGGGCAAAGCCTGTTGACGAAGCTTAAGACGGAGGACGGCAGTGTACGAGGGTCAAACTGAAAGTTCTTAGAAAATCAAAAACTGATTACATTAGCCAGTTATTAGTTTTATTATATCTTTTCAAAATATTGTCCATTGACGTCAATACACCGCTGCATGCGATGGAACCACTGGGAAAAGCACTTTGCCCACTCGTCCTTCGGGGTCTCTTCAATGGCATCGCGATACGCAGCCACCGCTTCTTCAGCATTCATAAACCGCTTTCCTTTAAGTTTTTCTTTAATTTTTGGAAATAAATAAAAATCACAAGGCGCGAGGTCGGGGCTATACGGCGGGTGACCCAGTAATTCAACGTTTGATGTCGCCAAATAGTCGATCGTTCGCTTGGCGGTGTGCGACGAGGCGTTGTCGTGGTGAAGGAGGATCCTACTGCGAGGTCGTTTCTCTCGAACTTTTTCCAAGACAAGTGGCAAACAATTGGTAGTGTACCATTCTGCAAAAACTGTTTTTTGATCCTCTAACACAATTGTTGCGAAATGACCTATCCTTCCAAAGAACGAGGCCACCATTTTTTTTCCCGCACTTCGATCTCTCTTCACTTTAGTTGGCAACTCCTCGAAAGGAAACACCCACTGAGCAGATTGTCTTTTGGTTTCAGGATCATAACAGTAAATCCAGCTTTCGTCACCTGTTAGTATGTCGAACACAGCATTTGAGTCACCTCCGTTAAATCTTTCAATCATTTTACGGCACCAATCCACACGATGGAGTTTTTGAGCCTTAGTCAAATTATGAGGTATCCACCGGGCGCAAAGCTTCCTGACCGCTAAATGTTCGTGGAGGATTTTGTGCACTTGACTCATACCGATGCCTAAGCTTGTCCGAATCTGCTGATAGGTCACTCTTTTGTCAGTCTCTATCATACGCCGCACAACACAGATGTTATTTTCAGTCGTCGCCGTAGAAGGCCGTCTCTCACGTACATCATCAGTGAGATTAGTGCGACCACGTTTAAACTCATTAAACCAGTTGTAAACAGTCGCACGAGATGGGGCTTCATCGTGAAAGGCCAATCGTAGTCTATCATAACTTTCTTGTTGACTTAAATGACATCGAAAGTCATAAAAAATCATTGCACGAAAATTTTCTCGTGTTAAATTCATGTTGACGTGACACAGACAATTTTCAATTTGCCGCCAAATCGTAAAACAAATGACAAATGAATGAAATATATACTCAGTAATATTGGCAAAGAGTTCTATTTTCAAATTTTAGAATATTTTTTTTATTATATTGTTTATAAGTGGCCAGTTCTAAGAACTTTCAGTTTGACCCTCGTAGCGTCGACGAAAGCAGAGGTTTTGAGGGAGATCGAAAGGTTCTATGGGCAGTTGTACACCTCAGTCCGGTCCGAGTACAGGAGCAGAACAGGAGGGCGATTCCATTGCGGAGAGGTGTGAGACAGGGAGATGTTATATCTCCGAAACTGTTGCGAAACTGTGTCAGCAGCACAGCATTGGAAGACGCCTAATAACTTCTGGAATGGGAAGGAATCGGCATCAATGTTAATGGCGAATACATCACAGACCTCCGATTTGCCGATGATACAGTCGTTGTGGCAAAGACGCTGGACGATCTTGGCACTATGCTCGAAGACCTTGACCGAGTATCCCAACAAGTGGGTCTTAAAATGAACATGGAAAAGACGAAAATTATGTCGAACTCCCTTGTCGTACCCACTCCAGTATCCGTTGGAAATTCAACTCACGAAGTTGTCGACGAGTACGTCTACCTGGGACAAGTGATCCAATTGGGTAGGTCCAACTTCGAGAAAGAGGTCAATCGACGAATCCAACTCGGCTGGGCAGCGTTCGGGAAATTGCGCAAGAGTGTCTTCTCATCTCATCTACCTCAGTGTCTGAAGACAAAAGTCTTAAACAGTGTGTGTTACCAGTGATGAAATACGGATCCGAAACATGGTCTCTTACTATGGGCCTTATAATGAAGCTCAAAATCACACAACGAGCGATGGAAAGGGCTATGCTGGGTGTTTCTCTACGGGATCAGAAATGAGAAGATACGTTGAAGAACTAAAGTAACGGACATAGCCTTGAGAATCAGTAAGCTCAAGTGGCAATGGGCAGGGACATAGCGCGAAGAACTGATGGCCGCACAGTGGGTCGAAACAGTAATATGAGGGACATAGAGGTTTTTTTTGACAAATCGTATTTTTTTGGATGCCGATCGATAGTCCTTTAGACACTCGTAAAGGCATGTTATATAACATTTTTCACGAAACCTAAAAGTTTGGCCATAAAAAAATAATTTGTGTTTTTTTGTATGAAACAAGACCTAAAGTACTAAATATCTCCCAGGAACTGCTTGACCGTGCCTTATAATGACTTCGGTTGGCATAAGTGCATTGTGCACTGACATCCTAATCTATTTTTAGCTGCTCCAAACAGCAATTTTGCCTGTTAAACAGTTCGGAAAAAAAATATTTTTGATAATCCTATTATGGGATTATACTCGTAATTACAATTCTAAGAAAAAGCGTCGATTAGGGTACTAGGAACTAATTACGTAGTTAGTCTTCATTGCTCTGTATTATCAGAATCTTTTAAAACCTTTTTTTGTTATCATCGGATGACTTTAAAGTAATAATGATGTCAGGTAATTAGGATATTAAAGAGACATACGTACATAGAGAGATGTGATCTACGTACCTAACTTAACTGTTAATTTGCTATCAGTTAGCGCAATGGTTAATAAAGGATTTAGGGTGGTGTTTAGTTCTGGTATGTGTCATATATATGATAATAAAACTCTAATTGCCTCAGCTACTCAACATGATGGGGTCTATCAACTTGACACAGCTGAACCATCATCTCTTGATTGTAACTTTACCATGAAATGCAATATCTCTCCCACTCTAAATACAGGTTGTAATGAGAAGCCATTTGCGAACAGCGAGCAAGCTGCAGCGTCTGCGATGACAGCCAACACAAAGGAAGAAAAGGTCTCGCAGCAGGTTTGGCATCGGCGGCTGGCACATCTCGTTCTTCGCAGCATGGAGCTTATGAGAAAAGGCATGGTTACTGGTATTTCATATGATTGTACTGGTTTAGAAAAATGTATACCTTGTGTTGAGGGAAAACAAACTCGTACATCTTTTCCCAAAAGGTCAGTCAACAGAGCCACTGAAGTTCTTGAATTAGTTCACAGTGACCTATGTGGTCCTATGCCTAGCCAATCACTTAGTGGGGCAAAGTATTTTATAACTTTCATTGATGACTACACAAGAAAAACTTTTGTTTATTTTTTAAATGGGAAATATGAGGTATTTGAAACATTCAAAGCCTGGAAAACTTTGGTAGAAAATCAGACAAATAGAAAACTAAAAGTGATTCGATCCGATAATGGTACTGAATATTGTAATTTAAAATTTCAGAATTATCTAAAGGAGAATGGTATTGTCCATCAAACGACTGTACTATACTCGCCTCAGCAAAATGGAGTTGCTGAACGAGCTAATAGAAGTATCACGGAGAAGTCACGCTGTATGCTTCAGGAGGCAGGCCTTGGCCCGCAGTATTGGGCTGAAGCTGTGAATACTGCCGTGTATCTGAAGAATCGCTCTCCGACTATAGCCGTCAGAGGATGCACTCCAGAGGAGAAGTGGACCAATCGCAAGGTATCAGTTGCACATATGATTACTTTTGGGTGCATTGCTTATGCACATGTCAATAGTCGAACCAAGTTAGAACCTAAAGCTAAGAGGTATATTTTCGTTGGGTATTGTGAAAATACAAAGGGCTATAGATTAATAGACCCAAATAATCCAAGAGTCTGTGTAAAAGCTAGAAGTGTGACCTTCTTTGAGGATAAGTTTCTTAGTAGTGAGGCTGATGTGTCACATGATGATAAGCACAAAGAGTCATTCACACAAATAGCTATAGATGTGAATAGTAGGGCTCCGTCTCCTACAGAATCACTTAGTGAGGAAAATATTTCCTGTGTGGTACATTCTGATGACACAGCCTCAAATCAGGATGGACCTGATGATAGTTTGATATCTGTAAATGATTCTGAAGAGAGCAATGAAATATTTTACACAGATAATTCCTCGGATGAAACTTATGTTCCAGATCTTGAAGAAGAATCTTCAAGTACAGATCCAGTCTTGATGCCTTGACAGCTCAGCTAGTGAAAGAAACCATGTGCACCATTAACACCGACGACCCAGTTACTGTGAGTGAGGCTCTATCAGCTCCAGATGCAGACTGCTGGAAGCAAGCAATGGCAGATGAGTATAAGTCTTTCAATTATAACAAATGCTGGACACTTACCGACAGAGTGGATGGTCATACCCCTGTAAAGTGTAAATGGGTGTTTAAAAGAAAACTAGGTGTTAATGGCGAACTTGTTAAGTACAAGGCCAGATTAGTAGCTAAAGGATTCACTCAACGTTATGGGATAGATTACTATGAGACTTTTTCCCCAGTTGTCAGATATTCAAGTATAAGAACATTGTTAGCTGTAGCTGCTGAGTATAAAATGAATATTCAACATTTAGATGTAAAGACAGCTTTTCTTAATAAGGACCTTCATGAATCTGTATTCATGGAGCAACCTGAGGGCTTTATAATAAAAGGCAGTGAAAATAAAATCTTAAAACTTAACAAGGCCATCTATGGGCTAAAACAAGCTGCGAAAGCATGGTATGAAAATATTAATAAAATATTATGCGAGAAGTTGATGTTTACTAAGTCATCGTTAGAAGCTTGTGTGTATTTCAAATCTAGTCAAGACAGGCTCATTGCAATTGCTTTGTATGTAGACGATATAATGTTATTTTCAACCAAGAATGCCCATGAAGAGGTAATGAATATTAAAAGTAAACTTAAAAGTGAGTTTGAGATAACTGATCTAGGGCCAGCAAGGTATATCTTAGGAATGAGAATTACTAAATGTAAAGATAAAATAACATTAGATCAGACAAACTATTGAGATAACTGATCTAGGGCCAGCAAGGTATATCTTAGGAATGAGAATTACTAAATCTATACTAATATTATAAAGCTGAAGAGTTTGTTTGTTTGTTTGTTTGTTTGTTTGTTTGAACGCGCTAATCTCAGAAACTACTGGCCCGATTTGAAAAAATATTTTTATGTTGGATAGTACATTTATCGAGGAAGGTTTTAAGCTATATAACATAAAGATTCGACTCACAAGACCACAGCAGCAATGAAAAATGTTGCGAAAACGGGAGAAAGATATTCCTTTTGAGAGCTTCCGCTGCGTACGCTGCGGAAACCGCTAAAGTTACACAAAAATGATGTATGACAAGATTGTTTAACATTAAGAGTTCTATAATAAAATCCGCGACAGCATAAGTCTATCTTTTATGGTTGACTTACTACAACCTTTTTATGTTAATAAATTTGTAAAAAAATAATGCATCATTTTTTGAGGTGTTTTATACACACAGGTATTTATTCTTATCAAAATAAATACATTCATCATCACGAGCATTTCATTTAGAACACAGTTGCCCTTTATATCATTTGATTCCAACAAATATCTTAGGAGCTATCACAGTTTTAACATAACTCCGCACCAAAATAATGTTCGCAGCTTAAGTACAACGTGCGCTTGCGCTAATTATATTATAAAGCTGAAGAGTTTGTTGGTTTGAACGCGCTTATCTCAGGAACTGCTGAACCGATTTGAAAAAATATTTCTGTGTTCTTCTCAATAAATAATAGATAGCTTATTTATTGAGAAAGGCTTTAGGATATAAAACATCACGCTGCGACGGGAGGGGAGGGAGCAAACTCAAAACGCGCGGACGAAGTCGCGGGGGACCGCTAGTGTAAAGATAAAATAACATTAGATCAGACAAACTATATTGAGAAAGTATTACAAAGATTTAAAATGGAGGATTGTAAACCTTCGGCTACACCCGTGGAGCTTGGTGTGAAGCTAGAAAAATCAGTTGATAAAGACATTTCTAAATATGATTTCAGGAGTCTCATAGGCTCGTTGATGTACATTGCAGTAGGTTTTTGACCTGACATTGCACATGCAGTTAGCTATCTAAGCCAATTTAATGACTGCTATGATGAAACCCATTGGAAGTCAGCAAAAAGAGTTCTTCGGTATATAAAAGGTTCAAAGAACTTATGTTTAAATTTCTTCAAAGGAGGCATTAGTGTTCCAGCCTTTGCAGATGCTGACTGGGGCAGATGTGAAACAGATAAGAGGTCCTACACCGGTTATGTGTTTCATGTTGGCAGGTCTGTAGTTTCCTGGAAAAGTCGAAAGCAGCGAACTGTCGCCTTATCGAGCACAGAGGCGGAGTATATGTCTCTTTCGGATTGCTGCAAGGAGGCGTTGTTTCTTCGTAATTTTTTACAGGAAATTTCAGGTATTGTATGTAAAGTTACAATCTTCAATGACAATCAATCTGCACAGAAGCTGTGTAAGAATACAATATTTCATGCCAGAACTAAACACATTGATATTCGCCACCATTTTATTAGAGATCACATTTGTAATGGTTCCATTGATGTTAAATACTTATGTACTAAAGATATGTTAGCAGATTTGCTGACTAAACCATTGTCTAAAGAGATGCATGAGAAGTTTGTAAAGAAACTAATGCTGATTTAGTTGTATAACTTTATAATTGTTAATGATAGAATAATACTGTTCTAATAGATAACCATTTCATTGTTTTCGTAATGTTTATATAGCATTGTTGTATACTGCTAAAGATTTTAAAAATAAAATTAAAATACAAGATGTTTATAGACAAAATAAATGTTTATTGTCAAAATAGTTAGGTTTAAGGGCCAGTGTTGTGTAATCTATGTAAACGTCACTATTTTGACAGCCACTGTCAATGTCAAAAATGCATTCTGGTTGCACTTCCGACTAACATAAATCCGGTCTTCATGTTCTCGACTGCCGTTCTGCTATGTAAGACACATTTTTATATCCCAATAAATCTCAGTCCATCCTGGATAAATCTTTTATTTATGCCCATAACCCTTCAGTTTGGACAGTTTCCACAAACCCGTTGTTTATTTCGTCCACTGATACGCAATTCTCTAGGCAATCAAAGCGGTTCGACAACTCGAGTTGAAAGCTCTCGGGATTTTGGATATGGGCACGAGAACCTTTCCAATTTGTCATTTATATTCAATGTGCCTCGAACTATACGGTGATCACTGCCGGTTTTTACCCTGTTGATCACGGAGACATCATTGAATAACCGTCTCTTGGTGGTCATGATGAAGTCTATCTCATTTCTCGCCTTGCCTTGACTCAACCAGGTCCATTTCCTTTGAGGCGGTTTCTGGAAAAAGCATGATTGTCAATTATTAAATACTAACTGCACATTGCAAAGAAGCTGCCCAGATCTAAATGCTTCTACCTTGGAAAACATAGAAGACCTAAAACATACTATTAGCAAGCTACAAAGAGAACTGGCGTCGGCCCATAATGAAGTAGAGACTTTATTAACTGAAAAGTCTAAGCTACAAAAACAAATAACTGCATATCAAGCAAAAGTTAAACAGTTGACTTTGCTGTGTAAAACCCCAAAGCGTCGCCGACTGCAAAAATAAGGACAAATAACACTGAGAGTAGTCCAAATATATTGCCTGAAAATAAATCCAATAAATCAACCTTCCATCAACTGCATCTAAATTATAATTTCCCCACACAGAAAAGCTAACAAAATCAATCAAATTCTGAAACGAAGACAAATAAAAGAAAAATATATAACAAAGGGAACCTAAAACATCATAGTTCATCAAAACATCTACCATAGAAGTTGGTACTTGTACTAGAGAAGGCAAAACAGATTACACGAAGACAGAAAGAATACACAAAGTGATTATATTAGCGGATCAACAAGGAAGAGACGTACAACAAACATTGCAAGGACTACTTGGAAAAAGTATGAAGTTTTCTGCTTTTGGAATCCTGGAGCGAGCCTTTCTGATATTATGTCCACGTGTAAAACTGAATTAAGCCATTTGTCTTTTGATGATAATGTTGTATTAATAGGTTTTAGAAACGATAACAATATTTTTTCCATGAGATATACACTTGCATCTTGGATTGCAAGAGTCCAGAACACTAATATAATTGTCTGCGAATCATCCTACAACAGAAACCTGAATGAATATAAACTAAACTACGAAATAAGATACATATGTAAACAATTTAAAAACACTGTGTTCTTAGATATGAATTTTGTTCACTGTATACCTGTAAAAAAATATTACCCTGTTTCTGTGTGTCGTTATATTCTGCAAGAAGTTTTGAGACTGTATTACAATAGGAATTATAATATGTACATAGAAAGAAAGAAAATAATATGTAGGAATAATGTAGCGACCCAAAGAGAATCTATGATATTGGCAAATCACGGTACACCTACACAAACAGAAAAAGACAACACCTTACTTAATTCCAGCACTCAATCAGCGAATTCCATGAATGATCAGTTTAATGACACAGGCGCGGATTTTTTTCGTGAATAACTTCATACACATATTGCACCAAAATATAAATGGACTTATAACTAAATCTGATATTTTGACAGTGTGTCCGGATGACATCTCATACATGGGCAAAGAAGTAGATATATTGTGCTGTACTGAACATAGTATGATGTCCTCTGATGTACAGTTATTGAACATTGCAAATTTTTTGGTAGGCGCTTATTTTGCGAGGGATAATAGAAATGGTGGGTCCTGTATCTGTAAGGAAAGGCCAATTGTATTAAGATTGACGCTTAATACAATTGGCCTTTCCTTACAGATACATAATTATGTCGCTTCATTTAGCTAGATACTTGAATTTACTAGATGTGGTCACTTGAAACATTTGGTTTTTATGTGAATTTTAATATGACAGTCGCTTGAGCCATTAAAGGTTTCAACATTAAAGTAAAGACGGCGAATAAACCTATATTCCTTACTATTATATTAAACTTGCACTGTCGCTTCAGTTACTACAAAAGCAAAATGTAAGTACTTCAAACAAATTTAATAATAGCCGCGTACACTTAATACAATCAAAATTGACTATGGATTAACTATTGAGGCGTTGGTTAAAAATTGGTTTTGGTACCGATGCGCTGGCACCGCAGCGCAACAAACTGCACGAGATTTTATATTCCCGTGCGCCACCGTTTCAATCGATGCAAACCGTGGACTAGTTCATACCTCTGGTTCTGACGTGTTAATTGTTTTATGGAAGCTCGGGCCGCGCAAAGTATTTGGTCGTCAATGCTGGATTTTGGGTGAGTTTTTATATTCATGTATTTATTGTTTTACATTTTTAAGAGTAACACTGATTAATGTTAACTTAACTTGCTTGATGAAGGTAGGTATAAATCGAAACATACACGAGTTATTGCTTACCTCCTTATATTTTCCTATACTAATACGCCGGTTTTCATGGTATAACTTTCTCTGAGGTCCAGAGTTCGATTCTCGGTCGGGTCGATATTGAAACTAGTTATCCTATATTGAGTTGGGTCCGGGTGTTGTGGTACAATCGGATTTGCATAATACAAGTGATTTGGCTATTTACTGGCATCTGGCATCAGAGGAATGCACTTACATGATGTTGTTCCACTTACCGAAATAATTAACTAATCATCACCATTAGTAACATTTCTTTAAAAAACTTGATACCCGCGTAATTATAAATAATTTCATTTTTTTTTGTTTTGCAGTTCAATATCCAAATATGGAACCGAAAACAAGAAAGTGTTCAAAAAGAAAGTTCAATACTTTTGGGGCCTGAAATACCAAAAAAAACAAAGTAAATGGTTAAGGAAAATAAAGTACAGGACCAAAAATATGGTGAATCCATTGCCTGAAACGGTAACAGTTTTCGTAAGTCACTGCCCAGCTGCGTTTAGAATACTAAGTACCTAAATAAATTTAAAATAAGCATGTATGTATGTAGTTCGTTTAAATCATTTATAATGAGACTATAGGCTACTTAAATAAAATACTGTTAACTTGTGATTCCTATACAATTGTATTAAAAAGGTTAATCTGGTAAACTGGAAAGTTACTGTAGTTTCTAGCTGATGATAATTAAAATAAAAAGTACTTTTGAGCAATACAATGTTTTATTTCTCATTTCCTAATTATTTTTAGGATAATAATTCCTAGGTTTCTTTAAAATCAAACAATATTTTAACTGCCCCTTTCAGTAAACTTCATTACTCAGGCACGATTAGGAACAAATTAGTAACCGGCGTAAGTAAATCGGCGCTTAAACTGAATAGGCCATACACGAAAAATTTGGCATTTAAATCATTTAGTTCAGCTATGAAATATGAAAAACTCTTCAATTTAAACCATTTAACCTGGAGCTATTACATTCAGTACTCAGTGGTTAGATCATTTAACCTGGAGCAAGTATTAATAAACCTAGGCGGATAAGTCACTTAGCCAGGAACAACAAAAACTAATCTTAGGCGGTAAAATCATTTAGCCTAGAACAAAAACATAAAATAATAGGATCATTTTGCATTAAACGACACATATCTTCGTTAATAATAGGAATATCAGAAAAAAAAACTATCAGATTATGCAGACTATGTAACCTAATCAATAAATATCCAAATTTTTCTAAAATTTTACAAATTGCAATAGTTATTATTTTTTTTCAAAAATCAAAACTTTAAACAGCTCTGGTATAAAGTTTACAAATTGTCGCTTAATACAAATAGCCCGGGAACCGTCGATATGAAAAACTACCGACCAGTGGCTTTAGTACCGGTATTCTCAAAAAATTTTGAGAAAGTAATCCATAAAAGATTATACGATTTTTTCGAAAAAGAGAATGTACTAACTCATGCACAAAAAGGTTTTCGTAGAAATCTATACTAATATTATAAAGCTGAAGAGTTTGTTTGTTTGTTTGTTTGTTTGTTTGTTTGAACGCGCTAATCTCAAAAACTACTGGCCCGATTTGAAAAATTCTTTTTACGTTGGATAGTCCATTTATCGAGGAAGGCTTTAGGCTATATAACATAAAGCTACAACTCATAAGACCACAGCAGAAATGAAAAATGTTGCGAAAACGGGAGAAAGATATTCCTTTTGAGAGCTTCCGCTGCATACGCTGCGGAAACCGCTTGAGTTACACAAAAATCATGTATGACAGGATTGTTCAGCATTAAGAGTTCTATACTAAAGTCCGCGACAGCATATGTCTATCTTTTATGGTTGACTTACTACAACCTTTTTTATGTTAATAAATTTGTAAAAAAATAATGCATTATTTTTAGAGGTGTATTATACACACAGGTATTTATTCTTATCAAAATAAATACATTCATCATCACGAGCATTTTATTTAGAACCAAGTTGCCCTTTATATCATTTGATTTCAATAAATATCTTAGGAGCTATCACCGTTTTAACATAACTCCGCACCAAAATAATGTTCGCAGCTTAAGTACAACGTGCGCTTGCGCTAAAATATTATAAAGCTGAAGAGTTTGTTTGTTTGAACGCGCTTATCTCAGGAACTGCTGGACCGATTTGAAAAATATTTCTGTGTTGGATAGCTTATTTATCGAGAAAGGCTTTAGTATATTAAACATGACGCTGCGACGGGAGGGGAGGGAGCAAACTCAAAACGCGCGGACGAAGTCGCGGGGGACCGCTAGTACAAGTATAGTTTCGACAATATATGAATTCTTAGACGAAATTTACTTTAGAATGGTCAAAAAAGAACCGGTATTTGCTATTTACCTTGATATGACCAAAGCATTTGACTATGTAAATCACAGTTTACTCTTGAATAAGTTGGAATCCTATGGTGTAAGAGGAGTGGCACTAAGATTATTGACTTCTTATCTTACTGACCGGACACAAATAACATTTACCAGTAAGATTCAATTTAAAGTCTCAATATATTTATATAAAACATTAAAGAATTTTAATATTGATATGTGTCACTATAAGATGCTGTTAATAATTACGTAATAACTTAAGGCAGAAAGTCGCTTAAGTAGTGACCGAATAAATTAATAACCGACTTGGTACGAGGGTCAAACTGAAAGTTCTTAGAAAATCAAAAACTGATTACATTAGCCAGTTATTAGTTTTATTATATCTTTTCAAAATATTGTCCATTGACGTCAATACACCGCTGCATGCGATGGAACCACTGGGAAAAGCACTTTGCCCACTCGTCCTTAGGGGTCTCTTCAATGGCATCGCGATACGCAGCCACCGCTTCTTCAGCATTCATAAACCGCTTTCCTTTAAGTTTTTCTTTAATTTTTGGAAATAAATAAAAATCACAAGGCGCGAGGTCGGGGCTATACGGCGGGTGACCCAGTAATTCAACGTTTGATGTCGCCAAATAGTCGATCGTTCGCTTGGCGGTGTGCGACGAGGCGTTGTCGTGGTGAAGGAGGATCCTACTGCGAGGTCGTTTCTCTCGAACTTTTTCCAAGACAAGTGGCAAACAATTGGTAGTGTACCATTCTGCAGAAACTGTTTTTGATCCTCTAACACAATTGTTGCGAAATGACATATCCTTCCAAAGAACGAGGCCACCATTTTTTTTCCCGCACTTCGATCTCTCTTCACTTTAGTTGGCAACTCCTCGAAAGGAAACACCCACTGAGCAGATTGTCTTTTGGTTTCAGGATCATAACAGTAAATCCAGCTTTCATCACCTGTTAGTATGTCGAACACAGCATTTGAGTCACCTCCGTTAAATCTTTCAATCATTTTACGGCACCAATCCACACGATGGAGTTTTTGAGCCTTAGTCAAATTATGTGGTATCCACCGGGCGCAAAGCTTCCTGACCGCTAAATGTTCGTGGAGGATTTTGTGCACTTGACTCATACCGATGCCTAAGCTTGTCCGAATCTGCTGATAGGTCACTCTTTTGTCAGTCTCTATCATACGCCGCACAACACAGATGTTATTTTCAGTCGTCGCCGTAGAAGGCCGTCCCTCACGTACATCATCAGTGAGATTAGTGCGACCACGTTTAAACTCATTAAACCAGTTGTAAACAGTCGCACGAGATGGGGCTTCATCGTGAAAGGCCAATCGTAGTCTATCATAACTTTCTTGTTGACTTAAATGACATCGAAAGTCATAAAAAATCATTGCACGAAAATTTTCTCGTGTTAAATTCATGTTGACGTGACACAGATAATTTTCAATTTGCCGCCAAATCGTAAAACAAATGACAAATGAATGAAATATATACTCAGTAATATTGGCAAAGAGTTATATTTTCAAATTTTAGAATATTTTTTTTATTATATTGTTTATAAGTGGCCAGTTCTAAGAATTTTCAGTTTGACCCTCGTATCACATGGATCTCACAACTTTTTACCGCAGAACAACTGAGTTGCGAGACTTGGTTTTTTTGACAAGTATTGTTTTTAATGCTTTAGAATGTTTTTAACACTCACAGTGTCATATTTTATATTCATAAAGATGAAATAAGAAACCAAAAATTTGCGCACGGGCGGAATTTGAACCAGCAACTTTTTGGTTTCTTATTTCATCTTTATGAATATAAAATATGACACTGTGAGTGTTAAAAACATTCTAAAGCATTAGATAGCGAAGCGACATCAATTTCCAAGTTGAATTTATTCTGTAAAGAATAACTGCTTGGGCCATCTGTTTCATAAAAACAGACGGCTAGATGGCGCTAAGCGTCAAGCAATTGACGTTTTCATAAGAAACCACAAATTTCGCAGGGTCGGACTAACAGCACGGTAGCTCAATTGGTTCAAATTTTTGGTTTCTTATTTCATCTTTATGAATATAAAATATGACACTGTGAGTGTTAAAAACATTCTAAAGCATTAGATAGCGAAGCGACATCAATTTCCAAGTTGAATTTATTCTGTAAAGAATAACTGCTTGGGCCATCTGTTTCATAAAAACAGACGGCTAGATGGCGCTAAGCGTCAAGCAATTGACGTTTTCATAAGAAACCACAAATTTCGCAGGGTCGGACTAACAGCACGGTAGCTCAATTGGTTAAGAGCGTTTGGCCCGGTTTGCCAAAAGGTTGCTGGTTCAAATTCCGCCCGTGCGCAAATTTTTGGTTTCTTATTTCATCTTTATGAAAGTATTGTTTTTGATGGGATCTCATTTCTTTTTGAATTTTGTAGACAGTTCTACTTTTTTCCTTTTCGGTACCTTCTACTTATATTATATATGTATATCTACCAGCAACGAATTTTCTTAAAGCCCTTTCTCTGACTTATGAACTTTTCTTATTTTTGTAGGTAGCCTTCCTTTTTCAATCGAAATTATCAATGAAAATCGCAAACTTATAGGTAAGAATTCTGGGCTGCTCGCTCAGCGACATTCACCTTTCCGCGCGCCCCGCCACTGTCCCCGCCCCGCGCCCTCGCGCTAGCACCGCGCAGCGCGTAGTAACGGCCCGCGCTCACTTGCTATCATCGCAGCGCGTGGTATAATAATTAATTCACAACCTTACGCACTCGTAATAAGTACGAATACGCACGTAGGTTCGTTTTTTCGTTAAAAAAATTAATTTACACATGTTTTCATGACGGGAATACCCATTTTTTGCTCAATTTGGCAGGGGCACTACCATGCGCCTATATTTATATGGGACTAGCTTAAACCCGCGGCTTTGCACGCAATAATAATAACTGCCGTAAAACATCGTTACGAATAAAGCCAATATTGAAAAATTTACCTGAAGACTTGGCTGTATGGGCTTAATTTTAGTTGCTGTCTTTTCTAGATTTTTTAGTTTTTCCTTGATTCATACACCAAACACTACTTATATTCCAAATTTGAAGCTTCTAGGTCTGGTAGAAGTGCCTTAGAATTTCGATGATCGTTGAGTCAGTGAGTGACAAAATTAAGAAATTTGACCCGTTATAATTCTTAAAATACTGGTTCAAATTGAATGAAATTTTAAATTTACCGTGTCTTTACATGCCTGCATGGTTACTGAAAATTTCAGTCTTCTAGTTTTATCCACAACGAAGTAACAGGGGGTCGAAAATGGTCTGAATTGCTTCGAGAAAAGGATGGTACGGCCGTGACGCTTTTTTGCTCGACTTGGTGGGGGCACTGCCGTGCCCCCAGATGAAATGGCAAACTCATATTGAATTTTTAAACGCTAAAATACTCCAATTTTCATTTCATTCGCATTACGTCAGCTTAGCAAGAAAGTGAACCGAGCAGCAGTGATTGAAGCATATCATGGTTATGTTGGCTCGAAGCTGAGATACAGGCTTATTTTTTGAAATGCCGTTAATATTGGTCGCCTATTAATAGCTCAAAAGAGGAGCATTAGGGCCATTCTTAATCTAAGAAGAGTTAGCTTCCGGCCATTTTTTTCAGGAAAATAAATTGCTGACAATACCATAACAACTAAACAAAATATTATTCACAAAACTATAGCAACAGTATCTTTGGCATGTCAACTAAAATTTATAACTCTCTACCAAAGAAAATTAGGGCAGAATATAATTTTCTGATATTTAAGAAAATGCTTTTCGAATATCTGACGGAAAGGGTATTCTATTCGGTTCAAGAATTTTTTGAGACTAAAAATAATTGACATATCTATCGTCTTACTAATCTGTAGACATATCACAGACACACATGACATTACCGAGCCTTTATTATTTTATTTAATTTGTGACTATTGTATTAAAATTAATAAAAGTATCTAATTATGTACTGTGACTATGAATATTAATTAATGAATATAATTTTAATTTATACTGGAAAGACCGACCTAGAACCACCCGGATGAAAAGGTGGAGGAAATGTGTGAGGACGTAAGTAGAGCCATACACACTTCCAAAACCTATTTCACTGTTGTTATGGGGGACTTCAACGCAAAACTCGGCAAGCGAGGCGAGGGTGAGTTGAAAGTGGGACCTTTTGGATATGGTCAAAGGAACGCCAGGGGAAATAGGCTGGCCGACTTCCTGGAGAAGGAGGGACTCTTTGCGATGAACTCTTTCTTCCAGAAGCCGCCTCAAAGGAAATGGACCTGGTTGAGTCCGGATGGCAAGGCGAGAAATGAGATAGACTTCATCATGACCACCAAGAGACGGTTATTCAATGATGTCTCCGTGATCAACAGGGTAAAAACCGGCAGTGATCACCGTATGGTTCGAGGCACATTGATTATAAATGTCAAATTGGAAAGGTCCCGCTTGATGAAGTCCACGCTCCGACCTACTCGTACCCATATCCAAAATCCCGAGAGCTTTCAACTCGAGTTGTCGAACCGCTTTGATTGCCTAGAGAATTGCGTATCAGTGGACGAAATAAACAACGGGTTTGTGGAAACTGTCCAAACGGTCGGATCTAAGTTTTTTAGACCTCGCCGTAAAAATAGACCTCAAAAACTCTCGGTCCACACTCTCGACCTTATGGCAGAACGTCGATCTATGGCACTGCAAACCTCCGTTAATGCTCAAACCTACAGGCAGCTTAATAGACGAATATTGAAGTCTCTGCGACATGACATTCGTTCCTTTAACACGAATGGTGGAGAAGTGCTCGAAGACCTCGACCGAGTATCCCAACAAGTGGGTCTTAAAATGAACATGGAAAAGACGAAAATTATGTCAAGCTTCCTAGTTATACCCACTCCAGTATCTGTTGGGAACTCAACTCTCGAAGTTGTCGACGAGTACGTCTACCTGGGACAAGTGATCCAATTGGGTAGGTCCAACTTTGAGAAAGAGGTCAATCGAGGAATCCAACTCGGCTGGGCAGCGTTTGGGAAACTGCGCAAGAGCATCTTCTCGTCTCAATTACCTCAGTGTCTGAAGACGAAAGTCTTCAACCAGTGTGGTTCAACCAGTTCAACGTGGTCTCTAACTATGGACCTCATAAAGAAGTTCAAAACTACACAGCGAGCGATGGACCGGGCTATGCTCGGTGTTTCTCTACGAGATCGAATCAGAAACGAGGAGATACGTAGAAGAACCAAGGTAACGGACATAGCCTTGAGAATCAGTAAGCTTAAGTGGCAGTGGGCCGGGCACATAGCGCGAAGAACTGATGGCCGTTGGGGCAGGAGAGTTCTAGATTGGAGACCCTTCGACTAAAGCGTAGGACGTCCACCAACAAGATGGACAGACGACCTTAAAAAGATTGCAGGATCAAACTGGATGCAGACCGCTAGTGATCGGTCGCTATGGAAATCCGTGGGGGAGGCCTATGTTCAGTTTGGCTGATAATGATAATGACTGGAAAGAAAATAATTTAAACTAGTTATGATTATGACATTTGTACGCCAAGTGGCAGATCACAGAGCACTGTCCATCTTAACTTTTAAACATCCGTATTACCTACCTGTGTATCACAAATAAATAATTTTGAATGAGGCATCTTTGTTCTGGATGAAGGCCTGACGCAGGTTCTTTTGTACGTTCTTAGCAGTGGTATTGGACTTTAGCCCGCGCTAGCGCCTCCCACCTTTTACGCACCGGGCACTCGGAGCTGAAAGCATTGTGCTCTACACTGTCGATTTTTGCTGTTATACAGTTACAGCATCTTGGCGCTATAGATACGAGGAAGTCCTCACACTTACTTCGCATGTGTGTTCCACCACAGCGCATATAGATATATGCACTGTGGTGTGTGGGCGTGGTCTCCTTGCAAAACCGTCGTCCGTGCCCATACGTCAAACACATAGAGCATTGGACGAGTGAGGACTGGTCTGCAACCCGCACCCTCTGGATGTCAATATGTACGCAATCTCTTTCTATCATGCGATTGTAAATGTGTGGTGACACCCACAGGACAACATGATTCATCAGGTGGTTTCTGGCTCTACGTCTGAACTTGACTTCCATGCGGCTGACCTTTGCGTCGAGGCCCTGAAAAACACCTCCGTTCTGGTTCCCCAGTGCCGTCAAGATGTCATCCTCAGAATGACTCGCGACGACATCCCTGAGGATCACTATAGGATCCTGGTTCTTCATGTCCTCGAAGCTAAGGCAGTTGGCTGCTGGAGTCGCTCTCTGACCTTCTCTCGTTCCTGAATTGTCCTGCAGCCAAGAATAACTTTTTTGTCTTTCACTTTCCGAACTCGCTCGACCGTCACTCATCCATCCTTTGCGTTGACCACGTCCCTGACACGTTTCATGACTTGAATAATTAATGGAATCAGGCGTTACTTTGCGGAAATCCATTATTAAGTTGAAATTTATATATAATAACTAGCTGACCCGGCAAACGTTGTTTTGCCATATAAATAATTTCCTAGTAATTTCTAGTGTAGACAAAAAATAGCTTACTTATTGTAAGTATGTATGTATGTTAGAATGTGTATATTGTATGTACGAGGGTCAAACTGAAAGTTCTTAGAACTGGCCACTTATAAACAATATAATAAAAAAAATATTCTAAAATTTGAAAATAGAACTCTTTGCCAATATTACTGAGTATATATTTCATTCATTTGTCATTTGTTTTACGATTTGGCGGCAAATTGAAAATTGACTGTGTCACGTCAACATGAATTTAACACGAGAAAATTTTCGTGCAATGTTTTTTTATGACTTTCGATGTCATTTAAGTCAACAAGAAAGTTATGATAGACTACGATTGGCCTTTCACGATGAAGCCCCATCTCGTGCGACTGTTTACAACTGGTTTAATGAGTTTAAACGTGGTCGCACTAATCTCACTGATGATGTACGTGAGGGACGGCCTTCTACGGCGACGACTGAAAATAACATCTGTGTTGTGCGGCGTATGATAGAGACTGACAAAAGAGTGACCTATCAGCAGATTCGGACAAGCTTAGGCATCGGTATGAGTCAAGTGCACAAAATCCTCCACGAACATTTAGCGGTCAGGAAGCTTTGCGCCCGGTGGATACCTCATAATTTGACTAAGGCTCAAAAACTCCATCGTGTGGATTGGTGCCGTAAAATGATTGAAAGATTTAACGGAGGTGACTCAAATGCTGTGTTCGACATACTAACAGGTGACGAAAGCTGGATTTACTGTTATGATCCTGAAACCAAAAGACAATCTGCTCAGTGGGTGTTTCCTTTCGAGGAGTTGCCAACTAAAGTGAAGAGAGATCGAAGTGCGGGAAAAAAATGGTGGCCTCGTTCTTTGGAAGGATAGGTCATTTCGCAACAATTGTGTTAGAGGATCAAAAAACAGTTTTTGCAGAATGGTACACTACCAATTGTTTGCCACTTGTCTTGGAAAAAGTTCGAGAGAAACGACCTCGCAGTAGAATCCTCCTTCACCACGACAACGCCTCGTCGCACACCGCCAAGCGAACGATCGACTATTTGGCGACATCAAACGTTGAATTACTGGGTCACCCGCCGTATAGCCCCGACCTCGCGCCTTGTGATTTTTATTTATTTCCAAAAATTAAAGAAAAACTTAAAGGAAAGCGGTTTATGAATGCTGAAGAAGCGGTGGCTGCGTATCGCGATGCCATTGAAGAGACCCCTAAGGACGAGTGGGCATAGTGCTTTTCCCAGTGGTTCCATCGCATGCAGCGGTGTATTGACGTCAATGGACAATATTTTGAAAAGATATAATAAAACTAATAACTGGCTAATGTAATCACTTTTTGATTTTCTAAGAACTTTCAGTTTGACCCTCGTATGTAAGAATGTGGTATATGCGTGAAATAAGCATGGAGCGCTGTGAACGATAAGGGAATATAAAAATAACAAAAGGCATACATTATTTTTAAGTTATTATAATTTATTCCTTAAAATTATATATCATTAATTAAATAATTACGACACAATATCAATCTCTTAATGCTGTAGCGTGAACAATATTTTTTGTTAGTACATCTTTAGCTAACACAAACAAACTGGATGGTTTACCCACTCGAGAGCATGCCACGTATAATTGTCCGTGTGAAAAACATCGTGTTCTCAAATCTAATCCACAAACAGACATCGTTTGACCTTGGGATTTGTTTATAGTCATTGCAAATGCCAATCTAATCGGAAACTGAATACGTTTGAATTGAATAAGTACATCTGTAGGTATAATAGGAATCCGTGGTATTAGTATATTTTGACCTCTGAACTTGCCATTTAAAATCCTGGCTTCGATCACGTTTTTCATTAATTTTTGAATGACTAATCGCGTACCGTTGCACAGCCGGGGCGGGTTCAAATTACGAAGCAAGATAATTGGAGATCCAACCTTTAATTGTAAATTATGCGGTGGCATGCCTGGCAAATCCAGTGAGTTCAAAAACTCTGTGGGAAAATTTACTGCTTCCCTGTCGTCGCAAACTGTATCAATAGATTTATATGATACCAAGTTCCCTGGCAACAACATTTGTATCTTCAGATTTAAATTGTCAACGTCTACATTTTTTGCCGCTAAAATCGCTCTTTCTGCAAGCCACTCATGATTTATGTACTGTGTGTGTACATCGGGAAATATTTGTTCAATGAGACTTTCTTGCGAATCAGCGATTGTGCAGAAATCGGTCGGTAATTTTACGTATCCAGTTTCATCTACAGCAACTTTTCCATCGCCGATATCTAAGAGTTGTTTTGAAAATGTTTCAGCGGATGGATCTTGAAGCATTAGAACGCGCATATTTATTTTTAGCTGTAATTTTTCAACATTACGCCAATGGAGATAATTTTAAGCAAGCGTTGATCTCATCAGCGTATGTTAAACGTGGAATGACTGGAAGTGTTTGCCTGAAATCACCTGAAAGGACCAACAGAGTTCCGCCAAATAGTTTGTCACTGTATTTAATATCTTTCAATGTCCTGTTTAACGCCTCAAGTGAATGTTTGTGTGCCATAGTACATTCATCCCAAATAATAATTTTACACCGTTTCAGCACAGTGGCCATGTTTCTTAATGTTGCATACTGCGTCAGGGTTATTATGAATATTTAGTGGCAGCTTAAGTACTGAATGAGCTGTTTTACCTCCATCCAATAAAGTAGCTGCAATGTCCGATCATGCAACGGCCAATGCGATGCCATTATTTGATCGTATTTCAGCAAGAATTAGCGAAATAACGAATGTTTTGCCAGTTCCACCCGATGCATCCAAAAAGAAGAACCCACCTTGTCCAGCTGAAACTGCGAGCATAATGCGATCATAAATGATTCTTTGTTCCTCATTCATTAGTGAGACATTGCGGGCAACAATCGCTGCCATTTCTACAGTACTTTACTGCAGTTCACGATTCATTTCAGTATTCATTAAATCAGATGCAGTTCGATTTGGCGAATTCATACCGAAATTACTAAGTGGTAAGTTGGCAATGACAATGCAAAGATCCTCAATAGCAATCAATGCTTCATTGTACATTTTGTCGCTGAATGTTAAGGTTAGATCGTGGCACCGTATACGATGTTGATGCAATATATCATCAGTCATTGAATCTTTGTGATTTTCCCATAATATCTGTGCTCGGGCTGGGAAACATGTAGTCAACACTTAGTAGACGAATTTGTATTGCTGTACTGTTCAATGCAGCTTCAGCAAGCATGCATTCCCACTGGTTGTCGTCTTTCAGCAAGCCGAGTGCAAGGCATGCATCTTTATACGTTGGATATTGTTGCCCATCCACCTTACGTATATCTTGAAATGATAATGGGCCAGTAACATTAACCAACAACAGTCGAAGATAAAAGCACTCCATGTGTCTTGGATTGACTGTTAATAATCGCACCAAGGCGTTTGATTTAAATAAATTAAGACATGCAGCAACTGGTGAGCCTTGCTTGTGGAGCATCCATGCTTTTGTTTGAGTCTATGTGAAATATGGATGGATTTCAAGATGGATGGCTACCTGAACAACTGCTGGATCCCGTTCATGAATTGGAAAACCAAAGATACGCCAAGCAGCTTCATTGGAGCTGATGTACCGACCAATTTGGTAGAGCGTTATTTCATCGTTTTTATTCACTGGAGGAGCATTCACATTAGTATTTTCCACTCTAAACATCGCCATATGCCTTTATGGACATACTCGCAAATGTATTTGATTCTCTTCACAGAACTGCAGAACTCAACATTAATATAAGCATTATATGTCTTGCTTAGCAGAGGCAAATATGGCACCACCCAACGATTGTCAATATCAATGTCTGTGTTGATGATATCTTTAATAAATGACTGTCCGCCATTTTCAGGATTTTTTCGACGATATATTGGGTATCCGTCGACATTTGTGACCGTATCATTGGTAAAATCTTTAGGGAAATTTTTAGTACATTTTCCATCAGCCATGCAAGGTGATGAACTATTAAGAGTACCACATGGACCATGAATCATGTTTGTTTTAACAATATCAAACAGCAGTTGGTCAGTGGATGGATCTGGAATTTCCGCAGAAATGATACTATCGATTTCTTCAGGACGGATTTTGTCGATGAACCAAACCAAAATGTGTGCAAGAGGTAATCCTCGCTTTTGCCACTCAACCGAATACATCCAGTAACGTGTGGAACCAAATACATGTGATTTAGTAATGAAACTTATTAAAGACTTCAACTTTATATATTGCATTTTGGCCAGGCAGTAGCAAAGATGTAATCTCTGGCCATTTTGGATTACATGTGAACGTGATAAATAAACATGGTCGTCCATATTCGCGCACGAAAGTCAGAGCATCCTGTATATATTCTTGCATATGACGTGGACTGCCTCCGTACGATGATGGTAAAATAACATGGTTACCAATTTCGACGACGTTGGCGTTGTTGTTGATAGCGTCTCGCAAATGAATGTACTCTTCCGCGCGCAGCTTTTGTTGATTATATCGTAAGTATCGTAGTCGTTCGCTCTCAATTTTCGCGTACATGTCGACCATGAATTGTTGACAAAGCTCACGACATCGTAAAATGACGTTGTCCAGGCCACGTCTAATCATTAATCGGTACGCATAATAATCCTTTGAGCTAACGTTTTTGTTTGTTTCAGCTCCTGTAATATTTGTTCATAAAAATTAATTTAAATTTATTACGTTTAATAATTTAATTGTTTTGTTAAATGATTTATGATCAAATTAATAATCAATGAAGTAACTGATACGGGATCTTGTTGTTTTATGTTTATGCAATATCCGACTTGTCCCTTCCAGAATATTAGCGGATATTGGAGAGGATATTGGAGAGGATTTACATTATCGATCTCACTGTCGTTCGATCAATAATGTAAAAAAAACTTTTTTAGAATGCCCAGTAACCAATTCGCAAAACTCGGTTCATTTTAAGCAAATTGAATTCAACTCAAAAACCGGTTGAGGCTTCCTAGCCTTCAGGACTGGATCCTCGATTCAGTTCCACATCGAATAGATGTAAATCGTTTTACTAAAACAGAAGGATGAAATGGTTTTGAAATTTTTAGCATATTAAAATATAAAATAACTCTGTATACCGGAGGTATAGTATCCTAAGTCCATTTTTTTCAATATTTACTTTTTAATGTGAATTTTACGAACATTTAACGATTTCCTTAGTGGTATATTATTCTAAGAACAATTTAAAAAAAAAAAACGTATTCGGTAATATGTTCTAAGTCCAAATCACTTCAGAAGTATACGATCTCATCTGGACTTATGCTTTTGTGTCGCTCAATTATCAAAAACGAACGCATCCTAAGTCCAAATCAGGAGATGAATCTAAGTTAAGATCTACGAGGGTCAAACTGAAAGTTCTTAGAACTGGCCACTTATAAACAATATAATAAAAAAAATATTCTAAAATTTGAAAATAGAACTCTTTGCCAATATTACTGAGTATATATTTCATTCATTTGTCATTTGTTTTACGATTTGGCGGCAAATTGAAAATTGTCTGTGTCACGTCAACATGAATTTAACACGAGAAAATTTTCGTGCAATGATTTTTTATGACTTTCGATGTCATTTAAGTCAACAAGAAAGTTATGATAGACTACGATTGGCCTTTCACGATGAAGCCCCATCTCGTGCGACTGTTTACAACTGGTTTAATGAGTTTAAACGTGGTCGCACTAATCTCACTGATGATGTACGTGAGGGACGGCCTTCTACGGCGACGACTGAAAATAACATCTGTGTTGTGCGGCGTATGATAGAGACTGACAAAAGAGTGACCTATCAGCAGATTCGGACAAGCTTAGGCATCGGTATGAGTCAAGTGCACAAAATCCTCCACGAACATTTAGCGGTCAGGAAGCTTTGCGCCCGGTGGATACCTCATAATTTGACTAAGGCTCAAAAACTCCATCGTGTGGATTGGTGCCGTAAAATGATTGAAAGATTTAACGGAGGTGACTCAAATGCTGTGTTCGACATACTAACAGGTGACGAAAGCTGGATTTACTGTTATGATCCTGAAACCAAAAGACAATCTGCTCAGTGGGTGTTTCCTTTCGAGGAGTTGCCAACTAAAGTGAAGAGAGATCGAAGTGCGGGAAAAAAATGGTGGCCTCGTTCTTTGGAAGGATAGGTCATTTCGCAACAATTGTGTTAGAGGATCAAAAAACAGTTTTTGCAGAATGGTACACTACCAATTGTTTGCCACTTGTCTTGGAAAAAGTTCGAGAGAAACGACCTCGCAGTAGAATCCTCCTTCACCACGACAACGCCTCGTCGCACACCGCCAAGCGAACGATCGACTATTTGGCGACATCAAACGTTGAATTACTGGGTCACCCGCCGTATAGCCCCGACCTCGCGCCTTGTGATTTTTATTTATTTCCAAAAATTAAAGAAAAACTTAAAGGAAAGCGGTTTATGAATGCTGAAGAAGCGGTGGCTGCGTATCGCGATGCCATTGAAGAGACCCCTAAGGACGAGTGGGCAAAGTGCTTTTCCCAGTGGTTCCATCGCATGCAGCGGTGTATTGACGTCAATGGACAATATTTTGAAAAGATATAATAAAACTAATAACTGGCTAATGTAATCACTTTTTGATTTTCTAAGAACTTTCAGTTTGACCCTCGTAATACTTTAGTGTATTCTTTTGTTATTAATGGTATAACCACAGCTTGTGGGTGACACGTGACGTGTGACACGTGGGCTGATCGAAAAACCGTAAGACGGTTGGCGAAATTATGGATGTAAGTTGATTTTTCTGAGATATAAACTTTTTAATGTAATTTAATATAATATAAATTGTAATGTTTGTGTACGATAGCGCAATAAATAAATATTGTATTCTATAAAAATATTATATTATTATTATTATTGTATTATTATTATTATTGTATTCTATCACAAAAATGATAGTACTTTTATATTGATTTTACTTTTTTACTGCGGGAATGTCCAAAGATATTTATTTATTATTTATTGATAATAACTATTCCAAAAAATCAAAAATGCACAACGTTGATATTCAAGTTTTCACTTCTGCCGGCACTCCCGGAGTGCTTTCACAGTTTTTTTTTATTATTATTTTGCTCTTTTTTTAAAAAAAATGTACACTTATAATACAGACTTGTGGTTGTCATTAATACTTTATTAAAAATAATGTAGCTCGCCATAAAAATAATAATAATAATAATATGATTGTATAACTAACTTTAAAATGCTGCACTCATTTGTTCTAATTGTTCACGCTGATCAATGTATGCTGATTCAGCTAGTAATATAATTTTGTTACTCATAAGCTAAGTCGTTAGTGTAGTTAGTAATTAGTTATAGTTTGTACGTAGGGTTGAAAACGGTCGTTGAAAATTTACCACTAGCACTCTGCAAAACAATGTAGTCTCTTCGATTTAACACTTATCTCTAGTAATCTGTGGTAAACGGTGCTGGTAGCAAATTTAGACAATTTATTTTTTGATAAATATTTCCTGTTTAATTTGTAAGTTTGCTATTGTTTGTTTACCCAAATAAATAGAAAAAAAAAAAACAACACTCATAATAAGTAGCTTATAACTTTCCTACGCCAAAAAGGTTTTATACATGTCAATCTGACTAAAACCAATAATATCAATTTACAATCGAAATTACATATTGGGAAACTGCTGAGATTCTCTTTTGTTTTCTTTATCAATTAATAAAATAATTTGCAATATCGCAAATAAGCAGTGACCTACTACGAAGAACGAAATCCGTCAATACGATAGTCGTTTGGCGGAGTCGAAAATTTCGTAGTACTCATAGGCATTGCATATAAAAATGCTTCGGATCCGCTAAACGATAATCGTATTTACGGATTTCGTTTTACGTAGTAAGCCTACTGATTACAAATCACCACTTGTAAAGGTAAGTTAACAAGAGTAATAAATATTATTTTAATAACTTTATTTATCATACTGTTTATTATTTTATTATTTGCATAATGATCTCTTAAAATACAAATGACCGACTTAATGCCTTAAACATGTTCTAGTCAACATTGGAGTAGGTAATGCAAATAACTCAATGAATAATTCACGTTAATTGTACTTTTAGTATTATTATTTAATATATCTAGAATTATAATGAACAAACAGCAACTTTTGTTTTTTATAAATTTGGTACTTAATTTCTACATATTTTTTCATCTTCATTATTTCATTAGTGGTTGAATGTGGAACTATTATATCCATCAAACTCATTTTAGTTGAACATAAAGTTTATCAACTAATGTAATCTAACAGAATACATTTTAATACATTTTTATATAAATAACATTTGAAAGGTATGTGCACTCATAATTGGCATGTGTACACCGAGCCTTACTTTGCAAGCGTTGACAGTCAGCGGATACTAATATTTGCTGTGATGCTATTTTTAAGTATGATTGGGCAATGTACTAATTTGGCTGAATTGTGTAAAATTCAGGAGTAATAAACTTTATCGAAGTTTATCCTTACCTTGATTATTATGAGTTTTAACTAAAGGAATAACTTATTGCAATGACTTGTACTTCATTCATGTAAAATAATGTACATACCAGAGTACTTATAATAAATGCAGCATATTATGATATATCATTAGAACAATTGTTTTTATAAAAATGTCATTTAATGCATATGAACTCATTTTAATTTGGATATTTACTATGTGTTTTTCAATTTTTGTTGATCAGCTGATCGACAAATTTTTTTTAACCTACAAACATGTCTTAAACATGGATTATTGTTAAAAAAATACATAGAGTCATTCAATTCCGACAAAGTCCCTATTTAACAGTACATTGACATGAATACTGAATTACGTAAAAAGGCAAAGTCTGCGTTTGAACAAGATATCTTTAAACTTGTAAATAACAGTATTTTTGGAAAGATACTTGAAGATGTTGAAAAAAGAGTCAATGTTAAGTTAGTCAAAAATGGAGCGATGATAGGAATAAAACAAAGAAAATGTGTATATATATATATATATATATATATATATATATATATATATATATATATATATATATATATATATATATATATATACATCATGAAACCTTTTTATGAGGAAAAGTTAAAACTTTGCTATACGGATACTGATAGTTTTCTTTATTCGCTAGAATGTAAAGACTTTTACAGAGATTTAAACTTACATTTCCTTCAATACTTTGACACTAGTAATTACCCTGTTGATAATATCTACAGTATTCCAAGTCAAAATAAAAAGGTACCAGGTCTTTTCAAAGATGAGCTAGGTGGTAATTTAATTTCCGAATTTGTTGGTTTGCGATCAAAGTTATATTGTATCAAAACTACTCAGGAAGAGTATAAAAAGCAAAAGCAATACAGAAGCAAGTTTTAAGAAATGTACATTTTAAGGTTTATTATAGAATATTAAATGAAAAGTTTTTTAAGAAAGAAAAATATTATATTGAAGTCTCTTAAGCATGCAATATTTACGCAAGATCAGAACAAGATAGCTTTAGTAGCGAATGACGATAAACGTATCATTTTAAAAAACAAAATTTCTACTATGTCTTGGGGACACTGTGATACATTATCCTAAATTTAAATTGTAATTCTCGGTTGGAAATTCTATTTTTTATTTACTATTACTATTACTTATTACTTATTTTACTATTGGGTAACAATATTTTAAGACGTGGCTTAATTTTTTCACTCATTTTGTACAAAAATGAGCGAGAGCGCGCTCGGTTGCGCAACAACAGACATCAACAATATTTACTTTACTCGCTACGTGTGAACAGCCCATTATATTTTCTGTGCTCAGCATTTTTTTTGTCAGAAAATAACTAATACTTTATTGACTTATAAGCATTTTTATTTCTAACATTGTACAGACCTAAATAAATTCAAACAAAACATGCAATAAGGTTGCATATAAATAGCTATTTTATACTGTGAAAATTTTAAAATTAGTTTCAATCTTTATCAGTAACCTATAGGCAACGGTTGACTTCCTACAACAACTATCAAAATGGTAAGTAAAAGTATTCAGATTTACCCTAAAAATAATACTGTAATAAATGTGTGTAATAAATTTTGCTATGATTCAGAAAAACTGTGTTATAATCGACTATTCTCATATTGACTTATTGTTATTCTAGAATACGCAAACAGTCGACACTTCCTGCAACGCTATTTCCGCTGATCAGATGTCTTTAAGCAAGACGCGCAAAGCAAGACCTGCAGAACAGAGTCCGACGAGCTATGCACAAGAAAAAGGAGATCCAGAAAAAATCACACATTTTCCATCGTATCAACAAAAACAAGACGTTTGTGGTAAAAAACAAACCGCAGAATGGACGGAAATTGATACGAATAGAGATTGTGGATTTGGAAACCACTGGTGAAGATGAAAGCGTCTTACGTGCACAGTACGTCGTGACCGATAACATCGATCCAATATTGGTCATCCAATATTGGATCAGACAAAAAATGTGATAAACTGCATTTCAAAAAAAGTATGTGGTTACAGCTACGGTTTTTAATTTTTAACTTGTAGTCAAATAATTTGAACATTAATATTCTCAGGTAGTTAATAATGCGTGACATAATTATTTAGTCATGCATGACCTACTGAGAGGACATTTATTTAAAATATTTTTCAATTGTGTTTTTATTAGTATTAGGATTTTGTAATTTTCTTATTAATTGATGATTAAACGAACTTACCTTAAGTGAAGTTCTATCATAATTATACGAGGGCTTTGTCCGAAGAGATTAGCAAGGCATTACTTGTAGTAGACACGACGGTGTCGCCATCTGCACTGTACTTGAGAGTGTTTTTATTTTTCAATACTCTTTGTCTTTGGTTTAAAAACTCGTCGACAGCAACATCACTCTCAACGCTTGTCATTCATTTAGTTCAGAGAAATTACATACCCGCTTTTTTTGATATTTTAGTCTTACCGGGAAAAGGATAGTTTATTAAGGGGGGGTGGGTTGCTAATCTCTTCGGACAAAGCCCTCGTATAATTATGATAGAACTTCACTTAAGGTAAGTTCGTTTAATCATCAATTATACTCGTGCTTTGTCCTCGAGATTAGCAAGGCATTACTTGTAGATGTTGAGAGAAAATATCAACAATATGTGTAATCACTTATTTACTTCTTTACATAATTGAGTAGTATCGATTAGGTACATTGATAATAATTATTATAGGCACCTAATCATTTTTAGGTGAGTCAGTCTCAATACTCTTAGCAAGACAGTTAACATTAGAATCTATTATAGAATTTGCCAAATGTTTGCGAGCTACCGCTCCAACCTGCAGTTTGCCTGATTAAATTTAAGTTTACGCCAAGTTGGTATAAGCCTTAAAAGTTGTGGCATGCCTAGTACTGTGTGCGGTAAAGATTAAAGTATCTATTCCGCAACTAGCTAAAGTCAATTTTATCCATCTACTTAAGGACTGTAAAGTGATGGGTTTATGAGGTTTGTTACTAATAAAGAGATTGTTAGAAGTACATAAAGATTGAGTTTTAAGTAGATAACTGCGTAATGTAATAACATAACATAATTGGAGCTTTTCAATAAGGACGGGCAAATTCAGTACTGGCTGCAATGCACCAGGACAAGATGTTTATAGTAAGTCTGTGATCATAATGTTAACCTGGTCAATTAGGAATTTAATATTAAAAATAATTATTTTTGAAATTTTTTGTACCATTATGAGCAATTGTGAAGGCGAGTAGTGTAGCAAGTTTTTTGAACAGTTCTTTAATGCTTAAGTTTGGGTACCAATTTGCGAGAGAGTTTAAGACAGCAAATGTATCCCAAGTTGTATGATATTAAGGTAATGGCGAACGAAGCCTGAACACTCCTTTATAGAAGTGTTTTACGGTCATCTTTATGAAGAGTCTGTTCAAGAATCAGGGATAGGGCTGTTTTACAGCTGTTTAAGGTTCCGTGTTGGGCGCTTAAATCGTATAATTTAGTAAAAAAAATAAGCAGACCTTGAACTGTAGGATTGTACAACTCGATATTATAATCGTGGCAGAATGAGAACCGTTTTTTTTTTTTTAAAAAAAGAAGGATATACTGTTTTAGAGAGATATCTGAAAGTGATGCAATTATAGTTGGTATCGAATAGGAAGGCGTATCTTTTCTCAGAAGTGCCGTCTTGATAATAGTCCGTCCAGGGTAATCCTCTGGTAGACGTCTCGATTGCTGCGATGTAAAATGATCAACGTCTTAGAAGGATTGAAATACAAGGGTTCTATTATAATCCGACTTCTTAAAAGGGGTATCACGCTTGCGTAGGCCATAACGGGATTACCATGATTCCTTGAGCGCCATCATCAATTGTTTTTCATAAATGGCGAAAGGGGAAAAACAATTAAAGTAAAAGTTACTCCAACATATTGTGAATCATCAATACCTAAAGCGGCTGGATCCCTGTGCCAGGATATGTACTTAGAGCAGTTTTTGTTAATTCTGTTGGCAAATATGTCGATTTCAGGTGTTTTAATTCGACTTACGAAATGAGGCAATTCCCATTCAATATCGGCGTTATCGAATGCGTTGTGACTCTGCGACAGCAACAACGTTGTCGATTGAGGGAATATAGGATGCAAAAACCGTTAAATTTCGCTCTTCACACTATTGCCATAATTCACGTGTCACATTTGTAACGTGCGGGAATTGTATACCGGGTGGTATTTCGTTGATGTAAGACACAGCCGTGGTATTATCTACACGTAGGAGAATATCAGAATCCCGAAAATTTTTGGCAAAGATTTATTCAAGCCCAAAGAAAGCTGCTGAAATTTTTATAAATTATTTATATACCGAATCCGCTCCTCCGTCATATATGCCACTTGCGCGCTCATTACCGCAGGCAGCACCCTAATCCTATCCCGTATTTGAGGAATCGCTAAAAATCTACAAATTAAATTGTTTTTTGTTTGATTTTGTTACCGGAACAAGTAATTGAACGACACCTCCACTGAAGGTCTGGTAAAATTGACGAAGGAATATTAATATATTCATTGTAGTTTTCGTCGTCTTCTAGGTTTAGGTATTTACAGCGCTGCAGTTCCTTTATGTATAACAAGCCGTATTTCACGGCGGAACAGGCGGAGGTAAGCCATCCTACCAGGCTACCAAATTATCTGATTCTTCACCGTTTCATAGCAAAAAATTTATAAATAGTAATCTTGAAACCTTTTCCTGGAGTAAAGTGACTTGTAAAGTATCGGAATCTATAATAAAAGCCAAGAGTTTGCAACTATTGGAGGGCGAGAGATTACTTTTCTCTTATTTTTGATGAAGCCAAGAGCTTTTAATAATTTAGAAGTGTCAGAGATGTTTTATATTCACGAATCTAGATTTCGAGATAATAATAAGTAGTCATTCAAATAAATTGTAGATAAATGACCACATGACCGTAATAACCTAACGACAGGTTTCATTAATTTCGTTAAGACATAAGAGCTGTCCGTAAATCGTCGAGTTCGAAGTCTGTAGTATCAATAAATTTATTAAGAGCCTTTAAGTTCCAGATAAATCTTGACTTCCCGTTAGTTTTAGGTACTACAAAGATGGGAGACAAAAATTGACCCGGACGAGGTAAGCATTCAGAAATGGCCCTTATATGAATCAGTTCATCAATAAAATTTTGATGTTAAATTTTATCAAGACTAGTGTTTAGTTTGTGGAACAGAGGTCTGGGTTACTGGTCGAGAGAAGGGTATTTCGTAGATACCCTCGATCCACGACAGTATTGAATGATCACTATTTAAAAGAGACCACTGCTTATAAAATTAAGACAGTCTACCTTACCGTTTCTAACGGTAGTTATGACTGCGACTCTTCGTTGGACGTGATGATCGCTTCCAGGAGCTCGCGGGGCGGTCTTTGTATGGGAAAGGCTCCTTCCTCTGGGTCACCTCCGGGTAGCCACGGGTCGGGTTGTTGTAGTAAATCTTCGAGATTGTTGCTTGAAGTAAATCTTCGAGATCTTTCTTGAGGCCAGTAGGTATAAAACTAGTAGCTTGGTTGTCGCTAATGAGTTGGATAGCGTCTATCAGAAATTTGATGAGGCTTGTTTTTTTTTTTACCGAAACCATGAGTTGCATTAGGGCCTCGCTGAAACATGACAAGGCAGAGGCTTGTTGTTTTTAACGATACACGAGACCCTTGTCTCATTTTTTGATAGCGTCTGTGATTGCGTACGCTATCTCCGGATTTAGAGTAGGTGCATCTATTAGAGGACAGTTAGCCCGAGGCAGGTATCTGTCAAGTAGTTCCTACCAGGCCTCCTTCCACAGCCCGTTAGATGCTATGTGCTGCATTCTAATGGCGAGATCCTGCTGGATATCGTTGCCATTAAGCTTGGCATGGGAGGAGTCTTCTCCAAATATTTCGAGAATCTCCATAACGAGTTCTGGAACTACATCTTTAGATCCAACTTGCAGTTCGTCTTGTGCTGCGCTAGTAGACGGTTGGGGCGAAGATCAACTCGAGTGTGTGGTCGGCAAAGCGGGTGCACAATCGCATGATCCAAGTAGTGGGTTGGCGGTCGCAGCGCTTGTCGAAGGCACTGGCTTGTGATTACAACGCTGGGTGAGTGATATATTTTCGAAGTCTCGAGCGCGCCGCTTGTCGCGTTTATCGGCTCACCTTATAATTATATTGACTATGGTTAACATTTACTGGATAAGTGACAACCCTTGTGGCTGCCCGCATGTCCAGTTTTGAAGGCAAATATTTAACTAAAGTGTTAGTCCAAATGACTAACCGCATTAGAAATTTATTGCCTGAACCATGAAATTGTCATGAGATACAGCAAAGTGACATTCCCACAGAATGACCGCATTGCCAGTGTAAAGTGTTAACCCCATAGGTTAACCGCATTACGTAACTACAGCGCCTAGCAGTCCATCAGTGTAAAGTGATAACCCCTCAGGTTACCCGCAGTACAACAAAATGAACTTGGCGGTAGGTAAAGAAGCATTTTTACTAACCTTCTTTGATGGGTGGCGCAAGTAACGACGGTACGTCGTGCTGGGGTTTGGATTGTAAGCGCGAGCTTGAGGAAGATGAGCGTGAAGATGATGACTCCGAAGACGTGTCCGATGATGATGATAATTTTCGTCGATCTCGATCTTTCTGTCATGCGCGCTATAACTGTTGTTCTATTTTCCTAATTTTATGAGCAATGAACTCATAATTCTCGTTTTCGAATACGTTTTTTCATTTTATAAAAAACAAGGTGGGTAGAAACAACAATAACGCGCGCAGCAGAGTTGACAGGTGCGGAGTGGCGAAGCACTGAATGTGTAATGAATGACAAGCGTTGAGAGTGATGTTGCTGTCGACGAGTTTTTAAACCAAAGACAAAGAGTATTGAAAAATAAAAACACTCTCAAGTACAGTGCAGATGGCGACACCGTCGTGTCTACTACAAGTAATGCCTTGCTAATCTCGAGGACAAAGCACGAGTATAATGATTTATTAAATATACATTTAATGTTAAAAAAATTGTTTTACTGGTATAATAAACCAAAAAACAAAGAGTTTTTATTTGAAATCAATTTTATTAATCAAAAATCATACAATAACTTTATTTTCAGCACACCATTTCCTTATGCTTAATACATTTTTTAATGCACAAATTTTCTTATGAATAAAACAGTTATATAATTTAGGATTATCTACACAATAAAGAGTATTTAAATTAGGTGCGCCTAAAGAACTTATGTCTACAATATCATTAACGTCATCACATAGAACTTCCATCCATTTAATTTTTTCATCACCTTTTAGAAAAATCTTTCTGCCTTTTAAATAAGGTTTAATAATTCTTTGAAATTCTCTATAGTCGACATAACCTTCACTCCACCTGTACCCTCTGTTTTTTTCGATCCAGTGAACTTGTTTCTTCTCGTCAAGAGATAATGAAGTAAATGGATACGGAGGTTTAACTAATATGCTCTTTAGAAGCCATGGCAAACTCTTTAAATTTAATTTTTATCATTTTTGAATCCTTGGAGATCTACAATTATTGGACTGTTATTCATGATAGTTTCTTCACAATATTGCTCAAAGGTTTATACTCAAATACACAATCGTTTAAAATCAAACAATAAGCAGCTGTCTGATCAGGTATTTCTTGATCTGTTTCGATTTCAACCCTCACGTCGATTGATCCCTTTAAGGTTTCGTGTTGTCGCGAACAATCGATAACAAATAAAGGAGCGACGTCTCTGAATTCCTTTATACTCATCAACGGTTCTGACCGACGTCCGTGATACGACTGTTGAAATCTTGTATATTGTTCATATAATAAAGTAAATTTGTCTTCTGAAAAACTAACATTTAATCCTTCATACGGATAATACGTTGAATCTAAAAATACCCTAACATCGCGTACATGACAATGATCAAACTCAGCCATTGACGATAGACCGTTGTGTTTGCGGTTGGTTTGTAAGGCAATTACAACAAACCGTGGTTTCTCTATTTGGGACGAAGTTTTTATAGACCAAGTTTAGTATGCTTGCGTGTTTTAGGTAGTAACGGGTATTCATACAGATCCCAATTACGAAATACTAATGGAATAGCTCGATCTTTTTCTAAATACTTCAGTAAATTTATTCTTTCACGATCAGATACTTTGATGTGTGGCACTCTCCAAATAATTTTACTTATTGTAATATCATCCACAACTTCTCCTGCATTTAACTTGGCCGCATTAAGATTTGTATTGCTTCTAAGTAATACTAACTCGTGTTTACAGTTAATGATATTTTTTTCATAATCTTCCGCAAAACCTAATATTTTGTTTAATGATATGGATACGGAAAATGCCCCACCACTAACATTATTGGTTCCTTCCGTTGACCAGCCCCAAACTCGAGCGTATTTTGATTCATTCTTGTTCAAGGATAGATATGATTTTATTGTTGTAGTAACACCTGCATTTTTCATTTTATCAATTTCCACTCCATTTAATTCATATCGAATATCTTGAAACAGAAATAATGCAGAGTTATTCACGAAATGTACATTCGATACCTTTTCTTTATTAGCGCTTTTGTACAAGTTAACTTTTCCCTCGATATACAAACTACTAAGTGAGGGCAGCACGTACAGGTCTTGCTGATTGATAGGTATTCTTATTTCATCATTCTTGTTAAAACTTGTCACATATGGTTTGTATGAATGATACTCGAAACTTTCAATGCTATTGTCGTATGATGTTTGTTGAGATATATTTAAATTATTAATTTTATTAAGCCGATTAGCTTGAGAAACTCTTTGTTGGTCTTTGTTAGCTTCTTTTTTACGTGAAGGGGTGTGTCTTTGTGAACTGATCTTTTGGAACTGACTTGAATACACGATGTAGATGGACTTTTATTAAAATTTATCATTTTTTCCTAAAATGCAAATACAGTTGCACTTCTTCACCTCGTAAATTTATTTCTTTGTTATCAGCGTCTAATAACCTTATATTAATAGCACTTATAGAACTTTGATTAACAAGAAAATAAATCAAGTTCTTAGGTATCTCAATTATTCGATAACCAGGTGGAACATTAGGGACAAATTCATAAATTATATGGCTGGCTTTTCCGTTTACAAATGAACCACTAACAACATCGCATTCGATTCGCACGATGGTTGTTGATAGAATGCTAACAGGATACTGAGAATCAGTACTTATATTTGCATTTATTGTTTTTAATCCAAAACCTAAAATTTTACCCAGTGATGCACTTTTATTAAAATAAACATATTTTGAGCAAAAAATCTTGGTTTTCAATGTATTATTATTGCAAGTTAGTTTTAATACGGTGTTTTTTATGTTGCTTTTTAAATAATCGCAAATAATTTGGAGCTCATAAGATCCTTCAGGAATTTCTATGATATCATTTTCACCATAATAAAACTTATTGTTTCGTTCATCGATATTCGGAATAGAATTGAAAGTTGAAAAATACAAAAGACCGCATTCATATTCTCCTGAGAGTTCCAACGTTGGAGAATGGTTTGTTGTTAAAGAGGCTCCTCTCCCAGTTATAGACACAGTGAAAGACATTTTTCAACTGACACACTTATTAATTTCGTTTATTATATAAATGCTTTTTCCAAACTTTTTTAAAAAACGTATACACAAATGACCGCAGTTAATACTGTCGTCAGCTTGGTGTCTCACATAATTGTAATTTATAGGCAAGTTATGCATATATTTCATATGTGTACCTGGATTGATATTGCTATCTAAATACAATATTCCACACTCTATCTTTCTAGGTTTCATAGGTAATGTATCTTTCATGTAAACGCCTCAAAAGTAAGGAATATCACTAGCATGTTCTAATATATCATGGTTTGTGAGCGCATGTCTAGGTAGCCGCTTAATCAGTTTTTTTGATGGGTTGAGATATAGACCTGCTCCATTTTTATGAGGATTGATATATAACCCTTTTCCAAGAGCTACCGCTTCCATCGTTCTATTGTGTCTCTCAGATTCCTGAAGACTTTCCTGTGCAGCTTTGGAATCATTCACTGCTTTGGCTATACCTGCTGCACCGCCTGCTAGCTTTTTGATTCAGATAATATACTATGCATTGCATTCCTAACACATGATTTAGATTTAGATTTTAACGGTCTAACCCATACATATTTTGATAAAGTATCTATCACTACTGAAACATACTTATGTCCTTTATTAACCGAAGAAAATGTTTGAAAATCTATAAGATCAGCTTGCTATAAATCATCTATTCCTTTGATTATGGTATGACGGCGTGAAAAAAATCTTCTAGCTGCTTTGTGAAGCTCGTTCACTATATCTTGTTTACTCATTCTTAGCAGGTTTGGGTGCTATCATGCGATCAATTTCTTTTTTTGTGTAATACAATGTACTCAAATTAATATTAGTTAATTTCTGACACAATGGTCTACGTATTTTTTATTTACAGCTTCATCTTCTTTTTCCGGTAATTGTAATCCTCTCAATCGGGATGATTTCAAATCAAAATCACCTACATCCGACCTTACTAATGCGTCTGTAAGTTTATCAGTGAATTCAAATAGTCGTAAACGCTTATGAACATGATGACCAAATTTGTCTATATTTATTGCCGTCTTGTTTGCTTCTGTAGCTTTATGATACTGCTCATTCTATCTGACGGCAGCTTTATATATTTGATGTCATTTATTATGCCCGCTTCATGCAGTTCTTCGATTATTGCATAAATTTCATTATTCACTCCAGTGTTACCAGCTGCCCATGATCCAAGTAGCAATTTTCATCTTTCCACTAACTCGTTTGGATCATCCCAATAAACCAAATCTGTATCCTTCTTAACTTCTTTTAAAATATCAATTCCTTCACCTCGTGGGAGACTTTCAACACTGCTTGTATTCTTCTTCTTAAACAACGGTTTGATTATGTACATATATTTAAATCCTTTGTTACTGTTTAATGGTTTGGATGGATCGCAACTACGTTTGTGTGCATTAGTATCCATGAGTATAAATAAATAAATAAAATATCCTTTGGACATTCCCACACATCGCCATCTAGCCCCAAAGTCAGCTACTCAAAGCTTGTGTTATGGGTGCCAGACAACGGATATAATACTTAAATACTTTTTTTTTTTTTTTGTAAATACATACATGATATACATAGAAAACACCCAGACCAATACAAACAGACATGTTCATGCACACAAATGTTTGTATTGTGCGGGGATCGAACCCGCACCCGCTGCGTAGTAGGCGATTTCTCGACCACTACACCAGACGGGTCGTCAAAGTAAACATTTATACTTTTGCAAGTCTTCGTCTGTTATTACATCTAAGTCCGGTGTTTTTTTATACAACAATTCTTTGATGCCAGGAGTTTTTTTTAAACCTTGGTTTCCACTTTTCACAATACGATCATCGTCATAAACACGAGTATTGCCGAGCATAAGTTTTCCCTTTACATTTCTTGCACCATAAGGTATATTTTCTTTCATTACTTCAGATGACATCGACCACGATAAAGTATCATTGTTAATGCTTGGTGAAGACTGAAGAGATTTCAATGAGTTTTCATGATCATCCTGACCCTCACAAGTTGATGTGGTGAGTGTGTCGTTAGATGTCTTACAAACATCTGCATTTTCTTCATTATTTGAATTCCTTTCATCGTCAACTGCTGAATTAAAGTAATTAAAATCCTCTGCAGAAGTATTTGACGACTCGCTTTCTGAATGTCTACTTCTTTTAACTAATTTATTTTGCTCTTAGTTTTCGCCGATGCAGCGTTTGCCACCAGTTTTACTGGTTAATAATTTAAGTGGGTTCATAATAGGTTTAAATATTGTTTCTAGTGCCTTATCATTTCTGTTTCTTAAATCTTTTATAATTTCTACCTTTCTCTTTACAGCAGACGCAGACTTTACGATTTCTTTCTTGAGGTTCCGCTCCATTGTAGAGATTCCACACTGCTTAACTTCTCAAAGTTAACTGATCTGAAGGGACGTATGTAACAGCTATATAAAACTTCAATCCAATACTATGAATGTATCAAATTTTAGTATGTAACAGCCTTTGTTTCGATCACAATCCTTATTGATGACGAGATAGCTGTACTGTTTGCTCCATACAGTTGAACACATTTCTCGAAACTGAGACAAGTCATGTCAGACCCTACATGTTCATCGTAAACATGTCTTAGATTAATATCGTCTTGTTTAAATAATATGATGTGGTTAGCATTATCTCTTACTAACTGCTTAGGTATTTTAGTGTAAGTTTGATTAATATAAAAACAATCAATGTTTTTATGACAACCCATTGCAAAATAATCACGGATATTGTTTTGATTTTCACATGCCACGTCGTCAAATATTATAATAGAATCAGGCAAAGCTTCGTGTGGAGTTAAAATTTCACTATTGTGGCTGTATTTGTTGTAAGATGTGTCTGGAACTTTCTCCAAAACTTTCTCTAAAAAAACATATTTAGGTTGATACAAAGACTTCGAGTACACATATAAGTTGCGAAAACGTGGTCCATCCCGATGTAACAATAGACTTATTACTAAATTGGTCTTTCCACAATTTGATGGTCCGCAAACAATGCTTCGTATAGTATTTGGCAATAAATTTCCATGACGCCGTTCCTCATTTGTTGTTACAGGGCAAATGCATTCCAATTTTAGGGATTCTTTTTGTGTCAGAAATCGCATATCTGATTTTTTAATCGACCGTCCTGGTTGATGGATTTTGACGAAATGATTTAAAAACAGAAGTGTTAATAAATTAAAAACTTGATTAAACTAAGGAGTGGAATTTATGTATCTATTAATACAGTAGGTAAGCGATTGGCAAAGTTTTTTTACATTATTGATCGAACGACAGTGAGATCGATGATGTAAAAAAACTGTTTTAGAATGCCCAATAATACCCTACTGACCGGCTTCGTGCTCATCCCTACTCTGTGCTATATACTGGGTCAGAAGTGACACCTGTAGACATCTGGCGGGGATAACTAATTAAATGACGTTTGATCAGTTTTCTACCGGAGAGGAAAAATGATTAAATTACTAAAATGGCTATTGAAAAATAAGGGTTGATCGTAGAAGGGTGAAAATTGAGGATTGTATGTATTTTTGTATGTTGTATCATAAAAAATAGAAATTAAAATTTTTGTCTATAAAATTAATAAAAAAATTTAGGGGTGGACTACCCCTAAAATTTAGGGGAATGAAAAATAGATGTTGGCCGATTCTCATAGATACCGGATAAGCACAAAAAATTTCATCAAAATTGGTCAAGCCGTTTCGGAGGAGTAGGTATGGCAACGAAAACTGTGACACGAGAATTTTATAATGTTAGATTTTATAAATTTCAACTTTCATGACTTGGTCGCCAGTTTCGAGTTCGTCTTTTGACTCGATAAAAATCGAGTGGAGCGCGCTCTTTCGCTCTATTTATTATTTCGCTATATGTATTTGATTAACATCGTAACCGAGTAAGACATATTTATCAAAAGGTATTACATTAATATCAGCTCCAGAATCAAGTTTAAAATTTTCAGTTCCGCACTCAACCCTTAGTGTCTCATACCATAGCGCTTCCGTCGAGTTCTCCGCTCCACCTTTACACGAAAGTGTAGATATATAAAATGATTCCTTACTAGACTGATCCGAGTTTTCATCAAGAGCTACAATTTCATAAACTTTTTTTACGTTTCTGACATTACACATTCGAGCATAATGACCGTAATTACGACACACATGGCACTCAACACCAACTGCAGGGCACGCTTCTTGCTGGCACACACGCACGGCACCGGCCCCGCAGGACGTTCCCGGCGGGCGCGGGCGCGACCCCCTGGGCTGCGCCGGCGCTGCCACCGCGACCTCGGGCTCCGCGCCGCGCGCCGCCTCCGCGCACCTGGTCAACTTGAACCGACTGGTGGCCAGCGCTGCCAGCGCTGCGCCCCACCAACTGTCTGCTGCTTTCGACTGACACCTCGTCATCTTGACAAATCTTAATCGCCTTTTCCAAAGATAAATCGTACGTTCTTAGTAAGCGATCCCTGACCACTGTACTTCTAATGCCGCACACGATGCGATCTCAAATAAGTTCCTCTTCTATACACGAAAATTCACAGTTTTTGCTTATTAATTCACCTCGCCCTCATCCTGATTTCTTGTAAAAAAGTTATATCTGACGAGCGTGATGTTCGGTTTCACGCCAAAATGGCCGTCGAATTTTTTTTTCAAATAATTCACGTCTCCGCGTTCATCCGCTTTGGCAAAAGTGAACGTTTGATAAACATCAAACCCATCAGGCCCTATGAGGTTTATAAGTAAACTAGCTTGAATAGACTTCTCTTCTTAGTATACGCCTGACGCTTTTAAGAGCAATTGAAACTGTGTCTTCCACCTTTTCCATGCGTCAGCCCTGCTGTCGGGGCTGCCATCCATGCACAGCTCGGGCGGAGGTCTCGCGTGCTCCATTCTTATTTAATGGAAGATGCTGACAGTCAATACCAAGATTGATCACCGCAATTTAACGATCTGTAACACTTATCACTCGCGTTTTACGTAAACTTGTACCATGTAGCGTGTGAATGAAACGAGGATTGGATGACAACTGACTTTATTATTTGAGACGCACTCTCTAATACTATATTAAGTTAACCCACAACAACATTTATATTCAATGTGCCTCGAACCATTCGGTGATCGCTATCGGTTTTCACCCTGTTGATCACGGAGACATCATTGAATAACCGTCTCTTGGAGATCATGAAGAAGTCAATCTCGTTTCTCGTAAAGCCCTCGGGACTCAACCAGGTCCACTTCCTGTGAGGCGGCTTCTGGAAGAAAGAGTTCATCGCAAAGAGTCCCTCCTTCTCCAGAAAGTCGGCCAGCCTCTGTCCCCTGGCGTTCTTTTGCCCGTATCCAAAAGGTCCCACCTTCAACTCATTCTCGCCTCGCTTGCCCAGTTTCGCGTTAAAGTCCCCCATTGTAACAGTAAAATAGGTTTTGGAAGTACGTATGGCTCTACTGACGTCCTCATACATTTCTTCCACCTCTTCATCCGGGTGTGTCGAGGTCGGTGCATATACCTTTATGACTTTCAGCGAATACCTCTTGGATATTCTGAGTATAAGATATATCACCCTGCTCGACACACTCTCGATGGTCTCGATATAGTTGACGAGGGACTTGTGAACGAGGAACCCGACACCACCTTGGGACTTTCGTTGGTTGCCTTCCCGGTAGTAGAGCAGGTTTCCGGACTGCAGAGTTATCGTGTCCTCGCCCTCTCTACGGACTTCTGATAAACCCATTATGTCCTAGTGTAACCTGCTCATTTCTTCCTCCAGCTCGAGCAACTTTTCATCTGTCCACAGTGTACACGTGTTGTACGTTACCAGGTCCAGTTGTCGTCAGGGGTGGCAGCGCGAACGCCTCCGGGGATTCAGCACCCCCTATTTAATATTGTCATATTCATCTAATGCTGGCAACAATTTGAAATAAAATTTGGTTGAAAATTATTTTTGAAAATTTTGATTCCATTTTCTTTGACGTTTTGCTTTCTTTGGCTTCTTGGTTTATAAGAAATTATCAGAGTTCATTCATATCTCGAGTCAGAAACATCTTTTGCAATATGCCACAAGCACGCAGGCGTCATATGGAGTTCGCTAATAGCAACCAGAGCCGTTACAATGATTGAAGAAGGTCATTCGCAGCGATCTGTGGGTTTTCAATTGGGATTTTCTCGAAGAGCTATTTAAAATCTATGGAATCGTTTCCAAGAGAACGGCAGTGTTAGAAGAAGACCTGGTTCGGGCAGAGTTCGCATTACAACAGCTCAAGAGGATCGTTACATTCGATTAAGTGCGCGCCGAGATCGCACAACGACGACCCGCAAGCTGCAAAATCGTTTACGGCTCACAATGAGTACTCGTGTCAGTGACCAAACTATTCAAAATCGATTGCATGAAGACCAGCAGGCATCAAGAAGGCGAGTTGTCTGTCTTCCATTAACCAAAAATCATCGTGCAAATCGTTTAAGATTTTCCCGTCAACATTTGGACTGGGACATAAACCAATGGGGCACGGTGCTCTTCACAGACGAATGCAAAGTTATTTTTTTAACGACGATCTGCGTATTAGAGTATGGAGAAGACGCGGCGAGACATTTTCAGAAGCCTGCATCCATGAAGTCGATCGTTTTGGTGGTCCAAATGTAATGATTTGGGGCGGGATAAGCTTACACGGCAAAACTGAGCTCGCTATTTTGATTGAGGGTACTGTTACTGCTTAACGGTATATTGAGGAAGTTGTCAGACCACATGTGATCCCATTTGCCCAGCGAGCGGGTCCAGGATTCATCTTGATGCAAGACAATGCTCGTGCACACACGGCTTAAGCGACTCTGTTTGTACTGGAAACCTCTCAAATTCAAGTCTGGCCGTGGCCGGCGAACAGTCCGAACTTAAATCCAATAGAACACATGTGGGATCAGTTGAAACGAAACGTTAGAGACGGTAATCAGGAAATCCACAATCAACAGCAACTCATCAACGCTGTTAAAAGGGCCTGGGAAGAGATTCCAATGGAAAATGTCAGGCATTTGATTTGATTTGAGAGCATGCACTCCAGGCTTCAGGAGTGCGTAGCGAAACGAAGGGGGCATGCCCGTTACTAAAAGATGATCACATAGGTCCTATGACCGAGACAAAGAAATTGTACAACCATATACTGACTATGGTAAACGCTTTCACCAAGTTTGTTTGGCTGTTTCCAGTAAAGAGTACCACCGCTGCAGAGACTATAAGTAAGTTGATAATACACCAACAATGTTTTGGAAACCAATCAAGAATAGTAACTGACCGAGGTACTGCATTCACAAGTCTGCATTTTGAAGAATACTGCAAAGAGGAAAATATTGAACATATAAAGATAACGACTGGTGTGCCAAGGGCCAATGGCCAAGTAGAGAGAATACACAGAATAATTATATCAGTACTTACCAAACTATGCATTGAAAATCCTACACAGTGGTATTAGCATGTCAGCCAGGTACAAAGATGCCTTAATAGTACATACCAGAGGAGCATAAATACTACACCTTTTAAGTTACTTTTGGGTACGAAAATGCAGTTGCAAGAAGATGTGGAAATTTATCATTTATTAGAACAAGAAAACAGAGATAGCTTCATGCTTATGAGAGAGGAAAATAGAAAGAAAGTGAAAGAGCAAATAATCAAAATACAAGATGAAAATAAAAGGACATATAATAAGAAACGCAAGGAGAGTAGAAAGTACAAGGCTGGTGAGCTGGTGGCTATTAAAAGAACGCAATTTGGAGTTGTAATGAAATTAAAACCTAAATTTCTAGATCCCTACGCAACAATGCGAGCTACAGGGAAGGTTAGGTATCAAGTTGAGAAGGTAGACGACTCCATCGAAGGCCCTAGTATGACCACTGCTTCAGACCATATGAAAAAATGGCCCGATGAAAACATAGACTGAATCTAGGTAAACTTTGATTTTGTTTTTACGAAATGTTATTTTTCTTAATATTAGTTGTTACTACGTTGTAAAGTGTACCTAACTGTAAGTTTTATGTTTAAACATACTTAATGTTTATTTAAATTTCTGAACCTGTATTCTAATGTAGCTTTATTAGCAATTGTCCTGCCTTCGACTCTGAGATTCAATTGACCATGTAGTATGCCCTGCTACGCGTCTATTCACTCGCACACAGGTTTAGCGCAAGAAAGAGAAAGTAGAACACCTCACTCCCTCCCACGCCTCACAGCACTGCCAGTCGCCTGTCGCTCATTCGTGTCCGTGCGCGCGCGCCGTTACAACGCACGCAGTAACCACAGTATATATCGTTAAGTTTTATTTCGTGCTAAACGAAACTTACCTTATAGTGATACGTATTTATTCATAAAGTGAATGTGAAGTAAAGCGCACTACCCAGCGTGGCTGCACCATGCATGCTTTACGCTTCGCGGCCGCGCTAGCACGCGATGCTAGCCAGTCCGCATTTTCCGCTCCGAATCAATACACGATATTGATCTGTAGCAAATACCGGCCGAGCTGACACGCGATGTCAGCCAGTCCTAATTATCTAGATCAATTTTGATCTCAGCTGAGACTTTTGGTATGCGTTGCTTCCAATATCCTACCCTCATTTTCATCGCGAAAAAAGAGGAACAAGTTGGGTGAATTTACAGTCGATTGGGCTTTAATGCTAATAATAAATTACAGCCAAAGGCATTCATACATAATTCCACATACTAAGCAGCGCTGATGATGCGCTATCATGGCCTCTAAGTATGAAGCAGCGGCCCTCACCCGCACTCATCCGGCCTAACAGGCGCCTGCCTGGGTATGTTCTACCTGTGCGAACGCGACGGCCCATGATGCGCCGCGAATTACTTCGTAACGGTGATCTATCGTCACATTTCTAGCGTTTTTTCAACGTTTTGCACTTGGAATCAGAATCCGACCAAAAAAGGTATGTGTTTTTATGAAAGCTTTGTTATATCACCTTAAAGCCGTACGTACATATGTACTTATTACGGGCTACCGTATTACACTCGTGGCGAAACCACGACCGAACACTTGTCTCATTCAATCTTTTGATAAATATTAAAATGGAGCATAATTTTATTTTGTTTTTATTTTTTATTTTATGGTACTGCAACAAAATACAAATTGATACTTAAACTAAGTTACATTTTTTTATGCTATCACATTAAATTTGCATTTCGATTATAGCAATACACATCATTTTCATACAGCAATACATGAAAACTATATAATAAAAAGGTTAACAAACAAACACTGATGAATAATTAACTCGTGTATCTCTTTAAGTAAATTAAATAAGATTCAGAAAAAATATCAACTTCCCTACTAACAGTATTATACAATCTGCACATTCGGTAAATTGGATTATTATACGTTACATTATTACGACATACTGGAAGATCAAAAAGTTGCTGCCTTCTTTTGCTACCACTTGTCTTAATGAAAGATGGCCCAACAAATACCCTGTGTCCCATTCAGAATTGGCAATCTTGTAGAGCGTTGATAAGCCAGCAATATCCCGTCAAGATTGAAGGGTGCATAATTTAAAATGCTCGAGTCTAGACTCGTAGGTATCTAGCCTCCGCCTTAGACCGAATTTGGCGCTGATGTAGCGAAGAAAACGCCTTTGAGTTGCTTCTATTCTGTCAATATGAGAGCTGTAGAAAGGGGACCATACGACTGAGCAATATTCCAGCACACTTCTTATAAGAACGGTTAACAAATAAACGACACTAGCTGGCTTGCGAAAGGGCCTGATTGTTCGGAGAACAAATCCCATGGTCCTGTTAGCCTTCGAAATCATATAAGAATAATGTTCAGTGAAAGAGAGCTTCCCGTCCAGCACAACGCCGAGATCCTTGACCGTTTCCTGTCTAGTTAATGCAATGTTGTTAATAGTATAAGTGTTTTCTATTAAAAGCTTATTTTTAGTGCAAGTAAACAAGTGACACTTTGATATGTTAAGAGTCATGTTGTTATTTGAGCACCATTGGTATAATTTATTAATGTCATCCTGTAATGCAACACTGTCCTCGAGGGAGTTGATTATATTGAATATTTTTAAGTCATCGGCATAGGCAAGACATTCGCATGTTATTGAATCTATTAAATCATTAATAAATAATATAAATAAGAAGGCACCTAAGTTAGAGCCCTGAGGTACACCCGATTTAGGAACAAATGGCGCAGATTCATATCCATGTACCTTTACGATTTGAGTACGATTCGATAGATAAGGTGCAAGCCAACGCAGAAGGGAGCCATGAATTCCAAGGTGGTTTACTTTGCGGATCAGAACTCCGTGATCAACCCTGTCAAACGCCTTGGCAAAATCCGTATATATGGAATCAACTTGTGTGCGTTTGTCAAGAGCTTCAGCTAAGTAATTGACGTAACATAATAAATTCGAGGCAGTCGAACGTCCCCTAACAAAGCCATGCTGCCGTGGACTTATTATGTGTTTAAAATGGAAAGAGATATGTTTATGAATTAAGCTTTCGAAAATTTTGGAGAAGCAGCTCAATATACTAATTGGCCTGTAATTTAATATATCTGACTTGTCGCCAGATTTATGTATGGGGACCACGGAGGCGACTCCCAATGAAGTTGGGAAATGACCAGTGCTAAGGCTTTTATTAAATAGAATATGTAAAGGTTTTATTAATACCGAGGTGCAAGCCTTCACAAAGCTGGGGGGAATACCATCTGGGCCTGGTCCCTTCGATACATCTAGAGATTTTAGGGCCGATTCTACTTCGTTCTCAGAGATAACCAGCGTCGAAACAGTAAGGCATGACTCAGGAAAGTCGGGTATGTACGCATTTTTGGAGGGTTCACTATATGTAGATGCAAAGTGCTTTGCGAATAAATTAGCTATGTCGACGCCGTTTGTGGCACGCTCATTATCACAGAACATATTTCTAGGTAAACCGCTCGAGGCCCTTTTAGACTTTGTGTAGTTCAAAAACATACGAATGTCGCTCTTTAACCCTTCCTCTATTCTTGCCATATATGCTTTAAAGTTATTGTCAAGAGTAGTTTTCGCTCTTGATCTAAGCATTGAGTAGGTGCCGAAATCGCGTGGATTGCCGTATTTTTTATACCTACGGTGATATTTGTCTTTCTCTTTTAGGATTTTAAGTAAAGGAAGCGAAAACCAGGCAGGGTAAGATTTTTTTACTTTTGCTTTAGGGGTGTGTTTTTCAATGCATTTGCGTATAGTATTAGAAATGGTCTGAAGAAACTCGTCACAGTCCAAATTTGAGTATTCATTCCAATCAATTTCGGAGAGTTCCTTGAGGCAGCTGGGGTAGTCTGTTTTATCAAACCTAAATCTGATATCGTCTTTTACCTTAAGTGTTGGGGTTTTGTCTATTTTTAAAGTAATATCCAAAGGAGGGTGGGGCCAATCTTTTCGAGTTAAGCATTGGGACTCTTTGACATCACATAATGTATTGGGAAAGGTTAACACCAGATCCAGTATTCGGTTCATTTCGTTCTTAACAAAGCTATGCTGAGTGAAATGCGTTCTTATAAGGAAGTCGTGAAAATCCTGAGACTTAGTGCTCGATGTGTCAAAAGGTAGACTAGACCAATCGATTTCAGGGAAGTTAAAGTCACCGACAACAAGAGGTTCGCCGCGAGAAATTGTTTATTGTTTATTGTTTATTGAGGAAATCAACAGCACATACATTTTTATCACTTACGTTTAGTTTTAACACACAGGGTATGGCCAATTACAGATTTCCCTTATCTAAAAATCAGTAAGTAAGCACTAAAATACTATGAATAATACATTATACATATTAAAAGTGACACATATTCAATCATTTATAAATTGAACATTACACACTCAATAACCTTTTTTATGTTATTATTTGTAAATATTTAAAATATAGGTAATTAAGTGTGTAATAAAAAAATACATAATTAAGTATGCCAAAAAATAATATTAATTAAGGTACAATTTAATTAAAAGACATGCTGCACCCAGAGACTATTAACATTCATTGGTGAATTAAGACTTGCGTTCAGTCAGCACAATAATTACTTCAGCACTTCAACTATTTTAGCTATGAATTTGGGTTTTGAGTAATTAAAAATGTCTATATCATTGAAACGTGTATTGTATGTTTTAGTTATACGCAGCAGTACCGAGTCTTGGAAATATTTGGTGTGATGAGGTGGAACATCAAAAAGTGGAGTGTTACGAGTGCGGTATTTCGGTGTACGAAATGTTAATTTCGACAACAAATGAAGAGTATCAGTTCTACTATTGACAATATCATAAAGAAGTCCCATATCCAAAACAACACGTCTCTGCTCCAGGGTTAAAAGATCGTGTTCAGTACAACCTTCTTCGTAGGTTTTAATAGCCTTACGACCTCGAAAATTTAAATGCTTGATAAAAATATTTTGGATTCGCTCTATTCGATTCTTATAAGTAGCGTACTGAGGAGACCATACCTGACAAGCATATTCAAATATGCTTCTCACATATGCGGCGTACACTATTTTAATTACAGATAACTTCGAGAACGGCTTACATATACGCATCACAAAGCCCAAGTTTTTATATGATTTTATAATAATAGAGTCAATATGATCTGCAAGTGTCATTTTGTGATCAAAATGTACACCTAGATCCCTGACACCTTGTTTTCTGTTAATTGGGGTACCGTTAAAGTGATAATTTTGGACAATGGGGTTTTGCTTTCGCGTGAACGTAATACACTCGCACTTGGATGCGTTAACTGTAATGTTATTTTTATTATAATATTCATATAATGTGTCCAAATCTTTTTGCAATAACATACAGTCCTGTTTAGTATTAATTTTGCAAAATATTTTTTTATCATCCGCATACATGAGAAACTCGGAACTATTTAAGCACGAACCTATATCGTATAAATACGCGTTGTAAAAAAGGGGGCCCAAATGAGAGCCTTGTGGCACGCCTGTAGGTATGGAAACATAGTCAGAGCGATGTCCACCCATTACAACTGCCTGGGAGCGGTTTGTTAAATATGATTTTATCCATCGGAGTAAATCTCCATGAATGCCTAATACCTGAAGCTTGTTGAGCAGGATCACGTGATCCACCCGATCGAAAGCTTTTTCAAAATCGGTGTAGATCACGTCAACCTGCCCACCACCCTGCATTTTTTCAAGCACAAAATCAGTAAAGCATACAAGGTTGGTGGTTGTAGAACGCCCTTTTAAAAAACCATGCTGTTGCTCGGGTATTGAGCGACACAAGGTCGAGTAAATTTCGGTATATACAATTTTTTCAAGTAACTTTGCTGCAACATTTAGTATAGATATCCCCCTGTAGTTCTTAGCGTCCATAGGAGAACCCTTCTTATGCACCGGCACTATATGGGCTGACTTCCATTTATGAGGAAAGACGCCTTCGCGCAGGGAACGATTAAAGAGTACAGTTAGAGGAAAAGCGAGAGATTTTGCACAACGTGACCAAAACATTGAGGGAAGGCCATCACTACCAGCTCCTTTCTTTGTATCTAGGATTTTAAGAGCTCTTTCCACTTGAGATACAGAAATTTGGATATTAGATACTACGTCGGTACACAGTGGTTGTTCCTGTTTCCGTGGTGGGTCAATACAAGGTACACCAAATACACTCTGAAAAAAAGTATTGAAAGCATTACACATGTCTCTTCCATCTGTGTACTCAACGCCTTCCAAATACAGTTTTTTAGGATAAGCCGATCCGCCGCGCACTGCTTTTACCAGAGTCCAAAAATTTTGTGGTCGATGTTTAATATTGTTTTCGCAATTAGATATGAATGTTTTGTAACAGTCACGTTGCACGCGCCGCTCTCTGGATCGCAATAGAGCGAACTCATCGTAGTCCAACTCATTACGATACCTCTTCCATCTTGAGTGAGCTTTGGATTTTTCTTTAATAATGTTAATTAACGAAGGCGTATACCACTTCGGATAAGATCGTTTGCGATAGTTACGGTTAAGAGGGATGTACAAATCCAGGCAAGTATCTATAACGCCGTACATTTTATCCACAGCCCCGTCCACACTGCCTTTAAACAAGAGAGATTCCCAGTCCTGTTTAAGAAAGTATTCGTTTATTTTGTGGTAGCATGCTTTATGAAAATTACGTCTTTGTGACGAGACCTCTTTCAATGGACTGATACTCAAATCTAAAATGATAAAATCAAACGCTGGATGTGCACGGTCTTCCTTTTAAAGCGGTGCAAGTGAAGGTGTTAGTTCCAGAGGTAAATTCGAAAATACTAGGTCCAAGGTGTTACCAGCATGATTCTTCAAAACATTATATTGTGTTAAACCAGAAAGTGTAAGTGTTTCTATCATATGCACACCAGCTTCCTGTACTTCAGCTGGTATACTTTTAGAGACGGTTGAGTAAGATCCATCAATGTTCCATGAAAAACATGGTAAGTTAAAATCGCCAATAACTACGAATTTGTCATTAGGGCATAGCTTGGCAATGTTTTTAAATATTTCTCTAGTTATGTTTAAGTCTGAAGACATTTGTCGCACAGTAGGAGGTGTATAGGCCGTAAGAAAATGTAAGTCGGAGTTTGAGGCACATGCACGCCCTGGTATGGTAACGCACAACAATTCCGCAGGTTCGCAAGAACCAAGGTCACGGAGTTGCGCATCCAGCGAGCGCCGCGTTAATATCAATATCCCACCGCCTGTGCTTTTATCGCAGGCAATCAAATTACGGTCAGCCCTAAACACGTCATACCTATCATCACAAAGTTTTCTGTCGAAAATACCGCTATGCAGCCAGGTCTCTGTTATAATTATGATGTCATAGTCTTTAGTCAGAATATTAAGGCGTAGATCAACACATTTAGTCCGTAAACCCTGGACGTTTTGATAATATATAGTTAAATTATTGTTAGCCATCGCAAAATAATATCTTGTTTTTTTTAAACCTATTGTGTGACAGAAATCTAAGTAAATAACTATGATACTCTTTAACAAGCAAAAATTCATCTACTCGCGAGTGCACGCAATATGAAATAACAGTGTGTAAAAGTAGGCAATGAATAGGGCGCACTTTGATCGACACGATGAGTATTTGTTCAAACAAATGCACTAAAGCATCGCATATAAATGAGTAAAAATAACTAAATTCATGGCTAACATTACCAACATTACAGTAAAATACAGGTCCTAAATCATTCAAAGATATAACTAGCACTCGGTGATCATTACGTGCAGAAATAAACGTTAAGATGGTTAAAAATGAATAGTTTAGCAGGTAGGACGCGAAAACCGCACTGCGCTGGTACGAATGTGATAAGTTGCTAGTGAGCTCAGGTACTGCACGCTCCCAAGATGAGTGTGCGCCCATTTTGTAATGTTGCAGCGATGGTACCAAAAGCCTATATTGTGTGATAGTTTTCATGTAATGAGTTGGTATTATAATATGATATAATAAAGTATATACTATGTTTATTGTAACTACAATATGGAAATAAATAATTGAGTGCAAACGAGAAGTAATTGTGCTTTTAAGACTAATAAAACAAATGGAACGCAATACAAAAAGCATATCCATAAAGTTGCATTTTATTAAAATTGACAATTTAACAGCTCCAGAGGAAGCGTAAACAATCAAATGAAAAAACAATAATCGCACATGCATTGAGCGCACCTGCATTACGATAACATCGCACACCTTTCGTCGTGCCAATAGGCATAGACCGTACATAACCAAAGAGTAGTTATTGACAGATGGGCAACTTAACTTAGATTCAGAGTGACAAAAAAACATTTTTGGAATAACCAAAATTGATACAGAAATACTCGAAACAAAACTACAATACATCGTGTGAGCAGCAATATCAGCAGTTAAAGTAATAATATGCCTCATTAATTGACTTAGAAGATAAATATGCAAAAAAATAAAAGACTTTAAGAAAATGTTAACATCGGCAACTATAGTTAAACTATGAGAGCCAAGAAACGAACCTAAAGCAATTACAAATAGACTCACAGTCACAGCCATTGTTAAACCATGTTTAAAAGATCTTCCTCGCAGTTTATTGGTAACGCTGGTGAACGGTCGTTTTTCCTCGTATAGATTCTTCCGTTTTTTACCCAAACAAATTGGTACAGTTTAGTTTTAGCTGTTTCTTTGCATTTTTTTAATAATTGTTTGTTTGCGTGAGTAAGATGCTCATTTATGTATATGGGGAATGAATTTCCCGTGAACCCTAAATCCAGCGTTGTTAAGCGCCTCTTGCGAGCGCTGGAGATGATGTTATCCTTAAGCAGTCTCGTCCTCATTTTCACAATTATTACTCTCGGTCGTCCATTCATTTTCACTTTTGGAGACACACGGTTGGCGTAAGCAAGGTCGTTGTCAGTTATATGAATGCCTAGTTTTTCTACGATGTTTACAAAGATGGCGTTCAAATCCTCATTTTTTTTTCAGGAATTCCCGTGATTTCTATGTTCATTAATCTTTCGCGTTGATTGTTGGAGTTAATCTCCAATTTCAGCGTGCGGTTCTGTCGCTTAACTTCATCAATCTCCAATTCCAAAGACTCGACCTTTTTTACTTGTGCAGTTAAACATTCGATTTTTTCCACAATATTATCCTGCCGATCGGAACTAAATTGGACAGCGGTTTGTAGATCAACCAAATCATTTTCCAGGACATTTTGTCTCGTGCTTAGGTTCTGAACTGTAGTCTTGAGTTTATTGTGCTCCTCCAGAATGGATTTCATTTCTGTCTGTATCTCAAGATTTGTCTTCGTTAGATTCGCAATGTCTTTTCTTATAACAGTATTCACACTGTCATTAATTTTTGATAAGTTGCTGTCAAAGTCTGAACGCGGCTCCTTCAGTGACAAGATCATTTCTTTTGAAAACTCGGTAAATGCTTCGTGGATGTCCTCATCGTGTTTGCGCTTGCGAACAGTGATATTGTGTCCAGACGAAGAAGATAAATCAGGGTTCGAATTATAGTGTTTTTTAGGTGAAGGCGACATTGTGTCTATTCTGCGATGTTTAATCTTTGCATACGGGTAAACCGCACGATACCAGCGTGAAGGAGATGAATTATTTTGTCACCAGAGTCCGTCTCTTTTACCCGAAGCGAGGAGGTGCCTACCTCAGCCACCTCAATGCAGCAGGCCGACTTGTCAAATATGTAAAAATTGGCGTAAAAGTCACTTAGTTATGGAACCAATCACTATGCACTTAAAACTGATTTTTGTTTATTAGTAAAAATAAAGAATCGGAGCGACAACAACACGCGTCCGTTCCCTATCGCTTAACTCGCTAACTGGCTCATCAAGGCTCAAGAAATCAAGGCTATATTCTCACAGTTATCAAGGAACTCCGTGAAGTCGTCATTTGTTAGATATGATGGAATGTATACTGTGCAAATATTAAGAGTTACATTTTTAAAGTGTATGCTTACCCATATATCTTCAATAAAAGTTCGCCACTGAACTCGTTCAAAGCTAGAGTAGCACTTTTTTACAGCTATAAGCACACCTCCTCCGCAAGACTTACTATATTTGCTCAAAAAATCGCGAGGTCTATCGCGGCGGTAAATCGTGTATCTTTGATCAAATAACTCAAAAGAGGACACAGAGTCGTCGAGCCATGTCTCACACAAACATATAATATCATAGTTGTTAGTTAACACTGAATTAAAAAGATCAAGAGTTTTCGTTTTCAAACCTCGCACGTTTTGATAATATATAGACAGTAAATCCATAAAAAGGTGTGATAAGAACATAAGATGATAAACCGAGAACGTAAACAAAAGTTGACGGAGGACTACTTAAGTGTTTGCAAAACGCGGTCATTTTTAACATGAATAAAAGGGGAAGTTTCATTTTTGCGCATGAAGATTCGGCCGCCACGCACCCACACGAATTTATAGGACAAATCTTTAGCCCTAGCTCTGACGGCGGCATGAAGTTGTTTGTTGGCCGGAGAGAGGTGTTCGGACACGTAGACAGGAGCATTGTCGCCGGATATCCCCAGAAGAGACGAGCAGAGCTTGTTTTTGGGGTTCGATTTGTTGTACCGTGCAACCGCCGAGATAAATTCGTCGCGGCAACGCGTACTCCTTAATTTCACCACGATCGCTCTTGGTCTCTTCGAGTTCTTATTACGGCTGGCTACTCTGGTACAATTCAATATGTCTGTATCATTAATTGGCAGTGACACTACCGCTGCGATCTTTTTGAAAATCTCTACAACGTTTTCTGATCTGTGTTGAGCCGCCCCTTGTATCTCGATGTTGGTGTCACGTTGCTGCTGTTCTATTGTATTGAGACGTTCTGTCAAGGTGGCGACGGTAGACTGCAGAGTTGCGCATTCAGTTTGTAGGTTCTTGTAGTCACTTACTAATGAGCTGGTTGTTTTTATTAGGTCATCATATTGTTTGCTTACGTAATCGACGCTATCCTGTAGGGCGCTCAGCTGATTTATGACTGGAGCCAATTCCGATCGGATTATACTTTGGATAAGAAGCTTAAGGCTGTTGTCTACCTCGGTTGTGGGTTCAACATTGGAAGAAGCTGGTTTCTGCTTGATGCGCATCGTAACGTTACCATGTGATGATTCAGAAGGGCAATCGAGGGCGAGGGGGAGGGCAATTGGGGTGCATGGAAGGAGCCTCCCCGAGTGGCGTATCAAATTAAAATATGCGCCCGGCGCACCCTGGGCAACGGTCTGCGGACGGCAAGTCGGTAACGCAGACTGGCCGATCCTTCCACCACGACTCTACGGCGAAAAACAATCTTCCCCAACGGTCCTTTTCAGGGCCACCAAAAAAAGCCTTTGTCAAGGCTCAGACCCCATAAGGCACAACAATCTCCGCTCACAGAACCAGCTATCAATGTTGTTTCTATTAACATAGAAGGGTTCTCGGACAGCAAATCAGCAATTCTTTCCGAAATTTGTCTAAAAAATAAAGTAAATGTTTTGTGCGTTCAAGAAACGCATCGTAGCGCTGACCAGTTGAGACCCTTCATACCCGGATATACCTTAGTAGCTGAAATCCCCCACCCAAAACATGGCAGCGCTGTGTTTGTCGGCCCCAACGCTAAAGCAATGTCCACCTACTGTTACTCAAATGAATCAGTAGAACAAATCACAGTAGACATCTCGGATTGCATAATACCAAAAATAAAAATAAATACCACCACCACAATAAAACCACCTGGCGTTCCATTCCGGTTCCACAATCCCAATAATTATGATAACTACAAGGCCAAAGTTGTTGTGGGTGACTTTAATAGCCACAATACTAGCTGGGGCTACCGTGAAACAGACACAGATGGCCAGGCAGTTGAAGAGTGGGCGGACGCGAATGATCTTACATTGATTCACAACGCTAAGCTTCCAGCATCTTTTTATAGTGGCAGGTGGCGCCACGGACATAACCCAGATCTGATCTTCTGTAGCTCTTGTATCTCGCAACAGTGTGTGAAGTCCATGTGCCGCCCTATTCCAAGAACCCAACACAGGCCCATAATGTGTTCCATACAAGCGGCAGTCCGCCCCGTCTCTGTCCCGTTCAGGCGCCGCTTCAATTATACAAAGGCTGACTGGGATAAATACGCCAAGCTTATCGACGACAACCTCCGAAATGTTTCACCTATTCCAGAAAATTATGACCTGTTTGTACAGATCGTAGCATCCGCTTCCTGCAAACACATCCCGCGAGGATGCCGCACATCATATGTCCCAGGGCTCTCTCGCGAATCAGCTGATTTATTTAAACAGTACGAACACCTGTTTACCAATGACCCTTTCTCGGAAGAAACCATCCAGGCTGGTGAGGAATTACTGTCCCAAATCAGTGACACTCGACGAGAGAGATGGACAGCCATGGTGATGATGAGTTTACTATAATCATTAAAAGTTATCCAGGCAATAAAATTAAGAGTAAATTTACAACGAGAAATCTCACCATGTGCCGACTATTGAATACTCGGCGAACATTCCTGGTCGATTAGTCGAATATTAGATAAACGTATTTGGCCGGGGCCGGGTAGTACCAAAACTTCTGTCGGAGAAATTGTTTGCGGTCGTTTGCCCTTATAAAGTCACAAAGCTCTCAGAAGCCGATTTTTAATCTAGATTGTATATTTTATATTGATTGATATAGTTACTTTTCAGCAACTAAAATACTTATTGAATTTTTAATTATGTATAAATAAATAAAAAATCATTACTTACCTACTTACCCATGCATTAAAATTTCTGATAACGATAATATTTCAAAGCCATTGAATTTTCGTATTCTTTTGGTAACTCAGCAAATAATCATATATCATTGATAGACACCTGTGAATATTTCATGATCTTAAGAGAATATCATTCCTTAAAATAAATAAATTAATCAATTGCTTTTATATCAATCATCTTACACTTTTTATAACCAAATGTTTTCTCAGGTATTCGAAATTTAAATGTATAAAATATTATTTATATGTTTGGCATTCGGACGTATATCTTTAAAACAGTCACATTAATACCTAAATATCCCATACTAAAAAGCAATAGAATATCATGTATGTATTTCAAATCTATAATTATAAAATATGATAAAAAATTGCAAGACAAGATAACGATTTGTCAGACTTACCTTCCAGCCCGTTACCTTACCAAAGATAATGCGCTTACTAAAAAGTGTTTTCTGTATGTAGCTTTCCTCGTAATAAAATTATCATTTGTTTTACGTGCCAAATTCAGTGTGTAAAACTATAAAATTCGCAAACCGTCTCAACTCAACAATACGTATTCCGTATTGTTTGTTATGTATATAACACGCCACAATAAAAATAAGAAATAAAACTATTTCAGTTTCAGATTACTAAAATAAACAAATTATATATTTTTAGTTTATCATTAAAAAAAACTTACAAATATCTTCTTTCTTCCTAGTTAGTTATCATACATCCATTCTGTTTTAGTAATAGTAATAAAAAAAACATCTAAATGTGAAGATGGTGACGTGAACAATAAATTGTTATTTAATATGATCGTTCTAATGATCAAACACTCACAGAGATGTCACTTATTCTATTGTAACAACATTGATTTTACTCCGAACATCTACATGGTCAATTAAATCTCAGAGTCGAAGGCAGGACAATTGGATGATCAAACGAACTTACCTTAAGTGAAGTTCGATCCAAATTGTCCTGACTTCGACGAAGAGATTTAAGGTCCCACCCTTCCCAATTCCCGTGTACGTTTTTTATGCAAAAATAATCGTCACCCATACCATAAGTATAATCAATGTTGTACATCTCATACATCGGTCTCCTTGCTCTAAAATGAATGAGCGACAGGCGACTGGCAGTGCTGTGAGGCGTGGGAGGGAGTGAGGTGTTCTACTTTCTCTTTCTTGCGCTAAACCTGTGTGCGAGTGAATAGACGCGTAGCAGGTATGCCCTACATGGTCAATTAAATCTCTTCGTCGAAGTCAGGACAATTTGGATCGAACTTCACTTAAGGTAAGTTCGTTTGATCATCCAATAATATGAAAGATGTAACGATGTGTCTTGAGATGTAACTTATACTAAATTGCAATGTCATTCTTACCTAAGTTTTTAAGAGTTCATAGAAGATGTTAATTTTGTGGTTTTGTTATCTTGTAGAGATAAGTCTGAGGCCAGACTTTGTCAGGACGGCCGATTTCTAGGATCTGAGTTCTAGATGAAACGGAACGACAGTATAACGTATGTATGAGTGAGAGAGAAAGTATGATTAGAATTGTTACAAGAGTGAAAGAGGTAGAAAGATTGGAAGGATTTGGATGACCGGAAGAGGGAGTGAATGAAAAAAATAATGGAAGATAGTTAGCAAGTAAAAGACGTAGCTCGTGTATTAACCTCCTAAGGCGCAATTGCGGTGGCGGTCGCGTTTCCGCGGTGGCCTGCGTGCGCGTACGCAATTCGCGCGGTGTCAGGTTACACGATACGTAAAAAGTTATAAAATCTTATTGGAATAAGCTATTATCATTCTGTAAAAAGCTTATTGTTACTGAAAAAATTGCCTATGCTTGTATTTAAAAAAAATGAATTCAAAAATGAAAACATAGAACCAAACAAATTCGTGGTAGGGTGACGACATATACGAAAAAAATTGCGAGAAAAAAAAATCGAATATTAATCAATAACTGACAGCAACCGGATGTGTTTGCGGTCTATGGTGTAGAAACATCTGTTTTTTACTCATGAAGGTCAACATGCCCTAGGAATAAGCATTTATAAACCCATTTTATTTTTTTGCAAAAAAGTAATTAAAAAGCGCCCACAGGTGGGCGCTTGGGAAAACTCATGCTCATTTGTCAGCGCCCACCATCGGGCGCTCTGGCTATCCAAGGGAGATTGTTTAATATTTAAATAAAAGCTTCGCACAAGAAAACACCCCACACACACACACACACATATACATATATATATAAGGTACATAGGTATATATATATATATACCTTAGCATTATATATATATATATAATGCTAAGGTATTACAAAGGTATTGAATATTTATAAATAAATAGTCAAGATATATTGTCTCCAACTTTGTGAAAAAAAAATTGGTTCAGACGACCTGACGTCAGAATGTCAGGCCACTTTCTTTTCATGTTTTTTCACTGCTCGTCGAGGTACTAGATAATTTAATATACGTATCAAATAGTATCAAAAAGGTATTGAACCTTGATAGTCTCCAAACAACATCATCATATACATCTCCATACAAAATTATATCATGCCTACATAGAATCCATATTGCACTACGGTTCAGTATTTTGGGGCAATGGCACAGGCATTGATAATGTATTTGTTCCTCAAAAGAAATGCTTAAGGGCAATATTTGGTCTTGCACCCGACGCAACATGCCGCCCATGGTTTAAAAAACATGGTCTCCTTACATTAACGTCCCTGTATATTCTTGAAATATGCTCATTTGTGAGGAAAAATAATAGCTTGTTTTCACAGGCGTGTAATATCTATCCCAGAGATTCAAGACATGCCAACAGACTTGTAATAAATTACACACCTAGGACATCGCAATACAATAGGAGCTGCTTAACCATGTATGTGAGAATTTTTAATAATGCACCTAAACACCTCAGAACGTTAGATTTAACCCACTTGAGGCTAGCGTACTTTTTAAAGAACGTCACATAAATAAAAATCTAAAGAACAATGAGGGTATTATTACAAAAAAAATGTTGATGCTATGATTTAAACAACTTAAGTGTCATTCCGTTCAGTACTGTTGTGAGTGCATTACTTTAGTTTGGTGTGATAAATTTATACGTAGAACTTTCAGGAATATATCATGAGTAATTCAAGGTAAGTTTATATACATATATAGTTACTATAATACTAAAACTATGTAAATATATGATAGATAAGGATATAAACAATAATTGAAAATGTATAAATTATTATATTTCAAATTACACATATTGATTTATGCTGCATATATTTGATGTCCTTTCAAAAAAAAAAAATATCAAAAATAATTTATTCAATTTAGGACACAAAATGCCACTTATGAACGTCAATAATAAGTGTAATATGAATCCTTATGGCTCCTTATCTTTTGGGCCCTACTAGCGCTTCGAGACAAAACACAGACAATTTGGCAAGTGCTGAGAAGAAACGCCGGAACAAACTCAGTCACCACTAGCTGCCTCAAAAATGATAAATCAAAATAAACAGGTAGGTACATCAGTTTGGTGCAGGCTGGACTGTCCATACATTTTCGTCATTAAGATAGTCTTGAATTTTATAATACCTTTTCGACATTAGGGTAGTTTTGACATGTAACTTAAATTTGTGAATAGGTAGTTCGATGACATTATTAGGAATATTGTTGAAAAATTTAACACAATTTCCCAGGAATGAATTCATTGTTTTGGCTAACCTGAAGTTTGGAATGACAAGTTTGCTTTTATTTCGTGTGTTATACGAATGTATGTCACTTTTTTTCATGAAAAAATCTAAATTTTTACGTACAGACATGATATTATCAAATATGTATTGAGAAGCGACAGTGAGGATGTTAATTTCCTTAAAGAATTCTCTCAGGGATTCGCGGGGACTAAGTTTGTAAATGGCACGAATGGCTCTTTTCTGTAAAATAAAGATGGTATCGATGTCCGCAGCAGAACCCCACAAGAGAAGACCACAATACATTATACTATGAAAGTAACTAAAATACACAAGCCTGGCTGTTTCAACATCAGTCAAATGTCTATTTTTTCTAACCGCAAAGGCAGCTGAAGCGAGTCTCCCAGCCAGAGCGTCAACATGTGGTCCCCACTGCAATTTCGCATCCAATGTAATGCCCAGAAAAACAGTGGAGTTTGATAGATCTAATTTTTCACCGTTAAGTACAATTTCTGTGGTAGCTTGCTTCACGTTACGCATGGTGAATTAATACATTTAGTCTTTTTTGTATTAAGAAGCAAGTTATTGCTAGTGAACAAATTTGATACCTTAGAGAGAGCTCTGCTAACATTGTCAAATGATTTTTCGCCTCTTCTTGATTTGAAGATTAAAGATGTATCATCAGCAAACAGAACTATCTCACAGGAGTCCTTTGAATAAAAAGGAAGGTCATAAATATAGATCAAAAATAGCAAAGGTCCCAATATTGAGCCCTGGGGCACTCCCATTTGAAGCGGGGCACCTGAGGAGTTAATGCCATTAACGTTTACTGTTTGTAGTCTGCCTGAGAGGTAAGAATTCAACAGTTTTGACGCATTATTAGATACACCGTAATGTTCCAGCTTGATAATGAGAGTTTGATGATCGACACAATCAAATGCCTTCGATAAGTCACAGAATACACCTATCGCATCATGTTTATCTTCATAGGCATCCAAAATGTGTTTGACGAGTGCCACCCCAGCATCTGTTGTATTTCTACCTTAGGAGAAACCAAACTGTTTCTCATGCAGTAATTTGTGAAGTTTAAAATGAGAGAGCAATTGATTAAATATAACTTTTTCAAAAATTTTGCTAAATGCAGGTAGAATGGAAGTTGGCCTGAAGTTGCTTGTGTCACTTTTTTCTCCTGACTTAAATAAAGGTATAATTTTACTATATTTCAGTAAAGTATGAAATTGACCTTGATCAATACATTCGTTGAATATTTGTGCTAAGTGAGATGCTACGAGAGGTATAATGGGTTTTATTGTGTCAGTTGATATTTCCCATATATCCTCAGTTTTTTTTTGTTTTAATTCCTTGAACGTTTTAACGATCATCAAAGGGTTAATATAAGTGAAATCAAATGAGGAGTTACACCTGTCAACACACGATACCAGCAGTGATTTAGCATGCAGAGCGCACGAATTAAGTTGTTTTGTGGTTTCGATGGGTATATTACAGAAGTACTTTTCGAAGGCACCTGCAACTTCATTGTCAGATTTAATATTTTTATTATCAATTTTTAATGTAAACGTATGAACGCGTGGTTTATTTTTACAAGTTTCTTTGTTTATAATATTCCAAGTCTCTTTAATTTTATTACTGGAATTATTAATTTTCTCACGTATATAATTAGATTTAGCTAATTTAGCTACCATGCAAACATTCTTGAATAACTTTGAGTATTTTTTAACATATTCTAAAAATACTGGGTCATTATTTCTATATACTTTTTGATTATATAATTCAAACATTTTTTTCCTACTGATGTGTATACTTACTGTAGCCCAGTCACTGAATTTTGGTTTCAGGTTGTTTATAACTAATTTCTTTTGAAGAAACTTTTTGTCAAAGTCACTTTTAATTAATTCAAAAAAATACTTATATTGGGTATTAACATTGTCATTAATAAAAGGCAAAAGCGGAATTTTATCACTTTAGTTAGATTTAAATTTTTCTTTACGGAAATCAGTGACTAGTCTAAATTTAATTTCATTTTTAGTCGGCACAAAACGGTGTTCAAACGTGAGTGACTGTGCACAGTGATCGGATTTTACAAAATTTACTATAGATTTTTTAATCACACTAGAGTTACAAAATATATTGTCTAAGCAAGTAGCTGTTGTAGCAGTAATTCTAGTTGGTTCAGCAAAATCAGGAATTAAATTAAAGGATTTGAAAAGGCTTAAAAACCTCACTCGATAGGTTTTTTCTTCATCTATAATATCGACATGGAAATCACCACATACAACTACTTTCTTTTTATTTGTAAATATTTTCCTGAGTGAGTCCTCCATAATAGACTCAAATAATTTAAAATTACCAGTAAGGGGCCTATAAACACAAACAATTATGTAATCGTCCAGCTCTGCACATGATATCTCAATAGTTCGTTCAACAGAAAGAGATACAATATCTTTGCGCTCTTTACATTTTAAATTATTATTGATTAATATAAGTGACCCGCCATGGATGGCTGTTTCCCTTGAGAACGAACTAATAAGGCTACAATTTTCTATAGACAACATAAGTTCATACTTTTGGAGCCAGTGCTCAGTGACACACAAAACATGAATATTCCTTTCTTGTATGAATAATTCTACTTCTAATTCCTTCCCGGATAAGCCTTGGATATTTAGATGCACTATGTTTAAATGATTTGAAATTTTTAAGCTCGCTAAGTTATGTTCTAAGCAAGAGTTTTCCTCTATTGTCTGAATATTTAATATAAATAATTGTTAATTTGTACGGATTCCAATGGTAGAATATTCAATAGAAGCAGACTTGGTAGCCAAGTTCTTGGCTGAACAATCTATACAATATGATAGCGAAATAGCTATTTGTCTTTTGAGATAATTATTCACATAATGTTTATCTTCGTCTGGCAAGCCGCTGCTGCTATATGGTAAGGTAAACAATTTTACCTATATTTAGCAATTTTAAACTTTTAAAAATATTTATGAATTTCTTTTTGTTTACATTACCTCTATTTCCTATAAAAATTATTAGGGTAGAATAAACACTGAATTTAAAACTAAGTATTTTATTGATAATAACATCATAAGATGCTCCAGGCATGCAGTGATTTATCACACTTTGTCCCATATATTGTGCAAGTACGGGCCCCATGTTTTTACCCATCTTATCACTAAACATAACTTTATTATTTGTTGATTGGTATGGAGTTTCATTAGGCAGGAAACTGTTGGATTGTACACAGGACAGTTTGAGAGGGCTTGTGATTTAGAAGGGTAATTACAATCACAAGAAGTTATGATGTCTGTTAACATCTGGATGTGTTCACCACACTCTTTTTTGGTACATTTATATGTCTCAGTCATTATTTTTAATGAGAGTTTAAGATTTTCTGATTCATTTTCTAATTTCAATATGTCTTTTTCATATTTTGTCACACTATTTTGTAATATTAAAGAACATGCATCTAACTCATCGCCAAGTTGCCTTCTCTCATTTATATACTTTACTTTTGTAAACAAACAATTTTGTTTTTAACTAATTTATTTGTTTTTTTTATAAACCTGCTAATTCTAACATATTTCTTAAATTTGTTTTTACTGCACCTTGAAATCCCTGTAGAGGTTGTGGAAGGGGAATCCGTTGTTAAATCTATAGTTACAATAGGTGGACTTCCAGGTGCAGTTTGGATCTGGCTGGGCGCACTACCAACTAACTTGTCAAATAAAAGGCTGGTTTGGCTGTCAATGTAGTTCAATCTGTCAATATAATCAATTTATAACAACCGATAGGCTTATATACTACCAATGCAAGTAAATGAACTACAAAATTATAATTGTTGTTTCAGAAGCTTGACATTCAATGAAATTATCGAGGAATTAGAAAAAGATGATGACCAACTTATACCTGAGTTTATTACTATTTTACCACCAGAAAGCAGATGAGGATTTTGGTGATGAAAATATAGTCTTGATGCACAACTTGCCAGGATCACAGCTACTAGCACCAGCAGAGGTTCATTTTCGTGAGTTATCTAGTGATAGTGACAGTTACGATGAGCTAACATTAGCTGCGTTGGCTAAACGAAGGAGACTTCAAGAAGATGAGATCAGTACTTCCCCGATAAATTCTTCCCAAAATGTGTCTTCGCCAGTGCCATCTTCCTCGGGCTGCCAAACAATAGTTGTGCCGAAAAATAAGCGGTATAAATGGATTGCACGAGATATACAACCTGGTACTAAAGTATGGCAAGAAGTACAGGGAGCTATATTGAATAAAGGCCCTATGTACTATTTCAATTGTTTATTTGACGATGACATTATTGAAATGATTGTGAACTGTACTTATATATTTAGATATGACAGTCCATAATGCTTGGCAGTTGTACAAGAAAAATGGTGGGGAATACGATCATCTACAGTTTAGAAGAAGTATTGCAACAGGTTTACTTGAAAAATATAAAAAAAGTGTGAATCGGAAGGCTGGTCGCACTTCTCAAAATTTTCGGGAAAAGGACACATTATTAAATATAGGGACAATCAATTAAGATGTGCCATGTGCCACAAAAAAGCCCATTTTTTTGCAAGAAGTGTGAAATTACATTGCATCCTAAACATTGCTTCGAAAATTATCATACTCTCGATAAATAATTACTATATTTTGTATAAAAAGTTAGTTTAAGTATCCATTAGACATATTTTAAAAACAATAAATATTTATTTTAGCATAAAATGTTGTTTTGCATGTTATTTACTCCCTAAATCTAATAAAAAAATTATATCACTTCATAGTAGTATAAAAAGCTAGCGTCCGTTTAAAAGGACGCCCATTTTCCGCTTTTCCGATAGTTAATTATTTTTTTAAATATTTTTCTTAGTTTAGTAAGATGGCAGAGAGTAAAATATGAAAAAAATCATTAACATCTAAGCAAGTAAAAACTTTCAGGTTTAAGATAACGCTACAGAAACGGCTTGTAATGAAATGATTTTATAATTTGAAAGAATTTTTTGACCAAAAGCAAAGGAATGAAACATAATTTAATAATACTAATATCATAAAAATGTAACTCATTCAAATGTAAAAAAATGACTAAAACTTGTGTAATTGTTAAAATATTTGCATGCTATTCGTTAGTGGCTAAATGGGCTGAACATAAAATGTATTTTTAATCCTTTGTACCCCAATTAAGGCAAATAAATGATTCTGATTCTGATTCTGAACACAAAATATTACACTTGGTCCAGGGGTTCTGACGCTTACAGAAAAACAGTAGTAAAACAAGAACAAGTAGGGTACCATCCATTTGAAAAAATATAACTCATTTATCATTCGATAAGCGAAAATATTTTACGGTTTTCATGAATAAATATAGTGATTAATTATTAAGGCCATACCGATTTTTCGGACGTACATGATTTTAAGACGATTAGGTGTTGTTAATCACTATACTTAGCATTCCATTCCAAGCATATTTTTTTAAGATAATAAGATAAGAAATCGTTATCATATGAAAGGAGCTATCATGCGTTGACATCATGGAAGCGGGAGGGGTGTGACCTTCTCCGCTCCTGCATTCATCCATTATGTGAAAATACATTTAATTTTAGCATACTTTTCTCACCGCGCTATGACAGCGACAGGACAGTTACCATGAGTTTACTTGATGGCGACGACGGTTTTACTCGCTAGCGACGACGTAACTTTTTCTATGGAAAATTGTAGTTCTGTCTGTGACCGCTAGAGGCGCTGTGCAATTTTCCAAAGACTTTTTTTTACGTCGTCGCTAGCGAGTAAAACCGTCGTAAAGTTATGGTAACGGTACAGGTCTTTTTTTCATAGAGGTAGAAGAAAAAGATACACTTGATTCTTACTATAACAACCTGGTTATCGTAAGAACCTGGTAGCATTTCTTTTTCATTAAGTAAAAGTACGTCGATGGGAGGTGGTGTCAATAAGACTTCTAGGTGAAGTAATTTTTGTAGGCAATTTTTTTCGATACCTTGATGTAACAAAAAAACGACATGCGTATAATATTTTTATTAGCTTGTAGTTACAACAATATAATTACGATACTTGTAGTATATTAGTGATAATAATAGAATTATACATGATTACCTTTCATAATGTTACCTTTTTGTAAAACTTTCAAAATCAGTCAGCGATTTTTCATTTGTCAACCTATCTCCTAAACTTTTTCATGATTTAATTTATTAATACGACTAGCTTATAATAATGAATATTAGCTTCATATTTAAGTTTAAGACCCCTTATACACTGCGACTTTTGGCATCGATGTAGTCGCGCGTTTCAAAAACGCGGCTCACGCAATGAACAGATTTAATTTAGCATTAACGCCGAGGCGCGACTGCATCGATGCTTGAACACGTTGGTACCGATGCAGTCGCCAAAAAACAGTACATAATTTGACAATTGCGATGCTAAAAGAAGCGCAGTGTGTAAAGGTTAACATTTTGCGACTGCATCGCTGCTAAAAGTCATAGTGTGTAAAGGGTCTAAGTAACTATAAATAAGTATATACTACTAGCGGACCCAGCGAACTTTGTTTCGCCCCTAGCCCCGTCCCGCCGAGTCCCGTAATTTTAAAAGTTAAGCATTCCCAGCGAATTTTGTTTCGCCCTTAAATTACTAAAATGGCTATTAAAAATAAGGGTTAATCGTAGAAGGGTGAATATTGAAGATTGTATGTATTTTTGTATCTTGTATCATAAAAAAAAAATGTCTAAAAATAAATGAAAAAAAAATTGCACTCCGGGAGTGCCGGCAGAAGTGAAAACTTGAATATCAACGTTGTGCATTTTTGATTTTTTGGAATAGTTAGGGAATAATTTTGAATGAATTGCTCTTATTATCAAATTAAAAGTACTATCATTTTTGTGATAGAATACAATAATAATAATAATACAATAATAATAATAATAATAATTATATAATATTTTTATAGAATACAATATTTATTTATTGCGCTATCGTACACAAACATTACAATTTATATTATATTAAATTTAAAAACATTAAAAAGTTTATCTCTCAGAAAAATCAACTTACATCCATAATTTCGCCAACCGTCTTACGGTTTTTCGATCAGCCCACGTGTCCTGACGCGAGTTTCACATTTTTCCCCCATCCCACAAAAGTGCTCAACGCCGCTAAAGAAGTTTTCACTTCAAAAATTTAGGAGTGGACTGGACTACCCCTAACATTTAGGGGGATGAAAAAGAGATGTTGGCCGATTCTCATAGATACCGGATAAGCACAAAAAAAAACATAAAATCGGTCAAGCCGTTTCGGAGGAGTATGGCAACGAAAACTGTGACACGAGAATTTTATATATTAGATAAAATAAATTTTAAATTTTGCAGATAGAGAAAACAGTTTATAAACTATTATTTTGCCAACTAAGGGCCAATTTTTAGAATTCAGTAGGACTTAGGAAGAAGGGTAAGTGTACAGAAACAAAAAATACATAAAAGTGCATAAAAAGAGCCTCCCCGCGGCGCACCCCGGTAACAGCTAGCCAACGTAATGAAGTGGCTAGTCTGGCGAATCTTTTTACCAAGGCAAATGGGCGATCCATGCAATTTGATCCAGCCCTATCAAGGGCCTCAAAAAACGGTCCTTTTCAGGACCAACAACTTTGATGACAACAAGAACTTTGACGCTCACCCCACTAAAATAATACGTCACAGTACCACCTCCGGCCAGTGATTCAAGCAGAGAAGCTGTAGAGCGATGGTCAGATTCGCACGGCCTGGAACTCATCCACAGTGCCAAACTATCCATCGTTCTACAGCCGCCGTTGGCGTCGCGGCTATAATCCGGACCTCGCTTTCTGCAGCGCGAATATAAGACCACAATGTACCAAACCAAATACCTAAAACACTGCATAGGCCTGTGGTGATTCAGGTGGTGGCTACTGTGAGACCTTTACAGGTCCCATTCAGAAGACGGTTCAACTTTGAACAGCTCCTCGATATACCTCAAAACTACGATGATTTTTTAAAAGTCATCTGGTCAGTATCTCGGCGGACCATACCCAGAGGTATGATGTGCGACATATGTCCCAGGCTTGACATCAGAAGCTTCCACCCTACTAACACAATATGAGGCACTCTTCGCAGAAGACCCCTTCTTCGAACAGACCATCTCGATCGGAGCTTCTTAGTCTGGTAGGCGATAGTAGGAAGGAAAAGTGGATGAATACTTCTACGTCTATCGATATGACACACGATAGCAAGAAAGCGTGGTCCACTATACAAAAACTGACAAACGACTCGCCCCCTCCATCATTACCGGGTCAAACCACAGCCAATCAAGTAGCGCACCAGCTTATACTTAATGGAAAGCCTACTGGAAGACTCTCTAAAACACCAAGATCAGCCCAACATTCGCAACAGACATGCAACAATATCAGCTTGCCTTTCACACTCACTGATATCATCACAAGTATAAAAGCACTCAAAAACGGCAAAGCTGCTGGTTTGGATGATATCACAGTCGAACAGCTAAACACCTGGGACCAGTAGCTACATCCTAGCTGCTTAGTTTATTTAACGCGTTCATGGCATCAGTAAAGATCCCGAAACTATAGAGGAAATCGAAAATAATGGCCTTACTAAAACCTGGGAAATCTCCATCTGACCCTAAGAGCTACAGACCAATTTCCCTCCTGTGCTATACCCTCAAGCTCTTCGAGCGACTAATACTCAACCGACTCACAGTAACCATTGACCCTTCTCTCATCCCAGAACAGGCCAGATTCCGGCCGGGAAAATCATGTACCAGTCAGGTGATTAACCTAACTCAATTCATTGAGGACGGATTTGAGCGGGGTATGGTGCCGTATTTGTCGACCTCTCAGCAGCGTATGATACAGTCAACATAAAAAAGAAATGCTGTCTAAAGTATCGAGTACCACAAACGATCCCACTTTCGTGTCACTGTAAAGTGAGCTCCTTCGTAACCGCCGCTTTTGCATCCATTTACACGGAAAGAAGAGCAGATTGAGTTGTCAGAAAAACGACGTTCCCCAAGGAAGCGTCCTGGCACCACTTCTATTCAACGTCTACACTAATGATCAACCCTACCACCTTTACACTCAGCGATATATCTATGCCGATGATTTTGCACTAACTTGCCAAGATAAGACCTTCGAAACCGTGGAAAGAACACTGAACCTTGCCTTGGAAAACCTTCACAAATATTACGAGCATAACGCTCTAAGGCCCAATCCAAGCAAAACCCAATCGTGTGCTTTCCACCTGCGTAACCGCGAGGCAAACAGGGAGCTGAACATTTCCTGGAAAGGCGTCGCCATCCAACACTGCAACTTTCCTCGATACCTGCGAGTGACTGACCTGACTGAGCTGACCCACTGCAGAAACACAAACAAAAAGTTAGTTCCCGTAATAAACTACTGCGCCGTTTCTCCTCCACTAACTGGGGAGCAAACCCAACGGTTATACGCACTACGGGACTAGCTTTGTGTTTCTCAGCAGGAGAATACGTGTCCAGTGTGGACCAGCTCAGCACATACCAGAGACGTGGACGCAGAGCTGAACGACACCTGTCGCATAGTGACTGGCTGTCTCAAACCAGCCCCGGTCGGTATGCTGTTTCCCCTTGCGGGAATAGCTCCAGCCAGAGTCCACAGAGAAGTGACATGTTTGCTTGAAAAACAAAAACAAGAAAGCGACCCAAAACATCCACTCAACGGGATCTCCCCCGCTACAGGTCGGTTGCGAAGCCGCAAAAGCTTCCTGCGATCTAAACAGCCTACCGACGAAACCCCTACTGACGTGAGGTGCAGGCTCTGTGCAAGCGAGTACCCGACCGCACTGTACCCCCCCTCGGGGGGGGGGGGGGGTCCCGATGAAAATCTGCCTTCAGGCTATAAGGAACCTTGGCCAACCTGGAGAAGTCTAAATAGGCTGAGGACCCAGGTTGGTCGCAGTAAAGATAACCTGTGTCGGTGGGGGTACTCAAACAGCGCAGACGCCATCTGTGAATGTGGAGAACCCCTGCAAACCATGGCCCACCTCACTAATTGTCCCGCATACCCGACCACCTGCTCGCGTGAGGACTGACTTGACTGTAACCAAAGGGCTACCACGGTAGCCGCTTTCTGAGCAAGTAAAATTTAGCCAGTGTTCTTGCCGACACGAAAGAAGAAGAAGAAGAAGAAGGAAGAAGGGTTTAAGAGTACAGAAACAAATTTTAAGTTAAAACTATTCTTACTTATGGTTTAGAATGTTTTTAACACTCAGTGTCATATTTTTTATTCATAAAGATGAAATAAGAAACCAAAAATTTGCGCACAGGCGGGACTTGAACCAGCAACTTCTAGGCTATCCGTAAGAGACCACAAATTTCGCAAGGTCGGACAGACATCATGATAGCTCAATGAGGGTTGTTGATATTTTTTCTGCCACCAGATGGCGCCACGTAAGCGTCAAGTCCAAACAACTTGCACTTAGTATTGATTTCTACTGGAATTCTACGTATTTGTGAATTCAATGTGCTTTTATAATGGTATACAGACAGAAAAAGGTCGCCAAAGAAACAGGCACTAAAGAAAGAAGACACGAAAGAAACAGAGGCGCCAAAGAAACAGGCACTAAAAAAAATATGAATTATAGGAAATATGTGCTTTAATAATACTAATAAAGAATAGGATTGTGTGGAATTTTGGACAGTGCTACCATGTAATATGTGATACTCGTACATGACCATGACTACCAGCCTTTTCCTTTACATCATCAACTTATACTTAATAAAATATCTGTAAGCCTATTCCAGATGCATATAATTCATTATAGTACCTATGACTTGTACTAAGACTGAACTGATAAAAATTTTAGTTACTTTTTTTAATTCAGTATGTAAATTATGTAATTATCAATAATAATCAAATATGCATAGGGATATTAGAGTAAATTTGTCTCTGTGAATAGCTACAAGCCACTGTTTCAATCGGGTTTTATCAGTTAAAGGGAAGATATGCCCCCCTTGTTTTATTTGCACACATAGGCACTGTACAGCACAGTGGCATTTTAAAAAACAGAACTCTTTTTGCAACTATTGTATGTTGAAATTTATAAAAAAAAATTGCTTTAAATTTCCGTGAAGCGACGCCGGCGCAGGCAACTAACAACACGAACCGTCACCGCGTTTAGTATTAGTTCAGGCAAATGCAGGATGCACCACCCGTTTTCCGTTACAAACTAATCTAAAAGAATAATTAGTTTTAAAAGCTACGCGGATATTTTGACGTTTTAATGTTTTAGAAATACGCTCCGACACCTCTCCTAAGTAAATCAAACTAGAATTATACCTGTCTACCATTTCTTCAGGAACAGAGTATAATAAACTAGTTATGATTTTGTTAGTCTTATTTTTATTAAGTTGTCAATAATGCATCTCTTGGATCCGTTTGATATGGCGATATGATACAAAATATTAAGTTCTTTATGGTAATTGTCTTTACTACATTACAGTGAAGAGACTATGAATATATGAATTTAACGCGGCCATCTTATGTTGCCACGGATGACAAGATGATGCATGAATGACAGTGTCAGTATGTGTTGGTTTTCGATATATTTGAAATTCATGTTTACCCTGCACCCTTTTCTATTTCTAATTTAAATTTAATTTTAGGATGGATGTTGTTAATTTTAGAAAGAAAAATATCTAACTGTCTATTAGTTCCGGTCCAATAAATCAAAATATCGTCTATAATAATAAAGGATTTGTCTTTCTTGAATTAAGTATTTATTTTCAAAATAATCCATAAAAATATCTGCCATTAATGGACTTAAAGGAGAACCCATTGCTAAGCCCTCCTTTTGTCTGTAATATAGATTGTTGAACCGGAAATAATTTTGTTTCATGCATAATAATGTTAATGATATGAGATCTTCTATCTCCCCCGGATGCAATCGCTGTTTGTAATGTTGAATTGTCCAGTGACGAAGTTTCATTATTAAGTAAAGGTTATTAAGTAAAATATAATTTAAGACCGTCAATTAATCAAAAAACTTTAGAAAGATTGGCGGTTGACGTGGAAATTGCTGTTGTATATAGTAATCAAGAACAGCATGTTAAATCCTTAGCCCCTAATGTAACAGCTGATCAGATTAGAACGGCTTTGAGACAATCAAATCGTAGGTCACCTAATCAGGATTTTCATATTTATAAATCACTGTCTGTTAAAATTACTGAAAACAATTTGATTGTCTCCAAAGCTGATAAAGGTAACACGGTGGTGGTTATGGAACGTAACAATAATATTCATAAAGTAGAAGATATGAGGATGCCACGTGTAGTGGCGAAACGCGTCGAGGTTTTTTGCACGTTGGTGTTGGGTACTAATAATTGCATCAGCTGTGCCGCTTGCGTATTGAGGGAGGGCGGGTGGTGCATCCTGCATTTGCCTGAACCAATACTAAACGCGGTGACGGTTCGTGTTGTTAGTTGCTTGGGCCGGCGTTGCTTCGCGGAAATTTAAAGCAAAATAATATTATAAATTTCAACTTAATAATGGATTTACGCAAAGTAATGCCTGATTCCATTAATTAACTATTGTATGAATAAATAAATAATACAAAATATAAGAAAACACAACATATGTATGTATTTTGACAGGTGGTCGGACCTGACGCCTAAGTGCTAGTGGGCGTCATTTTTTACAACCCTCATTAGTAGAGCGTTAGGCCCGGTAAGCCAAGAAGTTGCTCGTTCAAGTCCCGCCCGTGCGCAATGTTTTGGTTTCTTATTTCATCTTTATGACTATTCTTACTTTACAGAAACTATTATTTATAATTTATTTGCTAACGTGCTCAGGATTCTGTTAGGACTAGATCTGATCCTATTTAGGACTGAGCTCGTCTTCTTATGGATGATCGCGTAGAAATCTTCAGTTTTGTGTTGCGCACGCATAGCGGACGCGCTGCAGTAGCGAAGAAGGCCTAACAGAATACTAAACCCGTTATTATTTTGTACGCGCAGCGCCAGCCAGGCTTTCTGCGAATAGCTAGTCCACAGTGCCGCCGTATAGAAGTTTTGGCAGTACGCTTTGAAAAGCGTGACCTTGACCTCAATACTACACTGGGCGAATCTGCGGGTCAGCATATTGCATATGGCAGCTAGAGCTCTACGTTTACGTTCAATGTACAAATGCTCCTTGTGGTCCTCGGTCAGATAGTGTACCAGATATTTAACAGGGGTCACCCTCTTCAAGGCAACTTCACTTGTATGTCGCGGAACCCAAGGACCATAAATTCATATACTATTTAAACACATGTACACAAGATGCCATTTTTAGCCGCATATTTCTCGCACACTGTCAGGAGTTACCTAATAGAGCCCACTGTTGGGCCCAGCAGCACCATATCGTCGGCATAACTAATAGTATTGATGACATGACCATCCACGCTACATCCTACTGGTCTGCTGCTGAGATCATCAGCTCGTTCAGCTCGTTCATATAGTAGTTGAAGAGCTTTGGTGAGGTTCAGCCCTCCTGTCTCACTCCGCACTCCAACTTAAACTCATCCGACAGTACACAATTCCATTGCAAACTATTGAGCTGGTAGTCGTACCAGTACTGAAGGACACGGAGTACTTCCAAGGGCACGCCCGCCTTACTCAACTTTCTCCAAAGAATATTAAACCAAGTCAAATGCCTTGGATAGGTCGAGAAAGCAAGCGTACACTGGCGTACTCCGACCTTAATTGGACATTCTGTTCTTAAGATAATGTGTGAGTACTGAAAGTTTATGTGAGGGTTTCATCATCGTCCTCTTGGCTAGGGTTATAGCCACTCGTGGAAGGTTCGGAGTATTGGTAGCGAAGGTCTCTTGGCCTGCAACAATTAAAGGAAATGTCCTTAGGGATGGTTCTGGCTAAAGATGGCAAATAAACTTAATGTTTATTCAGTGTGTCCAAGATAGATATAGCGATATTAGAAGTGTTAAAAAAATATATCGCTCTTCGATACAAAAATCTTAACTACCTCTATAATTTGTTTATTAGATAATAACTGTAATATCGTTAAATGGGGATTCATTTAGCGATTCTATAGTTATTATTTATAGTTAGGCACTGAATTTATTAACGGGTTGAAGTATGTCTTCGAGATGATAAAAGTTTTAACAAAATAATGTATCTATACTTCTATACTAATAATATAAAGCTGATGAGTGGGTTTGTTTGAACGCGCTAATCTTAAAAACTAAGGGACTAATTTGAATTTTTGAATAGCTTAGTTATCGAGGAAAGCTTTAGGCTTAAATAACATCACGCTGCGACGGGAGGTGAGGGAAACTCAAAACGCGTTGACGCAGTCGGTCCCCCTGACTGCGTCAATTAATCAATAATGAATCATGAAGCGAGTCAATTAAATGTAATATTTCCTCGAGTGACAAGCAGTGTAACTGAACTAAGTGCTGAAATAAATTGTTTTTCTAGCTAAATTGTATCTAGCGCAAAGAGCTATAACATTTGTAACGAAAAGAGTGAATTGGTTTAATTTATCCGAAAAAAAAACTGGTTATTTGCAAAACGAACAAATGTTATAACTCTTTTCAGTGTATTGCGATTTTATTAAATAATATGTTTTTCAGCAAGAAACTGTCACTACATCACTAATCGAGGAGGAAATAACATTTATACTAACGGTGCGGGCGGCCTATAGTAATCGCTTTCGATTGAGACTATACACTGTCCCACACACGACCCAGCAGCACTGGAGCGCCTGGATGGGTCCAAATCCGGCCCTGTTTCGGTTCCGGTTGATCTGCGGCTTCTGTAACAAAAACAAATCATAGGATTTGGGTTGTGTACGTTCGTTTCACGCTATCCCATATGCCACCGCCTTCGCTTGGCCACCCTATCAAAACAAGGTTTATGATTGCGATTTGTATGAACTAGTGTAAAACAAGAACACTAGTTCTAAGTTCCTAAGAGCATTGGCGCCCGAACTATAGAGAACTTAACTATCGATAGTGGACTACCACTTGGATAGCTAAGCAAAAAGCCATAGTATAGCAATGGTGTATATATCTTTGCTTGTTTCAATACTATCATTAAACAACATTGATACTATCGAAGGTCTTACCTATGATTAGACTAGTTTTGAATATTATTATATTAAAAAGGTGTGTGTGACTTAAAACTGAGTCAGAATATTTAATAAAGCGTTAAAATATTCAAATGATGCATGAGATCGCCAACTGCAAGAAAACACCTTCGCTTTTGCTTTGCAATAATTGAATTTTTGATTACATTCGCGTACAGATTGCATTATGCATGCAGTAAAATAACCACTTACGATAGAAAAAGACTCACTCGTTGTTAATCGGCAGAGATATTTCTAGGTCGGCGAGACTGCGCGGTCTTCCATTTGCACGTGGCCAACGAATTGGTCCTGGCGGTTGTTCCCTTGTTTGGGTACCCTCAGACCTTGTCCTGCGAACCAGAAATACTTATAGCGTACCAGAACTATCGACAGTTGACCTCGAATTTTCGTCTATACTATCGATAACATAATTTGGTTCAATACTATCTACACACAGCAATACTATTGGCTGTTCAATATTGGCTGTCTGAAAAAATATTTATTTGCTTTTGGAAGAGGGTACCTTTTCGTGTTTAGCTGTTATAGACGTTGTGTTTCAGCTTGCATATTTGAATCTATTTAGGGGCAAGCTTTTTAGATTCTGGGGTATGTTGGTAGCACTTTTCTGTATCGCAATTGCAATAAATCTAGTGCCTATTGCTTCCAACCAATATCGTTGATTTTGAGTGTTAAGGGGTAGATCGATAGGACAAAACTATCGTTAGTATCGTATCGATACCATAAAGTTTCCACTTATGAGTTTCTTTTGCCCTATACTACTCGTAAAGCGATCAATAAGTACCCGTTTGGACGATAGGTGGCCTTAAATATTAAAACATTACCATCGTGCAATGTCGTTTTTTAAATGTCATCGTACTTAATTTTAGGATACTTTACATGCGACTTGCGGGCCTTTTTTAGAGAGCTGTTTTTATCTTTCGTGCTGTGTGTTTTTTGAGAGATTCGTGTTTTCTTGATTTATCTTAATCAAACTGATCCATAATTCACATTTTGGACGATAAACACGCGATGAAATACAAGTTAAATTGGAGGCTGTTTATGGGAACCCTTTGTCGTCCATGAAAATCGTTAGATTTTGATTGAACGTCGTATATATTATTGTCGCTGATCGCCGAACGAAAGTGCGCAAAGTGTTAAGGCTCTAGGCATTTCATATGGAACGGCAATCAAAATTTTTAAGCAGTAATAGATGTGAGAAAGGTGTTGGCGCGACGACTGCCGCAATTGCTAACACTGGACAACAAGCGGTTATGAGTAACAATGTCGAAGAAGTGTTTGGATAAAAAACTTATTACCTAATATGAAAACCTGCCTCGGAGGAAATAACTCACAACAAGGTAAGAGATCAGCGCGGAAACAAAGGCCCATTTTGGAGGGGTAGAAAAAGTGGGCGAAACGCGAAGGAATGTATCTACGCCTAAAAGGAGACTACGTTTAAAAGTTAATAAAAACAAATTTGGAAAAAATGCGTAAACGGGTACTTACTGATCCACCCACGTACACTATTGCGAATTCTTAAGTATATTTAAAGTACACGTTCTGTAATAGTGAAATTTTCGGAAATATCAACGATTTAATCGTTAATGCTTCATGTAAAACAGCTCCCATTTTAATCCAGGACCTATGTTACCCACATACATACCAAGCTAGAAATATTTTAATTTTATTTTATATCTGTATCTGATTAGGTACAGTCGCCGTCAGATATATTGGAGCAGACAAAGTGACCAAATACTTCTGAACAGTTTAAAATGTCAATAAGTTACCATTAATATCAGAACATGCATTACTTCATTAATATCTGAGCAGAAGCTAGTCAATAACTTCTATACACACAACTAACCAAAATTATCTGAACACTCATAACGTCAAATGTATCTACGCAGTCGGTCTTAAATATCTGAGCAATCGAGGCAAATTGCAGAAGTGCTTCCAACTTAACTATAAAAAAAAAAAACGACTTCAAAACCAAAATGCATTAAAAAGTCTTAAATAAACTCTTCACCATTGAAAGGAAAGGAATCCGTTTTAGGCAAACAATTTCTTTTTGGAGTCGGTGCTGTGATAGTTGATGCTTGATGGTCAAAGTGATGGCACCAACTCCAAAACAGAATTTTTTTGCCTAAAACGGATTCCTTTCCTTTCAATGGTGAAGAGTTTATTCAAGACTTTTTAGTGCATTTTGGTTTTGAAGTCGGTTTTTACTTTTTTTTAAAAGTTTATTTTATTTTTTCATTTTTAGTGATTACATAAGAGGGCCGGGGGGGAGTTGCAAAGAAACACAATACGTGCCTTTAAAATTTGAGGGTTTTTTCTCTCGATTACACCAAGATCCCATCATCAGATCCTAAAATGGAAGAAAGAAACGGGACCAACTAGAAGGTACACCCTCTAAGTAGGGAATTTTTTTTTTCGATTCGGTCGACAAACGACTGAGATATGAGGTAACATAGATACAAAAAAAAAACATACAGTCGAATTGATAACCTCCTCCTTTTTTGAAGTCGGTTAAATAGGGACTCTATTCATAGTTTATATTATAGTAAGATGACGCTGGCAGTTAGTAACGCTTTGTAGTTTCAGTATTGTCATCACTGTCATGAAAGTGTCTTGCAGTAAATAAATTCAGGCAAGTGAGTGTTCAGATATTATTGGTTAGTTGTGTTTATAGAAGTTATTGACTAACATCAGCTCAGATATTTATGAATTAATGAATGTTCTGATATTATGTATGGAACTTATTGAAATTTTAAACTGTGCAGAAGTATTTGGTCACTTTGTCTGCTCCGATATATCTGATGGCGACTGTAGTTATAGGTCCTGAAAAGGTTCCTTCTTCCAAAGTAGCATCATCTTCAGCGAATGGTTCTTGCTTAAGAATTTAACGCCGTTCAGACATTTTCCTTGGCAAGGCATATAATATGATACCATATTTGCTTAGTATGTGAAATGTGCATTATTTACAATATGGTAATCGCCCATATCCCCTGTGAGGAGGAAGGCGCCTAAATTATGTAAGACTCGGCAAATCCTGATTTCTAGTGCCAAGATGAAGGTATAGGTCGATAAAAATATAACTTAACATTTTTTTTCTATTCCGTTCGGCGTATGCTTGTCGACATTTTCGTTCATTGTTTAAGAGACTGTCAAACGTACTGATAAAATAAGATCGTACCTGACTCGATCAGATTGTTGTTCAGTGGCCGTATAGAGCGCCTTGTGCCTTTTGCGCGTCTCACGCATCGCCATGTAGTTCCGGAAGTGTTTTACCACAACTGTGCGCACCTGATGACCAATTAAACCTATTGCATAACTATTACACTAATAAGTAACGTGACCTCCTGTTTATTTTACCTCTATATTATTATCATTGATTAAGGAACAAAGTGCAGAATAACACCATTCAAATACTGTGTGCACTTAGGTTATAAGAATAGGACTAGACGCTATTCCGAAACATGTTTTCACAGCTTGGTAAGTTCTATTTAATTACAAGTATGTTTTCCTAAACGCTATGCAACCGACAAGACTAAATTAAAAACAAAAACTCAAAATTAATGAATGTATTATGAATTAATAAATTTGAAAAACGTTATATAAGTTTGAATCTTATGTTTTTCTACTAGATGTTAAGTTTCAATAAATAAATGGACGTCGCTGTTTGGGCCACCCTGTATAAGAAACCTTAAAAAAGGAATTATCAGATTCCTCATCGGTGTTAGTAATAACACCGCGAACTTTGATCGGTTTATTTTTTTTGCAGAAAAGCAACTCTGTGTGAAACAAGGAAGTGAACCCTGTGTCTTACGCTATCCGGGCGCATGCCTATACCACTCGGCCACGGACACGTTAGCAAGTCTGTTAAAATTTTCAAGTGCATTATTTAACGCGTAGGCTGCGTGACCCCAACAAATGTTATGCAATTGCTCTCCCAACACCCGATCGCTAGTAGATATTGTAGTAAATCATAACTTTATACAAAACTGAGCAGCTATCGATACCAGGAATAGAATAGAGCCTATAAATGAAAATTGCAGATAATTTTTTGAAATCAACTATCGATAAATCAAACTAATGATAGTTCGGCAACGATTTCTCGAATAGTGCTGCGAGGTTAATGTACCTCTAAATTGACAACATTTTTAATGCATATATTTTTCTGATAGAACTTCAAAAATGAATGTACTTGTATATTTTCTTCTTAATTTCTTTTCAGTATTTTCCCTAATAATAATTGTTTAAAACTCTCCATTCTAAAAGAGTGTAAATCAACAAGAGGTCAAATGTTACCAGGTCACGATATTGCTATATTCTATAAAAAAAATGTTTGTAGTGTTGTCACTAGCAGTTGTAGAAGTTTGATGTCGATATTTCGATATCAATAGTATATCCATTAAGTTTTTTTTTTACCATACTGTAAATAATTATTGATTACATAACAACACCGGAAACAACAACAACACTAAATGTCAAAGTGACAGCTGACAGCAGGTTCGTATAAATAGTTTTCTGCAAGATGTCATTGCAAAGGCGTAACCTGTCAAATGCTTGCATCCATGTTATTTTCAGTCTTTTTCAATAATCTTAAAAAAAAAGCTCCATGAAATAATATAAAAAAATACGTGTTAAGAACCGCTAAGTCTCTAAATGGTTTTCGAATTTTCATACCTTTATAAAAAAAGGTAATATGTTAATTGTCAAATTATTATTTACATTTTGGTACTTACTTAGCGCCAAAATACTTGGCATAACTAACAGCACAGTCTAAGAATGTGGTGTGGAGATTACGGTCGTCTGTCATTTCTACTTCAGTCGTGTATTCGTACCTCTCTGCAGGACCCTTCAGATTGTCGAGAGGTTGCCTTATTTCAGCATAATAGCGAGAACCAAGCGAACAATACAGCATGAAGGTCACCCATTTGACGTCTGTGTTTTGATTTTGAACATTTTATGAAAATATAAAAAGCTCTAATGAAAATATTAAGTAAATGTTTATGCAAAGTTCTTACCCATAACATAGGAAAAGACCCGATCATTACCCTTAATAAAAGTAGCCCGTTTTTATTCTTATCAAATCGAATATCAAATATCTACATTATAGCTAGATTTCCCAATGAATGATTCCATAACGGAGGTTCGATGCTAAAAACCCATGGTTAGCTCTACGTGTCACTTTTAATAATACCTACCGTGTTTGCCAGTTTTCGTATATTATTGCTAAGTAGTTTGTAAAAGATTGCTGTGAATTATATATAAACTGAAAAAACATTTTTTACAAATTTTGCTTTGAATGTCACCTCTTCGAAAGATTGAAAAATTTAAGGTAATTGAATTGTATTGAACATAAAAATATTGTATTAACGCAACTGTTCCTTAGTTTCCTTTATTAAGTATATTAGTTAACTATTAACAATAATATAATTGTAAATAGTTAACTAATATTTATTTATTTATTTATAATCTGTAGTATCGATGTGAGTTGTAGCAGCAAAAACACAAACCTTAATGGTTTAGTCGTGCTGTTTTTGTATTGTATCCATTGGTTTTCTGTTTATATGGTAATGAATGAACAAAAAAAAAAATCTTACCTCGATGTTCAAAAAGCAGTAGAAGAGAGCGATGAAAAAGCCTTGAAAGGAGCGCAAGAAGTGGGTGATGTAGCTCCAAAGCGCGAACCGAAGTACGGAGCCATCCAGCGGCGCCTCCGTCATGTCCAGCGCGTTGGTGATGCCAAGCAACGGTAAGAGGATAAATGCCGCCCGCAAAGCCTTCCTGTGTAACAAACAATAAGTTTAAATCTTGCGACATAAAACAAGTTGGCCAATCATTTAACATTCAATTTAATTCAACAATTATTTTTCGCTAGTTAGTACCACTAGTTTTCAATAAAATTGCCGAGTTTTGTTTTTTAGCCAACCCACGGACCAACATGGCCGATATTTTGTCGTCAAAAGTCGATTGCCTTACGGCCGTTCCCTATATCCATTCTAACTGTGGTTTTGCCCTACTAGAGTTAGAAATGGTTATCTACCTTTAGATTTTTTGTTTCTATAAACCTACTGGCAGTAGGGTAAACTATCTCTGGATGCATCTTATCGATGGGAGGACGGATAGCTTACTAGGGATAGGCATTTGTATGAAATTGACATTTATTGCGTTCCTATAATGTTTTTCATCTGACTGTCAGTCAGTTTGACTATCTCTAGTAACTCCAGAATTCAATCCTAGGATTTTGGAGGATAACGCTCTTGTACACCCTGGCAAATTACTAGTTTTAAATGTTTCATTGATTTATTTATGTAAAAGTCCTGCTGCTCACAAGGTTAAGATAGAAACTTTCTCCCTAGTAGCGAAGATGTTCCTTTACCCTAAGAAACTGACCCTAGCCATAACCTCGCCTAACAAAAGATACTTAGATATAATAAGGATGATGTGGTAGGAGAGCTGCATTCAGGTCATCAAGGGCCGCAGCCTTAAGATGGTAGGTAGGTGGTGGGACCCGCTACCAGTCTGACAGACTGCCCAAACTGATCATAGGGACGGATAAAGGTGTCTGCTGCAGTGAAGGGAAATGAGAACAACAAGGACAGATAATATATGATTTATTGGTAGTAAATTAGTTTATTTAAAATATTAACAGATACATTAATAGGTAAGCCGGCAGTGTGAGTTCCGACGGTGCTGGATTCTGCTATTTAGGTCACTGACATGTTCGTAGTTGTAGAATGTAAGGTGCTACCTCGTACAATTTATGAAAAACATATAAGTTTCGGGTGGCGAACAATATTGAATCCAAGTTCAAGCAGTCAACTTTTTCTCTGGGAACAGCTGAGTGACTGGGAAGGTACCCGATGCTTTGCATAGCATTCGATGAGCCTGAAATAATTCCACCAGTATCATCATCTATTCCTTTGTCAAGGGAAGGTGGACTTTTTGCTGTGGCTGAAAGAAGTAAATAAAACAAATCAGTATAACATAAAAACAACTGGTATTTAAGCAAAGGATATTGACCAAAACTCTATAGAAACTCTGCACACTTTGCGGCAGCATGCGTCTTTAAAAAATGTTTGGATAAAATATATACCTAAATATTTGAAAGAATACACACAAAAAATATTTTTGATAAATAATCAGGTTTACAAAGAATTCAATGGCAGATTAGGCATTTTGAGGTTATGTTTTGTGATTGCAGAGTTAATGCACCTCACCTACATTCATTTTGATACATTCAGAAGGAATTGTTATATTTTACTAAAGTAATTCAATACTTAATAACTTAGTTACCCTTAAAATACCAGTACAATTATAATTCAAACAAGATTTTTAAAATATAAACTACAAAGATGCAGTCTGGACCCGGCTTTGGTCAATATCCTTTAAAAACCGTACGCAAACGACTTGTTTGTGAAAGTACAATTGATACTCACTCACTGCACTTATTTTATGGAAATAAAGTCCTCCTTGAATACATTGTTTACCAGCTGGACACATTGTTTTTTCTAAGCAATCGGACTGATAGCATTCTGAAACGTTTGCGAAAATAAACTGGAACTATAACTTTCTATTTGTTTTCAATCGGTCGTTTTGAATTTTAAAATTTATAAATACTTTTTACGTTAAAAAATATTAATTTTCAATCAATTGACTTAGGTATGATGTCAATCAATCAGCTGTCTGTCAGAGCTCAAAAACGTTCCATTTTACGTAAAGTCTGTGCATGCTTCACATAATATTTTTACCCAAAATAGAACATATATAAATTACGTGCATAGCAATAAAAATAAATATTATTTTAAACGTATTATATAAATATTATCCTTGGTGTATCATAATGACCACAAATATCGTGAAAACGTTGACGCGACGTAATTGAGAGGGTTTTGTACAACTGCGTAATTCGAAACGTAAGGGAGGGCTTGGATAATGTGGCCTATCTTCTGCTAACTGGAGATAAGCAACACCTATCTGTAATATAGAAACTGTTTATTATGGTCGATAGCTGGTGACAACAGTTCGAGGATAGCTATCTATCTTTGATCTTAGTTTGCATATAGGGAACGGCCGTTAGACAGTATCATACATGGAGTAGTTTGGTACTATATATTTTTTAACAATAATTTAACGACCATCATAGTGTGGTGGTTTACGTTCCGGGCTGCAAAGATAAGCAGTCGCGGGTTCGAATTCCGCCCGTATAGATGTTTATATCCGTATTTACACTTTTAATTTCTTTAAAGTGTAATATAAATATAAATTACACCTTTAATTTCTTTAAAGAAACAGCGTAGACGCTCACGGATCAAAAGGTCGCCGGCGCTCGCGTAAACATAAGTATGACAAAAGACTTTTGATAAACACATCTGTGAGGGATGATACTCACGATTTTTTCAAGGAATCATCCCGTTTACGTAATTGCAGATGACTATGGTGTATAAATATATATTTTTTGTTTTTTCGAATAAGGACTGCAAATATTTTTAATTAATTTAATTTGTAAAAAAAATATACATGTAGTCACGTGATCGTGAATGCCTAGCAGTGAACATGACTCAGATATTGGTGCCATGACATTTCAAGCATTCACGTGATACATTCAAATTGCATTTATTAGATCATTTTTCTATATTGTAAATGTTAAACAATTAAAAAATAAAATGTTTTTGTTGATTAATATACTACCGACTAGCGTATGTCGCAATGAGGGTTGTCAAAAATGACGCCCACCAGGTGGCAGCACTTAGGCGTCAGGTCCTACTACCTGTCAAAATACATACTTATGTTGTGTTTTCTGATATTGTTTATTATTTATTTATTCATACAATAGTTGCAGAAAGAGTACTGTTTTCTAAAATGCCACAGTGTTGTACAGTGCCTATGTGTGCAAATAAAACAGGAGGGCATATGTTCCCTATAACTGATAAAAGCCGATTGATAGAGTGGCTTGTATTGTAGCTATTTACAGAATTACATAATATACATACTGAATTAAAAAAAAGTAACTAAAATTTTTATCAGTTCAGTCTTATTACAAGTCATAGCTACTATAATGAATAATATGCATCTGGAATAGGCTTACAGATATTTTATTAAGTATACGTTGATGATGTAAAGGAAAAGGCAGGTAGTCTAAACAATTATAAAAGCACATTGAATTCACAAATACGTAGATTTTACCGAAATTCGGTAGAAATCAATACTATGTACAAGTTGTTTGGACCTGACGCTTACGTGGCGCCATCTGGTGGCAGAAAAAATATCAACAACCCTCATTGAATAATGAATAAACAAATAAAATTATTATAATAAAGAAATAAGAAAAAATAATATAAACAGTTAATAATATAGTATAGATAATATAGTCTTAATAGAGAAGCTATAAATTATATTCAGAATATTAATTGCATTCTACCTCGCACTTGAATTAATTTAAATAGATATGCCTACACGTGGATAACGTGCTTGGATGTGTTACCATTTGAAGTATATAAGACAGTTTTAAGTTAATCATGTAACACATTTGTTTGCAATACCTAGTATAATAAAATAATATTAAAAAAAAAACCGGCCAAGCGCAAGTCGGACTCGCGCACTGAGGGTTCCGTGCCAACTTTAACTGAATTAGGGAATCCACTTACTTCCACTTAGTAAAATACCACAATATTTTGTTGACTGCAAATATAACTTTGTTTTTCATAGAGTATTTATGAAGTACAAAGTTATGTTTGCGGTTGTTGAAAATGTGCTATATCTCAAAAACTACTAGTTCGATCCCGTCCGAACCAATTTTCGTTAAAAGTATTTGTTAAGATCTACATTCCATATTTTTTTCAAAATTTACAGTTGCTTGGTTTAGAAGTTAGATGGGGGGGGGGGGGGGGACGCCCATTTTACCACTTTGGAAGCGTCTAGCTATGAAACGTTAGACTTTCAAAGAAAATGGTTTTAGGAACCTCTATGTCATTTTAAAAGACCTATCCATAGACACCCCACACGCATAGGTTTGACTAAAAAAAAAAATTGGTTTTAGTTTCATGTATGGGAGCCCCCGGGTAGCTTTTCTGATGAGTCTCGTTTTGGTACGAGACCGGATACAAGACGTATACGACACTGGAGAACCCCTGGACGCCAACAGCGATTAAGATTCTGCCAGGAAGTCCATCCTTATAGTGGTGGAACCATCATGGTATGGGCGGGTATTTGGATTGGCGGAAGAACTGATTCTATTCGGATCAGAGGCAACCTCAACGCTCAAATTTATGCTGAGACGAATGTATCAGACGTCATCGTTCCTCTACAAGTGCAAATCGGTCCCTTATTTCAGTTAATGCATGATAATGCACGACCGCACACCGCAAGAGTTGTAAGACAGACTCTCGCCGCAGCTAACATCAATGTTCTGCCCTGGCCTGCTCAGTCGCCAGACTTGAACCCGATTGAGCATGCATGGGATATGCTACAGAGAAGAGCTCTGCCGAGTATGGAGGGTATCCAGTCGCAAGAAGACCTTTTTTTGTTGTTGCAACGAACATGGGCGGCCATTCCACAGCGTGATTTGGGTGAACTCATTTTGAGTATGCCGAACCGATGTTCTTGTGTTGTTAGTGTTCGCGGTAGAAACACGGATTATTAATTGTTTAAGTTACCTACTAAAATTTTAAAGAAAACTGTTATTTCAGTCTTTTTTTCGAACTTTAATGTTAGTGGTTCAAATGTCAAAAATCCCTTTATTAGGAAAATGGCTAATTTCTTTATTTATGCAAAGGTGACTTGGTTTATCGTTACTGTAGACAAACGAAAACACTTTATTTAATGAATCCTTAAAGAAAATTTTAATTTATATCAATCAGGTGAAAAGTTATTGCAAAAATATATGTTGATCCCTAGACATTTTTGATGTGAGTACTTTTACATTCTTTTGCGTACTCACAAACCTCCGCTGACCTCAAACGCATAACAAACCAGCAGGGCGATTCAAAACCATTTGATAAGAAATTCGGTTTGCGTTTGGGTTAGATTTTTTATATTTTCTACTCAGTACAACCGAATCCGGACAACATTTTCCCAAACCCAAGTCGGAACCGAAGATGACGACACATCGATTACAGAGATTTTTATATACCGATCATTGTTAGACATTCCTCTTGTTTTTACCCGTAAAGTGAGTATTTATTTGTATTTAATGTTCTAATTGGTCAAGAGTACTAAAAAACCCTAGAGCTATTTCACGGACTCCAGTACTCAAAGAAATAAAATGTGTATAAATATCATTTTTTTAAATGTTTTGGACGTGGCAAAATTTATACCGTCACGTCCCTATAAATTCTGCCATTTTCACCTTTTTGGGTTTACAGGATATCATGGAACGAGGAATAGAAAGGCGTAAACGCCAGCGACGGGATCAAAATCCCCGCAGGTGTATTTTGACAAAACATCTACACTTTAAATCCTTTTAATTTGAAGGTTGCAGTATTCACCAGGAAATGCCTGCAGATTAACCCTTAAACAGGCCCCGTGTGCACTGGCATTAAAACATATTTTTAAATATGGTGGGGTCTTAATTTTTACCTGTACAATGTATACCTAAGATCTGTTTCTAATAAATAATAAAATAAGGTAAAAAAAAAGTGGTCGTATTATGCACAATGCCTGTTGAGGAGCTTTCTGACGTTTCATAATTTATTTCCATTATCCATATTTATAATTAGGAACTGCATAGTTTGAACTTTGATCTCTTTACTGATAACAGGCAATGAATATTGTTTATTATAATGATTTGTAATATCAAAGTCAATGTGTCATTGTATATGTCACTGAACGTATATCGTTGCATATTTTATAATTAGATTTGCTTTTCTCTGGAAAAAAACTGCAACATTTAACAATAAAACACTGTTGTGCGCTAGACTCAATGCGCTCATACATTCGATCTCTCAGACTAATGTGTGTACGTACGACTTATTATCGCACTCGCTTCCTCCTATCGAAAAAAGCTATCCCATTGTTTTGTGATAAATTGATAAATTATCATCCTATACAAATACCAGCGTCCTTATTATTAACTACATATCATCTACAAATACAAAATGAGTAATGAAGGAAAAGATTTGATAAATAAATTAAAACAACTCTTTACTTCTTCCGAAGACGAAAGTGACGACGATGTTCCTGTTTATCCTAAACGTCCTTATGATATAAATTCAGTATTAGACCAGATACAATGTATTTATACTGACAAAGAATTAGAAGATATACTTAGTGGTACTGAAAATACTGAACCAAATGAATTGTCCAAAACAAACGAGATACAATTTACTAGTGAGAATTTTATTACAACAAATGAAGATCATATATCATCTTGCTCTTGTGATGTTCAACATACTGAAAAATATTGGGGTAGAGCCGTAGGTACCATCGCAGAAAATAAATTTGACAACGGATTACAACCATTGAAGGTGCAAACAAATAAAAATGGACCACTAGAATTTTTCCAAAATCTTTTTCCTCTTGAACTACAAGAACGCATTGTTATAAATACAAATTTATATGCAAAACAACAAAATAGTAAAAATTATAAAGATATAACAAACAAAGAACTATGTGCATTCCTAGGAATGACAATAATGATGGGTCTATGTCCTTTATCTAATATTGAATTATACTGGTCCACTGATGATTTCTATAAACATAAAGAAATTAGCCAAATTATGACGTGCAAAAGATATAAAAAGATTCTAGAAAATTTACATGTGTGTAATAATGACGATGCTATACCAAGACATTTACCGGGACATGATAAATTATTTAAAGTACGAGAGATGATGAATATACTCAATCACACATTTACTGAAAATGCAAGTCAGTCACAACGACAGAGCATTGATGAGAGTATGATCAAATTCAAAGGTCGTAGGACTCTTAAGCAGTATATGCCTGCTAAGCCTATTAAACGTGGGTATAAAGTTTGGGCTCGCTGTGATGCTAAAACAGGTTATTTATACGAATTCAACATCTATACGGGAAGGGATAATACGGATTGTACATCAATCAATGATGCAGGACTAGGTTACAAAGTTGTCACTTCTCTGTGCAAGAATGTACCAGCGAATACTTTAATTGCCATCGACAGGTTTTTTTCAAGCTTGCCCCTTTTGGAGACACTACATAGCAAGGGTATTTATTGTGTTGGAACATTTATTGCGAACCGTAAAGGAATCCCACTCTCAATTAAAGAAACTCCAAGGAAGGCTGAAAAACTTGCTCCAGGAGAATTTATGTATGAATATTCACATCCAACGTCCGTAATTCGATGGCATGATAAATAAGATGTGTTAGTCATGTCCAATGCATTTGACCCACGGCGAGTTGAAATTATTAACAGAACTCAAAAAGATGGTACCAAGAAGGAAATATTTTGTCCTCAGGCTATTTGCGAATACACAAAAACAATGGGAGGCGTCGATTTATTCGACCACCTAAAATCTTCATATACCTTGGGAGATCAAGGAAAAACTGGCTTCGTATTTTTTGGTATTTATTTGAAGCTGCCGTAATCAATTCGTACATTCTATACAAACAAAGTAAAATTGATTGTGCTCATATTGACTTCCGTTTAAGGCTTAGCAGAGCCCTTGTAAATGGTTTTTGTTCACGAAAACGGAAAGCAACAATATTCAAAAATAAAAATGGTGGAAATTTTGGTGTACCTAGTGAAATACGCTTAGCAAACGTTGGTTTGCATATGCCAATTCCTAGCACATCTAAAAGATGTAAATATTGCAGTACAAAAGCCGTTCCAAAGAGAAGTAGTTATACGTGTAAAATTTGCAAGGTTCCAATTTGTATATACCCATGTTTTGAGAACTTTCACCAAGGAGTCCAAAGAGGTATGTTTTTTGTTACAAAAGAATCAGTGCTGGCTGGTTATAATCTTTTCAATTTTAAGAACACTATTTTTGACAATGTACTGTTTCTTTGTTTAATATGTCGTCGGGATACTTATTGCATGAAAATAAATAAAATGTTTTACCCAAGACACAACCCAAAATCACTTTATACAATTGTGTATACGAAAATATCCGATACATTAGAAAAAAAATGGAAAATGAAATATATTTGAATGATACAGAAACGCTGTTTGAAATTGTAAGTTTTTTATATTAATCATTTCGTAAGGAGTCTTTACCAGCCGCGTGCCGTGTGATATTAATGAAATGAAAATACTTACATGTGTGTTACTTTTCAGATTAATATGTTCAAAGAAAAAATATTATTACTACCGATTCCCACCAGGATGGCTGTGGAAATATTTATCGACGCTTTGCCTAGAATGGATATATCATTATCGGAAGAAAACATTGCACAAATTGATAGATGTTTGAAATGTGGTCCTGCAACGGAATTTTTTTATTGCCGACGTGGTACTGCGGAAATAAATGAATTTTTTTGTAGAAACTGTGGCGGTGCCATTTTTTTAACCTTAGATTAAATTAATTTTTTTGTACGCTAATAATGTTATTTATGTTTCAAAAAAGGATAATTTAATTTTTGTTATGTTAAAAAAACGTATGTCATTTTTGTTATGTTAAAAAAACGTAGTTGGTTATTTTTATGTTAAAAAAACGTAGTATGTTATTTTAGTTATTAATGATTAAAAACGTAGAATGTTATTTTTATAAAAAAAAATACAATTATATTTTAATTTCAAAATGTATTAATTATGTGTATTTTATTATGTATAATGGAAACAGTGTCCATGTCATACCACTGCCAGACGGGCATAGGGCATATAATGACCACTTTCTTTGAATATTGATTTTTCCTAAAATGAAATGTTTAGTTAAAAATGTTTAGCTTCATACGAAAGATACAAATATTGGTAATCAAATAAAGGTTTAATCAATTAAAAAAAAAAAAATCACTATAAAACTCCAATTACCTAGGTGGTCGATAAATCGTACTATGCCTGATTAAGGGTTAACTCATGATATGGTTTTATTTTTAACCTTTGATATAAAACAGTTTACGTCTAGAAGAAACAAACAATTTGCAATTTGTATAACCTTAGATATGGCTATATCTTATATCTATGGCTATAGCTTTGTAAATTGACTTTATTGAGAGAAAGCGATCAATACAAAAGCATAGGTATAATGCCCAAATTGGGATTACTTTGTATTTACGAAGGAAGAGGGTGGGAGATGGTATTTGGAATGTCTTTTAAACTCTCCAGCAAACAACATTCTGACTTCCTAGCATTTGTAGACTCGAAGTGCGCCGAAGTGAAGTGTGCCTAAAATAAACTGCAGACCAGTGAAATACTTTAGTTATATAATATTGTATTATGCATAACAAACAATGGATACTATTACTATGATGTATGTAAAATAATCTTGTACAAAAGGTTTAAAAAACGTTTAAATTTAAATTTTTATTAAGTAATTTATCACCCTTTATTTTCAAGGTTTCCAGATAATACATTTGAACTTTCAACTACATAGACTTTCTTATGGTCTTTGTCATGAACAATTAGCGCACTGCCAATGTTCCCACATGTTGAGATATTCCCACTGGAACACAAATTTTCGTAGGAACTTGATTGTCCTGCAGAATGTTAATAAAATAACTACACTGTCGACTGCGTCTTGTTGACAAAAACCTTTTACAAGTTATCCAGGCATCCTCTGTATCGCTAAAAGATGCTGTATATTATAGAGATACACTACTTATTAGTATTTTGTCGACACTGAAAAGATGTTATTTTTTATGTTTGGTCAACGCACTGCACCTATTTATGTTTGTAGCAACTCATTATATTCACATAGCGAAGAAATACATCTAGATAGGTTAATACTTCCAATTTATCTGAATTTTCCAACATAAACGAGTGCTACAGGGCACCCAAATAATTTTGACATAAAATACCGTGACGTTCGGCAACAAATGTCAGAAAAAGTTGTTCTGAATAGCGTCGATAACTAAAATTACGATGTAATCTCTGTAATCGAAAGATAATGACCTCATCAATAAATTATTTTTTCATAATTATTAATTTAAACCATTTAGAATTGAATACTGGTTACTCAAAGGGCCTTAATTTAAAATATTTGCTATATTACTTATAGTTGTGAAATATTTTTAGGTTCAGGCTTTATTAATTCAACATCTGAAACCGGTGTCGTAATCGATATCGATTTCTATGTTGTTCTGAATTGCTCCGAAAACACAAATGTTGGGTTTGGGATTAGGAATCGTATGCCGAACGTTGGGTTTGGAACCCAAGGGTACTGAATCGCCCTGCTTATCCGTTCCGTAATAGAAACAAAAAAAATCAAGTGCAAATATTGCACAGAAAATACCCTGACAACGAAACTATTATTGAATTAAATATTTTACATTTATATAAAAATGCTTGCAAATTTTTATATAGTGAAAAATTTACTGGCAAGTCTTGTGGACGCACAAAAGCGGCGGGCTGTGGGTTAAGAATCGCTGCTCTATGCTCTTTTCAATTTCCACTGCACTACTCATTAATCGTGTATATTTAGAAGATAGATATCAATCACGTGTAGTGGTAAGACTTACCTGACTTTGTTTATTTCACTGTTGTCAGTTCGACGCAGCTTCGACACCAACACTCTCAGAATATTGAACAAAAATATTAAGTTGACCTGAAAATGATAAAATTTGTTTTAAAACTTTTGACACAAAATAAAAGCATGATAATTTTTTTTTTATCAAGATGACGATAACAAGGAAAAGGTTGACAATATGTAATTTCTTAAATTAACTAAAGCAGCACCTCATAAATTATTTTGTTTGGTCTGTTGTTCGGGTTCAAAATTGATGTATTGTTACATAACGGTTGACTTGATTCTTGATGACACGATTAACAAGTTTCTCATTCAGGGTCTCAAAAATAGCATACCAGACTGTAACTGACCCATACCTAATCCTATCAAACATTTGCTAAACCTCTTTATTTTTTTTATATATAAAATGTATATAAGTACTATTATTGTAAAAATATATAAATATTGTCTACTTTAAATTTTCACTCCAGAGTCCGTTACAATATGATTTCGTAACTAGTCATATTCGGAAGCTCAGTGTGCGGTGGTTTTACTGTTTCAACTATGACGAGATTAAAAAAATCGCGATAAATACTCCATTGTAATGAACCTTCACGGTTCACCTAATTAAGATATCATCGACGCAAGCTAATCGGGTATGTGTAGATGCATGCTCCCCATGGCGCAATGAAGAGCCGTCAGGAGCACGCGTTGGTTATCTGCCAATGTGGAACTGATGTGTCGTACTCACACACCACACAAAAGTATAAAAACATTTACCATAGGATTATTTTAATATTTTTTACCCATGCCCAATTACAGTTTTCTAGCACCTCAGGTTGCTACTCTGCGTTGCGTACAGACGGACATACGAGCATCGCAAAATTATAAGTGTTCCTTGTTGCACTACTGAAACCTAAAAAGGAGTATTCCGATAGCGTATTTTTTATGTATGTTTATCTTAATGTATAAAACTAACCCCTACACGACGTGATACTTAAACTGCCGTAAATTTCACGAGTTAGGTGATATATTGTGAAAAAACCGGTCAAGTGCGAGTCGGACTCGCGCACTGAGGGTTCCGTGCCAACTTTAACTGAATTAGGAAATCTACTTACAGCTACTTAGTAAAATACCACAATATTTTGTTGACTGCAAATTTAACTTTGTTTGTACAAAGTTATGTTTGCGGTTGTTGAAAATTTGCTATATCTCAAAAACTACAATTTTCGTTGAAAGTATTAGTTAAGATCTACATTATATTATTTTAACTACATGTCTGGACATACCTATAGGCTTAACTTCACTGTTAGTTGTACAAATGGCGGAAAGTTAGCAGAATGCTGAATTGCTTATTTCAAAGTCATTAAGCTATAACATAATACCTAAAAACACAACAAATCATACGTACTATTATAACTGCAAGCCGAGGACCTTGGACAATCCAGTAAATTGGTAAAAAATTGTAACCGTACCAGCAACTGAAACCAAAAAGTAATATGTAGTAGTAAGTAGCAATCAATAAAACAGCTTCATACACGTAAGTTACTCCAATAAATCAGCCATAGGTCATTTGTTTTTCATTTCAATAACTATAGTGAACATAAATATAAATTGCACTTGTAAAAAGCAACTTAGGCTGTGTGTCAGACGAGGAATCGAACCCCGTGTCTTACGCTATCCGGGGGTATGCCTATGCCACTCGGCCACCGTCAAATTAGCAAGCCTATAAAGCGCATAGGCTGCATGACGTCATCAATGTTGCGAGATTGCTCTCACAATAACAGCAACTTTAGTGAAATCAATAGTACCAATAATACTGATCACTTACTGCTTTACGACTTCATTTTTATAATGAATGCCGGTGACTGTAGCCCAAATTATAGTAATTATTAGCGGCAGACTCCATCCGATGATAAAATAAATTTTGTAGGACATATGCTCCTTCAAGGCATTCGAGGTCACTAGATTGTTGAGGTACAATCCCTCAATAAACATCCAAAGGAACATCTCTGTTATTGCATATTCAAGCAATGCGTATAATGTCTCGCAAATGTACGGCTGTAACACAAAAGTAATCCTGACTGGATGAATGAATACAATAAAACAGGAGAAACTACTGTATGTTTTCTATAAATACTTTTATATTAGCGGACTTAGCGAACATTGTTTCGCCCCCAGCCCCGTAATTTTAAAAATTAAGCGGTCCCAGCGAACATGTTCGGCTGTTCCACCCCAGCCTCGGCCCCGTCTAATGGGTCCTTTTCCTGGTTATAAGCAACAGGCCCACCAATTTTCAGCCAAATCGGTTCAGTCGTTCTGGAGTTAAAAAATAGTGTAACTTACAAGATTTTCTTTTATACGAGTATATATCATAAAATTATTATGCCTTTGGATAGAACGACAAAAGCGAGATGTCACTAGCAGCAAACTGTGTGATAAAAAGAGATGGGTAGCAGAACCATTTTTGTCAGATGTCAAACCGTTGACCGCCCTGCAGAAGCTCACTGAAAATTACGTGCATTTGATTTTTTATAATTAAATGTGAAATTGTGTATATTTTGGAGCAATAATGCGTCTGAAACATGGTGACTTGATCGGTGATTGATTGTTATGCATTACAGCGGCATTACCCCAACAAATAATCATTTAACAGGTAGATTAGTCCAAATCGAACCCTCTTAATATACGACTTATATTTACCAATGCGCTTCTAATTTAAAGTACGCAGTTTGATTATTCTATTCTACAAACGTTAATTTACGTAAAAAATAAAGACAGAATAACACAGGGAATGTATATCGACGAATATTTTGTAAATGAAATAACATTAAGTTTTACACTAGAGCTGCATGTTCAATATTTTGTGTCGACTGTTTATCATGCAGTAAACTACTATATTTAACTTAGGAACATTGTTATAAATCACCTGATCGAAAGGTTATCTCATTTAAAGCTACAAATGTTACTTACTTAAGTTAGTTACTGACATCTTAAATCGGTTTCGTTTGACAGCTTTTACTTGTCCTTCTATTCCGATAGGAATATTAATTTTATGGTATATATAGATTACAACATAAGTGATTACATCACAGACCTGTCGAGGGTCGATCTACGTAACAATGAATACCCTTTTTAATGTTACATATCTTTTGTGCGTTACGATATAACTACGCATACAATGATAACCTCCACTTTTAAAGAAATATAGGCCTTACCGCATGAGTAAGGGACTTTGTATCAATAATCATTATCATACAAATTGAAAATAATGCCGACAACGATGGCTAGACTTGTGGATAAGTTTGAAATATTTTTAAGATGTTCTCAAATCAAAGCCTGCTTTGAATGAATGAGCTGTTAGAAGTACAAAGACGATTGACTCTCGTCCCTGAAAGGTGAAGACATAAAGAGAGCCGCCTAGTGTTGTGCCATTGGCATGCTTCAAATCAAAATATTTAGTATTCTATGAAAAATCGTTTTGGAAAAAAAAATTGGGTATCCGGTACGGATTAGTCGGTGCGGATCAGTTCAGAATACCGTTCATTAAGAAACAGGTACCAGGTCTCCATAACCGATCTGTGATATTTCTGTTGTGAATTTTTGATGTTGTAGTCAGTTGGCGGCCAAATGGCTGAATACCTATTTTTCGAATTTTCATCATGCATGCTGGTAGGTGGCCACTAAATATTTACTTATTTTTTCGAAATTTCGTTAGACATATATATAAGCTTATTGAGGTCTTAATCTATTTAATGCTTCAACACCCGAGCGGTTGCAGGCAACCGCATAACAATAGAATTTGCATTGTGTCTCGTTCACATACGCTTGAGGGATTAAATAATAATAAAACAATTTACCATTACTCAAAAATATATGAAACGCAGTATATTCCTTGCACTGTATTATGTGTTCACATAATAAATAATGCTTGTTTTCTTAGTCATATGCCGCTTGTCTCTCAAACACACGCATGGCCTGAATCTGCTTTGTGACCCTACTTATAGATACCGCGATTTTCTTTATTTGTTTCTTTAAACGAACTTCTTTCTCAGGAACTTCTGGGCCGATTTGAAAAAATATTTATTGGTTGGATAGCTTATTTATCGAAAAAAGCTTTAGGCTAAAACATCACGCTGCGACGGGAGGGAAGTGAACAATCTTAAAACGCGCGGACGTAGTCGGAGGACCGCTAGTGCAAAATATGAACGCTTTGACCGCAAAGCAATTTGAATGAAATATGATACAGAGAAAACGACGTCGTCATGCCAGCAAGCAGCGTTAAACTGGAAACACCGGGCACTGCACCGGCGTCATATCTGCTACATCGGCATCGGTGTGGTGAAGTGGTCATTATTAGTGCTAAGCGAAAAATGCTGGCAGTACTGGAGGTGGTTTTTTAAATTTTATAAATTTATTTTCTTTTTAATTGGTAAATAATATATGTACGATTGAATATGACACAAAATTTCAATCTGTGACCAAATTACGTGTAAAAACTCCACTGATATTTATTACTGGAGTTTTTACACAAAATGAACAACTAATATTATGAGGGCAATTGTAAAATCGAGAAAAAAACATCAGCTGTTCCATCCAAAAGCGCGCGGCCAAAATGTATGAAACAGCTGATATTTTTTTCTCAAATTCAATATTGCCGATTCACTATTTAAGCTAGGCTGAAAGCGAGCGTATGTCTCCGTTAATTTTGCATTTGTTTAAAAATACTTTGTTCACTCCTATTGTACCAGTTCTTTTCCTCTGCGCAATTGAAAATAGTCTGCTTTACTCAATTGGAAACTTGTTAAAAGAGCATCAGCGTGTGCTATGACAAACAGGTATTCCAAACTATATTGCCACTCCTTTACTTTATTTCGTAGACCATCAGAGCGTTTGCCTTTATTTTTTCATTATATTTAACTTATACCACTGATTCAACTGTTACACTATCTTCTTTATTAGATCTTTCTTTAATTTAGTTGGAATGCCCGCTCGCTCCCATGATGCCATTACCTTAGCAGCAAAATTGGCCGCAATGCGATTTGTTTTCTTCATTAAGATTTTAAAGTAAAGAATAAACTCAACACTTCTTTTGTTCTTGGTAACTTGCTTTGAATAAAGTGGTCAGACGTAAGACCGACATGGATGCCAAGATAATACAATACACGGTGCATGTCAAAACAGTTGAACGTGCACTCTCTGTCACAGCGAGTTTGTCAAGTTAGGCAACAGCCTACAAGGCGTATCATTATAAATGATGAATTTAACCGTTTATAAGCTGCAAGCTAACATTATCACAATTTCATCAAACTTAGAACCCTAAAAACCTCTCTAAAAATATACGAGTATATACTAGTCAAAAAAAATAAGGGCCACTTGGTTATTTCTATGTCTGGACCGATTTAATAATTTTGAAGCGATCGTAAGTGACACACTTTTTTGTAGTGTATTCTCTTGCTTTTTTACGAGCAATTGGTGACTGTACCACTTTGGGTGGAATTTTCATTTTGATTTTAACCACTTAAATTTACCCCACTTCAAAAACGAATGTTTGACACATTTAAACTGTGTATTTCTTTGTGAACAGTTAAAGCTTTGCTGGCCCCTTTCAGACCTGACTAATACGAGCGTGCGCATTCAAAAAAATAATAATTTCATAGGCATTTTTTTTATTTCTCCGAACGAAAACGACACGCTTCGAACGTGCGTGTATCGGTGCGCTCATTTAAAAATACTGGGCCTCTCACGGCCAGTGAGCCGTCGGACAGCGCTTGTGAAAGATGTCTGTGTTTTTTGGCGCGAACTCTCGTACAGGTACGTAAACAAAACATAATTATTTTAAAATGAATAGAGCTAAAATGTTTTATTATGGTAAACATTATGTTCTAATGTAATTGGAAAATAATAAATATCATCGTTTAATGAATAATTCAACCCGTTTTTGTTTAATCAAAAAAGAATACGCACGATCGTAGCAGTTCGGTTTTATCACATTTATTTTGGGAAAAAATGACACGACCGTGCGTATTGCTTTTTAAGTAATCCTATTGTTTATTAATGTATAATATCCTTTTTTCAGGAGCTCATCTGTCTGATGAAGCTATATTAAGTATATTAGGAGATGGCAATGACTCCGATATCGAAGATATACTGGATGATAACTTCTTGATATCGGGTTTGGACGAAGATGGTATAGCAGATGAACTCGAGGAGTCTTCCGAGGTTTCTGAATCTGTACCTTCGGAAACCACTAATACAAGTCAATCTGCTGTATAAGTAAGTTTACCAAGTACGTCTAGTCAAAGAGGACGAAACAGAAGAGGTAGAATATGGAGACAAACAGCATATGCAGACAAAGTACACGATTATCAACCACTTTCACTCCGTAGTGTACGAACCCCGATGCAATACTTTGCAGACTATTTTGATGATGATTTCTACCAACTAGGAGCCGAATGTACCAACAATTACTTTATGAGGAAAACCGGCAATGTATTAAATGCATCTGCTAACGAATTAAAGAAAATGTTTGGTATTCATCTATACATGGGTATTTTTTCTTTTCCTCGTATGAATCTGTACTGGCGCCAAAGTACTCGATTAGCAGTCATAGCTGATGTCCTTACACGTGATCGTTTTACGTCTATACGAAGTGCATTGCATTTTGTTCCTGAAGACCATCCAACGTGTGCCGAAGAAAGATTGAACCCTTTGTGGAAGGTTCAATCGGTAATAAATAAAGTCAAACAAGCATGTCGCGAATTAGAAAGAAAGCCAGCTAATTATTCAATAGACGAGCAAATGATACCATTTACTGGGAGATGCAATTTACGTCAGGTTGTGCGAAATAAGCCTCGCCCTGTCGGTTTGAAAAATTTTGTTCTAACGACGAGTGAAGGATTAATGTTGGATTTTGAGATATACCTAGGGGCCAGAACTGCTTTTGCTGAACGAGAACTAGGCGTGGGTGCGTCAGTAATTTTGCATTTTGCTCAGGCAGTTCCACCCAACAGTTGCCTCTACTTCGATAGATATTTTACCAGTGTCGCTCTTTTAGACCGATTACAGCAATTGGGATTGCATGGAACGGGCACTATCATGATGAATCGAGTCCATGAACGAAAAAAATTGAATTTCAAGCCGGATAATAAAATGACAAGAGGCGAATCGCAACAATTTGTATGTGATGACTTGGCGCTTGTGAAATGGAAAGACAATAAGTCTGTTATGATGGTATCAAACTGTACTGGAGCAGACCAAACATCTCAAGTCAAAAGATGGGATAAAACAAATAAGACTTTTGTTGATGTTTCGTGTCCCAAAATTATTACCAATTATAATAGTAATATGGGTGGAGTGGATGTTTTAGACCAACTGGTTGAATACTATCGGGCTTTCATCAAAACTAGAAAGTGGACTTTAAAAGTCATCATTCATTTCCTGGACCTTGCTCTTGTAAATGCTTGGCGTCTCTACCGCAATGACTGTATTGCAAACAATATACCACAAAATAAAATCATGGACCTATTGCATTTTCGATTAGAGGTAGCTGACGGTTTAACTCAAACACCTGCAAAGAGGCATTTAGAGACTGAGGAAGATGAAGAAGATGACGAGATGCTTCCAATAAAAAAATTCAAGCAACCAACTCGATCAGCTACTAAACGACATGATGGCTATGGTCATTTGCCTCTCTTTGATGACAACATAACGTCACCAAGGGTTTGCAAGCTAGAAACTTGTAACAGTCGTTCAAAAGTTATGTGCACTAAGTGCAAGGTGTATTTGTGTCTTTCCAGGGGGAAAAATTGTTTCTCTCCAAATATCATAAACACGATTAGTATTTTTTTTATATCGGATTCAACAAAGATTATTATGTTTTTAGAAGGATTTGATCTCAGTTTATTTTTAAGATAATTGTTAAGCTATTTGGTACCTATGTCTTACTAAATGAAACTAAAGACTGATTAGTCATTATAGTAAATAAAAGTTACGACTTTGATGTTGATTTCTGTTTGTAAATGTTATAGGCTTAAGTATAAATAAGGTAATTTGACTAACAAATAAAGGCTGATTTTATATTGACATGAATACATTTTTTTTTGTGAAAATACGTGTTTATATACGTTTTCAACTATTATTTTTATAAACATGCACAAGCGTGCGGATTGTGTCTATACACCCAACACGCACTATCGTGCGTGTACTTTCCTGAAAAACCTGAAAGTCTGGGATTTTTTCTACTATTTTTCCCAACGAGCTTAATGTCTTATTAGTTTAATAATATCGGTGTTAAGTAATATTTTGTGAAAAAAAAGTTTCGTTCTGAAAGGGTTATAGTGTAGGTAAACATTTCAAAAGCAATGCCTAGGATTCGAAGACATATGGACCTCCAAACCGCAACTAGAGCCATTACATTAATTAATACAGGAGGGCCATTCGCAGCGTTCTGTAGCTTTGTAGCTGAGTTTTTCACGACCAGCAATCCAGAATGCTTGGAACCGCTTTCATGAGGCTGGGAGGGTAACCAGAAGAGTAGGGTCAGACAGAGTTCGAGCAACTACGTCACAGGAAGATCGCTACATACGCCTGACTGCACGCAGAGAGCGATTTGTTACCGCCCGCTTTACAAAACCGCTTGCGCCAAGCGACCGGTACACGTGTTAGTGACCAAACGATTAGAAATCGGTTGCATGAAGACCAGCAATTTTCCAGAAGACGTGGTCCCAATTGTATCGTGTTGGGAGGAATCTCTCTATCGGGCTGAACTGAGCTCGTAATCCTATATGAAGGCACGGTAACGGCTCAACGATACATTGAGCAGGTAATCAGACCCCATGTGATGCCATTTGCACAAAGATTTGGGACAGGTTTCAAATTGATGCACGACAACGCCCGCGCCCATACAGCTTGAGCCACCAGGGACGCTCTGAAACAAGCCGGAATACAGGTCTTGCCGTGGCCCGCGAACAGTCCAGACCTTAATCCCATAGAGCATATGTGGGATTTGTTAAAAAGAAGTGTCCGAGACACAAATCAACCCGTGCATAATGAGAGACAGCACATCAGCTCAAAACAAGTTGGGAACAAATTTTACAAGAGACTGTGCGACATATGGTAGAAAGTGTGCCTTCCAGGATTCGAAAATGTGTTCGGAAAAGGGGAGGGGACACACGCGATACTGAAAAAAGTTCATAATAATTTAAAAAACAAACGATTATTTTTTCTTTCATTTTTTTAAAAATGGTTTGCATCTTTAGGTAAAATTGCATATTTTCAAAAACATATTAAAATATTCATAATTTTTCGATTCTTAGTTATTGTTGTACGATTTTAATATTAAAAAGTTATCAATCAATTTAATTTAATCATTTCATTACCCCAGAACCCAAAACATTTTTCACAAAACTAAAAATGTACTGTGGCCCTTATTTTGTTTTGACTAGTATATAAAACTTACAGTTTCGTTTTTAACGCGTAAACACCCTAGTGGTTGCAGGCAACCGCATAACAATAGAATATCTATTGTGTCTCGTTTACATACGCTTGAGGAATTGAGTGATAGAATCGATGATTCTGAAACTTAAGTTCGGCAAACGTTTCGCTGCCGGATGAGCTGTCGACAGAATATTTCGCTTACAAGTTGTAACGAAAAAGTTTGTGTCAAGCAAGGCGCAAAATTAAACGTTACATATATAAAAAATAATTTTGGAGCGACTGCAAACCCTTCAAATATACCTAGTGGTTGCAGGCAACCGCATAACAATAGAATATCTATTGTGTCTCGTTTACATACGCTTGAGGAATTGAGTGATAGAATCGATGATTCTGAAACTTAAGTTCGGCAAACGTTTCGCTGCCGGATGAGCTGTCGACAGAATATTTCGCTTACAAGTTGTAACGAAAAAGTTTGTGTCAAGCAAGGCGCAAAATTAAACGTTACATATATAAAAAATAATTTTGGAGCGACTGCAAACCCTTCAAATATACATACAAGGTCTAGAGGCCTTGATGTAGGAATTCGAAATGCAGAATTCTTAAAAAGCTTAAATCGAGGGAGGTATCAGAGATCATTTGATTCAAAATCTTGTTTTCATCAAATCTGGGAGGTACGAGGGTCAAACTGAAAGTTCTTAGAACTGGCCACTTATAAACAATATAATAAAAAAAATATTCTAAAATTTGAAAATAGAACTCTTTGCCAATATTACTGAGTATATATTTCATTCATTTGTCATTTGTTTTACGATTTGGCGGCAAATTGAAAATTGTCTGTGTCACGTCAACATGAATTTAACACGAGAAAATTTTCGTGCAATGATTTTTTATGACTCTCGATGTCATTTAAGTCAACAAGAAAGTTATGATAGACTACGATTGGCCTTTCACGATGAAGCCCCATCTCGTGCGACTGTTTACAACTGGTTTAATGAGTTTAAACGTGGTCGCACTAATCTCACTGATGATGTACGTGAGGGACGGCCTTCTACGGCGACGACTGAAAATAACATCTGTGTTGTGCGGCGTATGATAGAGACTGACAAAATAGTGACCAAACAGCAGATTCGGACAAGCTTAGGAATCGGTATGAGTCAAGTGCACAAAATCTTCCACGAACATTTAGCGGTCAGGAAGCTTTGCGCCCGGTGAATACCTCATAATTTGACTAAGGCTCAAAAACTCCATCGTGTGGATTGGTGCCGTAAAATGATTGAAAGATTTAACGGAGGTGACTCAAATGCTGTGTTCGACATACTAACAGGTGACGAAAGCTGGATTTACTGTTATGATCCTGAAACCAAAAGACAATCTGCTCAGTGGGTGTTTCCTTTCGAGGAGTTGCCATCTAAAGTGAAGAGAGATCGAAGTGCGGGGAAAAAAATGGTGGCCTCGTTCTTTGGAAGGATAGGTCATTTCGCAACAATTGTGTTAGAGGATCAAAAAACAGTTTCTGCAGAATGGTACACTACCAATTGTTTGCCACTTGTCTTGGAAAAAGTTCGAGAGAAACGACCTCGCAGTAGGATCCTCCTTCACCACGACAACGCCTCGTCGCACACCGCCAAGCGAACGATCGACTATTTGGCGACATCAAACGTTGAATTACTGGGTCACCCGCCATATAGCCCCGACCTCGCGCCTTTTGATTTTTATTTATTTCCAAAAATTAAAGAAAAACTTAAAGGAAAGCGGTTTATGAATGCTGAAGAAGCGGTGGCTGCGTATCGCGATGCCATTGAAGAGACCCCTAAGGACGAGTGGGCAAAGTGCTTTTCCCAGTGGTTCCATCGCATGCAGCGGTGTATTGACGTCAATGGACAATATTTTGAAAAGATATAATAAAACTAATAACTGGCTAATGTAATCAGTTATTGATTTTCTAAGAACTTTCAGTTTGACCCTCGTATTTAAGTCTTTGTTTTGCAAAATTCTTCCCCTAATCGAAAACTGCCTTGTCAAGGGTTGCACCTTGAAGTTTGTGAACGGTTACAGCCCAACTTAAAATAAGTGGTAACATTGTGCGTTCTCTTCGACCAAAGATGAGGCGTAGGTCGTCAGCCGGCGATATGGACAGACAACCTTAAAAAGATCGCAGGACGAAACAGGATGCAGATCGCTTCAGATCGGTCGCTGTGGAAAACTGTGGGGGAGGCTTATGTTCAGCAGTGGACGACCCTTGGCTGATAATGATGATAAATTTGCGTTCGACAACTCCATATTCTCTTTACGTCTGGAATGTTATGCAAACAGTTAAAATTGCTGCAAAGCCGTTATTATTTTTTATTTAGAGGCCATTTGTTTGGTCAAAATCATTTACATGAAATAATAAGGCAACTCGCCTTTCTCCAATTCTTGTCCTCTTTGTAAAGCTGGCCATTTCATTTTCTTGACTTCATTTCGAGCCAGTCGGAGATGGAAATGTTGCGCCTCAACATGGACCTGCGATTGCACCCAAGTTTATGGTATGTCTCAATTATTGATATCTTCAGTAATGAAATTGTGGATTTTTGAAGTGAAAACTTCTTTAGCGGCGTTGAGCACTTTTGTGGGATGGGGGAAAAATGTGAAACTCGCGTCAGGACACGTGGGCTGATCGAAAAACCGTAAGACGGTTGGCGAAATTATGGATGTTAGTTAATTTTTCTGAGAGATAAACTTTTTGATGTAATTTAATATAATATAAATTGTAATGTTTGTGTACGATAGCGCAATAAATAAATATTGTATTCTTTAAAAATATTATATTATTATTATTATTATTGTATTATTATTATTATTATTGTATTCTATCACAAAAATGATAGTACTTTTATATTGATAATAAGAGCAATTCATTCAAAATTATTCCCTAACTATTCCAAAAAATCAAAAATGCACAACGTTGATATTCAAGTTTTCACTTCTGCCGGCACTCCCGGAGTGCAATTTTTTTTTCTTACCACGAGTTGCCGCCTCGCGAGATTCTTCTTCTTTTGCATTTCCAGCAGAAATTCTTTGTCGTTTAGAGTACCTTGGTATGAAGTCTATTTAAAAAAAATCCCAATCACTATTTTTGTAAATGCGCAGTTTTCTTCCATTCCTTTATAGCTCTCAGTAGATGGCGTTGGAATTGATTTAGGACTAATTTTAATCACGATGGCGAATAACCATAAACAAAGAAGAAAAAGTGCAAGTAAACGAATTCCTTCATTTACTAAAGGAAATTAATATTGTTTTACTGTTAATTATATACGTTAACTAAAAGCAATTATTCTCTGCTATCATACTTAAAATAAAGTTTAAAAAGTTATTTCCTAATGTTATACTAGCGCCTTCTCCCGATGGTATAAACATCTCATGACAAAAAAACTGCTAAGTTCAATCAAGTCAGTGACATTGTCACAACATTCTGAATCAAATATTGTGTCAATTTTCTTATACAAAGAATGTCCTCCAACTTTAAGTAATTTTATTGTCATTTGAGCTTTAAGACTCATGCCCTTTTTCATGCAATAGCTTTTACGCTGCCGCCCCATGTGCTAATACGAACTGCCTACTGCGAAAACCTAAATCCATTAATACGAAAATTGTTTTGCGGATCCGAAGCATTAGTATGCAAATAATAGTAAAATTAATATTCCTATCGGAATAGAAGGACAAGTAAAAGCTGTCAAACGAAACCGATTTAAGATGTCAGTAGCTAACATAAGTAAGTAACATTTGTAGCTTTAAATGAGATAACCTTGCGATCAGGTGATTTATAACAATGTTCCTAAGTTAAAATTATTAGTTTACTGCATAACATAATAAACCGTCGACACAAAATATTGAACATGCAGCTCTAGTGTAAAACTAAATATTATTTCATTATACAAATTATTCGTACATATGCATTCCCTGTGTTATTCTGTCTTTACTTTTGACGTAAATTAACGTTTGTAGAATAAAATAATCAAACTGCACTTAAAATGCTTAACTGTACTTTAAATTTGAAGCGCATTGGTAAATATAATTCGTATATTAAGAGGCTCTGATTTGGACTAATTTACCTGTTGCATGATTATTTGTTGGGGTTATTCCGCTGTAATGAACAACAATCAATCACCGATCAAGTCACCATGTTTAAACAGAAATATTTTTTCAAAATATACACAATTTCATATAAATTTTTAAAAACTCAAATAAGAGAAATTTTCAGCGAGCCTTCATAAGCTTCAGGACTGACTGACAGCTGCTAAAAATGGTTCTGCTACTTCGCATCTCTTATCTTTTTTTATCACACTGCTGCTGGTGACATTTCGCTTTTGTCGTTCTATTCCAAAGGGATAATAATTTTGTGATCTTGACTACAAAATTCTTCGGATCCGCAAAACGATTAGACGGATTTTGTTTATTACAGTAGGCCTCCTGCTTTTGTGTTTGTATTAGGGTTAACTTCGAATGTCATTGTTCTTACCATATTGTCGATGCCAATTACGGAGGCGTTAGAATAAGCCGATTGATCGCCATTAGAGCTCCGGATGAAAGCTTGATCGATGTACAGAATGAGTCGAAAGACCACTTGTAGCAACATAGCTGTGTAAAGGCTCATGTGGATTTTGGTTCTGTTATTACGCAGGGATCTGAAAACATAAATGTTAAAGGCGATCTTGTTGGACTACTTTGTACTTTATGCACTACGAAATAACACTTGTTGAACCGTCGGAACTGAATATTGAAATGCTTTTTAATACTAAGAGCTTTATAATACTAGCCTGAAAGCCTACTGCGAAAACGAAAACTGTCAATACGGTCATCGTTTTGCGGATTCGAAGTATATATAGTATGCATTCCTTCCTACGAAATGCCCCGAATCCGAACGATAATCGTGTTGACAGATTTCGTTTTTTGGAGAAGGTCAGACAGAAGATCGCAAGTGCAAGTCAATTGGCTACGCTAACATCTAGTTAGTTTATTGATTTTAAAAAAACATTTGTTCTTTTTTCCGTTTTCCAATATTGACAAACTTTTATGCAATGATGGGCTTTAATATTAAACCTCGGTAAATTCACTTATAAAACCTAAAAAAAAAATATACTGACCGGTAGTACCACAAGATGGCAAGAGAAATTATAAGTGCAATGAGAGATATGCTAAAACCGACTATTTCCAGGTTCCTCGTGCGCTGTGCTATTTCAAATTTGACCTGTAAAAAAAACGAATATGGTCAACCTCGCTTGGTAAAAACTGTAAGGTAATGTTTGAAAAACTTTTTTCACGCATTCTCACTATATCCTGGTTACCGTTAGCATGGACCTGTCACAGTGCAGTGACACATTCAAAAGTGTGCAAAAGTTATCTGTAATTAGAAGTGGGAATAACTGCTAAAATTCGCCAAGATGTTATGATACTTTTGCTATAAATAAATATTATGTTAATTAAAAGGTTATAATAATATAAGACATTCTTGACTGTTATTCAAAAAATAGCAAATGTTATTTTTATTAGTAATAATTTTATTAGTTACTTATCTTACTGCTCTATAAATAGTACTGCAAACAAAAAACTGACATATTGCTATGACTTAAAACTCAACTTTATTTGACGTAAAATTTTAAAAATTCCAACTGTTATTTCTATTTGTTATCTTATCGAATTGCTGCAACGGAAAACCTGTCTAATTAAAAACATACTCGTAATAGGATTTTTTTCGTTCAGAAATGTTTTGTTTGTTAATTGGAACGAAATAATGCAACGGTTCTACTTGCGACATTTAAAAAAATAATAGAAATCAATAACATTAACAGGTCTAATAGGAACTAAATTAATTTAACATACTATTTTATTAAAAATATTAGGTTAATTAATCTAATAACTGTAATAACACGAAATACGTCGCAGGAGCAGTAGGGTAAGCGGAAGGGCCATGACATGCTTGACAGGTCCTTTCTCATGATAAACGGGTTGAAAGTTGTGACAATAAAAATAACATACCTGAGAATTTTCGTCGTCAACCTTGTCGAACAGGGTTCGCACCTCGTCTGGGAAGCAGGGCGTGTAGTTCGTCCATCCCACCGCGTTCGACTCATTGGGACGGCGAGTAAGCCACAGCCCGGTCTCCCCGCACAAGCGGAATGCCTCACCTGAATTAAGTCGATTTTATTTAACATGCTATATTCGCAAATAATACTTTAAGACCATCGCCGCTCCTAGGTCCCGGGTTCCATTCCCGGTGGGGTCAAGGAATCAAAATTTTCTATATTGTCTCTGGTCTGGGTGTTGTGGTACCACCGTTGTGTCTGATTTCCATAACACAAATGCAATTAGCAACTTACTTTAGGATCAGAGCAATGTATGTGATTGGTGTCCAATATTCAAAAAAAAACAGGCCAAAACAACACTGTTCATCAAATTGTTACTTACGGGTGGTGTCGCTTAGTTTGGCCGGCGGGCAGTGCTGAATGGCCACCGACCCAGCTGGCGCCGGGCCCCAGCACAAAAAGGAGTCGAAAACTGGACCACAGTAGGTTACGCCTGTAACAAATAGAAGAAAACTGACCTGAAGAAGACCCTTTGCATCCGCATGTTTTATTACTCGTAAATTATCCATAAGTATAGTTAAAGTACTGATTGATCACATTTTACGTGCGTTTAGTTTACCAGAAATTTTTGATGATACGTGATACTCTTATGGGTAATCATCCTTGCGGCGATTGTTTTAAAAACAAAAATAAAATTATAAATTGACTTTCATCATCTTAACCGATTGATAAATAATTGTAAAAATATTTTTTTCGGATATTGTGAGAGCAATCTCGCAACATTGATGCTGTTACGCAGCCTTGCTTCAACAAGATTGCTAAAGTGACGGTAGCCGATTGGAATAGGCATACGCTCGGATAGCGTAAGACACGAGGTTCGATTCCTTGTCTGTCACAGCCAAAGTTGCTTTTTACAAGTGCAATTTATAGTATTAAGTTTGTATAGTTACAAAACACTTTAGAAACAAAAATGAAGATTTATGTTATTTTTTTCATAGTTTTTTTTAGTACAATAAAGATTTCGAGCTCGCTAAAACTGAATTCAAAACATGTGCGGATCAGCAGAATTCCATTCGAACAAACATTTGAACACCCTTTTTACCCGATATCACGTTTCATCATAAGTTTGAGTAACTCTACAGCACCGTGCAGCTATACTCATTTAATAAAGAAAAACCTTCATTTTAGAACCTGTGCTGTTCTATTTGCACTCACGCCGAAAAAAACAATGAATATATCACATTTTGATAATCATCAATCAAACGTTATAATATTACTAATTGTTCTTTTCCGCTGCTAACATTCGGGCGCTGATCGATCATGATTGCGATAAAACTGTGTTGGAAATTGAGTTCAATTAGGAAGACCAGTAAATGTATACGAGTATAATGTTATTTTATCGTTAAGGATCAAATTAAACGTGTAACTCTAAAAACAAGAGAAAGTTTATTAATAAACATTATCTTAAAAGTACATCCATTCACGTAGAGTTCAGGCTAGTGATTTCGAATGAAAGCGTATTTAAAAATATTTTTATTATCAATATAAAGATAACATGGTTGACATCAATATCAGCTTTGTGTTAAAATATTTATATAGAATCTACAAAACCTCCGACGAAGACTAAAGGTGGGTAGTACCAAAAGGAAGTCGATGGCAAATTCTGCACAATAACTATGATCTGCAGGGCGATTCAGAACCATGCGATGAGACATACGGTACGCCCGTGACTATGGACTGTCTCCAATCTGTCCTTATGAAATAAAATAAAAATGCTGCCCCATCTCAGATTTTTGTTTTCAATTACAATTAAGTGTAGTTAGTGTCAAAAATCAATAAATTAATTTCGTGATTTCTTTTTTCATTTAATTTGGGTCATAATAAACTGCTTTTTAATACTCCTAATTCATGTTAAATTGCAAAATACAATAATATTATGGCACTACAATATAGGTAAAAGAAAACACACTCACGAATGAAAATTTTGTCTCTGCGTTGTCAAAAGATTGTCTTTCTTTTTCTTTGAAAACTTTGTCAACGACCGGTTGCAAAAACGATAACTCCCAGTTTTCGTTTATTTGTGCTTAAATATGCCCCGCAAAATTTGCCTGATCCCTAATTGCAATGGAAGCAGTCGGCTTTTACGAGTGCCTCGAAACAAGACTTCGTGATGCATGGAAAGATTATCTGCTTCCACATGCTCCTATGTTAGCCGATGTAGCACCAGGAAGATTTCGTTGCCTATATGTCTGTAAGAGCCACTTGGAAGAGAAGTATAGCAGTGGGCCAGTCTCGATACAGAGGCAACGCTGTCCTACTTTATACACCTATGAAGAAATTTAGACTGGAGTTCCCACTCGCCCTCTAGTTTTACAATGTACCGGTATGTGTAAAATATTCCTGTTAAATGGAACCCTTAACCTTTTTCACTAAGTAATAGTATTATAAATTCGCGCTTTACTGTGTTTTCTAGCGATTCGAGAATGTATAAATAATAGGCTCTCCGCACGCCCTTCCACCGCTGCCTGTGTTGCCCTAGCGGCGTGGTGGATGATCCCATACAGAATGAAGTCTATATAGATATCCCACAGTGTGTGGAATATCGCGGCGTGCAAATATATTGAATTGTATTTTAACATAGTAAAAAGTCACCTTTAAGGGGCGGGCTCCCTATTAATGTTGTATGATAAAGTCTTCCGACTCGGGTACTAATCTGATTCATTTTTTACGAACATTAAAATGGCCATAAAAAATATTCGAACTAAGACCCGAGTCGAAAGACTTTAATTATAAAGAATACCTAACAAAATGTACACTACTTTTGTAGGTACGTGGCATATTTAAGCCTTGAAACCGCAATCTGATTCTCGGCACTCCTACACCCGTCATTTATTCAAATGACGTGTGTAAAAGATCCTCTTGAAAATCTTTTTGGTAAGATTAGATCTATGAACTACAGAAATGTTAACCCAGATTGTCAGAGTTTTGCCAATGCGTTTAAAACAACTATCATCAATTCTCTGGTTGGTACTCATTCAAAATCTGCTAACTGCGAAGAAGATCTAGGAGAAACTTTAATTGACCTTGAAACTTTGTTATATTATTCAAATGATAATGAGGCAACTACAGAACTCATGGAAGATGCTCTAAACGAACCTCAGTCCGGAAATAAACAAACACCCCGGAATAATCCAGAATTCGCACCGAGTGATCTTGCCTCAAGTGTGGTAAAGGAAAGACTGGCAGTGCAATCAACGGCATATGTTGCTGGGTTCATTTGTAAGAAAATGATCAAGAACAACAATTGCAAAAGTTGTAAAAAAAGTTACATGGCAAAAGAAAGATTACATGTTATTAAAAGGAACTAATTTAACTTATCCGTCCCCCAGGATCGTAACACTGGTCAAAAATTTATAGAATTTGTACTTTGTACTACTAAAAAAAGATTCTGGGTGCGAAGTTTACAAAAAAATAGAAACAGGCATGGCGCGTTAGAAACATTGTGCAAGGAGTTACCATTGGATTTGGAGTGTGATGTTGAAGATCATGATATTTTTTCAGATTATATAATGACTTATTTGAAGATTTATTAAATAAAATAGAAACACAACTTCAGAAAAAAGATACTCCATTTCGTGAGGCACTATCTCCAAGAATAAAACTTGCGGTCACATTAAGTTATTTAGCTACGGGAGATGGTTACAAAAGCTTGTTTTACTTATTTTGCGTGTCTTCTTCTATTATGAGCACTTTTATACCACAAGTATGTGACGCTATTTATGAAGCACTGGCAGATTATATAAAAAGTAAGTAATCCAATAGAACGCATTAACATTAGAAAATAAGTATTTGTGATAATTTGTATTTTAACTTTAACACACCTGTGAAATATACTTTTGGTAGTTATTTCTATAAACAAAAGTACCTACCATATCATTAAATGATATAAAGTCAGTGTGGCATGATTTACCAATGAACGACATTTTGAACAAAAGTATCTACCTTATAATTAAATCAAATAAAAACAGTGTGGCATGATTTACCAACGAACAACGAGATAAATGAATATTTGACCGAGATAAGTAGGTCTAATATCATTATCAACAAAATGTTTTACATGGAATTAAAATCGACATCAGTGTCGTCAGTGTAGGATAAACCAGATTCAGATGGTGAACTTAAATATCCCGGATTTTGAGGATCATAGGAAGACGTCGAAGCACCATACGATAACAGTCGAGATTGGTTTTGTTGTCTTAACGTTCTTAGTTGAATGTCAGATAAAGCCTTTTGAATGTCTGTCTTTGCAATAATTGCTAGTTCGCTTGGCAAAGAACGCAAAGTAAATAAATAAATATTTGACAAAATCACATACATTGCTCCGATCTAGAGATGTAAAAATACCGTATTATACCAAATGGTACTGAATCATACCGGTATTTTACAATAGAATTCAGTATTTTTCGTATTATTCGCATTATATTATTTCTTATCACAAAGCAATTGACTTGAGTTTTTCACGTATCACTGGAGAATGAATTGATATATTCTGAAATATCTATACATATTATGAACATAAACATAGAAAACAATGCTTTCTTAGTATTTTTTCGACTGAATTCATGCATATAAAATATTGCTCGCACCATCACACGTTTCACGAAGTGGCAACGTTGCGATGCGAGTTCGCGCGCTTGTGTGGTGCACATGTATTTATCACTACTACATTAACATACATTTCCATAGACATATTTGTTAGGGTCGTGCGGGCGGGATTCGAACCCGCAACTGCTTATCTTTGTAGTCCTGAACGTAAACCACCACACTATGACGGTCGTTAAATTATTATTAAAAAATATAGTAGTAAACAACATCATGTATGGCACTGTCTTAGAATATCGACCATGTTAGTAGCCAAACGAGTGAGTGAAATAGAATAACTTCCTCTCTTTCCCCCCGACTACGCACACGCACGCACGCCGCGCTGGCGCTGGTCATTTTTTTATATACATATTAGTATTATTTGTAAAATAAGAATCGAATTCGTAATCACTTTTCCAAGGAACCTCAAACATGAAACCAATATCGATTTTCTGAAAATTTAATGTCTGCCATCTTGGATTTATAAATGGGTGCCATTTTTGGAATCTGTAACCCTGTAAACCTGATTAACGGATACCCATATCGTTTTTACTCCATACATCTATTATCTGTTAATTTCCACGTCTTAGTATTATTTTAAACACAAAGCATAATAAACACATATTTTAAAGTGTATATCTACAAGAGTAACGAATTGCACGCGTTCTTTCAACCCATATTTTTCCCCATCAAGGATGACTTTAAAAAAAATACTGTAGTGTGTGCGCTGCCTCACCCCATAGTAGTTATGTAAGTTAGTATATAAGGCTTTACTACTGTAATTTTAGCTCTTAATAAACCAACAGTGCGCGCTATCACTTGTTTTCATTGTGCCTCCCGCGTCTAGCCTTACATGGCGACCCTGCCAGTGCTGCCTCGGGCAGTACTGAGCACGGGAACATAATCGAAAATTATTGGCGAATATGACAGTTTTATTCTTATTCGTAGTGAAAATGGATTTTATTGGACTTCATAAAACTGTGTTGTAGTATTTCTTCCGGTTATTAAAAATGAACTATAATAATACCAAACGGAATCATGAAATGTGCTAAAGAAAATGGATCTGGAAGAATGATTTGCTGGCTGACGGGCGTGCGATGGCGCCAGATGGTGGTGTAATCGTGATAATGCTGGGCGCAGGGATGGAATATAGCAGGGAGTCTGTTGGAGTCGGATGTGTGAATGAGAATGATGCTGGGCGCCGGGAGTAGTCGGTGTCCATGGAGGAGTCTGCTGCCGGGAGGTCGGCGAGTCGCGAACGACGACCTCAGAGTGAAAAAAGTGATTTTGTGTGTGTGAGAGTAGATATAGTGGCCCATAATATATAAAAATATATAATCAAATAGATATATAAGATATATGTTTTAAATCTAAACGTTTCAAGGGCACTGTTACCAATTTTGTAAGTTAAACAAATTAAAAGTTTAAATTCTCTGAGTAGTTACGCATCTCATTTGATAGATTAAGCGTAATTTATTTTCGAAAAAAAAAGAAATTTAGAAAAAGATTTTATTTCATCCTTAACTCTATGTTTATTTATTTAAAAATTACAGGATTTACTCGTATATAGACGTGAATAAGGTCAGATTTTATGTTTCTTTTGTTCTATGTTTTTTTTTCAGAGTAAGTAAAGTTATTTATTTCATGTTCATTTTTTTAAAAAAAATGCAGTTGTACATACAAGTGAATTCTGATCAAATTCATACTAGTATAATAAGTTAATTATTGCAATCATTCTTTGTAACAAATATTTTAGAGCCATTAGTTTCATAAAGTTTTCTTATAATCAGTATAAAACTAGATTTATTTCAAAACCAATATAAAATATATGTTTGATAATTACACACTTTGATGGTTCAAAATCTTGTTTGACCTAATTTCATTAAATCATGCACAATGACGAGTGACTATAGAAAAATTTGCTGACGTTAAGACGCGTGTAGTTTCGTCTTGAAACTTGATGCGCTTTTGCGAGTTGCGAAGTGCTCCGTACCCGACTGCGTCGAAAAGGTAATGCTTTTATTTCATTAATTGGTTTCGAATGTAATAAGTTTATAATGTAATAGAAATATTTTTGTCGAGTCTAAACCAAATCATTGGATATTATTGTCTTTTATAATTTTATAATGACAGGTACACATGTTACTACCGGTACTTACCAAGGTAAGATATATTTATATTTTTTTGTAATATGCTTTCCATGTTTATTACTATTCGCTGAACCCTACGACTATTTGGGAGGTTTTAAATATTTAATGTTTTGTCGCATGAATACTCTACACCAAAACTTTTTAAATAATATATATTTTTTGAGAAATTTTCAAACAGTTATTAGCTTCTCTTAGTTAACTTGACAAATTAACCCTTTCTTAAATTGTACTTTACAGAGCTTACTAGATAACATTATTTTATGCAACAAAAACTTTAAACGTATTAAGCAATCGAATACATTTTATTTGTTTACATATTTAATACACTCTGTATTAAAATTCTGTGTCCGTACTATGCCTAGTGGCAGATTTATTTCCAATTTTAATAAGTATTACATTCAATAAAAACAGGTTGAGTTTCCACTATGTTTGATTCACTGAGCTGATAATATAGTTACTTTACTTAAGGTAGGCATACAATTATTATTTTTCACTCAAGATGACTTTCTTACATAATTTACATCTTAAAAATTACTAGCATTATTTTTTAAATTGCAATGATGACGTTACAACCCAGCACTATAGTAGTTATGGAATTAGAGGTTATTACAAAAATTTAGTTTTCATTAATTTCAGAGGTTATCTAAAAATTACATGATATAAAAAAATACGTTAATTTTACGTTAATTTTATATTTTATTTTATATTTTCAGCTATTAAAAGGTCAGTAATAAGAATGTTTTGAAATGTTTTATCAAATAAGGCGTCATACACTGTGACTAATTAATTCGTGTGCATTTGTAAGTAGAAGGTAACAGATGCATCCCTTATTAGTACGCATACACAGCAAAATATCGGTAACATTATTCTATACAATGCCACCCAGGTAGAGTTCAATTTATACAAATCTATTTTATGTCAGGTTATGAATAAAATATTTGTAATTGATTTCTATTTATGTACTTAGCGAGTATCAAGTAACTATCAATAGGTTTTGCGTAACTATTATAAAAAAAATACCTATATTTTTGCCTGGATTGACACGAGTTACTTAAAAGACGTTAAACATACGACGCAAATGCTGCAGAATTTTGCGATTAATTACGGCTAAGAATATAGGCATACTTAAGTTTGTAAGTAATGCCATAAAGAAATGGATTAATTACTATGTTTGTTAGTACATAATTGGATTTTATGTATGTTGGCTAGTTGTAAAGATGTGCGAGTAATTTGGTCACAAAGTAAAGTAGTTCAATCGGACTGATCATCCGAAAGCAGTACAATATTTTGAAAGCTAAATTATTCTTGAAAGTTAATGTTAAGTTTAATGCAAAGATAGGTAAATCGATTTGAGTAATCCCAATATGGCAACATGAGAGTAGTTACTTGTTATTAAATATTGATACAAGTTGAGGTAGAAAAGATTAGTAAGAGATCAGTTCCTTCAGGGTAAAAGCAACGTGATCGAGCTTCATCGCTGAAGCCTGTTGGAGACTAAGTATAAGGTCTTAATTCGTGATTCTCTATGATAATAATGTGATTAAATAATGGTAAAAAAAGTACAAGAAGTGTCAGTTCCTTCCATTCGATCATGGTGTGAACGAGTTTTCCTCCGTGAGATAAGTTGGAGTCCAGTAGAGACTTAAATCGTGACCTTCATATTAATATTAGGGCGTGCACGACCCATGTTAATAACTTAATTAAAAGTCGACTATAAAATAAAATGTATAATGTACCAATAAAATAAATAAATAAATAGGGCCGGCCAGATGTTGCTTAATAAATATAAATTAAAATATCGATCGATAATATAATATTAATATACGTACGTACGAAAATGACAATAAGCTGTAGCTACCAGCGATGACAATAATTTCGATGATTAAAGAGTGATAGATAAGGAGAATTTCTTAACAGTAGGAACACCTGACGAGGTGGTCATTATTGTTAAATAGGACATGACAAAAATACGAGATATCATCTCTATGTTACCATGAAAAGATAATGAGGCATTCGAAAGGTGAATATTGCATTCATGATATGGTTACTTAAAAAAAAAAAGTTTTATCTGATAATTATTTGTTTGCTTGAATGAGTGATTTTTCTCTCATTTACATATTAAAACTTTTTATTATTAATGTTGTTCAAAATCAGATGTAATGACTAATATGTGCATATTTTAAAGATGATGTTCAACACGTTTATCTTTTGATTTTGAAGTAAATAACTAAAAGAAAATATTTCCTAAATATTATTATGATAACAGACTGATTGCTAACAGTGCCCGTCCTTAATTCTATTTTTATACTTGTGTTATGTTAAGCATATGGTAACCTCTTAAAAAAACATATATAATGTTTAGTTTTACTTTAAAAAATACGATATTTGGAAATATAAATTATAGTCTTAGTAGTGTCGGTATACAAAAACTATCCATAAAAAAACATTTTAATGATTAAAAGTATCAAATAATATTTTTGAACATAACAATGTAACGAATTTTCAATTATGTGTAGTAACTAAAATAACAAATTTTCATGTGAAATTCATTTTGGATTTATTGTCTCGATTTATATAATGCTCAATATTGCATTTACATTTTTAATACAACAGTTTTTTTGTATGTAATAGAAAATAGAATTATTGGTAAAATATAACATTTTTTGCATTATAAACTCTCGCATTTGTATTGTTATAATAAATCATTTTGCAGAATTTTATATAATGTATTCTTTGGAAAAGTTTAAAAAAAATGTTTGTGATTCAACTTTATTTACAATCAGTTTTATTTTTATATCAGTTTGATGTCTTGGTTAGTTTTGTAACTATTCAAAATTACTTTCACTTAAACATTTAAATGTCAATTTGATGGTTTTTCTTCAAAATTATTAATTTCACAAAAAAAATAAGTATGATTCTTTTTTTTGTTTTTAAAAACGGGGGAGGTGTAGTGTGTGCGCTGCCTCACCCCATAGTAGTTATGTAAGTTAGTATATAAGGCTTTACTACTGTAATTTTAGCTCTTAATAAACCAACAGTGCGCGCTATCACTTGTTTTCATTGTGCCTCCCGCGTCTAGCCTTACAATACACCTTTGTAAAAAACACATACAATGCAAAACATAAAATACCATATGAAATAGTATAATACGGTATTATTGGTATTTTACCTTCGAGCACATTTGGTATAATACCGGGCTTACATCTCTACTCCGATCCCAAGCTAAGTAGCTAAAGGACTTGTGTTATGGAAACAACGGTGGTACCACAAAACCCAGACCCGAGACAATATAGAAAAGATCGTTTTCTACATTGACCCGACCGGGAATCGAACCCGGAACCTTACGAGATGGCGACGCTTAAAACCAGCGTGCTAGCCGCTCGACTACGGAGGTCGTCGTTTAAAGTTGTAGCTAAATATTTTCAAAAAATGACAAATTTATCTTCTCTATTTCCTATTAACGAATATGTGCTTTTAGTAACACGATTAGCAATTTTATCAATTCTGTCAATAGCATTATGTATACCGTCAACTTTTCGGAGCAATTTTCCTCTATTTTTACTGTTTTCTTTGCTGGTACAACAAATTGAGGTGCTGAATTTTCGATTTGTTCTCTTTCAATGCGATTACTTTCATTATTGTTAATAACAGCATAACTGGAATTTTCTTCAGTGTTATTATCCTCCAGAGATTCAAAACGTTGTGTTTCCTCCAGTGGTTCAGAGTTATTATTAGAATTTACGCTTGAATTTTCAACAATCTGTAAATACAACATAATAATGGCGTATTTTTTTTATATTTCAGACACCAAACACGGAACAAGAATGGAATGAAATAAAAACTGGTTTTGAGTTAAAATGTAATATTCCTGGATGAATTGGTGCAATCGATGGTAAACATGTAATCATGCGAGCTCCAGCGAATAGTAGGTCCGACTTCTACAATTACAAAAAAACGCATAGCATAGTATTACTAGGTAGCGTAGATATTGATTACTTGTTCACTTATATAGATATTGGTGCTAAAGGGAGATATTCCGATGGCGGCGATTACAGTAATTCCTCACTGAAACGTGGAATTGATGACGGCAGTCTGAATATTCCAGCAAGAAGTGTATTTGTTGCGGATGCTGCTTTCCCGCTCCAAAACAACATTATATAACCGTACCCAGGGACTAATCTGACTTTACAGCAATAAAAAACGACTCAAGGGCTCGACGAATAAGCGAAAATGCATTCGGTATATTGGCAAGTAGATATAGCATTTTTGAAAAAAGGATTCCCAACAATGCATCTAATACGATGAAAATAGCAAGAACATTTTGTGCTCTTCATAATTGGTTAAGGAAGAAAAGTTCCAACTACGTCATACCTGGACTTGCAGATTATGAGGATATCACTACGGGTACGATAATAAATGGCACCTGGAGACAAAGACGTATTCTAGGCTTACAGAACTTAGAAGAAGAATGTACGCATGGAAGTGGAGCAACAATTCGAGATCAATACACTCATTACTTTAATGGTCAAGGTGCAGTACCGTGGCAAACACGGTGTATTCACTAATAAAAAATATAAAAATAACTTACACACGAGATAGTTTCTTGATTATTTCTGTATGTCCTCAAAAATCCATCGGCAGTTATTAACCACGAAACTTTTGGTTTATATATGGAATTCTGGCTAGCACGAGTACTTGCTTCAATCGTTTTCAATTCTTGATAGTAGGATGATCTGAATTATTTTTTGGTATGTCTTTATTTGAGATGCCCGTAATATTAGGCCTTTCCGCAATTTTTTTGTAAGCACTTTCTCTTGCATCTCGGTTTCTGTACAATGTTGTAAAATACAGGGTTGTTTAATCCTAACGGGATTATTAAATTATTTTTAATCTAAACGATGTTTCCTGCAGGGACGACATGGTGAACGTCAGAATCGCCGGTCAACAGTATTGCTTATATTTGCTTATCATGATGAGAGGATTGCTATTACCTAATTTAAAAGAATTTAAGCGTTTAGGGTTGACCGTCCATTCTGACGTCAGAATGGCTGGTCAATGTCTGTAGAGCTGTAAATATGTAGAATAATTGAAATTTACGTGGACCAAAGATTGCTTATCAATTGCTTATTTCACAATTTATAAGTTTAGACCCTGTTATTTTTTCCATAAGTCAGTAACTAGCTGAAAATTCCCAGTGCCTGTTAAAAGTTTAAGAGCAACAAATTAACGAGGTTGCGAAAAAAACAAGAATGCAAACAAGGATTGATTAAGTTAGACCCTAAAGACTCTGATAAGAAAACTGAGTTTAATAGTTAGATAAATAAATTAAAGACAAGATTTTTTGAATTGAATTATGTATATTAATTTTTATTACTTATTTATGTACATTTATTAGGAAAAAATAATATGGCATTATTTCGACAAGATTTTTGGATTGAAATATGTATAATAATTATATTACTTGATGTACATTGATTTGAAAAAAAAATATATTTCATTATTTCCTTACATTAAAAATACAATTTTGTATCACTTTTTTGTTACTGCTTCGTATGATTATTGTACTTATAGTTAGGGAGGCGAGGTAGCTAAATGGCGTAATTCAACGGCGTCGTCGAGACCTATCAAAATCGAAAGATAAAATAATTTCGAAAAGAAAAGCTCGTATAGTAAAAACCATTTTAGCGGTGGGTTTGGCGTGTACGGTTTTTCAAAAATGTAAAAAAAAAACAGTTACTTGGGCATTCTCGAGCGCGTCAGATATTCATACTACGTATGCCCCACGTGCCTCTGATAACAACGGTATACTAATCTGCCGGTTTGCGTGGTGGGGGTAGGCATATAAAGTAGTCAAAAATGCAAAAATAATAATAATACTCGAGCGCATCAGATTTTCGGAAGGGGTGTTAAGTAGGCCCCAAGGAAGCTCCCTTTAAAAAAACTGACGATTTTGGCGTGACCATAAGTTACGATGAATTTTTGAAAATGCAAAAAAAAAAATAGTTTTTTTGAAATACTCGAGCGCGTCAAATTTTCATAGGGGAGGTTCATCTCGGTATCCTGAAAGCATATTTTCTTAATCTGACAAAAATGTTGGTGGGTTCTCTTAATCTGACCGGAAAGGTTTTTTGGTTACTTTTTTTTTCCTTTCTTCTTTCTTTTTAATAATTCTTCACTTCGTTTTGCTGACGGTACGTCCAAAAAACAATTTGAGGATCAACAGGCTATTGAATAATATACATACATGAAACTGTACATGTTAATAATACTTTTGTATACAGATACGCGTAACCTTTTCCAAGTCCACGAAAATTGTCGAGAAGCTTTAGAAAAAAAAAATGAGATAAAAGTAACATAATTTAATCATCGTTATTTCATATATTTTTTTTAACACCCTCAGTTTTCAAGATATACTCAAAAAACCGGGAGTTGAGTTTTTATGAAGCTTCAAGTCAAAAAGTTTTAACTTTGGACAAAAATGTAAAGAGACCTTTTTTGTGTAAAATAAAATTACGTTTTTTGTTTATTTAAACTTTTTTTTTGTAAAATGTATCGTTCGCGACTTATGTGCCGCAACGCGTAATTCGGAAGACGAAATGGCTCCTCCACACTCCTGGTCATGCGGAAACCGGCAGATTTTGTATTTTTAGTACGTTTTAGATTACATTCTTCAAAACTAAAAATAAAAAAAATCGCGCTCGAGAATGCCGGATTAACGTTTTTTTTTTTACAAGTTCGCGACCCTATAACTCGGCGGCGTCAAGGACTTATCGTCAGATTAGTTAAATTTAGTCTTAAAACACTAAAATCAACCCCTAATATCTTAATCTGACGCGCTCGAGTATTACAGACTATCGATTTTTTTTTACTAATCTGATCGTCTATCCTAGGCGCGCGTCACTACATATAGAGCTTAATACTTTACAAGGTTGTTCTATTAGGTCCAAGGTATCTCTCATATCTTAAACTGCCACGCTCGAGTATTACCGAAAATTCCCCTATTCGCCTCCCTAACTATTAAAGAAGAAAGAAGAAGAAAAGAAAAAGAAAAAGTATTTATTGGAAGGACATCACAAACACACACATACACAAGATTATACATAACTAACAAAAAAAGAAAACTAAAGACAAAAAAGCAAAAATGAGAGGAAAAATAATATACGATGTATATGTACTACGATGCATAAAAGTATCCATGCCAGCCAATCAGTGCATGCTGCAGTGTGTGTGTGTGTGTGTGTGTGTGTGTGTGTGTGTGTGTGTGTGTGCGTGTGTGTGTCTATGACGCCTATACCCAAGAGGACCTCACTCAGCATAAGCCAGGTCTCCTGGAGAACCTGACGCTGGTTTTCAGTGGGCCCCTACTGAGTGAAGCACACAGAAGTTGGCGCCAACAGTGCGTTTATAAACTACTTAAACTAATATAAAAGTAAAATAAGTTTATGCATATACTACATAAAGATTATAATAAAAGAAAATTAAGTAATGTATTAATGGGAGCTGCAACAACAACATTGCTTGAGTATCCTCGTGAGTCATCATCATGGTCATAGCGAGCGCGGGCACTGCGCACGGCGTACCTACCTACCATTCCGCTAGATTAAACGATACAATGACATATGCTTAAAAGAAAGTGACTTGGACCGTAAAATAATAACAATAATAATCTTAATATAAAAATTCAGAGTCATATTAAAATGTTAATAGTAAATGTCAGTCAACGTACATATTACGAATATGATCAATCCATAAAAAGAAAAAAAACGAAACTTTGTGACGTGAGTAGTCGACTGGGATCGACTCGTCCTTCCGCCGCGCCCAGAGTTGCAAAAAATGTGAATATGTTCGTGTTTTGTCGTTCACCTTAACTACTCCTGTTGTCTGGAACCTGTTGGTAAGTTATTAAGGAGTATTCTTTTGTTCATTTAGTACATATTCTTTATACGACTTTTTAAACGTAAAAATTGATTTTTCCAGACACCGTAATGGAGGTGGAAGATCATTCCAGCACTTGGACGCGGCAAACTTGAAGCAGCCTTTAAATGCTACAGTTCGATGAGGTGGCAGGACCAGGGAAAAGCTGAAGCGACGAGTTTTGTGAGACTGCACATTGCGCCGCCACTCCAGCCTCTCCACCAGATAAATTGGAAAGTTATTTTTTATTATGCCGAACAATAACGTACCGTAATGTAATTTTCTGCGAGAATTCATTTTTAATATATTGGCACCGTTTATGTATGGGGTTACGTGTGAACGAGGCGGTATTTCAAAGCAGTACCTAGCACATGCATTCTGCACCCGTTGAATGGCATATTGAGTTTTGACCAGCAACCGCGGACCATAAACAACATCCATATAATTAAATCTAGACAGCACTAGCGAGTCACATAGCATAATGCGGTTTTGCAGACTTAAGTACTTTCTTATTTGGTACAAAACCTTCAACCTATAAAAACAGCTGCCAATAATAGTATTAATATGTGTTTCAAAACGTAGATTCTCATCCATGATAAGCCCTAAATTTCTAGCTTCGGATACACGTTGCACAGGTTGACCCTCAATCGCTACATTAACCCCTTCTCCAGAAATTTTCTTGACCTGATCCCTTGAGCCTAAGATGAGATATTTGGATTTGCTCCCATTGAGGACCAAAGAGTTAGCTTTCGCCCACTTTGCTATACGGTCCAGGTCTTCATTTAGACTTTGAGTTGCTGTTGCTGTATTCTGGGGTTTATGTGAGATATAGACCTGTAAATCATCGGCGTACATGTGATATTTACAGTTAAGAATATGTGCTGTCACATCCGCACTGTATATTGTAAACAATATAGGCCCCAAAATTGAGCCTTGAGGAACACCTCTGCTCTTCTATTAGATCTTCGTAGCATTGCCATACATTTCCACGCCTACAGTGTGTTTTACAGTGGCCTATTTTACCAACAGCAGGCGGAACAAATTCTATAACTGAAAGCAGCTTATATTCATTATCCTTCAAAACTAGTTTTGCAGGTGTTTCGTACACAAACGCTTTTTAGGGTTCCGTAGCCGAATGGCAAAAAACGGAACCCTTATAGTTTCGTCAAGTCCGTCTGTCTGTCCGTCCGTATGTCACAACCATTTTATTCTGTAGGTAACTATATGCATCACACTGTTGAAATTTAGTAAGAAGATGTATCCTGTTAGCCGCTTTACGATTTTTATATAAAAAAAATAATGACATTTAAGGGGGGCCTCCTATACATGAAACTAAAACCAAAACATTTTTTTTAGTCAAACCTATGCATGTAGGATATCTAGATGATAGTCTATGGATAGGTCTTTTAAAATGACATCGAGGTTTCCAAAACCATTTTTTTTTAAAGTCTAACGTTTCATAGCTGGACGCTTCCAAAGTGGTAAAATGGGCGTCCCCCCCATCTAATTTCTAAACCAAGCAAGTGTAAATTTTGAAAAAAAAAATATGATGTAGATCTTAATAAATACTTTCAACAAAAATTGGTTCGGACGGGATCGAACGAGTAGTTTTTGAGATATTGTACATTTTAAACAACCGCAAACATAACTTTGTACTTCATACAAGCACTATGAAAAACAAAGTTATGTTTGCGGTTGTTTAAAATGTACAATATCTCATTGTATAAACAAAAAAGGTAATTTTATTTTACACAAAAAGGTCTCTACATTTTTGTCCAAAGTTAAAACTTTTTGACTTGAAGCTTCATAAAAACTCAACTCCCGGTTTTTTGAGTATATCTTGAAAACTGAGGGTGTTAAAAAAAATATTTGAAATAACGATAATTAAATTATGTTACTTTTATCTCAATTTTTTTTCTCCAAAGCTTCTCGACAATTTTCGTGGACTTGGAAAAGTTTACGCGTATCTGTATACAAAAGTATTATTAACATGTACAGTTTCATGTATGTATATTATTCAATAGCCTGTTGATCCTCAAATTGTTTTTTGGACGTACCGTCAGCAAAACGAAGTGAAGAATTATTAAAAAGAAAGAAGAAAGGAAAAAAAAAGTAACCAAAAAACCTTTCCGGTCAGATTAAGAGAGAGATGAACCTCCCCTATGAAAATCTGACGCGCTCGAGTATTTCAAAAAAACTATTTTTTTTTTGCATTTTCAAAAATTCATCGTAACTTATGGTCACGCCAAAATCGTCAGTTTTTTTAAAGGGAGCTTCCTTGGGGCCTACTTAACACCCCTTCCGAAAATCTGACGCGCTCGAGTATTATTATTATTTTTGCATTTTTGACTACTTTATATGCCTACCCCCACCACGCAAACCGGCAGATTAGTATACCGTTGTTATCAGAGGCACGTGGGGCATACGTAGTATGAATATCTGACGCGCTCGAGAATGCCCAAGTAACTGTTTTTTTTTTACATTTTTGAAAAACTAAAAAATATGATGTAGATCTTAATAAATACTTTCAACGAAAATTGGTTCGGACGGGATAGAACGAGTAGTTTTCGAGATATTGTACATTTTAAACAACCGCAAACATAACTTTGTACTTCATACAAGCACTATGAAAAACAAAGTTATATTTGCAGTCAACAAAATATTGCGGCTTTTTACTAAGTAGAAGTTAAGTTTGCAGTTGTTGAAAATGTGTTATATATAACAATATATTATATTATATTATATTATATATTGAAAAACAAAGTTATATTTGCTGTCAACAAAGTATTGTGGTATTTAACTAAGTGGAAGTAAGTGAATTCCCTAATTCAGTTAAAGTTGGCACGGAACCCTCAGTGCGCGATTCCGACTCGCACTTGGCCGGTTTTTGTTCTTCCAAGGAATAAGGCAATCAAAAATACTTAAATCAAAGCAAATAAATAAATGTTAGGGCAAGTAAAAAGTACGACGAGTGTAAGAACTAATTAACGGAGGGAAGATTCATTTCGTCTCAATATTGGCAGGCATTTTATGACCTTTTGTAATATAAATGCAATTCACATACGGTACTTTGCTCTCATGATTTTAACAGGCACTGGAGATTTTTTAAGCTCGTAAATAACTTAAGAAAATAAAAACAGTGTCTAAACTTATAAATTGTGAGTTAAGCAATTGATAAGCAATCTTTGGTTAACGAAAATCAGTTCAGTTATTCGACATATTTACTGCTCTACAGACATTGAGACCAGCCATTCTGACGTCAGAATGGACGGTCAAGCTGAAATGCTTTAATTCTTTTAAATTAGGTAATAAGCAATTCTCTCATCATTATTAGCAAATATAAGCAGTTCATAAGTAAATTTTAGACACAATTTCAAAGTTAAATACGACAGTTGATCGGCGATTCTGACGTTCACGACGACATGAGCGGAATTTTTATTGGCACATAAAACAAAATACATTTTTTCTTTTAAAAAATAATAATTGGCATTTGCCTGCCAGTATCACCAAATAGGTCCATTGCGTTGCATAAACAAGTGTCCTTCTAATCCAACAAGCACACGTATGAAATATTTGACTCAAGACCCGCAAGCAAACTGAATATCGACTGATGAATGTCATTGGTCGATAGCACGGTCGGTATAATGCATGCGGGGAATCCCCGCATGCGTTGTACCGAGCGCGTATCGACTTGCAACTTTCATTGGTCGTTATCTCGCATGCGGGGAGTCCCCGGATGCTGTATACCGAACGAGTTATCGACTAATGAAAATGCGCCATAATGGATACGGAAAACCATACTTTTATTATTCCGGAACATCTGCACAATATAACACTGCATGATAAGATTGCTGAAACTCAAACCTACCTAAAAGTAAAGGCTAACTTGAAAAGAAGGCATGAATCAAGGTAAGTTTGGATTTCACTTACATCTGAATTGCGCAAGGTTTACGTAGATGAAGATGGAAACATGCAGTTTATGGAATATTTAATGGAAGAAGTCATACCGGAAAAGAAACCAATAGCTGCAGCCACGTCTGTGGATATTGTCACAAAATTTCTTTCAAAATAAGGACTAATCAGGTATGCGATTTCATATAATTACAGACGGGGCTCATTTTTAAAATACGCTTTAAAGAAAGAAAAACTTTCGCTTGAGATAAATAAGTCAATGGATAAAATAACTATGATTGATCTTATAACAACTGAATTACCAAGTTATGTAGCAGAAAAACATACATCAAACATAAATCAAACTGAGGATTTATTCAACGCCATTAGAGACTTAGAACATCTAGTAAACAAGAAAAAAGTTGATAAAAAGGGTCTAGTTACAATTAACATTAGCAAAGAAAAAAAATACGAATTGCAAAATGTAGGAAAAAGGAAATAATTTCAATAGTTATCACTCAGAGTCGGCATGTTGGTTCAAAAATGTAGAAACTAATAAACCAAAAAGAGCAAATAAAAAGTGTTAACAATTCACAATTAGAAACAGAATTAAATGAATCTGATCCAAAAAACTAGATATTCCACCATTAATTAAAATTAAAATAACAATAAATGATACTATAGAAACATTAGGAATCTTTGATTCAGGTTCCAATGTATCCCTCATCAATTCAAACTTATAATCGTTAAAAAATAACTCAAATAATAATTACAAACAAAAAGCATACTGAGGAACAATTAATGGTGTGAAAAAATCAGTAGGTCTAGTAAATTTAAAAATTAAGATTTTTAAATTAGAAAAAAATATTACGGCTTTTGTGATAGATGAAGAGAATTTCGACTATGTTTTTTTCATAGGTCTGGACTGTATAAAAGCATTTCAACTAATTCAAAATGAAAAATTAGAAATATCACAAAGTCTATTCAATAAAATATAATTCCTGGCTTTACAGGTGAAAATATGACACATAATATGATGATGAAATAAGAGTAAACTTCAATGAAAATATTGAAACTGAAATCTTTGATATAACGGTAAACCAAATAAATTTTGATCAACAATTATTGCAGGTTGATATCTTAATTAATTAATATAAATCTGTTTTTGCCAGAGATTAATTTTATATAGGCACAGTTAACGGTTACGTAGCTTGCATTGATTTAATGGTATATAGTTATTGCAGCAAAAGACCATATCGATGTAATGCTGAAGATAGAAAAGAAATAGAAAGAAGAAATAGAAGTCTCACAGTTACTTGACAAAAATCTAATTGAGGAATCATACAGTCCCTGCGCAGCATCTTGTCTTCATTCATAAGTTGTATAGCTGCCCTTATTAGATTAATGGGACTAATCGGTTTTACTCTGTAGTAAGTAAGTGGAACTCCATGGTTCTTTAAATGTCTTTAATAGATTTGGCAATGTCGAGATGACTTTGCAAAATATAATCCAAAAGGTTTTTAAAATAGGTGAAGCAATAGCTTTAAATGTTGTTTCTCTTCATTTGAGGTAAGTTATTTTATGTTAAAATAGTGCTGGTAAGATGTACTTGTAGTTAATGTTTATTAATAAACTTTCTCTTCATTTTAGAGCAACACATTTTTTTGTTTCCCGACGATAAAATATACCATACGTATGGTCATGATATCGTTTGTGTAAAAACCGTATAGACTTGAGTGAGGGTTTAAGCGGTCAATTGAAAGGCGATATCGAACGAAATAATGCTAACGTCGACCGCAATCGTTTACAGTTTCATAAATATAACGATGGCTTTGCCCGTACATTGACTATTGGCGAAACAAGAGCTGTCTGTATATGAATAAACTCGATCAACATTAAATTAGGGATAGTTAAGCTATTGGCCAAATGTGACTCACATTTAACTGATCTTATAATATATCTAAAGTTTAGCTCTAACAACACCTATTTTCCTAGACGCCGGATTACGGCTTAACGCCTCGACGCGATTCATGCTTCGCAAGACCTTTACATAAAATCGCATTCATATTCCTGTATTAAACTCGACTACCTGGCGACACAAGGGATCACCATGTGTCTCTTTTGAAAAGTCGCCCTAAGCTAATATTAAGTTCTCTTCTTAAGTTTATAGCTAATATTAAATTGGCATTATGATGATATCGGTGAGCTCGTAGGCACTGGAATGCACGCCCCTGTTACTAATATGTAAGAAGTGATCTTTGATAAAATTGCAACCTAATTATTAACAGCCTTCTCGAAAAGGTTGTTAATGATTATGAAAACAAAGTACCTATATCACACTTCCTACAGTTTCTGGAAGAACTGTCATATTCCATTGACAAAATTTCATAATATTTATGTGCATATTTTTATTAATTTCATGAAAGAACTTGAAAAATGAAGACACTCGTATATATATTATTGTTGCTACGCTACAGCTTGTTGATTTAGACTTTAAATTTTACTTTAACTGTGTCTATCTATAAATAGGATTGTTTTCTTGAACTAATACATATTATAATTATTTAAGAAGCTTTCATCATTTTTTGAAGACGCCGTAGGCGGCGCGCGCGAAGGCGGTCGACATGTCTTCTTCGGCTAGGCGTCGCGGCGGTTGTGCGATGACGGCCCTTGCATGATCCTCTTCTTGCGGCTGGTGTTGCGATGTGACTCTCCCACAGGTCGCCGCGAAAGGGGCGTTATACGTGGGTGCCGGCCTCAGCAGAGGAGCCGGCGGCGGCGGTAGCGTGGGCGCCGGCCTTGAAACAGGGGCCGGCGCTGGCGGTGGCGGTTGCGGTAGCGGTAGATGTTGCGGTTGCGCAACGACGGAGGGCGCGGCCGCGACCTCGGGACGGTCGACTGGCCGCTCAGCGATGGCCAGCATTTGACGCTGACTTTCTTCAACCCAGTTATCGACTCTTCGCGTCGTCTCTAGGTTTGACACGGCTGTGTCGGCATCAGACTCCTCGGACTCGGCCTCGATACGTGCGAGGCGAGCCGAGGCATACTCGATTTCGAGTCGGAGCAGTTCTTCTTTGGCCTGCGCGAGCCGGGCGGCACGGCGGCTCCTCCAGGACTTGCGGGCCGTGCGCGGTATATTGATCGCGCCGGACGGTGTGTTGGTGCCACATCAGGTACCGCGGTGGGCGGCAATGGCGGGGCCGACTCAGGCTCGGCTGACCAAGCGGCGGTCCCCTCTTCCTCAGGGGAGCGCTCTGACGGAGGCGTAGTCGCTCGTTCTTCGGGGGTAGCCGGGCGTACCGCACCCTGCCTGCTTCTTGTTACTCTGATTTATCCGGAACTGAAGGACCAGACGATGTTCGGGATACTGAAATCTCGCACATCAGTTGTGCTCTGGAGTGCAGGAAGACAGGGGCCAGTGAATGAAAAGCAGGGGTTGCTTCGGTAACTGGAGGGCGGCGGAGGTAGTTGAGTCCTCATCAGAGTATGGGGCATGCGCCACAATTTATATAATTTTCGAGTACCCCGCCACCCCCCCCCCCCCCTCTTTATTGAACGGAAACACGATTTTACAGTTTATTACCTAGTATTTAGGTACTACTTATGACCTAGGTGTGTGTCTTTTTTCGAGTGCCTACCTAATTAGGTTCTAAATTTACATTTCTTATTAGAATCCTACACTTTCTAATATGAAATAGTTACAAAAATGTGATTAGTTTTCCGTGAGCGAGCGAGAGGGCTATATGTCCTATCTCCCTCTGGAGATGGTCGGTTCGCTCGCTCCGGTACGGGTGAGGAAAACAACGGACGGAAATATTCTTTATTTCAAACCACACTATACTAATACAAACAAACTTAACCTATACACTCAAACACAGAAACAAATACAAAAATGATAACGATACGAAAGTTATTTACAAACAGTACTATATGCCGCGTTGTGTTGGCCGTCCGGAACACCTACGTTCATGATTGCCTTTTCTTCTAAGTGCCAAAGGATATATAATTTTTAAAAGCCAAAAACTAACGGCAAAAAAAATCAACGAGAATAAATAGTATCAACATCAGGGTCAATTCATTTCATTCATCTCCTACACGGCCCTGGCTGACAGGAGACTGATACTCGGGCTCCTTATGTATTTTCTTCTTCTAGTCTTGCAAGGATTTTAACAGCCCTTGCATAGTCTCGGCAGCAGGCAAGTCTTCATTCTCTTTCACTTGGCGTGCGGTAGGTGCCAACTCTTGAGCTTGAACGGAAGGGCGTCAGGCTCCAACTCCAGTTCAAGCACCAAGTTAGCAAAGTCTGCAACTTTGTACATAATAACAGCAAGCCATTTCACATACGGTAACACAGAAGTATGTATTAGTACTACAGTAAACATCGTTACTCAGCGCAAGCACTACGTAACGTGGTTTTTACGTAACGTATTCATTCATCCTTAGTTTTAACGAAAACAGTTTTATTTGAATCGGATCAACAATAAATCTAAAACTGCCTTCTGATTGGTTCATTTCAATAAGATCAACCAATAATCGGATACTGCGTTCTGATTGGCCCATTTGAAAAATTATCGGCGTAGATTTGTATATCGGAACAACATCGTAACCATCGAGAGTGTGTCAAGCAGGCTGATATACCTTATACTCAGAATAATGGAAAGGTATTCGCTGAAGGTCATACAGGTATATGCATATACCTGGAACCACCCGGATGAAGAGGTGGAAAAAATGTATGAGGACGTAAATAGAGCCATACATACTTTCAAAACCTATTTCACTGTTGTTATGGGGGACTTCAACGCAAAACTCGGCAAGCGAGGCGAGGGTGAGTTGAAAGTGGGACCTTTTGGCTATAGTCAAAGGAACGCCAGGGTAAATAGGCTGGCCGACTTTCTGGAGAAGGAGGGGCTCTTTGTGATGAATTCTTTTTTCCATAAGCCGCCTCAAAGGAAATGGACCTGGTTGAGTCCGGATGGCAACGCGAGAAATGAGATAGACTTCTCATGACCACCAAGAGACGGTTATTCAATGATGTCTCCGTGATCAACAGGGTGAAAACAGGCAGTGATCACCGTATGGTTCGAGGCACATTAAATATATATGTAAAATTGGGAAGTGTCGTGAAGCGACAAATGTGGAGAAGTAGAAGAAGGTAAAAGAAAGAGGTAGAAGAGGGAATAGAATTTATATTAAAACAAAAAGAATACAGTAGCGAAAAATGAGATGAGGTGATGTCTGTATGAATGTAAGTAAAGTGCAGTGGGCGTGAGTAAGTATCTTCAAATCTTCAATAAGTATTGTCCTGGAGGCAGCAAAGGGCGGCGTCGGAGTGCAGGGCCGACACAGCGGAGGTAGCAGCGACGCCGATGTGCAGCGGTGACAGGCGCCGTGAAGAGCAGTGACGCCGATGTGCAGCGGTGACAGGCGCCGTAAAGAGCAGCGACGCCGATGTGCAGCGGTGACAGGCGCCGTGAGGGAGTAACTCACAGCAGTAAAGAGGGTAACGGGCACTATATAGAAAATGTTATGATCAGTTGGAGTGCCAGAAGTACTTGGTCTCGGATCCTCTTCCGAGAAGGAGACAGGTCCCTCCCCTAGAGCGAGGAGGTGTTACTGCAGTCAATGGGCTTGGATACTCCTCCGGTGTCCGGTCCCTCCCCTAGCGTGAGGAGGTGTTTCAGTAGTCACCGGCGGTTCTTCAAGACTTCTTGAGGGAAGATGTAGAGTGTTTATTTCTTGAAGTATAATAGAACTGTTCGAGCTTAGAACTCGGAATCGAATGAATAGAATGAAAAAAATAAAGGCTTATATAGGGGGCCGGGGCCGTTCAAATTTAGATCGAGGTAGGTTCAAAAATAGAACATGAATACTGGTGGTTTACAGAGGATTAAACCCGAAAAAGTAATAAACTTTGATAGAAGTTGTCAGACTTTGAAAGATATTGTCATAACAACCATGTCAATAAAGATAAAAATACTGTCAAAAATCAAGCAAATTACGAAAATACAGGAAAACGAATCATCACCCAATGCAAATTAAAGGAAAATTGCAAACAAAGGTAAAACACAACTATTTTTACAGTATTATGTAAAGAAAAGTAGAATAACAGAGCTTTGAAAGTTTGTCATTTTTAGATTCACAATAAATATTGTTCAAAAAGGATTAGTAAACATCAATAATCCAAAAATACAGAGTAATAGTAATAAGAAGAGTAAAAAGGCAGGTAATGCCTATAGTTTAATGTCTACAGTACGACTTTTTAGGGAGAAAATACGAACTGCGTTATGGTAGATAGAATCTATGATTAACTACCAGCAATCTTTGGATGGAAAAAGGAAATGAAAGCATGGAAAAACAAGGATAATGTGATGAAAATGTTAATGTGGATCCGATGAATACTAAATATATTAAGGTACTCAATTTATTACACATAAAACATGTACAACGGTACAGAAGGTCCCGCTTGATGAAGTCCACGCTCTGACCTACTCGAGTGTCCATATCCAAAATCCCGAGAGCTTTTAACTCGAGTTGTCAAACCGCTTTGATTGCCTAGAGAATTGCGTATCAGTGGACGAAATAAACAACGGGTTTTTGGAAACTGTCCGGTGAAATCTAAGTTTTTTAGACCTGGCCGTAAAAACAGATCTCAAAAACTCTCGGTCCACACTCTCGACCTTATGGAAGAACGTCGATTTATGGTACTGCAGACCTGCGTTAATGCTCAAACCTATAGGCAGCTTAATAGACGAGTATAGAAGTCTCTGCGATATGACATTCGTTCCTTTAACACGAATAGTGTTAAAGAAACAACAGAGCGGAACCAAGGCTCTAAAGTGTATGCAAGGGACATGTCTATTGGGCAAAGCCTGTTGATGGAGCTTAAGACGGAGAACGGAAGTGTAGCGTTAAATATCTGTGTCGGATCGGAAGGGAGGAGCTCCCGCTGTGCCATCACTGCGGTGCAGAGGAGGACTCAGCGGAGCATACCCTGGCGGTGTGTCCAGAATGGGAGGAGCAGCGCCGAGTCCTGGTGCGGGTGGTCGGCCAGGATCTCTCATTGCCTAGCATGGTAAACACTATGCTAGACAATGAAGCGGCCTGGAAGGCAGCGGCCTCTTTCTGCGAAGAAGTGATTGCGCAGAAAGAGGCTGCGGAGCGGGAGAGAGAGATTAGTGGGAGGAACCGCAACCAGCTCAGACGGAGGAGAGGTAGGAGACGGAGACGTCGGTCCAACACCCCTACGGATGGCCTGCGGGTGGGTGGCACGGGGGTGCCTCCACCTGCATTGAACAGGCCACCTTCATCGGAAGGGAATAGTTCCGCTTCCCCGGCTATTCCCTTTATCCCCCCCGATTACGCGGGGAGTAGGACAGAAGTGCCCGCCGTGTAGGCGAGCGAGCTGCCAACAGTGGACATGGTTGCCAAGGCTACGGCTGGTCCACATGTTCGCTCCTAGGCAGGGAAGGGAAGCCGCAGGTTTTTGGTGGGTATTCCCCACTCCTTAGGGAGTGGAGCTGTGTCCTTCTTAGGGCGCTGGGAGTCCCACACACGGCCAAGGTCCCCCGGCCAAGGCTAAGGCTCATAAACGGGTTTTCCTGCGGAAAAAAAAAAGAAAAAGAAAAAAGTGAAGCGTCGACGAAAGCAGAGGTTTTGAGGGAGATCGAAAGGTTCTATGGGCAGTTGTACACCTCAGTTGCCAAACCCGTTGATAGCTTGGCCAGAGACCCAAGAGCTATCTTGAACCGACACTACATCGACGACATCCCGGACATCAGCATCTACGAGATTAGGATGGCCCTGAAACAGCTTAAAAACAACAAGGCACCTGACGAGTATGGAATCCTGAAAGCGGTTGGACCACCGGTACTTAAAGTCCTTCAAAGACTCTTTAATTCCGTGCTGCTAGAGGGTTCACGCCTGAGGCATGGAACAGTGTGGTGGTGTTGTTCTTCAAAAAAAGAGACAAAACTTTACTGAACAACTATAGACTCATCTCACTCCTGAGCCATGTCAACAAGCTGTTCTTAAGGGTCATCATAAATCGTCTCGTCATCAAACCTACGTGGGTTTGATATGACTTCCAGCCACCCGAAAAAGCCGTAATTCGAAAAAGCAACAGTACCATAGACCACATCTATACGCTTAGGCAAATTATACAGAAGTCAGAGGAGTATAATATGCCTCTATGTTTAGATTTAGTGGACTACGAGAAGGCCTTTGGTACGATCGAAACTCGATAGGCGGTGCTTCGGTCTCTTCAGCGGTGTCACAAAGACTATAGGTATATAGATGTGTTAAAGTGTTTGTACGAGGGTCAAACTGAAAGTTCTTAGAAAATCAAAAACTGATTACATTAGCCAGTTATTAGTTTTATTATATCTTTTCAAAATATTGTCCATTGACGTCAATACACCGCTGCATGCGATGGAACCACTGGGAAAAGCACTTTGCCCACTCGTCCTTAGGGGTCTCTTCAATGGCATCGCGATACGCAGCCACCGCTTCTTCAGCATTCATAAACCGCTTTCCTTTAAGTTTTTCTTTAATTTTTGGAAATAAATAAAAATCACAAGGCGCGAGGTCGGGGCTATACGGCGGGTGACCCAGTAATTCAACGTTTGATGTCGCCAAATAGTCGATCGTTCGCTTGGCGGTGTGCGACGAGGCGTTGTCGTGGTGAAGGAGGATCCTACTGCGAGGTCGTTTCTCTCGAACTTTTTCCAAGACAAGCGGCAAACAATTGGTAGTGTACCATTCTGCAGAAACTGTTTTTTGATCCTCTAACACAATTGTTGCGAAATGACCTATCCTTCCGCACTTCGATCTCTCTTCACTTTAGTTGGCAACTCCTCGAAAGGAAACACCCACTGAGCAGATTGTCTTTTGGTTTCAGGATCATAACAGTAAATCCAGCTTTCGTTACCTGTTAGTATGTCGAACACAGCATTTGAGTCACCTCCGTTAAATCTTTCAATCATTTTACGGCACCAATCCACACGATGGAGTTTTTGAGCCTTAGTCAAATTATGAGGTATCCACCGGGCGCAAAGCTTCCTGACCGCTAAATGTTCGTGGAGGATTTTGTGCACTTGACTCATACCGATGCCTAAGCTTGTCCGAATCTGCTGATAGGTCACTTTTTTGTCAGTCTCTATCATACGCCGCACAACACAGATGTTATTTTCAGTCGTCGCCGTAGAAGGCCGTCCCTCACGTACATCATCAGTGAGATTAGTGCGACCACGTTTAAACTCATTAAACCAGTTGTAAACAGTCACACGAGATGGGGCTTCATCGTGAAAGGCCAATCGTAGTCTATCATAACTTTCTTGTTGACTTAAATGACATCGAAAGTCATAAAAAATCATTGCACGAAAATTTTCTCGTGTTAAATTCATGTTGACGTGACACAGACAATTTTCAATTTGCCGCCAAATCGTAAAACAAATGACAAATGAATGAAATATATACTCAGTAATATTGGCAAAGAGTTCTATTTTCAAATTTTAGAATATTTTTTTTATTATATTGTTTATAAGTGGCCAGTTCTAAGAACTTTCAGTTTGACCCTCGTATAACAATGCCATCATGTCTGTCCGAGTACAGAAACAGAAAACGAGGGCGATTCCATTGCGAAAAGGTGTAAGACAGTTATATCTCCGGAATTAAACTCCGAATGTTTACAGCGGCATTGGAAGACGCCTTCTAGCTCCTGGAATGGGAAGGATTCGACATCAGCGTCAATGGCGAATACTTAACACACCTCCGGTTTGCTGCTGATATAATCGTTATGGCATAGACGCTGGATGATCTTGGCACTATGCTCGAAGACCTCGACCGAGTATCCCAACAAGTGGATCTTAAAATGAACATGGAAAAGACGAAAATTATGTCAAGTTCTCGTGTTGTACCCACTCCAGTATTTGTTGGGAACTTAACTCTCGAAGTTGTCGACGAGTATGTCTACATTGGACAAGTGATCCAATTAGGTAGGTCCAACTTAGAGAAAGAGGTCAATTGACGAATCCAATTCGGCTGGGCAGCGTTTGGGAAACTGCGCAAGAGCGTCTTCTCGTTTCAATTACCTCAGTGTCTGAAGAAGAAAGTCTTCAACCAGTGTGTATTACCAGTGATGACCTACGGATCAGAAACGTGGTCTTTAACTATGGGCCTCATAAAGAAGCTCAAAATTACACAACGAGCGATGGAGCGGGCTATGCTCGGTGTTTCTCTACGAGATCGAATCAGAAACGAGGTAATACGTAGAAGAACTAAGGTAACGGACATAGCCTTGAAAATCAGTAAGCTTAAGTGGCAGTGGGCAGGGCACATAACGCGAAGAACTGATGGCTGTTGGGGCAGGAAGTAGTATTTTTCTTAGTACAATATTAAATCTTTGGTCATCTATTGGCACTAGCTGTTATTCATTCTTAATCACTCAGCTTAATTACCTTTCTATTCAGCAGTAGATATGTATAGTCGACAGCACATCAGGTTACCCACTTTGGCCCAAAACTAGCACTTATTATATATGCATAAGATACCGCAGTGTTTACCATTTCAATTTACAAACGAAACTAAAGTTGCTAATAATGTTAGCAATTTACTTTGTGTTAAATAAACAGTAGGTATATCAATGTGAGCATCTTATATTAATAAAGAAATGTTGTGTTATAGTGTTTATACTGAAGAGTAGTCCAATCGAAATATAAATTTTTTGAATAAATATTTTGTATACAGGGTGTTGTCTTGGTCAGCGACGTGCGACTCAGGGATGGCTGTACTAACGATACTGATGCCAAAAAAAAGTATTTTTTCGAAATGGAAAAAAACCTAAAAAATCTGTTTTTTATGAAGTACAGCAATCGAGTTAAAACTACCAACACAAGGTAGCCTCTTCTTAGCTACTAGCTACGGCGTAGTATTTTGTAGATAAGCGCTAGCTACGCGCTAGGGTGCGAGTTTTCCCATCAGTTTTGTAATTTTTTTGAATGTTGTGAAGAGGTTTTCTTGTATAAAACTTGCTCAGAATTTGAAGAAAACTTTTTTAGAATAAGCATAACTCATATTATCATCCCTGAGTTGGATGTCACTGGCTAAAACAACACCCGTATAGACTTTCATTTTAAGCCTATCCTTGTTATGAACAAGTGTAGCATGTTTCTTTTTTAATTCTTCACATTCAGCTCGCTTTGGGGGTTTTTGTCCTTAATGTGTTTCTTTTATTTTCTGATGTATAAATGAAAAATAAATTAAACTTAAATCGGGCTCCGAATGTCGTGCTATACGTACGTGATCGAAGACGACATATATTGTTGTGATTGCGGTCAGTAGAAATTATTTGAGCTATTGCCTCAAATTTGAGTGGCATGAGCTGCGTGGCAACGTCACAATTTTGGTCGCCAAAAACGCGACTTCGTAGTCAGAAATTTCACTAGACATACAGATAAATATACGCGCTGCAGCAGCGCCTCACCTGCGCTGAGATTTTCTCGGGAACTTTTCAATATTTTCTTGCATCCATTTAAATAAATTTTTGGCTTCCGTCGATATTTGTTCTTTGGCTAGGTAGGGCCAAAAGGACCTATGTGCGACCATCCAACAAAGTGGCGTCCGGTATGCGGACGCCAAAAGCAGGTGGATGCCAGTTTAAATGCAATTTCGCTAATATATATATATATATTAGCGAAATTGCATTGCAATTATACATATTAGCGAAATTGCATACGATATGCGAAGTAGACGTTCTTTAAGTGTTCTGTTATTAACCTGAGAATTGTGACATTTATACGGTTTACTGTTTTATCAATAAACAATAACGATTACAATGAAAGGTTTACCAGTTTTACACATACAGCTCATGAAATGTGATAACGATAGAACAACATTTAAATTATTGTGGGAGCAATCGTACATTGACTGAAGTGACCCCAATTTGATTGTCGGTATTTTGTATGAGATGCAGAAAAAGCGCTTTAATCATGTTTTTAAAAATATATACGACTGCCAGAATTAAAATGTCGCTTTTTTAGAACTATTTTTATTCGTACCTCTTAACAAAAATCCACAGTATGCGACATCGCCATGGCACAGCAAACAGTGTCACAAATGTGTTAAAAAGCCTCTGAATCTCGGAAAAAAATATCCACAAGATATAACCCAAAAGGAATATATTTAAAAGGTTTTCTCGAATAATATTCAATGATTGTCTGTTGAATTGTTGACGACCTCCGTGGTCGAGTGGCTAGCACGCTGGTTTCAAGCGTCGCTATCTCGTGAGGTTCCGGGTTCGATTCCCGGTCGGGTCAATGTAGAAAACGATCATTTCTATATTGTCTCGGGTCTGGGTGTTGTGGTACCACCGTTGTGTCCGATTTCCATAACACAAGTGCTTTAGCTACTTAGCTTGGGATCAGAGCAATGTATGTGATGTTGTCAAATATTTATTTATTTATAATTACTACGTGCAGGTTTTATTATTGTTTTGGAATACCTACTAGGGTCATTGGATGTCTTAAAAGGCCGTCGAAGTTTTTAAAACCATTTCCCTAAAAGTCTCACGTTTATCTCTCAAACGCTTCCAAAGTAATAAAAAAAAACTTAATTATATTATAAATAAAATATATGATGTAGATCATCACAAATACTATCGACGAAAATTGGTTTGAACGATATCGAACTTGTCGTTATTGAGATAAAAGCACATTTTTTAACCGCAAACATACCTACCTTTTTCTTAATACAAACACTATGAAAAACAAAATTATGTTTACTGTCAACAAAATATTGTGGTTTTTTGGCTAAGTATTCAGTTGAAGTTGGCACGGAACCGATATTATCCTGGCAACCTAAGGAAGTTTCTCCTGTGGTATAGTGAATCCGAATATTTAGTGCAAATAGCAATACATATCGAATAGATAATAAAACAAAGTTGACATGATATATAAATTTAATTACAAATACTGTTAGTTAAAAACTAAATTTACTATAAAATAAAATTTTAAAAAATCTAAATAATACTAAAAAAACTTATGTATACAGTATAATGAAATGCATTCTAAACCTTGAGTTTTCACAAAATAATTTTTTGACTGCTAAATATTTAATTTTATGGGTATACTAAAAATAATGAAAGTATATTTAATAACCCTCTAGTTTTCTTTTAGGTTTATAGGTGAGGAAATAGTATCTATACTGTGGGACTATAACCGGCGTCTCCCCGGGCAATCCGCAATTTGTCATTGTATCTTTGATTTTTTCTTCATTAAACTCTTTCAATAAACAGAGTTCTGTCAAGAATTCCAACCATTCATCAAAATTCAGTTCCGTTTTACTGAAATAATTTAACAACTGAACGTTAAGGACAGCATTACCCAGTACCGTTACCATGAGTTTACTCGCTAGCGACGACGGTTTTATTCGCTAGCGACGACGTAAAAAAAGCAATTTTAATGCACAGCGCCTCTAGCGGTCACTGACAGATCTAAAAATACGTCGTCGCTAGCGAGAAAAACCGTCGTCGACATCGAGTAAACTCAACCCCTGTAACGGTACAGTACCAGATTTGAATGGCAAAAGATTTTTAGGTGCCGAACGCACTTCCGATTTTATGTCATGATGAAATTGCAACCGTAGTATTATAACACAAGGTATAAATATATAAAGATGAAACAATAAACCAAAAATTTGCGCACCGGCGGGATTCAAACCAGCAACTTTTTGGCTAACTGGGCCAAACCTACCAATGGAGCTATCGTGCTGGCGGTCCGACTTTGCGGAATTTGTGGTCTTTTACCGTCACGTCACACGTCAGGTCACGCGTAGGTAATGACGTATCCATAGTAGTAATAAAGCGTTAGGCCCGGTTAGCCAAGAATTCGCTGAATCGAATCGGTGCGCATTTTTTGGTTTCTTATTTCATCTTTATGAATATAAAATATGACACTGAGTGTTATAAACATTCTGTGTTATAGTCACTTAAAATCCCTTGCCGCAGTGGTCCCAAAATAAAAAATACATTCATTCCGAGGTTCTCATTATTTGCCACAAAACCCTCCACAACATGATCGTTTAATCAAAATTCGACCCATCATAGACCATATTCCACTAGAACAACGCCTATTTATCGACGAGCAGATGTGCGCCACCAAGATGGAGCATTTTATGAAGCAATATCTCCCAAAAAAGCCTCATCAACAGGCCAGGAAACTTAACAAAAACATACACAATATTTAATTTGCTGCTGACATACAACGTATTATATTAAATGCGCAAAACCTGAATAGCAAAATAAATTCATCACTTTTTAATATAGATCACATTTTAAAAAATAATCAAAAATAATGACTTGTCTATTAGATAGATAATAAAGCAAGCTATCACGTGTACAAGCCTGCCAATATACGTAAACAAACAATGATTGTCGTCCAATTTTAATTAATAGTAATAAATATTGTCAGTGCGGCGCAGCGGCCTGGTTATATACCTACCGACTCCTCTCTTGACAGAATGTTGTCTGCAGATGTAAGAAATGTTCAAAAGTAGTCTATTCTCATCCGACTCGCTAATGAACTTCTCATTATAGCCACTTCTCATTATGGCTACTTCTCACTTGGGCTACTCCTCAAAATTTAGGAATGTTTATTGAAATAAGTACTGTGTGTATGAACGGAAAACAACACGTCAAGGTAAAAACTGTGGTATCTGTTCGGTTGTAATAAGGGGGTAGTTTGGAACTAAAGTGGGTAACCTGATGTGCTGGCCACTGTACATAAACATGTTTATTCATCAATAAGAGGTCAATGACATTATTTTTTTAAAAAAAAAAACAAATTTATTAAGCCAATCTAATAGATAAGTATAATATTATAGAAAAAGACTCGTTGTTATCATTGTTTGAAAGAATGAAAACTACGCTACTAAATTACTCACATTGGACAACGCCATCGCACTACTAGCGCTCTTGAGTGGCACCATCGAATAAATGTAAAAAAAATCCAAGCGTCCAAGTTTATTTTTATTTTTACAGAATCTTCGAAAACAAGTCAAGCATTTAGACTTCAAAACGTAAGAACATATTGAAACAAAAAAGGCATAATAAACAAATTCGTTACGAAAAAAAGTACTTTCGAAACAAAAATGGTCAAATAACAGTTATTAAATTTTAAAAGAAAATTACTTATTACCAGCTTAACAAAATGATGAAAATGACCTATATAAATGAATCTAATTAATACTGATCGTTAATTATTGTGGGGATTTTGTTGAAATTAAAGTTATTAAAAGAAGTGACACTTGTTAATTGTTTACTAATATTTCAAATTTTGAATTGTCTATGTTATAAACATATAAATGTTAGTTTCAAACCAAATTAAAGTAATTACACATACATTGGTTCAATTAATGTTGATATACTCTTAAAATAATGTCTTTTTAAATGAATAAACATTTTGACAAGTAGCTAAAGTGAGAAGTAGTCAAAATGAGAAATGTCTATAATGAGAAGTAGTCTAATTAGCGAGTCAGTGGCCGAGATGAGAGTTAACCCTAATGCGCCTAAATCGAAACAACTATTACGATTGATGATGTGCCAATAATAACTAATAGTGGAAGCTGTACGCAAATAACATCGCAGATCTATGTACAGTTTAGCCGTTTGGCACACGCATACAAGATTTTTGACCCGAAGTACCAAAAAAAAAAAAACTTTGGTATGACGGGGGCTAGCTGAAAGTATGTTTTGTATAGGAAATTAAAAAAAAAAAAAACCTATCGGATATTATATATTCCAGTCATATTTATTACATTAAACCAAAAATAATTTTCTAACTATACCAAGTTTGGGCTCCTCTTGGTACAATATGGCCGTCTGAAGAAGTAAATTTTAGCACATTTTAAATGCACAGGAAGACTTTTTTTTGATGATTTAGAAATATTTATTAAAATTTTACAGTGTAAACTAGTGTTAAGCTTTAAGAGAAATATAGATAAAGTAAAATAGTTTGGCAATTGTATTTATTTGACAACCCTTTCATTTCGCGAATTTTGGACTTTCACGCGTAGCTTATTTTAAGAGCAACTGAATTGTTGATTATCGACGATGCGTCTTTCTATCGTCATAAGAATTAAAAAATACTCATATCAATCGTTTGATATTTGAGCGGTGTTATCTATACTTCTATGATAATGTAGACCTCGCCAAGACATTTTTGTTAATATTATGGGCAAAGCGTAGAATCATGACTATCCGAATATTTAATTTGGCGTGCACAACCGCATAGATACCAATGTAACACCATTGTATCTGTTAACCGTCAAGTCATAAGTATTGGTTAGATTATAAAGGAACTACAAATGTCACGGCAGTGGATGATGCCTGGATGGCGGAGAACATTCTTAGTATTATCGACTCATTCGTGTCACGGATAGAGAAAACGAGACACACATTGCCTTACGGATAAGTACACCCTCTCTGACCTCCATCGTACACCATCTCTTCTGAGGTGATACACCACCTCTTCTTAGGTCACTGATATTGTCGATGTCTACAAAGGCTTAGATACACTGGTCGCAGCTTACGACATGTATTTCAGTAATTTCTCACTCCATAAACATTCTTATCCTAGAATCCAGATTCCTCCGAGAACTCCGGTATATGTCGACGATAGAAAGACGCATCGTCGATAATCAACAGTTCAGTTGCTCTTAAAATAGACATAACGCAGCTACGGTGCAATAACGTCACTTATGCAATTTTGGTCCAAACTGAACTAATTATGAGAAAATACTTCTCAAGTCACCTCTTTACTTGGTGCGTTATTGTCACTTGTGTAGTACGCATACTTTCCGCGTGAGGGTACAAGTGTCGTTACGGTTTTGGTGCGAACATTAACGGCGCTGGGAGAAACAACGTTTGATTGGTCAGTTGCGCACGGCCTCTCGCATGAGTGGCAGTCTCCTGGAGCTACAACGTTACTATGGTAATTGTGACAATTACCTTGGTAACGTTTTTTAGGTTTCTGTCGACATATACCGGAGTTCTCGGAGGAATCTGGATTCTAGGATAAGAATGTTTATGGAGTGAGAAATTACTGAAATACATGTCGTAAGCTGTGACCAGTGTATCTAAGCCTTTGTAGACATCGACAATATCAGTGACCTAAGAAGAGGTGGTGTATCACCTCAGAAGAGATGGTGTACGATGGAGGTCAGAGAGGGTGTACTTATCCGTAAGGCAATGTGTGTCTTGTTTTCTCTATCCGTGACACGAATGAGTCGATAATACTAAGAATGTTCTCCGCCTTCCAGGCATCATCCACTGCCGTGACATTTGTAGTTCCTTTATAATCTAACCAATACTTATGACTTGACGGTTAACAGATACAATGGTGTTACATTGGTATCTATGCGGTTGTGCACGCCAAATTAAATCTTCGGATAGTCATGATTCTACGCTTTGCCCATAATATTAACAAAAATGTCTTGGCGAGGTCTACATTATCATAGAAGTATAGATAACACCGCTCAAATATCAAACGATTGATATGAGTATTTTTTAATTCTTATGAAATAAAATGAAGAAAAAAATATTTTTTCTCTGAGAATGTTTGATTTATGATACTTAATAATTTTTCATATTCATAAAACTGGTTGTCACGGCGAACGTCGTACCTCTTCTATCTCCCGGAATTTCAATGCTTTATAAATTATTCTACCATTCAAAATAAGTACGAATGAAATAAATAAAATATCATATAAATCGGTCAATCCCTTTTTAGAATAATGGGGTATTATAACTCACCGAATTTTTGAGCATTTTCAAACAAAATGTCGGATAAATATACTAAATCATGATGGGAACAAAAAATAATTATGTTTGAACCTATAGCTGAGACTTTAACCTTTTCACTGTTACCTAACTTACATAATTCATAACATGACAAAATGTGTTCCATTAATGCCGATGCCGCATAGAAGTGGGCGCACTTAAAATGTTGTTTGCAGCCATGTGTTATCAATACCAACAAATTTATCCAAAGTAGTGTTATACAAGATGAAAGCTGGCATTATTTTGACCCACAGACACAACAATATTCGGCAGTGGTAGAATAATGGGATAGCTCGTATGAGGTAGCTCTTTGCGGAAATTTAAGACAGTGCCTTCGACTGAGAAGAACATGACAAGTATCTTTTGGGATTATCGGAGGACACATATTGTACATTAATGATATAAATAAACGTGTCATAATCAGGAAAATATACTTATTTTGTAACAAAAAAAAGTTTTGTCTTTTAAATGAGAATGTTTCAGAAATATACCTACTGCCCAGATTGCGAATAGTTCTACATTCGATTTCGGGTTGGAAATCAAAAACCATTTACCATACAGCTTAGATCTGACCTTCTGTGCTTGACATTTACTCTTAAACTTGACAAATCATGTTGTTTAAAATCAAACCTGTATTTATTAAACAGAATTCCAGTGTCTGTCATAGTTACGTTTCTATCGTCCAGGATTTTAGCTTGCCTCATCCAAAAGTCGGAACGGTATAGTGTTATCCGAGTACCGTCTCTTTTGTTGTCATGGAGCCTTGCGTATTCGTAAAACTGGCTTTCGATTGAGGCAGGTTCTTCATCCCCCATGACCCTGTATGCAGGTTTATTTTATATGAAAAGTTGCAAAAATGAGACACGTACTACGACAAACAACGATTTATCAAAAAGAACGTAGATAGTTGATTTTTACACATACGGATATGGTTTCACACACACACCTTTATAGAATACTTAACCGGTGATACAGGAAAGCAATGAATGGGGCTAGCAGATACGCTTACTCAAAACATATTAACTAATACCATATATTTAGTTTATGAGACAAGTTACGTCCACAAAACTTAAAGTACAAGTAAGAAAAATAGTTGAAATATTATAGCAGTATTTGTTTCCTGAAAGGCAATTATTAAAATGTAGTAGAAATAAGCAATATTTAAACTTACTTTTATCGTCCACTATTTGGAAAACGAAATCGCTATTATAAAAAAATGATCCGGTCTGAATTATGTTTCGATATTATTGTTATAAAAAGCAATCTGTCAACTGGCTGGTTGTCATGGCAATCAAAGATGGCAACCATCCAGAAAGTTTGGTTTATGAAAGCTGAACGCTGAACTGAGTGATCTTTGGAATTGCAACACTCACTAATGTCAAAATGTCATAGAACTCATGCAAGTTGAAAACAACTATAAAAATTATAAAATGACAATTTGACTCTGACAATCAAACGTGTTTTATACTACTACTTTAATTTCTAAAGAAACTATGGGAAAATCTATTAAAAGCGGCGTCAGGCAGAAAAGCATCTGCCTTACGCCGGTATGATTTCTAAAACAAAGATAAGCAACAAGAGAAACGAGACATTTTTATGCCAAAGAAGTGTATAAGTGGTCCCCAAAGTGGGCAATAACGCCCCCTTGTGGGCTCTGGAGGCCTAATAGGAGGGCAGTAAGGGGCCCAGAAAAACTTTGGGGCGCTGATATGGATTAAGGGAGTGCTGGTTAAGATTTGTAACTTCAGTTAGCACTGTAGTTTTGATTCTTTTTTACACAACATTCATTTATTAGTTCTTATAAATACGTTTATTTTTTTATTTTAAATACGTTTACAATACTTACACCGTTTTGTAGGCGCGGTGGGCATGCGAAATGCCTCAATAATAAGCGTAAGCCACAATCATAGGCATCGTTAATCATAGACTTATATGTATTCTACTAGACACGCGCTGTTCAGAACAAATTTTGTGTAACATTTTTAAAATGACAGAAGTATGTAGTGTTGCTATTTAATATTTTTGATTTCTCCTGTTTAATAAAGATTATTGTCGTGTTTCTTCGTGAAAATTAAATCTTAAGCTACTATAGCACATACATTTCAACATCGTGATATTTGAAAACGTTTTCAAGCAAAAGAGAAAACAAATCACTTTAAAATAAACAGATCCCAAAAAGATATTACATCGATAATTTTTCACCATTTCTTCCAAACATGACAATAGCCATTACAACAACAACACTGAGCTGTCATAGGTAGCAAAGAGTAATCGAACAGATATGACACCTTGCTGGTGTTTAGTTTTCTGCCTATGATTCAATATATGTACTAGTATTGTTACATATGTCTATTATTTTAAATGATAATGTTTATATTGTGATGTCTCCACAAAAAAGGGTAATAATATGCCTACCAATATTATAACAGATATTTACTTAGGTCTGATTTTATTTTCTAGTCGATTTTTGTAAACAATCTTGCTTGACATATCTTTTTAACACAATTATTCTAAATAAATATTAAATAAGAAACTCAAAACTCAAATTTTACATAGGCTATAATCATTTAACATTGATACATTTTCTATTAGATTGTAAATTTATTTATTCACTGATGTTATGAAATTTTAAAATATTGTTTACAATTTTGGACTTGCTAAGAAAATTGGACTTTAATGATAAAGTCAATTGTAATAAAACTCATATTTCACAGATATAACTTGGCCCTACAATTCTAAAGGGTACACATTAATAATTCATATTCTACCTATAAGAGTTTTGGCATGTCTGTTTTTGGTTGATTTTTGGGTTTCTAAGAAAATTGAGAGAAAACGAAAATTAATAATTTTACGCCGTCAACGAATCTTTGAATCAATTTAATTTTCTACATACAACCAAACAAAAACATTACTTTCAAATTAGGTGAAAATACGGGCGCTATAACACATATTTAAGTAATTTATTTATTTCGTCTTTTGACGTAAGGGACGTTTCGACATGGTAGTTAATGGCAACAGACTAAACACAGATGCTCCATTTGACCTTAACTTACTGTAGAACAAAGTTTGTTCTAAACAGCGTGTCTAGTGTAACAGGTCGTTGCCGTAAATCAAATTGTTTCGCGCTAGCTTCGTATGCGCATTAACTTTTGTCATTCTTAGTTTTATAAGTCTCGTAAACCGGATTTTTGGGCGCCCGCTTCACTCGCGCACCTTCTATTATCATGTTATATCCATAGATAGCAGGGGTTAGCGGGTATGAAACTAACTATGTATGGAGTCAATCTCTTCAACACTGTCTAGGGCTCCAATTCCACTATTTTTTTGTTATAAAATCTCAATGGATAGATTTTTGACGTTTGGCGCATATAAGAAGTGTTAAGAATCTTTAGTAGAATCGACCTACAAGTACCTAGCGCCATCTTTGCGGCCTAAGTGTAAACATTTTGAATAAGCGCCATCTAGGCCATCAAATGTAAATCATAGCGAATCGTCACTTTGCCTTTTCTCTACAGAAAAAAAACGGCCAAGTGCGAGTCGGACTCGCGCACTGAGGGTTCCGTGCCAACTATAACTGAATTAGAGAATTCATTTACTTCTACTTAGTAAAATGCCGCAATATTTTGTTGACTGCAAATATAACTTTGTTTTTCATAGTGTTTGTATGAAGTACAAAGTTATGTTTGCGGTTGTTTAAAATGTACTATATCTCAAAAACTACTCGTTCGATCCCGTCCGAACCTACATCATATATTTTTTTCAAAATTTACACTTGCTTGGTTTAGAAATTAGATGGGGGGCACGCCCATTTTACCACTTTGGAAGCGTCCAGCTATGAAACGTTAGACTTAAAAAGAAAATGGTTTTAGGAACCTCTATGTTATTGTAAAAGACCTATCCATAGACACTCCACACGCAAAAGTTTGACAATTTTTTTTTTTGTTTTAGTTTCATGTATGAGAGCCCCCCATTAACTGTCATTATTTTTTATTTTTTGTATGAGAATCGGTAAGCGGTTACCAAGATACATCTTCCTACCAAATTTCAATAGTGTAATCCTTATAGCTACAGAATAAAATGTCTGTGACATACGGACGGACGGACGGACAGACAGACAGACAGACAGACAGACAGACAGACAGACAGACAGACTTGACGAAACTATAAGGCATAAGGGTTCCTTTTTGCCATTCGGCTACGGAACCCTAAAAAGTAATTGCTAGCGCTTACTTACAGAAGCTAACGGTCAATTCTATGGCACAATCAATGATATTGTAGGTATTTAGAACATAAAATCATTTATGGGATAGTACTTCTATGATTTAGAAGTAGATGACGGCCCGCGAACTAAAAGAGTATACAAATATGGCACCGTCTGATTAAGTATTTAGAACATAAAATTATTTATGGGATAGTATTTCTATGATTTAGAAGTAGATGACGGCCCGCGAACTAAAAGAGTATACAAATATGGCACCGTCTGATTAATGAATGTCTATGGGTGGAAATCCATCACATCAGACAACAGTTTCGGAACAGAGTCATAGAGAAGCTTACATAATATATTTTAAAAATATGTAAGTACATTACAGTAGAGTCGGAGACCTAATTTTAAAAACGACTTAACACTTTTGCTGTTACACGCTTAGTAGTATATTTTATTTAACATATACTTGTATTTTATAATGATCTAAATATGCCATTTGAGTGGGCCTCGTGAATGCTTGAAATGACATGGCGCCAACATCAAAGTCATGTTTACAGCTATAAGGCATTCACGATCACGTGACCACATGTATATTTTATTACAAATTACATTAATGAAATTTTTTGCAGACCGTATTTCAATAAAAAAATAAAAAAAATAATACACAATAGTCAAGTGGCATATTGTAAATGGGATAATTCTTCAAAATAACATGCTAATAGTTATCGTACCTATTTTTCCTACAATTGTGAGTATCATCCCTCACGGATGTGTTTATCAAGTCTTTTGTTATACTTTTATTAACACGCCTGCCGGCGACCTTTACATCCGTAAGCGTCTACGCTGATGCATAAAAATAATAGCATGTATGACACTGTGTTAGAAAATCGATTTTTGACGACAAAATATCGGCCATGTTTTTGCGTGGGTTGGCTAAGAAACAAAACTACTTCAATTATAAATACTTCAATTATGAATGATAGTCGTATTTTTTTAACAGATCAAATCAGAAATGAGGAGATACGTAGAAGAACTAAGGTAACGGACATAGCCCTGAGCATCAGTAAGCGCAAGTGGCAATGGGCAGGACACATAACGCGGAGAACTAATGGGGGGGCAGAAAAGTTCTAGATTGGAGATCCTGTTCTGACCAAAGACGCAACGTAGAAATTTCACCGACAGATCACACGATCAAACTGGATGCAGACCGCTTGTGACTGTGGTGTGGGTGTGGTAGACGGTCACTGTGGTAAACTTTATGTTTTGATGCCTTAAGCACACATAGCGGCCCCGTTGTGTGGGCTTCAGAGGCTTGATTAGCCCGCTTGATTATTACACAGTTTATGAGAATAATTCGTCAAACATAACGCAATCGCATAGCACCAACATCGAGCTGTCTGTCAGCGAGCAATTTTCAGATTAGAAGATGGCCATCTTCTAATCTGTTTAATTACTTTATACTCATTATAAAGTAATTGAACTTCGGCACTGTAAAGTCGCAGACGGTTCGCTGGTTTAGTCGTTCGCACTCTGTCGGGACGACAACATGTCCTGAGGATGCCACCTATAGTGGCGAAACGCGACGAGGAATTTTGCACGTTGGTGTTGGGTAATAACAATCGCATTAGCTGTGCCGCATGTGAATTGAGGTAGGGCGGTGCAACCTGCATATTTGCCTGAACTAATACTCAAAGCGTTCGTGTGGTGATGTGGTAGCGGAAATTTCAAGCAAAACATTTTTATTAACCACCCACGTCCCAATTTCGGGCAACCAGCGATTCCGCAGCGCGGAATTTACGAAAATATTTAAAACTCGTGGTAGGAATGAACAACAAAACTCCATTTATAGAATGATAATAATCATTCTATAAATGGAGATTTGTTGGTAAATATCTTAGATATCACGATTTATTACAATATCATAAATTTCCGTAATTGAACCATATAAAAATTACTTAAAATATAGTAGTGTTTTGGCTTGATGTAAGTAGACACTCAATCGTTTTTTTTTCTCGTGTGTGTTTCGTTTTACCTACAAATTCAAGTAAAATATCTACACGTAACGTTGACTCTACTTTCAACTTTTGGGGTTTGAGTTTTCCACTTAAATATTATGTATTATGAATTATAATCCTTCCTATAAAAGGCTATGGGGTTAAAGTAGAATATTTAATGGGGTTTAGTGGCATAAGCCCGCAAATCTCTTTAGGGTTACAAAAAGCTATTAATGTCATTAGGAATGGTTAACGCCCATATTTTAATCAAAAACTTGTTAGTTTACTGAACCAGCATTTATTTTCCGTTTATATTGATGAAACAACTGATGTTAGCATCAAAAGGCAACTAGCGATACTAGTCAACTACTGCCGTAATTTGAAACGAAAGTAGATGTGATTGACATAGTAGATTGTTCAGACGGAACCGCTGTGGGTTTGTACACACGAATGATTAACACGCTGAAAGAAAATAATGTGCCTCTGCAAAACTAGCTAGCTTTTGTGTTGAAACTACTGCAGTAATGATGGTGATCCATCTATAACTTAACACTGTGTTTCAACTAATCAAAACAAAACTCATGCCATATGATACATCTGATGGCGAGTAACGCATGCAAAAAGTTAAGCAACTTTTTAGAGGATTTTTGCGCAATGTGTACAATTATTATGGCAGGAACCCCAAAAATTCTGCTGCATTTAAAGAGTTTCAAACCTTCCATGAAGTCAAACCTCATAAAATATTGAGAGCCTGTCAAACCAGATGGTTGTTGATGGGCGAAGAATTTTAGAACAGTGTGATCCATTGATGAGTTATTGGAGTATATTAAGCTTCGAAGATCTAACAAATGCGAACCGCCACACTCTCCAAACCTTGAAGAACCCTATGATAAAAGACCAAATGTATTTTGTAGACTACGCTCTTGGACTGTTTAATCAGTTGAATTGCATGTTATAAGCTGATTATCCTTATCTCTTCTAATTGAAGTCTCAAACTCAGGAATTAATCAAAACATTGACGTTAAATTTCATGAACAGAGATTATGTAAAACGAACCCCTGCTAACCAAATCAATCTTTATGCGACAGAAAATAATAAAATATGTTTATTTAGGTGTGGATGCAATTATTATTATTATTATGAGCCCATAGTGTCCTACAGCAGTGCAAAGGCATCCCTACCCCTTTTCCATTCTCCACGATTTTGGGCAACTGCCTTCCAGTTCCTGTTAAATGAGTCCAGCTCGTCACGCCATCTTTTTCTGGGTCTACCACGAGGCCGGCTTTAATTTAAGGGTATCACTCGGTGCATATTTTGACCCAGAGGTCATCCGACATTCGGCTTACGTGACCAGCCCAGTCCCACTTTAGTTGAGCAGCTTTTAGGCAGACAATTACATCACAAATAGAGATCTCACATCGCTTTTGAAGGAAATAGCCAAACACATTCACTATAGGTATCAAGACACCACAAGGACAAGACATGACTATATCGGGTGTAACAAAAGGCTTAACGAAGCCGAAGACCACGTATTCTACCCATTTGTACGATCATTTTTTTCCTTGACACTATACCTGGGAAATGCCTGGTTACTGAGATATTGAAGGTCAAAGTGATTTTTTTTTTTTTCGAGATTTCTGCATGAAAACCTTCTGTTTGTTATTACTAATCTTTTTCCCGAAGAAACATGTTGTCAATTTTTTGAACTTTATTAATAAAATCGATTTAAAGATAGCAATCCGCAATGAACCGCGCACATCACACAACAATAATGTCTTAGTGTGCGTACCCTCGCTGCGTAGCAACGCACTCGTCGAGCGAGGTCGACGAACGCTTACAGCTGATCGCGCGCGCCCGATCAGCTGGTAGCTGTGTGTGGTTTATTGAAAAGTTGGCTTGCTGACTTTATTTATTACAACTTAATTTATTGGTTCTTGCCTTAAATCAACTAAATAAACCACCACCAGTTATTGTCAGAGTAAGTTAGTAGGTAGGTTGGTAGCTTTTACTTTGTTTGCGTTGCCCGCCCAGGATTCGAACTCCAAACCTTAGGTTCAAAAGCCTACACTTTAATCAACCATTTGAAGGCATGCAACGCAGTTTCTTACGACATGACTACAAAATTTCACAAATTGCAAATTGCTAACTTTCTCGGATAATTGAGGTGGATTAAAACGTAGGTATCGAAACAATCTTAAAGACTTAAGCTGTATCACATGTCTTAAGACTAATTTGTTTTAAAAAGGTGTTATGTTACGTAAAATCAAGCCCTGTTGATAAAGGCGCCTAGAAAAAGGGAACAGCAACATCAGAACCCATAAAACAACCAATTGATTAGTTTGGATTTTAATTATCTTAAGTCAAGCTCTTTAAATCCAACAACAATAATTTCTAATTCCTTTTTGAATAATTACGTTCAGCGACAAAATAATTGCAATTTAGAATTTGATCGATTAATTAAATAAGCAATTTATTAATTTATTCGCACAAATAAGCATACCATTAAAATTAAAGTCTTTTTCGCTTCGCCAAAAGTAGATACTTACAAAATTTATAAGTTATTGAAAATGGGATTCTTAAAGTATGCCTACCTACAACGTACGCCTAGATAAAAAGAATAGCAACATCCCTGAATTGCTAAACCGACCAAATGGTTCAGGTTTCTACTTTCGTAAATTAAGCTTTTAATAACTAAAAACATAATGAAGGATTATTTCATTTTATTACCTTTTTAATAACTACAGCTTGCAACAAAATACTGCATACTTTAAGATACCAAAATCGCAAGTTGCAAATGTAGTTTTCAAATTATTTGCTCGACTAAATGTTACTTACATTTATCAAAAAAAACAGGCTCTAAGGCAGTAATGGTACCGCCGTTTGACTAAATTGCTTCTGTTTTCAGTTCTTAATAAGACTTACAAATGATAACACGAACTGAAATTTTGGTATCCTTAAAGGCTTTAACAATCCATGTCCTTTTAATAAAAACCCTTAGCAAAAATGCAAAGCAAATTCACAACGCTGACTTTACAACCGATCGAGCTTGGAAGGGCCAAATACATGGGCCGCTTGCCAGCAAAGAAGTTGACAACATGACACATCTTCTACTCATTGTTCTCTTACTCGTTGTATTCTTCCCTTTACATTTCGCTTCACCACCAAGCGATACGGAGGTCTTAATTTTACCTTCAATCACAATAAAATGATCTCACACTTGTTTATCTTACAATAACAAAACCTTCACTGATTTTACACAATTCAATTTGTACAAAAGGTAGACTTATTATTACGATGTGGAATTTTCTACCAGTCATACTTGACAGTTAACCAGAAATTGTTGATTGCCTACTTCATTTCAATATGAAATCTTCGCGCGGATCGCGTTCATCGCATGCATTCGGCTTTTCCCGCCCCCGCCGGCCAATAGCAAACGACACGTTCGGCGCCACAGAACACAGTTCGGCGCGGCCGCGGCCGGCTTTGACGGCGAAATCAAAGGCAAATACCTACTGAACGAACATTTAGTTCCGTTTGTCACGTCATCGAATGCGTTTGTAAATTGCAAGTATTCTGTTTTCGCGCACGGTTTGCTTTTTACGGTTATTGTTAAGTGTTCTTTGTGATAGTGAAAGTTATTAAAGATGCCTTGGTATCAGTACAGTGCTCGTGAGTTGGTGAACATGGTCTTTTGTTTTGGGATGGCTCATGGCAATGCGTCCGAAGCATTGTGTCTTTACGGAGCGGAATACCCTAACGCACATCAGCCTATAACGTGTGGGCTGGCATAGTACGAATCCAAATCCTGGGGCCAGTTTTTTTAACAGCGCGTATGGAAGGGGCAGCCTACCTAGGCATGATAAATAACGTCCTGGTAGAGGCTCTGGACGACATGCCACTAGCCTAGCTCCGAGACTCTTGGTTCCAGCATGGTGGTGCACCGCCTCACATCGTGAGACCTGTGCGTGAGCGCTTGACGGAGTTGTTTGGAGACCACTGGATCGGCAGGTATGGGCCTCATGCGTGGCCAGCCAGATCGCCCGATTTAACCCCGCTGGACGTTTTTTTGTGGGGCTACGTAAAGGACAGAGTGTTTGACCGGTCATGCACATCTAGTGATGAAATGCGTCAAAAAATAATTGACGTATTTGACGAATTTAAACGACGATCGGGGCGCGAAGGCATACTGGAATGATTGCATGAGAACACGCGCTACCGAGCGCGTATTTGTTTGGCGATGGTCGCCAGTTCAAGCCGCAGCTGGTTCGGCTTGAGAGGCCTGACCTGGACGATTCGTATGGAGAGTAGGTAAGTACTTTTGTTTTACAGTTTGTTTTGCCGAGTGTAATTTTCGTAACGACGCGCGCGTTGTTATAGCGAACCGCGGCGCGTTGGTCTCCCGCCTCGCCCTGCTTGTCCCCACGCACACGTTCAAATACACGCACACAAACCCAATCCGTAGCGCTTCGTGCGCGCAGTGCGCTACACATTGCCGGCAATAAATGCATGATTTATTTTAATGCCTAAAAATTAAAGTCGTTTCCCAGCGATATTTTTTGTAATATACGATTCAGTACAATGTACCTAATGCGAGGTTTAAGGCTTCGTTAAGCCTTTTGTTACACCCTGTATAAAAGTTTTTTGACAAAGCACCTCACAAGTTGCTGGATTGTAAGATAACAGACTTCTCCAAAATTGGGAGTTCGAATATCTGACTACTGGTTGCAACCAAGTTACTCTGGATGAGAATTTAGACATACTGCTACCTGGAACTCACCTGAAAATTCCTGTTTATCCAATAAAAGCCTTATTGGTAGGTTTTCTAAAGCCATTCTCAGATGAAGTTATTTGTAAGAGCCACCGAATGATACGCTGTTTCAATCTAAAAGAAACTATTAAAGCGATGTATTACTTCTACCTCAGGAACTCAGGTGAAGTTTTAGAGAAGGTAGGAGAGATGATTTTTTTGGAGAAACCATTACTTACGCAAGTTCTTAGGAGGATCCGGTAAACAGATAGCCTACATGGCAAGGAATATTGCAATCAGACTCATTGAAAGCTCCATCGAGAACAAACATTACCTTTGTTGTGTTTAATTCTACTCATGGGCCCTTGTGCTACGTTATTCCGGATGGTATAGTGATAGATCTTGCAGCAGACAAAGGAATAACAATTATAGTGATCAGCACAACAGTTATTTACTGTATGGAATGAAAGATGCCCGGAAAATCAACAGAGTATTGAAGGCAAAAATATGACTAATGTAAGACAGTTAGAGACATGCTCAGACAAAATTGATGAAGGTGAGTCACTAAACGCATATGTTGAAGGAGTGCTATACACTTTCGTCAAGGATTCTTCTGCTACATATGGCGTAGCATCCTGTCAACCGTCACATTGAAGAAATTGTAAAAAAGGATTGAGTCACAAGGGAAGAAAATTATGTGCAAAAGATGGCTGTAATTTGAGGAACTAGACACTTTACACTTATCACCCGAGAGAAAAAAGAAGAAAATCGACGAAGGAAGCATTGTTGTGGAGTACAGTGATGAAATTGTGGTTGGGAGATGTAGTAGTTAGTAGAAGAAATTGAATCAAGTGAATTATTTGATTCGGATAACGATATTTAGATTTTAAGAATTTATTAAAGAAATGAAAACTCAAGGAAGAATAAAGTAAAGAGAATAAGGTGTGATAATGGTTAAGAGTTTACAGCAAAAAATTTAAATTATTTTGTAATGGAACAGGAATTAAGATCGAATACACTCAGCCATATAGTCCACAACAAAATGGAAAAGCAGAGAGGATGAATAGAACTATTTATGACAAGGCAAGAACCATGTTGGATGAGTCAAACCTACCACGGCATTAATGGGGATACGCTGTAGTAACTTCGACTTTTTAATAAATAGGTCACCATTAAATGTAATTTAAGGTGTAAATTTTGGATGCAAACCATTTATTAGAAGAGGTGAAAAAAAAAAGAATGTGACGAACATATTTTTTTTTATACGTCCATATTGTTTTATATTCAATCGATTACGAAACGATTTGTATTTGAAAATGTGCACAACGATTAGGCTATTTTTTAGCCAAGCGGTAAACTGGTTATACGGACGACAGGAGAGCTGGCGCATTTCTAGGCCAAAGGATTAGTTTAGCAATCCAAAAGGAAATGTAGCCAGCCTTCTCGACACCATGTCGCTATCGCAGGTTCCAGATTTATGAAATGTTTTTTATTTGAATTTTTTATATGTTATTTTGAATAAACCTTTTTATTTCTTTTGTTAATACACAAATTTGATAAAGATGTAACAAAAAAATATATGCATTTAAAATTGTCAATGATGTGGCACCTACATTATTGTATGCAATCGCAAAAAAATATGTTCCCTTACACATTACTGTGGACTTAACAGAACTAGACAAGGAATGGAAAAATCAAAGTCTTCTTGCAGATATAAATTCTAACGATCGCACGGATACTGTAGGCTGTTGGAAAGAATGATTGAAAAAATAATTGAGGGCGGATGCAAATTCATTCCACTGCCAATACTGGTAAACTATTGTAACCGCGTGTGGGGTGCTTGAATAATAAACACGTTGTATAAATCTTCAGGTTCTTCTCTAATATGTTTATTCCAACAAAATAGCACAAAGATAGGTCACAAAGTAAGAGAAAGTACAAATAGAGGCCCTGTTCTGGGCATGCAGCTCGCTTTTATATAAATCAAAAAACCCTGAACATCTATAGAAAACAGTGGAGACGACATCCGTTTCCATATATAAATATTTACTATAATATTTATTTGTAGGGATAAACAATCTGTAAATTAAATATATAAATTCATTAATTATTTAGTTATTCATCGTAATGAATTTTGTAAGCCTTTTAGATTATTATTTTAATAATTATAACAATTGAAATAAATCTAACCTCCACCAACCAATCAGAGTCAACTTCCTTTTGGCGGCATAAAGAACATTTGTTATACGGCAAACATAAAAATTTAATAAGTGTCCCAATAAGTCTTTAAATAATCAATTAATAATTAATAAATTATTACTATAAAAATAAGATAATCTAAAGATTAATCCAAAATATTCTTATATCGTAGCCGAGTTACATTCAACATGGTGGACACTTCTGGCATTTCCGTTTTCCGCTTCAATTTGACTATATTGTACAAAAATATGGTTATTCCGCGCCGCGCATCTGTTTTCAGAGGTACCTGGAGGTCCTGCTTTACGAGGTAAGTGGCTTTTCCATATTATCTTGCGGAGCCATGATCACCGGGCTTATGACACCGCTCTTAACTTAGTCGACTATTTGCACTTCCATTCAAGAAACAAACAATGTACACTACACTAATACGAAAAGAAATAAAACCTGCCAAGTGCGAGTCGGACTCGTGCACTAAGGGTTCCGTGCCAACTTTAACTGAATTAGGGAATCCATTTACTTCTACTTAGTAAAATACCACAATATTTTGTTGACTGCAAATATAACTTTGTTTTTCATAGTGTTTGTATGCAGTACAAAGTTATGTTTGCGGTTGTTGAAAATGTGCTATATCTGAAAAACTACTAGTTCGTCCGAACCAATTTTCGTTGAAAGTATTTATTAAGATCTACATCATATATTATTTTCAAAATTTACACTTGCTTGGTTTAGAAATTAGATGGGGGGGGGGGGGGGGGGGGAAGGGACGCCCATTTTACCACTTTGAAAGCGTCTAGCTATGAAACGTTAGACTTTAAAAGAAAATGGTTTTAGGAACCTCTATGTCATTTTAAAAGACCTATCCATAGATACCCCACACGCATAGTTTTGTCATATTTTTTTTTTGGTTTAAAAAATGATATAAAGGGCAACTTGGTTCTAAATGAAATGCTCGTGATGATGAAATAAATACCTGTATGTATAATACACCTCTAAAAATAATGCATTATTTTTTTACAAATTTATTAACATAAAAAAGGTTGTAGTAAGTCAACCATAAAAGATAGACATATGCTGTCGCGGACTTTATTATAGAACTCTTAATGTTGAACAATCCTGTCATACATGATTTTTGTGTAACTTAAGCGGTTTCCGCAGCGTATGCAGCGGAAGCTCTCAAAAGGAATATCTTTCTCCCGTTTTCGCAACATTTTTCATTTCTGCTGTGGTCTTATGAGTCGTATCTTTATGTTATATAGCCTAAAGCCTTCCTCGATAAATGGACTATCCAACGTAAAAATAATTTTTCAAATCGGGCCAGTAGTTTTTGAGATTAGCGCGTTCAAACAAACAAACAAACAAACTCTTCAGCTTTATAATATTATATAGTATAGATTAAAAGTAGATGTATAACTTTTGACTGTGGGCTTATAGAAATTGTAAACATTGGTTTATAATCAGAGGTTCAGAGGGTCAGAGGAAATTAGGTAGAGTTATTCATGAACTTACACTGATTTCTTACAGCGAAAGACTTATGGGGATATTCGTCAAATCCCGCGAATAATTTTAAAGAGCAGAAAAAGTCCCGTGATTTTTTAAATCTCAATTGTTTCTATTTGACCCTGGCTTGTTCACTGGATTCTGGACTCTACTTAATATGACTATTTTGACACGCATTAACGTACTTTGATTTGGCCTTACTGTATTGAATGATTGGTTATTTTTTTTATTAATTTTCTTTGTTTTGTTTGTCGGTCTCTGAGGTTTTATTATTATTTGTTTGTAATAATGTGAAAAAATCCGGGAAGGTCCACGTAAATATCAATATTTAGGTGCAAGTACATAAATAACTCTACTAAATTCCTACCTCTGGTTATAATAAATAGAACAGTAAGCTTACTTACTATTTTTTTAAAAACATATTTAGATTATGAGCGTATACGTTGGAGTAATTCTTTACGAAGCTCGCATGAAATCTGCTTGAAGGGATTCCGTGCCACTTTCGTGTTTTGCCTTTAAGAAAGGTTGGAGAGGCACTTTCGAGGCCCACGATGCCCTACCTAGTGGACAGAGGTGGATAGGAACACTTGTGATAAAAAAAAACTTCTATTAATGTTATCCATAAATATTAAGTACTAACAAATCATTGTGTTTTTAACGAGTCCTATTTTTTAGCCTCCTACAATGGATGTCTGGAAGCGAATGTCTTATCGCATCAAATCTGCTATTTGTTCATTATTCTGTTTAAGCAACAAAGAATATGTAAAAAGAACAATAATAAGGCGAATTACTGGTCATATGAACATGACATACGAATCTAACAACCAGTTAAAGGAAATAAAAAATACAGCATTTTAAGATTTTGGACAAGTTTTTTTTGCCATTTCCCTGCAAGAGATATTTGCATATTTGTCAAGACTAATCCCTTTTTTTTTCAAAAATAAGATGACGTCTCGACGTATACCCGTCAAGGGCGAGCAAAAAAATATTTAGTAATCTAGTACTGTATAATACTGAAAAACCTTGATGTGGTAGGAATATTTAGAGGTATAAGACACTTCTGTAGACTGTGCCATGAGCACAAAAAGGGCACCAAAGTGTCCTGGTGCTGTTTAAAAAAATGATAGAAGATGCAAGTAGATTTAAAGAGCAGTAAGGTTCTTAGGTGAGCAATAATAACAATATAGTAAGAGTAAACAGTTTGAACTGTGAAGAGAAACCGGCCAAGTGTGAGTCGGACTCGCACAATAAGAGTTCCGCGGTATCTTTAACTGAAATAGACTTACAGAATTTTGTTGACAGCAATGTAACTTTCATAGTACTTGTATGAATAACAAAGTTGAAAATGTGCTCTATTTTAAAAAATACTAGTTAGAACTCGTTCAAACCAATTTTCGTTGAAAGTCTTTATCAAGATCTCCATCATGTATTTCTTTTTCAAAATTTACAATCGCTTAGTTTAAAAGTTAGATGGTGGGAAGACACGCCCATTTTACCATTTTGGAATGGTCTATCTCTCAAACGTTAGACTTTTGAGGGGAAATGGTTATAAGAACCGAAAAAAGATTTTAAAAGACCTATCATCTCGTATAGACACACACAGGTTTTTAGCTTTTATTTTCATATATGGGTCCTCTCCTTAAATATAAATATTTTGTATTAGAATCGTAAAGCAGTTAACAGGATACATCTACCTACTAAGTTTCAACTGTGTTATACTAATAGTATCAAAATAAAGTGGATTTCACATACGGACAGACAGATTCGACGAAACTATGTAAGGGTTCTATTTTCGGCTACGGAACCCTAAAACCATTCGTTTTCGTTACATTGTAATATTCGTTTTTATTAAATGATCAGGTCTTTTTCAATGGATAAGTGCCAGTGCTCAACATGTCACATCCAAAGCAGAGGACGATCGCAGGACTTTTTGACAACCGTTTCCAAGGACATGCAACTCAAGCTCAGGTGGAGAAACGACAATCCAAGACCGGCAGTCTGGACTGCATAAAACGAAAAGGGCCGACCACACATGAACAGGGAAAAAGACAAAGCAGAAGAAGAACGTCCCTTAATTATGTAGTTACTTACTTCATAGGTTCCTTAGACTACCATTCTATATTAGTATGTGTGTTAGTCAAAATCGTTCCCCAATTAAACCATTGGTGCATTATTATAATTAAAATACTTTGTGCATTATATTCGGAGAAACTTTCACTTCGTTCAAGTAAACCAATGCAATGTACTCGTATAGCTTTAAATATTTTTTTGATCTTCGAGGTAGAATACGTTAGATAATTAATAAATAGGAGTTATGGCGAATTTTTCTTTTTCAGATTTTGGTATTCGCACGCAGACAGGCGGTTTTTTTGAATTTCCTTTCTCTCTTCGTAGACATTGACAGTCTACGAGGAGAGAGAAGAAAATGTCCATTTACAAAAATCTACTTAAAATATAATTTTATATTCTTGGTAGATTTATTAAAGCTGCTGTTTTCATGATCATCTCTGAACTACACGGAGGTTCATGATCATGAAAGCCGCAGAGGTCCAAACCTGGAGGATTGAAACGGCGGCTATATTAATGATAATTATGACGACAATAATAATTGTTATCAGATGACATTTTTTAAGAAGTTTTCACCTTGATGTCTTTGATGACCACTATTGGCCAAAAATTGCTGATTAAGTACGACTTTTGTATTAATGTAACGAAAGCCGAATCTGGTGTCCCTAATAAATACGACACAAACCAAGATGCAGGTCATCGATTCGCCGAACCCCGTAAACACGACACCTAACGTGATCGACATGGTCCCCATCAAACGGTAGCCGATCGTACCACAACAGGTCCCAACAGGGTTGATAAGAACAGCATGGGCATCCAGAGAAGGAACCAACAACCAGATATTTTTGAGGAGAAACGGACCCGTGCACATCAGAGAACTACACGCAAGCATGCTGCTTTAAAAACATTTCGACCTTTGCTGGACTGAAATCCCAATTTTATCTCTTAATTATGATAATTTTAAAAGGCGAGAAACTGATGTTGCGCTTGAAATTCAAAAATATTATAGTACAGACGCGATTAACGAGGCTCAAAATTTATGCATATAAAATACAATATAGAATAGATTATTCACCTTCTTCATTTTAACTTTCAAATTATAATAATGATTAAACTTTATGAAATGACAGTCGACGATTGTGAAACAGGCTAGAGATAATATGCATTGGGGGAAAAATTGGGTAGTTGGAAACCCTATCTACCATCGAATCTATCAATTTCGAATTCGGAGGTTATTTTGCAAATTTCATTCAAATTCTTATATATTTTTTACTATCTAGAAATCTAGTTGAACGCCGGAGGGCCTCTAATAGGAGGAAGTCCATCGATGTTCGGGCTGATTCAGAGCTTTGAACTTCCTAGGAATCGAGTTACCTGCTGTGAAAGCTTCGTGCAAGCAACCTATGACGTTTCATCGGACTGATCGGACGGGACGGACCACCTTTTTAAATTACATCGCCTCAAAATAAATATTTTTATGTTGTTAATTTTAACGGGAGTTCTATAATTGTCAGGCTATTCTTGATGATATTTATGTATTTAAAATAAAAGATTTTTAAACTAGCAGTCACTGACATCGCCTTGAGCCCCAGTCTTTATATAAGTTGGAACTTTTCGGTTCTGTTTCAAGAAATTGTTAGATGCGAGACTAGATGCAGCAAACGTTAAAATGTCAAGAAAGAATCTGAAAAAGTATAGTAACAGTAACTTTTTTGTACTGTAATAAGAACAATACCGAGTGGAAATTTTCAATGTCACCCATATGCTTTTATGGAAATCTTCAACAACTCGTGACATTATGATATTAGTTTTTGAGATAACCTGCTGGTCCTTATCAATGGACAAGTGCCAGTGCACACTATGGATTATAACCCTTCACATCTCCTAAATGAAATCAGGAACAATTTCCTAATGAAAAACATACTATTTCATGGAAAGTTGGCAAAGTGACATTATAACTGATTAGAAAGCTGACTATGAGAAAAGTACTTGGATTTAATAGTTATATAGTATTTACATTATTATAGTAATTACATTTTAAATTCTACTATTTCTTTTAAAACCACTATGTGGTTAAGTGTCCGCGCAATGCGAGCGCGGGCTTGTTGGCCAGGGTGCTCTTACTTTTAATATCAACGACAGTGTTTGGTGTAGTCATACGCGTTCTGGACTACAAAGCCAGTGGTTCGCGGGTCGAAACCAGAAATAAGATTAAATGTACTTTTTTTGTGTGAAAATAGTCCTTATTGTCCTTTTTCAGCCTCGTAAAAGTTATTCTATTTCAAGTTGGAGATACACGTATGCTGAACAAAGTGGACGATGAGCATGGAATACCTGAGAAAATAAAGGTCAATAACTGCACCCTATCACTGAGTGAAAAAACTGCTGAAGCACATTTCCAATAGACATCAGGTGCACGGCCAGTGAATATATGTATATGGTATGATAGATCACGTTGAGGTATTTATTTTTATGACGACCACATTTCGAACATTTTTGGCAATGATGACATATGTGTACGATAATGTTACTAACAGGACACGACGTGGTCGGAAAACCTGTAAGCAGCATCATGAAGACTACGTCTATTCGACAGCGTCAGCGTCAAAATGAGTGCGTATCACGACTTGGCAAGTAGCAATTCAAACTCTTTTTTACTGTTTGTATTTTGTGTTCCGATTTTGAATAGATCACCTTAGAGTTTCATTTCGATTTGGTCGGAAATGAAACTTGAAAGTGTGCGGTTGTTTTACACACGTAGTATCAATAAGGATCCACTCGATAACTTCTTTCATCCCATAAGGCCTTAAAAATATAGGAACAATAATCCGATTTCTCGCATGACAAATTTCGAAGTCCATAGCGGCGAGATGTTAGTTGATAGGGTTTTGTCATTAATAAGAATCCTAACGAAACTCTTTCTGTTACAGGTTCCCCTCCACGAGAGTTTTCCCTGCCACTGAACTTGGTGAAGTAGAGGGAAACATCCGCTGCTTAAGCAAACCCGGGTGGAAAGGCTGAACGTTCATTCGTCAGCTTTTACAAAGAAAACTTAAAAAGGATATTCTATGCCTAAGCAGGTATAAAACAATAGTTACTAGAAACTTAGGGAGCCTAGCTTACTAAAGGACAAAAACTTTACTTATTTTGGTACAGATTCTGATGAAAGTAGAATTTGAATAAAGCATATGTTGAGAATCGGGTAACTAACAATATGCAAGGGCCCATTTAGAAAAGAAACGCAGAGAAGTCTTTAAGTGTTCTAGAGACATTTTTAGTGTAGAGTGTAAGGTGTAGAGGAGCACTTCGGGGTTTTGAGCCGGTAAAAGTCCGGCAAAACCACATCGTTCCCTGAAGACATGGTATCGATCACTATTTTCCTTGAGTTAACAATAATAAAAAACCGTCGCTGTTTATTTCAGGCACCTCATTATGCAGCAGCAATAGACTATCAAGCGGTAACGCTAGGCGTATGCTCCCAGCCCCAAAATAAAACCTCGTAGCTTTTTAAAGATTTTTTTATCTTGCTGTCTTTGAAGACCACTTTTGTCAAAAATAGCATTCAGTACGACTTTTGTTGAAAGATAATGAAACGCGACCCAACCACATCAAGTCCCAAAAATATTAATAAGAGTGGCAGGTGAATCGAGTATAGCCGAAGAATATTGTTGAGGAGAAACGGACCGGTCGACATCAGAGAACGACAACCACTTCCAACGGTAAACCTGTTCTCCACACACCATAGGAGAACCAGCCCATACAAAGAATCAGATTGATCAGAAATGCAGAGAGTGGAGCTGGTCTAGGAAAAGGAGAGAGTCGTGGCAACCAACTCTACACCCAGCGAACCACGGTGGAAGAGGAAACGGGGTCACAAGAAGCGCATAGCCCCGGGTACACCTTCTGGAACAAGTTCTGAGCGATGGAACTGGATTGCTCCGGTTCTGATAAGATTATTTTAATATTGCATTTATTGCTATTTTAAAAGAATCATTCCTCTAAGATACACTTTCCTCGTAGATACACTTTTGAGAAATCCTCGCTTTCGTTCCTGTAAGATATACTTTTTTTTAACGTTAAAAGTCTTTCCTCGTAGATACACTTTTAGGTATAGTTGTGCAATAAATAATTAACGAATATATCGGCAATAATGGTTGAATGAAGCCTCAAGTCCTACTCGTTATTGTACTGAGCATCGGAAAAACAAGTGAATGCCGTAAAAACAAACGAACGTCGAAAAACCATGTAATGTATGACTTAGTACTTAAGGTCTTATTTACCATTAGATTTTTTTCAGGTAGCTAAAAAATCAATCGACGACGAACGCGTTACTCTGTTCCACGACTACTTCGTGAAACAGTGAATGAAGCCGGACAAAATTTTTACCCTAATGCTTTTATGGCCAGTGACATCGGACCACAAATTCAATAGAAAGGTGGCAGTAAAACACCCAAATTTATTTTATTTATTCAACATAATAAATAAGAAACCATTTGTCAACATATTCGGATGATCCAAGCAGGTACATATATTATAAAGATCAGTGCATACGAAAAAAACGTGATATTCAAATAGATTCACGCATAAATAAAATTATAAAGGATCTCAATGATGTCAAAATGGATACTGAACAGTGCCTGAGGCGTCTCTTATTTATACGTTTACAACAAAAAGTATAAATTGACGTATAACGGTTAAAGCTATTTTCGACTCTTGACATTATTGTGTTTTGCTCATTTTAAGCAATATTTTTGTGTTGTATTATTTTATGTTCAGATTTATAAGAAAATGTCAATTAAGTCCAAAATTGCGTAAATCGTTGTTTTAAGTCAAAATTTGCTTGTCCACACTTTTTGTTTTTACGAATGTCATTTGCTTTATTTTGTTTCAACTTGCAAGTATTAATAAATGTGTCTGTTCATATATTATTTTGTTATTCGAGTGTCATTTGTTTTATAAATTGTTTTTTTTTTTAGGTTCAATGATCAATATAGCCATCTTAGATTTTTTTTTTCCAAAACTTGTAATAACACTTTTCTGGTTAGCTGTACTTGTCCAAAGTGTATCTTACAGGAACAAAAGTGGGGATTTTTCAAAAGTGTATCCACGAGGAAAGTGTATCTTAGAGGAATGATTCTTTTAAAATACGCGCATCGAAGTGTCGTGGAACTTTTGAAGTAGTGAGCTGGCAACGTCGCGCCAGTAAGCCTTCATACGTACGTGCACGTACTACTCGCGCGCGTGTATTTATTTATCCGTCAGTACGGTTGTCATTGTGTTTCGACATATCGGCAGTGAGCACGCTACTTTGGGAACAATTCAACTCAAAACGTAAGAACTTGCATTGATTTTAGTTATACTAAACTAAGCGCTTTTGTAACTGTTTACGCAACTCGTTAAGTGACCAGAGTTTGAATGTAATAAGTTACTTAAGATCTTATTACCATGAAAAAATCTACCAACATATTTTTTTTCAGACTAATCTATGGTTATACATATTTCATACAATGAATCGTGTATTGATTTAAGTTTTTAAAATCCTAATAAGCACTTTTATTTACAAATTTTCTATCATATACAAGCCAAATTATATAGTTTCAAGAGTTAATTTAAGTTGATTATTTAACTGTGTGAAGAGTTAGTTTTTGTTGATTATTAATTAAAAGTATCGTTTTTTTAAAAATTAGATAATAATTAAGTAAACGTTGATTTTACAGCGATACCAGCTTGTTTCTATTCACTTAACTCATAAGAATCCCAATGTCGCTTGAATAACCCCCAGAACCGGGTATGCAAAATCTAAAATCAGACCCGGTTTGGCATGCCCTAGTGACTAGGGCCTAGGCTTGTTTAGTACATGTACTATGTACTATTAGGAACTAGTTCATGCTTGTGAACGAGTACGAACTATTCATTTCTGGTCGTTCAAATCGGTCATTAGTTCATTTCATTTATGCAAATCTCCTATGTCTATAGTTCAGTTTAGCTCGCGCGAGCCGAGTAAGAACGAATAATTCAAAGTGTCAGAGTGAGTTGGAAGATTACAATCGCGCGTGCGTGAACGTGTTGAAAGATGTACTAGATTGAGCGAGAACGAGACAGACGCGTGTGCGTGAGTGTGACGGAAAATGAACTAATAAAGCGAGAACGAAACAGACGCGTGTGCCAGAGCGTGATAGAAGATGTACTAAATTGAACGATTTGGACCTACGACCATGTTCGCTGTGTACGACGGGCAACTGATGTCAAGAGTAATCGGTGAACTATTGAACTAATAGTACTAAAAGACCGAACTAGTTCCTTTGATCGATTGTACTAGTTCGGAGCGCTCTGATCAGTGTCCGAGTAAGAACAAGACTACTAGGGCCTAGTACAAGCGTGGACGATCGGGGAAGCTGAGGCCACGCTGAGACAGACCATTTAACATAGGAAGCAACTACCTAAAAGACGTATTTACAAAAATATTAATTGCTGTGACGTTTTCTATCAGAAAATAGTTTTTTAGATATTTGCTATAATCTTAAAATGTAAAGTAATAATTCACGTAACATGTTTTTTACTTCCGGCTATCATTTTCATAACTTTTATCAAAGAAATGTAGGTCAATATTTTATGAGCAATGTTTTGTTGTGAGTACAAACCATCAAGAGATGGTTGCAAAAAAAAACTACAAATTCTTGAACTTCACCTTTAAAGAAAGCCAAAAGGAGAAAAAATGCCACTACCATTTTTTTCTAAAAACGGAGGCATCAGGCATAAACATTTAGATGAGAAGGAAGAAGTTATTTGTGGTTGCTTTAGCGAATAATTAATAAGTGACGTGGAAGAGGACAAATTAAAAAAATATAGGATGTGATCTTCCATCCTAAATGGGTTAATTTAAAATGACCATCTAAACGTGGTCGAAAACATTCGCAGATGTATGTTTGGAACATGATGTTGATTTTAATGTGACTCTTCTTGATACATTAAATTTAAATGGTTGACTTTGATTGTAAAGTATGCTGTTCCTTATTACGTGCAAAATCGCTAATTAATTTTGGCTCATTTACCAATCTTTCGGTGTTGATCGTAATAAATATAATATAAAAAAACTAATTCGAATTTTAAATATTTAACGACGTCATTTTATAGTCAGACTAGCGGACCCAGCGAACCTTGTTTCGCCCCCAACCCCGTCCCGCCCTAGCCCCGTCCCGCCGAGTCCCGTAATTTTAAAAGTTAAGCATTCCCAGCGAATTTTGTTTCGCCCTTGAATTACTAAAATGGCTATTAAAACATAAGGGTTGATCGTAGAAGGGTGAAAATTGAGGATTGTATGTATTTTTGTATGTTGTATCATGAAAAAATAGAAATTAAAAATTTTGACAAAAAAAATAATAAAAAAAAATACTGTACTGCCCCTAACATTTAGGGGGATGAAAAATAGATGTTGGCCGATTCTCATTGATACCTGATAAGCACAAAAAAAAATCATCAAAATCGGTCAAGCCGTTTCGGAGGAGTATGCCGTATGGCAACGAAAACTGTGACACGAGAATTTTATATATTAGATAATTAAAGATTAGGTAGGTATAATTTTGAAAAATCTCTAGAAATTTTATATTAATTTACTTCATATTGCCACATTTATAAGCTTTGTGTAAATGTGAAAATTAAAAATAAATTAATGAGAAATTTTGTTGACATGGCCAATACAAGGTATATTTGACTATTATGTCTTTATAAGTTTTTTTTTTCCAAAATAAGGTACATATTCAAACACGAAATTCTTGCAGTTGTGTGTACAATGATAAAATTGATCATGAAATGCCTTATGTGGCTTTATGCATTATATATTTATTGACGAAATGGATTTAGAAAAACAGTAGTGACGGTAAGATCTCATATTTTCACTACTATTTTTCTAAATCCACTTGTTACCTACATTCTACAGGGCGAGTAAGCAATGGCAACAACATTATTGATGAAACAAGTGAGACATACATATGCAGAGTTTAAAAATAGTTTTTGTTTTATCTACTGAAAAATGTGCAGACATCCAACCTGAAATTTACAGGTTTGTACTGTAACTTTCAACACATAAAGAATATCTTAAGACAATTGGACCTACACTATAAGGGAACCTTACAATTGGTAATCACCTAGTCATTGTATTTGATGGGTATGAACACTACTCCAGGACCAACATTTAGCTTCACAAATTAAAATAGATATTACTAGTCCAGTATGGAAACAATATTTTGACCGATAATCTTTTTGTAAGTAAGTATAACAACATTAAACTCTGATGTTTGAATAGTAAAACACATCCGCAGAACAATTTGTTTTTAAGTGATTTTTATAAAATTCACTTATGAACATTAGTTTATGAAGATGTGTATGTGATATTGAGAAAATATATTGTTTCAAAAATATAGAAAATATTTTGTTCAACCTTCAAAATCAACAATTTCAATTGCAGTCTCCAGTCCAGTTCATACAAAATTGCCCGCACACAGTCAATATTATACAGACCAGACAACAGACTGCAACCAGTGTGCCAAATCCTTAACTGTAATAAATTACTAAGATTTCTCAATGATTGGCTTTTCATGTCAATGAATGGCTATAGCCGTAAACAATAAAAGTTCAATTGTTTCTGGGAGAACACCCTGAAAAGTGTTAACTTAACCACAGGTACCTAATATATTTATTATTATTTTTTCCACAAACAAGTAGTCTTAATAAAATATTTTGATATAATAATAATAAGCCTACTTGTTTGTAGTAAGTTTTTTTTTTTTTCAACTATAACTCAATCCTTAGAGGCAGACAACAATAATACTTGGTAATGGTTGTATATAAGGATACTGTGATTGGTCTTGTATAGGTGTTCAGACACTCACATATTATTGCCACAAAACTTGTAACATTGAGGCAAAAAGAAATGAATGACCATTTAGAATTTAGTGTTTAAGTGATATTCACTTTAAACAATCAAATTGTGAATTTGTTTGTTTTAAGTAAGAACCTTCCAATGTTGTTCTGAATTTGAAAATTTGTTTCTTGTACCACTTCATAGCGAAGAAAGTCTAGATACAGTAATGATATTATTCAAAAGCATTAAAGCAGTCAGTGATCCAGACCATACAGTTTCCTGAATGATGCTAATTTTGTATTTGCATTCCACAGCTAGTGTGATAAATCCTAGCTTAGTCAATCAAAATAGACCAAGCAATTTTATGTAAGTACAATTGTTTAAGAAGCATATATTTGATTAATTTAACTACATAACTATTTAAGACTGAACATTTCAGGAATTATTGTTATTTTGTTAAGGTAGGTTAGTAGTAACAATAATTCTAGGTAGGTACCATAATAATCTTGTTTTTAAATTTAATATCATTATACCATTGAAATTCCTAAAAAAAAACATTGAATGTAAAGGTAAGCCATGTGATAGAAAATGCTGTTTTGTAAATTACACTAGAACTAACAAAAAAGAAACGATACACTGTCCCCAATAAAACTTTGCTTGCTAGGTTGGACAAGTGCAATAAATGTTTATCAATTTATATTAAAGTACGACTCGTTTACTTAGGCTTAGGAACGAATGCCTTCAATCCAGTAAGAATCGAAAATAACTCGGCCTTATGGCTGCTCCGCTGCGCGAGAACTATTTCTATTTTGTTGTGTTGTAGAATTAGAAGTACTTACAGTTATTTACAAAATAAAGTAGTTTCGCGTAAAAACGCATTTATGTAACGCAAATTTCAAATCCTCGATTTCATTCGCATTTTTGCAGTTTTTTTGAAGTTGGTACTTAATTATCTTTGGATTTTATTATGCCATAGATACGTAGATTGGAAAGCTCTTAGAGCGTTTAATTAAGACCACAGAGTACTTCGTATATAACGGTGTATCCACACCTTGCCGACGGCATGGCCATAATAAAGTAGGCATAGGAGAAGCCGCGCCGGCAATTGACAATATTTCAAAAATGAAAACACCCATATTTGTTCATTTTCATTTATTTTTAGTGATTTCTTCAATAATAATTGTTTAAAAAGTCTCTCTGATTCTAAAAGAGTAAGTACATAAAGTTGGATGTTACGAGTTCAAGTCTTAGCCTTATTCGATTTAAAAAAATATATGTTTATAATGTTGTGGTCTTTATAAATTGTAGACTTAGGATGTCGATATCAATTGTATATCCATTTAGTATTTTAATTTCACTTTATTATGTAAAATGACCTGATTTAAGTTATGCAAACAGTCACCAAACAAAGCAAACGTAGTAAGTATCCTTTCTTACTTAACATTTTTATGATGTCTAAAAATTACTCAAATTATTTTCTCACCTCCCCGACGCCACAGTATTTTCGCTCCGCGGAAGGACCGCGTGCGTGTGCGAATTCGCGCGGTGTCAGATTACACTTACGTAAACAGTTATAACATCTTATTGGAATAAGCTATTATCGTTCTGTAAAAAGCTTATTATTACTGAAGAGATTGCCTATGCTCGTGTTTTAAAAAAATACAACTTATATGCGGGTGGTTATTTTATTTTGGACCATGAATTCTTCTTACAGACATTTTTTCAGACTAGATCTGTTTATTTTCGTCAAAAGCACGTAAATAATAACGTTATCTAAATAACACTTTATTCAAAAACATCTTAGATAAACATTCATTCAATTCATAAACAGAAATACTCATGTTTACAATGTAACACCACTTGAAATACGGCGTCAAGTCTCAAGTACCTAAGTAATTTGAGCGCGCCGATAAGGAGTTCCCCGAACACGTGTGCCTGGCATGTGTGTTGTTCGTTGTTTTGCTTTGTAAGCTTTACTACTAACTAGATTAGACATCCGTCTTTACGTTTGAGTAAAAAAGTAAAAGTAAGAGAGGTGGTTTTAATTTTTTTATAAAAATCTATGAAGCTATATGAAGGTAGCCAAAAAAAAGTTCACAATCGGACTTTGATAGATTTATAGACATAATTGATATGTTTTGTGTAATAAAATAAGCTTTCTAGAAAATATTAGAGTATAAACTATCTAAATAAGCCACAAAAATAACTACGATAATACAAAAATAAAAACTTAGAACCAAACAAAGTCGATGTAGGGTGACGTAATTTACGAAAAAAAATACGAGAAAAAAAAATTTATTTCAATCAAAAACTGACAGCAACCGGATGTTTTTGCGGTCTATGGTGTAGAAACATCTGTTTTTTACTCATAAAGGTCAACATGCCCGATGAATAAGCATTTATACACCCAGAAAAAAATTCGTAAAAACGTATAAAAAAAGCGCCCACGGGCGGGCGCTATGGGCCTACATGGCACATTTGAAAGCGCCCCCCCGCGGGCGGCTGGTGTCAAAAGAGTACTCTCTGGTGTCTCGGTAAATTTATTTCATTTCACATTGGTATATATGTATGTATGAGTATGTTTATAGTTTATATTGTGTTGGTATATAATTACATTAATTTGTTTTATCTGTAATTATGCATTTTGATTTTGATTTTTATGATTGTATTTATTAATATATATACGAATATATGTATGTTTAATATAATATATTATTAATAACAATTTGTCTTTATTTATTATGCACATAATATCCCTTCCTATAAGCTCATTATTTCTTTACCCGAAGGTTGTCTGGAAGAGATCGCTTATAGCGATAAGACCGCCTAAATTGTACATTTTCTTGAAATTAATTTGTTATTTACCTTTCTGGTGTGCAATAAAGAGTTATCTATCTATCTATCTAATATCAATCATATTTCGAATGAGAAATTATAATGAATATGTCGTAATGGAACTAAAAAAAAATAACTTTAAAAAAGTAAAAGCTGACTTCAAAACCAAAATGCACTAAATAGTCTTAAATAAACTTTTGACCCTTAAAAGGAAAGGAAGCCATTTAAGGCAAACAATTTGTTTTTGGAGTCGGTGCTCTGATAGTTGATGCTTGATGGTCAAAGTGATGGCACCGACTCCAAAAAGTTTTTTTTTGCCTTAAATGGCTTCCTTTCAAGGGTCAATAGTGTATTTAAGACTTTTAAGTAAAAACCGACTTCAAAACCGAAATGCACTAGCATTTTGGTTTTGAAGTCGGTTTTTACTTTTTTTTAAAAGTATTTTTTAGTTCAATTGCGAAATATTCATTGTAATTCCTCATTGGCCTCATTGCCTAAATGGTTTCCTTTCCTTTTAAGGGTTTATTTCAGACTTTTTTTAAGTTAATTTTATTTCTTCATTTTTAGTGATTACAGGAGAGAGGGAGGGGGGAGGTGCACCTAATGACTCTGTTCTTTAAGAACCTCTCATAAGTTCAGTCATTATAATTACTGACTAACTCAATTGGAGAAGACTGTCGAATATCCACTGGATGGTAATGACATATTGCTGGCAACACGTGCCGCTAAATTGCAGAAAGACAGTCCTCGTTCCCGTACAGTCATTGTGAAGTTTCGTAGCCGTGCGATCAGAGATGGTCTTATTGATGCAGTCTCTAAATTCAACAAGGCAAACGCTGCGGACAAGCTATCATCCACTCACTTAGGCTGTGCCGGTCCTCGTGTCCCTGTCTACGTTTCAGAGCACCTAGGCATATCGAATAAACGTCTACACGCAGCTGTCAGATTGAAAGCAAAAGATTCTCAGTACAAGTTTGTGTGGGTTCGTGATGGTAAAATATACGTAAGGAAAAATTAAACGAGCCAAGCACTGTATATCCGAAATACTGATAGTTTTCAGCTGATTAAGTAGCTGTCTATGATTGTGTGAAAGATTTAGCGGATTAAACAACAAAATTCAAGATTTATTATCAAAATCTTAGAGGAATGCGTACAAAAACGAATAACATTCGGCAAAAAATTCTACAAAATGGATACGATGTGATAACATTTACCGAAACCTGGTTATTGCCACATATTCAAGATTTTGAATTTATTGATCAACGCTACAATGTTTACCGAAGAGACAGATCACCTAGTGATGGTGGAGGCGGAGTGCTCATAGCCGTTAACAAAAATACACATCGTCACGAATTCAGATGTGGCAAACCATTTATGAAGACATTTGGGTAGTACGAGACATTGGCAAGCATGGGGAAAATATGAAACGACTGGGTATATGCTGCTTTTATATGCCTTATCCCAATGTCACAATCTTGGAATCTTTTTGTAATAACGTTGTGTCTGTAATGAAATCATTAAATAATGTCCTAATTGTAGGTGATTTTAATTTAAAAAGCATTTCTTAGTCACTTGATGATAATACAAATGTAACTATCCCTAGCAATTATGGAACTTCTCTTGGAAACGCACTAGTAGACTTCATGCATATTAACAATCTAAGGCAGTTAAGTTATATTCCTAATGCTCTAAATAGAACTCTAGATTTGGTATTAACTGACATCGATGCTGCAGTTCTTGAGGGGCCAACTGATCCTCTTAGCAAATTGGATTCTCACCATCCATCGCTACTAATCACAGTGAAATTACACATATCGGAATTGCCGAAAAAATCCCAACCAACCAAAAATTTTTACCGCGCCGACTACTGTAAAATTAAAAAAGATCTAATGTTGATCGATTGGCCTCTCAAGTTCTCTGGTGCTGTGAACGTTGATGAAATGACTGATATTTTTTACAGTGAAATAAAAATAATAGTAGATAAGCACGTTCCAAAACGCAAACCAAGATCTACAAGATATCCTCGCTGGTATAATACGACCCTTATAAAACTCTTTACTGAAAAGGACAAACTAAGACGCCGTTTTCGAAAACATGGTAATCCTCGTGATGAGTTGGAATACAAAATTCTTCGAGACCGTTGTAATCGTTACTCGCGCGAATGTTATAACAACTACATACAACAAACGGAAGACGCTATACAATCCCATCCTAAAAAAATTTGGAAGTTTCTTAATGATAGACGTAAAAACACAAATAGTTTGCCTTCACGTATGTCATATGATGATACGGGCTATTATTTGAGCACCGTTTTTTGATGGTCACACGTTTGTAATTCCAAACATACTCAATGTTTAATTTAAGAATAAATTTTGTATGTTGGATCATGTATCTATCTATATGAATTCACTTTAAAATGTGTAATAATGTTCGCTATTCGAACAAAGGGAGGAAATAAAAGCTAAATTAACTTTAAATATTCCTCATTTAATGAGTTAAATCTTATATTTAGGTTACAAGGGACAGTGCTAAGGCGACAGCGACCAAATGTGAAGTGAAACATAGAGAATACAATTTTTGACTACTGTACTAATGGAAGCAAACAATTTAGACCTTATGTGAAGTCCCACTACTGGACTTCAAGGTAAACCGGGTGGAAAGAGAGCTGTGATTGGCTGAATATGATCGTATGATGTATGAGGTGATTTAACAACATAAGTAAACCTACAAAACTATACAACAACTAGACAAATGCGTCTACTAACGCTAGCTAGCTAAATAATAAATTAAGGTGGTTCTACGTCGCATCTTGTGCGCGTAGACATCCTCCGGGGCGTTGAATGCATAGCTTTCAACTCTTTTCTTCGCCTGCGGTCGGCAAGAGGCATAGTCTGTTGAGAGCGCGTCGCACAACTCCACGGGATGTGGTGACGTCAGCAACGCGAGGCACGCCGTCTGTACCAGGGAAGACCTTATCGACCCGGCCGAGACGCCAACAGAGGGGCGGAGCGGCGTCATCCTTTAGCAAGACGAGATCATCCACTTGCAGATCCTTGCAACGGGTTTTCCACTTCGTACGCTGCTGCAGCTCGGAGACGTACTCGCTGGACCAACGTTTCCAAAAATGTTGGCGCATCTGCTCCAGACGGTGGTAGCGTTCGAGGCGGTTAGCGTTGCATTCCATCAGGGCAGGTGCCGGCAGCGCAGTCAGAGGCCTGCCGATTAAAAAGTGACCCGGGGTAAGAGGTTGTAGGTCTGTGGGTGAAGGGCTGAGAGGACAAAGAGGGCGGCTGTTGAGGATGGCCTCAATTTGTGTAAACAAAGAACACAGCTCTTCAAAAGTTAAATGCGCTTCTCCCATTACCCTACGCAAATGATATTTGGCTGACTTTATTCCAGCTTCGAAATAACCTCCGAAATGAGGAGCGTACGCAGGCGAAAATTTAAAATCAATGCCCTGCTGAGCTGCGAAGTCTAAAATGGTACCAACATTGTCCTTTGACCTCAAAAAATCGCTAATTTCGCGAGCAGCGGCAACAAAGTTTGTACCGTTGTCGCAAAATATCTTTTTTGGCAAACCTCTACGGGCTATAAAACGTTTAAGTGACAACATGAAAGCCTCCTTTGAAAGCTCGCTAACAGCTTCCAAGTGAATACACTTATAATTTAAACATATAAAAATACACAAATAACATTTAGTTATTTTACAACCCCTGCCCTTGCGATCGGTAATCAAAAATGGCCCAGCAAAATCCGTCCCTATGTTTGAAAATGGAATGTCAGGGTTGATTCGCTCAGATGGCAGGTTACCCATTATATTACTCATCTGCTGTCCTTTAAAGCGATGACACACAACGCAGTTTTTAACGACACTGCGAGCCAGATTGCGCCCACCTACAGGCCAGTACCTATCTCTAATAGAAGCGAGGAGAAGTTGAGGACCGGCGTGCAATAGTCGTGTGTGCTCTTGTCGAAAGAGTAGCTTTGTAAAATGACAACGAGCATGCAATAAAACAGGGTGTTTTTTATCAAAATTATATGACGAAGCAGCGATGCGTCCACCAACACGAATAATGCCGTCGGAATCTAGAAATGGATTCAGTGCGGTGATATTGGATTTAGCTTTCAAACTTTTACTTAGCGAAAGTAATCTTAGCTCATTATTAAAAAAACTCTTTTGGGAAATTCTAATTAACGCCTTCGTTGCGCCATCAATTTCTGAAGCTTGTAATGGACCAGTCAATTTATTATTTTTATTTATTTGTTTTGAATTGTAAAACCATCTCAAGATACGAGCATAAGCTCGTTGCAAAATGGACATCCTCGAGATCCTAGAAATATCGAGAGGAGCATCCCCCACCAAAACTGAAAAAACTTTGATCTCCGGCAACGCTGGCATTTCCTCGATTTCTGAGGGTGGCCAGGACGCCTCTTCGAGTTGTAAAAAGGAAGGGCCGTGCCACCACATGACAGAGCTAGAAACGTCTTTGGGGTCAACACCACGTGACACAAGATCAGCAGGGTTCTGAGATGTTGGCACATAGCGCCAAGAGCACGGATCAGTAAGTTCCTTTATTGCACGTACTCTATTAGCTACAAATGTTTTCATACTCTTGGTTGTGCGTAGCCAACTCAAGACAACCTTCGAATCGGACCAATAAATGCATCGACAAATTTTATGCCGCAAAGCTTGTACTACAACCGTAGAAAGTTCGGCTCCTAGCAAGGCGGCACATAGCTCTAGACGAGGAATCGTAGTCGGTGTGACTGGAGCGACACGCGATTTAGAACAAAGCAAGTTTACCTTGACGCCCCCATGCTTATTAACCGATTTTAAATAAATGCATGCTCCATAAGCTTTCTGTGAAGATTCGCAAAAACAATGCATTTCTAGACGTACTGGATCGTCAATCAAAATGTGTCTCGACAACCTTAGCTCCGCTATGCTACTTAAGCCATCAACAAACGAAAGCCAGGAAGACTTATTTTTTTCTGGAACAGGGTCGTCCCACCCTAGCCTGTGCTCTGCCCAAAGTTCTTGAAGTAGCATCTTTGGCCTAATGGTGCACAAGGACAACAGACCAAGGGGATCAAAAACCTTAAAGGTGGAAGACAATATAGATCTCTTAGTTACGACATCGACCGAAGGCAAATCAATGGGAAAATGCAGCTCGTCTGATTTAGGCATCCAACCAATACCTAGAGTGCTTGTTGCATTGCTGATCATGAGATCACTTGACGACTCTGTAGAACTATGTTCAAGCACCGAAGGCAAGTTTGACCGATACTTTCTGAGGTGAAACCCGCCTTTAGCTAGAGTTTCAGCAACAGACTGCTGAATATAACGCAATTCTTTTTCCGTTTGAGCTCCTGTCAAGAGGTCATCGACATAAAAATCCCTTTGAATGACGTCTTTAATTAAAGGATCGATAGTCTCTTCACCTAATTGCCAGAGACAACGAGTACTCAGAAAGCTAGCACTTGAGAACCCATACGTGACAGTATTAAGCATCAAAGTGCGCAAAGGCTGAGACTCATCGTCGCGCCATAAAACAAGCTGAAGACTACGATCGGCAGGATGAACCTTTATTTGCCGGTACATTTTCTCGATGTCTCCGGAGAGGACGTATTTATATGAACGAAAACGAGTCAAAATATTAAACAACGAGTCTTGAATAGTAGGGCCCGTCATCTGAATATCGTTAACTGAAAGTCCAGATGAGGTACGAGCCGAAGCATCAAAAACAACTCGAAGCTTGGTCGATTCGCTATTATGTTTTAAAACTGGGTGATGAGGCAAAAATAAATCTACTCTTGAAGACCGCTGAACATCACCGCAGTCAGACAAGTGTCCTAAGTCAGCGTATTCACGCATAAAATCAAAATAGAGTTCCTTTAGCAAAGGCTGTCTCCTGAAACGCGACTCTAAATTAAAAAACCGCTTCTTAGCCAGTTGCAACGAGTTTCCTAGATAATCTCTATCAGTATGGAGTGGAAGTTTCACCATAAACCGGCCGTCAGCATCACGAGACGTATTAGCGACAAAGTGCTGCTCGCACAATGCTTCTTCTTCGGTTAAAATCGACCTACTAGGGACTTTTTCCAATTCCCAAAATTTAGATAGATTATTGTTTAAATCAATAATACTCGCTTCATTATTTCGCGTCAGATTGCAACGAACCTTTTCATGATTCAAACTTCTGGAGGCTACAGGAGTAGTAACAAGCCAACCGAGTTTAGAACTCCGCAGAACTGGACAATTATCGCCCAGTGAACGCTGCTCCGTTCCTAGCAGATCCCAGAATAATTCTGCACCAAGAAGCAGATCGACGTCCAATGATCTATTAAATTGAGGATCCGCTAACTGGATACCTGCCAAATTCAAATGGTCGCCGCTGAATGAGCGCGTCGGCAATTTATCCGAAATAATCGGCAACACGATACAGGAGAGCAAAGTGCTAAAAGAACTACACCTAGATTGAACGCGCACTGAGCAGCGTTCTAATTTATTCGCCACTGGAATGGCGGCTATGCCTACTAAATCCTTGTCCGAAACCTGAGAAGTCAGCTGCAAGGCATCCTTCAGACGAGATGTTATTATACAAGATTGGCTACCGCTATCCAGCACAGCTCGCGCTGTTACAGTGGCATTGGTAACAGGGTTAACCAAATCCACTTCAGCCGTACAAAGAAGCGCTTCGCAAGACGAGAGTGCACACATAGTGACGACAGGTTGAGACGAAAACAGACTATCCTCCTTAAACAAACGGTCGTGAAGTAATGTGTTATGGCGTTGCTTGCATATTTTACATCCACCCGATAACTTGCACCGCTGTGGTTTGTGACCTTGCCGTAAACAAACGTTGCACAATTTTAAGGACTGGACAGCAGATATTTTGTCGTCAATGGACTTAGCCTTGAAAACAGGGCATTCAAAAACGCGATGCGAACTCTGACACACATAACAAGATCTCGACGGCGTTGAAGACGGCTGCACGGACTGAGAAAGGCCCTCGGTAGAAGTACCCAACATGACCCTAGTCTGTGGCCCTTGCCGACCAGAGTTATTAGACGAGGATGCCCTTTTAACCGACTGAGAATTATTCACTGTTTCCAGAACGTCCGCACGAGTTCTCAAAAAATTAAAGAAATCGTCAAGACTCGGTATCTCACTTAATGAATTACGATGTTCTTCCCATTTAAAACAGGTTTTTGAGTCTAATTTTTGCGCGACAATATAAATAATTAACACGTCCCACTTATCAGTAGGCAGGCCTAAAGTATGAAGAGCACGCAAATTCTTAGTTACGTGATCGATGATAAATCTTAATGATTTTTCCGTTTCACGCACGGACTCGAGACTAAATAACGACTTCAAATGATTATTAATCAGCTGGCGTTTATTGTTGTACCGATTGCATAAAAGCTTCCAGGCCTCTGCATAGTTATTATCGGTCACCTCTAAATTACTAACGACTCGCGCCGCTTCCCCTTCGAGATAAGAGTTTAAATAATAAAACTTATGAACTTCCCTAATATTTCGTTCATGAACAAGCGAAACAAACGTATCCCGAAATTCAAGCCATTTAAAATAAGTCCCATCAAACGTCGGTATCTTAATAACGGGCAACTTAAATCCCAGAACTTCAGTGTCATCATTATTAGGGCAATGAACGCTAGACCGTCGTGACGAGGTGGACTTATAATCATCACTATTCGCTTCAACTATTTGCTGCGCTTGAGCTAAATAATTATGAAAATCCTGCTCGATTAAGTCTCTTGCGCCTAATTCGACATCCTGAGTGGCAACATTAATCACTTCTATCTGTTCCTGCACTACATCGAACTCTGTAAATAATGCTTCGAACTTGGCCAATTTACTCTTAAGCTTAAATAAGTCTAACGGCTGAAGGCTTTCACATTCTCTCAAAGAATCTATATAATTTTTAAACCTTGTTACGCGCCCCTTGATTGAGCTGCGCTTAGCAAACAAATCTTTAAGGCACACTTCAGACCTCGAAGCATCAGTTTCAGGCATTGTTCTCAAAGAAAATAAGACTAAATCGAAAAATAGTAAAAGAAACTAAAATTGCATACGATACGCTCCTCGTTCGTTCCGGTGCGAAGTGCAGGTGCAGTCACAAGGAAGCGCTTGCAGCGATGTAGCCGCCGGCAGCAGTGCGAGCGGGGTGACAGGTAGGCAGCGCTGATTAGCTGGAATGCACGGGGCAGGGAGATAAGAAATAATGAATGCACCAAATGATACCTATTGATTAATAAAAGGGATTGGAATGCACTTCGCAATGAATAGCTACCAGTCGTAATGAGAATAGCTATATGAAAGCACGTAAAAGTTAATGCAACTGTTGGAAGTTATTGAGTGCGTGCAAAATGGCCAATATAGTGAAATATTTAGTGATGAATAACGGTGAAATGTGAACGAAATGGATTGATAAATATAAAATGTAAGTATTAAAGGCTATTAGACTCTTAAATCAGGGAATTTTAAGCATATATACGTCTTCTTGTTGTGAAATAAGCTTTTACAAAGCACTGAGCTGATTTAGCTTAAGGCGTTGGAAAACGAAACATGAAGTGACAAAAACGCACGGATCAATTGTGTATATCGTAAAATATTTCTAATTATTTAGGGAAATTAGGCCAATTGTGAATAGGCGTGCTTAAGTTAGGCTTGTGGGCAAAGAAAACACCTAGTTCATACAGCCTAAGGCGATAGAAAGCCACACAAGAAGTAGAAAGCACAAGTAGATATTGCGATATGTAGGTACTACCTTTTTAGCACTAAATATCAGCAAATTCAAAAGCTAGTTCCTGAATACACAAATTTTGGCAGAAATAGGAAGGATAGTAAAGGAACGGGCTCACTTGACAATCAGACAGGAGAAGTGGCAGCGCGCAGTCAGATGATCGGCGCCCAGGTAGTCTCTTGCCGCGTCGATGAGACCTTGATTCGACTTCCCTTATAACGACTTCACGGCCTTTTTGGAGAATTTCACGGTGAACACGTAGGTCGCAGAGCGTGCACTCCCAAGCGTCAGCACACAGAGCACAGGATAAGGCCGGATTCTGTCCGAAAACCTCGGTGGAACTCAATGAGGCAGGTGACGTGGTGGTGACCTCTACTCGTCCTGTCACGGTCGCCAATTTTGTTCGCTATTCGAACAAAGGGAGGAAATAAAAGCTAAATTAACTTTAAATATTCCTCATTTAATGAGTTAAATCTTATATTTAGGTTACAAGGGACAGTGCTAAGGCGACAGCGACCAAATGTGAAGTGAAACATAGAGAATACAATTTTTGACTACTGTACTAATGGAAGCAAACAATTTAGACCTTATGTGAAGTCCCACTACTGGACTTCAAGGTAAACCGGGTGGAAAGAGAGCTGTGATTGGCTGAATATGATCGTATGATGTATGAGGTGATTTAACAACATAAGTAAACCTACAAAACTATACAACAACTAGACAAATGCGTCTACTAACGCTAGCTAGCTAAATAATAAATTAAGGTGGTTCTACGTCGCATCTTGTGCGCGTAGACAATAATATTTGTAGTTTTGTAGGAAAAAATATTTTACCATCGGAATCGGGAGTAAAACTGCTGTTCTTCGCGCGTCACACCGAGTTGCCGCTCAGTTTAAACACTTATGTCTTGCTTAGCTTTTACATTATACTAACATAATATATGTCAAAAATTAGGACATATAGTCAGGATTAGGTATGTTGAGATGGAAAAAATCCGTCTTTTGATTTAAATTTAATATAATTAATTTTGTGTCGGTCACACGATTTTAGCATTTTCGAAAAAGTGACACATAAATGCTCATAACTTCAAAAAGGTTCAACCTATCGACACAAACCATAGGTTTGCAGAAACTTCAGACGGGTTAAAACACCAATAGAAGACAAATAAACATCTCACAGCAATGATATAGCTAATTACAGCTCCTTGCTTTTTATTTATTTTCTTCAGACCCTAGTTCATGTGACCCTTCATGGGTGATGTTTTAAGATTATAAGTCAGCGTTACGAATAAATGTCTACTATTGAATCATAAAACTCATAGTCAAGATTCATTTGAGCTGATTAGATTACATAAGCGTTAGTTACTTAATTTAATATTTCTGAAAATGTAAAATTTTCGTCACTTGCGTGGCACAACTTTCGTGGTCAATTGCCCACGAAAGTTACAAATCATACCACGAAAGGTTATCAAAGTGTACTTATATCACTAGAAATTATATTTTATGGTTTTTAAATGCAGTAAAAATAACCCCCATAACGTTTTATACTTGAATTTTTCTACTAAGACAGTTTCCAGAGGCACAGATATGATTTATAGAAATAATGTAGCTTACTAGATAAATATGTAGAACATGACGTCTTAAATCTTGATTTTCATTCGGCTTTCAATCGCCTGACCAATCTATTTACTAATTATATAACAGCCTAAAATAATCACAATAAGTTACTCTAAACAAAGCATACTCATTAATTAATTAATTTTCGTGCATTATTCGTAATTACCCCAATTTGTGTAGTTTATATGAAAAAATAATGAATATCACAACTTTGAAAATAATTCTTCGCCACTAATAAGAGTGATGGCAGTTTATGCCAGTCATGTTAATTTAATTAACCAAGCAGCATGGCTAAAATTTGAGCCTGGTCTAAAGCTGAAAATTGACCACTAGACCGATAAAAGAGTCTTCTTTGAGGCTACTAGATAAAGAATTGAAATCATAAGTTTGCTTCACGGGAAAAAAATACAATAAAAACTGATACTATAACATGCAAGGTTAAACAATAATAATAATAATAATAAATAAATATCCTTTGGACATTCCTACACATCGCCATCTAGTCCCAAAGTAAGCTCATCAAAGCTTGTGTTATGGGTGCCAGACAACGGATCGAACTCTACGAATTCGATTCCTACGAATCGAATTCGTAGGAATCTATTTTTAGACTATAATTACGAAACCATAAATAAAATGTAAAGTTTAAAGATATGATTGATAGTTTAATTGTATTGTATAATGAATTAGTAGCTAAACGAAAGGTAAAAGCAGATATACATGTAATACGACTAAAAATAAGTAAGATGAAGCTAATTTGATTGTTTTATTAGCCACTAATTATTTTGAGCGAATAAGAAAGTTAAGTGAGGAAATAAATATTTTATGTATTTTTCCTGAAACAACGAGTGACAAAATGGAGTTTAGTCTAAAAGAGGCGTGTAGTTTGATTCCAGTAATGGACGGGTCGGAAGCGACGACAAAACGGTTAATCGATGCTGCCGTGATGTATGCAGATATGCTGGATGAGAAAGGTAAATTATTGCTTATTACTTTTGTCCTAAAGAGCAGACTTTCTGAAAATGCCAAATTACGTATGTCAAACACGTATACATCTGTAGGTACCAAATTTAATTTCAGATTTGAAAAAACATTGTCTTACCAAACAATCGTTTATGGCCTTACAGATGCAATTAACTAATATAAAGCAGGACTCAAAATCCATCGACGAGTATGGAACTGCCATAGAAAAATTATTTACACAGTTAACTATTTCACAGGCAAGTGGAAATAACGAGACATTTACTGTGTTAAAGCCAATCAATGAAAAATTTGCCATTAAACGGTTTTCAGACGGGCTGCGCAACTCGAGGCTGGCTACAATCATCGCCGCGCGTGACTACAGCAGATTGAAGGACGCTATCCAAGCAGCAAAGGACGAAGAGATTACGTCCCAACCACAGGCAGGTAACATCATGCATGCATCTAAGCAAGGACGAGGTAATTTTAATAATGCAAGATATGCCCGTAGTAATCGTTACCAACGTGGTAACTTTAATAACTATTATGGTCAATATCGTAACAGTTATTCTAATGGCCAGACAGGACAAGGTTTCGCGTCTATACGTGGAAATTTCGCTGATTTTAGTGGCAATCATAGACAGCCCGCGACTTCCTCAAATAGAGGTCAGCGTGGTAGATTTTCAAGAGGCCCGAATTTAAATCGTGGAGGCACTCGAAACGTTTATACTGTGGAACAAAGCAGTGTTAACGAACAAGATAAAATTGATAATACGAGTTGTGGTTCTACAAATAATAATCAGTTTTACGATCTTAGCCATTTTGTGTTTTCAACAAATGGTAATGCTAAATATGTAACTTTTTTCATAAATTACATTAAATATTACTGGCTTATTGATACAGGCGCTACACTATCAATTGTGAAAAGTGCAGTGCTACCAAACAATGTTTTAGTTAATAAAGATAATACTTTAATAAATGGCATTGGAGGACAAACGCGTTCTCAAGGTTTAGTGAATATACCACTTAAAAATAATGATCATATAACATTTCAACATAATTTCTTAATTTTTGATACATTGCCTTTGAAAGCAGACGGAATCCTAGGTTTGGATTTTTTAGCTAAATATGACGCTAATATTGATCTGAATTCTCATATTTTAACGCTAATAAGCAATGGATATAATTATTTTTTCGGTTTATTCAGTGAAAGTGATAGGATTAATGGAGTTTTAAGAATTCCGGCGCGATCAGAATCAATACATCATATTTTCTTGGATAATTGTATAAATGAAGATGTTGTGGTATGTGGAAGAGAGTTGGCGAAGGATGTGTTTCTAGCAAATGCGATAGTTAGCGTTCATAATAATAGGGTTCCAGTTAAAATATTAAATGTTAGTGAAGAAGACATATTTTTAACAGTTTTCACGCCAGAATTAAAGTCATTAACAGAATACGACATTTGTGGGTTCAACGATTGCAATATCAATGCTCAACGAGTAAATCAAATTTTATCACAGTTAAATTAAAAGCATCTAAGTAAAGACGAACAACAGTCAATTGAAGCTATTTGCGCTAAATATGCGGATGTTTTTTATACGGCTGTTGACAAGCTGACAACAACTAATATTTACAATCAATCTATTACAGTTAAACTTAATTCTACTCCCATCTATGTTAAACCATACAGACTGCCACAAGCTTTAAAACCGGAAATAACTAAGCAGATTAATAACATGTTGAAAAATGACATCATAGAAGAATGCAATAGCGAATTGTCAAGTCCAATACTATTGGTGCCTAAGAAAAGTACAGATGGACAAGAAAAGAAATGGCGTTTAGTCATAGACTATAGAAAACTGAACGAAGTAATTTGCGATTATAAATTCCCATTACCAAACATTAATGAAATTTTAGACTCACTATCTGGCGCCGTATATTTCAGTCACCTTGACCTCCATCAAGGGTATTACCAAGTGGCCCTAGATCCAGACAGTCGTAAATTAACAGCTTTTACTACTAACACAGGACAGTCAAATGAAGCGTCTTCTGCTGCTGAAGACAAGTCCTAGTGCATTTAGCCGCATGATGTCAGTAGCAATGTCAGGCTTATCTTTTGAATAGTGTTTCGTTTATTTGGATGATTTAATCGTTTTTGGACGTAATTTGAGTAGTCATAACAAAAATCTGATTAGCGTAATGGAAAGACTCAGAAAAGTTAATTTGAAGTTGAACCCACAAAAGTGTGATTTCTTAAAAAGGGAAATACTTTATCTAGGTCACGTAGTTTCAGAAGTAGGAGTTTCACCTAATCCTGATAAAACTAAGGTATTAAAAGAATATCCTATTCCGAAAAATGCAATAGAAGTAAAGCGTTTCGTAGCGTTTTGCAACTATTACCGTAAATTTATGAAATCATTAAATAAATTGAGTAGGAAAAATGAGCCATTCATTTGGTCTGATGAATGTCAAAATAGTTTCACATATTTGAAAAATGCATTAATGTCATCACCCATTTTGCAGTATCCAGATTTTTCAGAAGATAACGAATTTATAATTCAAACAAATGCTTCCGGAACTGCAATAGGCGCCGTGCTATGCAATAAAGATCTAAGACCAGTAGCATATGCCAGTAGGCCATTAAATAAAGCTGAGAAAAATTACCCAACAATACAAAAAGAATTACTAGCAATAGTTTGGTCAGTCAAATATTTTAGACCTTATGTTTTTGGTAGAAATTTTACAATTATGACAGACCATAAACCATTATTATATCTTTTTGGCATTAAAGATCCATCGAGTAGACTGCTTAAATTTAGATTGACATTAGAAGAATATAATTTTAAAATCGTTTATGTAAGAGGAAAAAATAATTCAGTTGCAGATGCTTCATCTAGGATAATCATAACATCAGATGACTTAAAAAATATACATGAAAATTTTGTATGTGTGTTTCAAGAGCACAGAGAAGGAAAATTGACGAGAATGATAGAGTGAATAAATGTGATGTTACGGAACTTAGTACGTCTACCGAGGACTGGCCTGATCAACCAAGAATTGTAGACATATTAAGAAAGCCGTATGATTAATATGAATTAGTTTTCATGGAAGAAGAGAAAATAAATGACATGAGAAAGAAGAAACTAGTTACGGAAGAATTGGAATGTTTTGCGTTATTGTCTAGTAAAAAGTTGTTATGCATTAATCTTAATTTTAAGGCGCATTTCTCGCGAGCCGAATTTGTGCAAAAATTAAGATCGTTTTGTAATGATAACAGTATAAGTGAAGTTTGCATAATAAAAGATAAAGATAATACAGATTTTATTAAAAATGTTTGTGAAGAAATACAGTCGTTAGAAAAATGGTCCGGACCACGAATTAATATTTTACGAGGAGTAAAGAGAATTGTAGACGATAACGAAAAAACTATAATTATGAATGATTTCCATCTATTGCCCTTCAGTGGTCATGTTGGAGTAAGAAGAATGATAAATACTATTAAAAGACGATACTATCGGCCAAATATGGAAAAAGACGTTCGCGAATTTGTAAAGAAATGTTCTTAATGTCGGAAGACAAAATATTTTAGATACATTAAAGAACCGATGGAGATAACTTCAACACCTTCTTCGACATTTGAAAAAGTTTTCTTAGATATAGTAGGACCATTAGATAGAGATGTAGATGATAATGTTTACATATTGACCATACAGTGTGAATCAACTAAATTTATTCAAGCCATTCCTTTTAAAAATAAAGAAACTGTGTCCGTTGCTGATGCATTTGTTCGACATTTTATTTTAAGATTTGGGGTTCCTGAGAGAATAGCCACTGATAGAGGGACGGAGTTCATTTCAACAGTCATGAGCCAGGTATGTAAAATTTTAAATATTGAAAAGTTGTCGTCCACGGCGTATCATCACCAATCAATAGGTGCTCTGGAAAACGCACAAAAGTCGTTGGGAATATTTTTGCGAATTCAATGTGAAAATTACCCTGATACTTGGAGCTATTGGTTACCGTTTTGGTGCTTTAGTTATAATAACACAGTCCTTGAATGAGTCCCTCCAAGGGGGGTCTAGAGTGCGTGAGTTAGTAACGTAAGATGTTTCTTCGGAAACATGTTAAGAGTCCCTAGGTTATAAACATACTAAAACCCCGGGACACTAGGAGGAGCCCCGGAGTGGGGGGAGGGGGGAAAAGGGTCCATTTTTTCAGTTTTCGCTTAAATCTCCAAAACGGTACATGTTAGAGAAAAACTTTCAAGGAAAAGTTGAAAGACCATAAAATTATCTACAAGTTGTACCTAAATCATTTTTTTCTATTAGCAGCCGTTTTCGAGTAACATCCCATGAAAGGTGAAAAATTCGAAAACATAAGCAAACTTTAGCATAAGCTTAACGAGGGCGGAACCCTTCCCATGCTTTGTGTGAAACTTCATCGAAAAAATCCGAACAACGGATAATGTTGGGACACTGATGTCATATGAGAGGCACTAGAAGAAAAAAAATAAAAAGTTCAAGTATCGTAACTACCCTAATAAAATTCAATTCCTCCTAAACGCCTCCATGGTGGAATCTTTTTTTTTAATCAATGATAGACCTAATTATGAGCAATCTATCTGTACCGGTCACAAGTTGCACTTTTGAGTTTTTTGGAAGAAAAAAATAAAAAGATCAAGTTCAGTAACTCAAACTACCCTAATATAATATTTTGACAATCGATTCCTCCTAAAGGCTTCCATGGAGGAATGTGTTTATTTTACCAATTATAGACCTATTTAAGAGCAATCTATCAGTACCGGTCACAAGTTGCACATTTGAGTTTTTTGGAAGAAAGAAATATTTTTTGATCGATTGATGTGATAAACATGGGTATGTAGTATGGGGAAATTGTTTGAGCCAAAATCATTTTTTACTGCGTGTAACTCAGAAATGGTACGATATAGGAAAAAATGACTAAGGTACAACTTGTAGATAATTTTATGACCTTTCAACTTTTCCTTGAAAGTTTTTCTCTAGCATGTGCCGTTTTTGAGATTTAAGCGAAAAATGAAAAAATGGACCCTTTCCCCCCCTCCCCCCATTCCGGGGCTCCACCTAGTGTCCCGGGGTTTTAGTATGTTTATTACCTAGGGACTCTTGAGCTGTTTCCGAAGAAACATCTTACGTTACTAACTCACGCACTCTAGAACTTTTTATTCAATGGACTAGAAACAAATTACACGCCATATAAACTCGTTTTCGGTAAACTATGTCACTTACCTTCAAAAATTTATGACAAAGTAGAATCATTGTACAATATTGACGATTATCCTTTACAACTTAAATATAGATAACAATTAGCTCACGCTGATGCAAAGAAAAATTTTCTATGTAATAAGCATAAAAGAAAAGAATGTTATGACTTCGCCTGGATATCGAATATTATACCTAGTCCTACCATAAATATTGTCACAAAGAAAAATATATTTTTTTATTGCAAATAATATTTATTACTTTTACAGTGTGTTAGTTTTATACATAAATATGAAACAATTTAAAATATAAAAAGCTTATTCGAAGTGGTCTCCATTGGCTGCAATACAGTCCTTTAAACGTTGAAGCCAGTTTTTAATATAAGCACGCATTCTTTCCACTGGAAAATTCCTCACTTCGCCAAAAGTATTGATTGTTTTAGGGACTCGAAATTATCATAACTTAGAGCAAGCTGTACTCTCTAAAACTGACCACAAATCATAATCCAGCGGATTAAGATCGGGACTAGACGACGGCCAGTCTTCAGCTCTGATGAAGTCCGAAACGTTCTTTTCTAACCAAGACTGCGTGGACCGAGCTTTACAAAAATATGGCTCAGTCACTCCTTCATAGCTAACAACCCGCCAAACCATCACTGAAGTTGGGTAATGCCCACGTTGCACTCTGCAGACTAATTGGGAAGCTTCCTTAGAGGTTTGAGCATTAGTTAGTTTTTTCGATTTTACCACCCTATTCTTTTTAAAATTATCAGTTAAAAAATGACCAGTGCGTCTCTTATAGGCTGCAAGTCCTTAGTCATCTTTTAAAATACTCGACGTGGTTCTGGGTGCCATCTTCATCTCCCGAGATAAAATCTTTTGCTTTCGCACAGGATTTCTGCGAATTCTTACTGCTTTGACCACCTTTTTCGTACGAACACTACGTGAACGGCCAGATCTTTTTCTGTCACAAACAGAGGAGGTCTCATTGCACCTATTGATAGCCCAGTACACAAACATTAGAATAATACCAAGCGTATGGAGAGTTATAAAAATTGCATTTGGCTCCATCCCACCTTTGTGTAATGCAATCACAGCAATTCGGTGGGGTGATAAAGAGAATATCTTTATCACCCCACTCCATTTTAATATCGCAAAATATTAAAAAATGTATTGGTGCCAAAATTAAAAAACACAATGACCAACCTTATAAAAATGACAGATTCCAAATTCAAATGTAATATCTTTCTTATTTTTTATTGTAACAGTATTTATGGCCAGACTGTGTATAGCAGCACACATTATCTACAATTTGAATCGTGAGTCCTTTTCTTTCTTGTTTTCCTACATAGCAACTACGAGTACTACAGTCCCCACGTAGATTATTCTTGGTTCTTTTTGTCCACTCATAAAACTGTAGGGCAAATGTAAATTAAAACCATATTGGGTCCAATTTTTCTACGGACCTTAATTTTCCTGCAAACAACAATAATGAATAACCATAATTTATTTGATGATATTGAGGAATGTTGCACCGCTTCGTGCAAACTTATCGAAGATCCTAATAGTCTTAAGCTTAAAATGGACAAAGCTGATATTGGCGGTAATAACACGCTCAACATAATTTCACTTGATATAAGAAACGTAAATAAAAATCTTGATCCCTTTCTTATATACGTAACTCGGCTAAATATTAATTTTCATATTACTATTCTCTCTGTTTGCTGGTGCGATGAATATTCGGTTCCCCCCACAATAATATATTTTATACTAAAAGGTCCTATGATAAAAATGATGGTGTTATCATGTACATAACAAACGATATCAAGTCCTCTGTTCAAGAAATCGAGTTGTGTGAAACCAAAAATATCTCGTTGCAAAAATCAGTAAAAAGACCATCTTTCGTATATATCGTCTATTTTGCTTTACTAATCCTGCCCCTTTTCTAGATTCCCTCGACAGTTAACTAGCAACGATAAATTATTGAAACATTGTAGTAACAGGCGGTATAAACATAGATACCCTTGACAATAAAGAATCGTTTGTTAGAGATTATCTGGAAATTTTAGGTTCGCATGGCCTTCAAATTACTATACATGTCCCAACTCACGGACTCACTTGTTTGAACACATTACTCGTATATGTATAATATCAAGCCACTTTCAAAGCTACGTGCTTGTTATTGACATAACAGACCACTATCCTCCACTACAACTGCAGCATCTCAAAACACGAATTCTATCCCAAAGACCAAAACGAGGATTAATTATGAATCTTTAGCCCAGTAAATAAAAAATATCGACTGGTAACCCTTTTTAACAATTAACGATGCAGACTAAGCTGATAGCTGACCTTGATTGACTCACTTTGCTAGAGCTTATAGTTCTTCATTCTAGTTCCATCACGTTCACCAAAAGGAAGCGTCAACTTAAGCCCTGGATAACACCTATTATCATAAAATGCTTGCAGTAGAGAGACCGTATAAATTTACTTGTTAGGAAGAATCCAAATGACAAGGAGCTAACAAAACACATTCTTAAAATACCGCAATGTATGCAATCAACTAGTGTAAAACCTGAAATCTAATTATTATAAGCTGAAACTTGCACAAAACTACAAAAACAATAAATAAAAACTTGGGAAATCGTAAAATACCTCTGCAATATAAAGAAAGTTGATCGCACGCTACTGAATTGTTGAACCTACTGCCATCCCCGGTATAATCTCTTGATCGTGTTAACTTTTACTTATTTATTTTAAATTATTTTACTTCTATCGGCAAGGAATAATGATACAGACAATGTCGATGAGTTTCACCTGTTAAAAAGGCTGGAACTACCAGGAACGTTGATTCAATCTGTATGTACCAAATAGATTTTATTAAAATAGATAAAATAATACTAAATCTCAAGTCTAATTGTACACCTGTCATAGATCCAATTCGTACGGTGACATTTAAGAACTCACAATCTATTATACGTCCATGATAGCTCACCTTTGTTACCTCAGCATGTCTTTAGGAATCTTTCCAGAAAATTTTAAAAAAGCAGTTGTCGTTCCTATCTACAAAGGTGGTGGTGAGGTACACTGCTCAGTACATTAAGTAAAAATATTGAAAAAGTTGTCAACAAGAAAATCCCCGGAGGCGGTCGCGCTGCCACCCCCGACGACAACTGACCCTGGTAACTTATAACGCGTGCACACTGAGGACAGACGAGAAGTTGCTCGAGCTGGAGGAAGAAATGAGCAGGTTAAACTGGGACATAATGGGTTTATCAGAAGTCCATAGAGAGGGGGAGGACACGATAACTCTTCAGTCCGGCAACCTGCTCTTCTACCGGGAGGGTGACCAAAAGTCCCAAGGCGGTGTCGGGTTTCTCGTTCACAAGTCCCTCGTCAACAATATCGTGACCATCGAGAGTGTGTCGAGCAGGGTGATATACCTTATACTCAGAATATCTAAGAGGTATTCGCTGAAGGTCATACAGGTATATGCACCGACCTCGAAACACCCGGATGAAGAGGTGGAGGAAATGTATGAGGACGTAAGTAGAGCCATACATACTTCCAAAACCTATTTTACTGTTGTAATGGGGGACTTCAACGCAAAACTGGGCAAGCGAGGCGAGAATGAGTTGAAGGTGGGACCCTTTGGATACGGGCAAAGGAACGCCAGGGGACAGAGGCTGGCCGACTTTCTGGAGAAGGAGGGACTCTTTGCGATGAACTCTTTCTTCCAGAAGCCGCCTCAAAGGAAGTGGACCTGGTTGAGTCCCAATGGCTTCACGAGAAATGAGATTGACTTCATCATGACTTCCAAGAGACGGTTATTCAATGATGTATCCGTGATCAACAGGGTGAAAACCGGTAGCGATCACCGAATGGTTCGAGGCATATTGAATATAAATGTCAAATTCGAAAGATCCCGCCTGATGAAGTCCACGCTCCGACCTACTCGTGCCCATATCCAAAATCCCGAGAGCTTTCAACTCGAGTTGTCAAACCGCTTTGATTGCCTAGAAAATTGCGTTACAGTGGACGAAATTAACAACGGGTTTGTGGAAACTGTTCAAACGGTGGGGTCTAAGTATTTTAGGCCTGGCCGTAAAAATAGACCTCAAAAACTGTCGGTCCACACTCTCGACCTTATGGCAGAACGTCGATCTATGGCACTGCAGACCTCCGTTAATGCTCAAACCTACAGGCAGCTTAATAGACGAATATTGAAGTCTCTGCGACATGACATTCGTTCCTTGAACACGAACAGTGTTAAAGAAACGATAGAGCGGAACCAAGGCTCCAAAGTGTTTGCAAGGAACATGTCTATTGGGCAAAGCCTGTTGACGAAGCTTAAGACGGAGGACGGCAGTGTAGCGTCGACGAAAGCAGAGGTTTTGAGGGAGATCGAAAGGTTCTATGGGCAGTTATACACCTCAGTTGCCAAACCCGTTGATAGCTCGGTCAGAGACCCACGAGCTATCCTGACCCGACACTACACCGAAGACATCCCGGACATCAGCCTTTACGAGATTAGGATGGCCCTTAAACAGCTCAAAAACAACAAGGCACCTGGCGAGGACGGAATCACAGCAGAGCTCCTGAAGGCGGGTGGAATACCGGTACTTAAAGTCCTTCAGAGACTTTTTAATTCCGTGCTGCTAGAGGGCATCACGCCCGAGGCGTGGAACAGGAGTGCGGTGGTGTTGTTCTACAAAAAAGGAGACAAAACCTTATTGAAGAACTACAGACCCATCTCACTCCTGAGCCATGTCTACAAGCTGTTTTCAATGGTCATCACGAATCGTCTCGCACGTAGGTTTGATGACTTCCAGCCTCCCGAACAAGCCGGTTTCCGAAAAGGCTATAGTACCATAGACCACATCCATACGCTTAGGCAAATTATACAGAAGTCCGAGGAGTATAATATGCCTCTATGCTTAGCGTTTGTGGACTATGAAAAGGCCTTTGATTCGATCGAAACTTGGGCGGTGCTTCAGTCTCTGCAGCGGTGCCACATAGACTATAGGTATATAGAGGTGTTAGAGTGCCTTTTCAGTAACGCCACCATGTCGGTACGAGTACAGGAGCAGAATACGAGGGCGATTCCACTGCGGAGAGGTGTGAGACAGGGACATGTTATATCTCCGAAACTGTTCACAGCGGCATTGGAAGACGCCTTCAAACTTCTGGAATGGGAAGGAATCGGCATCAATGTCAATGGCGAATACATCACACACCTCCGATTTGCCGATGATACGAGGGTCAAACTGAAAGTTCTTAGAAAATCAAAAACTGATTACATTAGCCAGTTATTAGTTTTATTATATCTTTTCAAAATATTGTCCATTGACGTCAATACACCGCTGCATGCGATGGAACCACTGGGAAAAGCACTTTGCCCACTCGTCCTTAGGGGTCTCTTCAATGGCATCGCGATACACAGCCACCGCTTCTTCAGCATTCATAAACCGCTTTCCTTTAAGTTTTTCTTTAATTTTTGGAAATAAATAAAAATCACAAGGCGCGAGGTCGGGGCTATACGGCGGGTGACCCAGTAATTCAACGTTTGATGTCGCCAAATAGTCGATCGTTCGCTTGGCGGTGTGCGACGAGGCGTTGTCGTGGTGAAGGAGGATCCTACTGCGAGGTCGTTTCTCTCGAACTTTTTCCAAGACAAGTGGCAAACAATTGGTAGTGTACCATTCTGCAGAAACTGTTTTTTGATCCTCTAACACAATTGTTGCGAAATGACCTATCCTTCCAAAGAACGAGGCCACCATTTTTTTTCCCGCACTTCGATCTCTCTTCACTTTAGTTGGCAACTCCTCTAAAGGAAACACCCACTGAGCAGATTGTCTTTTGGTTTCAGGATCATAACAGTAAATCCAGCTTTCGTCACCTGTTAGTATGTCGAACACAGCATTTGAGTCACCTCCGTTAAATCTTTCAATAATTTTACGGCACCAATCCACACGATGGAGTTTTTGAGCCTTAGTCAAATTATGAGGTATCCACCGGGCGCAAAGCTTCCTGACCGCTAAATGTTCGTGGAGGATTTTGTGCACTTGACTCATACCGATGCCTAAGCTTGTCCGAATCTGCTGATAGGTCACTCTTTTGTCAGTCTCTATCATACGCCGCACAACACAGATGTTATTTTCAGTCGTCGCCGTAGAAGGCCGTCCCTCACGTACATCATCAGTGAGATTAGTGCGACCACGTTTAAACACATTAAACCAGTTGTAAACAGTCGCACGAGATGGGGCTTCATCGTGAAAGGCCAATCGTAGTCTATAATAACTTTCTTGTTGACTTAAATGACATCGAAAGTCATAAAAAATCATTGCACGAAAATTTTCTCGTGTTAAATTCATGTTGACGTGACACAGACAATTTTCAATTTGCCGCCAAATCGTAAAACAAATGACGAATGAATGAAACATATACTCAGTAATATTGGCAAAGAGTTCTATTTTCAAATTTTAGAATATTTTTTTTATTATATTGTTTATAAGTGGCCAGTTCTAAGAACTTTCAGTTTGACCCTCGTATAGTCGTTGTGGCAAAAACGCTGGACGATCTTGGCACTATGCTCGAAGACCTTGACCGAGTCTCCCAACAAGTGGGTCTTAAAATGAACATGGAGAAGACGAAAATTATGTCAAGTTCCCTTGTTGTACCCACTCCAGTATCTATTGGGAACTCAACTCTCGAAGTTGTCGACGAGTACGTCTACCTGGGACAAGTGATCCAATTGGGTAGGTCCAACTTCGAGAAAGAGGTCAATCGACGAATCCAACTCGGCTTGGCAGCGTTCGGGAAATTACGCAAGAGTGTTTTCTCGTCTCATTTACCTCAGTGTCTAAAGACGAAAGTCTTCAACCAGTGTGTGTTACCAGTGATGACATACGGATCCGAAACATGGTCTCTACTATGGGCCTTATAAGGAAGCTCAAAGTCACACAACGAGCGATGGAGAGGGCTATGCTGGGTGTTACTCTACGTGTTCGAATCAGAAATGAGGAGATACGTAGAAGAACTAAGGTAACGGACATAGCCTTGAGAATCAGTAAGCTCAAGTGGCAATGGGCAGGGCACATAGCGCGAAGAACTGATGGCCGTTGGGGCAGGAAAGTTCTAGATTGGAGACCCTTTGACCAAAGACGCAGCGTAGGACGTCCACCAACAAGATAGACAGACGACCTTATAAAGATTGCAGGATCAAACTGGATGCAGACCGCTAGTAATTGGTCGCTGTGGAAAGCCGTGGGGGAGGCCTATGTTCAGCAGTGGACGTCCTTTGGCTGATAATGATGATGATGATGATGATGTCAACACACGTTTGATAAGGTATCTTGAGAGTAGAAGACTGGGTTTCGCTCTGGCCAAATACTAAAGATGCTTTTGCAACTCTTACCGAGGTAGCTACTTATCTTCTGCAAAAGCGGTAATTTATGTTTGGCAACTTTCCCAGACCTAAAATAGGCATAAGACACTGTCTATTCCTTTACTCTTGCATAACTACAGAACCTTGGAATTCGTGGAACTTCACTGGTCTGGTTCACTGGATGCCACTCAAATAGAACGCACGATTTGACACTCTTACAACATTGTAAGAGTGTCAAATCCCACCAGCTCTAGCGTACCCATCTCATAAGGTGTTCCGCAGGGTAGTACCACATACCCACCCTGTTTTTTGTGTATGTTAACAATCTGTGTAAACTCAGTCTTACCAACGGCAGCTCGCTGGCATTTGCTGACGTCACCGCCGTTTTATTTCGTGGTAAATCATGGCCTCTTGTTCAGTATTCGGCTAAAAAAATCTCATTTTTTTTAGGGTGGCTTGATAATAACCTTTTTACCATCAATGTCCCGAAAACTAAGTTCGTTTGTTTTAGAATTACCGATGCTAAAAAACCACCATCTTTCACCATTTAAGCTCACGCATGTAGGTACTTGTATCTCAGATATTCCAAATTCCTCATGTACTTACCCCTACCCCTGTCTAGTTCAAACTGATTCTCATAAATATCTAGGTGTTATTATTGACAAGAACCTTAACTAAACTTAACCTCATATAATTGCACTAAGTAACAGGGTTCGCAATCTTCTTCATATTTTCAAAAAACCTTCGAGAGTTGGCCGACCTAAAACTGATTACTTCAGTCTACTATGTCTTATGTCAATCTCTGTTCACATATTTCATACCAGTATGAGGTGGTGCAGATTCAACATATCTACTGGAACTCGAAAGGGTGCAGAGAGCAGTTATAAATGACATGTCACATAAACCCAAATGGTACCCTTCGGTAGTGTTGCCAACTATAATTTTACGAATCCACTAAATGTGGCCGCAAGTTCCACCAGAAAACCACTAAACCTAGCGGTCTCGCAAACCACCAGAAAACCACCAATGAGCCGTTTTCTATATCACTTTATAGCTGTCTATTTTAGATGGCGTTGGGATAGTTTAAGGATATTTTTTTCACGTTGGCGGAAAACCATGAACAAAGAAAACAAAATGTGCGTAAGTACATATTTAAAAATGCGTTATTGAACTTAACTATAAGGTTCTTTATTTACTTAAGGTACACATTATTTTTGTTTTACTGTTTATATTTAATTTGGTAAAATCCAATTACCCTCTGCTATGCCACTACTTGCAATGGGTAACCAGTCCTTTAATTCTGGGTCACGTAACTTTTGGGTATACTGTGGTTTAGGCATAAATAAATGAACATCATCATTGAACTATACTTAAAACCTCGCTGAATATAATGCTTTTACTCGAAATGTAGGTAACTATACGGACAACAGCACGTCATGGTAATAAAATCAAAGAAAACCAGAAAAATACAGTAACCCTATGAAGCAAATCAAACTTGACCCAGTACCCATATAAAAAAAGTCCATAATCATAATCGCTTAAGAAATTGGCCAACTAATCAAGGGAATTCCCTAAAACCACCACCTTAATTCTGTTATGTTGCTTTTACAACAAAAATAAGTACCTACCCTATTTTAATCATCTATTTATAACTGAGTATTTTTGTTAATTGTACCAGTGAGTGCTTAGTGGTTGTTGTGGTGCCTTACCACTAATTGAAGCAATCAAAGACTCTAGAAAAATCCACTAGCCACTAAATCCAATATTTATTCGCTAAAAGGATAGTCTAAACCACCAGAACTAGTGGAAAATCCACTGAGTTGGCAACACTGCCCTTCGGACCAACTTTACGAGGAAGCGAACCTACTGACCGTCAGGCAACTATTCATCTTCAACTCAATTCTTCGTCACCACAGAAAGATCGATCCCGTACAGCTCCTACGACACAAAAGATTAGTTCATTCTCATATACCCTCTTTAAGGACGATGTTTGCTCGGCGTCAAATAATCTTTACCGGACCCTTTCTTCACAGATATATTAATAACCACCGAATTTTTAATCTGAATAGATCCAGGCTCAAATCAGAACTCAAAAAAGAATTACATGCCCTTCCGTACTAGACAATGGAAAAAGTCCTCATTATGAATTCATAACTCTAGTAGTTAATGTTTTTTAATATTATGTTACTCTCTATTCAATTTGTGTTATTTTTGTAAAAACGGCTCGGCTTACAACATGTCTGTGTCCTTTGTATTATTAATTATAATTGGATTCCATGTGCTGTTCTTTGTAGGTATTTAGTATCTACACTACTTATTTTCTACTACTATGTATTTACTTGTAATTTATTGTTTTATTAAGATATTTTTGTGATTTTATTCGGGGTGGAGGGCTAGCAACTTGAGCGACCGGAGCTTTCCTAATTTAGGTGTTAGCTCGCCATAATGTCTGCGCCATATTTTACTTGTTCAACTATAATGTTTTTATTTACCACTCTGATGTGCAACTATCTTGATCTAACAAAGTTAAGCTATAGTATACTACACTAGCTATAGTTCACAACTTTATTACTATTTTGTAACATCTGTGGCAAGAAAAAAATCTTATCTTATCTTATGTAATCTATACAAGTTTTACTGGTTTACATGGTTTTGCTGACAGGAAAAAATCAAACAAAACGTCTGCTAGGTTGTTTGGGTTGATGAAAATGCCACCCCCCCCCCCCCCCCCCTCAAATGTCACATTATTTTTATTTTTTGTTTAGAAATCGTAAAGCGGTTAACGGTATACGAGCCTACCGACCAAGTTCCATCTGTGTAATGCTAATCGTTTCAGAATAAAGTGGCTGTGATATACGCACGGACAGGCGGACTGACAGACTTGAAACTATAAGGGGTCCGTTTTTGCTATTCGGCTTCGGAACTCTAAAAACTAAGCGTAACGAGTATACATACTATTAACGATGACATTAATTTCATTTATCGACAAAATTGACGTTAAAATATGTATGTGAACAAATTCAAAAATTCAATAAGGACCATAATGTAATATATCCTTAGCAGTTTGGTTTTCAATCGGGTAACAGTACTACTAGTCTTTTATCTAGATTTACAGACGAAGTAAATAGTCACTTAGATGGCAGGTACTACCTCTTTTTATAGATTTTTCGCAAGCATTTGTCAATTTGCATGACCAGCTAGTACACAGCTTAGACAGGTGTGGACCACAGCTCAAATGGTGTTAGGAATACTTAATGAACAGAAAGTTTTCCGTTAAGGTTGATAACAAATTAAGTACGCCCATATCTGTAACGGAGGGCACAGCACAGGGTTCCGTACCCTAGGCCTCTGAACTTCTTGTCTTACGTCAATGACATCCGTGACTGCATTGTCATCGGTACGTGCTACCAATTTGCTGACGATAAGTGCCTGGTAAAAGGGCATAAAACCCACAGATTGCCGGTAGCCTCATGCAGAAGGCTCTGGATGCCTTAGCCAGATGGTGCCACGACGCTAAACTAGTCAAATTTCCGTACCTAAAAAACTAGACACCCATACAACTGGTGATATCTACTATAATACCAAATTAGTCACTTATAATGTATTGTCAATAATCCAAAACTTAATTTAACTATGTAAACCAAACCTAAGTGGTTTTTAAAAGCTATGTTTATCGAACTTTGTTGATTTTAATTACGGAATATTGGCATGGGTTCGCTCTTGACTCCAGACCAAGCAACGGCGAAATAAAAAAGTACCTTTCTTATCTTTTCCATGGTTGGATAAAAAAAATAGTTTTCTGAACAGCTTTCTGAAAGGGAGATTTTTTGCATCGGCTACCGTGATTGAATGCTATAATCCTTCGTCTAAGAGCGCCTCCCTGTTAATGTCATCTATCGGCCAGTTCTTGTCGTATCTTGTTTCACTGTAAGCAGTTTATGACAGCTATGTCGCCGGGCAGTGTGAACCCACCTTTGTATTTGGGAGTTATCAGTTAAGGTGCCTTTTGACTATGGGATATACCATTAATTTAAACCTATTTTTTAAAAAACAGAACGTAAGGTTTTATTGCGGTGTTTTAGTTTTACTAGCATTTCTTATCATTTCTTGCTCTGCGGACTACCCTCAGAGGAAGGTATTCACCCGGCTGCTGCACCGTGCTGACATTATAAAAAGTACTGTCTACGCTACACTAATACTACATATAGAACTAGCCAAGTTTACGCCCGTGATGACTTTTTTTTTTAAAATAAATGGACAGACTTATTCAGTCTGACATTAGAGCAAATTTTAATGTTTTTTTTTTGTAAATGTGGCCCATTTAAAAAAGTGGTTTTATTGATCTGCTCGTTTTTACAATCAACCTTTTTAGGGTTCCGTAGCCGAATGGCAAAAAACGGAACCCTTATAGTTTCGTCAAGTCTGTCTGTCCGTCCGTATGTCACAGCCATTTTATTCTGTAACTATAAGCATTACTCAATTGAAATTTGGTAGGAAAATCTATCTTATTATATACCGATTCTCATACAAAAAAATCAAAAATAATGATAGATAAGGGGGGGCTCTCATACATGAAACTAAAACTAAAAAAAATTTTTTTGTCAAACCTATGCGGTCTATGGATAGGTCTTTTAAAATAACATAGAGGTACCTAAAACCATTTTCTTTTAAAGTCTAACGTTTCATAGCTAGACGCTTCCAAAGTGGTAAAATGAGCGTCCCCCCCCCCCCCATCTAATTTCTAAGCCAAGCAAGTGTAAATTTTGAAAAAAAATCATATAGTAGATCTTAATAAATACTTTCAACGAAAATTGGTTCGGACGGGATCGAACAAGTTGTTTTTGAGATATAGCACATTTTCAACAACCGCAAACATAGCTTTGTACTTCATACAAGCACTATGAAAAACAAAGTTATATTTGCAGTCAACAAAATATTGTGGTATTTTACTAAGTAGAAGTAAATGGATTCCCAAATTCAGTTAAAGTTGGCACGGAACCCTCAGTGCGCGAGTCCGACTCGCACGTGGCCGGATTTTTCAGGTTCGGCGCATTTAACGTTACGCGGAAAATTTATATTTCTCGAATCGCTACAAAACTTGCTATGGGTCGGGATATAAAATATAAAATTTTTCAGTAAGCAGGGTTCTATTGTAAACTATGTTGAACGATATCCAGTATATCTTGGCATTAAATTCAATTTCGAAGTGAAAAGGCCCCTTTTGGCCGATAGAGGACCTCTTTGTCAGGCAGGTGTCATCAACTTTGTCACTTATCATCAATCTAAAGACTTTATTTGGAATTTTATCCATAAGAGGTAAGAAGAATAGAATCCGTGTGAGTTAATTTTAAATTTTCTTTTCAGATTCTGTAGTTTGCAATTTTGCATGCCTATATAGCTACTTACACATACATCTATGAAAAAGAGAGAGACAAAATTGCTACCTACTTAAGTGAGATGTTACTACTACGTATAGAAGGGGTATGAGCACGGACGAATCTATGAGGACCAAAAATGTGTCGCAAGTACGACGACAAGATGGTGTCGTTTTACTTGAAATTTGAATTAGGAATTGTGAATATGTACTATGAGTTGGTCTTGTCGTCAATTCGCGGAGTACGAAATTTGTTCGTGGCATCAGATCCATACACTAGTAATAGAAGTTCAATGATCAACTCCAATGAGAATGGGCTCTTCTCTCACACACACCTGGGAGTTGAGGCGTTTTTTTCAAAGATCGGTTCTTCTTACCACTGGTGATGTTTTGCCTTAACCCTTAAATTTCCCACATCTTATATTAATTTGTAATAGACTAAGTTACTGAAATAATATATGTGAATTGGAATTGTAGGGACTAGGGTGCGCGTCGTTCGAATACTAGACCACTTAGAGCCGATTCTACCAACGTCAGATAAGGTACGAGTATATTCGTTGAATACAATACAATACGCCTTAGGCGTTCGTTCAGACATGCGGGAATCGTATGTTTACGAATCGCGCGGTTCAAAACCGCAAAATTGAGATGCTATTCAGACACCGCGGGGTAAGTATGCGATTTTCGTGCGGGTATAGCGTCAGTTTCAAAATGGAGGTCGACGAAGAAGTGTGTGTCTTACTGTAGGTGCTCCTTAAAAAAAGGCGGTATTTGGTGCATCCAATATTAAGTGACCGACTAGTACATGGTCAGTTCGTAACGTTATACCCCAATTTAAGAATGTCTGATAACAATTTTTTTGACTATTTGAGAATGTCAAAAATCTATTGATGAACTAATTGAAATATCAGCCCTTACTTGAGTTTAAAATCAAGAAATAAAGTTATCCTTTGTATGGTTACGCGCGTGTAAGCCTATTTTTGGTCGAATCCACCCTTAGAAAGACTAAGATACATTTGAATTCAGTTGGTGGGTGGCAACAATCTTTTGCGTGGTGCCTTGCCTTAGAAAACGGAATGTTACAGAAAAAAAGTCATTTTATCGAAATATGCTGTCTGCAAACTCATAAGAATTTTCAAAACCTATTTAACGATACCCCGCATATTTAACTATACCCACATAATAGGTTATGCAAGAGAAAAAAAACATCCCTGCTTTACTTTTACCTGTAGATACATATCCTTAAAGGTCTGACGTTTCTAAGTCGTTGTGGATGGTCTTTTTTCGATCAGAACAGAGAGAGACATTTGCTTCAGTTTTACTTATAGTCTGTGCATCATTCTAATCGGACCCTGTGTATGAATCACCTTTTTCTTTTCTCAAACTTTTCTCTAATGGGACCAAGAGCCCAATAGTAAAAGTTGATCATGAATATTCATGACTGAAATCGATTATAATGCTCTCAAAGGCACCCTCTGTATAGTGTAGTATTCGGAACCTTTCCACACGGAGTGTACTAAGAATTTGAATGACTAATAATTTAACTTTTCCTCAGATACGAGTGCCATCTTGTCTAGATACTGATGGAAGACGAACCGGCTACACTTGACAGTCAATTCTTCGAGTTTGCCAAGCTTTTTGACAGTAAGAGAGACGGGTTGACGATCACCCTGTATAGATCCGACTACTGGATGCGCCAGAGTAAAATCCTAGACGATAAAAAGCTAACTATGACGGATACTGGGATAATGTGGTTTAAGTTATGGTAAATAATCAGTATTTTACGATGGCTTGTTATGTCTTTTTACTGAGCATCAAATTGCATACTGCAATAAAGTAAAAATAGGTAGATACTTTCCAAAAATGCCTCTCGACAATGGTTCATACCGGAGTTGAGGTACTAGTTACTCTTTGGGTATTATCGTGCAATCACATACGAAATAATAAATAAAAGAAATTAAATATGTAACCACCTTCGAACAACTCACTTAAAATCTTAAAATGACGCAACGCAACGGTCTTCCTAATTAAATTTAGGAGACATTAATACATTTGGAGTCGATGTATGCATGATAGTCGGAGACTGTTGGTATACGTGAGCTTATATATTTTTTGTGAGTTTTGAAGACGGTTGAATATTTTAAAATCTTAAAATATTTTGAAACATTTTGTAACTTGATGAACTTGAACTGTTATTTTTTTGTTAAACTTGCAGTACTGCCTAAGACATAATAGTTGGAGTACCATTTTTGTCCATGTAGTGTTTGTGCCTAAGATGTATAGCTATGTCCTTTTTTAGGAAAACCGAATTGGATTTCAATGAGTATTGCGAATTTTTAACGGACTTATGTGCTTATAAAGAGTTTGACCAAGAACAAGTGGAGAACGCTATGACCAACTGTGGCATACCCGGGACCTCACCCGTCACTATACCGCAATACCGCGATTTCTTTGTGACCTATCAGCCAAAAGAAAAGATGATGATATAATTCGTTTTTATTTCCTCACTTTATTTTTGTCCATGTTCATATTTATCTCAAGTTTCTGCCGTAAATGTTAATTTGATATTATGGGTCCCTTTTTTTAATATTTTGTAAGGTGGTTCTTATGCTAAGGTTTAACTTAAGCATATTAATAAAATTAATTATATTTAGTTCATAACAATGTAGTTTTCTTCTTCCATAGATTTTAAATGTTACGTTATTGTGAAGATCGATTTATTAGAAGTAGTTAACACCTACTGACTCACTTACAATTCAAATATTTTGTTTGGTAGGTACCTAAAATATAATAAAATAATCACGTACCTGGTTTGTAATCGAAGTTTGCATACTTGTCCTGACATTGCTGCCGATGAAAGTTAAGGCTCGCCGATGTGCGCGGGAGCAGTAAAGAGAGAAGGATTATTTGTCCTACGCCAGAGAACATCTGAAACAAATTGTATTACATATAATATTTGTTTAATTGCTGAAATCAAGACTTAGTAACGCGTAAATTTTATACTCTTTGAATACTCCAAAGCGCTTACAAAAATTGGAAGCAAAAGAAAGCAGCTGCAGCAGACCTGTTGCATTACATAATGTATTAGGCGTATTCTGGTATTTTTTATATTTTGCATTTATGCAATATTATTGTCATTGATTTTTGAGAGAACCGCATTTAACCTATCAAACATACCTAATTATACAAATACTATAACCCCGAAGAGTGTTTTGAAGACTAGAACTAGTAATTTAATTTCAAAAAGTCCTATCACACAACAACTGCGACACATAGAAATGAAATAAAATCAAAACGGGCGGCTGATGTCGCGAGACCACGACTGTGTATAAAGTTCAAGAATTTCCCTCGATTATCCTAAGTTTACATCATCACGGTTAAAACAATAATATCTCTAAAGAATATTCTTTCGGGCCAATAAATTATTTTTATATCTTAAAACAATTGGCGAAGATATCAATGGCTGTCCATCGTACACGTACATCAAAGTCCTTTTTCAAGTCGGTAATTTCACACAACACCTTTAGATCGTTCTTTTTTACATGAACTTTTGTTAAGTCCTTTTACCCTTCGGAAAATAATGGAAGTGTTATCAGGCTTTGGCAAAATTTATTATAAGGCTTGTCAATTGGCACTTTGCAATGTATTTCGCCTACTCATTTTTTACTTCTAAAGAATTATAGGTAACATTGGGAGCCTTGTATCCTCGAAGTCATAAAAGCTAGGATGTTGGTTTTGGGCTCAAACGATCGAAAATTTGGTGAACTTTACAGACGTCATAGTGATCTTGGTCGTCAGAGTCGTTCTTTTCCACTTTTTAGGGTTCCGGTGCCGAATGGCAAAAAACGGAACCCTTTGAGTTTGTCAAGTCTGTCTGTCCGTCTCACACTATTGAAATTTTAAAATTTGGTAGGAAGATATATCTTGTTAACCGCTGTAAGATTCTTAAACAAAAAATAATAAATTAATAATATTTAAGGGGGCTATATTTCCTATACATGATACTAAAACCAATTATATTTTTCAGCGTGTTGGGCTTCTATGAATAGGTCTTTGTCAAAATGACATAGAGGTTTCTAAAACCATTTTCTTTTAAAGTCTAACATTTCAAAGCTAGACGCTTCCAAAGTGGTAAAATGGGCGTCCCCCCCATCTAACCTCTAAACTAAGCAAGTGTAAATTAAAAAAAAATATAATGGAAAAATATATAAAAAAATATACTTTCAACGAAAAGTAGGTTGGACGGAATCGTAGTTTTTGAGAAAGAGCACATTTTCAACAACCGCAAACATGACTTCGTTCTTCATACAAACTATAAAAATCAAAGTAATATTTGCTGTCAACAAAATATTGTGGTATTTTACTAAGTGGATTCCCTACTTCAGTTAAAGTTGGCACGGAACCCTCAGTGCGCGAGTCCGACTCGCTCTTGGCCGGTTTTTCTTACACAGTACCGTTACCATGAGTTTACTCGATGGCGACGGCGATTTTACTCGCGACGACGAAACTTTTTCTTTGGAAAATTTTAGTTCTGTCAGTGACCGCTATAGGCGCTGTGAAATTTTCCGTATACTTTTTTTTACATCGTCGCTAGCGAGTAAAACGGTCGTAAACTTATGGTAACGATACTGACTTAAAAAATGAATTTTGTAATGGGTATTCTGCAATAATTCGGAGCGCTTTACATTTAAGAGAGCTGCAAATCTGGGCTAAGACTCCAGATGGATAACATACCTAAAATACTGGTTTACCGCAATTATTTTAACCTAAGCGTATTTTTTTGTTTAATATGACTAGCCTGCCTACTCGTTCTACAACAAACATCGTTGGGTTGCAAAATCGTAGTGTGTTTTTCGCACGCAATTTTCCTTCTTAATTTCAGTTCCCATTGTTGATAGGCAGTGTACGCGAGTTGGCGATGGAAGCCCTTGGTTCTTCAGTAAGGTTTCGATAGTCAATTAACCAGAATTATTCATTTTGTGCTGACGTAACGACAAATTTGTTAATAAAATCAAAAAAGGTACTCGCGGTGCAACTGCGAAAATGGTGGTGTTCGATTAGTTGGCTCGACGAATTAATTTTATTATTTCTTGATGAGCAGTTCATAGAATATAATAAGCTTATTTTATTATATGAATCCCTCAAGCGTATGTGAACGAGACACAATAGATATTCTATTGTTATGCGGTCTCATGCGACCGCTCGGGTGTTGAAGTATTAAACTGCTATCAAAAACTAGCATGCATTACATATGATATTTGTAATGAAACACATACATATATGATATTAAAAGCCTCCTTAGATCATGATTCATTATCATCATCATCATCATGCAGAACATTCCTATCACACTAGTAGATTTATGAATTATGTTTAAAAGTGTTTGTAGAGCGCTATAGGATGCTTTTGAATCTCTATTGTTGGAGAGATCGTCTATTGAGATTCTTCAGTTCTATTATAGAGTTTCTCAACTCTCTAGTAGCTCATTACAGTAGAGTGAATTAACTCTGTAATAACGCTAATGGCGCTATATTTGAGAATACTATAGTATTCGAACTGCGAAACACGCTAGAATAGTGGTTAGAATTACTACAGACTATCCTCCTTATTCATAATAACGCAAACAGTCTAATAAACCTGTTTTAACTATTACACTGTTTTGTCTCGTTGTTTCTTGAAGCTGCCATCATTTGACAGAAAGTGATAAAACAGTGTAATAGCTAAAATAGGTTTAAAAGGGCTGATTTTTCAATAATCAGATAAGAAATATTAGTCCAATAAAATACAATATGGTTAATTTGTAAACGTCACCTAATTGTCGGCAATCATACGTAGCTGTCATTATTTAAAATCTGTCGCTTAATAATTTATCAGTATGATAAGTTTTATCTGACAATTGGATCAGCCCTTAGACTGTTTGAGTTATTATGAATAAGGGGAGTTATTAAGAATAATACGTTATGGCGTTACTATAACGCTTTGAATGGGACAGGAGCTGTTGTTAATTCTTCAATTAGTATACGTTGTCGTTAATTTTGATTTTAAATCTTTGGTCATTATAAATAGAACAAAATCTTGGAAAACAATAAAGAAGCAAGGAATATGTCCCTGCGGCAAAAACTAAGGATAAGTATTCTAAAATATTGAATAATCATTCAAAAAAGAGCGTTAAGTTTAAGTAATAATATCTTTAAAATATTGTTAAGTTACCATTATCTAAAGCGAATGAGATAAAATTATTTTAAAGTTAAAAACGTTATATATTGTAGGCGCCTGAATATCTAAGTAAAAAAAAATGTATACAATATGTTTTGGATCGAACCTCTGATATTTCACCCATATATTGTACCGCAAACTTTATTGGTGAAATACGGCTCAGGGTCGCATCCCTTGCCCCTATAAGTAATCTTTCAAACTTGTTTAATTTTCACTGTCTGTAGTCCACACTGATGATCTGCAACGATAATTGCAAACTAATAAAACAAAAAAAAATGATACTTTTGAACTTGGTTGCTTAGAAAAAGCTCAATAATTCATAAAACGCAATTTTTGCATGCTACTGTTTAGTATGTCTGGTTATTTATTGTATCTAACGATAGCAAATTTTATCAGCTTCAAATAAGTTATCCTTTGTGTATGTGGGCCAGAGACAATGAGTGCATCGAAATTGAATGAGCACTGAAAGTTTTGCTAAGTGATGAGACCCAGAGGGATGAGGGATGCGACCCTCTTTTACCTAGTATTTTACCGATTAAATTTGCCGTAGAATACGTGGATGAATATCAGAGGTACGATCCAAAACAAACTGTATATTCACAGAAAAACTGGTACTTTCAATAATAATATCATGCTAGATAACTTCATATAATTCTTCCTGTGTACACTTTACTTTTTAAAGCCATCCCCGTTGCTCACATGACCATTTTTTTTACCACGCTAACATTACCGTGCTTTTAGCGTTATTGCACATACATTGACCAATAGTAGGATCAACTCTTGAAGCGTTTTTATATGGCTATCCTATCACTTATTTTGCTACTATATTAAATTGATACCATTATGAAAAGTATATATTTTAGGTTTAGAGTAGCTCTAAAGCAGTTTATACGGCTACTGTATGACTAATCTGTAAAGCTTATGCCGTAATCAACCTATTAACGGCCACTGTATAGCTTCTTATAGCGCTTGTGTGCTAGTTGGGTTACTATGAACATAAATGTCGATATTTTTTCACCTCGAAGAAGTGATTGAACGGGATCAGTACTAACAAACTAAATCGCCATCTTTTACAGTTTTTATGACCTAACGCTCGGTTTAAACAATTTACGTACAACTCTTGAAATAGATGATGGGGAATTTATAACGCGTACTAAGTAAATACGAAATAGATAAAATAGCGAATGTAGTCTTCCCTTCGCATAAAATGTTTGTTATAGAAAAATTATGCTGTCGAAGGTCAAATATTTAATGTTGTTAATCGAAAGTAACTTTTCTTACTATAAAGAAGATGTTAGACTTATAATATAACATAATGGAACGAGTAAAGAAATAAATCGCAGAATAATATTTCTTACTACGGACAACAAATAACGAGTCCCTGAATAGTTGGTATTATACCTCAGATAGGTTAGCTGTTTTGAAATAATGATTTTATTACATATAAATTTCCAGCGTTTGCGTGATTTGTCCATCTAATTTATTGTGAATATTTTTTAAACGGCTCTTACTAAACCAAACTTGACTCCAGTATGTCAATTCTTAATGTTACTACTTCATTCATACAATGTTACAAGTTTTCCCTGAGGAACATGATACTACCCGCGCAAATTTTTGTAACGCCTATACCGGCATGCGGTGTCAAAGATTTAATGTTTGCAGGCCAGCTTCATATTATTTTTCTGTGACACTCTGCAAAAGTAATCTTTTATTTTTAAATGAGTGGAAATAATAAAACATACTGTGCTATGCAAGAACTTTTTAATCAAATATTTGCCCGTCTAACAGTTCATCACATCACAGCCGGGCAGCCTTCAAATCCTTAGGATTTACAAACACAGTCTTAAAACATATTTTTTCGTGTTAAAAATATCACAAATAAGTGATAATTTGACTTGGTTATTGGCCATATAATAACAATCAAGGTCAGGGTGTACTATAGCCAGAAGTACATAGTACATACCACATTCCCAGGGCTTTTTTCAGGCAAAATATCCACAAAACTTATTATTTAAATTAACGACGTTGCTTCAGACCTAGGTGCATCAACAAAAACTTGTTGAGCCTCAGTTTAGATGGTTTGAGATCTTCATCGACATTTTCATCGCTATATTCAGAGTTAGTACATATTTCCTCCGGCAGGCATGTGACGTGCTCTTAATCCATTGATAAGCAAATCGTTACTTATGATGAATAAAAATTGGTCAAAGAAACACGAAATAATGGATAATTTTGTGGCTCTCAGACCAGTTGGCGCTAAAAACACATAAAAACTTACACTGTGCACTAAAGTTAAGATGGAAATAAATCTTGCAGCTAGCACAAAACACAAATCACCAGCGTTTTCGAAAAAATGAATAAATTAGAAAAATTGTGACTTGCAAGATTTCTTCAAATTCGATAAATCACCCGCTTATTTTCTGTATAATGTATTATAACAACCCCAAATATAACTTTGTCATTCATACATATACAATAAAAAAACAAAGTTATGTTTGCTATATTTTTTTCCGGTGTGTTATTTGATCAGCAGAGAAACGTTAGCGTTCTGTTTATCATTCAGGGCGTCTACACATCTCCACATTTAAACTTGTTCGTCCTAAAAACGTATTTAACTTATTTCGTTATACAAAAACGAACCACTGCCTCACATTATTAAAATAGTAGTTCTACCACCTAACATAGTCAGTACAGAATAAAATCATCCACTACCACGCGACAAACCTTACTCGGCGGAAACGAAATCTTTTATAGGGTGGTGTATTTTCGTAAATAAATATGTCCTTGCAACAAAGCCTCTTCAGATGTTAGTAGGTCAATACCCAGTGGTTTCAAGAGCAAACCGTGACCGGAGCTCGCCGTCTGAACCCACTTCCGACGTCTCTCTTGTAATATATATCACGTTTTTGTATTGTGAATAATAATGCTTTGATGTAACCAAGTGAAGGAATTGGCAAGTTTTATTTAAGAAAAGCTGCTGTCTACACCGTGTTCTTCTCGAAAAAATACATATTTTAGACGAACTACATAGAAAGTATTTTGTAAAAAACACAAATTTCTAGCAGCAGTTCACCCTAGCAGTCTCTGCGGTTTTTGCCGTGTGAATATCGGTTTTGTATGGGAAATTCTATTATTGTAAAAAACGGCTAAGTGCGAGTCGGACTCGCGCACTGAGGGTTTCGTGTCAACTTAACTAAATTAGGGATTCTTTTACTTTAAAATAAATTAGTCAAAATAACACAATATTTTATTAACAGCATAAATAACTTTGTTTTTCATAGTATCTGTATGAAGCACAAAGTTATATTTACTGTTGTTGATAATGTGCTACTCGTATATCTCAAAAGTACTAGTTCGATCTCGTTTAAACCAATTTTTGTTGAAAGTATTTGTAAAGATCTACATAACGTATTTTTTAAATTTTACCTCGCTAAAAGTAAGGGAAGGATGGGGGGGAGGGACGCCCATTTAACCATTTTGGAAGCGTCTATCTTACAAACGTTTGAATTTTAGATGAAATGGTTTTAGGAACCTCGAAGTTTTAACCTCACATGCATATATTTGAGAAAAAATATGTTTTTGTTTTAGTTTTATACACCTAGCTACCAAGTTTCAGTTCCAATAAAGTGGCTGGACATACGGACGGACATACAGACAGACTAGACGGAAATATAAGGGTACCTTTTTTGCCATTCGGAACCCTAAAAAGTTTGATAATCTAATAGTGAAAAAACGCGAAAAGAGTGGATAATGTATCTTCGTTTGTTCACGGATTTCTCGAAAACGAAAAGTGATTTCAATATGCCTTAGAATCAGACAAGTAATCACTGAAATTCACTCGTTCAAACAAACTCTTTAGTGTTTACTGTAGATAGTTGTGTATAAAATATAGTATGTAGAACAAAATATTTCACCTGAGTCATCATTACACACCTGTTTTAGATATTGTAATAGAATGTAGTATGCAGTCCGACATGGATCTTTAGCCAACGGCAAAAATCAGAACTCATGCTATCAAATTTAATAAAAACCGGCCAAGTGCGAGTTGGACTCGTGCACTGAGGGTTCCGTGCCAACTTTAACTGAATTAGGGAATCCACTTACTGCTACTTAGTAAAATACCACAATATTTTGTCGACTGCAAATATAACTTTGTTTTTCATAGTGGTTATATGAAGTACAAAGTTATGTTTGCGGTTGTTGAAAATGTGCTTTATCTCTAAAACTACTCGTTCGATCCCGTTCGATCCAATTTTCGTTGAAAGTATTAATTAAGATCTACATTACATATTTTTTTCAAAATTTACACTTGCTTGGTTTAGAAGTTAGATGGGGAGGGTCGCCCATTTTACCCCTTTGGAAGCTTGTAGCTATGAAACGTTAGACTTTAAAAGAAAATGGTTTTCGAAACCTCAATGTCATTTTAAAAGACCTATCCATAGAAACGCATAGGTTTGACAATTATTTTTTTTGGTTTTAGTTTCATGTATGGGCAGCCCCCCCTTATTAAATATCGTTTTTTTATTTTTTGTATAAGAATCGTAAAGCGATTAACAGGATACATCTTCCTATCAAATTTCAACAGTGTAACGCTTATAGTTACAGAATAAAATGGCTGTGACATACGGACGGACAGACAGACAGACAGACAGACTTGACGAAACTATAAGGGTTCCGTTTTTTGCCATTCGGCTACGGAACCCTAAAAATGCGGTTGCTAGTTCGAATCCAGTTAGTTTGTGTTTTGTATTCGTATGTGTTCTGTGTAAACTATTAAGGGCCGATTTTTCAATCGTCAGATAAAACTTATCAGGCTGTATTATAAAGCGACAGATTTCAAACTACGGAACCCTAAAAATGACATGTACCTATGATTGCCGACAATTAGGTGACGTTTTTAAATTAGCCTTATTGTATTTTGTTTAACGAATATTTCTTATCTGACTATTGAAAAATCAGCCCTTAAGTGATTTTTTTAAAAACCTTAGAAGCTTTACCTTAGAGCTGAACTCTTTAAATAAAATTATAATTTTCAATGGTTTTCATTGTTACTACCTACAATTATTTTATAATGATATAAGCATATATGTATAGTGCTATTATAATTTACCGTTCCCATTGGTCGGGCATAAAAAGACCCTAATAAGAAACCGGACAAGTGCGAGTCGGACTGGCGCACTGAGGGTTCCGTGCCAACTTTAAACGGATTAGGGAATCCACTTCAACTATATATTATATTATTATAATTATACAATTTATATTATGGGTGGATATACTTTGTTGAAAGCAAATATAACTTTGTTTTTCATAGTGTTTGTATTAAAAACAAAGTTATGTTTGCGGTTGTTGAAAATGCGCTATATCTGAAAAACTACTACTAGCTCGATCTCGTCCAAACCATTTTTTGTTGAAAGTATTTGTTGAGATCTTCATCATATTTTTTTTCACCTCCTCCAACCTCTATGTCAGTTAAAAAAACCTATCGACAGGGGGCCTGTCATTGTCATCTATTTCCAGAAGATCCTTGTCGCACTGTAGTAGGTATAGAATTGATAAATGATTTTCAGCGAAACCAAAAAGTTTTGTGACATGCGTCTTGTCAATAGTGAAATTTGCCCAATATATTTTTTTTGTAACACAAGTACTCATCGACATTTTAGCGATAGTCATAATTTCAAAACTTTGTGAAGCACTGGTGTAAACTATGAGTTTCGTTTTACTGTAAATATGTACAAATAATAATATTGAGACTACAAATTGAGACTAAATCTGCTGAAAAAAAGAAAATTTGATTACCTTGTTGGAAAACGTGTTTTTGTAGATAAAAATTTAAAATGTGTAACTCAAAATTTCGATCACGTTAAGCGGTAAAACGCCTGAAATTTAGCGTTAAAACGAGTGTTTTCCAGGATTAATTTCCACGGCGCACTACACAGTCACTTTTTGCACGAGCCGTTTCATTGGAAAGTTGTCTTATAAACTTAATTTATTCTTCGTTTAATTTATATTTTCAAAAACCCAGCGACCGTATTTCTGCGTTTCCACAAAATCCTTTATTTCTTACAATAATGGTCTCGCTGTCAAATCCTATAGAATTTCGTAAGCTAGTTTGCTCCTCTTAAAGCGAATTATTTTTTTCTCTCTCTATGGCCACAGATTAATTAAATAGCATACTTCATTTAAATGGCAAAATCATTTAATACTATCACGCAGATTCACAAGTACTTACACTTAAATTTTTGACACTGATTAGCACCGTTTGTTGTAAAAAGTTAATAATCGGAACAGTGCCACAAAAAGTTGGCTTTAAATTTTATATATCTAAAGCTCTTAATAAGTTCTAGGTGTGTATCTCAATCACAATGTAAACCATAAAACTGTATAAACCACGATAATATTGTATCCTTGGGTAACTTATTAAGATTTATCGTTTCTTAAGTTAAAGTTCCGAAAGCGCGTGTCTCTACCAGGAGTCAGCCGGGAGACGTGTAGCGTCGCTGACTGCCGACAGCCGAATGTCAGTTTGCAAGCGAATGTCATCCTTGAAAAAATCCAAAAGTTCTGGATCATGTAACGCACTTTACATATCCAATTCGTTCTATGTTCTCTCATATTTATAATCTGGGTTACCACCAAGTAATAAACCAGCGGTTAGATTCTCGCATGTGCTTCAAACTTTGAGGAGGACTCGAGTGACCCTATTTGCTGACTTGCCGGTTATAGATAGGTACTTGAACATTGTAGTAAATAAAAGAGTGAAGGTTGTGTGAGATGGATTGGAGTAAGTTTTTTTGATCATCGTTCGTGTATTTGTTATGTGTCTATTTTGTGACTTCCGTGTGAAGTAGATCTTAAAGTTAGCTCTTTTTTGCTTGGCAAATATTGTAAAACAATATTTAATAACTTTGGAATAATAGTTACTATAAATATGTAACTTATAGGATTTAAAAAGATCTCGGTGTTCAACGATGAATTACCTATGAATGTTGTAAATTTTGTGTTTATCTTATTTTAGAACCATTTCAAACTCATTTCGTTTAAACATAACAAGATTGTTAAAAATATTCGCCAAGCAAATAAAGGCGGACTTTAGATATAGTGAATGTAACTTAATCTTACATTACTTAACTATAGCTTTATAACTTACATACACATAGACAATGTGTACGATTATCGAAACGAAGTTAAATTTTAGACAAAACAGAATTGAGCAATACTTATTATCTTCGGAATACCTCTATACCTATCCTATATATTTTAAACGGTCAGCAATATAAACAAAGATACAAGGTATTGTCGTGTAAGTGGGCGAAGATAAATAGCTGTTAAAATAGAAATGGGTGTATTCGTCGCGCCGCCTACTTCCTACCCCCTCTTAGTCTAGCTCTAGCCCACGACATTTCAATGTTATATGCTATCTTCTTCTTTGAATTTCATTTCCACTACATGCATTTTGTGACGTCTTTTTTCTTTTCAGAAATGTAACTGATATAATAAACGTAGATATATGCTTTAGATAAGTGTTTTTTTTTTCGGTCTAACTCTAAACCTACATTGACAAATTTCTACAGCAAACTTAACGGGTCATTTCTGACATCCATATTGTTGATACCGCGAATTTCTGCAAATGTTCAACACTCGCCAGAGAATCAAAACCTACAGAGTATTTCCCGTTAACTCGATACGAATCAACGTCTTAGCACATATAAAGGAAATGTTGCGAAACCTGTAAAGGTTCGGTTACATCATTATATATCATAAGTACATTTCATTTTAGGATATTGTATCTATATATGAGACAGAGCTACAAAAACGAAATTTCTTAAAATAAAAAGAGCCCAACGTCACTCTTTAAATGTATAGCAAGCATTTTAGATTTTCTACTTCAAATCTTTGAGTGTGAGCTTTTGTATTTGCAACATGTAGTTTTTAATCTGCATTAGAGTTAACCTTTTGATATCTCAAAAATACACAAAAGATACAGCAGGAATGTTGTCAGAACACAAAATCGGCAAAACAGCAATAGAAAGCTATATCAGATCATGTGTACAATAATATAAATAAAAATATTGAATTTCATCCAATAAAACATAAAAGACTGTAAAAAAGTGCTGTCTACTTGGTTTCAGCTACTTAGTTATAGCGATACAGAGATGCTTCTCAAATACAAAAATAATGCCAGACTGTTGTTTGTAAATAAATGCTGACTGCCCTTATTTTAGTTAATAATTGTGTGAAATTATTATTGTACGGACAACAGGACTTCAAAGTTAACAGTGCGGTGTCTTATGCTGTTATACGCTATTTTGCAACAAAAGTGGGTAACCTGATGTGCTGGCGCTGTACTTTCATCACAATTAAATAACACTCACCATTTCATGTACCAATTAATCTATAGTAATATTATAAAGCTTAGGAGTTTGTTTGTTTAGACGCGCTAAGCTCCTACTAGAATAGCTTAGACAGCTAAATAAATATATTGAAGGAGCCAGGATAACCGCCACAAGTATATGTCTATTCTTACTTGGTAACCCCAAATATGTTAAATAATATTTGTACAATACGTTTTTTCTAAAGAAATAAACAATTTAGTTTTTTGAATCATGTGATTGCGGTATTAAATTGAAATTTATATCAAATACTCAGGTCTTTGAAACTTTTAGGCTGTAATAGAATGAAACTTGTATTTCAACGCAATCAAAGGGAACATCATATTTATTTTAAACACGGAACTACTCGCAAGGGATCGTCCATTCCTGACAACATTGTATGCTTGGTTAATCGATAAGAATTATAAAGTCTTAGGGAGTTTTTAGGGAAGATAATTGAAATAATTTTGTCATTTTTAAAAATTACAATTATTATTTATTATTTTTGACTTACACATGCTATACTTATGGCGAAAAATGCTGAAATTTAATTTAATTGTATATTTCAATGTGAATAAAATGAATCTAGAATATTGAATCTTGGGTATCAGAGCTGAAATTGTGTAAAGCAATCGTATTCATTTGACAGTTCATAACGTACGATATGATCTGTCAAACCCTTTGTTCTTTACCATTTGACAGACCATACCGTACGTTTTGAACTGTCAAATGAATACGATTGCCTTACACAATCGCACCCCAGAACCTACACGGCACTTCAAGTCGGCCTAGGATCTCGAAATTTGGCTTGAAGCAATGTTTTATATTATAGCACATATAAAGAAAAAAGGAATGATTCCGAAAACAATACTTTTTGATAAATCACAGGTTTGTACAGAACCTTCAGTGCGCGTGCCCGACTCGCCCTTGGCCGGTTATTACTAAGATTCCTTTAAACAAAAATGAAAGAAACATATTTTTCTTATTCTTAATTTAATTATTCGTAAAATATATTTTTATTAGTGAAGTAGTTAGTAGTTGTTTTTATGTTGATTGATTTTTGTTTTCACTTACATTCCCTAAGTTGCAATTGATGTAATGCCCTTTCAACCCTTAAGCAGGCTGCGGACATATTATGGTCCCACATAGATTTTTCGATGCTGTAGCCAAGTTCAAGCAGTAAAAAGCCCTATACCTAAATTATAACACTAATAGTTTATATCCATAAAGATGAAATAAGAAACCAAAAATTTGCGCACGGGCGGGACTTGAACCAGCAACCTTTTGGCAAACCGGGCCAAACGCTCTTACCAATTGAGCTACCGTGCTGTTAGTCCGACCCTGCGAAATTTGTGGTTTCTTATGAAAACGTCAATTGCGTGACGCTTAGCGCCATCTAGCCGTCTGTTTATGAAACAGATGGCCCAAGCAGTTATTCTTTACAGAATAAATTCAACTTGGAAATTGATGTCGCTTCGCTATCTAATGCTTTAGAATGTTTTTTTAACACTCACAGTGTCATATTTTATATCCATAAAGATGAAATAAGAAACCAAAAATTTGCGCACGGGCGGGACTTGAACCAGCAACCTTTTGGCAAACCGGGCCAAACGCTCTTACCAATTGTGGTCCCATTTTGGGATCTGATGATGGGATCTTGGTGTAATCGAGGGAAACCCTCAAATTTTAAAGGCACGTATAGTGTATCTTTATTAGAATCTTAATGTTGACGTGTTGTTTATAGTCAACATCTTGTGGGGCTGAGCTGATGGTGGAACTCCTTAACGCTTAGGAGTTCTGTAATTATAATGAAGGAACTTATGATAGGTAATTTGAAGCTTCTTAAAAAATAGAATCATAAGGTGCAACTCCCCCCCCCCCCCCCCCTCTTATGAGATTACTAAAAATGAAGAAATAAAGTAAAAAACCGACTTCAAAACCAAAATGCACTAAAAAGTCTTAAATATACTCTTCACAATTGAAAGGAAAGGAATCCGTTTTAGGCAAACAATTTCTTTTTGGAGTCTGTACCATCACTTTGACTATCAAGCATCAACTAGGTATCACAGCACCGACTCCAAAAAGAAATTGTTTGCCTAAAACGGATTCCTTTCCTTTTAAGACTTAAGACTAAAGACTTTTTAGTGCATTTTTGTTTTGAAGTCGGTTTTTACTTTTTTTTTTAAAGTTTTTTTTATTTAAGATGCCGTTACCGTCGATACCTACTTGTGTTTGTCAATATTTTTTGTTACTAAAATTGTTAAGTAATAAGTAAAAGTTACATGGTAGGTACTTTTGCTATGTTTATTAAGAAATACACTTTTGCTTTATTGTGGGGTTCTATTAGGTAAGTATATCGCATTTCTGTCACCAAAAAATATTGGGAACCGCTGAGCTAAAGCATTGACTAGCAGCAGAACATACAATCATACATATTAAACGTTTGCAAGCGAAATACAACACTTCAATGAATTACAAACCCAAAATAAACGAAACTATTCTCGTAAACAGAAGTGATGCAAATAGAAAATGTAGGTACCTACCTACATTATCAAAACTGGACAGCATGACTGTATAATACCAAAAGAATAGTATATTTGACGACCTCCGTGGTCAAGTGGCTAGCACGCTGGTTTCTAGCGTCGCCATCTCGTGAGGTTCCGGGTTCGATTCCCGGTCGGGTCAATGTAGAAAACGATCTTTTCTATATCGTCTCGGGTCTGGGTGTTGCGGTACCACCGTGGTTTCCGATTTCCATAACACAAGTGCTTAACTACTTAGCTTGGGATAAACGCGATGTATGTGATGTTGTCAAATATTTATTTATATATTTAATTAGGTAGGTATGCCGCTTAAAGTAATATATAGTACATTAAGGGCTGATTTTTCAATAACCAGATAAGAAGTATTCGTCGAACAAAATACAATATGGCTAATTTGAAAACGTCACCTAATTGTCAGCAATCATACGTAACTGTCATTTGTTAAAATCTGTCGCTTTTTAATTTATCAGTCTGATAAGTTTTATTAGACCATTGAAAAATCGGCCCTTAGTCTATGAATTTGGGGTTTCAAATTTTGCATTATACAACTTAAAAATCTGTTGATTGGTAACTAGATATAAAAAATAATGTCAAATTAAAACCTGAAAGCTTATTTTTGAAGTTTTAAATTTTTTGTATTTTTAGGTTTAGTCGCAAAAACAGAACCTTAAAAAAAACAGGTTATAAATAAAAACTGACCGTTTTTTAAAAGTATCGACCAGTTGGGTAGAGTAAAACATAGAAATCAAATTAATTTTAATACTTTTTTATCAAAATCAGTGCGCTTAATTGTCAGTGATTTCCTACGAAATTGACGATTGATACTGCCATCCGACACATTTTTGACATTGTTTTTGTTTCAAATATATAGTATATAAATTGCTATTTAATTGTATTCCCGATAGACTGGTGACTTTTTTGATTTGTAAATATACATTAATACTGGTTTAGGTATTTTTTTTTACTTTCTTAAAAAAATGCATATGAAAATGCTACAAAGTGAAAAAACTCCATATTTTTTTAGCTCTATAGAAATCAAGTTATAAACTTTTAAACGGTTTCTGGTTTTACAGTATAACTTAAACTAGTACGTTATTATTATACATAAACACAAGCTTATTTTCATTTTCTATAGTTACAAATTAAGTAACTTTAACAAAATTATATGAAGTGACTAGGCGTTTAGTGTAGTAGCAAGCGTAGCCAGCAGGCTACTCTGCCAGCCTTCGCGGGTTCGAATCCCGCAATGTGCAAATATTTGTGTAATGAGCGTGAACATTTTTACCTAAATAATGGATGTCTATATTATTATTATATATAGATTATTATAGTATTTAACTATTTATGGGAGACGAGACGCCGCTGTCATACTCGTTGTCAGGTATTCGTAACACAAGAAAGAAAATGCCTTACTTCGAAACCACGATAATTGGTGTGTTGTCTGGGGCATATTTATTATTATTTATAAATTAATGGAAGACTAAGTTTTCGTAGGCTTTAAATGAGCTTTAATTTAAACTAATAAGAATATGCAGAACCAAACCAATCAATGGGTCTCTAAGTTCAAAGTTGCAAAAAGAAATTATTTCATAGATAAGGTACCATATTAAGCAACTTTTTCACACAACATACCGTATATGATACCTCTATAAACGTTGTACAATTTAGGCGGTCTAATTACAGGAATTTCTTTCAGACAACATACGTTTTTTGGGTTTTGACTGAATTGCACTTAATCTGCTATATTAGCCCTAGACACTGTTTATACTTATAAATATAATTGAAAGCCACCACAAGTTCAAAATGAATCATACTCGACACTTAGAGCGATCGTACACTTACCATGTTTCCGAAACTCGACGGACGCGATAAAGTTAAGCGGAGACGATCAGCGTCTCTTCGCGGCACTATACCGACTGAAAGCTCTGCTCACAAACTGCTATAAGCTCATACAGCAGTGAACGAGCACCGCGTCCCACGCTCGAAAATGTTACTATAGTTACGGGTTTAATTGGAATATTTTTCCAGTCTATATTTTTCGTTAATATAAACTATGTACCTACCTGAAAATCTTTGAAGTGGGTAAATGAGTACAACAGTAACTTATGCCAAAAAGCTTTTAGCGAAGTTGTCATGTTACTAAGGGTTTCTAATCTTCTTCTATCGTCTACACATGTAAAATGATTTGTCCTGAATGATTATCTGACTGACGGATCAACACACAGCCTAATCCGCCGATTGCCGCGTTCGTTGTATGACGTAGGGATCCGATAGGAAATTCTAACCTCCTAAGGGAGTTAAAAAGAAGGGCAACGATTGTATGGGACAACGTGATTCCTTTGTTCCATTTACCTTAAATTTTGAATAAAGATTCTGTAACTGAATTGACGGAAAAGCTATGAACTTTCATGCCAAACTTCAAAGAACTCAAAGTTTTTAAATAACTTGCGTTATGTTACCTATGTGAAACCGGTAAAGATTTGGAAACAAAGACCTTTTTTTGCAAAACTTGCACCGTGTTTTCCTGTTGGTTTTACTTTTATGGTTGCTTTTACGACTTCTGTGGTGTAGTGGATAAGCACGCGGGTTTTAAGAGGTTTTAAGGTGTCGCCGCACCGAGGTCCCGGGTTCGATTTCCGGGCGGTTCAATTATGAAATCACAATTTCTATACTGTCGCTGCGTGATGTCGTGCCATCGTTGTTTCTGAGTTTCATTACACTAGTGCAGTCTTTGGATCTTCAGAGTGAAAATATTATTTAAAAAACATGGTAAAGAAATAATAAAATGCATTGAAAACTTAACGTGTTAAGTTTTCAAGTTTTTATTCGTGGCCAGTGAAAAGACAAGGTAATCACTACTAGTACCAAAGACAAAACAATGAGAAATAAATAATAATAAATAAATATCCTTTGGACATTCCCACACATCGCCATCTAGCCCCAAAGTAAGCTACTCAAAGCTTGTGTTATGGGTGCCAGACAACGGATATAATACTTAAATACTTTTTTTTTGTAAATACATACATGATATACATAGAAAACACCCAGACCAATACAAACAGACATGTTCATGCATACAAATGTTTGTATTGTGCGGGGATCGAACCCGCACCCGCTGCGTTTTAGGCGATTTCTCGACCACTACACCAGACGGGTCGTCAATACATCGTCAGAAATACATATCAATCCAAATTAAAAATAAAATAAATGGGAGGCGAGATATGTGTTGCGTGTTTTAGTTGGCTTTAACAGATTTTTTTACGGCAGCTAGGTTTGACTGAATTTGTTCCGTGTTTCTTCTTGCATAATGTCAGTGGTCATCCGTTTGTGTTGAGGCCGAAGTGACGTGCCACGGGGATGTGCATAATATTTTTTTTCTAGGGGGCAATTTTTGTGCGATTCGTATACAAAAAAAAATTCACCGATCGAATTTGCTTCGTCGAAGAAAAAACAGTTTTTGATTTCTCAGGGTTACGATTTCTATGTATTTAGATTTAGTTCGTGCGACAGTTTTTTACGTGTAGATATTTTACTTGATTTTTAGGTAACACAGTTAAACTCGCACTCGAACTACCACACGATTGTTCGATTAAGTTCGATTGCCGCGAGTATCGGCCTCCAGGTCAGGGAGTTATAACAAGATTTTAATCACTCTTTCAAGTTACAAATTCAACAACGATTGTAGAGGATAATATTGCTCAAGGCCAATTTTTCCAACGTCTAATAAGACTTCCGACTAAGGGTCCATTCGACCAAATGAGAATAAATGTTTACCTTTGAATATATCGCTAGTTACCCGAGAGTAAATAATTTTTCCATTGTATCACCTACTGTTCTAGAATATCGTGTTTATAGATAAGTAACTCGTATACCCACCATTTTTCGTGAAATAAGAGCTAATTTAAGAATAACGCCATACTCTTCGTCATTATGTCATAATGTTTTATCAAATTTAAAACTTTTGACAGCTCGATACTTTGCCATGGCATAATAAGACATTATGTAGTTGACAGGATTTTATCTTCACGACACACTGCTTTGGTGCAGCACTGATTTGCCGGATAATAATATAGTTCAATAATTAGTTCTGTTACGCAATCTTTGTGATGCCTATTACATTTTACTTCAAAAAACCGGCCAAGTGCGAGTCGTTCTCGCACACTGAGGGTTCCGTGCCAATTAATTTTCTAAATAAGGGAATCCACTTACTTCCACTTAGCTAAAATACCACAATATTTTGTTGACAGCAAATATAACTTTGTTTTTCATAGTGTTTGTATGAAGAACACAGTTATGTTTGCGGTTGTTGAAAATGTGCTATACCTCAAAAACTACTAGTTCGATCTCGTCCAAACCAATTTTCGTTGAAGGTATTTGTTAAGATCAACATCTTTTTTTTTTTTTTTTAATTTACACTCGTTTAGTTTAGAAGTTAAAGAGGGGGGACGCCAATTTTACCACTTTGAAAGCGTCTATCTCTCAAACTTTAAAACTTAAAAAGAAAATGGTTTTATGCACCTCTATGTCATTATAGAAGACCTGTCTATAGACATCCCGATACACGTATAGGTTTGACGAAAAAAGATTTAAAAAAAATAAAATAGGATAGGATTAAAATTGTTAGTTCCGTACTTTTGTTGTTTTAGCCAATGGTAAGTAAATCAAATTGTCGTTATAAGTCACTTTGATTTCACGGTTATTTGTATTTGATTGTTATTGTTATCGCCAAAACAACTTGCCCTCAGTAAAAGTATTAAATTCAAACTGTACACATTCTAGAAAGATTTATAGGACCATTTTATAATGTGCGAAAAAACGTGTTTGGTTATGGTGATCTATGTTTTTAATCATAATCTGAATGGAAACATTTTAATTTAGGTATCATTTTATAAATGATTGTTAACCATTTTGCAGGTAAAATTATTAGTTGTGATTATGTTGATCAAGCTTGTTTCTACACTGCGTGTACTTCAAAACCAAAGAAGAAACGTAGACCGAGTTGGAAATAACAAAAACAATGTTTTATCACAACTTTTAAGTTCTTTTGGCCATCCGAAGAGAGGAAGGCGAACAAACCAAGCCTCATTATACCCTCAAAGACCTTATTCGCGTTCATCCAAAGACTTGTCTAGAGGAAGAGCGAAGGCCCATATGCGCACAGATGGAGACGAATTTGAGATAATGTGGGGGCAAAGTAAATCAGTAAACGCTAAGGAAGAGCAAGCAGAGGTTGTGGAAAACGAGCTCTTAGAAGCTCTTAATAAGCACTCTTCTGCGTTACTCGATAGACCATATCTGGAGAACAAGGGCAAAAACGATTTCCTTGTTATGAAACCAAATGTCCAAGACCAGTATGTGACAGTGGTTCCTAACGCAATTCACTACAGCATAGAAAAAAAATGCGTCAATTGGCTAGATGATTGCAGCCTTCAAGGGATACGAGCCAGATTGTTAAATAAAATAACTTTTCCTCATTAATAATAATAATAAATAAATTTTTTATTTGCAATAATACAGTTTTTTACATGAAATGGATTTAAATAAACCTGGCTGCCATACTAGTTTATACTGTATTATGGAAGCCAGTGTCTTCCTAAAAGTCTTAACAATTTGATTAGTACAACATAAGAAAACATAATGATATCTACATGTTTAGCATAAATGGCTGAAAAATCTCGAGCATTTATAGGACAGTAAACTTAGTTAAACAATACTAAGGATGGCCATAACAAACATTGAAAAAATGCGAACATGTAATATGTATAGCAGGTAAGTCACTTTAGGTCTCCATGAAAGAACAAAAATGCAGAAAAATTTCAGAAACAACTTCTAAAATGCAGATAGGTAGTTATTGTGGGTTCCCTCTATCTGGCAGAATCTTTTTGCTCCGAAAGTCACTTGGCATAATTTTCTTTAGTCGAATATTATTCATGCAGAATTTTCTGTTAGCATAATAATTGTTTGGTCGAATATTTATATGCCCGAATTTACAATGGCATAATTTTAAGATAGCAGAAATTTATAAGGCATAATTACCTTTGGCAAAATTGTACTTTGCATATTTTCGCTAAGCATAATGTTTAATAAGTACGATGTTTATTTGGCATAACTTGACTAGGCATACTATGAAGAAAGCAGAATTTCCTTTAGAATCATTTCACTACGCATATTGCTATTTCTTTTAAATAGTATTTTACCCTAAGATTGAATTAAAAAGTCATTAAGTTGTGGTACAAAAGTTAGTGACAGAATCGAATCGTTGCAAAACCGACTCCGTAATTCAAAATCGCGTAGGCGCGGAGGGACGAGGCAGCCCGCGAGCTGAGGAGCAGGCGGTTTGAAAGCCCGCCGCCGCGGCTGCCTCGCCGAAGCCGAAGCTGCGGTGGTGAGCGAAAACCATCTGCGACGATAAGCTCGCGTGGGACTGCCGGAGCTCCGCAGCGCCGGAGCCGTGACAGAAACCATGCATGTTGCATGCTGCATGCAAGCTGTTGCTTGCTTGCATGCTGCATGCTTGCTTGCTTGCTTGCTGCATGCTTGCTTGCTTGCTGCATGCTTTGCTTGTTTGCTTGCATGCTGAATGCTTGCTTGCATGCTGCATGTTTGATTTGCCATGTATGTTGTATGTTAGTATTGCTGAGATAGAACTACTTGGGATACACGGAGAAATTAAGGTTTATAGGAGAATATTAAATATGAAAAATATGCTAAAAGACGATTCGGACTGTGAATTTTCTGCGATCGGATGATTCTGCTTTAAGACTATTATGGATAACAAATTTCTGCCTAAAGATAAATAAATAAATAAAATAATAAATAAATTGTTTGTTAAAATTCATTGGTCCTGAGCTACATCATAGATCTTAAAATTAATTACTAAGTGCATTCTCTTATTTACCTGAACTAGGATAAACCTGTATCTCAGGCTAAATAGAGCTTACACAAGTTATTTAAGGCTTACATTATTTAACAATAATTACTAAACTTATACAAAATTCATATAATGTCAATGATATGCCAAATAAAATTAAGACAATATAAATTATGCGAAACAAGGTAGACCCAGTTATTGTCATGCAATTGTTACTTAAATGTATTATCATGCAAGCAATAGTTAAACATGCAAGTAGCCCAGATTTTTTTTAACCACTGTCCCGAAATGTTCCGAGATCTTGTGTGCGTGGACGGCGTCTATGTGCGTTGCTCGAGCGCGCGTTGACAGCACGGCAAACGTCGCAAACTCCACGTTTTGGATTGGAATAGTGCGGTGACATAAGTGAGAACTTATTTCATGTTCGGCTGATACATCATCATCATCATTATCAGCCTAAGGACGAAGGACAGCCACTGGTTAACATAGGCCTCGGTTTCCCACAGCGACCGAGCACAAGCTGCATTCAGTGTGATCCTATTATCCTATTATAGACACTTAAACACCTCTATATTTACATAAATTACCTATAGTATACGCTGCGATTTTGGTCGAAAGGTCTCCAATCTAGAAAATATTTGCCCCAACGGCCATCAGTTTTTCGCGCTGTGTGCCCTGCCCACCGCCACTTGAGATTACTGATTCGAAGGGATATGTTCGTTACCTTAGTTCTTCTAACGTTTCTTCTCATTTCTGATTCGACCTCGTAGAAAAACACCGAATAGCAGTCTCTTCATCGCTCGTTGAGTGATTTTGAGCTTCTTTATGAGGCCCATAGTTAGAAACCACGTTTTGGATGTTCTTGCGCAATTTCCCGAACGCTGCCCAGCCGAGTTGGATTCGTCGATTGACCTTCTTTTTCAAAGTTGGACCTACCTAATTGGATCACTTGTCCAAGGTAAACGAACTTGAGGACAACTTCGAGAGTTGAGTTCCTAACAGATACTGGAGTGGGTACAACACGGGAACTTGACATGATTTTCGTCTTTTCTATGTTCATTTTAAGGCCCACTTGTTGGGATACTCGGTCAAGGTTTTCGAGCATAGTGCCGATATCATCTAGCGTCTTTGCCACACGACTATATCATCGACAAACCGGAGGTGTGTTATGTATTCGCCATCGACGAATAGGATTGGGCATCTGCCCCAATACTTTCCATTCCAGAAGCTTGAAGGCGTCTTACAATACCGCTGTAAACAATTAGATATAACGTCTCTCTGTCTTACACCTCTTCGCAATGGAATCACCCTCGTTTTCTGTTCTTGTACTCGGATCGACATGGTGGTCTTGTTATATAGACACTTAAACACCTCTATATTTATATATATCACCTATAGTATATGTGACACCTTTGAAGAGACCGAAGCACCGCCCAAGTTTCGATCGGATCAAAGACCTTCTCATAGTTCACAAACGATAAACATAGAGGCATATTGCAAAGAGTCTTGTTGTCCCACTTACTCTTTTATTTAAGCGCTCGCTTAGCCTTGGGGAGCTACCCGTTATTTGGAAACAAGCTTTTATTAGTCCCATACATAAGAAAGGTCCTAAGAATGTTATTGAAAATTACCGTCCTATCTCGAAACTGTGTATCTTTTCCAAAATATTAGAGAAAATAGTTTATACTCATCTCTACACTTCATTAAAGCATACCTTCGATGATAACCAACATGGTTTTCTAAAGGGTAAATCAACGACCTCAAACCTCATTTTATGTAGTGATTTTATATCAGAACACATCTCAAGACCCTCGCAGGTAGATGTTGTGTACACCGACTACAGTAAAGCCTTCGATCGAATTAACCATGAACTACTTCTTAAAAAGCTCGCATTGATTGGCGTGCACGGTAACTTGTTTCGGTGGTTCTCGGCCTACGTGCGAGACAGATGTCAGGCAGTCGTTCTCAATGGTTACACGTCGTCTATGGTTCCAATACCATCAGGAGTGCCACAGGGTTCTCTACTTGGACCTCTCCTATTCATTATCTTCATCAACGATATTTCAGCCTGTTTCGTTCATTCTAAAATCCTTCTTTACGCAGACGATATGAAAATTCTTTATCCCATTAACCAAATAGAAGACGCATCTAACTTACAAGAGGACTTGAACAGATTTCAGGAGTATTGTATGGGGAACATGTTGGATCTTAATGTATCTAAATGTCAGGTTTGCTCTTTTACTAGAAAATTAGTTCCAATACATTTTAATTACCTTTTAAAAGACACTACAATCACAAGAGTGACAAGCATAAGAGATCTTGGGGTCACCTTCGACAGTAAACTGTTATTTGATGAGCATATTGACTCAATAATTAAAAAGGCCTCCAAGGCACTGGGCTTTGTACTTCGGCTTTCTGCAGAGTTTACTAACGTGAAAACTTTTAAAATTCTTTATTGTGCATTTGTACGCAGTCACCTTGAGTACGCATCACAAGTCTGGAACCCTAACTATAACATTTATATTTCGAGATTGGAAAGCATTCAAAAGCGTTTTCTCAGATTCATTCAATATAGAACAGGCAAACACGACATCGACTACTTGTCGCGATGCAGGAGACATCACATGCTACCTTTATACAAGCGCAGAGAGATAGCAGATTTGTCTTATATTCACAAGATCGCTGGTGGTTTGATAGACTGTCCAGAGCTGTTAAGCAAGCTGTGCATTTGCACACCAAGGAAACCTCTGAGGAATCCCAACCTTTTACACGTCCCTATAGTTAACACAAATTACAGGCGGAATTCTTATTTACTTAGAGCAGCTAATTTATTTAACGAATGTCAGAACGTTTACGGCTTTGATTTGTTTTGTACAAGTGTCAATCAGGTTAAGAAACAATTATCTAACGACTTTTTTTTCTGAATGTTGAACCTGCCTTTGCTTTTGTGAATTAGTTTTTATTAATTTAAGCGACAAATTGTTGATTTGCTAGCGTTTCTTACTTTAACATTTTTGTTCTATCAGTGGAGACATGTAAATGGCCTTCTTTTTATTTATAGTTTTTAAGCAATCTTGTTCTAGCTGTAAGTCTTCCAAAAATTGTAAAATAAAATAAAATAAATAAAAATAAATAAAAATATTATACTCCTCGAACTTCTGTATAATTTGCCTTCGCGTATGGATGTGGTCTATGGTACTGTAGCCTTTTCGGAATCCGGCTTGTTCGTGAGGCTGGAAGTCATCAAACCTACGTGCCAGACGATTCGTGATGTTCTCAAACAGCTTGTAGACATGGCTCAGGAGTGACATGGGTCTATAGTTCTTCAATAAGGTTTTATTTTTGTTTTCTACTATTCCATGCCTCCTGCGTGATGCTCTCTAGCAGGTAGAGCTAGAGTCTCTGAAAGACTTTGAGTACCGGTTTTTCACCCGCTTTAAGAAGCTCTGCTGTGATTCCGTCTGTCAGGTGTCTTACATCAAAAAAAAATTCAAAATTCACAATTAGTTTATTTTGTACATAGGCTATTGCTAGCACTTATACACGTCCCAACATTGGCCCTACCACAGCTTCAGGACAATTGTGGGCTAGTGCTGAGAAGAAGCTGCGCAACAAACTCAGTCACTATTGTCAATGCCTCTTTTAAAAATATTACTATTTAAATGTTCTTACAAGCTAGACCATACATTGTTATCGTTCATATAATCATTTATTATCCTTTAGTCATTAAACATTGTTTAACAATAGATTTGAATTTATATAAAGGTAAATCAATTATAGTTTGAGGCAATTTATTAAAGAAAGTAATACATCTTCCAATAAACGAGTGATTAACCTTCTGAAGTCTGAAGTTTGGAACGGCAAGTTTATTCTTGTTCCTAGTATTGAATTCATGTAAATCACTTTTTTTAGGAAATAAGTGCAAGTTTTTACGAACATAAATCAAATTTTCATAAATAAACTGTGAATATACTGTAAGTATCTTGACTTCTTTAAACAAATCCCTTAAAGAGTCGTCAGATTTGAGATTGTAAATAGCCCGTACAGCTCGCTTTTGCATTATGAATATTGTTTAAATATCTGCAGCCGAGCCCCATAACAAGATGCCATAAGACATGATACTATGGAAATAGCTAAAATAAACTAACCTTGCCGTTTCAACGTCAGTCAAAAACCTTATCTTTCTTACTGCATAGGCAGCCGAACTAAGTTTCCCTGACAAGGTCTCGATATGTGGACCCCATTGAAGATTATGATTACTGTTTCTAAGTTGTTATAGGGCCATCCTGATTTCGTAAAGGCTGATGTCCGGGATGTCTTCAGCGTATTGTCGGGTCAGGATAGCTCTTGGGTCTCTGACCGAGCTATCAACGGGTTTGGTAACTGAGGTGTACAGCGTCCCAAAGTACTCTCGGGTTATAACCAGCGGCACGGTAAACTTTTGGCAGCTGTACGACACGAAACGTTTAAATTGAAAGCGCCATTATTTTGATAGGTATACTATAAAGCTGACGAGTTTGTTTGAATGAACTCGCTTATCTTTTTGTTTATTTTTATTTTTATTTAATTAGAACACAAACAGAGTACAATCAATACAAAACAAAATGATAAGGCTTTTAAAATAATAAAGGTCTAGATCGTAATCCAAAACAAGTGTTCCTAGCATGTTTGAAATATCAGAAAAACATTAGATTCGAGTTAGGTGAAACAAGACTAAACACAATAAAAACGGTGCATGACAATACCATTTCAGAAATTGGTAACCAGTGTGTACAGTGCAATTTCATTTTGTTGCGAAAACATGTTCATGCATCTAATAAACTACACAACAAAAGAAATGGCAAAAGAAAATGCTATAAAATTGAGGAGAGGATTCTCTACTAAGTTTCAAAGAGGGTTTTGAGGCTCCTCTTGAAAACATTTGGACTGGCAGTAAAAATATCGATATCTTGCTTTAGATCACTGTATAACCGACACATACGGACAATCGGATTGTAGAAAGATGTATTATTCTGATATACCTTTAATGAAAAATGTTTGAGATTTTGGGTTCTATAAACAGTGTTAAAATTAATCGACGAGAGAAGTGGTGGTAAATCTACAATAGAGTGTAGTATTTTATCCAAAAATATAAGATCAGACTGCTGTCGCCTGGCTTCCAGGGTAATCATATTAAATTTAACTAATCTGTCGCTATAAGTCGGCAGTTTCCTTAGAAGGCCTTGTCTAAATGAGAGAGTTCTCAGAAACTTCCTTTGTAACGATTCAATACGGTCAGAGCAAACTGCGTAGAAAGGCGACCAAACAATTGCTCCGTACTCTAAGTTACTTATTACGAGAGTATGATATAGATAGACAACAGTTAGTGGGTTTTTAAAGTCCCTTGTGTTCCGCATTATAAAGCCCAATATGCTTGATCCTTTATTAAAAACTCATTCGTAATGGTCTCTAAAAGAGAGTTTTTCATCGAAAACTATCCCTAGATCGCGAATTTTACTTTGTCGAGTCAATATTTCACCATTCAAAAAGTAGTCAAAAATTATTTTGTTAGTCTTTCTCGTAAATGACAAGACGAAGCATTTAGAAATATTCAAAAACATCCGATTTTCAAGACATCATCTGGATATAGCATTTAGGTCATTTTGAAGAGTTTCTGCATCATAGAGACTACGACACGAATAAATTTTAAGATCACCAGCATTCAAAAGACATGGACTCTTGAGATTATCAATTAGATCATTGATGAACACATTAAATAACAGAGAACCTAAATGAGATCCCTGTGGTACGCCAGACGTAACTAATTATCAGCTGGAATTGTGTAAAGCAATCGTATTCATTTGACAGTTCATAACGTACGGTTTGATCTGTCAAACCCTTTGTTCTTTGCCATTTGACAGACCATACCGTACGTTTTGAACTGTCAAATGAATACGATTGCTTTAGATAATCGCACCCTTGGTAAAACCTCTCCCTTCAGAGCAACTAGTTGACTTCTGCGAGACAAGTATGATTCAATCCAACGAAGCAATGTACCATGTATACCGAAGGACTCCAGTTTCAGACATAGTAAGGCATGATTTACTTTGTCAAACGCTTTTGAGAAGTCTGTATAAACAGAGTCTACTTGATCATTTTTAGCAAACGCCTCACATAAGTAGGTAATCGATCGAAAACGGTGATTGCTAGCTACATCAATTTATTAAGTAACTCAAACACTTTTAAGCTATTATTACACGGCTAAGAAAAGTGGTTATTATTTGTTGTATTTGATCTTGTCAGGAGAAGGTTTTTATGAAAGAAAACAATAATATTTTAGTGCGAGTGGGCCGTTTTTCAAAATTATTACTTTGCCAGATTCGTCACCGTCCGGAGTAAGTTTTGTGTGGTAGTGTGCAAGCGATTTTCGTCGATCAAGTGGGAAGTCGGCAGACACCTCAGGTAGGTAGAAGTAGGAAGCTGCAGGACGGTTGTTTAACCAAGAAAATAGGTAGGTACGTGTTTTGTGTTGAATTTTTTTTCGGAAAATTCAAATTTACGCGGGCAACGCCGCGGGAGACCGATAGTTTTTTTTTTATGGATACTCGACAGTGTGTCAATTTAGTTTGCGAAACAACAAGTTTAATATAACAGTATTGAGATATATACGAGTATTACTTAGTTAGTTTTAGGAATCTTACTGTGAACTTTTTTTAAGCGTCCGTGCCTACCGATACTCTGCTGTCCATCCGTCTGCCACAAGGAGGTATTTCACGAACCGGCTAGACCAATGATATTGTATTAAGAAATAGATCACCGGTGAGAGGCTAAAAGATGGCTCAGCTAAACAACACCTCACTTCAAATTGGGGTCATAACTTTGACGTAGTCTGTTTTTGATGGCGTCAGTGTCTTAATGCCTCAGTGCGCCTTTAAAACTGCAGAAACACCTGACTAAATAAAAAAAATAGTCCGAATATCATATTTTCGTTAAGTAAATTGTATTTAATGATGCCTATCATTCATGATTGAAGTATTTTCAATAAAATTAGTGAGTTTTGTTTCTTAACCAACCCACGAACTAACATGGTCGAAATTCTAAAACAGTGCTATACATGGAGTAGTTTGGTACTATATTTTTTAATAATAATTTAACGACCGTCACAGTGTGGTGGTTTAGGTTCCGGACTATAAGATAAGCAGTCGCGGGTTCGAATCCCGCCCGCGCGACCCTAACAAATATGTCTATCGAAATGTATCTTAATATGTCTGTTATATAACTATAAATTACATCTTCAATTTTTTTAAAGTAACAGCGTAGACGCTCACGGATCAAAAGGTCACCGGCACTCGCGTTAACAAAAGTATAACAAAAGACTGTTGATAAACACATCTGTGAGGGATGATCCTCACGATTGTAGAAAAAAATATGTACGCTCACTATTAGCGTGTTATTTGAAGGAATCATCCTGTTTACATGATGCCAGATGGCTATGGTGTATTAGTAAATATTTCTTTATTTAATAAAATAAGGACTGTAAATATTTTAATTAATTTAATTTGTAAAAATATGCATGTGGTCACGTGATCGTGAATGCATAGCAGTGAACGTGACTCTGATATTGGCGCCATGGCGTTTCACGTGATACATTTAAATTGCATTTATTAGATAATTATTCAATATTTTAAATGTTAAATAGTTTGAAAATGAAATGTTTTTGTTGATTAATATACTACCGAGCTAAAGTGTGAGCTCAATTTTAAAATTAGGCCAACGAGTCTATTGTAATGTACCTTAATACTTTAAAAAATATATTAAGTAAGCTACTCTATTCCGAATCTGATGTCTGATGTGATAGATGTAAATCCATTGATATCCATTAATCAGACGGTGCCATATTTGTGTACTCTTTTAGTTCGCGAGGCGTCATCTACTTCTAAATTCAATATCATTGGGCTAGACAGTTGATAAATATTTCTTTACGAATGAAGAATATTAGTAAGGAAGAATTAAATTTACGGATATCACGCAAAATTGTAGACAACACGAAATTTTATTGAGAATTACTTTAAAGACTTCTTTTAGATATTGAATAATTTTCGCCACCAAGGAGAGTTTTTAATTTGTTTACAATCATTACATCTCTTTTCAATAGCGTAGTAAAGGTCGCTAGGAATGAATTCTTTAGGAGCTTGCACTCTTCCCTTGCCATCAAAAGCATGTATTAGTATGTTCTTCTTAGTAAGTTTCATATGTTTACCCATTTCATCTTTCAGTTTAAGTTTTTTTATCACGTGTTTATTTAAATTTTTCCTCATACCAGCAAGAATAAGCATTGAGTCATCCTCGGATATACTGGCTACGTGAAGACTTGGATATTTTTTTCTGATGCTGTTAAGCACTTCCATGTTTGCCGGTATATTGTCAACGTTTTCATAAGCTGATACAATTTTAAGCCGGATTTTGGGATTGATTGTGCCGTTCAAATCTTTCATGATGGTTCTCTCTGCCGCTTCGGGAAGAGCTCCTGTCGCCAGTAGCACCTCAGTGAAAGCCTGATTTGTATAAAACAAAGCTGTCACCAAATATTCTTCAGAACACAAACAGGTCTTCAATACAGCAAGATATACAATAATTAACATGTTTTGCATTTTGCGCTGCATTTTAATAAAATGGTCAAAATTTAAATTCTAATTAGAATTATTATCACATGAATGATCGCACACCACCGTAAGTAATTGCAAAATTCGTAAGACTCTTAATCATTTACAGCACCCCATAAAGACGTGTTTTGATTACATTGATAATTATTTACGATATTGCTAAATTAGCATTTAATTTGATTAAGCTAATGCTATAGTATAGTACGTACCTACTATGTGACATTTACACAAAAATATTTCAATCCTATCTATTGGTCGCTGCTTTTGGCATAATATCGTAGCAAAGATAATAATATGAAGATAATAAGTTGGTTGTTTTGGTTACCCTAATAATCATAAATTTATACCTAAACTATTGCTTTGCACAGATGTTTTGTTTTAACCAGCACTCCGCAGATTTTTTCTTTGATTACCCTAGAAACCAATATCGATCTAAAAAAAAACTAAAACTGTGGTTGAACTTACAACTTACGTCCTCCGGCTGTAGTGGCTAAGCATACTGGGGTTCGATTTTCGGTCGGGTCGAGGTAGAAAACATAGTTTACTATATTGTCTTGTGTCTGGGTGTTGTTGTGGTACCACCGTTATTTATAATTTTCATAACACAAGTGCATTTTTTTCAATTATGGGCATAACATTTGTCCATTAAAAGCGGGCGCTTTTGGATTACTGGTTGCCTCCGACAACCTAATTAAGTTAACCAATTAAGTTAACTGTTGAAGGTTTTAAGATTGTTGACTATGCGTGTGACGTAGATGTCAAACGATTTTACGATTGCCTCTTTGGTAGTGGTAATTTTTATAAGGTTGTAGGATTTGAACATTTGGCATCTAATGGTTTGGAATGCTTAAAAAAGAAACCAAAAATTAGTGCACGGGCGTAACTCGAACCAGCAACTTCTTGGCTAACCGGGCCAAACGCTCTTCCAATGATCCATTATAGACCAGAAAAATCGCGCGGTTGGACCGACAGCACGGTACCTCAATTAGTACAGCGTTTGACCCGGTTGGCCAACAAGTTGCTGGTTGCTGGTTTCCAATTTCATCTTTGAGAATCGCAAGAGCAACAATTGTTCCTGGCTATTTAAAAGCGACAAAGGTACTCTTTATGATATCCGTGGTATGTGAGGAACTAAGTAATGGGAAAAGAACATGGAACATGGGATATAAATTCAGATTGCTGAGTAAATCTTGGAAAGTTTTTATCCAGAGTAGCGTATACGTCGTGAGATTTTTGTTTTACTTTTGTTTTATTGTTATTTTGTATGAAACTTACAGGAATTTCGTCAAAATCAGGTGCTCTAGTTAAAAGAGCTACTGACTTGGCGAAAGCTGCCTCGTTCCCTATATAGGCTTTAACCCATTAGAATTTTTACATCTAAGCCAATGGAGCTAGACTCGCGATAGCGAAGATGGATTGCAACGACGATCTTATTGCGAGTATTTCGGATCTCTGCAAGGCCTGGTTTGCCAACCGAGATTATTATGGCACAAGTGACGTGGTTAGCAAGAATCCATTCGAGCACTTTTTGGATAGCAAACAGCTCCACTTCTTGCACAGTGCGGTTGTTCGGGGATGTGGCAACAAAAGAAGTACCTACCTTACCGTCATGCCTCTTGCCGTCGGTATATACTTGCAATGCATTTAGCTGGCTTGGTCTAGTTAAGTTCTTAAGGATATTTCTTGAAATGTGATGCTCGGTCTAAGCGATAGATGTGAAATCCTATTGAATCTCCTTCGCCTACAAACACACTCTGTGTTTGTAGGCGAAGGAGATTCAATAGATAAGGAGTTAAATGTGCAAGGCTGATAGAAATTGGAGGTACATAAGCTATTTACGTTTAGATCAGTATGTGATCAGTTTAGTATGTGAGCTATCCAATTCAGTCATATTCAACCTGCGGCCTGCCGAGCCTTACTTAATACGTATTGGTGTTGCAGCCCGGACTATTATACCGGAAAAGGTTGAGCACAACAGGTCCAATTACTCAAATCTTTATATCTTAAGTATACGGTAGGAATGGTCACCCATGAGTCCAATTTTTATCTTCAATATACCGAGGTGACTAAATTATACAGGATGTTGTTTTGGTCAGCGACGAGCGACTCAGGGGTGCCTGTACAAACGATACTGATGCCAAAAAAAATATAAAAAGAATATATATTTTTTTAAATTGAAAAACCCACAAAATCATTTTTTTTATCCGGTACAGCCATCAAGTCAAAACCACCAACACCAGGTAGCCTCTTCGTAGCTTACTAGCTACGGCGTAGTATTTTGTAATTTTTTTTGAATGTTGTGAAGAGGTTTTCTCGTATAAAACTTGCTCAGAATTTATAAAAATCTTTTTTTTAGAATAAGCATAACTCATATTATCATCCCTGAGTCGGATGTCACTGACTAAAACAACACGCTGTATACTGAAGTCAGACTGTTTTATTCATAGATTAATTATTTATAATGTTTAGATTTAGAGGTATATTTGATCGCACAGTCGTAAGATATGGTCGCATCATTTAGGACAACCTCCGTAGTGTAGTGGCCAATGATATTGTATTAAGAACTAGATCACCGGTGAGAGGCTAAAAGATGGCTCAGCAAACAACACCTCACTTTAAATTGGGGTCATAATTTTGACGTAGTCTGTTTTTGATGGCGTCAGTGTCTTAATGCCTCAGTGCGCCTTTAAAACTGCAGAAACACCTAACTAAATAAAAAATTAGTCCGGATATCATATTTTCGTTAAGTAAATTGTATTTAATGATGCCTATCATTCATGTTTGAAGTATTTTCAATAAAATTAGTGAGTTTTGTTTCTTAGCCAACCCACGGACTAACATGGTCGATATTCTAAGACAGTGCTATACATGGAGTAGTTTGGTACTATATTTTTTATTAATAATTTAACGACCGTCACAGTGTGGTGGTTTAGGTTCCGGACTATAAGATAAGCAGTCGCGGGTTCGAATCCCGCCCGCGCGACCCTAACAAATATGTCTATGGAAATGTATGTTAATATGTCTGTTATATAACTATAAATTACATCTTCATTTTTTTTAAAGTAACAGCGTAGACGCTCACGGATCAAAAGGTCACCGGCACTCGCGTTAACAAAAGTATAACAAAAGACTGTTGATAAACACATCTGTGAGGGATGATCCTCACGATTGTAGAAAAAAATATGTACGCTCACTATTAGCGTGTTATTTGAAGGAATCATCCTGTTTACATGATGCCAGATGGCTATGGTGTATTAATAAATATTTCTTTATTTGATAAAATAAGGACTGTAAATATTTTAATTAATTTAATTTGTAAAAATATGCATGTGGTCACGTGATCGTGAATGCATAGCAGTGAACGTGACTCTGATATTGGCGCCATGGCGTTTCACGTAATACATTTAAATTGTATTTATTTGATAATTATTCAATATTTTAAATGTTAAAAAGTTTGAAAATGAAATGCTTTTGTTGATTAATATACTACCGAGCTAAAGTGTGAGCTCAATTTTAAAATTAGGCCAACGAGTCTATTGTAATGTACCTACATACTTTAAAAAATATATTAAGAAAGCTACTCTATTCCGAATCTCTGTTCCGAATCTGATGTCTGATGTGATAGATGTAAATCCATTGATATCCATTAATCAGACGGTGCCATATTTGTGTACTCTTTTAGTTCGCGAGGCGTCATCTACTTCTAAATACAATATCATTGGTAGTGGCTAAGCACGCTGGGTTTCAAGGCCTCGCCGCTCTGAGGTCCCGGGTTCGATCCCGGTCGGGTCAATATAGAAATCAAAATTTTCTGTATTGTCTTGGGTCTGGGTGTTGTGGTACTTTAGGATAGAAAGGTATGCTGCTTGGTATGTGTAGTGTAGGCTAGTCGTGTAGTTGGTACTTAGCTGCAGGTACGGCGAAGAATAACGTAGACAGTTCAAAGTTCCACAGGTTTATTCCACACACAAAAGTACAAGAGATATCACACACACAAGTCAATAGCACAGAAAGAAGAAGGAGAAGCGATAGTAGCGAGGATATAGCGAATAGACAGAAATTAGTTAACGCGCACAACACGACGGATTGGTAGGTAGTTCGAAGCGAAGCCGGGGAGCGCAAGCGACGTGCGTTCCGTGTCGGATAAAGATTCTGACTGGCGGGGGGCGGCACCGATGCGCCTACGCCGCGCGGTGTTCGCTATGCGTATAGATAAGTGTACGTTTGCGCGTTTCCATTCTACTTGACGGCGGCCAGCTGATTCTCGGCATATGACGGTACGGTAAGTATGCATGTTGTGATAATGAGTAAATGTTAGTGTATTTAGTATGATAGATAAGTAGTTACTTATATGTATTATTTATTGTTATATACTTTTGTATTTAATTTGATATGTATCATTTATATACTACGTATATAAGTAAGTTTATGTTATCTGTGTGTGTATTTATTATTATATGACATATTATGTAAATAGTATGTAGTATGTGGGGGAAGCCCACAGTACCAACGTTGTGTCTGATTTCCATTACACAAGTGCATTAGCTTACTTTGGGATACAGCAATGTGTGTGATTAGTGCCCAATATTTATTTATATATATTATTATTATTATTTAGGTGCCTGCTTACGCGATGATCGTGCTGTGGCTGTTATGGTACTAGGACTTTAATAGGTCTATGAAAAAAACACAAAAATAATATATTTCATTGTTTATTGTTAGATTTTATTTGTTCACTTAGCAGCAATACATGAATAGACTGTTATCATAATAATAGGCAGGCTCGTTGAAGTAGTGACGATACACGTTAGAATTTAAACATGTCATTTACAATTAAACATTACAGTATCTATTTTGAAATCTTCACTGTCACGAAATCTTAGCTAAGCTAGAAGTAAACACATTTAATGCACATATATTTCGATCATTTATTATTAACTATAATAAAACACTGGATAGCCAATCACTGGCGCTACACAAATAAGTTAAATGCCACCAAAGTTGTATGTATCACAATCTGTGATATAATCGTGAATGTTTGAAAACAAAAATAGATTAACTAAGTACTTAAAAATAGTGAATTCGTTGCTTTAGAAAGCGAAAAAAATATTATCTATCTATTCATAAAAGGAAAAAAGCAACTAAAATGGCAGTGGTAAAAAAAGATAACTCCATCATATTTTTTGGCACATCTCAATAATTTAACAGGAAAATCGTCCCATAGCCGATAATCGAATAAAAAGGAACTCGCATTAAGTAACCAAGAATTAGATATTGTGTGTCGTACATAAATTAAAATAATAAGAATCAAAAAATGCGACCAAGCTCACTTGAAGGGAATTGTAAAATTTGTTATATTAGTAAATAGTTTGCCTAGCTACATACATTAATCAATCTTTATGGCACCGTCTATGGCTCAACCGTCCGCTGGGCCCCACCCCACATATATCTTAACGTTAACATGTATTATTTAACAGTTATCATTATAATCTATTCTATTTGTATTGTCCTGAATGTTGAAATATCCTTAATACTAAAAGTTACAACATTATTTTTCAGTAAAATCTTCATAATAAATTGTAACATATAATCCGAATGCGTTCTGTAAATAACAACATGAAATCACATGACTGTGAGAGACTTAGGCGATATAAGTATATATATTTTGTTTACAATTGACGCATTATTTGGAACTTTAAAAGACAGCAACGCAGAGTATGTATAACCACTAACGTTCACAAAATTGACCTTACATCGAGGAGTTACTTAAAGTTGACGTCATCAAGCTCTGGAGCTGAAAAAGAAAACACAAGTTACAGAACCATTAACAGAGACATTTTGATTGATGTTACGGTCGGCGCGTGATCAACGTAAATCAAGTATTAATGACAATAAATGTGAATAGAGATGTATATGCAGCACGCCGCTTTATTAATAAGTGCGAGCGAGATAGACAAGATACTGAAAGGACTCAGTTGAAAACACGCCCACTATAGAGGTAAAGTGACCGCCGATGTGTCTCCTCAAGATGGATAACTTTAATCAGCAAAGCCATTTTGCAAGTTCTTACAATGTGCTTATGATTTTATTTTAAATTACTAACTTATTTTGGACCTGGGCGTCTAATCCTTAAGCCGACTTAGTCGTATTCACGGGCGAAGCTGTTTTCGTTTTTGTTTCTTGAAAAAAATATCAACTCCTATTTTCGATCAAAATCTTACTATTATTAGGTTAAGATACTTATCGGATTAAGAACTCAAAAAAACTCATCGCCCGTAAATACCACCGCCCTAAATTGGGGTGTAAAACTGATTATAGATTAACAAAAAATACCTTAATTTTAGGACAAAAAATATTCAAACTCTACACCCACCTTTGAAGTTCATGCAGTCCGTGTCCATAGCATTAAAATCTATAATGTATTAAATAAAAGGACGGTGTAAGGGCCAGGCAGAGGCCGAGGCTAAGGCTGGGTCGGGGGTGGGAGTTGAAGTGATAGCGGGGAGGGGGGGACTCGAACACCTCGACCTCTTCGAAGAAAGGGTACACATCAGGGAACATGGAACTGGGAGTCCGAAGCAGCGTGAAAGTTAAGAGGAACATTGTTATTATTGTTAATTGGCATTTATAACTAACATCGAACACATTTATGGTAAAAAAAAGGTTAACTTCACTCTAAAGCTGATTTCATTCGCCTTGTAAACCCCGTTCATCCACTTTCTGTACATTCGTTAATTCACTGTGAGTGATAAGCCGTCTCTTAGTTCGCTTTTACATAAGACCGACAGCAGCGCGTCTCTCTAATGTGAAGGGCTTACTGCTGTCATTTTATGTATGAAATTGACAGTAGCGCTAAAAACGCCTAAGTGTGCTCTCTTAGGGCCAGGTTTTTGATCGATAGATGTCTCGACCAATGTTTAATACTTCTTTAATGAATGGTTTTATTTGATAGTATTGTGTAAATTTTGTTAATAATACAATCGTAACTATTCCACCACTGGTAAAGAAAAATAACCGTTAGTTGGGATAGTTATCGATAAAAAACGGCCTATAGTGCTGAATGACATACAATTATTGGTTAAAAAAAATTATTGTTCACTATTATTGATACACTAGATAGGAGAATTATATTTATAGAACTTATGTAGGAAGATAGCTTTTAGTTCAGGTAGTAGGCAATAAAGCAGTCAATTAAGCTCTTTAACTAAAAGCGAAGCTGATAATTAATTTTCACATGAAAGGGCTCAGCCGCGTAAATCCATTACGCCGTGTATGTTTTTTTTCGTATTATTATCACATCTCGATGTGTACAAAGTGCTTTTGATGAAAATTATATTTGAAAGAAAGAAAAAATAAGCTTTTTATTGAAAAGGTCACCACAAACACACACAAGCCAGCAAATCAGTGTGTGTGTCGAAGACGTCCGAACCAATAGGACCTGATTCAGAGAGCTAGGTCCTCTGGGGGACCTGACGCTGGTTTTCAGTGGACCCTACTAAGTGAGGTATACGGACACCGAAAATTAACTCCAACCTAACGTTACTCAATAATCGATTCATAAATTATAAAGTTATAGAGGCGTTGAATAAAAAGGATAGAACATACACACACACACACACATTCGCCGTTAATTTCCTAAATGCATAAAAAAGTATTTTCAAAGTATTAATGTAATTTTTATTTTATAGCTGCTGTCAGCTGTTTAGTTCTTCGACTCTTAATAATCGTTTATTTAGAAGAAAAAAACATTTACTTTTTTTTTTGTCGTTGCACTGTTAGAATAAAATCATTGACATGAATAAGGCTCATTCGTTTTTCTACTTGCCACAAACATTCACACATTTTAACTTTCAAGTTTATAATATTAGTAGGGTTAATATGAAGTAGTAACTGCCTGAAGTATGTGAGCGATGGGTGCGTTTTAATTTTCTAGAATGGATACTTATCTGTGAAGATAGATAGTATTTATTTTGTTTCAAATAGTAAAAAAGTATCTAGAATAAGAAATCCACCCTATGTCTACCACAAAAGAAATAACAGTACTGTCTACCGCCCAGTCTCACTCACATACTTGAGTAGTTAACTAGCATTTCCACGCATGCTACTGTCATGCGTGTCACCCCTCCCGCTTCCCCGCTCATGTACCCGCGTTCGTCTGTTTTGGGGCAATACTTTTTACACTCTTTACTGCGCAGTAGTGTCCTTGGATAAAGAGCACTACTTCATTAACATATTATAGGGATTTGGCTAATATTTTTTTTGTTTCATCGAAATCGGCCAACTACTTAGAAAGAAATCATCATTTTTGCACGTAACAAAAAGAAGAATTTCATTGTTCAATAGAAGCTAAAATATTATTGAAAAAATTGATCGTTTGACTTTTCTGTTTCATTTTAGGTCTACTTGAATCACCTATCTGGATTTCAATTTACTCCCTTGGATAAAGTTTACACAGTCACAATACTATTGTATTTAGTGGAGTTACTCACTTCCTGCAACGCTGCGTGTTCCTGCCGGTGACGGCGACGCGTCCAAGGTTGATCGCACGTCCGTCCTCCGCCAGCTCTATTTGTTCCACGCACCCGGTCAGACCCGGGTACTGGTTCACATTCACGCTGTCCGGGATACCACCTGAGGAGAAACACACCCTGTAGTTTGTCTGCGTACTTTAGAAGGACGATTCAACCAGGACTGGGTGCAGAAATATGCACGCGTCCCACAGTGTATGTACGAGTAAACTCGTACATTTTATTAGTATTATTTTTTTGTTTACTATGTACTTTGGCCAGCTGCGCTGTGACCTGATTTGTTGTTACTATGCATGTAAAAATCTGTGCAATGAAAGGCATTGCACTGATGCGGTGTGATGCACCGATGATGCATTCGGCATTTTTATTTTATTTTTATTACTATCATCATAAGAAAAATACACATATTAACTTAATTATAGTATCTTAAAGCCTATTACAGGTTTGTCTAGATACTAGTTGTTTTCAGTGATCGTTGAGCACCATATTTGTATAGCAATAAAAATCATTACACACGTCTTTTTCATTAAATCCCATCAGCGGTAGATAGGCGGCGTGGTTGTCTGACATACCTATATTCAGTGACATTTTAATATTTGACAATTAATAGTAACCAAAGTTACAGTGTCCAATTTCGATAATCTAGCGAAACTTAATTTGTATTCTTTAATGATGCTTAAAAAAGAAACATTACTATTAAACCATTAGACTAATGATTGCTTAAAAATAAAAAAGTTAATTTGTCAATTAAATTTATCTCATTTGATTGACGAGGTACTATGGGGAACAGATTTACAGACAATGTTTTTAGTAAACTTAGTGCGTGTAATAGTTTTTAGTATTTTTGTGTCCTTAGTTAAGCATTTACACCAGCGACCGCCACAGATAATAAAAAAACATTGTCTATGGCCGCCGCAATAAAGCCAAACCAAACTTTTTTTTATTTATGTTATATTTTATATTATTTAATACACATCGATAATATTATTTATAATCAAATGTTGTGTTATTTATATTTTATTGTTAATTTTGTGATATATATTTCTTATTAGTGTATAATTCATTGCCAAATTATTACCACCCACTAAGGCACCCGCTGAAAATCAGCGTCGTGGTATGCGTCCCGCTGCCACGACTTATGCTGAGCGGGTGCCTTTTTGACTCAAGTCGCCTGCTTTTGTAATATATTTGTATATTAAGCTTGATGTAATTTTATTTAAGTCAAATAAATGCATTTTCTTTCTTTCTTCCGTCATTTAAATATCATTAAATTTGGCAAGTGTTTCACCGTAGGAACCAATGTATGAGTAGCGCAAAAAGGCGCAACCAAATCGAAGTGTTTAAATAAAATTAGTAAATTCAATACCTTTATGGTATTTAGTTTCGACACTTTCAAGTAAGTAAAGGCTCAGGCTTATTGTAAGGAGTAATTTAGGCCAAACTACAATATTTAAAATGTATTAATGCTATCAGGTCATGAAATTCAGATACCCATGATGAGCAAGATTACAATTCAATTTCCGTATGTCCAAAGTAGTCAATGTCACTCAACATTGTCGTTTAATTAATATTATGTCTATCAGGTGGATACGTTAAGTGTATTATATGTTCATTTCAAACCATGTGGAGATTTTCTTCGTTAACCTGCATTATATTATGATTACTTAGGACTTATATATGTATAAGGCTAACATGTATTTTTTACAAAATTATCCCGTATTTATTTTCCATTTTTATATAAAGCATATATGTATCAATTGTTTCGACTTCACCGGATTTATTTTCATTTATTTATTTCAGAAACCAGCCGTCATAGGCCATAAGTTCAGCAGTGGACGTCCATATTTTTCAAATATAGTTCAGTTACTTTATTATAACTCGAACTGGGAATAACAGTGTAGTTGTAATTATATTGTTAATTTTAACTGTGGTTTTCTTTACTTTCGCCTTTTTTAGATTTTGCTTTAGGTTTAGACATGAACTAACCAAACAGTGCACAAAGCGTTCGGTAATGCCAATGGGTTAGATATTTGAAGGGGATTCCATCAGGCAGCAAGAACGAGCCGGATAGTTTTATACTTTTCGTAGCTTTACCCCTTCCTTGTACAGGGTTACGTAACCAAATGGCGGTTCTAATATAAATATACATACACTAGCGGTCTCTTACACTAAGTATTCACTAAGCATTTTCTCTAAGCATTCGAAGTTATCCGAATTCAGTTCAATGTTAGCACGGAACCCTCAGTGCGCGGGTCCGACACGCTTTTTATGTGTAATCATCACTCGTGTTTAAAAACAAAGTAAGCAAACATAATATATACCTACTAGAGCTCAGGTCAAAGTAACTTAAGCGAATCACATCTTTATTTTTGGAATGGAACGAAACTTTAATATTGAATGACTGCTCCACCTTTCCTGAACTGATCCTAAGTAGGTAGATAAGTAATATTAGGCAATTCATTAATGTTTTTAAGAGCTTATTTCTACTTTCTCGCATATTGTGGTGAAATATTTCGCACTAATAATACTGTCACTTTTTATTAAGTACATTAGATATTACCACAGTTTCAACTTTTTCACATCTTTACGGTTCAACTAAATATTTACGTTCAAATGATCAACAATTCAACAAGCTTAAGTTTCACCGTTAATTGCCTCGACCGAAGTCTGCATTGTAATGGTCGTGATTGTACACTGCACGTGATATCTTATTATTTGCATAGCCACGTGATCGCGAGAGCGAGGCTGCCCGTATTTTGTTCAGCTAACAAAGTTGCCTCAATTCAACCTTCAGGCCCTTGAAATGCCAATAATAGGGAGCTATTGTGAATTTATAGTTGTGTCGTCGTAAATGTTTTTGACGGAATTATTACACACCCTTTACATGTTAATAAATTTAAAATTAATTTATTAAAAATCATTAAGGTACTGATAGGTAAATGATCTATCGGCTGTATTTATTTATCAGCTAAAATAGAAATTTTGTTAAATTAGTTTAAGCAAGTCGAAGCACGACTTATTTTACATTATTAAATTTAAGAGCAACCCCGTAACGCCTTCTGCGTTTATTTTTGTTAATATTAAGACTTGGGTATTATATTTATCTAACATCGTAGTTATAATCTTTATAAGCTTTTATCAGACACGTAGGACGCGACTACCTACCGTGTGCTTAAATATTTTAACTTAAGAACCACCATCGCAAAATAAGAGGGGTGTTATAAATTTAACGTGTCTGTCGGTGGTATTGTAGATCCAGAACGATTTTCGTAATATTTTTTTATAATTTTATAAAAAAGCCGGGCTAACCTAATCATAAAATTACCCAAAAAACTCGTACCTACATTGGACTCAGACGACTTACCAATATAGATGTTCGAGTCGGCGTTCATGAGATTCGAAAAGCCAGTGCTGGTCGCATTCTTCGTCGTCCCGTCGACCGTCAGCGATACGGTTCCGGAGTCAAACAGTTTCGCGATCAGCTGCACAAAATAAACATAAATTATAGTACAGGAACAGGTACAGGAAAGAGCGATGGTAGCCATGGTAGATCGACCTTCACCAATCTGATAACTCGATGAGTCATATTTTTTATCAAATATAATTTATAAACAAATATGCCAATGAGAACTAGCCTATCGAAAAGTCTTAATAGGTAATTTCAATTTAATTTTCTATCATCACCATTACTCTTGTCATAACCGAAATGAAGTTTTATCTAAATAGATTTTTTTTAACACAGAATAAGCCTAGCTTGCTCAGTTATTTATGTGCAGGCCGAACTGGCAAGAGTATGAAAACAGGTAAGTCAATATCGGTAACTAAGTCGATCTGTTATGTACCATTGTACCTGTACATTTTCGGTGTGTTAAAAACTGTGTTACAAATCCATTCAGTTAAGACAAGGGTGAAGGTGATGAAAGAAAAGTGATGGATGACTAATAATTAAATTTAAAAAGCTATGAACACTTTTCGATATAATTGTTTATAATTTAATTGAAAATAAAGTCTTATCGAGTGATCTCGGTGAAGGTCAATCGATCTTCACAGGCTCTTGGACTATTAATATCATGTCCTATAAATTCTTAATAGATTAGCCTCCCAGTGGCGTTAGGTACGTATGAAAAATAAGCGTACCGCGTTCTGCCTTCAGATAATGTATTCTAAAGTGAGCTTAGACTTCGATTTCGCAAATGTTGCCTATGAATATTGTGAGGCCGTGTTATTGTAATGAACTGATGAAATGTATTTGTGGAATACATTTTTAGAGTAAGACGGTTAACCCCCTAAATATCAAAGTACCTATACTTTATGATCGGCCGCGCAACACGGGGGCGGGTGGTACCATGTGTTTTTTGAATAGACATAAGTCTAAGGAACACAAATTATAAAACAGTTTGCAGTGTGCTGTTTTCGCACACGAATAACAGATTAGAGTATGTTCCATAAATGATAGTGATTCAGATGATATGGGAACTTACCGAATGTCTGTCTCCGTCGGTGACGTACGCGTTCTCAATGGAGACCGTCGATAGTCCTCCGCCGAGGTTCCAGTCCATCACTACAACTCCATTTTCAACTAGAGCGGAAAAAAAATAAAGATTAATACCCAGTGTGGTGGGACCCTAATTTTAATTTTCTTTGTACCTCCACAGTCCAAAGAAATACACACATATTATTGTTATTTTAGTAATATGACAGGGTTTTAATATTTCAAGAAAACTCTCAACAAATATGTTATAATGATACAGTTACATTTAAAAAAAACATCAGCCTAATTTAAGTATCTAAAGGTCTATCGATAGTTTCGATTTGGTTCAATTCTATCGACACATTTCAATCTGAATATTAGTTACCACTATCGATAATATCGGAACTGCCTATTGATTGAGATATTATCGCTTTAAAAGGGTCATTATCGACGGGACACAACTATTTATAGTGGTAGCAATATTCAGATACTATTGGAAGAACTGCTGTGTGTCAATTGTATTAAACTAAACTGATCTACCGATAGAATCAATACTATCGATGATATCAATAAGACTTGAAAATTTCTTAAATTATTTGATGTGCCTGTGGCGAGATCAGGAAAGAATGTGGAGGCAGCTCACTCATATCCCACCATAAAAAGTTCAACCAACTTACTTCGTATCAAGATGAAGTCTCCGTAGTTGGGCGCTGTCTGCACCTCCCGTTGGTAGAGCAGCACCCCGTCGCTGGTCGCGTGGAAGGCGATCGCGATCACCGCCGGTTCGAGGTACAACTCGTCGTAGCGCAGTTGGGATGCTGGCAGTTCGAGATACCCGTTCCCGTTGAAGCCAACGCTCTGACGGAGCTCGAGCGCTGTGGGATTTTTTTGGGATGAGGCTTGTTTCATGAATGAAAGGGGTAGGTTATTACAAATAGCTAAAGGACAATGGTCCTTAGAGACTGAAAAACTACAGGCTGTTGTTTTGGTCAGTGACATCCAACTTAGGGATGATGGGAAGAGCTTATTCTAAAAAAATATTTTCGTTAATTATATGCAAGTTTCATGAAAACCTCTTTACAACATTGAAAAAAAAACGAATGTGTAAACTCGCACCCTCGCACATAGCACGGGCGTAGCTACGAAATACTACGCTGTAGCTAGTAAGCTACGAAGCGGCGACCTGGTAGTTTTACTCGCTTGCTAGTATCGCAATAATAAATTGATTTTGTGGTTTTTTCCATTAAAAATATAGTATTTTAACGTCAGTACCGTTTGAACAACTACAATTTGTTTGTATTTATATTCAAAAGCTCTTGAATATTATACAGCAGACTTGGCTTAATGCCTAATTTCAGTCTAAGTAAGGTTTCAATCAAAGTGCAGTTAGGCAGGTAATTGAAACCAAATGAAAAATAAGTAATATAATTTCAAAAGGATCTTGCATGGCCTCTGTTAGACAGTTTGAAAGAGATAAAGAAAAATAATTTATTCAGCATTAAAGAGTGTACTCACGACAGACAAAGTATAAATAGCTTTGGATCACTTAAGTCGCGTGATCACAAAACGTATAGGTATGCATACTGGTACCTATCATACGGTCCTCGCTAATGACACATAATATCATCAAAATTCGTCAGGTTTTCTCAGTGACTTATTACTAAGTAAGTATAAAGAAGCTATGCCCATCAAGCAAATACATGTTTATTTATACATATTTTATTCCACAAACAAATTGAAGTGCAAATGGCGGACTTAATGCTTTAAAGCATTCTCTACCCGTCAACAATTGGGTGAAGCAGAAACAGTTGAGGCGGCGTAAAAGAAAAGTAAAACAGTCTCTCATTAAATAAAAATAAAACTACATAAATACTTTTTAATAAACTTCACAAAAACAAGAAAATCTATATTTCTTTAAGCTGAAGAGATAATTATTGTCATTTATTTTCCTCGAGAAAAAGATTACGTATCTACTTTTTAAATAGGTACATATTTTGATGTTGATGGCTGGATCGTATCAGGGAGCGAATTTCAAAGCCAAAGCCAAAGTGAAAAAAGTGTGTACAAGGCATTAATAGTACGGAGCTCAAATATATGCGTTCAGCGTAAATCCGTTAAGTGTTTTATTCAATGAGTAGCTCGCGTAAAATTCAGTACCAAACACGACTTACGCATCTGGCAGTTGTTCCCAGCGAATCCTAGAGGGCAGTCGCACGTGTAGTTCATCCTGTTGGAGTAGTTCTTGCGACAGGAGCCCCCGTTGCGGCAAGGGCTGAGCGCGCACGGGTCCCCGGCCGGGCGGCGCGCGGGGGGAGGCACCCTGTACTCGCAGAACTGCCCGGCCCAGCCGTAAGGGCAGATGCAGCCGGCACCATCTTCGGTACACTCGCCACCGTTGCGGCATTGGGAGCAGATTGTCTCGGCCTGTTGGTGATAGGTTTATTGTGGATTTCGACTAACTGCCTCTGTGGCCCAGCGGTTAGAGGGTCGCACTTTAAAGCGACAGCTGCGCCAGAGGTCCCGGGTCGGGCCAAAATAGATACCTGAGATTTTCTGTTTAGAAATTCTTAGGGTAGCCCGGAGTTTGGAAGTTGGCGATGTCTCACCCCGTGCCTCGGAAAAGCACGTAAAGCTATTGGTCCTGCGCCTGATCTCTTTCCGGTCGTGTCAGATTGCTCTCATTGCTATGAGAGTTGAGGGAATAGAGAGTGCACCTGTGTTTGCGCACACACTTGTGCATAATAATATGTCCCGCGCAGTCGGTTAGTCGTTGTGACTGGCCACCGTAGTCGAAATCAGCTAGGGGGACTATTATTATTGTTTCCTATTATTGTGGATTTCGTTTCGGCTGCACTTCCGAAGATACTTGAATTGCGGTTTAATATCTTTCATACTCTATAACTCACATAAAAGCGAAATAGATAACTTTCTTTTTTTCTATTTCAACTTTATTGCACTGTCAATTGTACCATTGGTGGACTAAATGCCTTATGGCATTTTCTACCAGTCAATTGCTCGAGGAATACAGAGAGCTATTAGCTATTATACTATTTAGTGGCGGAATATTGAAAAATACTGAGAGCGACCAAAAAAATATAACAATCAGAGAATCAAGTAATTAATTATAGTAGATAATCAAGTTTGTACTTGTATCTTCTACCATTATTTAATAAAGAATTTTGAAAAGTAAAAAAATTAAAAAGTAGTAATCAGAATCAAGGCATGAGAGTTGTCTCTACTTTATGAAAGCTACCTAAATGTTTATCCTCTCAATACAAAATACACTAGATATAAGAATATTTAATAATAACCAGATATTTCAAGCTTTGATGCAAGATCACAATGTACTGAAGAATATTAAAAACATTTATTATTTGAACATAACAATAACACCCAGACGCGGCATCGTAACAACATATTTTATTTTCTCTAAAATACCCACTCATTATAAATACAAACTCATGATACAAAATCAATATTTGAAGTGGGATGGAGCTTTATAATTTGCCTCTTAAAATATTTTTTAAGTGTAAAAAGAAAATGAAATGAAACTCAACAAAATTTTTGATAATGCGCAGTCTAGTCAGATTATGTTTAAAAATAACTTAATCACGGCGGAGTGGGTACTCGATTATTTGATCGGCGCGCAGACAAATCTTTTATGTTATAGTAATAAGTTGTTTTTAAATCGTTAATAGAAAATATTTAATACTTTTAGCGATGGTTACAAAAAAAAAACGATTAGGTCGACGATCTAACGCTGGCTGACATGTCAATGGTTGATACTGGTAGACTGTAATTATTAATTGTTTTAAAACATAAATAAACCCGAGAAGGGTTCTTGAATTACTTCTTTCTTTCTTTGTAAAGATAGCCTTTATAAAGTAATATATTTCGTAATAATTTATTGTATTTTGCATAAAATAAATAATGGTGAAAGGTTGCACAGATAAATACTATTTATATATATGGTCTGTGTATCTGTTAAGTGGTTGATGGAAATCAGAAGTCCGCAGTGTTATGTTACCATCTGTAAAACCAATATGCTTACCTCAGGTATGTCGCCGCGATCGTATTTGCTGCATTCTTGTACATTAGCCGACTGGATTGAAGAGCTGACTATATTCACTGCGTCGCCATACACCATCACCTAGTTTTAAAATCAGAGAAACCTCAGTTAAATACGTATGATATAGAGCGCTTTCACACTTAAGCGACTTGAGCAGCGCGACGGTCGCGCGGCAGTCGCGCTGCTGTCAATTTCATACATAAAATGACAGCAGTAAGCCTTTCACATTAGAGAGACGCGCTGCTGTCGCTCTAATGTAAAGGCGCACATAGAGTCGATTGGTATGACAGATAAAACTTATCCGATTGAATAAGTATACAACGACCAATTTTAAAATAAAATTTTGAATAAATGAATGCTTAGAAATAGGTGACGTTTTGAAATAGGGCATTTTGTATTCTATTCGACGAGTATTCCTTATCTGACATTAGTAAAATCGATTCTGAATCTTGTTTGATGCACAGCCTTAGCAAACCCGTGAAAAGTAGAGTTAAGTTAATCAATAGTATTTAAATAAAATTATGTAACTCACAGTGCCATAAATAGCTTGTTTGGCTTTATGCTTTTCCTGACAATTACTGTAACTACAAAACCGTTAACTTTCAATTGATCTTAAGCTCTTATGTACGGACAGCAGCACGTCCAGGTAAACACTGTGGTATCTTATGCAATTGTAATAAGGGCTAGTTTACAACAAAAGTAAGTAACCTGAAATGAAATGAAATGAAATTATGTACTAACGTCCTTGATGCATCCGTTGAATCCACCGGTGACTCCCAGGTTTCTGTTGAGCACTATCGAGTCGTCGACGCCGCCGACAAACATCGGCGTTTCCAAGCTGATGTCCTGCGGAATTATGGGAAATTATAAAAATTGCAAGGGACACGACACATATGCAACCATAATGTCATTGTGCATATAAAAAGGTATGACAATCTAAACTGTTTTAAAAAGAAATGAAGGCTATTGATAACAAAGTAGGTATTTGCAGTACTCGATAAAATTTCCATGAAATTGTTAACTCTGTTTGGGGCCTGATTTTAAAATATATTTTTGTCATTTCGAAGTATACGTGGGTCGCACTAAAGGACTTTGATATAATGAGACCAGATAAAAAAATATGATTAATAGTTTTAAAGGGTATTATGTCCTTACAATTTTAATAATTTGTTTTTTCTGGAACCTGTTTTAAAGGAATTTTCCTTTCCACCGTGGTACCTTTGTTAAGGCTGCGTGAATCGCATTCGGCACAAATGAAGAAACGCGTGTTTCTGACTAGCTTTTTCTTTCAACTCAAAGCTTTAAGCTTAGTTTTCAACACTTTGCACTATTTCATAGACACCTAAATAGCTGCCCTCATTTCTTTTATCACTTTACGGCAATAAACGAAATGCAGTCGTTTCTGTTTCTTAAGCAAGTCATGTGGTATCCCGCGAGTACACAGCACATAGGTCCTTAAGTGCGCATGCTAACTGTTTTGTTTTTTTCTCATAGTAAAGTCTAATGACAAACAAATCTTTTAATAAGTTTCTCGATTTAAGTGGTTGAAAATGGTGCCCATGTTGAATTATGTAACTGCACCCGTCGAACAACTCTCAATGCTACTCAAGGCTTGGCGAAAACCGTACATAAAATTTTAAGTGTCAATTATCGCGAGATCAATATTTGTCGAGCTCGCGACGCGCGATTTCAATTGAGTAGCATAACTACAAAACAAATGACAAGCTTTCAAATCAAAGGGATATATTATCCCAAAAAAAACTTTTTGTTGTTTTCTAAATATTTTTGTTGGAGGTAAGTGCTCGCAAACTTTTAGTGCGACCTAAGTATTAAAGCGGGCAAAAGTAGGATCAGTAACCAAAACAAATAATTAAGTTTCGTTTTAAATTGGAATCAGGAATAGTTATGACCAATGACGTTGCTCAAAATTTATGATATATGTTTCGTTGGGACTTGAAATGAGAAAATGTAGAACAGATATTGAAATGGAACACAAGAGTCTGGAGATTCTTGGTATCTGATGGGTGTATTATACAAAAGCGAAGCTGAGTGGAGATTTTCTGTTTAGCGTCAACGTTACCCTGAACCGCCGTAGCCATTTATTCCCTATTGTGTCTCGCACGTTGCCTAACTGCTTAAACTTACGTTGGTGGACTTCTCAAGCTTGTCCTGGGTCGTTTGCTGCTTGTTCACAATCAGAGAGACGGTGGGCCCGACCCTGTTGATGTGAACATCGGTCCATTCGTTGGCGGGCAGCGACTTGTTGCTCTGAAGAACCACGGGACGGCTCTCTGTGCCAATAGGAAATCGTTGATAAAACGTTGTAACCTTGTTTGCAAAATGGAAGACTATCAGATTTTTAAAGAGAGATACTAAATAAAGCAATTTTAAAATAAATCTTTGGATGCTCTTATACAAAGTAAGGGAAAATTTTGGCTCTTAAGTTCTCTACTTAGACATACTTAGACGCCTACTCGATTTTCGATAATTCTGTTTACTTTATTAAGCCCTGTTACATAAAGTCAAGTCTTGTTTCAACGAAGTGGAAATGTGACGACCATGTTATGTAATAAATTTATCATTATTTAATTTAACAATAATTGTTACTTACTAGGTAAATGCAAGATTTGCTAAGATCGTGAAATAGGGCCCTATATTACTATCGCATAAGGCTTATTTTTCTAACGTCATATTATGAGAACTATCAGATAGAATAAGTATAAAATAACCGATTTTAAAAAGACATTTACATTAATGATTGCTATCTTAGACCCAAGCCTATCAAATGACAGGAAATCACAAAATAATAATATCTACATAAACAAATATATAAAAACATGAATTAAGCGTACGTATTTTTTTTAGGTATGAATGAATTTATGTTGCAAAAATCAAGTGTCATCGTTAAACACGGATTCAAAATAAGAAACAATTATACAAAAAGAGCTGAAGTCGACTAAAAACATATTTTCATCTTACAAAACCCTTTACAGACGCGTGTCTCAAGCGGTCGCGCGAATTTTTTTAGAGATCTCGTGTCCGTGAGCCGTGTCTATGTGTGCGTTGCTCGAGCGCGCTTTGTATGTAGTTTGACTTCTGTACTTATCTATATTTTGTGGCTTGATCATAACACTTACCGTCTCCAATATCATAGATGAACTCTAACTTTCCGTTGTGTACAGTCAACGCCGTGAACCCTCCGTATCCTCTAGCCGACTCTGCGCAGTACATAATGATTCCGTCGGCGACTGGTGCCGATGCCTTCACTTTCATGGACATACGGAAGAATCTGGAGGTCTTGGGGGCCTTGATAGCCAAGTAGGCACTGCCCGTGAACGCTGGGTACTCGATCGATTGTTTTACGTCGCAGCTGAAATTAGGGTGCAGTCAGTATGGAGGTACAATACAGGGTTTTGGGAAGTGGCTTTGTGAAATAGTGAGTAGGTATAGGTTTGTCTTAACATGTACAGGCAATCACAGAAAAAAATGAAGATAATGAATTATTTTGATCATCATTGTTATGTAGGTACTTTAACTTATATAGGAATTCAGAGGGGACATTGTATTATAGTAGACACGGTGGCTTTGTGAGTCGTGATGCCATAATATCAGTAGAAATAACATCGCCGCAATATCTGTAAGTGCAAGTGTGAGAAACATATACTGACACAACTCAGTTGAAAGTACGTAGACTATAGTCACAATCATAGGTATCACGATATATTTGCCTCATCTTTATTTCAATTTAAAAAGCAAATCCACTACCTGTCAGGTGACTGCCACTAGCTTTCGTGTTTTTTTTTATTAAGACATTCACACTTTTTTTTTAAATTCTCATAATAACTGTATATTTCCCAAATAATCATAAAATAAAATATAGCAATTTTAGTTTGGGATTCGTCGGAGTCTATACACTTGCTCGAGCCGGCACCTCTCCCCTAGCTGTTGCAGTTGAGATATTTACATAATAATATGGAACCGTCGGTGAATGTGTTTAGTTAAGCGGTATTTTATGCCAAACAGTTACAAATCCGAAGAATCCTTAGTTACCCATTCCAAGATTATGCAGAACGCGAGTTTATTATGCGAGGCGGTGTTAAAACTTTTTATAATCAACGTGTCTGCAGCGAGCGCATACACAAAGCACTTTTGCAATGCAAGTGTCTTAAAATAATATGTCATATTACAATCCCGTGGTCAGAATGTGTAGGGCCTTTAAGGAGTTTTAAAAAATATGTGTACTCGTTTTGCAGGTTTTCTCTTTACAATAAAATCATCTCAGATATCATAAAGTCAAGTATTCTCAATCACCCTCAAATATTTAATAACTGAGAAGTATTTTTTTTTCTTTCACTTCTACGTTTCGAAATTTTAAATCATGCTACGTACACTCCAACAGTTTCAGTGTGTAATTTTCAGTCACAAAGTAATTTAGATCTTTTAGTTATAAGCAAGTTAGACTGTATTCTGTTTTTGTCTGTAAACTTCCCAACAGACCAAAAAAGGAAGACGAGAAGTGTTGTCGCGTGGACCGTTGGGACCGGTGGGTGGGTCAGTCATAAACGCTAGGGTACAGCTGGGTACCTAGTGTTGCCAGGTCCTATTTGTTTAAAATCGGTACCTGAGGTAAAAAAAAAATAACAACAGGATTTTGGGGTTGCAGTTGAGGGCAGTAGGTAAACAAAAATCAAGGTGTTTGTAAATCAGGGCTTAAACGGTTTCGCCTCTCAGACAAAATTTAGTTTTCCATTTGCCATTGTTTAGACATAGTGATGTGATGAGTAAAAAATTACGTATCGCAAAAATATAAACACTTTTAATGAAAAGAAATATATATTTATCATTTTTTGATTTATCGGGACTTTAGCGTCCCATCAGGTACAAATCGGAACGCGTCCACAGAAACCTGGAAATCGGCACGACCCGCTCAAATCGGGACACCTGGCAACACTACAGCTGACCCAGATGGACATTTCCAGGCTACGAACTCTTCATTCATTCCCAGATGTGAACTTACTTCTTTCCGGTGTAGTTGACGGGGCAGGCGCACTTGTATCCGTCGGCGGTGTCCGTGCACTTGCCCGGGCCGCACAGGCCGGGCCGGCACGCCTCGCCGGTTCGGTCACAGTTAAGGCCGGCGAAGCCAGCTGCGCATAGGCAGACGTAGCCACGTTCGTTGCGCGCCTCCTGTTCGTCAAGTAAAATGTAGGATTCAGGATGTTGAAAGTTCTTTTGGATATTGTAGCGGTTGGTTCATCTGCTTTTTGAGTGTCTATAGATGTCGATAAATGTTTGTAGGCGCTGACCAGTTCATCCGTTTAATATCATCAGGCCTCAAGGCAAGATTTGAAATTTTCTAAAAACATGGCCATTATTATTTATTACCTGTTAAAGTCCCTAAATTATTAGAAGAATAAAGAAACTAAAAAAAAAACTTATGTGCCCTACCCTACTTGCAAGGCTCTTATCACCATCGACAAATAAGCACTAACTAACGGATAATTCAAATATGAAACGACATTTTGTATAAAGTAGTAGGCTGATAACGCTATGGGAAATAATTCAGACATTGTAAAACAGACTGTAATATTGTCAGCGCAAAAGGTGATATTTTTTTCAAATCTAGCAATATAATTTTATAAAACAAAAATACTGCTGGATGTCAACTATCTATTAAAATTCTTCAAGTCAAGTTTAACACTATCGTTTTAATCAACTTTCATCCCCAACTGCTGGGCAAATATCGCCCCAAAAGCTTCCCTTGAGTCCTTGTCAACAGCCAATTACTCCGGATCTCTCACGAACCTGGTCAGTCTTATCATTAACATAACATTATCTCAAATAATAAAAGTAATTGAGGTGAAGTTGCAACAAAAATGTCTATATCTATATCCTGTACCTGGCATACTCCGTTCTTGAAGCAAAGGTTGGGTGTGCAGGAGTCACAGCCTAACACATTCGACTCCTCGATGCGAGTCATCATGATGTTCTTCTCCTCGTGACCCAGGATCAGCATGCTCACACATCCGATGAAACTATTGGACAAAGAAATGGTAGATCACAATTTTTGAATGATCAGCTGACAAGTACCTAACATTGAAATGGGTTTTGATTAACACTAATATTTGAAAGAAATTATGACTAAATATTGAAACACCGTTCATTTTTATATTAGGTTATTTGTATAAAAGATCATAACGTTAATGATTGGTTACGCAATTTAGAATTAAACACCCACAGGTGAATGAAGATTAACTTAAGTATCTTAACTTAGACAGGCTTACGGTGTTGTTATAAAGTTATATTTATAGTCTTAACATAATTCCTTTTTTTATTTATGTGATTAGTTCAGTTTGATTTATGTGATAAGTTAGTCATTAGATGCGCAGTAAAAAAGATTTACTGAACAAACCAAGTTTTGAGTTTGAATCTTGTACCAATAAATGAAAAAATCGTTTATTTACTTAAAAAATACATATGGTCACCTCGTTTTAAGTTATAATATTTAAAAGGCCGATGCAGCACAATAAAAGAGACTTTTTTGAGGAAAACACTTTATTTTATTAACAGTTTCTGAGAAAATGAGAAATTATTTATTTAAACTTTATTGCACTGTAAAATGTACAATTGTGGTGGACTTAATGCCTAATGGCATTCTCTCCCAGTCAACCGCCTGGTAAAGCAGAGAGTTTAATCAGTGGCGGAATATTAAATTAGGGGAATAATTTGTAGCATTTTTTTTTTAATTTATTTATTAAGGCGATCAAGATAAGCAAAATAAAAGGATTGGGCTACTTTCATAAAGAGCTTAGAACCATTGTTTGTTAACGTATTTTAGAGAGTTATCAATAAATACACAGCTAGGGCAATATTTTAATTAAGGTTTTTTTTTAAATATGACCCATATTAGAAAGTGGTTCAATCGATTCAGCTCGTTATTTCAATCAACCTATTTTCAGGTTTTGCTCATTTAACGTTACCCGTTGTGCAATATGTGTGCCAATATGGAATTGTAATTGTGACTTGTTGCCGCATTCTTGATTTTCATTAAATAGTATGCGGCTGTCAAAAATGTGTAGCATTTGTCAAAAGTTTTAAATATATTTACCCAGACGCGTCAGCGAGTTGAGCGGGCAAGGCCGTGTAGTCCGGCACGCCGCCGATGTAGAACGGTTCATGGAGGTCCAGGATCTGCCAGCTTGGCGCCTTCTTGCTGGTCGGGCCGTTGTTATCCACGTCCATGGTCACTGCAGACATGTTAACTTATAAATAATAAATATAAATATTATACACCAATCACATACATCTGATTCCAAAGTAAGTGGCTAATTGCACTTGTGTTATGGAAATCAGACACAACGGTGGTAACACAACAACCAGACCCGAGACAATATAGAAAATTTTGATTTCTATATTGACCCGACCGGGAATCGAACCCGGAAACTCGGAGTGGCGACGCCTTGAAACCCGCGAGCTTAGCCATTACACCACGGACTTCGTCTAACTATTAGTATTGGGACTATTAGTACAGCGTCACAGACTATAGGCGGACTTTGAATTGACAAATGGTTGGCTGTTATTACAAAAAGTAATTAAACTAAACTTATTTCAATAAAGTATTGTATGAGGTTAATCTATAGCGTCGATTTTTACTTATTAATAAAATATAATGCACGGATACGACGGTGGCAGGATGTTTGTCTTTGAGAACTTCGCGTTTTAGAGAAATTAAGAGACAAACATACATACCTAAAAAAAGTTAAGCAAAGGCCTTACCTCAACTATGAGGTAGTTCGAGCCATACTCCACAACGCGGGCTGCATGCGGGTTGGTGGAGGGGTCTTTCAAGCCGCCCATAAGGCCTCTGACTAGGCTTAATGACTAATATCGGTTAATATTAACCGGGACCAATGGCTTAACGTGTCTTCCGAAGCACGAAGATGCTTGTGATATACGTGACTTATATGGTCGGAATGGTCACCCATCCAAACACGACCGCGCTGTAGGTTGCTGCACTCCGGTATCACTACCAAAGAGCTGCTACCGCTGCGCTACGAGCACCTCAACAAACCTAAACATACTCGTACACACCAACACTTACGAAAGTTTCCACACGTGTGGAGTTCAATAGACCAACATACTAAAATTTTACCCAATTCTGACGATACCAAATACATACAGTTCTAATTGATTACCTCTTTTTTAAGTCGGTAATAAAATAACTCATAAAGAAAGATTTTCTCTATTCCTCTAGCATCATTTGCAGTATGTATCGTCTGATACGGACAATATCTTCCACTCTTTCAGTCTCAATACACCACTTCAGAACCACTTACCGATCGAATCCGTCCTGCTGATCCGAACTGTGTGCCAAGTGTTAAGCTGTAGGGGCCGGTCGCCGGTAACAATCACTGGGCCGTTGCCGTCCTCGACGGTGAACTGAGGGACGCCTTCGACGAGCTGCAGAGCTATGTAGTCACCGTTAGGGTCAGCCCTCTCGCTGTTGAAGAGGATCAGGCCGTTTGCGTCTGCAAAAAAGCGGTTGTGGTCAGGTTTTGGGACAGGGCGTAGATAACTGTGTATGTTAAATAAGGTTAATATCTGGTTTTTTCTTATTGACAGACGGCTACCGGGGAACACTAAGCTTTAAAAATATATATTGAAAATCCGTTTAAGCGATATGTAACATATTTATGTAATGTTTCAAATACGAGTATCAGTCAGTCGTCGTATGAGTAAGTAAGTGAAGAATCGTATGTCTTATTGTTGTCAAAAAATCGCAAAAAACTATTGAAGTACATATAGGTGCGCATAATAGCATGTGCTGGTAAGTATGTAGGTACAGGACGTCCACCAACAAGATTGTCAGACGACCTTTTAGTGATAGCAGGATCACACTGGATGCAGACCGCTTGATCGCTATTGAAAACCTAGTAGGTTTATTTGTTTCTATAAATATTAGTTCTAATATTAGTACTATCTATGCATGACCTAAATGCTTGCAGAGAATGCCTTTAGCTCCATAAGTCCACCTTTGTCCTACATGATTTGTGCAATAAAGTCTATAAAAAAAAACTATATTTAGCAGAGTATGCCTTTTGGCTGTTAATGATGATGTAACCACCGTCAGAAAACTCACCGATGGGTTTAAACGAGATTTCAATGTCGAACTGCCGATACGCGTCCTTGAGTGTGGGTAGCGATATCCATCCATTGCTGTCAAACCGGGGTACCACACCGGTGACGCGAAGCACCGCGCGCGATTCCACTGCGGTGCGGCTGTTGCTGACGCGGCAGACGTAAGTACCCGCATCTTGCTCCATTATACGGTCGAGGTGGAGGGTTGGCTGGACAGAATAAAATGATTTCTTTAGTTATTTTGCCGTTGCAGACGGAGGAGACGCCACAGTTTTGTGGCAATTGTTGACGTGGCTGACGTTGCTAATTCATTTTTATTTATTTTATTAAGTTTTTTTATTGTTATAAAATTCACAGCTCTTATTCCAAAAACTTAGCTAATCTTTCGTTACACTTACAGCCAATAATGAATTTACTTTATATACATATTGCAAGAAATTATCAAAGTTGACACGGTTTGACTTGACACAAACTACAAGTGATATAATGTGACCCGCCAATAATACTCAAAAATTAAATATTTATATTAAATAGAGATATATGTTTATATTTATTTATTGCTTATATAAAAATTATATTTAAAGTTAAGTACAACTGTTTAAACTAATAGATTTTTAAAAACAAGAATTACAATTTATTTTTCACAACGAGAAAGTGGCTCAAGTACTCTTATTACACTTGTTTTGAACGCTGCCTTCGATAGGTGGAACACGTCCACCGAGGAGAAAAGCTTATTATACGTATTAAGAGTTCGGGATACTACAGAGTTACGTGCATAGTTGGGCCGTGAAAATGGTGTATGAAACAAGGATGAGGCCGCGTGTCTAGTGCGGGTGACTGGAGCAAATAACTTCGAAAATGAATTTGATAACCTTACCGAGTCGAATCTCCCCATTACAGATATCAAACAAGAAAGACATATCCATAAGCGTCCGTCTATGCTCAAGGGTAGAGATTCCATGAAAACTGCATAATATTAATTATGTGTTTTCTTTAAATAGAAAATGATGTTTTGCAATTTGCATTATTAAGTACAAATATTTTTAACAACAAAATGTTTATAACAAAAAAAAAAACGATGTTTCAAACTGATCGCAAACTTTTTTTGATGTGTGTAGTGTAGGCACCCGCGTTTTGTATCGTGATACGCTCGTGGTGGAAGGAAAAGTTTATAGTTATAGATTCGATTCTCGGTCGGGTCAATGTAGAAATCTGAATTTTCTACACTCTCTAGGGTCTAGGTGTTAGGTGTTGTGGTTTCTGATTTTCGTCACAATGCCATTAGCATGGCGTTGCATAGACGTAATATCAATGACCCTTTACACACTGCGACTTTTAGCAGCGATGCAGTCGTGATGCTAACGCGCGTTACCATCGATACAGTCACAAAATATCAACATTTACACACTGCGCTACTGTTAGCATCGATGCAGTCGCGCTGCTAACGCGCGTTAGCGTCGATACAGTCGCTATACAGAAGCTGGAAATTTTAAAATTATGTAGGTACTGAATTTTGGCGACTTTATCGCTACTAATACGCGACTGCATCGATGCTAAATTAAATCTGGTGATTGCGTAAAACGCGCTGTTGAAGCGCGTTTTCAATACGATACCTATAAGATTTATTTGAGATCTTGAAATATTTTTTTATCTTATTTTACTGATTCATAAATGACGAAATCTTTAAGAATATTAAGGTAGAAGAAAACAAAATAAACATCTTATTTAAGTAGGTAAGTCTAAGCAGTGCCTACATAATTTAGATAAGCTGATTAGCATCAATTTATGAGAAAATTTGAACAATTATTATATTATAATGATCTTGTTTTTCTCAGGGCGTTTAAGGATTGTATCCAATTAGCTAGTAATTCCTATTGATTTTTACTTAAGTCGTTCTGATGAGCTTAAAACCTGCCTACGCACAGAAAAAACGCGAATTTTTATTTTCACAAGAATATTTTTATAGGTTATTTATTTCCATTACAAAAAACTATTATTGCTTATTGTTAATGTGATGAAATAATTAGCAAGTGAATTTATTCATCCAATCGTATTTCTTGGTTGGGTTGCGTTCGCTGTGAGTACCTAAGTAGGGAGAGTAGAACATATAGAAAAAAAGAAAGAAAAGACGTTTATTGGTGTACATCACAAATATACTGTACAGTATATCCAACATGTATAGTAATAAAACTTTGAGGGAAATATCTACATTGAATTTCATCCAGAAAATACCCTTTGGGGTAACCAATATATTTTTTTTGTCCGTAACACAATAATAAAAAAAATTACTTATAGTACTTATAAAAATATTCATACTTATAAATTCTTCACATATAGCACTTAACAAGTCACTTATATTTGCTTTGCGCTCCACAGTAATAGGAGTGTGTCTTGCAATAAAGTTTTTAAGAGATTCTTAGTTCAGAGATTGTTTAGCAAACCTTGTAGTCTAAGATAAATTTCCTAGGCAACCCATATGGATAATATTTATTGACATATTAAATTAAATATAAAATACGTTTCATTAAATAAGCATCTACGTGAAGATCGTTTTATATCGGGATCTTATACTATTGCAAATTGACTGATTTTATGAGACTACTTTAAAAAAAAATGTGACCTGGTAGTTAATTAAAGAAAACCACGATCGAACCATATCATATATACATATAAAATCGAATTTCGGTTTTGGGACAGTCTGCTGTAATCGTCAGAGTTAAGTATTGTTTTATGGGTTGTTATACCGATGTTATAGATGAAAAGTTGTCTTACGCTGAGTGTGTTGCACTTTTGGCGAAGAAGAGTTGTTAATAAAATACGATTTTCGAAAAGAATTATTTTAAAGAGTGAGCGCTGTAATCTCTCTAGTTGTATAAGATGAGTTGTTGCTGCTCCACCCCACACTGTTATACAGTATGTGATCACTGACTGACACAACGCCACATATACTTTTAGGAGTAGGTCCAGATCAGCAGAGATTTGTAACAACCTAAACATACCCGTTAGCTTCCGAACTCTGGCGGATGCGGTTTCGGTGTGTTTTTTTTTGAAATTTAGTTTTTTATCTATAAGATACCGATATATTTTATGGAGTCAGTCCTGCTTTATTCTGTAATAAATTGCTTATTATGCACATGTGTGCATAATGAGCAATTGTTATTGTTTAAGAGGTGAGGGTTACAATATATGTATATTTACTGTTTGGCGGAATTACCGAATGTTTTTTTTGTGTTTACTGTTGTAAAATAACTATTTTTTTTTAAATTTAACAAAAACAATTTTACGTAAATGTATTTTTTATTGTTTATAAAATAACTCTTGAAGTAATAGACCAAAAGCAGTGATTGCTACATCCATTTCCAATGTCTATTTGTTAAGTAACTCAAGTACTTTTATGAATTTGAATGTTTTAAATACTCACAGTTCATATGTTATATTTAAAAAGAATTTTTATATTTATAAAAGGTAAGTCTACTTGAAAGTACTATTTTAGAACGAAATGCCCAAATGCGCAAAAGGACAGTAAAAATACTTTCTCTCTCGGCAATAAAAAAATGGAGTCATATTGACTTTTTTATCAGTACCGAAATTTTGTGTAAAGGTACTGAAAAAAAAGTCACCCTTTATAGTGTCTTTTTTATGTATTAGTTGCAACACACTTTTTTCTTTAAAATAACACCAAAAACGAGCCCATACTCGACGTGACACTGAAAATGCCGTAAAATTCAGATAGAATAGAAACGAGGAATCACCGAAGTACAGTTTTTTAATAGTTTCAAAGCCAGGGATTCACTTTTTCGATTTTCATAATATTATATTTATTAACTACTATTAAATACTAAATAAACAACGTTAAACATTATTGGATTATAAATAAAGTTACTTTTTTTTATACTAGCGCAATTTGAGTTTGGGAGCAAACTCATCCCTCCCAACACAGCGTGATGTTTTAAAGCCTTCTCGATAAATAAGCTATGCAAAACAAAAATATTTTTTCAAATCGGTCCAGTAGTTCCTGAGATTAGAGCGTTCAAACAAACAAACTCTTCAGCTTTATAATATTATAGATGTTACAGGAAATGTATTAATTTTATAGAATTCCAATATTGTATTAAGAAATGTATAAAACGAAGGTTATGTGTAAATAAAATAAATAAAACATGTTTTATATAAGACATAAGAGTTTTTTATTGGTCTCATTGAGAGAATTTATGTCAAAATAATACAGTATCTATAAAATATCTTTACTTCTTACTAATTCAGGGACTAGAGTTTTTATTAAGGCACTTATTGAGACAATCAAGTATAAAACATGCGGTTTATAAATTACTAGCGGTTCCCCGCGATTTTGTTCGCGCGTTTTGAGTTTGCTCCCTCCCCTCCCGTTGCAGCGTGATTTTTTATGGCTTAAAGCTTTCCTCGATAAATATGTTATCCAACACGAAAATATTTTTAAAATCGGTCCAGTCGTTACTGAGATTAGCGCGTTCAAACAAACAAAATCTTTAGCTTTATATTATTAGTATAGATAATATCTCCATTCTTCTTAATCATTTAGGAAATAGAGTTTTTATTTAGGCTCTTATTAGACTAACAAGTTACAATTTATTAAATATATTACGTTTCCAATTGCTGTTTAGGAAATGTATACATTTCCTAGTAAAAGTGTCTAATATAATTTACATCACACATTTTTGGGTGATTTTAGGAATTATATACAATTCCTAGGCATTGCATAAATGACGGATCTGATACATTTCCTGTAACATACTTTGGTTGGGTTGCAGCTGTTAATTCTCTTCTCAATTTCACAGATACGGGCTGTTCCAGGATTCACTGATCGACTTTATTTTTATTTTATTTATTTATTTGGGGCCGTCCATTAATCACCTGAGGTCGTTTTTCTCATTTTTTGACCCAACCCTGGTGATATTTGGTGAGGTTTGGGACCACTCCTTCCCCTCCTCCCCCCTGGATCACGTGTTTTTTTGGAAGTCTAGGTAAAAGACACAGATTATGTTTTTTTTACAGATTAAGTTTTTTCTTTTTTTCGGTTTCATATAAATTGTTTAACAATAAATATTACCAAGCATATATATTCTTTACACTGATGTTTATTCTTTTGTTTGCCGTTTAGTTATTACTAGACAACATCAAAAGAAAACAAAGCACGTGATTAATGGACGGCCCCTTTAATCATTTATTGCAGGCAACAAAGGCCCATATAATAGATACGTTAAAGACTAACATACATATGATAATATTTAAAAAATAAAAAACAAATGAAACACTATTTTGCTGTTCTAATTTTAACCGGTATTTATGTACCTACCTCGTTAGCTCTGACTTCGGGCTGGAGCTGTGAATACTCCCTCCTCCATTCCACTGATACGGGCTGTTCCAGATTGTGGCTGCACGGCATGTCGATGCTGTCACCAAGATGGACGGTGTACTGGACTATCTCGTTAGGGGGGTAAGCTGGCCAGACGACTGGGTTGCCTGGGATAGAAGGAATATTATTATATTATTGAAAAATAATTGAAATAGGCAATATTTTTGAAAAATAAGTAATGATTTGGAAAACATTTTTATGAACTACTGTATATTAACTTTTGGTACTTAGGCCACTGCCCAGCAGTGGGACGTTATCTACAGGCTAACTAAATATAAATATAAATAAATATTGAACACCAATATATACATATACTTTGCTCTGATCCCAAATTAAGTCGCTAATAACATTGTGTTAAGGAAAAAAGAAACAACGGTGGTACCATAACAACCAGACCCGCGACAATGGCAAAAAGTTCTGATTTCTACATTGACCCGACCGAGATCGAACCCGGGACCTCGCGGCAATGCTTTGAAACCCAGCGTGCTTGGCCACTACACCACGGAGGTCGTCAGAAACTTTATATCAAATTTTTAGCCTATATAAGAAATTATTTTTAGTTCTTTACGCCTTAAGTTAAGAAAACTCAATTGTAAGGCTGGATTCGGCTGCTGCAAGTATCTCAAGTGTAAAGAAAAAAAATGGCCGCAAATGCACTCCTATTCATGGTCGTAAAATTATTGTAGGTATTTAACTGCCTCGTAGGTGAGTGGGTCGCAGTTTAAAGCGACGGCTGCGCTAGAGGTCCTGGGTTCGATTCCCGGGTTGGGCCAAAAATATGTACCTAGGTTTTTTCTGTTCAGAAATTCTGAGGGTAGCCCGGAGTTTGGCAGTTGAAGGTGTTTCACCCCCGTGCCTCGGAAAGCATGTAAAGCCGTTAGTCCTGCTCCTGATCTCACTCTGGTCGTGTCTGGCTGTCCCATCGGGTTATAAGAGTGAAAGGAATAGAGAGTGCACCTGTATTTGCGCACACATTTGTGCACTATAATATGTTCCGTGCAGTCGGTAAGTAGTTGTGACTGGCCACCGTAGTCGAAATCGGCTGGCATATTATTAAAATTATTGTAGGAAGACCAAGCAAAGCTTATGTATGGTGGCCAACCTGTGTAACTACAAATATCAGGGATGCATACCGGGTATAACTTCCAAGTTGAAGTCTTCGTAGCTGGTGCGTCCGTAAGGGTCGGCGCCAGTGCAGCGGTACAGCCCTGCGTCAGATTCTTGCACGCTGGGTACTACCAACATAGCGCCGTCACCAAATTGCTAGAGGAAAAACAATAATATTTATTTTGGATAAAGAATTGTCACTTAACCTAGAAAGTGAACCGACTGTGTAAGCTATGTTCTTGAGATTATTAAAGTATCTCTGATGTAAGACTTTATGATGAAAGCCACTGGCAGTAATACTATTATGACTTCACTGTGTCATCTTTTCGAAGCATCATATCATGTTTTACTATCAGACTCAGATGGTCAATTTTGTTCTTGGCGTTAATGATGAAATTTCAATGCTTTTCCGTCATCATTCCATTAGATAAAGAACCCACAACCTGCAGTACCTATGTGAGTTCTCTAAACCAATACAAATGGCTAAGAGTGGTTATAACCACCATTTTGGTTTAGGGCCTATTTGTTCCCAGGACGGTTTCTTAAAATATAAGTGTTGTTTACTACTTTTAAACATCAGACAAGCTTATGGTGTGTCCTCACAGCCCGGTGTGACAAATGTTTTATGGAATGCTCAGGCCACCACGCTGTGTGAACATTTCCTGCGATAGCTGGTCATTATATCCTACGTACCCTCGATTCCACGAACTGCCTGGTGCCATATCGCTCCCAGCTGACTCGGTCGCCTCTGGACCTCGCTCGGCAGAGCACTTCCACATTGTCACCGACTCGGTACTGTCGTCGTGGCTGCTCGATGGAAACCAGATTCAGTTTCTCGTCACCACCTATAGTAACAACTGATTGTAACATCGTGCATTTGTAATTGACGTATCAGCTTTGACGAGTCAATTGCACCACTTATATTTTTGTCTTGAAAGAGTAATGATAAAGAAAAAGAACTTTTTGCTGAGACATAATGTATTGGAATGACATAAACATTATGTCATAATCTTAGATATCACGTCTCGATGTAATGCAAACGACTCAAACTAACTGCACGGGCTCATTTTGCAGTTCTTTCTACATCTATTTAAGGGGCATGCCTATAAGTACTTACCATTTTTTGCTATGTTAAGTCAAACAAACTATTAAAAATGGGGAAAGAAAATTCAAAACAGGATTTTTAAATAAATCAGTAAACTATTTTAATAAATTGAGTCGACTATCGCTATAATAACCAGTAGGCAACCCAGGTGGTTAATGCCGTCGAAACCCAATGACATTCTGTAATAATATTGGAACACACATATACGATTATTATCACCTTTACCTCACCTTATTACCCTAAACAAGAATTTTAAATAATACCCCATCACCAAATAAAAATTATAAGTCATCCAAAGCCGTGCGATGAAATTAGCAGAAACCTTAAAACTAAGTTAATAAACCCTTTTAGTCTATTATTAGGTAAAACTACAGATTTGTTATAAAAAACAACAGAAACAACAACTACAAAAAGACAATAAAAATTCACGCACGTCGCAATACTGCATCGCTGTAATGTAAGAGTAGAAATAACCGCTTAGTGACATGACCACATAAATGCCCGCAGTGCACACCGCTCACGCTCACTCACATAGAACCTTAATTTCCCCCATAGAATTACCAGCGTTTCGATACTCCGCGTTCCGATTCCGAAGCCTTTTCTCACGAAGAATGCAGTTCCCCTCATCGCTATTATCCGGGCAATCACTGACCCCGTCGCACAGCAGATCTACGTCTACACAACCCGTGTTGTCATAACAACGAAACTGAATATCCGTGCACTCATCACCACCTTTATGGGCGAAAAATTCTCATCATTAACAAAATAATTAGTCAAAATAAAACATCTAAATAGCGAAACTACTACAAAAAGCATGCGATCGGTTACTCAGAGGAAAAGCTTGGCACCTCGCAGCTCCAACTACGAATACAACGACGGGCACTGACCGTCAATGTGCAGGTTGATGTAATTGCTAGTTTTTCGTCCGTATTGGTCCTGGATGTTGCACACGTAATGGCCGCTGTCTGATTTCTGGGCGAGTCGAATGTGGAGGGATCCGTCGGGTTGTCTGTGGACGGAGCGCGGGAGAGGCGCTCCATTTTTGGTCCAGGTGATGCGGTAGCCGGACGCCTGCTGCACGTTGCAGCTGAGCTGCACCGCCGCGCCCACGTGCGCGTGCTGTTCGTTATCGTGCGACTCTGACGGCGCGCGGTCGGTCTCCTCTATGAACGGTTATTCATGCAATCAACTCATCCCTCAAGCATCTCAATGAAAATGGGAAGCGAGTGTTGATAATCGAGCCGGTATGCAAATCAAATGCGAACAGGTGCCTTCACATTTATGTGCGACCTGTACTGTACATTCAGTGTTGTGATTAAATGGATACTAAAGGATGCGCGTCAAACTGATCATTAGACTATGATGATTTTTAGAATAGAGATGAACCATAACCTTAAGTTGCATCGACGCGCAACCTGTTGTATGATATCATTGTGCTTTTTCGAGGTGTTACATGCCTCTGTCATTGTGATTACTGATCGTGATGGTAACAGGCTGGTATTGGTGTGTCACTTACCGCTGACCAGGACCTCGGCCGTGGCTGATGTCTCGGCTACTCTGTTTCTGGCTAAACACTCGTACTTTCCGGCGTCTTCTACCTCGATGCGGTTGAAAATGAGCGTGGATTGGCGGACGTCGACACGGCTGTAATAATCAAGTGAAATCAGCACCCGTGTGTATAATGTGTAGGTTAAACTTTGTTTAGGTTGTCACAGTTTAGAGAGTCTAAGCACCTGAACCAAATGCTATGTGGGATCTTTATGTCATTAACACTGGGCTGGACGTCTTACGAACTCATAGCTGAGCAGTCTTCTTTATCAACTCACCTAGAGAAAGGTCTGGTGATCGGTCTCCACACGATTTCTTCAATGTCGTCTCCTTCGACCACACATTCTACAGTGGGAGATTCTCCAGGGTGGACGGTCTGTGTCGGCGGTTGCAGGGTGATTCTCGGTGCGGCCATCACAACGAGGCTGGTCGTCGCAGACTTGGTGACCTCACCGGTGTACCGGTCGAGGAGATTGCAGACATACTGCCCGGCGTCTTGTTTGGAAGCCTGGTAGATTGATAAATAATGTTTCATTTAAAGAATAATGTTTTATTTTATGTATTATAAGAATGCTTTGAATTATTAATACTGCCGTTTGTTCATAAATTGTATGTGCCTTTTTTTGGAATTTTTATTTTTATTGCACCCAAATTCTGTGTGCAATAAAAGTGAAATAAATGGAAGTCACCAAGCCATCAATACGCGGATCAGAATGAGACAGAATGATGATTTATTCCGGAACTAAGCTTATTAGTTTCTATATTGTAGTTTAAGTTGTTTTTTTTATTTTATTTTGAATTAGGTTACTCACGACTTGCGCAATATGTGTGCCCAAGGGTTATATTGTTTGGCTGGCATTTGTGTAATAATTAAAGGTCGTAATTTTATTTATGTTTGTATTGTTTTTGTTAATGTATTTTGTAATACTTTTCTATTTTTTATTTAAAATTGGTTGTGAACTCTTGTGTGCCTGTGTTTGTATGTAAGGAATGTGTGCGTTTGTGTTGTCCTTAATGAATAACCGCTTCTTTCTTTAATTTATTCTATCTTACTTCGTATAGTCAGTTCAGTATACTAGTATATACTGTGATTTATAATTAGATACACCAAAATGAAATTCAGTGGGTGGCCACTTATGCGAAATTTAAAAAAGTGTTGTTCCTTAATAATCGAAAATTTATATTTCATTTAATCATTGTTTTAATCGAGTATAAAACATAGAAAAAAAATATGTTTCTAAAAGTTATGTTCCAGACCATCATTGTTTCTGATAATGAGAATGAAAATAATAGGTTATGAAAAGTCTTAAAAAGACACAATAAGTAAAATCATTCAAAAATATTGTTTCTGTAAAAGAAAATACCTACATTTTTACAAAAACTTGTTTATGTATTACGTTTATTACTATTTTATCCTAATGAGTACAATCATATTACAAATAATTCATATCACAAGTCGATATCGCGTACAATTGAATTGTTACAACACCATGGGTACCTAAGCTTACAACATTAAAAAAAAACGTTTAAAGCTGTCATTCTGATCTGTCTCATTAAAAATCTGAGTATAGTATAACAATGTAGTATACTCACGTCTTGTATAACGAGGCTGTTGCCAATTTGTCTCGCGTTGGGCTGAAGCGGGCGTCGGTCCGCGCGGGTCCATTGCACGTCTAAAGCCTCAGAGGCGTCGCATCTGTTACCAAAAAGCAGGTTTCAAATCTATGTCTGTAGCTATTCATTCAGTTAAGCTTTACCACTCAATAGTCTATTGATAGCTGGTTTGGTTCAATAATATATCTTTAGTATCGAAACCCAATATTCAATATTACTAACAACATAGTATAAACTAGTATTAGTAAGTAGTAAGTACCTACTAGTATAAACTAGTATTTGCGCTATTAAGGTATCAATAGGCCTACACCTATAAAAAAGCACTCGAAGTCATTTATTAATAGTTCAGCAAGTACGCAAATTCAGTTTAAGAAAACTTCCATCCTTTTACAAGCGCACCTATGAAGACACCGAAGAAACTACAAAAAGAATTGTTTGGGTACATTACTAAGCAGATATTTGACAACATCATCATCATCATCATTATCAGCCAAAGGACGTCCACTGCTGAACATAGGCCTCCCCCACGGATTTCCACAGCGACCGATCACTAGCGGTCTGCATCCAGTTTGATCCTGCGATCTTTATAACGTCGTCTGTCCATCTTGTTGGTGGACGTCCCACGCTGCGTCTCTGGTCGAAGGGTCTCCAATCTAGAACTTTCCTGCCACAACGGCCATCAGTTCTTCGCGCTATGTGCCCTGCCCATTGCCACTTGAGCTTACTGATTCTCAAGGCTATGTCCGTTACCTTAGTTCTTCTACGTATCTCCTCATTTCTGATTCGATCTCGTAGAGAAACACCCAGCATAGCCCTTTCCATCGCTCGTTGTGTCACTTTGAGCTTCATTATAAGGCCCATAGTAAGAGACCATGTTTCGGATCCGTATGTCATCACTGGTAACACACACTGGTTGAAGACTTTCGTCTTCAGACATTGAGGTAGATGAGATGAGAAGACACTCTTGCGCAATTTCCCGAACGCTGCCCAGCCGAGTTGGATTCGTCGATTGACCTCTTTCTCGAAGTTGGACCTACCCAATTGGATCACTTGTCCCAGGTAGACGTACTCGTCGACAACTTCGAGAGTTGAGTTCCCAACGGATACTGGAGTGGGTACGACAAGGGAGTTCGACATAATTTTCCTCTTTTCCATGTTCATTTTAAGACCCACTTGTTGGGATACTCGGTTAAGGTCTTCGAGCATAGTGCCAAGATCGTCCAGCGTCTTTGCCACAACAACTATATCATCGGCAAATCGGAGGTGTGTGATGTATTCGCCATTAACATTGATGCCGATTCCTTCCCATTCCAGAAGTTTGAAGGCGTCTTCCAATGCCGCTGTGAACAGTTTCGGAGATATGACATCTCCCTGTCTCACACCTCTCCGCAATGGAATCGCCTTCGTGTTCTGCTCCTGTACTCGGACCGACATGGTGGCGTTATTGTAAAGGCACCTTAACACCTCTATATACCTATAGTCTATGTGGCACCGCTGCAGAGACTGAAGCACCGCCCAAGTTTCGATCGAATCAAAGGCCTTCTCATAGTCCACAAACGCTAAGCATAGAGGCATATTATACTCCTCGGACTTCTGTATAATTTGTCTAAGCGTATGAATGTGGTCTATGGTACTATAGCCTTTTCGGAAACCGGCTTGTTCGGGAGGCTGGAAGTCATCAAACCTACGTGCGAGACGATTCGTGATGGCCCTTGAAAACAGCTTGTAGACATGGCTCAGGAGTGAGATGGGTCTGTAGTTCTTCAATAAGGTTTTGTCTCCTTTTTTGAAGAACAACACCACCACACTCCTGTTCCATGCCTCAGGCGTGATGCCCTCTAGCAGCACGGAATTAAAGAGTCTCTGAAGGACTTTAAGTACCGGTGTTCCACCCGCCTTCAGAAGCTCTGCTGTGATTCCGTCCTCACCAGGTGCCTTGTTGTTTTTGAGGTGTTTAAGGGCCATCCTAATCTCGTAGAGGCTGATGTCCGGGATGTCTTCGGTGTAGTGACGGGTCAGGATAGCTCGTGGGTCTCTGGCCGAGCTATCAACGGGTTTGGCTACTGAGGTGTACAACTGCCCATAGAACCTTTCGATCTGTGTGTTCGACCTGTCGAGAGTGTGGACCGACAGTTTTTGAGGTCTATTTTTACGGCCAGGCCTAAAATACTTAGACCCCACCGTTTGAACAGTTTCCACAAACCCGTTGTTAATTTCGTCCACTGTACCGCAATTTTCCAGGCAATCAAAGCGGTTTGACAACTCGAGTTGAAAGCTCTCGGGATTTTGGATATGAGCACGAGTCGGTCGGAGCGTGGACTTCATCAGGCGGGATCTTTCCAATTTGACATTTATATTCAATGTGCCTCGAACCATTCGGTGATCGCTTCCGGTTTTCACCCTGTTGATCACGGAGACATCATTGAATAACCGTCTCTTGGAGGTCATGAAGAAGTCAATCTCGTTTCTCGTGAAGCCATCGGGACTCAACCAGGTCCACTTCCTTTGAGGCGGCTTCTGGAAGAAAGAGTTCATCGCAAAGAGTCCCTCCTTCTCCAGAAAGTCGGCCAGCTCTGTCCCCTGGCGTTCCTTTGCCCGTATCCAAAAGGTCCCACCTTCAACTCATTCTCGCCTCGCTTGCCTAGTTTCGCGTTGAAGTCCCCCATTACAACAGTATAATAGGTTTTGGAAGTATGTATGGCTCTACTTACGTCCTCATACATTTCCTCCACCTCTTCATCCGGGTGTTTCGAGGTCGGTGCATATACCTGTATGACCTTCAGCGAATACCTCTTGGATATTCTGAGTATAAGGTATATTACCCTGCTCGACACACTCTCGATGGTCTCGATATTGTTGACGAGGGACTTGTGAACGAGGAACCCGACACCACCTTGGGACTTTCGTTGGTTGCCTTCCCGGTAGTAGAGCAGGTTTCCGGACTGTAGAGTTATCGTGTCCTCTCCCTCTCTACGGACTTCTGATAGACCCATTATGTCCCAGTGTAACCTGCTCATTTCTTCCTCCAGCTCGAGCAACTTCTCATCCGTCCTCAGTGTACACGTGTTGTACGTTACCAGGGCCAGTTGTCGTCGGGGGTGGCAGCGCGATCGCCTCCGGGGATTCTTAGCACCCCCTGCCCCGCCGTTACCGTGACCGCTACCAAAGTCAGGAATAGCGGGGCTGCCGGAGACTGGGGGCATGGTTTTTTTGTGTACACTCATGAGGGGATTTTGCCAATACTCGCCACGCTTGGCAGGCGGGTTGGCGAGCGCAGAGGCGCAGCCCCTTGCAGCTGTGACGCTGCTGCCCGTCACAGTCTAACATTTAGCTGCGCCTTACATTGGATGGTTATACCGCCATCGGTCGGTCAACAGAGCCTCGTCTGTATAAACAAGACGCACCACGTGAAGGTGAGGTTGGCTTGGAGCTTATGGTTTTGGTCAAGCTCCCTTACGTCCCAATTTGACAACGCTCGGAATTAAATTTAGGGGTGGTATTAGTCTAGAGTAGTCTCACTCTTTTTTTAAAATAGTGATACTTACCCAATGCGAGCTTCCTTCCCTTCGGCTGCGATCAGGTCACTGGGCTGCTCGATGGGCTGGTAAGGATTAAACGGGTCCACGTAGTCGCCACTGCCTTCAACTATAGGAAATAGGACATAAAAGGGTATTAACAATTATCAAGTGGCTCAATTTGATCCTTACAAAATTTATATTCAATCATATGTACAAAAATACATTTGTATATTGTTTTTTTAGCAATAACATAGAAAGCCATGCTATTTTACAGCATTACCACAAAATACTAACACCGAATTTATAGTTAAGCAAACGTAGGCAATTAAAGTCTTAAAATATGATTTTTATATTAATAATACCTATATATGTATAGGTTGTATGGAATTTAAGCTGTATTTTTTTTTAATTTTTTTAAGTGAATAGCTTCATTGTAATTATGGGTAACTATCATAACATGCTCTAAGTACAACAACAATTAACGGTTTTTTTATTAGAAATTAATTGTTCCTAAAGTTAGTAATGAAAATAATGCATAATACACTTTAACTGCTCGTGAACTGAATCTACTACCTGGGAATCGTAAGTAAGGACCTGTCAGCTGTCACAAAATCAATGATATTGTATTAAGAACTAGATCACCGGTGAGAGGCTAAAAGATAGTCAAGCAAACAATTCCTCACGTCAAAGTGAGGTCTTAACTTTGACTTAGTATGTTATTGATGGCGTCAGTGTCTCAATGCCTCAATGCGTCTTTAAAACTGCAGAAACAACTATCTAAATAAATAAAAATTAACTTTACAAAAAAGTAAAAACCGACTTCAAAACCAAAATGCACTAAAAAGTCTTAAATAAACTCTGCACCATTGAAAGGAAAGGAATCCGTTTTAGGCACACAATTTCTTTTTGGAGTCGGTGCTGTGATAGTTGATGCTTGATGGTCAAAGTGATGGCACCGACTCCAAAAAGAAATTGTTTGCCTAAAACGGATTCCTTTCCTTTCAATGGTGAAGAGTTTATTTAAGACTTTTTAGTGCATTTTGGTTTTGAAGTCGGTTTTTACTTTTTTGTAAAGTTAATTTTATTTCTTCATTTTTAGTGATTACATAAGAGGGGGGGGGGGAGTTGCACCTTATGATTCAATTGTTTAAGAAGCTACAAATTACCTATCATAAGTTTCGTCATTACAATAACTGAACTCCTAAGCGTTAAGGAGTTCCACCATCAGCTCAGCCCCACAAGATGTTTACTATCAGACGTAACAACACGTCAACATTAAGATTCTAGTAAAGAAATACTATACGTGCCTTTAAAATTTGAGGGTTTCCCTCGATTACACCAAGATCCCATCATCAGATCCCAAAATGGAAAAAATGGGACCAACTAGAAAGTACACCCTCTGAGTAGGCGAAAAAAATTTTCGATTCGGTCTACAAACGACTGAGATATGAGGTAACATACATACAAAAAAAAATAATGATAAAAAAAAACATACAGTCGAATTGATAACCTCCTCCTTTTTTGAAGTCGGTTAAAAACAGTCCGAATATCATATTTTCGTCAAGTAACAATTTACTTTAACGATGATTTTATTTAACGATGCCTATCATTCATGATTAAAGTATTTTCAATAAAATTTGTGAGTTTTGTTTCTTAGCCATCCCACGGACCAATATGGTCGATATTCGAAGACAGTGCCATACATGGAGGAGTTTGGTACTATATTTTTTTATAATAATTTAACGACCGTCATAGTGTGGTGGTTTACGTTCCGGACTACTACGATAAGCAGTCGGTTCGAATCCCACCCGCACGACCCTAACACATATGTCTATGGACATGTATGTTATTATGTCTTAGTTATATAACTATAAAGTACGCCTTCAACATCTTTAAAGTAACAGCGTAGACGCTCACGGATCAAAAGGTCACCGGCGCTCGCATTAACAAAAGTATAACAAAAGACTGTTAATAAACATGTGTGAGGGAAGATCCTCACCATTGTAGAAAAAAATATATACGCTAACTATAAACATGTTATTTGAAGTAACCATCCTGTTTACATGATGCCAGATGACTTTGGTGTATTTATAAATATTTATTTTTTAATTTAAATAAGAACTGTAAATATAATTATTAATTTTATTTCTAAAAAATATACATGTAGTCACGTGATCGTGAATGCCTAGCAGTGAACGTGACTCTGATATTGGCGTCATGACATTTCAAGCATTCACGTGAAACATTCCAATTGCTTTTATTATATAATTATTCAATATTTTAAATGTTAAATAGTTTGGAAATAAAATGTTTTTGTTGATACTACAGAGCTAAAGTGTGAATTCAATTTTAAATAATATATTAAGAAGCTACTCTATTAAGACTCTGTTCCGAAACTGATGACTGATGTGATAGATGTCAATCCATTGACATCCATTAATCAGACGGTGCCATATTTGTGTCCTCTTTTAGTTCTCGAGGCGTCATCTACTTCTAAATACAATATCATTGGCAAAAATGAACTGTATTGACTGACACGAAATGACGACCACAGGTGAGTTAGCGGAGAAGCGGGAGGAACGTGACATGTTAGACAGCTCTATTCTTACGAGAACCGGTAATGCAGCACAAAACTAAACACATAATTAATAACTGCTTGTGTACTGAATCTACAACAACATTTATACGGTAACTTATTTGACGATTGTTCAATACTTTTACATGGTTTGATGTCAATAGATATATTTTTTCATTTAGAATTCATGTATTTTTAGCATAAAATCTTTCATAATGGTGTACACAATCTGATAATTTTTGTATGAGATTTAGTGCTATAAGAAAGTGACTTATGCCACAGGCAGCGATAGGTTGATATTATTTTTTCGCTCGTCTCATTTATTTAACAATACAACTTAGTAAACCCACCCACTCCTCAGTGTTAGTACCAATCATCAAACGAGTTACATACCAGCTCCAAAGCCACCGTCACCTCTGCTCTCGACCCTGATGCCGAACTGTTCCTCAATGGTGCCGGCGGGCGAAGTCGCGGAGCATATGTAGTCACCATCGTCGCGATCGGATATTGCTGGGATGTGGAGTACAGCGAGGCCTAACGCTGGCGGTACGATCTCACGGTTGGATGCTGAAAGGAATATCCAATTAAAAAAAAATACAATCGAGGTCACCGTAAAACCACCTTAACAGACAAAATCGCTTATCCTTGAGTTCTCTGCTTGAACAGATTTGAGGCGACGTCTGTTGTTGTGTCGTGAGTTCAAGCGATTTTGATTTGAAAGTGTTTAACCTCACGGTACCCTCTAGTAAGTAAGTTTACAGGACATTATAAGCATAAAGACCTGAAGAACGATAATATTCCGAAGGTAAAAAGAATTTGTGTCATCTCATTGCAACAAAAGCGATATTTAGGCCCGAAACTAAATCAGTTTAACGATAGCTTAGGAGTTGATTCAGTCAGTTCAGTTCCAGTTTTCTTACACCCAAATAATAGGAAGTTAAGTTTATTTAATCCATGGAACTATTTCAAATAAATTAAGTTTAATGAGAAGCGTCCTATGAGATATTATAACTGGAAAAGCGCCCTAACTCTTTTAAAGATAATATGGCAATAACAAAATATTTCGCGTAGACAAAAAATTCTGTTATCTATGGTGGGATCTTAACTCCTTATTTAAAAAAAATGTTTTAGCTTTATAACCTTACTAAGATATTAGCCGACCAATATAAAAACAGTGTCTTATTGACAGCATTTAACGACGAAGTTACAGTTTTCTATCTATCGATTCCTGGTATCCTTTTTTATCTTTTTTGCAATAAGGGAAAGAAAATCCTAATCTTTTAGGTAGCGATACTCAAAAACATTATCACTCACTCTTGATAGAGACCATAGGTTGCGGGTATCCGCTGGCGCGGCATTCAACCGTGAGGGGATCTCCGCTGACAGCCTGGATGAAGTCACTTGGTGTCACTGTCACTTCGGGAGGTGATCGCACTTTGATGGTGGCGCTCGCTGTGGATGTACCAGCGATGTTGGACGCTGTGCAAGAGTATTCCCCTTCGTCGTTCACGTCGATGCGTTCGAATCTGAAAAGGGTTGTCGGTGAAGATCTTTGCTGAGATTTTGGGACTTAGACTGTAGTCTAGGTGTAATAAAAAAAACTTTTTTGCACACCATAACCATAATAATTACACAGGATAGTATCTTATATATTCGCTATCAAAAGGTTTAATTGCTTGAAGCAATTTCTTCCAGATAATCTTCAGGTGAGGAAAAGCATGAAGAATGAAATAAAAGGGCATGGCGATAAAATATTTTGAACAAATATCAAGTGGATAGGTTTTTATAATGAAACGTATGTGTTACGCTGAAGTGTTAAGACCTCTTGAGACTTTTTCATCGTAACGCTTCTGACGATATAATATGATTTTTTTTCATTGTTTTTATGCTCCTTGTTACTATGAGAGTAATGAAACGAAATTGTTATCTAATAAAGAAATATATTTTTAAATACTCTGATGAAGTGATGACCTTAATATTTGTTTGAATTGACGCACTAATATCTATTGAGGGTCGAAGGTACTGCTGCCCAGGTCCCCTTGGCCCACTTGGATGTAAAATTAATGTGTGATGTGTAAATTGATTGATGGATTAGGCTGCATCTGCACGTGGCGTTGCGAGTCACCGTGGGCTCGGGAACTCCACTCCCGACGCGGCAGATATGGTTGACGGTACTAGCCAAGTGCCCCAGTACGGATAACAGCACGTCATGACAAACACTGTGGTATCTTATGCCGTTGTAATAAGGGCTTGTTTGCAACAAAAGTGCGTAACCTGATGTGCTGGCGACTGTACCTTAGCGTTGCTAGTGTCTGACCGTCACTCACCTCAGGATGTTATTCGGCTGCAGCTGGACGTATGGTGACAGCGATCTGCCGCCGCTGCGACTCCAGGTCACCGTGGGCTCGGGAACTCCGCCCCTGACGCGGCAGAGAAGGTCGAAGGTGCTGCCTAGGTTCAGCGCCTGCTCGCCTTGAGGCCAGATCTCCACTTGTGGCTTTTCACGTTCTGATAAATTACAATTTTAAGGATAATTAACTTGCCGGAAAGAACTGTCAATTCAATATGTATCCTATTTGACTTTTTTTAGTTGCACCTAACTAAGCAATGTAAAATAAATTTTATCATGTTCAAATGTCTAGGGGTATGCCAAAGTAGCCAGTTTAAATTTTAAGTTAGAAGTTTAAATTAACGACGCGTTTGGTTAGAGCTTCTGACTACTATGCCGGTCGTTGCGGGTTCGAAACCCGCAAGGGTCATATGTTTTTGTGATGAGCACGAACATTTTGTACCTGAGTCATACATGTTTAATGTATTGAAGTATTTATGTGAGACGGTTACAACGATTATGACGGGGGCGTCATAATCGTTGTCTGGTATTTATATCTGGTTCACAAAGAAGAAAAATCCTTATTTCGAAACCACGACAGTTGGTGTGTTGTCTGGCTTTTATTTATTTATTAATAAAATATGTTTAGGTAGTTGTTGAGTATTTTAACACGCACAGTGTTGTTGTTTTTAAATCTTATAACCCCACTGTTCAAATCGCACTCGGGCGGAATCTTTGGTTTATTATTTCATATTATATGTATAAATAGTTGGGTATACATTACTCACTTTCGATGTCAACGTAAACGTAGATAATAGCGATGGGCTGTCCGTCGACGATGCCCTCGCACTGATAGTAGCCCTTGTCATCTTCGCGAGCGTTCGCGATGATGAGCGAATTCTGGCGTTGGTGTGTGCTCTCGCCGAATGCGCCGTCCGACTGGAAGAGGTGAACTTTGTTATGCGTATGCTGTAGCCAATCATGAGTGAGAGAAAGAGATAGGTGGTTCAAGTCTCGACACAGTTTTATCTGTCGTACAACCAGGTGGCGCTCGAACGACGCTGATACCAATATTCGTATTTTCGTGTATTTATTGGTTAAATGTATATATTTGGAATAATGACCAAAAATTTTAAAATACTTTTCGAATTTATTAAAGATACACTAAAAACACACACCAGTAAAAAGGATATTTCATGTAGCAGAAAATCATTATTTTTTAATTATTTAGGCGAATCGTCAAAAAAATATATCTCATGATTTGGACTATGGCCGCTGGTGAAAAAATGCATACGGGTGTTTTTATCTAATCCCTTAAGCCAGTATACGGAAAAGGGTGCGCATAAGAGATAAGAGGCCTTTAGGTGGTAAAATACATACGGTCGTACAAAACAGGACATTGATATCCATTGCATGGTAATTTTATTCTGCCATTATTGGGGTAATCCTAATAGATTCGGACCTGCGACGGCGGCATAGTAAATTGTAATCTATTTACTATGCAGGTAGTCGCGGGTTCGAATCCCGCAAGGGGCAATGTTAGTATGATGAGCATGCATTTATGTAAGCCATATTCATAACAAAAGGAAGAATATTCCTTACTCTGAAAACACGAAAGTCAGTGTATTGTTCGGCGCATATTAAAAAAACTGATCCAAGTGATCTTTTAGCCATTCACGAAAGCAATAAAATAATTAATGCTGAAGCAAATACCTCTTTAACGTAATGGCCAATTATGTACAGTTGATGCCCAGTTTTCAATCGTTGTCTACTGAAGGGATTAAAGTTGCACTTACTTTCCTCCAGCGGATTTGCGGTTGCGGGTATCCTCTCGGTAAGCACTCCACGCTGCCGCTGCCGCCGGTGGGGATCTTCAGGTTGTTTACTGACACTGAAATTAGGACATAACAAAAGTCAGAAAAAACGTTACTGCTTCAAATATGCGTAAAGTATTCGCTGGATGCAAATTAGGTGGTGGGGGAACGTGAATCGATGGCAGAACTAGCAGTGACCGAAAAATTGACAACATTGGCGGACTTCTGTAACCATTGCCTTAGCAATTTTAGTCCAAAATATACGTGCATTTTATTGTATTAATAAGTAAAAAATAACACCATCGATTAACTTAATTGAATATAATAAATGTATAATATCATTCAATGAAAAAAACTATGGTTTCAATACTTTTCGTAATGAGAGACCGCCATTCGTCATTTCAATGTCCGCCAACAGTTTGTGACGATGTAGTCAAAAAAGGTTCCAAAACAATACTCCTAATCTTACTTATTAAGAGACCTGTTATTAGTTAACATGTAAAAGGTAATAATCAAAGCTTTTAAAGCCGAATTACTGGGCAAAACTCTTCGTTGGTGCATATTTTAATCCCCGACGCAAAAAGAGACAGGGTGTCATTTGTTTGACGTATCTATCTGTGTATCTGTCAGTGTATTTTCAGTGGTAACGTAGCTCTCAAACGGATGAACCGATTTGCACTGCCGTGTGACCATGACGACGACCAAACATACACACCCTGGCTGTCGAGTTGGTTGCCACCTGTTTGAATGAATGAATAAAGTTTGTACAGTGTGGTGTTCTTACCAGTGATGTTGGGCTGTTGCTCAGGAGCGGGCGTGCCTTGCGGTATGACGGTGACGACCACGAGAACGGGCGCGACGTCGTTTGACGACGTGCGGCAAACGTACACGCCTTGGTTGTTGAGTTGAGCGTAGTCGATGTAAAGGACGCCGTTGTCTGAACGCACGTTGGACTGCAGTTGGGAACCGTCTTGGCTGTGGAGTGAAAGATAATTAGGATGATGATGACGCCTTAACAAATAATTCCAATATTTCATTTAGCTACTAATTACATTATAGGATTTTAACACTAAAGTCTTACCAATTATCCCTACTATTATACTATTAAAATGAACCAAAAACAATGTTTCAACATTACTCCAATCATATCCATTTATTTGTGGTGAGGTAATTTATCGGTGAAACTGACATTTTGTTAGCTTTTCATGCCTCAACCTCTGCACCATTTTTTTATGAATGATTAAATACAGGCAGTGTTATTAGAAATAATTAATACTGCAAACACCCACTCTAACACAGGTGAAATGATACGACCAGGTAAAAAAAACAAGTCAACATTGTTTTGAGCTAAACAAAAATATTACAACCGATCTCTACTCACCGAACCCAGTCGATAGTACCAGCTGGCACGTTAGCAGTTCCAGTGCAGACGACCCTCGTGTTCTGTCCTTCAGAGATCGTAGGCGAGGCTTGAGACACGGTGAGTTTGTCGCGCGGAGGCTGCGAAGGACGCGGGCGCACGCTGACAACCGCTTTACCGTAGTTTTCGCCTGCTGTGTTCTGCGCTGTACATCTGGAAGGGAAGTCGATGATCATACTGGAATCCTGAAGTCTGAGGGCTTTTGGTTTAAATTGTACGTCGTTATACTCCAGAAAAAATAAACATAAAAAGGGTTCTGATTTTTTCATAAGGCCAAAACGAATACTAAAATACCAGACTTGCAACTTCCAAAGCCCTGTGCGGGCGGCGCTCTGCTTAAAAAACCATGTAACTTTCGGTCTATTTCCAGTTATATCAATATCCTAGTAAAAGAATGGTCTGACCAGTATAGTTACTATAAATACTTCTAAAGTTGACTAAATCTGCTACAATTTGAAACCAGAAAATTAATTTCTACGATACAGTTCATCGAAAATAGCCATCATTTTACAAAAAGTGAACCTTAATCAGTAAGTTCATTAATTTCATGAACATTTTCTTAAATATGCATCTTACGTCAAAAATATTATACAAATTAAGTTGTAGTCAATTTAATAATAATTCAGGGCTATATCTAGCTCCACAGGCCATTAGTTCCACGCGCTATGTGCCCTGCCTATTTGCCACACGAGCTTCTTAGCTTCATTTAATAGGGAAAAAAAAAACATGGGTTGTTGATCTAAAATTTTCTGCTGGTATTGTCAAAATAAATACTGCTATATTGCTCACGAAATAAGTGTTTTCTCGTATGTACTAGAAGGTGGTGATTTGATTAGGGCCTATTTCACAATCGACGAATAAGCACTAATCAACGAATGATTCAAACATGGAACGTCATCACCTAACAAAAAGATCCAATGCTTCTTAGTAGCTTCTACAGAAGAAAATGTTAGTGAAATTGTATTATTAATCGTGTATGTAAATTTTCATTATTATATCTATAGGTATAGATTTAAAATCAAAAAATTTTGCTAATGGCACAGACCAATTTAGCTTTCAAGAGCACTTCACCGCAGCGAAAGATAAATTTTCAAAATAGACCTACTTTACACAAGCCTTACCTGTATTCCCCAGAGTCCTCCTCCCTAGCGCCGTCAATGATGAACAGGTCCTCAACAACTTCAGCGTACTCCGGCAGAGGGCGCCCAGAAGCTCGCTGCCACGTGACTGTCGGTGCCGGGTTGCCGCTCACAAGGCACTCCAGCTGGATGCGGTCGCCTTCGAAGTATTCGTTGATGGGCGGGCGGATCTCTGCCGTGGGGAGGGTCATCTCGTTGCCTGGGGGATAAAGAAGATGTGAGGATAGGTTCTATCATCTTATTATTATTTTTTTAAACTGCATATTTTTAATATATGGTGGAGTTATTATACAAAAAGTTCTCTATTATTCAGTCAACGATAGGTCGTTTTTAAGCTTGAGGGTTATTTAATGAATATATAGTCAAAGATTATGTGAGCCACTATTTTGGTGTTGAGCATGGTTCGATCATATTTTTTTTAATGTCGGATAATCATGTGCTTTCCTACCAGATGGGCAGAAGCTCAACTGATAATTTGTATTATCACCAATTTGTTTCATGTTCCAGTGAATGGATTAGGTTTATTCTGAAATGTTTATTAAAATCCTACTTAGATGTATCCGCATTTATTCATACAATTCACTGAAATGATGGCATTTGTTTTTCATAAGACAAAGTTTGTAACTATAATATGAGACCAATGCACGAGTACTAGATACGCCTTACCTTTCGCATAGAACACCCAATCCGATACAACTGTTCCATAAATGGCAGCATGAAAGAAAGTCAGATGTTCGTTCAATAACTTTGTACAATCTGCATTCGTATTTAAGTTCGTTTTCTTTGCTAGTCGAATAATGTAAAAAATCTTTTTATAACTTTTAAAATAATATCAAAGATTAAAAATCATCAACTAATTAATTTTAAAAGATCTTAATGCTAAACGATGAATTACTTATGTAGTTGGTGAATTTTATGTTTATCTCATTTAAAATTGAATTATTTCGGTAAAAAGGATTGTCAAGATTGTTTAAAATACTCGACATGCAATAAGAAACGGACTTTTAAGATATACATATGATGTGGATTAGACCATAATACAAAAGAAAGTAATATCTAGTAATAAAGTAACGTACCAGGCACTCTCAGGGTGGCCTCAGCCCGCGCGGTTGAGATTCCATCGTTCGTCTGACAGATGTATTTGCCGCTATCAGAGATCTGTAGATTGGTGATGATCAGCGTTCCGCTCCTGTCGTCAATCTGGGTCCTTCCTTGTGGCAAGTATCCGTTTGCCTTGGACCATTGAACTGGTAGCTGTCCCCTAGTCATCCTGCTTTGGGCTTGGCAAGTAAAGTTCACACTGCTGCCGACTTCCTGGATCTTGATCGTCGGCGAAGTGATCTGAACCACGACTGTGGAGCGGGGTGGCGGCGGGCGGGTAGTTCCGTTGTCAACCTTGTTCGATCCACCTAAAACGGTATTGTAAAGTCAGGAGTTTGTTAACTTAGGAGTCACATGAAGGGTTTAGTTGCAGACGGCACGGATTATGAGATGGAGATCATCATGGGCACGTAGCTGAACATGTTGTTAGATTATAATATGATTGTAGAAATCTAGATACCTGGAATAACAGCCAGCCTATGCTACATTTGAGCTGAATATAAGATTAATCCTTTATACATATAGCTGTTCAAGCGTCATTCTATTAACCACGTTTATATTTAAACTACTCAGTCGAATATCGAAACTAAAGTTACCTAAAGAGGTAGAATCAAGTAGATATCGGCTACTCTAAGAGCCGGTGTAGTAGTCGACCTTCATCGATCTGATATATTTCTTTAAGATATATATTTTATTAACAAATATGGCTATGGCAAATTTTTAATTTAATTTATTTTCTTTCATCACCCCTACTCTTGTTTTAATAGAATGAGTTTTATCTCAGCTGATACTTTTCAACACACAAAAAAGGCGTAGGTATACTTGCCTACTTATTTCTGTGCAAGGCTACCTGATAAGTAGATGTGAACAGGTAAGTCAATGTAGATCTACATCGATCTGTTAACCAATCGAAATTGATATCATAGGTACGATATTTTAATTATAAAACCAACGATAATTTAAAAAATAAAGGCTTGTCCGCAAACCATAGTACATGAAATAATATTTCCAAGCTAACAAGTTATTGAATTTAGCTATAAACACTAGCTACCATAGCCATTTTTGTATATAAATTATATTTAATAAAAATATGTCTCATTGAGTTATCAGATCGGGCGAAGTCGATCTACCACGGTCTCTTTTACTGGACGTTACTGTCGCAGCACAGTTAAAGCCAACTATGAATGAAAGACGAAGACGATCTAAAACTCGCCCTTACATATTTTTTGTTATTGTATTCGAGGACACAAAATGGCGGACGGACGACATGAAACAGAAAATTGACACGCCAAACTATGAAATGACGCAAGGTTGAGACTTCGTTACTTCGCTATTATTGTTTTGCTTCCAAACAGCTGTTTCATATTTAAACAACATTAATTATTTGTTCGTGGCACTTGTCTAAAACGTCGCCCAATAACAATTTATTAATCTTGACTTGACGATTTATTAGATTTCATTTCAATTTATGAATCACGCTACCACATTCCGTCAATAAAGGTGTCGTCCAGATAAATACTTAGTAACGAAGTTTCAACGCTATGTACCATTTCAGCATTTGAAGGTTAGCCATGTACACTGAGCCGCGCTACCTGGCTCCGGGAGACTAGTCGTAAGTACCCCTAGAGTGAACCCCTTCTTGGTAATAGTGTGGCATTCGAATATCTGTTCCTGGCGTCGAGTATCCCACAATGTATTCAGCCAGTGCTCCCCTGTCCAGCCGTCTTTGCCCAGCACTGATTCATAATACAACTTGGGAGGGCGGACCTCAACACCGTCCTTGTAGAATTTGATTGTAAGCGGCTCCGGTGCTCGGTACTTGCAAGTCAGAATAACCCGCCGGTAAATGGAGGTGTTTCTGTCATCCAGTATAGTTGGGTGCAGTTCCATTACTAGGCCTGTTTGGCGTTTACATTATTTTTATTGGAAGATTGGTTTTGAACAAAAAACAAATAAGAAAATATATGTATGTATGATTATGGACAAAGAGATCTTGGAAAAAATATAGATTAGACAATACTTTTAAATGGCAAGAACCATATTTAGAAGGTAACTGAGAAATTACTTTGAAGTTAAGTATTTGATTGGAAAACCGTGGTCCTGGACAGTAGACGCTTCTTGTCACATGTCTTAAATTGCATATAACTGCTGCTTCCCAAAAAAAGGAAATTACTATTTGGAATTTATTGAAAATACATGGACCAATGTTGAGACAAACAGTCCGTTTGAATATAACTCGTTTACCTAGTTCAGAGCAGTCGCGACCAGTGTAAGGCGGTCGGCAGTTGCAGACGGGCTGTCCGCTGGAGCCCAAGTAACAGTCGTGTCCGTTGCACTCGCAACGCTGGCAGTAACCGTTTGCATCGCGGTAGTGACCAGGCGTGCAGCTTTCGCAGCTTGTTCCGCTGTAACCCTCGGGACAGCGGCAGACCTGAAATATTGGCATAGTTATACCGTTACTAACCATTTTTTGAAAGCTAGTTCGAAAATCAAGTTATGAACGTCCAAGACAATGTAATACAAAGAGAAGCCACTAGGTGTTAGTTACAACAGATTAAAGGTACCGCCGGCTCGGCTCCTATCAAGTGATAGGCCAGATACGCAAAGATATACTCATATTATAGTGCCAAGATATTTTCACTATACACAAGTGCACTCTCTCTTTCTTCACTTTCATTATTTCAGTGAGATGGCAAGTCGGCAGCTGATGTAGCGGGTAGTTCAGTTACTACTTGGGTAGTCCTGGGTTCGAATCCTGGGTCGAGCTTAAATTTGTTTCTCGGTTTTTCTGCCTATAAAACACTTGGAAACATCAGGTAGGAAGTTGGTGGTGTTGGCACCCGCGTGCTTCGGAAAGCACGTCAAGCCGTTAGGGTGCAAATAATTTTAAAGTTATCCTATTTAGCTGCAACGAGCTACTGCTGCACTGTATGGGATACTCTCTATAGAATCGCTTCTCACACAAAAATCTCTGATGAAAAATCAACTCAAAGGATTAGTAAATATAATTCAAAAGGCCTGCATACCTCAACACCAGTGGCCTGTGGGAAGGCGGGGTCGTTCATCTCAGTGGCCGTATCCATAGAAACATCAGCAATAGACGAGGACTCGATGTTGATGGCGAGGGTGGCTCTCACGAGCACTCTCTTCAAGCTTCGCAAGACAGAGAGGAAGTCAGCTCGGCTCGCTGGCGTCGCGTAGTTCTGCAGGAACCAGCCTTGCTCTGTCAGAGGTACTTTGTATGTCTGGAAATTGAAAAGGTTTAACAATTAGCATTTCTATTTTGGTGAGTGTTTTAATTGATTTTGCTACCAAATCTCTATATGAATATGATGGGTCCCCAAAACTTTTTCTTTTTTCTAAGTTAATGACAATTAATGTAATAATCCATTACTAACGTTTAGCCACTTATATTAAACGAAATATACCAAAGGTTCCAGCCCTGATGGGTTGCGGGTAGTTCCAATCCTGGTCTTATCCAAACAGGATGACGTTGGTACCCGGCTCGGAGACGGCGTTGGGGTATCGGTTATTAAACTTTATGAAGTGAAACTAAACATACCAAAGGTTCTCCAGCCCTGATGGCTTGTGGGTTGCTCCAGTAGAGAGACTGGTCCTCGCCGACCAGGATGACGTCAGTGCCAGGCTCGGAGATGGCGTTGGGATCTCTGCTTTCGAACCTTTGCTTCAGCTGCAGTGTGCCGCCGTAGGACAAGATGCGGTTGCCTGTGAACAGAGTTGGTATTGAAATTTAACACTTTGACTGCTTTAAAAAATTACGAAGAATAATCAAGAAACCGCAATTTTTACGCAAATTTAATTAAAAAGCGTTTAAAATATTGGCAACATGCACATTTGGGCCCAATTGGTTGGCACACGGCGTGCCGGTGGCCAAGCACTTGGATCCAAGTGCTATATATAAAATGATGTCAGGAAAAACGTCGTCGGAAACACTCGGGCCCGAGTGGACGGCACTGCTGGTATTGTTCTCGCGCACTCCGGCCCAAGTGCTCGGCACTAAATGTGTTAAGACTCTACAACTAAACTGAACAAAAACAGGCAGAACAAAGATATTGCGAGATAACGCCTGAAATAGCTTCTAGTCCATGAAAGCGTCTATGACTCGCGACCTTCCAACTTCACTTCAACGCAAACTCGCCGATACTAGCATACTACGCTTTCTTACGCACGGAGCGCAAACGTGTTCATTGACCGAAATTCAAAAATCCAATCTCAAGGTTTGCCAAAGTTTGCCAAGCTATGGAAACACGCTCCTTTAGGTATAAATAGGATTTGTAAGATCCGAAATACCAGTGGACAGAGCATGTTTGCAGAAGGGTGCATTCTGCACAGATGGGCCCAAATGGTCACGAGCTAGATACTATAAGATGGCTATTGCTGCAGAGGCAGACCCAAAAAGTGATGGTGTGACGATTAGGTCAGCTTTGCAGGGAACAGGGAGTCGCTGTCTACGGACAAAAAATTCATGGAGAAGTTTAGGAGGGGCCACTTCCTTCCCAGCAGTGGGATGGGATAGGCTTACAAAAAAAGAACTAAATTTAACCAATTATTCGACCATAGGCGGAGCGTAGGAGTAGGACGTCTACCAACAAGATAGACAGACGACCTTGTCATGAACTCAGGATCACTGAAGATTGTAATAACTAAACGTTGAATACCTACGTACTCGTAGAGCTAAGATTTTTGAATAAGTTAAATTGAACTGAAAGTGCAAAGTTAGGATGGCCAAAACTTTTGCTTGGAGCCAAATAGGCAAATGTGGGGGTTTTTATTACTGTGAAGTAATCGTATAGAAAGAAATCATCATATAAAAAAATGTCCGGTTTTTGTCCATAAAAGCCATAATAAGAATAAGAATTTATTTGACTGTACTAAAATCACCGCATAATTTATCTAACCAAAGCTAACATCGAACTTTCATCAAGTGCAAAGACGTATGACGACGTATATTAGGTATGCTATAACCTGTTTCGACACCGACAAATATCAACTAAACAAGGAAAAATTCAAATATTGAAAGTTATTTCGTATGAAGTAATGAACACGTAACGTTAAACAAATAATAAATAAATATTTGACAACATCACATACATTGCTCCTATTCCAAGCTAAGTAGCTTAAGCACTTGTGTTATGGAAATCGGAAACAACGGTGGTACCACAACACCCAGACCCGAGACAATATAGAAAAGATCGTTTTCTACATTGACCGGACCGGGAATCGAACCCGGAACCTCACGAGAAGGCGACGCTTGAACGCACCGTTACCAGTTACTTATTGTGAAGTGTCCCTGGGACAACTTCTCCACACACATCATAAAAACACTTGATTGAGGACTGCCCTCGTTTTGCCGCAAAATGCTCAGAACAAAAAAACTACAACGAACACATTTCATATCTTGCTAAAATATATAATAAACCACTTAAAAGACTTCAATAATCCGCCACTAACAAACACATAATATCGAACACACCTGTTGTGCTCACAGCGTAGTCTAATAGCTCTATGACCTCAATAAAAATCCAAATATAAAGTTACGACCCTGTAAATGCCACAAGAAAGATTCAAACAAAAAGTAAAATAAGCATTTACATTACCTGGGAACACCGGCAGCGACCAGTAGAGCTCCTCATCGGGCGGGAATTGGAACACGTACATCAGCTCGCTCTCAGTTGGCATCGACACTATGTGGTCGCTGAGTACTCTTTGGCCGCGAACATCCATGAGGCGGTAGCCGCCGTAGTCATCGCCGAGGATTGGAGCGGCCATCGGTATGCGGATGTATTGGGATGAGGCCTGAAGAAGAACAACGATGTGGCATGTTAAATACATATGAGAATCAGTTAGTCTCACAAAGTCTGTCCGCTGACGTCTAGAGAACGGCCAACGAAAGAGTGAACTGGAATTTTCTTAAAAGTTTGGTTAGGGGAAACTTTTTAGGGTGTCAGAGGCATATCATAGTCTGTTATAGAAAGACAAAATAATCTCGATCCTTTATTTGTAATCAGCTATTATGTATTTACGTAACGTTATGTGATGATATCTGTTTTAGTGATTATAGGTTTGATAAAAAATATCAAAATCATAATTACTATTATTACAGTCCGTCTGCATTTAATTCAACAATTATTTGAAGAAATTCATTTAACTAAATATTGATATTAAAACAAGTAGGCAGTATTATGTGCGATTATGTATTATTATAAATTAATCTACACACTTTTTTTCTTACATCCATGAATTAAGCGAAACAGAGCCTTCATTAGAGAAAAAATAAAGCAATATGATAAAGTATCAAAACGTTCTTCTCCTGCTATATAAAGTGATGTAGGTGTAGCCTTTAGGCTTCTATTTACCAAAAAACTTTTAAATGAGGATAATCTTATCGATCAAGTTTGCGACTTTAATCCAGACTTTTTAATTGTCTGGGTGAGTTAAGCCTTGTCGGCGACTGAATTAAGTATTTAGCTATTATGTATCACTCGGCTCATTTCGTGGCGAGCAAGTCATTACTGACTAAAGTTTTGGTCTCATGATCGTACAAACGAAAAAACGTAAATCGTAGTCGCTTATTCCGCCGCAATTTAAATTTGTTCTGGTTCTATTTGTGCTGCTTTTGTTTCAGAATACGAAGGAATAAAATTCATAAAATGAGTTTTGCATGTGTGTAATCAAAAAAATGTTTTTGATCGCGGCAACAGACCGCCTCGCCATAGAAACAGTAAACAGTATGTCGGGTTCTTACAATTTACCACATTTAGAGTCCGGAATAGTTTGGAAAATTATCCACACTGACGGGACAAGTGTGAAAAAATGTACAAATGTTCCACTCTCCCACATCAATGAGGCTTTGTGTGTATTAAAAGATTGTTGAGTATGTAATCAATAGCTATTTAATATTTTTAGTAATTCTACTTGCTGTCTCTACAAATTTACTGATAATTGTCAAAGAAAAATAACCATGCTATGATCCCAAAGTAAGTAGCTAATGCACTTGTGTTATGGAAATCAGACAAAACTACGGTAGGTACCACAACACCCAGACCCGAGAAATGATTTTGATTTCTATATTGACCCGACCGGGAATCAAACCCGGGACCTCAGAGCGGCAACGCCTTGAACCCCAGCGTGCTTAGCCACTTCACCACGGAGGTCGTGAAATAATTTTAACACCGCGCATAAAACAATCTGTAACAAGTATTTTGATAAATGAGTTATTGCAAACGTCAGAATCTACAAATAAGTCGTTCTTTTACGAAAAACATACCGTTGTTCACAAAATAACTTTTTTATGAACATTTTATGAAATAATATAATAATGTTTCAAGAAAAGTGGAACATCATTTTTTCTATTTTTCCTCACCAAGCCGTCATTGTGGATAAATGGACTAAAAGTCCAATTTTCCACACTAGTGACGATTTTTTGTGTGGAAAATCAGAACAACCCGGTACGTCGTGCCGCTACGTTTGGGCCGCGTACCGCAGCGTAGTGCTTTAAGATAACGGAACCAAATCTCGCTCTCTAACTGGCTCGACTGGCCGATAACATTTTGCTGTAACGTAACTTTGAGATCAGTCGCCTCACCAGCTTAATAAAAACAAGGAAGAGATAGATCAAATAAAGATTATTTTATAAAAACGACAAAAGTTTACTTATGGCGTATTAGGAGTGTTTTAACCTAAATCCTGTCAGTATCATGTCTATGTCGGTTGTCCTTACTGATAAAGCGGTAAATTAATATTTTATTATTATTAATCTCAGGGCCTCAAGAACCAGTTGCTACGCGACTACTTAAGTATGGTGACTTACCTCATGACAGTTGGTAGTGACACCAGAGCAGTAGCAAGCGTGGCACCCAAGTGGGTTCGCGGCGTCCAGCCCGAAGGTGCCTTGGCGACAGGTGTCACAGTTTGGTCCTTCGACGTTCTGTTTGCATTGGCAGTAGCCGCTTGAGTCGCAGGGGCCGTCGGTACCGCGAGGATCGCAACTGTAATTCAATTAAGAGCTGATTTTACCAACGTCAGGTAAGACTTATCAGACGAAATAAGTATTAAATGACTGATTTTAAAATGACATTTACTTAGACGATTGCTAACATAATGGTGAAGTTTTCAAATTAGGCGTATTGTGTTTTATTCGAAGAATATTCCTTAACTGAATTTGGAAAAATATGGTCTAAGAGGTTTTATTTCTTGCTCTCTCAAATAATGTGATTAATTATTGTATGTAAAAGACATAATGTAATGTATAAGACAAAGCTTATTAGCCAAAGTCTATTAAAAATAACTTTGTTTATCTACAAGCTACTCAAAGAAAAATAATGTTACAACAAATAGAAGAAAATCATGAAAAAATATTTCTGACAATATCATAGTAACAAGACATTTCCCAGGTAAATGTCGATAAAAAATCGTATTTAAGTGGGTGGAATACGTTATTTTTGGCTTCGTTATGCCTTTTATTGCCTTAGTTAACACCCTGTTTGGTACCATTCATTATACAATATTTATGCCATATTCGCTGTGTGCGAAGAGGGCGGTGGGGGGCGTTTTGAGGTCAAACGATGACAGCGCTCAAACACACACAAAAGAAAAACAACGTTGGGGGATTTCTGTCACCATTTCTCCTTTAATTTATGTAAAATATTTCCGTATCAGTATATTATACTAGCGGTCCCCCGCGACTTCGTCCGCGCGTTTTGAGTTTGCTCCCCCCTCCCCTCCCGTCGCAGCGTCATGTTTTATATCCTAAAGCCTTTCTCGATAAATAAGCTATCCAACACAGAAATATTTTTTCAAATCGGTCCAGCAGTGCCTGAGATAAACGCGTTCAAACAAACAAACTCTTCAGCTTTATAATATTAGTATAGATTAGCGCAAGCGCACGTTGTACTTAAGCTGAGAACATTATTTTGGTGCGGAGTTATGTTAAAACTGTGATAGCTCCTAAGATATTTATTGAAATCAAATGATATAAAGGGCAACTTTGTTCTAAATGAAATGCTCGTGATGATGAATGTATTTATTTTGATAAGAATAAATACCTGTGTGTATAATACACCTCTAAAAATAATGTATTATTTTTTTACAAATTTATTAACATAAAAAAGGTTGTAGTAAGTCAACCATAAAAGATAGACATATGCTGTCGCGGACTTTATTATAGAACTCTTAATGCTGAACAATCCTGTCATACATGATTTTTGTGTAACTTAAGCGGTTTCCGCAGCGTATGCAGCGGAAGCTCTCAAAAGGAATATCTTTCTCCCGTTTTCGCAACATTTTTCATTTCTGCTGTGGTCTTATGAGTCGTATCTTCATGTTATATAGCCTAAAGCCTTCCTCGATAAATGGACTATCCAACACAAAAAAAATTTTTCAAATCGGGCCAGTAGTTTTTGAGATTAGCGCGTTCAAACAAACAAACAAACAAACAAACAAACAAACTCTTCAGCTTTATAATATTAGTATAGATTATATTGTATTAATAAGTAAAAATTGACATTAATTGAATAAAATAAATTGATACTACAATATTTCATTGAAATAAATTTGGTTTGATATTTTTTCTTAATTGAACATTAATTGAATAAAATAAATTGATAATGCAATATTTCATAAAAATAAATTTGGTTTAATCATTTTTCTTAATGACAGTTAGCCATTTGTAATTTTATTGTCCCCCAATAGTTTGCGCGCCGTTGCCGCGCACGATCCCAATTCAGTTTTTGAAGGTGAATCGTAAATTTAGAATCAAAAGACGTCATTATATTAAGTCAAAAGATCATTTTTTTCCATGTTGCGTAATTTGATAAAGGTAAACATGAACTCTGAACGGTGCCACCGTTTCAGTGTTCACGTGATCGACTACAAGATAAGTATTACTCTATGGCCACTTACTCGCAAGGTATAGACGGGTACTCAGGCACACAGTTGTCCCCAGCATCACGCCTGTAGCCCGGTCGGCAGAGCTCGCAGTTGTCACCGGCTGTGTTGTCACGGCAGTCCTGCATAGGTATATAGGTATATTATAAATGCCGGCCGGGACACAGCCAAACATTATTGTATACATTTTGCATGAAGTGATTCATGTCTGCATGTGCTCCCCCGGGCTCAGACGGGGCACGGCGTTGGAATGTCTATGGGAATTTTTCCCGGCTCCGGTACGGTCCGGCCCCGGCACGTTGTAGCGTGAATCATTCTAACGCAAAATAGCTTATATCTACTCCTTCCTTCTCGGTGGTGATTTTGTTGCTAAAATACAATTACTTTTTATACGGGACCAACATCGTAATCCCACAAATACAATTTGACTTCTCCATACAAACTTGCATGAGCTGATGGTCCTATACAAAAAGCTGTTGTATTTAAGCGTCAGAATTACGCCCTAGAAGAAATGCAAAAAAATTTGATAGATCCTATATTTCTAAGAATCTATAGTCATTCATCTCAACTTCGTGACTTCGCGCGATTCTAAAATGTATTTTCCTTATACGAATCTATTTTTTTTGTATATGTTTATGATATATGTTTGTAACTTAATTAACTGACGCGTAGATACTTACAGAGCATACTCCAGTTTCAGGGTGGCACATTTCGGAGTGACCGTTACACTCGCAAGGACCGCAGTGTTCCAAGTACAAGCCACTCTCAGACCTGAAAATAAAATTGTTATTGAAAATCTTTCACTTTTAAGAACATATTTTCAAAAGACATTCAAAGCTTATTTTAGGGATTTCATAAATGAAGATAATAATTATAAGATCTAAGATAAATCGAATTTGATGGACTTTGTAATCCTTCAATTTTAATCATACCTAATTGGAAAGCTTAGCGTTTTTAGATTGCCTCTCGCGACGAACAAAAAGTTTATTATCTGTCTTTGACTCAAATCTACAAGGAAAGGTGTCATAATCAAACGTTTGAGATGCTCAGCTTATCTAGATAAGTGCGACACATAAATCTAGATCAAGATTTATAACTTCGTTATGAAACTCGTACCTCGTGTAACCAGGAGCGCAGTCTTCACAAGAGGTGCCAATGTACGCCTTCGGACAGACGCACTGTTCAACATGGAGAGCTGGTGGTCCGTCACCAGTTTCTTCCGCAGTGTCGATACTAGCGCCAACTAGCGACGCCAGCTGGGAGTTAGTCGTGTAGCTGGCTTTGACGAGGATAGCCTTGACGTCAGCTAAGGCTAGGAGGAAGTGCTCGCGGGATACTTCCTTGCCGTCAGGTCTAAAGGTAGAGCAAAAGTAAAAATCTTTAAAGGTAACGTAACGTTACGTTTATTATAATGTGGTTATGATTTAATTGCATAGAATGAACTTCTTAATTGGAGACCAAATACCCAGCCACAAGTGTAGTTACGTCATTGATAATTTATTGAAAAAATAACTGTTATAAAAATATGATGATGCTTAATTATGATAATACGTACCGTTGCCAACCTCGTTCCAAGAACTGAACGCTGGCTTCAAGGGTTCCGTCGTAAGAGGGCTCGAAGTTACCAAAGTAATGGAATGTCAATTGGTTTTCCTGTAAAACCAAAAAGTTTTAATAAGCATTAAGCGATAATGCAACATTACATAAAAATCTTTTAGCAACTATTGCCTTTTATACAAATTTACGTGGTGTGTCCTCTCTATTCGTTTATAGGCAGGGTGCCATTTTTAACGGGCAATACATATCTAACACTAAACATAAAAAAAAATATGCCACCATACAGTCTGACAAGGATCTTCTGACCGATAGATGACATTGACAAGGGGACGCCAGCATCCAATCAGGATAGTCAATGCAAACGTCTCCTTTGATTTAAGGAGATTAGGAAGATTTTTGACGAATATTATTTTAATCAACCATGGCAAAGTCAAATCGAAGGGTACTAATTTAAAGGAGTAGGAGCATGTTTGTATCATGTACGAGTATGTTGCACTGATTTTAAACACAAAACAATTGTATAGACAATTGAAACCAGTAGACAATATAACTTTATGTCAGGAGTTAAGCTCTACGGTATTTAAAACTAATCATTTTAATAGTTTACATAGAACATGTACGAAAATAATAAATTAGGAAAAATCCGGAATCGGGGAGATTTGGCTACATTACATATGGCAACCGAATTTTTGAAGATGACAGCGTTACTTCTGAATGCCTCTCACGGATTGCCGACGACAGCCTATGGATCCGTGAGCCTTTATTGAGCTGTAGTCCATGGACCGTATCGGGGTCATTGATAACTAAGTCGTAAAGTAACTTACACTGATAAGCTGAATGTCAGCGGCGTTGTTCTTCGAAGCGCTGCTCGGGGACGGCACGTTGTGAAGCGTGTAGCGGAGGTAACCTCCGTATGACGTCACCTTGTCACCGGCGAAGCTATAGGAAACGAAAGTAAGAGTATATCAGTACACGTATGCTTAATTTTGCTTTCAAAATGAGTTTTTATTGATGCCTACAACACGCATCGTGTCAGAATATTAGTCAGGGCTTTTTGATAAAATATAAAGCCACGAAATTTAATCTATATAGAATGTATAGTATGTCAATATTTCTTTATGTGAATATTTCTTTTCGCAAAATAATATTACAAATACAGTAAAAGAGAAATAGAAGATGCACAACACTTGCTATCGGAATATGTGAAAAGTCAAAGAGATTGCCAATCCTTGATGAGTCAACTACATAACTCAACATCTGATGTTGCGATTTTTCAAACTGTGTATTTTAGTACAACCTGCATCAGACGCTGTATGTAATATGGTTTCAGTGCCAATCCAATGATAATCCAATCAATGATAAATATTTTTAAGTTCATTATTTTGTGTATTTATATTTAAGGGTATGATGGGACAGACGTACGTTAATGTAAAAGTCCCTAAAAAAATAAAAGAATAAAATAAATACAGGAATACGTCTTTTTGAGAAAGTTACTTGTATGAATAAGAATTATTAACAAAAAAGGGATTTTCTCCTGCGCCCATCACAAACTTTCTGCATCACCGACAGATATGGCTTGGACAGAATGCTTCTAGCACTAAGTCCACCTTCTGTACTTGTGCAACAAAGTTTTTGAATACCTAAATAGTTTATTTCCAGCTCCAACTTACTTGATAGGCAAGCTCCAGTAGTAAATAGCCGGTCTGCTCCTATCATATTCACTAAGCACCAGCTCCTCCCGTCCGTACGAAGCCGTGAGGTTGGTCTCCACAGGCGCGTTATATCTGACCGCCGCGGCCGCCCCGAGGGGAGTGCTGGAGTAGATGCGCACGCGATTCACAATGTCAGGGGTGTTGAACAGTGCGGTCGTGGTTTTGCGCCGGAGGTTGCTGCTGCTACATTGCTGGGACACGCCTGAGCAGAAGCAGAGGGCGCAGCCTTGTCTGTAAAACAAACAAAAAAATCATCTCTCCTGTTCGGAAAATTTAACTTTCATGTGTAGATAGCCGGATGGAAAATAACTATTCTATCACGTAATCTAGTGAGAAATTTAGACTGACAATACGGTAGTAATTTTTTGAAAAAATTAAAAATTATAAATAAATCAATGGTTATTAAAAACTGGTCAAGGGCGAGTCGTACTCGCACACTGAGGGTTCCGTGCCAACTTTAGTGCTTAATTTTGGGTTCCACTTACCTCTACTTAGCCAAAATACTACACGATTTTGTTAACAGCAAATATAACTTCGTTCTTCATAGTATTTGTATGAAGCACGGATTACTTTTGCGGTTGTTGAAAATGTGTTATATCTCAAAAATTATTAGTCCGATCTCTTTCAAACTAACTTTCGTTGAAAGTGTTTGTAAAGCACTACATCGTGCATTTTTCACTTGCTTCGTTCAAAAATTAAAAGGGGGGGGGGGGGGGTTAACAGGATGCACCTACCTACCAAGTTTTAACTGTAAAATGCTTATAGTTCCAGAACGAAGTGGCTGTGACATACGGACGGACAGACAGACTTGACAAACTACTTATGACATGTGAAAACACTGATCAGTATAATTTTTTCCGCGGCGGAACCTGCAGTATTTTCTTAAGTACCTTGAGTAGTAAAATGTTACCTGAAGTCATTGGACAGGTAGAAAGAGTCGTTCTTGCACCGGTCGCAGTAGCGTCCCTGCACGTTGTCCTTGCACTCGCACTCGTCGGGCAGGCGCACGTGGCTGGTGCCCACCGTGTTGCACTTGGGCCTCTCCGGCGCTGGTTTACAAGAGTCACCGATGACAAGCGGGTTGCCGACGTAGCCGGGCGCGCAACGCTCGCAGTTTGCGCCATCGTATCTGAAACGTGAGTAAGTGAAAGATATGCGAACGTAGTTGCTAAAGACTTAATGATTACTATACAGGTTTTAAATTAAATGCATTCCACATCGGTGGTTGTTCTGTTGTTAAAATACAACAACTTTTTGTATGGGAGCGACATGGAAATCCCAAAAAAAATGTCTTCTCCATACAAACTATGATCAGCTGATCGGCACTCTAGTATGGGACAGTTTTTTTTTGGGATCACGATTTTGGTCCTATACAAAAGTTGTTGTATTTAGGCATCAGAATAAGCTCTGAAAAGAATTGCAGTTAATTTTGACAGATCCTATATTCGCTGCATGAGAAAACATTCATACCTAAATCTAACCAAAATGGAAGCTGGTTGTCATTGGTATTCGCCGTACAAATGAATTAACAAGCCTGACATTAGTGACCATACAAAATCAACTTCACTATCAGAAGTAGATACTTGGACTAGGACAACCTACAAAGGTGATCCTTAACGGTAACTCCTAAAAAACAATTCACTGTATGTTGCTGAGTTTTTCTGGCAAGCAGTCAAGGACACTAGTAGTGAGAATAACTTTCTACTTCCCTCTTGGTTAACAAAATATTTTATTGGTATACCGTAATATAATTTGACATGACATCATATTGCTTAAATAAGAAGTTGTATGAAATGAAATATATTGATAATTATCTTATTATTAACTAATCTCTGATTAGTTTCTTTCCCGGGTATTGTTGTATGTTACTCATTAAGCCCATTAACTAGCTAGAAATACGCTGTTTTGAAAATCCATCTAGATCTCAGATTCGAAATTAAGCTTCTGTGACTGTAAACTGCAGTCAAATGGATTCGTCACAATAGATGCTTTCAGCGATCAGACCTATACAAAACTGACCAGATGCGGGCTACGTTTTTATTGACCAGACCGCAGACTGTATCCGTGTGCCTTAAATCTCAATTTGCATAGATGAAACAAAACTCTACTTACCCAGGAGCACAATCACACCGCACTTTGCCATCGGGTCCCAAAGCACAAGTTCTGGCAAACTGGTTCTCTCGGTTCGTCAACGGGCAAGGGCAGGGCCGGCATGCGTACCCACTGGCCGGGTCGCCGTACGTGCCGGGAGGGCACTCGGGGACCTCCGCCTCGCAGTTACCCAGCCAGGGGCCGGACTGCTTGCGAGCGAAGCCGGGGGCGCATTTCTGGAAACAAATATGTGGTGAACATGGAGATTTTGTACATGGATTTGATATACCTAATGGTTTTCAACAGCAAATACTGGTTAACTTGATCGCACTGTGGCAAGACCAACTGTAGTCACAGGACGACCGATATAGTCATCCAAGGACCCCAATTAGTGCATTGTATTTCAAAAGGCTTTTCCTACTGCACCGTACCATACCAAGACCGTGCTAAGGATCATGTCATGCACGAAAAAGAACACGATACGCTCTACCTTAAGCCTACTGATCGGATTGATATCGTTCTGTGTCACCGCTATATGGAGCGAGGGCGAAAGCTAAAGAGAACGTATTTTGCCGGATGACACGCTCCGTGCATTACACGCGACCGTGTTGTTTGGTTACGCTCATAGCACGGTCATAGTATGCTACGGTTTAGGAGGCAAACACCTTTATAATCCAAATATGAGTGTCAAGAAGTTAATATATTTTGTGGTAAACTCCTCCTATATTGACAAAAGGATATCAGAGAGCAGCACATTGCCACAAGACAAAAGTAGCCTTTTGCTAGTCTAATCTAAGGTACGTTTTTCTTTGCTTGTCAAATATTGTAAACAATCATGACATTCCTTTTTGACGAAATAATTCGTATTAAAATAAGATAAATACAAAAGACTCAAAGTTTACATAAGCAATTAATCGTTAAACACTAAGATCTTTTTAATTTAACAATGATTTCGTTTTAAAAACTGAGTTATGAAAAAAATGTATACAATATTAGCTAAGAAAATCGGATTTTAATAAATAACGCGCGATGTTGGGTTAAATAGCAGATTTATGCAAGATTAATAACTATGATATGGCATCCACTAAGGAGCGTGTGAGGTGGGTGACACATATAATCAGATTTTAATAATTGTATTTATTACGTTGTTATCAAATATTGACTACAGCTTGCACACATGTACTATAAACGATTAGGACGAATGGTGGCATGCACTGCGTCGTATTATATTTTACTAGTTTTTTTTGTTGAGCGGTGTTATGCATATGGTATGGGATAAATCATTTTTTCTAACCTGGCAAGACAGCCCCTCGTATCCAGGAGGACAGGAGCACTCCTCGACCAGGCTGGCTGCTCCCAAGCCGACGTCGATGTATTTGGCGGACTCCATAACGAAATCTGTGATGTTCACACCAGCATTGTTTACGCTGGCTCGGAGCAGGATCATCTCGATATTGTCCAAGCTGCAAACATGAGCAAGTGGCTAGGAATTGTAAGGAAATTTCGTGGATTATATCTTAAACTACATTTAGGTCCATTTTGAGTACAATGCAGATTGTATTTGTCTTTGCTTGTCGAATATTGCAAAAAATCTCGACTTTATTTTTAACGAAATGATTAATTTTAAAATAAGATAAACACAAAACTCACAACTAACTTAAGTAATTTTTCGTTAAACGCTGAGCCCTTTTTTATTCAAACAGTTTATTAATTTTATACACTGATATTATTTTAAAGGTTATTATAAGATTGTTTACATTATTGGGCTAGCAAAGAATAACGGATTTTAAATGACACAGATGTTCTACATAGGTTTGCCTATCTAAACCTCATCTAAAGACACGACAAGCGGTGATCAAGGTGCTTGCAAAATATAAACTTTAATATTGCAAATCTGCAACATCATTGTGCCAGATTTTGATGCACAAAAGTTTCTGACAGCTGCACCATATGTACTTATTTCGGTTCAAAATTTCTAGCAAGATTGAAGTCGAGTGAATATCTGTTTTCTGGCACTTATAATCAGCCTCTGGTTCTTATAGTCAAGTGAAATTGTGTTTTTTTTTATTGATACTTACGCCATCATAATGTCTTCTCTGCTAGCAGGCACCAGCCCCCTTGGGCTGGATTTCTCCCAGTTTTCTGGTGTCAAGCGTGCCTCAATGTTGTTCTGGTTTCTGCGATTGATGTGCACCAAGTCTTGGAATTTGCCCTAAAGGAACGTATTATCAATTACTACTAAGAATTTTAGAAGATACTTACAAACGAGGTAGCTCTTTAAAAACGAAGTAAGGTTATATTATTATTTTCAATTGAATAAGGCAAAGCCAGGTGTTTGTAGTGCATTGGTATTAGCGCTTTGGTAGTGATACCGAAGTTATAGTGTTTGGATGGGTGACCGTTCCAACCATATTAGTGACGTTTATTACGAGCATCTCCGTTCTACGGAAGGCACGATAAGCTGTTGGTCCCGGTTAATATCGGTGGATCATAGTCGTTAAGCCTAGTCAGAGATCATATGGCTTGACAGCAAGGTTAGTCGCTTATTTATTTTATTTATAAAGAACACAAACAGATTTTACAGTCTTAACCTAAAAGATCTAAATTACAGAAGAAACTGTAGTCCAACAATGGTGTGCATAACATAATTTTAAAATTGGAAACGTAGTTTGAAATTAAAAGATCAGAAGTTATAATGAAATAATTCACTTGCAATCACCCCTCCACCAATACGCACGGAGCCCGTGATGGAGTTTGACTAAAATGACCTCATTTTTGAGCTAAGGCTCTTTTTAATAAAATAAATATTAGACACTAATCACATACATTGCTCTGATCCCAAAGTAAGTAGCCAATGCATTTGTGTTATGGAAATCAAACACAACGGTGGTACCTGAACACCCAGACCCGAGACAAAATAAAAAATAAAGATTTCTACATTGACCCGACCGGGAAACGAACCCGGGACCTCAGAGCGGCAACACCTTGAAACCCAGCGTGCTTAGCCACTGCACCACGGAGGTCGTCAATTTTATGTAGCAGTGGAACCAATAATATTGTATTTAGAAGTAGATGACGCCTCGCGAACTAAAAGAGTACACAAATATGGCACCGTCTGATTAATGGATGTCAATGGATTGACATCTGTCACATCAGACATCAGATTCGGAACAGAGTCTTAATAGAGTAGCTTTCTTAATATTTTTTTTCAAATTGAGTTCACACGTAGCTCGGTAGTATATTAATCAACAAAAACCTTATCTTTTCAAACTATTTAACATTTAAAATATTGAATAATTATCTAATAAATGCAATTTAAATCTATCACGTTAAACGTGCCATGGGGCACCAATATCAGAGTCACGTTCACTGCTAGGCATTCACGATCACGTGACCACATGTATATTTTTTACAAATTAAATTAATTAAAATATTTACAGTCCTTTTTTAATAAATAAAGAAATATTTATTAATACACCATAGCCATAGGCATTATGTAAACAGGATGATTCCTTCAAATAACACGCTAATAGTGAGCGTACATATTTTTTTCTACAATCGTGAGGATCATCCCTCACAGATGTGTTTATTAACTGTCTTTTGTTATACTTTTGTTAACGCAAGTGCCGGTGACCTTTTGATCCGTGAGCGTCTACGCTGTTACTTTTTTAAAAATGGTGTAATTTATAGTTATATAACAGACATATTAACATACATTTCCATAGACATATTTGTTAGGGTCGTGCGGGCGAGATTCGAACCCGCGACTGCTTATCTTTGTAGTCCGGAACGTAAACCACCACACTGTGACGGTCGTTAAATTATTATTAAAAAATATAGTACCAAACTACTCCATGAAAAGCACTGTCTTAGAATAACGACCATGTTAGTCCGTAGGTTGGCTAAGAAACAAAACTCACTAATTTTATTGAAAATACTTCAATCATGAATGATTTAATGATCCCTTAAATACAATTTACTCAACGAAAATATGATATTCGGACTGCTTTTTATTTTTTAGTTAGGTGTTTCTGCAGTTTTAAAGGCGCAGTGCGCCTTAAGACACTGACGCCATCAAAAACAGCCTACGTCAAAATTATGACCCCAATTTGAAGTGAGGTGTTGTTTAGCTGAGCCATCTTTTAGCCTCTCACCGGTGATCTAGTTCTTAATACAATATCATTGAGTGGAACGTTACAGACTTACTTTACTTTTCTTAAAGCAAAGCCAAACGGAAGTCGTCAGTTTTATCTTACTATCTGATTGGTTGCGCAACGTTTTTGTCAGTGTGTTTATATTTACATAAAATTGATATGTATTTTTTAAAATCGCAAAAACCAAATACCTTGATTATAATATCAGGCAAGCTGTAGTCGGATCCGTAGCGGTTGAGATGCGGTGTGAGCTTGTACCGGATGTAACCACCGTAGGAGGTCAGTTGGTTTCCGTTGTACGTTTCCGGTAGAGTCAGGTAAGGGAGTGAACTTGAACCGCCCCAGTTGGAGTAGCGAGCTAGTTTCGTCACCTGAAAAAACGAATTGATAAGCCAGTTAAGAATGAGAATACTAAATTTTTCTGTATGATTAAGACGTTATAACAAGCAGTTAAGTCCACACTATGTCGGCACTGATCTCATTCCTATATTATAGCCTGTCTACAATAAACTCGCGATAGAGGCCTTATTTCTGTCATATTTATTCTTGACATGACAGAGTTAAACCTCAGGGCTGAAGTCTACAGTGTTGTCTATTGTCAGATTAGTCAATCTGCTTAACACGTATCTGATTAAGGTAAATTAAAAGTAAAAGACATTCTGGTCTCCGTAAATCAAAATCAGAGTAAAGATATAAAATGCTATGAATACCTAGAATCATACATATGTTACCGGCTAAGCCCCATTTCAAGACAAGTAGTTTGGCCTAGGCTAAATATATTCGTCCTATCAGAGGGTTTTCTTCTCCTGCTGATATGATAACAAACAACCAAATATTGGTATGGGGACACAGTTATTCTTATATTATGGTACCGAACCTTTCTTATGTCAGCCCTATTAGCACTTTAGGGGTATATCTTACCGTGGCGCCGTTTCTCAGGGGTTGTTAATAGAATTGATTTTGATGGCCTGCTGGTACGTAGAAGCAACGCGGTTTATTATCTTACCGTAGCGCCGTTCCTCAGCGGCTGGTAATAGTACTGGTTGGTGATAGCTTGCGGGTCCAGCTGCACGTCTCCATTGCCCGCGTTCTTGACGCCCACGAGTCGGGTGCCTCCTTCTCCGAGCGGGGTCGGCATATTGTAGGTGAACAGGTCAGCGCTGCGACACGACGTCGACTCGCCGAAGCAGAAGCATCGGATGCACTCCCTTTCGGAGCGCGCCTCGCTGGATAACATTGATGTGATATAAAAAATGGAATAATAGTCAAAGTTTGTTCGTTATCCTTGCTGAAGATCAATAATTTGGCTTATGCCACTAAAATCCCAACAAACTCAGTTTAAACCCAAAACCTGTTTCAGAAATAAATCAATAAAATCACTTTGGAGTTACAGTGGAATGAATGTATGGATGGTAAAATTTTAAGATTGTAGGGGGTGTTGAGATCCAGAAAACGAAGCTGCAAGACTGAATAACAACCGTCAGGTCGTCTCGTTCACAAACGTTGTTTATAAGTTGTGTCAGTCCATCAATTTTAGGAAACTAGTTTTAGGAAAGCCCCTAAATTCTCTGAGAAATAGGCATATTCTTAGTTACGTGGGTATATGATAAATAAGATATTAATTGGAACTTGCTATATATGTTCACAATACCTGTTGAAGTATCCAATCGGGCAGACGCTGGTCTTGTTGACGAATACGATGGCGTCGGGCACAGCGAAGATGGTTCCTTTGTTGTTCATTGCCTCGCAAGAGTACGCACCGTGGTATCCGAACTGAAAAAAATAGGAATAAGGAATTAAAGAAACATACTCGTACATAACTCGGTTGTAGGCGTAAAGGATCTGACATATGGTCAGTGAATTTTTGATGGTAAGAAGCTGTGGCTGCTGTCGACTTCCCAGTAATAAAATACCGTCAAATATCGTTTGTAATAACACTCAGTTAAATACATTCTCACGATACCAGGTAATACGTTTGTGTATTAAAGGTTTGAGCATATATTTTAAGGTCTGGGCGCACTGTACCGTACCAAACCATCACCGTGCTATGAGCGTATCAGACACGAAAAGCAACACTATACGTTCTACTATGCCTACTGAAGAGCTTTACAACGTTTTTCGGTCTCACCGTTATATGGAGCGAGAGTGAGAGCGTATTTTGCCGGTGCTGACACGCTCCGTGCATGATGGTGTTAGTCGGTGAAGGAACGGTGTAATGGGAACAGAGTCATAGGTTTCAAGACAAAGAATATTTTTTGCCTAACACGTTCCTAGCACGGTCATGATATGCGACGGTGTAGTAGGCAGAAATTGTTAGAGTCAAAGCGCTGTCTTATGAGCGTGACCAAAGTGTTTGAGCACCGGTCTCTAATACTTATAAATGTGGGACAGTTTGAAAAGTATTTTTACCTGCATGTTGGGGCAGGTTAGAATGCCGATGACTTGTCCGTTGGACTGTGAGTTCTTTGACACACATACTTCAGGGACGTCTCCCCAATTCCGTCTCCAGGAGATAAGGGGTGTTGGTGTTCCTGTCGCTGTGCAGTTGAGGACCAGCGTGTCTCCCGTGTTCAGACGCACGTTGGATGGCTGCGGTGGCCTCGTCACGTATACAGGTGCTGTATCAGAGAAAAAATAATGAGGACATTGGATGACTTTTTTATTTCAATTATGGATATAGAAGGAATCCAACTATAATGTTTGCGCGTCACTTTATGATTTGGTCGTAACAAAATAGCAGGTATGTAGGATGAAAGTTTTCCATGAATACCTACCTACCCATCCCAACATCCTATATGGTGTCGACAATAGATTTTCAGAATCAACATTCAAATGATGGTCTCTGTTTTTGTTTCTAATAAAAAAACACAGATATTTCAGAACTACTTTATAGAGCTATAGTGTTCCAGCTTAAACCGAGATTCGATAAATATTTAAAACACTGGTACTACTCAAAACCTTCACGTTACCTGTTTTTGCGCACACACTTGTGCACTATAATATGTCCCGCGCAGTCGGTTAGTCGTTGTGACTGGCCACCGTAGTCGAAATCGGCTAGGGGGACTAATACTACTCAAAAGTAGATAGAAAATCTCAGTAATAGCTGAGTATGTAATAACACAATTACATACCACAGCCGATTTCATCAGATCCATCCAAACAGTCGCTCTGTCCGTCGCAGTGGAAACTCTTCGGGATACACTGGTTTCCGTCAGCGCATGTGAACTCCACTGTCTGGCACTGGCCAACGGAGGCGACTCCACAGTTCCTCTCGTCTGATCCATCACCGCAGTCGTCATCGGAGTCGCAGAGCCAGGTTTTCAGCACACACTTGTTGTTCGCGCATTTGAACTGGTTGGGCTCGCATTTTCCGTTCGTGTCTGAAAGTATGAAGATTCAAGGTGCGGTAATACGGATCGGTAACCAACTATGCAATACGTTACTAAATAAAACAAATTTTGGAGAAGTTGAGAGTATTGAAATTTTCGTCTTTAGAAACATTGCGTAGTTGGCATTAAGTGTGTTTAGGTTCCAACCTCAGCTGTATTATGTTCTGAGGTGCTAACATGATTTATTATCACACCTTTAAAACAAAGTATGTAAGTATGATCATTCATTTTTCTATTACTTGAATATCAATTTGAAGAGTTGTAGCTAAATTCAGCAACTAAAATACTCACGGCAAGTCTCCTCATCAGATCCATCAGCGCAATCACGTTGGCCGTTGCACACAGCTGACTTCGGTATGCATTGTCCGTTACCACAGGTGGCCTCGTCTGACCGGCAGACGATTTGCCGAGGCTGCGATATGACCGCTGGTGAAAAAAAAACACAGGAAGGTAATGAAAATTTTATTTTACAGAAATAGTGTATGAGTGCCAAAGGCAGGTAATTGGCTGGGCTTAAGAAACGCTACCACTACCACTGCCATCACGCGGTAGCCGTTCTAAAGCATTCTTTTGTCAGTCAGTTACTTCGACGATATCGTTATTGCACTGCTGAAGGTTTGTTACGCTAGCATGTCCACCGCGGATACAACGTCACACTGCACCAGGCTATGATGAGACATAGTACATAGCATACAGTATCTTGTTGCAATCACGTTGAGGCCCAGCGTTTGGTTTGCTTTGAACTTTATGGGGGCTAGTCAGAAAGGTGATTTGGGTTTGCTTACGTGCAGGATCAACGGTGAGGGTTACTTTCAGTTCAGCATTGGGCTGGCCCAGATACTTCACAGCTTGACAAATGTACACGCCGCTGTCCGATGTCTGAAAACACGAAAAGAAATCATCACATTTTGTAAGCTTATAACTATTAGATTTAGTGACCAGACTTATGGAAGAATCATGATCAACTTTCATTATCAGAACTTATTACTGGTTGGATTATTTACCTCGGCTAGTTACTATGGCACGATATTTATGATACGATATTACTAAGCACTCCATTTCAATTCTGTCATGTCAAAATAGTCCGTGTCCTTGGCACATTAGCTCTACCTATATACTATTGCTGTCTGAGTTGCCGAGTGGTTTAGACTATCAATTCACATGGCATACGAATGGCACGCGTTCGTTTCTCGTTTTAGAGGTTTTTTTTGTAAAGTGTGACAATCTCTAGATTTCACAGCAAAACACTAAAACCTTAGAACAACGAAAAATAAAAGAAGTGCATAACGAATACTCACCGTAACTTGGTTCATCTCAAGTCGTCCATGTCTGTCCGTGGATCCCGGCTTGATCTGTCGTCCCCCCTCCCTGACCCACCTGACGGGAGCCCTAAGAGGACCCTCGTCACGGCATTGGAATACTACGTCTCCTCCTACAACAGACTTCAGTCTTAGTATCGAGTTGATACTACGCAGCGTGCTCAAAACATGTGACATTGCGTATTTTTCATACTAGTTTAAAGTAAGTTAATAGTTAACTCAATATTGAGATTTTAGGTTACCAATCTGAAACTGCACACGTATTTTTTCTACAAAAGAATTTAATCAGTCAGTAAAAGAAAAAGAAATATTCGTAGGAGTACTGACCCCAAATTTTGGGATAAGGCTAAGAAAAGAGAGAGAGAGCAAGTTACCATGTTACATAGTTTTTGTTTCAATATAGATAACTTCCAAATAATTTTACAAATGTATTGTTATTATTAGAAGTCGGTAATTAATAATGACACACGTGGTCGTAACTTAGCAAATTTAATACTTAATACTTATTTTTTAAATAAAAATATAAAAATATTACTTTATACTGAGTGTGCATTTACTAAGATTCACTACATACAAGTATGAATCTGTAAATAATTTATATGTAGAACAAAATAATTCTGAAAATTCGCAATAGTCACATAGTCTTTGAATCTTACTGCGTGGCACCCATGCATTCAATTGTGCAGGCAAAAGAAATTCCCAAGAAATTAATGCAACCAAACAAGACACTAATGTAAAGAATCTCCCGCAGCTCTTCCAAATACTGTGAAAAATGATAAAAAGAGTGACCATAGGTGATCTGAAAAACATGAACTTTATGATCCAACTAGAACCGAATATTTTGTGATATGAGAAATATGCTTGTTAGGTAGGTACTCAGACATATACATAAAACTATATAACCGTACCTAAAACAGATGATTTGTTATAATTCCTGAAAGTACTAATTTATCGATGATCGTTACATAAAATGATAAGGATATGAATTTGAATTTGAATAAAAATGGAAAAGGATTGATACCAAAACATTACGTAATACTCGTACATATCATTTATACAATCCTTTTTAGGGTTCCGTAGCCGAATGGCAAAAAACGGAACCCTTATAGTTTCGTCAAGTCTGTCTGTCTGTATGTCCGTCCGTATGTCACAGCCATTTTATTCTGTAACTATAAGCATCAGACCGTTGAAATTTGGTAGGAAGATGTGTCCTGTTAACCGCTTTACGACTCTTATATAAAAAATAATGACATTTAATGGGGGGCTCCCATACATGAAACTCAAACCAAAAAAAAATACAAACCTATGCGTGTCGGGTATCTATGGATAGGTCTTTTAAACTGACATAGAGGTTCCTAAAACCATTTTCTTTTCAAGTCTAAAGTTTCATAGCTAGACGCTTCCAAAGTGGTAAAATGGGCGTCCCCCCCATCTAATTTCTAAACTAAGCGAGTGTAAATTTTGAAAAAAATACATAATGTAGATCTTCACAAATTCTTTCAACCAAAATTAGTTTGGACGGAATCCAACGAGAAGTTTTTGAGATATAGCACATTTTCAACAACCGCAAACATAACTTTGTACTTCATACAAACACTATGAAAAACAAAGTTATATTTGCTGTCAACAAAATATTTTGGTATTTTACTAAGTGTGTACTAAGTGTGTCCCTAATTCAGTTACCTAAAGTTGGCACGGAACCCTCAGTGCGCGAGTCCGACTCGCACTTGGACGGTTTTTTTAGGATATCGTATCTGCGGAAGTTGAATTTGCTACATGGTAGTTTTGAATCTGCATAAGAGTTTGCCTTTTGATGTATCGAGGATACACAAAAGACGAAGCAGGAAAGGTTGTTAGTACACAAAATTTTAAAATCAAATCGGCAAAATGGCAATATAAAGCTTTATCAGCTCATGTGTTCAATAATATAAATAAAAATATTAAAATTCATCAACTAAACTTAAAAGTCTGTAAAAATGTGCTATATAATTGACTTCATCTACTTAGTTATAACGATACGGAGATGCTACTTAAATAAAAAATCATACATAATATAAGTCTGTTGATTATAAATATCTGCTGGCTTTTATTATTTTACTCTATACTTGAATGTAAATCTTACTTTACGAGTACTTGCATAATAAAATCCCACTCACGATTTTATGTATCAATTAATTATAAATGTATTGAAGGAATGTGATTACCTGCTACAAGTATATGTCTACACTTACTAGATAACCCCAAACATTTTTTGATAATTTGTAATATGTGTTTTCTGAAGAAATAAACCTTTTTTTTTATTTTGAATTGATTCGTTTTGGTGTACCAAAAACTAATAAAAAAAGTAAACCTTATTAATGTTATGGTATTGGTTGGAAGGCTCAAAAAACAAAAATACATTTACGGGATAATCACTTATATCGTCAAGGTAAGAAGGTACCTTATTAGAAAACATGGGGTTAGCATTTAACAATGACTTTGTACCTATAAAACTAAGTCTATTGCTTTTGCCTACTACATTTCAATGATGAAAACAATACTTAAACCTGTTTATTGTAAGTTATGTTTTTCGTTTATAAGTAAATTAATGAAAATATTTATTATCTTTAACCCAATTTTATACCACTTTTAAATAAAATTAAACATATATTATTATATAAAATACATTTAAGTTCATATAACCATAATAAATAACATGCAATGCTAAAATAAAATGTCGTGAATGCAATATTCCCTGTATAAGTATGGTGTTAGTTAAATTTAATAGTTGTGTAAACTCTGATCCAAATTAATGAGTATTTATATTTATATTGCCCAAGGTAATTACTACTTTGTTAAAAAAATTAAAAAAAGAATACGCAACCGTTTTTAATAAATTAAATCAAAAAACATCATGTAGCAACCAATTTAGTAATTAAATATGTATTTCTCTGGTTTATAAACGATTATGTATTCTTATTCGATCACCAAAAAATTCGAAAACTGTAAGTAATGAGTTTAAATAGTTATTTTTATAAAACAAACTCCTCCTTTGTTATCGCAAATCAAACCCGTGAGTAATTTTAACAAAAAATGCAATCTCCCTAGTGATACTTAGCACACCGACTCACCAAAGGGATATATGACTGTACCGCCACCATGAAAGAAATAATTGCTAATTAAAGTAACAATAAGATCGACAAATAAATAAGCTGTGGAATAGGGTTTACCTCCACCAATATAGTAGATACATAGTTTTAGAAACAGCTATGGAGGGAGAACATAATGATTATTGAAAGTCATGGATCACATAAGCTTATGGAAAATACATATATTTGAAATAAATTAACGCAACGAATTAAATTAATCAGCGCCAACCTACTTAATAATGCATATTTTAATGTACATTTCTTATCTAGCAACGTTCAAATATATATACCAGAAACTCAACCAGTATATACCTACGTCTACATAGCTGCTCACCTTGCATCCTCAACTGAATTAGTGTGTACGAGTGCAAATGTTTATTCTTTAAAAACGTATTTAAAGTTCGTGTTTCATATTTGTATCTTTAAAATAGTCAAGGAAAATAAATGTTACTCACGGTTTCTGACTTCTTGCTGAGTAGGATATGTCCTCAATTTCAAGGCAGCTGGGCCTAAAAACATAAAATATGTATCTAAAAACTGAATCCGTATCTTATTTTTTACAATTAATGTGTTAGTAGTACTTCATGTTTTAGTATATGTACAGACAAAAGCACGTCATGGTAAACACTGCGGTATCTTATGGAGTTATAATAAGGGCTAGTTTGCAACAAAAGAGGGTAACCTGATGTGCTGGCGACTGTACTTAGGCGATGTTGTAAGTTCGTACTTGTAAGTTATTGCGTAGGTAAATAGCGAAGATACATTGAAATGTTTAAAATGGTTAATGATGCGATTATGATTTGATTAGGAGTCATCCACAACCGTTTTTAAATGGTCTTTATTATTATCATTAAGTATTATTTACACAGTTAGATACATTTAACCTTTTTTGAAAATTAGTTATTGTAATTCACGTAGAAAGTAAGTTTAGGGATCTGGATATTGGCAATCCCTATGTTTTAACAAGTTTAGGAAACAAAAAGTTTCAAATTTTCTTGACCAAGATCAAATATATTCGTAACTAGGAGTTTGCACCTGCTCCGTGGAAAAGTATTTTTTGGCTTCGTGAAATGCATTCGTTACCGATGCTTGCTTGCTTGCTTCAGCTTTGTACTTAACTATACTTAATATATGATTTTAATTTAACAACGACTTAGCTGGAAATTATTAATAATATTTGGTCGTTGTACTATTTGTTGCGGTTCTGGAATCTATTCATGATACCGATTCACCGATTTCAGTTCATCTTACACACCAACTAAATGAAAAAGTTGTTGCTGTTGTTAATTAGACACAAATAACAAAGGTACATTACTCTGATCCCAAAGTATTTAATGTTCTTGTGTTATGCAAATAAAAAACCGTGGTCCTTAAAGAATTACTTATAGTTGCAATAAGTTTATCGTTTGCCAATATCCGTTAAGTTAAGAGTTTGGAAGAAAAAGGGGTTTGTTCATCCTTACTGCCGGCGGGGCAATCTAGCTCGTCACTATCATCTAGAGGACAGTCGACACGGCCGTCGCAACGTCGGTACGAATCTATGCATGGACCGTTCTCGCAACGCCACTTGTCCCTTGGGCATCCATCTATTGATATCAGGAATCAAACATGAAATTTTTGTCATCAATACACGTTATTAAAAAAAAAAAAACTAAATTTGAACAAAAAAACGGTTTCACTAAAATTAAGGAAACGATTGTTTGACTCGATTGACGACGAATTGGTTAGTAGTAAAATTTTAAAAAGTGACAAACGCTTTACCTGTGTTTCCATATCTATCTTGTCCACTAGGTTGGTTTCCGTAAGGATCGGTCTGTCCTGGGTATGCACCACCCTGGTCTGGGTATGCGCCGCCCTGTCCGGGGTATCCACCGCCCTGACCAGGGTACGCATTGCCTTGTCCCGGATATCCGTTGTCTTGTCCCGGATACGCGTTCCCTTGTCCAGTTCCGCCCTGACCGGGGTATGCGCCATTCTGCCCAGAACCGCCCTGTCCTAAGCCGCCCTGTCCTGGATATGAACCACCCTGTCCTGAACCACCCTGTCCTGAACCACCCTGTCCCGGGTAAGCACCCTGTTGACCTTGTTGACCACGCTGACCTGTCTGGGTACCGTAAGGACCTTCAGGTTGACCGTAGGGATCGCTTGGACGACCACTTTGGCCACCTGTTTGGCTGCCGTACGGGCCCCCAGGTTGGTTGTTTGGTTGGTTACCATATGGGTTATATTGACCAGGTCTGTCATATGGACTCTCAGTTTGTCTATCGTAAGGATTGGGTTGGCTTCCGTAAGGGTCTTCGGGTTGTTCGCCGTAGTTTGGTCGGTTATCCTCTCTGCCGAGCTGGTTTCCGTTCCCACCTGATTGACCGTACTGACCTTGTCCATACGGACCGTCCGGTCGTCGCGTGGTGATCTCTGGGATGTAATTGTTTTCGTTGATGGGGCGTACGGTGGTGGTGACCCACGGCCGGGTTGTGGGGCAGCCGGTCTCGTCGGAGAAGTCGGGGCAGTCGGGCAAGTCGTCACAGTGTGAAGACAGCGGGATACAGTTTCCTGAGACACACTGCCACTGGTCCTCTCTACATTCTGAAATAGTTTTTATAATGTCATTTCATTGATGTGGAAGGTAAGTGATGCTAATATAATTTTTAGCTACGATTTATTTACATAATTTACATTAAAAGTTTTTAATTAGATGAATTGAAAAAAACACAACTACATTTGTAACTACAACAGGTATAGCTACTTAAGATATAATTATGAAAAAATCCATTAGTCTACAAAAGAATACCATATTGTGCTGAGTGAATTCTACTAATAAAATGATAATACATTACCTACGATAAAAATAAAAAAACCGTATCTATAATAAGCTGTCTATGGCATTTAAAACTAAAATATTGTGGTACACTCAAAAATAGAGTCAAAATTATTTGGCCAATTCAATTATACCTAAAACTCTTTATTAAAGTACAAAAATATCGTGAGTATTCAAAAATCAAAAAAAAAAATATGACTACTCGTATTTGTTTAATTTTCGTGGTAAAACTGAATCGGTTCCAAAATCCTTGCACATTGGCAATGAAAATGTTTTTTCGAGGTGATTCCGCAAAAGAAAAAGATGATCAATAATGTTTCTATAACGACGACGACGAATCATACAAAATTCTACATTCATAACAACTAAGGGCAGAAGATAAGGATTACTGACAATATGGAGTGGTCAACACGCATTCAGCATTCCAATGTTAATAATTGCGGCGGTACCGGAGTTGTGACAGTTCTGTTCATCAGAGAAGTCCATACAGTCATATATATTGTCGCATCGTCTCAAGTGGGTGATGCAGCGGCCATCGTAACAGGTGAACTCAGATTCGTGGCACTGGCTCTCAGCTGGAGACCTCGAGGGCCGGACTATGTACCATGCTGCACACCATTGCACGTTACAGTGCTTCCACTTCTTTGTGTCCCACAGCAACGCATTTCCAAATACAACATGCTAATTTCTTTGAGTATAAATTATATAAAAGATTAATTGTGTAACAGAACTTGAAAAGTAAGTAATCACTATATTATTATGAAAATTACTTTGTATACATTACAAATAGCATACAGCATTGTATACGGGAATGCGATGTTTGCCGAAGGACAAATGGAAGCGATTGCAAATGAACAAACAGAACCTACATTACACTGCGCTATCAAGTATTAGTATACGTCCAGGATACTTCATCGTTCCTCTTTCACTGGCATCTCCAAAACTGTAAGACCCAGTTACCCATTGTCACGAACAGCTCAGTGAAAATGATTTTGAGTGCCAATTATCCAGACAGGCTACGATCTTTGGAAAGCTTTATTAATTACGTGAAGATAGCTAATCATAACAGTGCTAAAAAAATTTGGTGCCGAATTGAAGGAACAATTAGATTGTGCGTTGTATTACATTCGTGTGTGGGTTAGTTTAGTGCTAGTTTATAATGCTAATAAGCTTATTTGCTTTGTGCTTGAACATAATAATCGGTTATAGTGATAGCACATAGTGGTATTGTGGCAGCATAATTGGCAAGGTGATGAGAAAATATGAGATACTTACGACAGTTTTCTTCGTCGGAATTGTCATTACAGTCTCTGTGACCGTCGCAGTAGAAAGAACTTTGGATGCATGTGCCATCGCGGCACGTAAACTCGTCTACGGAGCATTCACCTATAGAACAATATCAGAGGTTGTTCGTAATTTCTTTGCAACAGCGCGTAACGATATGAAAATCGATAAACATATCGTTTATCGATTTTAATATAACTTCCAGGAATTGTATAATACCTACAAATATATCTTCAACTAATCGAATTTCAGGTGACAGTGGCTTTGTTTTTATCATTGAAACAGGGCACTATCATATTTTTTAACAGCACCAATTTTAAAAGATTTTACGTCATCGGCTTTACCTCTCTTATTTGAATGCCTATTTTTTCTGGCTTTCTAAAAATAAGGTGACCTAATTCAATGTCATTCGTTAAAATACTAACCTAATTTCGATATCATGGTCGAGTTGCAGTCCAGTTCATCACTGTCATCGGAACACTCGAATATTCCATTGCAGTGCTGCACAGCGTTAATACATTCCCCGTTCTTACATCTAGAACAAAAGATTCACCTTTAAGCGTACATAAATTTTACACCGCATATTCGCATAGCATATGGTTTATAAAGTCGCGTAGCACATTTCGCTGCGATGAATAAAGTGAAATCGCTTGGCAAGCAAAAGGTTCGCAAAGATTCTGATAACACTAGTCTTCTCGAGTTACCTGAAGTCATCAGGTCCATCGCAGTGGTCGCAGTTCAACTCGTCAGAGCCATCAGGGCAGTCGGAGTAACCGTTGCAGATCTTTTCCTCATCCAGGCAGGAGCCATTGCACTCGTGGCTGCAAGCTTGAAACAATACAATTCACTTAACACCACTAACACACTTCCTAATTTGCTAGCGTTCGCTCAGCTGATTATTGTTAAATATATAACATTCGCAAACAAAAAACATTGCACAAGGTAAAAAAGGAATAACATTAAATAATTCGCAGTACATTAGTATAATCATTTTAGCTTACGAAAAAATATTGTAGCTTATTAATATTACAATTAAGAACAAAATTAATATTATTTATAGTGCAATAATAGGACAGCCTTATTAATTCATCACACAGTAATTATATTTCTTAACTATAAGCAAAAGTTAAACGTTCACTCTGGCATCAGTCCTGTCCATCAATCTGGAGTGACACCAGAATGATGGTAAATTTTCACGGTTTAATTTATATCAATGTGTTAGTCCATTAAGGTTACATGATTTTCAATCTCTGATTCTGACCAGACTGACTCTAAACTGATGTCATACAAAACGGCATAGAAGTTACACGTTCAAGCCAGCCCTCCAACATGTTTTCATTTCAACAAAATAAATAAGTTATAATGAAATAAACGGACTTGTTAATAATATGGACATCAAGTCACAGCTACTTTGTAGTTTTAGACAGGCTCTGCTTCAAATCAGCATGGGCGGCTGGCTGGATCGTGTTAGACAAAAATAAAGTTTATAAGCTTACCAGTGCAGTCGTCTTCGTCTTCACCATCATCGCACTCAATCTGGCCATCGCAGCGTCTGGCACAAGGCCTGCTGGATCCGGAGTTGCATGTGAAACTATCAGGAGGACACCGAGATGCAGCAGCTGCAAAACGACAAACGTATTCAACACAGCCCAGAACATTTGGATCCCCGGATGCGATTAACACATCGACCATTTCTACAAAGTTAAGGAATTCGGAATATCGAACAAAGTAGATAACATTGTAGCGAAGAAGTCACTAATAGAATTTACAAAATACGCTGCAAATTTCTCAACCCCAAAGATATAACCTTACTTATTTCTGCACAACTGAGCAGAATCTAAAAACGCAATGGAACAACGAAGACGGAAAAACACAAGCTAGATTCATGCCACAACTAGTCGGTCGATTACTTAATGTGATCATGCAAAAGAACATGCAAGACCTATGACATAAATGACCCTGAAAAATGATCCTGAACCTTTGCTCAATGGTTTTGGGGTGACACACATTTTTTCGTCAGAGCGATCTAGACAATCGGAACGACCATCGCAACGTTTTGTTTGCGGTATACAGCCACCGTCCGCACACTGCCAGTAATCATTTCTTGGACAATACCCTGGATAGCAAAACACCAATGAAGATTAATGCATGATCGCAGCGAGGTATTGACTGAAGCTCACATGAAGCGGATGAGATCCGGTATCCCATTTACTTACCACAGTTGAACTCATCCTCTCCGTTTGGGTGGCAGTCGATTTGGCCGTTGCATCGTAATGCTATATTAATGCAAGAACCGTCTCGACAGGGGAATTGACCTCTTTTACAAGGGCAGTTTTGTTCATCGGAGAAGTCGCTGCACTCCTTGGTCCCGTTGCACACTGACTCCGCCGGAACGCATTGTCCGCTTGTGCACTTATATTGAAAAGCCATGCAAACTGTGCCTGCCATAACATAATCCACCATAACCGTAAGTTATACAAACTAGTAAGGGATATTTTTTCTATGCAAATATTATAAGTTTTATTATTTTGGTGTATAGTTAAAATATGTACAAAATATAAGCTGTATTAATGTTCTATATGAATAAAGGAAGTCGTACTGATACAGTTATTATAAATTGTGAAATGCTTAACGGATTGTAATTACAGGCTGACAAATTCTATGATGGACAAAAATTAAATCTTTCTACTAGCAATATCAATAACTATCTCAGTGACTTCAATTACGGGTATTGGAACAAAATATTACGCAGCAAATATCCCTTGCTAGTGTCAATAATAATATATTTACAGAAAAAAAATAAACTATCAATTATGTATTATGAATTATAATGTGGAAGTAACTACATATTTAGAATTTTAATTGTAAAGGCGACTACCAAAGTTAATATCCAAAAATTTTTAGCCAGTGGATCTAAGTTCAATATTGGATCAGTATTCTACATGCCGGCGGCAATGCCGCCGGCATTTAGAACTATTTAGAGGGCATGTTAAACTAAAATAATTATTAAAATTTAGCATGCTGTCGCACATTTGTAGGGCACGGTGCAGACACCGCCACCTCTGGACAAGAACTTGGCAAATTAAATTGAACAATGTTAAGGTAAAGATCAAACCGTGAATGCAATCTCGTTCATCAGAACCATCCTGACAATCATGCGTTCTGTCACAATGCTTTGATGCAGGTATGCAGTTGCCATTATCGCATCGGAAGTCGCCGTCACCACATGCTGTTTGGTAAAATAATCATGTGAGTATTTATTAGGTTTGAGTGCGTAAATTGGAAATTGGTGAAGAAAAAATTGAAACAAAAATTTCACAAAGAAAGACAAAACCAATCACCAGCGGAAAGGAAAGAAAACAAGACGAGGATAGCGAAGAGGTACACAAAACGCAAAAAAAGAGAGAAGATCTGAAAATTGTAGACGAAAAGAAGGAAGCCAAGACGAAACACAGTCTCATGATGAGTAAACAACTTACGACAATGCTGTTCGTCGGAATAGTCACCAACCGGACAATCGTAACGGCGATTGCATCTCAGATATTCGGGTATTATTTTGCCAGTTCTGCATCTAAACTTTCCAGTGGCTGGAAAACATGCAAACTAATGTTGTAGTGAACATACACATGAGGTGTCCGTATCTACCGAGTACCTAATTGGATATAAAATTTGAATATTGAATACACATGCAATTTTATGACAAATTTATACTGAAATGTTATTAGCAATTTTGACATCAGAAACTAAAATTTTATAAGGAACACCTTTAAAAAACCAATTTATGCCTTATTGTATTGGTCGGATTTATATTTTTATGTTTCATGATAAATCAACATGAAGATGTATGATTTTATTTGCATTGTGGTGTTTTGAACTGAGATTAAAGTAATCCAAGTTGGGTTCAATCATCATAATACCATCATACCAGTGAACACGTTTTCCTCTTAATTGATTTTACGGCATTCATAAGTGCGAATTGGGGACAGGGGCATCTAATTCAAGTGTTCGTTCAGTCAGTACACAGTGAAGTGCAAAGTTGCTGCTTACTTCTAATATCTTTTTAAGTCTAGAGCCTTTCAGCCTTACCAACACAGTGCCGTTCATCAGAACGGTCGGTGGGGCAATCGACATGTCCGTCGCATCGCTTGCTGCGTTTGATGCAATTGCCGAAATCACATTGCCACTGATCCGGGCTGCATGCTTTTGAACCAAAATGTTAGTGAGAATAGCAGTTAGTAAGATATAAGTAGGGTATGTGGTTCTACATTGGTCTCACTCAAAATTCATAATAAATGTGCATAAAAAATGGATAGAAGGGTTTAAACGAATGTTTTAACAGGTAGCAGTTAATTGATAAATCCTGTAAGTCCAGAATCCGGAACTTAGTTCACGCATGATAGATACAATTATTAAATTTACTGAAACATTCTGCGACTCATCTGTTGTTATAAATTACTCTTCTTTATTTTTTCATCGTACTATAGTTGTCTGCATCGAACCCGCATGGTGGAGAATGTCTCATACCATCTAATACTTGAGGTGAGGCCTTTTCCCAGCAGTGGGATGTTTACACGCTAACTTAACTTTTTCTATTTCTTTTATTTCCTAAGAGACCTATCTAAAACCACTTATCACCAGCCTAATACTTACGACATCCAATCTCGTCGTTTCCATCTTTCGGGCAGTCCCGAAATCCGTCACATCGCAGTAATATTGATATGCAAGTTCCATCACCGCACCGAAACTTGCCACTATTTTCGCAAACATGATCGCCCCACCAGCGAGTGCGATTTGTGCCCCATTTTGAACCTTACCGTGATAAATCCAATCGAATAGCATGCGCAAGCAATGATTATGTTAACTTTGAGAAGTTAAAGTTGGGTTCTGAAACGTGTCCTCTTGATGTTGTCTTAATTTACTTTAGATACGATTGTAACTGAAACTGAACTGAACTAGAAATATCTTCTGAAGTCGTTACGTCGTTGCTGCTATACGTCAAGATATTTTCTGTTCAGCGACTAATAATATGTGACGTCATCCGTCTATTTATCTGTATAAATTGGGAATAAGCTTGACAAGCCTCAGAGAACACGTTTCTGTTTCAACACTGGCAAGTATTCATATTATCATTCTGTAGGTACATACCACCACAGTCCAGTTCGTCGGAACTGTCCTTGCAGTGGTTGACGCCATCGCATCGCTTTCGACCCTCGATGCAAGAGCCATCGCTGCGACATTGGAATTCGCCGTCTCGACATTCTGATTTAGAAATAAATTCATTGTTACGTTCCGATTCAAATTAAAAAATACCATAAAGCGGATTTATCATTTATTTGATGTAGTACAAAACCAATAGTTTTTTTTATTTATTAATTTTATTACGCTAGATGCATTCAACAGTCCATACAAATTTTAATGTTAATTTCAATGCCCTATTCTTAATCTTCTCTAATCGTGATCTTATATCGTGATCTCTCTAATAAGAAGCCAAAAATTTTGATATTTTTTCAATGCATACTTTGATGACACAAAAAATATTAATTTATTTTGCTAAATAAGAAAGACCCCTTAAAATATGACCTTTTGACTGGACTAGAGAACGCACCCAATTTTCGATGCCTTTCATATTAAACATATGGACACGCTGTGAGGGCAAATCATAGAAGTACTCACCGCAGTTCTGTTCGTCCTCTTCGTTAGAGCAGTCGACGACGCGATCGCACCTCCGCGAACCTTCTATGCATTTGCCGTTGTCGCAGCGGAAATCGTCAGTGCCGCATGTTTCTGTTGACAAAATAATGTTTTCATGAGTATTCTTCACAATATAGAGGTATAAAAATAGGTTAGATGAAGAAATAAAGTCATTACCGCTATGAAAAAAAAAACCTATAGAAAATTGGTTGCAGGAAAAAGCTTATATTCTTTATAAGAATATTTTGAATTCCTTAAATTTTGAATGTAAGTAACCCACTTTTGTGTCAGTGATTGGTATTTGGCATTGCAATATTTTATAACGTTGATAAGCTTTTCTTTGTCGTGTCATTTTTATTAAATACTAGTGGTCCCCCGCGACTTCGTCCGCACGTTTTTCGATTTTTTCTTGCCTTTTAAACCTTCCCTAGACCTCCACGAATATTTCAAAACTAAGATAAGATAAATCCGTCCAACCGTTCTCGAGTTTTAGTGAGACTAACGAACAGCAATTCATTTTTATATATATAAGATAGAAGATTATTATAGACTTTTATTGATTTGAACTATTGTCTTATGTTTTAATTCCAATAATGTGTTAATGATTTGCAGGCCAGCTTATGCTGAATTGAGCACCCTAATTCAAGCAAACAAAGGATACTGAATCTATGCTTTATCCAGAACTATTTGTTTACGCCTACCAAATTTTCTTCTTCTTTTATTTGTGACGAGGGCGACTATCGATATATCGCCAAATATTGCCACCAATGCGACTATCACCACAAAATATTAGATAGAACTATCAAACCCTTTGCACATATTTGCGACTTTTAGCAGCAACGCAGTCTCCATGTAGCATTGATACTCGCAAAATGTCAATATTTTCACTATTGCGCTACTTTTATTAACATCGATGCAGTCGCGCGTTATCTCTATCTATAGCATCTATACATAATCTGTTCATGGCGTGAGTCGCGATGCTGTCGCGCGTTTTCAAAACGCGTAACTGCATCGATGCTAAAAGTCACAAGTGCAGTGTGTAAGGGGACTCACTCAGTCAGCATGCAGTACGGAGGCCCTTCCTACCTACTGCATGCTGTACTGTATAAATTTTATTTAATTCCGACTGTAACATATCTATCACACAAATGGCGCCATCTCTAACGGTACTATGAAACTGAGCCTTAACATTTCAGCGGCTGAAGTCTGAAACCGAATTTTTGACATTTCGCATAGACAATTTAAGTTTAATAAATATTTGTAATTTATTAAGCTTTATTAAAAACTTTTCTCATCAATAAATACACAAAAAACCAATGTTGACTAAGAAGCGTTTTTCGAGTGCCACCTGGTTGTTTTGCAGGAAACTATGTCGAGACATTCTTAACAGGCTGTTTGGCTGCTTCTACCAAGTATATCGTTCATAAGAACCGTCTAGATGGCGCTAGCGACACGAAGTATGTTTTAATGAAGTTACGGCTCCTCCGCTAGCCAATGTTTGAGTTATGAAGTTGTTCGAACTCGTGCAGCCGACGAACACGAAGTTACAGATGCAGTTGCAACTCGGCAAAGATTGGAGCAAACATTTAAGAGTTGTTACGCGTATTTGAACAATACCCATGTCTGCGGTAATATTGAGTTTGAAATTAACTCGCTTGCCGCAACTGTCGCTAAGACGCATTTAATGAGATGTCTACGCCTACGTTTGTTTGTCTTCTGTTTAACACGTTGCAGGGCAGTACCCAGACACAACAGAACTTTTATTGTTTCGCTTTAGAATGTTTTTTTAACACTCACAGTGTCATATTTTATATTCATAAAGATGAAATAAGAAACCAAAAATTTTGCGCACGGGCGGGACTTGAACCAGCAACCTTTTGGCAAACCGTTTTATTGTTTTACTGTCACGAAAAGTGTTAAGAACTTGAAATCCAAGACTGTTATGGTATCAATAAACAATGAATGGGTAAAAAAATATTTATCATCATCAGTTACTATGCGTCCGTATTATCATATCAGTAAGGATGTTGTTTTACCGTTAATCTGCGTAGGTAAACATAAGCGTACTTACAAAAATTACGTAGCTTTATCAAGCCATAACCGTTTTATTATCTCGTGGTGCTAACAACGAACATAACAATGTCATACAATTTTACAAGAACGCGGCGTCATAGAATCACGTGTCAGCTTGCATAAATCGACAATAAAAGAAAAGGCTGTCGTTGAACGGAGCAGCCCTCTTTTTTTGAGAATAAACATTTTTAGAAACACCTTTCCGCATTTAAAATTCCAGAGCCGGCGCCGCAGACGGGCCTGGTACGTGATATACTTATCTCTGTATACTAAATAGGCGTATTAAGTATAGAGTTTGCGCATACGGCCGCGGTGCAAACTTCTTCGGGCGACTTAGGGATGGCGCCGATTTCAAGTTTCAATTTCTAAGGTAAATTAATAAGATCAATGCAATCGCCAAGAACCTCTAGGTGCAAAATATGTATTTATGCTATATTGACGTTAGTTCTACGACGTTACTACCGCTACAAACAGTAAACGGATCCCTTCACTGGCCATTTATAAGTTCTTAATGATCACTAAAACTGCCTTCCTAAGTACTTATTTACTACTAACTGGGTGCAATTTAAAGAACATAGATAGGAAATTAAGAAATAATATCCAGGCTGGTAGTAAAAAGCACTTAATTTCTAGTTTTAAAGAAGCGGAGGTAGCATGCATCATTGTTGTTTTAAATATTTAGCAACAATTGAATGATGTTTTTACTTTTAATTTAAACTACTTTACTATAAACATCAATGTCTACGGATTTCTTATGTGATTGGGTATGAATGTTAGAAGACGATCGCGCAGGCGTGAATGCTTCTTCTACTGATCATGGTAGTAACTATTTTTAAAAGTTTCTTGGTGCCGAGGACACCCACAATCGTAGCCAACAAAGTATCAGTAAAAGTGTTTACGAGGCATCATAACAAGCAATTCGACAGAGCTAAAATGTACAGTACCCAGTGGATTAGTGTCCGCCCACAGTTAAACAACACCAAATTGTTTATCAACTCGTGGATGGTCTCTGCGCTCTGCGTGGGATACTATCTAACTAAAGTTATCCCCATTGAATTGAATTACCGAGTGACGCTTAGGCCCAATTGCACAGCTCCGGGCTATCTATGAAATTTGTGTTAAATCGTTGTTTTAGGGCTTGAGGTTTTCTTTTTTCGACATAAAAAAACCGGCTAAGTGCGAGTCAGACTCGCGCACCGAGTGTTTCGTGCCAACTTTAACTGAATTAGGGAATCCACTTACTTCCCCTTAGCTAAAATACCACAATATTTTGTTGACAGCAAACATAACTTTGTTTTTCATAGTATTTGTATGAAGAACAAAGTTATGGGGACGCGCATTCTACCACTTTGGAAGCGTCTATCTATCAAACGTTAGATATAAAAAGAAAATGGTTTTACTGATTTAATGGTTTTGGATGTTCATCCATATCATTTTAAAAGACCTATCCATAGACACCCCACACAGGTTTGACTAAAATATTGATTTAGGTTTTAGTTTCATGTAAACATCATATTTATTGTATAAGAATCTTAAAGCGGTTAACAAGATACATCCTTCTACCAAATTTCAACAGTGTGATGCTTTTAGTTACCTACAGAATATAGTGGCTGTGACATACAGACGGACAGGCAGACAGACAGACTTGATGGAACTAAAAGGGCTCCGTTTTTTACCATTCGGCTACGGAACCCTGCAAACCGTGGTAATTAAAACCTTGAGTTTAGTGTGGACTGCACAAGGGAGCTTTAGGTTGATGTGACAACCCTAACCTGAAGCATTGCTTAATAGTCTCCATCGTTCTCGCAGCTCAATTTTTTGGTAACTTTTTAAAGTATTCAAATATAGTCTAGTCATGACGTGCTGTTTTCGGAGCACCTTGGATTTGTCTTGGAGTTAATGTTGTTTCACTATCGAACTTTTGAGCAAGCAATAACTTTTAAATTTTAGTAGGGCTGCAATGACACGTTTCCACAATGTAAAGGTATTATTATTTTAAACGGGCGTCTCCTAAAGTGTTGTATATCCAGCAACTGAAGCTAACTCAACAAAATCGTGACTTTATATTACTTTACTCGTACAATCAGTTTTCCGCGGCTTCAATCCGCGTAAATATGGTGTCTTGCAAAATACCGTTGTAAAATAGACCCTTTGTGCTATTCCAATGTATAAGCTATATTATTGTAAGGTTTCATCAAAATCTATTCAGAAGTTTTAGCGTGACCGAGTAACAAACATCCATAAATCGTTACGATTTTTTACAGTTATATTATTTGAAGAGTTCGAAAGGGAACAAAAGTGACATTATGTGCTAAGATAGTGTACTCGTAAAATCCCTGTTGATTGTACAATAGAATGATTATAGATTAAGAAATGACGTGGTTTGAGAACAATTTAGGCCGCGTGGGGCTTGGTCAAGGAATGCATTATAATGAATATGAATTTATTGCTCGCTTAGAATTCACAAATGCCAGATTGGCACCACACAGACCGTATAGCTGTCTGGCACATTACCAGAAAGATTTATTGTAGGTATATTCATCTGATCAATGATGCATCAATCACGATTCGTGATATATTAGGTAGGTAAAAATAAGTCATCAAAGTTAATATTAAGTTAAGGATCTTTGGCGCTCTGTTGGACCATGTTAGTTACCTAGTTTTCAAACATTGCACTTTTTTCTTATGGAAATTGTCAATCAGTTGTTTTTTGTTTTTAGGTAAAAAATAAATATACATATTGGACACCAATCACATACATTGCTCAGGAGCTCTATTTTAGAATCACTCGCTTCAAGATGGCAAGTGATTTTCGTTCGAAGATGAATTAAAAGTCATAGAAAAAAACTCGTAGTCGAACGAAAATCACTCACCATTTCGAAGCGAGTGATTCAAAAATAGGGCCCCTGATCCCAAAGTAAGTAGCTAATGCACTTGTGTTATGGAAATCAGATACTACGGTGGTACCACAGCACCCAGACCCGAGACAATTACGAAAATTTTGATTTCTATATTGACCCGACCGGAAATCGAACCTTGGAGCGGCGACGCCTTGAAACCCAGGGTGCTTAGCCACTCACCACGGAGTTGGTGGAATCAAGGGTTCAACTTAGGGCCAAAGAAGCGAAAGTTTACATCAATGTGTATCTACTGATGATGGTATTAAATGGTTATTTTAGTTACCTGACAGCCAAATCCGGCTACCAAACAACAACGTCAAGGTTTTCGGCCTAACTTTTTTTAAATACTTAATTGTTATGATTGGTCTAAAATGAATGCGTTTTTAGACCTAGACATACCCACCGTTAGTAAGCATATAGACAGCTTCTGATTTTAAGTGACTGGTTAATAAATTGCTGCATTGCAATTAAAACTAGTTTATTGCTACATATACCCACCATTTAAACGTTAAATTAAGCAATCTGGGTGCGTAGTTTACGGTCCAATTCGTAGACAATTTAAATTTTGATGATTTTCAGTTATATATCTTCAATAAATCTTAATATTTATTTGTCATTTCTTAAGCTTAATTTAGAAATTTCAATACACGAAAACACCAGTTTTATCTTAGCGTTTTTCGAGCGCCACCTGTTTGTTTTACAAGCAAAAATGTCGAGACTTCCGTACCTATAAACACTATTTTAAAGTATTGCTAGAAGTACATAATGATTTCGGTGGGTCAATAAAATGTACGAGGTGTGGCCTATAATAGGAGCAAATATAAAATAAGTAATTAATTCTAAAAAGTTTTCATTTTTTTTAAAAAAATTTTCTGATAAAATAAATCAAACCAGCAATGTATTGCAAGCATATGCGTCCACTCATAGAACTTGACATTGTAATTTCCTATAACGATTATGGATTATAGCTTTGCTTTGGGTACTATAACTCTAAGTTAAAACCTTTTAGAGCACGATGACCAGTACGAGGTAAAATCGTATACCCTCTAAGAACATTGATAGATTTTTTGTTTATATTAACGGCCAAACGCTGTATATTCGAAAGCTGTCAGATTCGTAAAAATTGATAAAGACGGAAGGTTAAATGTTAACTCTCGGTTTGCACAAGCCAGCTATCCTTACTTGTACAAGTTAAAAGAAAACTTCGATGCATTTCGTGCAGATGAAACGTTAATTCCTTAAACATTTAAGCTTAGATGCCTATGTACCTGCAAAGCCAAAAACTGTGGTTCATCATAGGTGAGTTTGTACAAAGAATAAAAATCCACAGCGGAGGCGGAGAGCTCCAAATTAGGTTTTTCCATGAGGTAACAATATTTTATTATTATTAAAAGCTTTCTGGGCCCGCTCGCTCGCTTCGACACATCGCTCAAAACAAATAGATCGATGGTTTCAAACACGGTGCATTTTTTTATTTGTAAAAGATTTTTTTTGGGATGTATTCGACCAAACAAGAATATGTTAACCTTAGAATAAATTGTTAGTTATCCGAGAGTATATCAATTTTCCATTTTGCCATCTACTGTTCTTTAATATCAAGTTTATACAGCTTTTTAATACTCGCCGTAAGTACATGATAAAAAGTTTAAATATGTTTTTTTTAACCTTATTGCACAACCAAAGGTGGGATTAACGCTTAATAGCATTCTCTGCCACTTCTGGGCAGATAGAAGTAACATTTAGCCATTTTAGTATTCGGCTCCTTGCTAACTATTATTTCAGCGTTGAAAATAACGTGTAGAACAAATAAATGTCAAAAATAGTTACTTATTAATTAAATTGAGTTTGCTACTACTGCTTCTGTTTGAAATTACTTAGTATATAATAACTTACGAGTATAAATAAATAAATACGCACATTTGAAATTGCTTTCGAGAACTTTTGAATATCAATCATGTACTGGCAGCGTTTTCAAAGTGACAACTGTAGTTCCATTTTTGGCCATTCTTCAGATTAGTTGGTAATAAGATAAGTTTATATGTCAAACACGCAAGTATTTTTTCCTCAGTTTTATTTAACTATTAGTCATATTTTTTATTATTCATCCGGTAATGCTTCTGAATTATTAAATTAAATTGTATTTAATATTAATAAACTTTAGTAATTATAGCATGACCAATTAATTAATCGGAATCAACAGGTTGCGTAGGTACTATGTATTGATATACGGCTTATTAGGGATGTGGCCGATCCCACCAATGCAAATTTCAGAGTGTGAAACATTAATTAGGCTTGTATCAATTATTTCACAACTAGTTTCAAAGTGACGTAGTACCTTGTAATTATACATTTTGATCTGAACACAAGTGAAGTTAGGCGTGCTATTGTTATTATAGAGTCAAACTGAATTTTGTGTTGGGATATGTTAAAAAAGAAAGTTATAAGTCTAAAGTTAATTACTCAAAAGCTATTCACACACACAGTTAATTGATGAAAAAACCGGCCAAGAGCAAGTCCGACTCGCCTACCGAGGGTTCAGTATTTCGGAAACATTGATTCATGCTTAATCCCAAAATTCTAGGTTGACTGGAAGTACCATTTAGATTTTAATTCCCTGCGAGTAGTTGCGAGTTTGAAAATATGCGGCATACATTACTGTTACTTTTAATTGCGTTTACATAGACATTTGATTTTGTTACAGCTTAAATTTCATTGTTATACCTCTACGCGTTCATAAGGAAAGGGGCTGTAAGTTTTATATTATCAAAACTATTTGAATACGTGATGGTTGAATTTATATATTTTCTTTAGTGATCCATGATCAGAACAATACTTAATCACTCTGAAAATTCCATTCGGACTGATATCAACACCCTGTACAGTGATTCCTTTTTTCCTTTTGAGCTACGGAACCCAAAAAAAATTCAGGCATTATACTTTCAAGAATACGCAGTCTACTTCATTGTACGGTTCAACGTCGATAGACACACAAAGCAACTGTATCAAGGTTAGGTAAGCTTATACAAAAGCACGAAAGATATTACCAGGATGCAAGAATAAACATAACCATGGATACGCTATTTGAACACATTTTATAGACTAAGTGATGTCCTGACACACAAATAGGTTCGACGAGTACGTCTGCCTGGGACAAGTGATCCAATTGAGCAGGTGCAACTTTGAGAAGGAGGTCAATCGAGTGTCTTCTCATCTCAACTACCTCAGTGTCTGAAGAAGTCTTTAACCAGTGTGTGTTACCAGTGATGACATACGGATCCGAAACATGGTCTCTAACTGTGGGCCTTATAAAGGACATATCGAAGAGACACCCGCCGCGGCGGCGCGCCGTAACTCATGTTTATTTTTTTATTTGTTTAAATTAAAACACTTTCAAGTTTATAGAGCTAGCTATAAAATTTCAAGCTTAAATTATAATAAAAATATAATTGTCATGGAATCTAAAATTTTGTAGAATTGAATAAATATATGTCCAATTTGATCTTACTTCTCACCTTTCTTATCACCTTTTAAAACAAAACTTCTTGAAATAAAATATTCACTGATATAAAGCACCGATACCTTGACCCCTGATAATAAAGTTATCCTACAAGGATAGTAGATAGAAGCACACGTTAAAAAGATTTACATCAAATCGTACGAGAATCTTCATTAAATGATGTCACATCATACCAATGACCTTTGGCAGATGGAACTAAACAATTTATTGTCTCAAGTGTAAATTGGATGAAGGCCAGTGTCAAAAGGGGTTTACGATAATAAACAATTTCAGGGACTATTTTTTTAACCACTTACCTCTTCTAGTCTATACGCAGATTTGCAGTGGTTTGGTAAAGTTTCTTACCAGTCACCCTGTATACCAATAACCATTGACGTTGAATATAATTTGGGATAGTAACGGCTTGTTTGATAAAATCTGAATATATTCCCATTATGGTGTATCCACACCGCCCGGCGGCATGTGCCGGAGGCGGCGTGCTGGCGACCATGCCGTGGATGCCGCAGCGGCATTTTCCAATGCCTGACAGTTAATTGATGTATAACACCGGGCGGTGTAGATATACCATAGTGTTATCTGTCCACTACTTCATACGAACTGACATTTCATGTTTCAATTATATGTTGGTTATAGCTCATTTTGTCAATGGTGAAACAGCCCCAGATAAAGAAATAACTAGACATTTGACCGCCATTTGGCCTGCTTTGTTTCTAATGTAACTAACTAGTTAGAATATGCCGCATCGCCCAAAAAACAAAGAACATCGGAGCTCCGTCATAGAAGTCAGACAAATTCGACAAATAAATTAAATCGCGTAATAAGTAGACGATTCTCTGCACCAGGCACCGGCCTTCCCTTATTACAGAATTGTCCCCGCGTTGATTCGTGAGCAGGCCACTTTCAAGACTAACTGGGGTAGAAACTTGGCGGATTGATACGGCGCGTGCTAAGGGAATAATGGCCATTAACAATGCGGCGAATAAACAAATATATTGTGTTGAGAGTTCAGTATTGCCACGGTGCAAAAATATTAACGACAATAATGTCTCCTGCGGTTGGTAAGGATATGGTAACGTTAGTATGGGGCAAATGGCAACAACATGTCCTTACAGATGTTGTTGTGTAAACCTTATTCTTTTTTGGCACACTGATCTTTAAATAAATGTACAGTAAACCCCAAATTGACACCAAACACAAACTGATGTTCATTATGACAAAAGCATGGCTCACTCTAGAGCTATGGGACTTTGCGGATAAAAAAGTCTTAAGACTTAGAAAACCAAGTCTTCAATGCTGAATATCGTTCTAAGGAATGAACTAGTCTAGGAAAGTCTGAAACTATAATGAATGAGGTACAATGAATGTATTCAAAGTAGATTCGTGAGACCACTTAAGTAACTGGGGCACAAGACAAACTTGGCAGAAATTGATAGAAGCTATTGGCACAGTGCATGCGTGCCTCTCAGGCATATTAAAAGGACAAAAGCAAATAAACCTGTAGTGCTTTCTGATGAAAAATCAATCTACTTAGAAAGATGTAGTTAGCGAGCATATCGAGTTACCCTACATAAAAATTATACTGTTTATGTATTTATTCGAAGGTTGCCTAGTTGCGAGCTCGATAGTTAACTCAAGTAATTGTTAAATGCATAGACAAATAAAACTTGCTTTATGGGTAAATTTCGTTAGCGGTTAAATATTGGTGATTGTGCGTTTTTAAAAAAACTGAGCCTGCTTTGAAAAATAAATTAATAGGCTGGAATAAAAGTTTTAATTACTTATTATTATTTTTTCAAAATTTTCACTTTGTTTGTCTTTTGTACAAAATTAATTATCCTTATCATTAATGCATTATGAAAGCAAGTATTGTTGCATCCCGATTAACTTTGGCCCTTTCAATAGTACTAAGTGCATCGGTGCCTGCTGGCAGTCACAGGCCATAGAGTTTAGTGACACTTTAAGCCTCCACGTCTCAGCTAAGGCTTTAGAATCACCGACTATCAACTTTAACTTGTGGCGGTGGTAGAGCGGCAGGGATAATTGTATCACTTGATCGCTGGTGTCATAGTGTTTTAGAAGTCTTAACTATGTGTTAACTGGTATTTGACAGTATTGACAGGTCGCACACTTGACATTGCATCTAAAACTTATCATGGTGTATTCACACCATTAAAACACAGTATTTTTATAGGGTTTCATACCCAATGGGTAAAAACGGGACCGCATTACTAAGACTTCGCTGCCTATCGGTCCGTCCGTCCGTCTGTCTTAGGAAATTTTCACAAGTCATATATATATATGACTTGTGAAAATTTCCGCGGCCGCAGTTCCAGTCCGCAGTTGCCGTTATAACAACAAATACTAAACACAAAATAAAATAATATTTAAACAGTCACTCTTAAATATTTCCATACACCAAACGCGAAATTTCACCCTTTTTTGCTCGATATCAACTAATTACCTGGCCGATGGTACAGAACCCTACGTGCGCGAGTCCGACTCGAACTTGGCCGGCTTTTTAACAACCTATATCATTCCAATGCTGAACAAAGATCTTCTCCAGCACCTTCTATTGGTCCCTGTAAAGAGCCAATTTACAGGGATCGAGAAAGGGATTAACTCAGTAGTAAATATTTATAAATAAGTATATGGCATGGCCGCTAAACTTACCAGCCATGCCATACTCTGACTGCAATCGCATCGCAATTGATTACCGGTTCTACGTAATAATAACCATATTTTTCTCAAAGATTTGATACCGAATAAAGAATATTTGTTTATTGCGGATTTCATATTCCCTATACTGTATAATTTAGATTTTAACCGATTTCAAAAAAGGTGAAGGTTATCAATTCGACTGTATGTTTTTTTTGGATCTAAGTTACCCATATCTCAGTCAATAGTCAACTGATTCAATTTTTTTTTTTGCCTACCTAGAGTTGGAGGACCTTCTAGTTGGTCCCATTTTTGCCAATTCGGGATCTGATGATGGGATCCTGGTGTAATCGAGGGAAACCGTTAAATTTTAAAGGCACATAATATAGTGTCTTTTACTAGAATTTTAATGTTGACGTGTTGTTACGACTTATAGTCAACATCTTGTAGAGCTGAGCTGATGGCGGAATTCCTTAACGATTAGAAGTTCAGTAATTATAATGTCAGAACTTATGATTCGTAATTTGTAGACTCTAAAAAGAAATTGGTTTTCTAAAATGGTTTCCTTTCCTTTCAAGGGTCCAAAGTTTATTTAAGACTTTTTGGTGCATTTTGGTTTTGAAGGCAGTTTTTACTTTCTTTGAGTTAACTTAATTGTGTTTCTTAATTACGAATCGAATTGAGATTTTATTCTGGCATCCATCTGATCATTAAGGAAGCTCATTCATACGTCACAGCAAACCACCGATCGACGCTTTACAAACAGACAGAACAATACATAACGGTAAGCTGAAATGATAATATTTCATAGTTGACAAAACGATATTTATTTTTTGTTACTATCCCTCTGTATTCCGGCTTCGTTCGTCACGAACGATACGTTGGCAGATCCTGGATGATTTACGTCACATTTTGCATAATGGTTCTGTCATGCGGTCTTCACGGCTGCCTCAGGACTAGTTGTAAGGCCCCAGGCTAGATAGGCTATAGGCAAGGCTTTGTAGATTAAATCATCATTATGTTTTAACACACAGAAGGATAAGTTAACTTTGGGTCTGACCTGTGTAAGTGGGTCTAAATGATGTATTTAGCAATCAAATCGTTAAATCCGAATATATATGTTGCTCCTCTCCGGTGTTCTTGATATCACTGATAAATATAATCATAAATAGAAACCAATAGAAATATAACTAAAAAGATGATGACGTATGTATAAAACCCTATCTAATATTATAAAGCTGAGTCTTGTGTCTTCTATACTAATATTATAAAGCTGAGTTTGTTTGTTTGTTTGAACGTACTAATCTCAGGAACTACAGGACCGATTGGCAAAAATCTTTTTGTGTTAGATAGCTTAATCGAGGCATGAGAGACAAGCATTAATCGAGGAAAGCTTTAGGCTATAAAACATCATACGGGAGGGGAGGGCACAAACTCAAAACGCGCGGATTAAGTCGCGGGGCACCGCTTGTCCTATATTAGTCATAACGTTTTAAAAAAAATGAACTAGCGGTCCCCGCGACTTCGTCCGCGCGTTTTGAGTTTCCTCCCTCCCCTCCCGTCGCAGCGTATTTTTAAATAAATGGCCTAACGCCTTCCTCGATAAATAAGCTATCCAACACGAAAATATTTTTTCAAATCGGTACAATAGTTCCTGAGATTAGCGCGTTCAAACAAAAAAAACTCTTTAGCTTTATAATATAAGTATAGATAAGAATCAATACCCGTGTGTATAAAACACCTTCGAAAATAATGATCGAATAAAAATAGTTAAATATTTTAACGCAAAACATACGCAGTTTTGTTATAACTAAGAAGCCAGCAACCATAGCAATTAGCGCAAGCGCACATTGTACTTAAGCTGCGAACATTATTTTGGTGCGGAGTTATGTTAAAACTGTGATAGCAACAAGGATATTTATTGAAATCAAATGATATAAAGAGCAACTTTGTTCTAAATGAAATGCTCGTGATGATGAATGTATTTATTTTAATGAGAATAAATACATGTGTGTATAATACACCTCTAAAAAAAATGCATTATTTTTTTTCAAATTTATTAACAAAAAAAAGGTTGTAGTAAGTCAACCATAAAAGATAGACATATGCTGTCACAGACTTTATTATAGAACTTTTAATGCTGAACAATCCTGTCATACATGATTTTTGTGTAAGTTAAGCGGTTTCCGCAGCGTACGCAGCGGAAGCTCTCAAAAGGAATATCTTTCTCCCGTTTTCGCAGCTTATAATATTAGTATAGATGCGTTGTATGTACCTTATAATTGTTGAAGTTCAAACGTCAAAACAGTCAATATTTTATTTTGGTTTTAGTAAACCTTGGTGTGATTTATTTAGTGACCTCTTTTGGTTTCAAATATACAGATGATATATGATAGATGTTATAATTTAGAAATCAAAATAGCTACCTAAAATGGTAATGGTGGTATAGGTAGTTACCGTAACAAAGGATATTTTTATCATAATAATTGATTAATATAACCTCCCACACTAATGGCACGATAGGTCGTATTAATAAACTTTAGCACAATTACGAAGGCTTAAATCTATGCAAATACGCGACTAATCCTTCCTATTATGCGCACGGGTCTAAAGTCAATTTTCGGATCGCCCTACTGATACGGGACATTTTGGTTCTCGCTACTCAATATTCTTTTGTTTGGTTGTTAACATGGATGTTGCTTAAAATTCTAAGCAACTGTGTGTGGAGGGGGAGAGGGGACACAACAATGCTGGTCAAACATGCCCGGGAGTCCCGGGACCGTACAATCACGTGATACCAACTCTCTGTGGTTTCTTAATAAATGTAATACATATTTGAACATCGTTAGTGACAACAATAGATTGATGGAATATGCAAAACACAAGCTTTCACTTTGTGGCGGTGGGTGAGGCGCAGTGTTTCGGTCCTAAATATTTTGCATAAGGGTGGGTAAAAAAGAGGAACCATACCAAAAAACAGCGCACCACAAACTTCTTTTTAAGTGGTTTAGTTGGGCTTGTTATGTGGTATTGACAGAGTAAAAATCTGTTACTCTGCGCGCGGTACAAAACGCTCTTCGTAGCCGCCGCAAAAGCACGCTGAATGCATATATATCATTTTTACCTCTATTTAATACGTTATTTTATTAATTTCAGTGGATATTTGACATGATATTATTATTATGATTTGGTGTTCTTTACTGCTGACAATAATTCTAAGTATATCCTTGATAAAGCAAGGTCTTAATACATTCACTAATTCGGTTCAATCAAGTTATTGATATCGGCACGCCAAGGAAAACACTGCGTTATTTTATGCAGTTGTAATAAGGGCTAGTATTAATTAAAAATGTGTAACCTGATGAGCTGGGGACTGTACAATTTACTGCTATACCATGTATGGCCAATTAATACGCACATTATCACTGTTTAATTGCAGTTTAGTAATTTGAGATTGTGTAGTTCATAATGTAAAATAATGGGTAAGCGATATCACTGAATCCTTCCAGGAATTGGTTAATTTGCACAGCTTTTCGATAGATAATATTTAAACATTGTTGGCGTATTAATTTTATGCGTGGCTTGTTTTAAGCTCACGTGCTCACCGTCACTTTGTTTTCATTGCAAGCTCGCTCTATCACAGTTCTAGGAATGTATCATCAGTATGTTTGCGGCCTCTGTAAGAATTCAGAATAAGTTGCACCGTCATTCCTGGTAAAGTAATTAGTATAGATTTGAAGCAATAATGCACTGCATCCTTATTACACAGATTCTAATTCGCCATTTCCGTTTAACCCCAAAATATTAGAAAGAAGTTTTGCTGTCTTCGCTTTTTACTGACTGATAAATGGAGGTAATCGATTCGATGAGTATTTATGTGATTTCGTTGTAATAATATTTGAGTATGTATATATATTAAGGCTTCCAAACACTTGTACTAAATTTCGTAAGTGTATGTGTGAATGTATGTGAGCTGATGTTTTTCAGTTTAATCAGTTATATACGGGAAAACATCTCACTTAAACCTTCCTTAAACCACCACAAATTTTGTGGTGCAAATATCGAAAAAAAAAAACACGGACCATATTGAAAACATATTCTTTTATTAATAAAAATAACCTCATCTGAATATTATGATTAACGATAGGTACTGAAATATATAGGTAATATGCATGTATATTTGAATACTTTCGCGTTGCCTGTGGACGCATTATTTGTTAATACGAGTATAATAAAACTCAACCATGATGCAGATTGGGAGTTATCTGTGTGACGCGAGAACAAAATAAGTTCATTTTGCTTTATTTTTACTATTAAAAAGCAAATATTTAAGAATATAATTTCACATTTATGTGTAAAGTAGTAGCTATGTTTTTATTATGAGTATGTCTAGTGTGTATGAATCCAGTCAGAAATAGTGTTACCTAAGATTTATTCGATACTACGATTTTCTGGTTTTACACTTGAGTGAGCAAAATATGCATTGCGGCTCTACACTGTAAAATAATCAATGGATGATGATGATGATTGATTTAACTATAATTAGAGTGTTAGAAATGAAAACTAAGAATTTCTTCTTGATCAAGTAAAATTGGCGTAATACCGGATAGCAATATATCCTTCTTCCAACAATAGACTAGAATGGATTTTCTTGCCTCTATAACTTTACTTGCACCGCCTGTATTTTTCTCTGTTCAGACATAGGTCTGAACTACTCTTTCTCTAACGAGCATTCTCTACCAGTCAACTATAAGGTTTTGGCATTCATTCCGCCATATGTACGATTTATGTTTTACTGCATGAAGTTTTAAATAAAATAAATAGACGACAGAAGATGATAAGAAAAGTTAATCTCTTAAATCTTTATTACTTGTTTTTTTTTACATTGTACTGGAAACTCATCCTGTTTCATAAAAGTCTTCAATACACGCATCTCCATATCAGAATGACAGAACCAATTTACGGCATAATACACAAGCAATTAGAAACAATAATTACCATTGAAATTAATAGACCTACATACTAATTAGTTAGGGACAATACGTCGAGTTTTAGTCGTACGTGTCATTAACAGGCATTTGTTTTAGGGTTGCTGCTATCGCATAATGTTACACATAAGTACGAGATATTCAATTTAGTATTCACTAAAAAAGCTTTACTGCCATTCATAGTTTAGTTGCTAGTTCCGCCTCTAATCAAAAGGTCTGGTTCAAATACTGAATCAGAGGTGAAATTGTGTAAAGCAATCGTATTCATTTGACAGTTCAAACCGTACGGTATGATCTGTCAAACGCTTTGTTATTTACCATTTGACAGATAATACCCTACGTTTTGAACTGTCAAATTAATACGATTGCTTCACACAATTCCACCTCAGGTCGGTTTCCAGGTTTTTCTGTCTTAAAGTTCTCCAAAACCAGGTCGGAAGGAGTTTAGTAGTGTAGAGACACAAATCACTATAAGACTTTGTCAGATATCTCTCCGATCTGAACGGACTGATGTTTACAAGTCATGGAACTGAAGGAACGGAGAACGATTTACTCTTACTTCCAGCCTTATCCTAGTAATAGACTAGGATAATTATTAAATTACCCGCATTTTCAGAAAATGACGATTACTGAAACAAAATCTTGTCTATTTTCTATCGACATTGACATATAGGCAGTGTTACCACAGCAAGTTATAGCTCAGAAGGTTCGGTAACTTTAATAAACCTATCCTAAATACCAATTGAAGTAACTTCACACTTTTAAGTAAATCAAATTCTAGAGGTGAACGCTTCTCATCATGATCGTTATTTTATTAGCCATGTTTAAAAGTAAGTAAATAATAATGTTCGTTTATTCATTCAGACCTACTGCCAAAGTAGTTTAATGAATCAATCAATCAAATATGCCCAGTATATATTCACGTTTGTTTTTTAACGGAGGGTTTGATTACTATACCGTTACTATGAGTTTACTCGCTAGCGACAACGGTTTTACTCGTTAGCGATAACGTCACTTTTTGTTTGGAAAATTTTTGTTCTGTCAGTGACCGCTAGAGGCGCTGTGCAATTTTTCATAGACTTTTTCACATCGACGCTAGCGAGAAAAACCGTCTTAAACTCATGGTAACGGTACTGGTCCTCTCTACACTATGGCGATACTGTCATGCTAATACTACACATCGCGTGGTTAATCTTTCGTGAATGCCGACGGGTCGTTTCGTAAAAATTAGGATGGATAAAAATGCACTCTTATTAACATAATAATGCCAGCATTAGCCATGTCTCTCCAACCAAGTACGTTCATTTTTTGCTGTTACCGCTCAGCTTCATGACACTGTTAAGATATTATAGCTCGGTCATACAATCTGATACTAAAGTCAATATGGAAGGCGTTAATTTTGCTCAACACTTATTACGTAAGTTAAAACGCATACAATAACAATGAAGAGATTAGCATTGATATCGATCTTATATCAATTTGCAGTAATCTTTTAAAGGCAACCACTCGCGAGCTTTGAAATACCACACACTTTTATTTTCTTTTCTTTTTACGTAATGAAAACACTTCATCGAAAGTATTTTTCCGCAATGCTTTGAGCATGAATACCGTGATAAATAAGTAGGTAAATATTTTTCAGTAGTTATGAAAACGGTCTAATCGAATTTCATGAATACTTTTTTGGATTTATCTTGGCCGCGAATAGGATAACAAAGTAACTATAGAATGGGTCAAGGCGGGACAGGGCCGAGGCGAAATGAAGTTTTTGGACTTGGACCACTAGTACGGTGACCACCGTAGCGTAAATGTAACCGTCAAGCATAAATGTAATAACAATAAAATAGTGCTTATAAATAAATATTGGACATCGATCACACACGTTGCTCTGATCTCAAAATTAGTAGCTACAGTAAGTGAATTGCCGGAATCTAACGATTTCATTTCATCTATAGGTATACTAATATTATAAAGCTGAAGAGTTTGTTAGTTTAAACGCGCTAATTTCAGGCACTACTGGACCGATTTGATTAAATGTTTTTGTGTTGGATAGTTTATCTATCGAGGAAGTCGGTGTAAGGTATCAAAAAACTGTTTTTTAACTGACTTCGAAAAAGGAGGTTCTCAGTTCGTCCTGCATGTTTGTATTTATGTATGTATGATTGTCCGCGAATATCTTGTGTTTCGCTTGACCGATTTTAATGCGGTTTTCAGTAAAATGTCTATTACACTGAGGAGAACGTTTAATTTACTATTTAGTTCAATCAGGTACATTTTAACTCTATCATAAAACGACGAAAAAAATGAGTTTTTTTTACATAATGTCTTCCTTGTAGTAACCATTTGATTCAGTTTAAGCTGATGATACATGATGACCTTTACCAAAGAGCCCCTTAAACACATATAATATATCAAAGTGTGCTTGCCGTCTCTGTAGTGACACCTCTCCCCTTTAACCGACTTATTGAAAATCCGTCTGCATTAGGCCGGCTGCAAAGGTGTATAAGATTTTTATACAAACTTTTACATCGGTAGAAAAATAATACCATTGTGTTTGGGGATTTTTTCGAAAATGCGTACTTTAATTATTATTTGATAGATTTTTTACTAGTATTAGGGATAAAAAGTTTGCAGGAGCTCTTAACCTGATTATGAAAATAACTTCACCAGTTTTCAACGGTTAAGAATATTTTTGACACTCAGTGTTATTTTGTATTCTTATGAGATGAAATAAGAAAACCGAAAGTTGCGCATCAATCAAATTCTTACTGTTATACTTACTTAGTGTCAAAGACTATAAATATATTTTAAAAAGATAATTTTAGGTTTTGTAGAATCGACCTGCTGTTGCATTAAAGGAACGGATCGCAGCGCAGCAAAAATTTATATAATCCAGAAAAAAAGGTTACGCCGCTTTTCAAGGAGCCCCATAAAAGTACCAAAAATTTTGTTAATGAAGATTTATGATGTTTCTTAGTTATAAATATACTAAAAACAAGCACATAAAGATTATGATTAGGGTTATTGGCATGCCCACCGTGCTCACAAAGGTGTATTCGCGCCTAGTCGATCAGTTCCACACAAGTAAGTGTGCAACCGCCCTAAGTCGAAACAGTGAGGTCACAAAGGGATGCATGAATATTAATCGGCTCGTCTCATAAGATCAATTACCTCGTGACCGAGAACGCTTCTTTCGCCGTTTAAGTTGGCTGGCGCGAAACACTTTTGATATGTGCTGCCGGGTCATCGTTTTATGCATTTACGAATATAATAATGATAAGGGCGAGTTTCACCATCGACTAATAAGCATTAACTTACGAAAACTTCAAAACTGCAACGTCATTTCGTATCAAAAAATAAAGCTAACTTAACGTAAAAATTGTGACTCCTATTATTTGCTTCAAAATGTCCTAATAAGTCTCTTATTAGGACATTTTGAAGCAAATGATAGGAGTCACAAATTAACACAGTCGTTAATTGTGACTTTATGAATAACAATCTAGATTCAACCTGCATAAGCCGTTTCAAACACAGTACCCCAACTATCCACAAAACATATATGTAAATAAAAAATGAATGTGACCGTAATTAATAATCCGTATGATGTATATTTTATTCCTATAAAAAGAACGATTGATGTACTTTCAAAAGAAAGCACATTAAACAACTTCTACAATCTACTAGCATTTATAATAGCCGAACTGAAATCTTTCAACAAATTAATATATTTTCAATAAAAAGAAACACATAACTGTCTACTATGCAGAGTAACCCGCAAAAACTAAAGATTCAAAAATCCATATAAATCACATATAATATGAATCAGAAAAAAGTACGAGGATGCCAAAGCTATACAAACAAGAAGAGACAATTGAGATTACTCTAACGATAATAATCCAGCTCTCATATGTATTTAAGAAGCACAAATTATTTATTTCTCGTCTCGAAATTCAATATGATCAAATAAAAAAAATCATTTATATGTACTTAACAAAATTTTTAATAATATGCAAGTAACAACACTTTCAAGTGACAAAAAAAAGAGAAGAGCACCCTTCCCCCACACAAAATATAAACCGTCTGCGGCAATAACAAAATAATAATCGTTATGTTTTGCCTCGGATTGGAGTGTGGACCGCAGTTGATTGTTCTGAACCTATGAAAAAATAGACTCGGCATTTGATAATGTTACCTTCTTAAATCTTGTCATAACAGCTCAAATTGCACCTAACCCCATTATTCATTACGAAAATCTAAAAGAAGGCCGCCTAAATTGTATATTTCCTCGAAACGAATTTGTAATTAACCTGTCTGATGTGAAATAAAGTTTCAGGCAGGGCTAAATAAGAAAAAGACAATTTTAAAAGTACAATTAACATTTTTCAGATGTGTTTCTCTTAGAGATCAAACCAGAAATACGGAATGAATCAGATAGCTCGAATAGCAACGTTTAAGATACATAGAGGTAAGAATTGAATGGGGCAGAAAAGTTCGTAGGACGTCCACTGACAAGATGGAGGGACCATCAAAATATCTCGTCCACTCTAGTCCTTCTTAGCTCTGAGTCGAGCGGAGTGAAATCGAGCGTGTGCTATGATTAAACGCGCCCTTAGACCGGGGCGGTGCAGCCGAAACGAAACGACCACTAACACTGGGATGTGCAAATTAAAAGCATTTTAGGATCCAAATAAAAACATGCTGTGTATTCAACAATCGCATTTTTGCAAAAAGACTCTTTGACTATACTTTATAATGACTACGAACCCTTTTAGGTGACATTTAAAGTGCTAGAAAGAAAACAAGGCTACGGACATAATATTTAAATGAAAAAAAAAACTTTCACTAGATTTATTTCATTTACATACTTATCAAACTCAAAAACTTCCTGTACTTCTATTTCATTACTCGGATGTTATATAAAAAAAAATGTAAGTATATTAAGTACAATGCACCAGTTTAGTTGTGTTTCCTAAATGTTAAGTCGACAGCCAGTTTTTTTTTTCAATGTCAAAATCAAAGTTAGATTTTATTCCACATTTGTATTTTTAATGGAATCACAGGTGACGTTCAGTGAGTTAATAAAAGATCACACAATTAGCTTTAACTCCTTAACTTCCCTTTGTGCAGCGGAGACAAGCTCACACTGTAATAAACTACTCGGATAAAGGAAATAAAAAGTTTTTCGGACAGTGACTGACATGTCTAATTGATTCGGCGAAGTTTTTGGTCCGTCAACCACTAAAAGGGAAGAGCAGGACCAAAAAAAATGCGTCCGTATTGCGATGTTGCTATGACAGTTAAACAGCTCTGCTTAACTGTCAAATTAGCCATTCGTATTGCGATTTCTCATTATATTGAAAATATAATATTATTACAATAATATTTATATCATAGTAGGGGTTTAATTATATCATTATATTGATAAATACTAATTTACACCGAGAGGGATTTGAACAATCTGGAATTGGAACGACTTAAACAAGATCGCAATACGCCCCCCAGCCGAAATCTGAAGCAAAAATAACGTAAAATATTTGACATTACGCGTGGATAAGTTAAATTTTCAGATTTTTGCTACATCAAACTATATCCTTTTAACTTACATAGCTAAGATAAATCGTTAAAATTAATGTTATTAAAGCTTAATGCAAAAATTCTTCTAAAACACCAATTTGGAATCAATTTGTGACTGGCCGTTCTACAGAGAAACTATTTCATGACTACCAATACTGATCATAATGATTTGACCAAATTGGACAAGTTATTGCTCTGTCTTTTCATGTTGGCTTCGAATTTAAAAATGAAATCTTTTAAATACTAAAATATGCTTACCATTAGCTCAATCACTGAATCTGCAGGACGATTTTGTATTCAATAACATATTCCAAATATAATTAAGACTTAATTCAAGTGACATTATGTAAAGTGAAATTTTGAAATAATACTTGTACGTTTGAGTTAAGCACACCTACCAGTTATGAACGTCAAAATAGATTTTCGCCAAGATATGTAGGAAAAAGTACAAATACCAGTATAAACAGGTCAGGGATGGTGCATAATTACTTGACGATGATCGTAAACGCGCGAAGCTGAATTTTATTAACTAACAACTGGGCTTCTGTGTCAAATCTTACACATAAAATTTGTTCGCAGTATTAGTTTCGAAACAATCGTGGTTGATGTCAGAGATTGTCAGGGATCAACAAAATTATCTATTCGCGTCTTTTTCCGAAGTAAAAACGATTTTGCAGCACCATACAAAATACCTTAAGAACTAAACTAAACTTAAGGACAGCTCGCGCATGTCAGAAACAGACGAATACTTGATCAAATTATCTTCTTTTGATAAGGTATTTTATACCTAAATGTAAACGTAGCAGCTGTGGATGGATCATATTTGATTAGTTACAGCTTTTTTAACAGCCAACGCGTAGCCTAGTTCATCAGAGTATTAATATACATGAATATGAATCGAAAAATATACCTATACAGAGTTAAACAAGGTCCTTAAAATATTACTGTGGTTGTGTATCATAATCATAACATAACTTTTCATTTATTTGCTGCCGGGTACCATTTCTATACTAACTTTGACTAACAAGCGAAGCAGAAATTAATAATCGTCATTTGCTGTACACTCGGCAACGTAAAAAGAAAACAAACTGCGAGTGCAAATGTACGTACACACACTCTACATTGAGTGCTCGCTCTGCAAAAGATATTTCTATGTGCCGAGCCTCCACCCATGAACGGAGCACCGATACCAGATACACGTTTAGGGATGCGTGCATTCGATTATTTTTATATGGATTTCACCACACATACTATTGTACGTATTGCTATTGACTCCAGACCAACCCAAGTGTAACTACCACTGAGTCGAAGATGGAACGTCCTCGCCCAGAAGAAGCCTGTTAACTAAAATAAATAAATAAATATCCTTTGGACATTCCCACACATCGCCATCTAGTCCCAAAGTAAGCTACTCAAAGCTTGTGTTATGGGTGCCAGACAACGGATTTAATACTTAAATACTTTTTGTTTGTAAATACATAAATGATATACATAGAAAACACCCAGACCAATACAAACAGACACGTCCACGCACTCAAATGTTTGTATTGTGCGGGGATCGAACCCGCAACCCGCTGCGTAGTAGGACTACACCAGACGGGTCGTCAAAAGATAATATAAAATATTGTCCAAATTTATTCTTCTTTTAAGTAAGTGGTTGTTAAAAAAAAATAAGTATCTAACTCAAACTCTGTGTGAATAAATCATTCAATTGTAAAAATATGTAAAAAATGGTACTTTGAAGTATGTTTATACATCTCGTATCCTTAAAGCGTTTATTTATTAGGCAACAACAAATAGTATTCAACAGTTGTTAAAAGCGACTATGGATTACACGAGTTTTGCTCTGGGATTAATATATGATTACTCTATTAAGTGACTCTGAGCTATCAGTATTTTTAATGATGAGACAGTCACTAACCGCAACGTGCTTAAAAGGACACTTTAAAAAAAAATCAAAGTTACGTGAAAACATTGCCACTTACACACATACGAGATTTAAAGGAGGAACGTCTCTACGAACCATTAACTAAGTTTGCCCTCGCCCACCCCTAACAATCTGATAGACATTCCAATTTTGTTGCGTTTGCGGTGCACAGTCAAATCGCGACACATCTTCGAATCCATCACAGTGCTACTGATCTATTCCTAACTTGTTGATCAGTACTTAATTAATGCGGTAATTGTTGACATCGCTGGAGGATCAGCACTAGTTCGGTCTTAGAATATTTTTTACTCGTTACATGCGAAATCATTTTAAATGCAATGAAATTTCTATCGAAGTACTTGGATTTTATGTTGTTAAGCTTTACACAAAAACACAATCTAAGTCGTATGACATTAATACATAATAAAAGTCTTAAATTCTAGTATATTTTGCGTCACATCTAATACGATTCAAAATATAAGGAAATTACCTCTAAGCTAGGGCATAGGATACGAGTTGTAGAGTGGAATATATAAGTAAAATACTTACGGCTGAAATTATAACGCTTGCCATCAAGCTGCGCTCGAACCACTGTTAGTCCTATTAAAAGGAGAAGACACACATGTGCCTTGCCCATGGTTTTCGTTTTAAAACTGGTCGAGTAGTCTCATCTATTCTCCTTTTTGCGCGCACAGTGTTGGAAGCTGCACAAAAATCACTGGTTGTATCACAGTCTTTTCCCCGGTGATGAGTGCCGGCACTCCCACTGCCCTTTGTGTTACGGTAATAACGCAATTGCCCCGATACACAGTACTCGGTACTCGATACACAGCTAGATTTATATTTTCCTTTTAACACCCGGCATCCAAAGTTCTTAGGGAAAGCTCATTGACTTTGGTATATGTAACGGTTGCACGTTTTGAATGTACCTCTATGTTTGTTTTTACTTATTTAGTAACGATTTTTGGTAGCAAAACTTCAGCACTAATGGTTTAATTTCATCTTTATGAACTCCAGCACTGCCAATCTATACTATAATATTATAAAGCTGAAGAGTTTGTTTGTTTGTTTGTTTGAACGCGCTAATCTCAAAAACTACTGGCCCGATTTGAAAAATTATTTTTACGTTGGATAGTCCATTTATCGAGGAAGGCTTTAGGCTATATAACATAAAGATACAACTCATAATACCACAGCAGAAATGAAAAATGTTGCGAAAACGGGAGAAAGATATTCCTTTTGAGAGCTTCCGCTGCATACGCTGCGGCTGATTTACTGCAACCTTTTTTATGTTAATAAATTTGTAAAAAAATAATGCATTATTTTTAGAGGTGTATTATACACACAAGTATTTATTCTTATCAAAATAAATACATTCATCATAACGAGCATTTCATTTAGAATCAAGTTGCCTTATATATCATTTGATTTCAATAAATATCTTAAGAGCTATCACATTTTTAACATAACTCCGCACCAAAATAATGTTCGCAGCTTAAGTTCAACAACATGACGCACAGTGGGTCGAAACAGTAATATGAGGGACATAGAGGTTTTTTTTGACAAATCGTATTTTTTTGGATGCCGATCGATAGTCCTTTAGACACTCGTAAAGACATGTTATAGAACATTTTTCACTAAACCTAATAGTTTGGCCATAAAAATATATTTGTGTTTTTTTTGTATGAACCGAGACCTAAAGTACTAAATATCTCCCAGGAACTGCTTGACCGTGTCTTGTAATGACTTAGGTTGGCATAATTGCATTGTGCACTAACATCCCAATCTATTTTTAGCTGCTTCAAACAGCAATTTGGCCTGTTAAACAGTTCGGAAAAAAAATATTTTTGATAATCCTATTATGGGATTATAATTACAATTCTAAGAAAAAGCGTCGATTAGGGTACTAGGAACTAATTACGTAGTTAGTCTACATTGTTCTGTACTATCAGAATCTTTTAAAACCTTTTTTTGTTATCATCGGATGACTTTACAGTAATAATGATGTCAGGTAATTAGGATATTAAAGAGACAATGGTTAAGGGTTGGGGGTAAGTAACCTGGAACTTTGTTATATAATGAAGGTGTATTCATTTTAAAAAATTGTTTGTGCAGTGAAACCTTACCAGTAACACTAAACTTGATTTTCGATCTATTACTTACGATTACAATGGAGGCCATTGTGAATAATTTAGATTTATTTGTAATCCTCAGGGAAACGTTAGAATCTTTGACAGACAGTGAAAATTTATATAATCATCTTATGTAGAAAATGGGACGAGAAGAAAACAGTATTAAATTAAAAAAGTGCCAGTGTTTTTGTGCTAATATTAATAGTAGGTGGACAAAATCCCATCGATCATTTCCCCAATTTTTAAGAAGAATCGGAGATTGGTTAGAAACCCCAATTAATTGGCCAAAAATTATAAATTAAGAAAATATTTAGCACAATATTGCTGTAGAATTTAAGCTTTGTATTTTTTGTACATATTGTTTAATATTTGTTATTTAGATATGTTTTTTTTATATATTTTAAGCTAGCATTGTAAGATTTTAATCATTTATTTATTTATTTTATATTTTAATTACTATTAAACAAATATTTATAAATATGTGTTATTTTGTAGAAATTATATTAATATTTTATGGAACCGCTATTCTCTGTTGTCTTACTTAATTACCTGACATAATTTTTATTTTAAAGTCATCCGATTCTAAGAAAAAAGGGTTTTAAAAGATTCTGTTAATAAAGAACAATGTAAACCAACTATAAACGTAATTAGTTCCACGTACCCTAATCGATGTTTTTTTGACAGGAGCAGGTAAAACCCCAAACCATTATGCCTTTATTTGTATAATTAATATCCTAATGACCTGACATCATTATTACTTTATGGTCATCCGATGATAACAAAAAAAAGGTTTTAAAAGATTCTGATAGTACAGAACAATGTAGACTAACTACGTTATTAGTTCCTAGTACCCTAATCAACGCTTTTTCTTAGAATTGTAATTATAATCCCATAATAGGATTATCAAAAATATTTTTTTCCGAACTGTTTAACAGGCAAAATTGCTGTTTGGAGCAGCTAAAAATAGATTAGGATGTAAGTGCACAATGCACTTATGCCAACTTAAGTCATTATAAGGCACGGTCAAGCAGTTCCTGGGAGATATTTAGTACTTTAGGTCTTGTTTCATACAAAAAAAACACAAATTATTTTTTTATGGCCAAACCATTAGGTTTAGTGAAAAATGTTATATAACAGGTCTTTACGAGTGTCTAAAGGACTATCGATCGGCATCCAAAAAATACGATTTGTCAAAAAAAAACTCTATGTCCCACATATTACTGTTTCGACCCACTGTGTGACGCTGCGACGGGAGGGGAGGGAGCAAACTCAAAACGCGCGGACGAAGTCGCGGGGGACCGCTAGTCATCAGTATAAAAGAGATTACGGACCTTTCAAATGAAAGGTTTCGACATAAAATAAATAAAATCGGATGTAGCCCCATATCCTACGAGTAGGTAGGTGATTAATATTGCTTCGTTATGGGATTAATATTATGTTATTTGTTACTTAATAATTAAGTGGTAACTGTTATACACTAGCTGGTTGAAAATCCTGTTATTAATTTTATTATGAATTATTGACCAATTTGACTAGGTACGTCATTTTACAAGATCGAATAAGGGTATATATTATTTCATTTCTCATTTTATTGGTGTAGTCCATTGAATAAAAAGTTCTAGAGTGCGTGAGTTAGTAACGTAAGATGTTTCTTCGGAAACATGTCAAGAGTCCCTAGGTTATAAACATACTAAAACCCCGGGACACTAGGAGGAGCCCCGGAGTGGGGGGAGGGGGGGAAAGGCTCCATTTTTTCATTTTTCGCTTAAATCTCAAAAAACGGCACATGTTAGAGAAAAACTTTCAAGGACAAGTTGAAAGGCCATAAAATTATCTACAAGTTGTACCTAAATCATTTTTTCCTATATCCTACCATTTCTGAGTTACACGCAGTAAAAAATGATTTTGGCTCAAACAATTTCCCCATACTTCATACCCATGTTTATCACATCAATCGATCAAAAAATATTTCTTTCTTCCCAAAAACTCAAATGTGCAACTTGTGACCGGTACTGATAGATTGCTCTTAATTAGGTCTATAATTGGTAAAATAAACACATTTCTCCATGGAAGCCTTTAGGAGGAATCGATTGTCAAAATATTTACTGAACTTGATCTTTTTATTTTTTTCTTCCAAAAAACTCAAAAGTGCAACTTGTGACCGGTACAGATAGATTGCTCATGATTAGGTCTATCATTGATAAAAAAAACAGATTCCACCATGGAAGCCTTTAGGAGGAATTGAATTTTATTAGGGTAGTTACGATACTAGAACTTTTTATTTTTTTTCTTCCAAAAAGCTCAAAAGTGCAACTTGTGATTGGTACTGATAGATTGCTCTTAATTAGGTCTATCATTGGTAAAAAAGACACATTCCTCCATGGAAGCCTTTAGGAGGAATTGATTGTCAAAATATTATATTAGGGTAGTTACGCAACTTGACCTTTTTTTTTTCCAAAAACCTCAAAAGTGCAACTTGTGACCGGTACTGATAGATTGCTCTTATTTAGGTCTATAATTGGTAAAATAAACACATTCCTCCATGGAAGCCTTTAGGAGGAATCGATTGTCAAAATATATGTTAGGGTAGTTTGAGTTACTGAACTTGATCTTTTTTATTTTTTTCTACCAAAAAGTTCAAAAGTGCAACTTGTGACCAGTACCGATAGATTGCTCATAATTAGGTCTATCATTGATAAAAAAACAGATTCCACCATGGAGGCGTTTAGGAGGAATTGAATTTTATTAGGGTAGTTCGATACTTGAACTTTTTATTTATTTTTCCTCTAGTGCCTCTCATACGACATCAATGTCCCAACATTATCCGTTGTTCGTATTTTTTTGATGAAGTTTCACACGTAGCATGGGAAGGGGTCCGCCCTCGTTAAGCTTATGCTAAAGTTTGCTTATGTTTTCGAATTTTTCACCTTTCATAGGATGTAGCTCGAAAACGGCTGCTAATAGAAAAAATGATTTAGGTACAACTTATAGATAATTTTATGGCCTTTCAAGTTTTCCTTGAAAGTTTTTCTCTAACATGTACCGTTTTGGAGATTTAAGCGAAAAATGACAAAATAGACCCTTTCCCCCCCTCCCACCACTCCGGGGCTCCTCCTAGTGTCCCGGGGTTTCAGTATGTTTATTACCTAGGGACTCTTAACATGTTTCCGAAGAAACATCTTACGTTACTAACTCACGCACTCTAGACCCCCCTTGAAGGGACTCATTCAATGGACTAGTGTACCACCGTTATTTTTGATTTTTCATATCACAAGTGCATTAGCTACTTAGTTTGGCATAAGAACAATGAATGTAATTGATGTCCAATATGTATTTATTTATTATTAGACCGTTATAATGCAATTGATTTGTCCTTTAGGATACGAGTATACATGTAGGTATCCGCCTTTGAGGTGATTTATCAAAGTCTTGATTTAACACGCTTGGCTCTTCGGACAGTGATTAGGGCTGCCGTTATCATCCACAGGTTGCACTAATTGACAAAACCATAATTTTGGCAATATAAAAATAATTAATTTAACAGTAGGTTAATGTGTTGTGAATATTAACTCCTGTTCTTATAAAAAAAAGTTATGTGTGATATATTTTATGTGTTCTGCAATTATATCAATTAGCAAATAATAAGTGAATAGTGCTGTGTGCCAGGTATTCAAATGGGACAGTGATTTTTTTTTTCCATAATTTACGTGTAATCATACACTGTATTAGCTCGATGAAATCAATTTGTATCGTAGTGGCGTCCTTATGTTTCGTGAATCTGTCATCATGACAGCAGCGGTCGCTATGACGGTTATCGAACTAAACATTTTTGTAATGGAGTTAATCTTCGGGTGGATGTAAGTAACGGCTGGCTGTTGGTTATATATTGGTAAAATGCAATTTGATTACAACTTAGTTCTATTTTCAACACTTTTATAGATTAAATAGCGATTAAATAGCCAATCGTGACTTTTTCCGCGTGTTTTGAGTTTGTTCCCTCCCCTCCCGTCGCAGCGTGATGTTTTACAGCCTAAGCCTCTCTCGATAAATAAGCTATTCAACACTAAAATATTATTTCAAATCGACGAACTAACAAACTTTAGCTTTATAATATTAGTATAGATAAATCGCATCCAAAGTGATTAACAAGTTTATGCACAGGAATCCGCCAAGGTTACTATCAGAATCTTTTAAGAACATTAATTTGAGATAATAATAAATGTTCAATTCAAGGACGTATTTCAATATTGTTCAAATTGCACTAAGAACATATTAAACAAGTGATCTTCGTTCCTTTTTTTTTATCTAACGTTAGCAAAATTGGTCCTGAATGAAATAAGTATTCAAACTGCCTGAATAAGTTCCCAGTAAATGACGAAATGACGTTCTATATTTGAATGATTCGTTAGTTAGCTTACTTGTTGATGTTCGAATAGCTTACTCCCTATCTGGTTTTTAACCAAAACAGCAATTTCCTCCGTCATAATTCAATACCAATAAACAGAAGCTTGCGATACAACTGTTTAGTTGCCAACTATTCGCTATCCGAACACCGCTGGAAACTTTCGAATCAACCTGCAAGTTTGATACAACATCTTGATGGATCTTGTATATTTACTAGCGGTCCCCCGCAACTTTGTCCGCGCGTATTGAGTTCCATGCCGTCGAAGAGTAATGTTTTTATAGCCTAAAGCATTTCCCGATATCTATCCATCACAAACAGTTTTTTTTTTTAAATCGGTCAAGTAGTTCCTAAGTTAATCAGTTTCAAACAAACAAACATACCCGTTAGCTTTATAATATTAGTAAAGATAGATAGTATAGATTTGGTAAGGATACGTGCAGCTCAATAGTAGGCATAACATCGATACTATTGAATCTCTATCAGCCTAGGATATCTGTTGTCAAAGAGATTGGCTCATGCCTGGAGTAATAATGACGGATACATTAAAAGATAGTCTACAATGTTAATGATATGACAATGATAGTTTTAAATGTACCCGTTAGGAATAAAGGGAGCTTTCGGAATAGTAATTAATCAAAATTTGTTTAAAAAGACAAATAAATCATACTAAATTGGTCACGTGATAACCCTACTGATTTCTACGAAGAGACAATTTTTTAGGCATACGAGTATTACGACGTAACTGATTCTCGCAGCCTATTTCATAAACAGGTAGTTTTGGAACAACCTGTTTATAAATTCCAAATGAAAAGAATAGAAACAAACAAAAAGCTGCGTGATTATTTCGAATGCAATGTCAGTCGTAAAACCCATCACGGAGAGACTTTCTGTGTTCCGAATAAAAAGCCGTATGTCAAAGATCCGATAAAATCTCTATTAGTTTTTTCAACAATCAATCCCGAATGAAAACTCACATTCTAATTTCCAACTGGACATTCGTGTCGAGAAGACTGTAAATCATTCGGGTTTATGGCTAATTCGTCTTTAGATCTGTTTTTACTATTTAAAGTTGACGTGTTATCCGATATTTTTGGCTTCATTCTAAAGTAGATAGCATAGGTAGAGTTAGCTTTAGTTTTGACCGATTCTCTAAAATATATTTTTACAGTTTATGGGCGAAGTAAACTCAAGTGGCAATGGGCAAGGCACATAACGTGAAGAACTGATGGCCGTTGGGGCAGGAAAGTTCTAGATTGAAGACCCTTCGATCACAGATGCAGAGTAGGACGTCCACCAACAAGATGGACAGACGAACTTGTAAAGATCGCAGGATCAAACTGGATGCAGAACGTTAGTGATCGGTCGCTGTGGAAAGCCGTGGGGGAGGCCTATGTTCAGCAGTGGACGTCCTTTGGCTGGTAATAATGGTGATGATGATGATGATGGGTGAAACTGTGCCGATTTAAGATCAAAAATAATATTCGATTTTTGCATAGCGTATTTATTATCAGGCGGATGCGGTAGTTTTCGTATAGGAAGACGCGTCACTGTTAAAGATCGCGTTGAGGTAAAGTTTTCGTCACAGTGTACACAGTCAAGGTTGATAAGGATTTTCTTGTAATCAGCGAGATAAAATTCCTCTTACTGGCCTACTAAGCCCAGATTCTCTATTGTGTAATACATTAAAGAAGGCTAATAGGTTTTAGATATTTCTAAGGTTACTCAGATTTATTGGGTGGCTATGGGGGTAATAGAGTCACCTTCGTTTATTAATATTATTTATCGTTACATCACGCCAGCAAACAATTACAATCCGAATATTAGCTGTAGGTTATTCTGCGTAAACATTTGCGTTTAATCTGTTACGATTTCATTAATATCTCTAAAATTTTAAAAATATATTATTACTTTCATCCACAAATAAAATAATACATTTCTATTAGATATATATTGTAAACGATAAAAATAAAATAATAAAATAATAACGTGAAGTCGTATGTAACGCAAAATATCGCATATTTTTCCGAGCATTGTAAAAATATATGTTTTTGAAAGCAACAAATAGGTCAGTCTTATAATCTGTGTCTGCTTTTCAATAGTGGAGCTTCCATAAAGTCAGCAAGTTGACTGATGCAACGAGATACAAATGAATGAAACCATAATTTTACCATAATCAGTTTTTGAAATAAGTTAATTGCATTATGTTCTTTTTTGACTTTTTGCAACGACTTTTACACTAAATATTCAATCGCTACCGAAAATCATGAGGGAGTCCTATTTTCAGCAGTACCTAGACGTCCTTTGGCTGAAAATGATCATGATGATGATGATTTAATCGCTTGTTACTTAAGTAATAGTCGGGTTGTGAATGACCGTATAAAATAGAATTGTTGTTGAAGTAAGTAAGAAGCAAAAAGATAATAAATGTAAACTGCATGTTGGCCGCAGATGTAGGCACATCAGCAGAAATGCATAACGTTTACTTAAAACATAACGTGAGAAAATGACGCCGAGTCAAGGCCGCGCGACAAGTGTGAAATTAAAAATAGTCGTAATGACACAATAATAATATCAGACATATTATGCACTAGCTATGCGCTGTAACTTTTCTCGCAAATTTCATAGAATACATTTTTATCTGACCAAACGGGAATATAATGATGTTTTAATCTGGAGTTAGGCTAACGCGAGATCCTATAATGCAGCGATACTCAAAGTGTGTTCCGCGGAACCCTGGAATCCCATGCAAGAATTTAGACAAAAAAAACACCTCTTTCTGGTCGATCGTTTTGACGCGGCGTATCTTTTAACTTTGCCGCCACCGTTGATACCTACTTGAGTCAATTTTCTATTTTTATATTTGCTACGTAAGTAAGTAATAAGCAAAAGTTATATGGTTGGTAGGCTTTTTATGCTTATAAATAACGAATACACTATCATGCTTTACAAATGAGTACCATCATCAAAAAAGATTTATTGCCGCTGGTATAATGGAATCATAAGTTGTGTTACGATTAAAAATTGATCAAACAACAGGTATTAACAATTTTGCAAAGTAAATTATTGAACTGTACATGTTAGTATGGCTAGTAGGTGTAGGCTAGAGTCAAGAGCAAACCCATTTCGAATTAAAAAAAATCTTCTACTTTGTAAGACCATTTCTTTCGGTTGACATCAAGACATCATTCCAATCACTTAAGCACTCTTTTATAATACGATTACTGCTTAAGCCAAAGTAATCAGTGCTGGCAAACAAAACTAACATGTTCTATCTGAGGAGCATATCTTGACATGTGTTTGTACTCCAAACTAACGCCACTGGGTTATTGAAATAGCTGACCAAGTGCGTGTCAACTCGTGTAAGGGATTTCAAGCTCAATGCAAAGGGGTCCTACTCTGTAGAAGTTTAAACAATGTCAGTTCTTTTTTTTAGGAGCTACGAGTAGAACTAACTCATCCATTCATGGTAGCACTACGAATAATGCACCATTTATAATATGCCACAGGTGGCGTAGTCTAGATCAAAAGTGAAATGAGTTGGTTATTTAAAATAAAATTTAAAAAATATATTTATATCAGGGTCGACCAAATGCAGGCTCCGATAATCGTACGCATAACGGGATAACGTTATTCAATATATTTTTGTTGATAATAATATTATTATGAGTCTAGGTACGTTATTTTTTTGTGCCGCACCAATTGTTTTTCTATTCCGTATTTTTTTATACCGTTTCCGACGTTCCAAAGATATTGATCGCAACGGTATCATTGGAAATCCAGCGCCGACAGTTCAAATGAAATGACGCTAAATAACTGTACTGAAATCATGTAGTAAATAAATATGATCAGAATACGTCGACTACATTGTTTGATTTTACACTTATTTAAGTGCAGACATATTGCCACTATTTAGGCGACTAAACATTTTCTCGGTGGAATGTTTACATGCCCATGATTTCTAACCTCTCAGAGAAGGTACAAGAGAAAAATAAGACGGTCCCTGTAGCTTTAAGGAAAGTGTGTCATTCCTTTCGGGTATAGTCGACAAGACAAGAAAGCGCAAGTAATCAGTGCGCGATGAGAGAGCTCCGAATAACCTAACATTCCTGTCTAGTTTTAAGTTACTTAAATGACACCAAGTCATTTTTATAGCCAATCGCGATCTAGCAAAATGAACAATTAACTCAAAAAATTGTGTTTCACACAGTTTTTTTAACATCCCCTTTTTAAGGCCATATTAACGATAGATATCTGCAATGAACTGTTTAAATATTAATCCAACGATCAATGATCTAGTAGTACTATCCAGAGGAACAAAATATTAAGATAATAAATATTGGACGCTAATTGACACAGACACACAGATATTGCTCTGATACCAAAGTAAGTCGCTAATGCACTTACGTTGTGGAAATTTGCAACAACGGTGGTAGGTACCAACCAACTCGAGAAAATCTATATGACTTAAGCTTTTTCCAAGATTTGATCATATATATTTTTTTTATGTATTTAGGTATTTCAATTTTGGATGAACGAGGTTATGAAAATATGGAATCAGTATCGATTCATTTCCAACGATAGTTTATACGTTTCTGCATCAATTTATGGTTCAAAAATAGACGCAACATTTTGTTACAGACTGTCCCATTGTCTGGCGAACAACACAAACCCCTGTCATTCCGTTCATATCGTGGATTAACTATTTTTGTTGGTACCTCGTAATATAAATTATACGCCCCCGTGGTTCTAAATATCTGCATAGTAATTGCCAACGGTGTCTACCTAACTTCGTTACTTTGACACACACACGCATTGACGAAATACTATGTGGGCTGAACTCATCATTTTTACTCCTTGGTTTTTCAACATAAACGAACCTACTTATATGTTAAATTCAGAAGTGCGTCCGTCTCTCTGTTGTCTTTTCACAACTAAATGGCTGAATTTATATATTAATTTTAAAATAGGATATTTTTTCATATAAAATATATGTTAGAAGTTTGTATGACAATATATCTAATATTTACGCGGGCGGCGCAGCGTGTGACTGCTAGTGGGTTTTAAATAATCATTTCACAATATGTTTTCTAACCATTTAGGAAAAACAAGAGTGACTATGGTCCAACATTGACAATAACGACCCAGTTTATGAATTAATGGGCGTTTAATTTAAATTAATGATAACACATATCTTCATTACAATAGTATAATGTAATTTAAACTTATTAATGACATCAATGAAGATACAGTATATCAGGAAAGGCTTTTGACTGGGCATTAGTCAAGCACCGAAATTCCATACACAATAGCCAACCAATTGAAATCGCGGTCCATATGAGGTCGTTTGGTTTGGATAATTAAAAGGCGGGAAACCCCTAGTTCTTAAACTGCGGTGTGCTAGGCAGAGGGAAATCACCACACTATCTTCCCTAGTATGGAATTTTATGAAGATAAAGAAAAAACTTCACCGACAAGAGCCTAGCTCTTAACTCTGATGATGAAAAATGGCATCAAAACATTACTTTAGTTAGAATATAGCCACCGGATTTTATTATTTTCCCTGTACCAAATTGGCTACATACAATAAAGCACTTTCCATTGTTATTCCCTGTGACAGTTGGGCTTTTAACACCTCCTAAACTATGCAACGGATTTGATACGATTTTCATTATTTTTATTCGTACAAGGTAACACGTAACATCGTAAAGTACTTAACACTCGCTCGAACAAAATTGTTGATTATAAAAAATAGCGTTCTATTCTGTAGCAACACTCATAGTAACACGGTGGACAATAGCTCTGTTTGATCATGTATCAGACATATCCATTGTTTCAGGTATGATCGACAATACGTAACCTTTCCATATCACATTTCTTTAGCGAGATTATGTCCGTGATAAACAAACTTACCACTGTGTAACAAATAGGCGAATTATTTATGTGATTTTACGACGCGTTTGGTTTAGTGGTTAGAGCTCTTGGCTACTATGCCAGCCTTCGCGGGTTCTGATCCGCAAGAGGCTAATGTTCGTGTGATGAGCACGAACATTTGTTCTTTAGTCAGGGATATTTTATATGTGTTTACGGATTTATGGGAGATGCCCCCGTCAACAACGTAGTCTGGTAATCGTAACACAAGGAGGAAAATTCCTTACTTCGAAACCACGACATTTGGTGTGTTGTCTGGCACATATTTATTATTATAATTACCGGAGAAGACTTAAAATATACAAGAGATAGTTTATTGCTTAAAAATAGTTCCCAAATACCAAATAGTCACTTTTCAATAAATAGGTTTGAGACACGTACCGAAACTTTCAAATTGTTATGCTTATTTTCAAATTAGTAGTCATAACTTTGTGGAGTTATAGTAATAAAGTAGCGATTTGCGGCAAATTATGGACGGGTCGCATTTTAATACAAACATTCGGTTTGACAAAAACTTTCATTGCGGGACACTTATTTAGAAACTGATATTAATTTTGCGACGGGGTTCGCGTGCGCGCGACCTCGTGCTCGCTAATCTAATCTGAGTTACAAGCGGCCGCGGGGCTAAAGTTGAATTGTTTGTTTTTACATCGCATAAAAACATCCGATCACGGATGTTAAATTTATCATTTCAAGCTAAAAACAGTGTGAAAATACGTTTTACAATTTTAAAATCTTTTTTTATAATTGCAGCTCAAATACTCTTCAATAAAACGTTTTTAACTCCCAACTTAAAAAGATACGGGTGTTATAAGTTCAGCTTGTTTGTCTATGAATTAACCAATTTTTGTTTAGTTTTTTACGTGTCATAGATAATTTGACTCCCGATTGATCTTGCCACGTTTCATGAAAATCTGTTAAGCCATTGCTCTATTTGCGACGGGGATTTTATTAACGCCTCAACACCCGAGTGGTTGCCTGCAACCGCATAACAATAGAATTTCAATTGTGTACGCTTGAGGGATAAAATTTATTGAAATATAATTTAATATCCACAATGTAGAAATTTAAGTGAAAACAGCGTAAAACGCAATATGCTGTATGTAAATCTCTTGTTCATATAGTAAGTAAAAATATTTTGTATCAACAAAAGCAAAATAACCAATGAAAATGAATGAATCCAAAAAAATCTAATGCACCCAAAAAGTCTACCAATATAAAGACAGTAAATTTCTTTAACCTTCAATTAAGCTTGTCCCTTGCGCCAACCCAGAAGAATCGTTAAACAGTTGCTCTTTATGCAAATCTGTGCATCGGCACGGAAGCCCCCACATTTTGTCTTTTTGTCGTGCTAACTCGCTGCCGATCGGCCCGGTGGGACAGAACCTCTTAAATTACGCTTAATCATACTCTCTGTTGAGCAACGATCACGCCATGGTAAAGACGAAGAAGTTCTAGAAGTCACGGCAATCAACCGAAAATAAAAATGCGATGGCTCCAAACAAAGATACATAATTTGAAACAAGATACTGCTTAATGTTTTTTTTTATGTTTAGTTAGGACATCTAATTGAATCGGATCAACTATCTAACAATTTTTGTATAATATATTTAATGTGTGATCACTTATGTAACTTTAACATTGATATTATTTTTAGAGAAACTACTGAATCCTTTTTGTTTATCTAACCCAACCTATTTTAGAAAGAACGAAGAAAAGCGAAGCGTCAAAAGAACTGTAAGATATTAACGATTTATGACATCAGCAGCAAAACTATCAATTCAATCACTTAGTTAAACACCTAGTTATGTATAACTTAGCAATAGTGAAGTTAGTGGAAACTGTTACGTACGACGGCGCAAGACGTCAGAAAACTTGGTACCTCCTGGAATGTCTCAAAATACGGTAATTGGTTATTAACAGCGTAGAACCAAATTGACAGACCATTGGCTTTATGCACTCTAAATACTCGGAATACCTATTGCAGATACAGACAAAATTTTAACTCAAAATGGTTTCCCGGAATCTCTCTCTCTTTCTCTATAATTATATACTCTTAGAACCTTTACACACTGCGACTTTTAGGCATCGATACAGTCTCGCAGTAGTATCGATGCTGTGGCCAATTTATAGTACATAATTAGTCAATGTACAGCTTCTGCATCGTGAATGCATCGATGCTTAAAGTAGCAGTGTCCAAAGAGTCTAAGGTTGAAAAGCTAATATGTTCCTTTAAATACAACCAATGCGTTTGAGATAAAATGACAAAAGAAAGCTTTACTGTCACGAAACTGAGGTTCGAATGAAAATAAATGACCAAGGAAGATGATAAATAGGAGGTCGAAGGCCTTAAGAAGTATCATTCTTCTAAAAAAGAGAACAGGTTAAGGACAACAATCTTCGCAAAGAGGTAATGAAAATGTCTGTGTGTAAATACGTATCTTTAAAAAAGACGAAGTAGAGACTTTTGTTAATCATTTCAATAATCTGTTTATCATAATGAATGGTGCGCTGAGTAGAAGACAAAGCATAGTGTTAGCATCCCTATTACCAAAAAAAAATTAAAAATCTTTTAAGGATGATGTACCACTTCAGAATTCGTTGGATAAACTGTTTGAGAATTTTAAACAAGGTATACGATCAAAGGAATGATAAACATTCCTTTAGAACACATTTCACAAAGTTGAGGACCTCTGCCTCCTTGTGTACTGTCATCTGAGCACCTATACACGGAACCTCACTTCAAGAATATTCGCACGTAAGTTGTTGGATATTTGGTCTAAGGGGTTTAAATAGTAGCACAAACTTCGAGCTGAGAGTGTGTTCTGACTAGCAAATATATGTATTAATTTGTATTGACCGGTTTTTTATGGTAAATAAGTTGCAATTGAAAAAAAAGTTGGCATAAGACGAGCCAAAACATACAAGTTAACTTTCTCCTGTATGGTGGAACTCTCGACTACATTTCCCCGTCGAACACCAGATGGCGCTGAGGCAAAATTCATTTTATAATGAGTAGTAGAAGCTTTTAAATCAGCAATAATATCAAGCTTCTTAGCTAAGAATTGCATGATGGATATGTCCCAAATCCAGAAAAATAAATCTATTTTTAACCGACTTAAAAAAGGAGGAGGTTATCAATTCGACTGTATGTTTTTTTTTATGTTTGTTACCTCATATCTCAGTCGTTAGTCGACCGATACGAAAAAATTTTTCGCCTTCTTAGAGAGTGTACCTTCTAGTTGGTCCCATTGTTGCCGATTTGGGATCTGAAGATGGGATCTTGGTGTAATCGAGGGAAACCCTCAAATTTTAAAGGCACGTATAGTGTTGTTTTACTAAAATCTTAATGTTGACGTATTGTTACGTCTGATAGTCAAAATCTTGTGGGGCTGAGCTGATTATTAGGAGTTCAGTAATTATAATGACAGCACATATGATAGGTAGTTTGTAGCTTCTTAAAGAACAGAGTCATAAGGTGCAACTTCCCCCCCCCCCCCCCCCTCTCTTGTAAACTCTAAAAATGGAGAAATAAAATTAACTTTAAAAAAGTAAACACCGACTTCAAAACCAAAATGCACTAAAAAGTCTTAAATAAACTCTTGAACATTGTAAGGAAAGGAATCCATTTTAGGGAAACAATTTCTTTTTGGAGTCGGAGCCATCACTTTGAAAATTCAGCCTCACCTGTCGCAGCACCGACTCCAAAAAGAAATTGTTTCCCTAAAATGGATTCCTTTCCTTTCAATGTTCAAGAGTTTATTTAAGACTTTTTAGTGAATTTTGGTTTTGAAGTCGGTTTTTTATTTATAGGGATAGTGTCTAGATAGCTTATATCTCGTTTGGCATCTCTAAATCAACCAATCAAGCTCAAACACATTCGAAATGGTATGTAGGTAAAACTTGACTAAGGCCTGATCATCGCTATATGAGCAATATTCGTCGACTATTTATTACTTATCAGTCTGATAAGTTTTATCTGACCACTGAAAAATCAGCCCTAACTAAAACTTTAAGGGCCAATTTTTTTAAGGTCATGATACGTATATTGCTGACAATTAGGTGTAGTTTTTCAAATTAGCCATATTGTATTTTGTTCGAAAAATATTTCTTATCAAACTATTGAAAAAACAGCTCTAAGAGAAACATGATAATCGTTTGTTTATCAATGGTCCTAACCATGACCTACTTAGACGAAGAACCCGATTCTCGAATTCACCAAAGCGATTTCAAGACGTCAACACCTTCACCATCATATCTGTTTTACTTTGAACAACGCGAGTTTGACACGCCTGCTTGACACAGTTCTGTAGATTTAGAAACTGAGTTATTTAACGACAATACAGTGTTATTACGCAAAAAAACAATATTTGAAAAATTGAACCGCCTTCAAAAACTTTCCAAAAAAGTTTTTGAGCTTAATATCATGCATCAAATCCAAAAGATTTTGTTTCTCCTAAAGAGCAGACAAATCCGTTAATTTAAGCTAATTAGTCAGTTGTTTTTCTTGATTTTTAGTTATCATCATACATTTTCAAAACTACTCGACAGATTTTGATGATAAGTTTCATCAAAATAACTGTACCCTAAGTTGAACTATACTTTGAATTTAACTACTTTTGTACCACTAAAAAAAACATCCCACTAAAATTTCTTATTTTCGAGAAATCCTGAGACAAACCTACATACACTTAAGTTGTAAATAAATTTTGCACACGTGGTAGGAAGCCTTAATAGATTAACATACAAAAAATATATCAAATTCAGACGATCACATACATACAGGTCGATTTGATTACCTCCTGTATTGAAGACGGTAAAAAAGTAAAAGAAAAACACATGCAAAGATTATAAATATCTACACAATCTTTTATCTAAGTAAAAAACAACTTATTAAAACTAAAACCATAGTGTCAATAAGGCAAAGAGGCAAGGATGCCGGCTGCGTTACCGCTTTGGATAGTTAAACATAACCTTACTGAGGGAGGATTCGATCAAACATAGGCTTACACGCGCGTAACTATATGAAGGATAATTTTATTACTCGATTTTATAGTTTAGAAACAAAGTCGTTTTTCGAGGCGTAATTGTACTTGGAATAATTAAACTTGCATAACAGAAGGGATGACAGAACTGTATTATTATCCGGCAAATCAATGTTTTACCAAAGCGGTAATGGTGTGAAAATCAAAATCCTGTCAACTAAACATTGTCGTATTAAAGCGTGGGAAATTATAGAGCTCTCAATGTTTTGAATTTGACAACATTTTCTGACATAATGACATTAAGGATATTGAAAGTGGACGCTATTTCATAATACTTATCTTATTTCACGCAACACGGCAGATAAAATAATTACTCATAGTATAAACGCAATATTCTAGAAGTAGGTAGATGGTAAGATAGAAAATGTATTTACTCTCGGATAACCAACGATTTATTCTAGGGTTAACTATTGTTATTTATTCTCGTTCTGACGAATCTACCCCGAGCTTGTGTCTAAAATATAAATTGCCGAACATTACAATGCAGTGACACTACTCCTATGCATTATGTCCAGTTGCAATCATATTTTGACGACGCATGGTGCATTGGCTAGCACTCCTGACTATTACGTCACCGTCGCGGGATTGAATCTCGCAAGGGGCAAATGTTTGTGTGATAAGCACGAACATTTGTGCCTAAGTCATGGATTTTTATTATGTATTTAAGTATTTATGGGAGGCGTCCCCGTCGTTATTGTTGGTATTCGTCAGACAAGGATGAATATTCCTAACTTCGAAACCACAACAATAGGTATGTAATCTGGAGCATATTTAAAAAAAAAGTTTAACCTACCGATGACTTCCTTTGATCAGCTATTTTCTAAGCTGCAGATGTGATGAAAATGTGTTACTGTTCAAATAGTGTATAATTCTGCAAGTAAATTAAAACAGCTCTAACATTTACACGCGTCTTCGCCATCGCAGTCATCATGCTTTAAGCGATGATTTTGGATTTATATGTGTAGCCTGTGTTTTTTTGATGTATTGACTCTGACTAAATAATTTAATCTAACTAATAAAAAATATTATATCCACCTAAAAATCATATGGTTTAATTTTACTTTTATATATACCACTTGACTTGCAACAACTTTCAAAGAAATTATGATTATTACTATTAAAATCGGTAAGGTAATATGAACCTAAAAAAGAACTTTTAAAGGTGCCAGTATTTCAACAAGTTAACATCATTTCAAGCAGCGGGTACGTTCTGCATCAGTTACTGTATTACAGTGCACGCATCCGAGCTCGCCCTAATTCGGGCCCTGTGGTAGTTTTAAATGCTAGCCTTAACTAACTTTGACCATTCTGTTAACTAGGAAAGCCTCGTCAGTACAATAATTTTGTTATCAACAGCCAAGACGGGTCTAAAGCAAATGAAATGTCATATTTTTTGAAAAATATTTGTATATTTAAATTTTTGTTCAAAAATTGTTCGCCGTCAATTAATACATAAAAACACGATTTTTGTCCCAGCGATTTTCGAGCGCCACTACTATTATTTTGCTTGTTTAATAAACAAAAATGTCCAAGTAGGTTTATTACTACCTTCAAGAGGCACAGTTTACCATGTCAATGAGAAGATAAAATTATTTATACAATGCAGAGTGACCTAATAACTTATTTATCGTACTGTAGGGTCCGTAGGGCCACCTTATCGAACGATAACCAATACTGTGTCATAGGGAACTTGAAAACAAAATCTATTTATTTAGCTATTAAGTTCTAGCAAAAAACGTGACAAGTTTTTGGGAATCCTGTTATCACGGCTTCCGTCAAAATTACATATACCGGGTTTTGGAAACAACTTGAAAAAAATGAGAACTTTAAAAAAGTTTTACTGGCTAGCGACGACGTAAAAAAAGTCTATGGAAAATTTCATAGCGCCTCTAGCGGTCACTGACAAAATTAAAATTTTCCATACAAAAAGTTACATCGTCGCTAGCGATTAAAACTGTCGTCGCTAACGAGTAAAATCATGGTAACAGTAGTGATGTTAAATGAAAAAAAAACAATTTGTTTTTTTTTCAGTTTTTGAAAAAAAAAACGAAAAAAAACTTAGTACCGTTGTTTTTTTTTCTGAATTTGTTTTTTTTTCTACCATACATTTTAGTTCAATGATAAATGAAATTTGTATAATAAATCAACTTATTTATTTAATTATAATTAACTTATAACAACTTCCGATTTCTCCGTGTGCAAATGTAATTGATTTGGGGATTTCCCTTTCGTTGATGTAAATGTCAATGAATGTTGCCAATATATTCATGAAATCTTGATACCACTCAACCAGAAAAGTATAGTAGAGTTAAAAATAGGCCGAAATTGTATCCTTAAGTATTAATCTTAAACGGTTACTGTCTTAAAAGTTTTGGATGAAATCCAATACTCTTGAAAAAAAACATGGTCTAGAAAAAAAACAGTTTTTTTTTCAGGTTTTTTTTCAACGCTTTTTTTCACACTAGAAAAAAAACGTTTTTTTTGCAACACTAGGTAACAGTGCTGATAGTTAAGTAACACTCGAAATAGAACATATTTTTAATCTATGGACAAAAACAATTTAACCAGTGTCGGAAGTCTCGACATAGTTCCCTGTAAAACCACCAGGTGGCGCTCATAAAATGCTAAGACAAAATTAGTGTTTTCGTGTATTAATTGATTGAGAAGAATTTTTGAATGAAGGTTTTTAGATTTAATGATGATATAGCTACGTAAGTTAAAATGATATTTGAAGAATCAGACAATCAGAAAATTGAAATTGTCTACGCGAAATGTCAAAAATTTTGCTTCAGACTTCGCCCGCAGGCATCGACTAAACAAATAACACAAACGATTACAGAATCCCCTGTAACATCAATTGTTGTACCGTATACGGCTGTACACGTATCGTATTATAACAGCCCTTTTACACATCAAAGCATATTTAAATGTGGGTGACAACAATATACCAGTTAGTGGCTTTGCAAGACGTTTTGTGTTAAGTAAACTGTCTTTGTGGGATCCAGATGAGAAAAGTGGATACATGAACCGATCTCGAGTCTAATGTTTTTGAAGGAGGGCAAACTAACATCTGATATTCAATGAGTAACGTATCACTTATTAATTCAAATGAGGCGTGATATTATTTAAAGCATCTGAGGATTTATTAATTCGTTTTTCTTTTTTTAACGGTTACTTTAAAACTTTCATTTGTTTTGAAACGAGTAACTAGAAAAAAATCCACGGCGCGTTTGAGAATCACTTGCGTCTAGATGGAGTGTCATGAAAATGAGTATAATTTACATGAGTGTTTTAAAAATTAGAACTAAATTATGTGACTACTAAAGTCTATATTTCGTGATTTCCATTGATATTTCATTCATGGTTCGAAAAACCAAACTCATACGCCTTATTCAAGCGAGTGATTCAAAAATAGTGCCCTAGATCATTCTAATTCTAATTTATCTCAAGCAGTGTGCTCATCCCGGGTAGCATTATTGCTTTCATGTATGATAAGATGAGATAAGATAAGACAGTAACAAACAACTATCTGATTTCGATAATTTATGACAGCGTTTCCAGTAATCGTGCCGTACCGTTGTTGTTTGTATTTTGTTATTAGTAACGACAAATGTACATTCACTGTCATACTATCCTAGGTAAAGTAGTTGAAAATACTATCTTTTAGAGTAAATACCCAAATGGGAGTCTCTATAAAAATTGAGAAAGACTCAAAAAGCTAAAAGCCGCTGAAAGACTTCTATTGTGACTGATAAAATTTTGTCACAATATGTATTTAAAGAATTACAAACTTCCTGACTTGGACTCCTATAAATTATATTTTCTGTCAATATAGAACACGTCAAAATAGCATTCTCTGAGCGGCTGATTTATAGTCCTTGCACCGTCTTAATTCTTAGTGCGTCTTCACATTAGAGCGACAGCAGCGCGTCTCTCTAATGTGAAGGGCTTACTGCTGTAATTTTATGTATGAACTGCTAAAAGCGCCTAAGTGTGAAAGCGCTCTTAAAGTCGAACATCATATTAAAAGTCAAATTCCGTACAAGATGCTGTTCTTTTTTTTTAAATTTGTATGTATTTTATACACAAAGTGTGTACGCGATTGTAGTGTAAATGTACACAGAAAACACAAAAATAAGACTAATTCTTTATTATTGTAATGCTAGCTAAAGCATGGGTGGACAGATAATATCGTGGAAATTATACCATGTTTATTTGTGTAAGGGGAGATAACAGGGGGTTCAAAGAAATGTGGTAGGATGTGGTCCGAACGGCGATCAGTAACACTTTTGAAGATTACGTGAAAAAAATGCGATTGATAATTTTTTTAGATTTAAGCCCGACGATTCTTTTAGAAATACTTTCGTTTGATATTAATTGAGTGAGATTTAAATACAGTCTAGTTTACTACTTTTTGTCAGAAAATACACTACCATCTGTTGCATTTTGTATTTATTTATTTTTAGTAAAGTCCTTTCCACATACATTTCTTCGTTTGCTAAAATTATAAATGCGAAAGTGAGGTGAAAATTATACGTACGAGTTGTGCTGATTTCACGATAAAACGGCTGAACCAAATTTTTAGGGTTCCGTAACCGAATGGCAAAAAACGGAACCCTGATAGTTTCGTCAAGTCTGTCTGTCTGTCCGTCCGTATGTCACAGCCAATTTATTCTGTAACTATAAGCATCACACTATTGAAATTTGGTAGGAAGATGTATCCTGTTAACCTCTTTACGATGTTTGCACAAAATATAAAAAATAATGATATTTAAGGGGGGGGGCTTCCCGTACATGAAACTAAAACCGAAAAAACCTATGCGTTGGTCTATGGATAGGTCTTTTAAAATGACATTGGGGTTCCTAAAACCATTTTCTTTTAAGTCTAACGTTTCTTAGCTAGACGCTTCCAAAGTGGTAAAATAGGCGTCCCCCCCATCTAACTTCTAAACTAAGCGAGTGTAATTTTTGAAAAAAATACTGTAGACCATAACAAATACTTTCAACGAAAATTGATTCGGACGGGATCGAACGAGAAGTTTTTGAGATTTAGCACATTTTCAACAACTGCAAACATAACCTTGTTCTTCATACAAACACTATAAAACAAAGTTATATTTGTTGTCAACAAAATATTGTAGTATTTTACTAAGTGGAAGTAAGTGGATTCCCTAATTCAGTTAACGTTGGCACGGAACTCCAGTGCGCGAGTCCGACTCGCACTTGGCCGGTTTTATTTTAATATTATTATTAATTCTTGGATATTTTTATTGTTGAAGTAAAGGGAAGAACATGTTTTCGAAAATCATCAGATGAAAATTTGTATGCGAAATGCGATACTTGTGAAACCGCGAGTAAACTGCCAAACAATAAAAAGTTCGACTGAGAAAAGTTGCGATTTGCATTTCGATATTTTTTACGGTTCAATCTACCTTGAGGTTCATGACAACCTGTCAATGGTGTGTGTGTCTATTTGGTTATCTATTTTCAACCGATTTTTTGTAATAATTTCCTAGGACCTTATATTTGTTATCGGTGCTCGGTTAAGTGAGTCGAATAGGGTTGTTAACCTGGACCCTAGTACCGTTAGGTACGGCTGCGCCCGCGCAGGCTCCCGCACGAATAATCTTAGAAGGGACAGTCCCTAGGAAAACGCTTATAATTTTTTGCAGTACCTACTGAAAGATGATATGATAAATTTTCGTATACACTTCAATGATTGTGCAAATGACTTCAATATTTTTGTCAATTCCCAATTTTGATCCTCAACTTTTAAAAAAAAACTTTTACGTCTAATAAATTTAGTTAATTTAACACTTACAAAATCCATGTGGTTATATTTAAAAAATAAAAAAAACTTGCGTCTCTGTCTTTTTAGACAGTTTATTAAATGACTGTCAAAACTATAACATAACTGATATTTAAAAATTTGAAAGATAGCTTAGCACGGTACTGGGACTGCCTATTAGTTAAACACCGCACACTTCCTTGGGTCCCTATTTTTGAATCATTCGCGTCAATATGGCGAGCACTCTTCATTGATTAAGTTTTGAATAGAAATCGGTTGAAATCTACACGACCGTGATAAAAAAACATAACACAATATTTTACTTACTCGCGTCTATATTTAGCGTAATTTTTTTAGGTAATCCATTCAGAGTGTATGTATGAGATATCGTTGAAATTTGATAATATTTGAGTATATTGATTTAATAAGGTCAAAACACGTGCAAGATTTCGTGATTATATGTACGTTTGTATATTTATATGTTTGTCCACGGATTTCTCAAAACGAGAACCTATAGCGAGATGATTGTATTATAGTTCAATCAGGTATACTTAATCTTAGAGTACAGTGTAAGTTTCATCAAAATCAGTCCAGTAGTTTTTGAGATATGGGTAATAACTACAAATTATGAAATAAAATAATAAAAAATAAAATTAAACTGACTTCAAAGAACTGACTATAAAGCTTTAAATAACGCGTTCGTCCTCTATTATGAAGAAACAAATTCCTTTGGGGTCGGTGCATGATGTGCGCACACTGTTGGTGTAGGTTAATTACTATGAATGTGCTATACTGTAGGCAAATAATACAAAGTTTTATTATATTATTAGTACTATTGAAACAAGTTATTGTACGCCTTGACGGCAAGTTATAGAGTTTCAATTAATTTAAGCTTAAGATCTGCTAAATGTACCTATTTCTTACCTATAACTACACAATAATTGATTGATTGATTGATTGATTGATTGTAGGTAGATAACCATGCACCGACTTCAAAAAAAAAATGTTTCTCCTAAATAGAGGACGAATGCGTTATTCTAAGCTTTTTAGTCAGTTTTTGATTAATCACTCTTGTGTGGATTTTATCCGGGTCTCATTTGAAATTCAAACATTAATCAACGAAAATCACACGCCATACTGGGGCGAGTGATTCAAACATTGGCACGTGGTCGTCCGGTCTAAGCCCTGTTTGTGGCACCAGGCCCCAACAAATTGCTACGGGCTGCGTAGCCGCCTTGGAAATGTGCAACAAATTAAGGGACTCACAAACATTCCTTGTAAAGCTCTACACAGGGCCTATCGATTAAACGCATGCGGAATAGAACATTGATATTATGGTGTTTTTTCCAACTTTAAGGAATATTTTTCGAATAAATACAATACGCCTTATTAGAAAACGTCACCTATTCATCAGATCATTTAAGTAAAAGTCATTTTAAAATTGGTCATTTTATAGTTATTCAGTCAGATAAATCTTATCTGACGTTAGTAAATCGGCCTTTAGAGCAATGTTGGGCAATAGAAAATGTGCCGCTCAATTATGAACTGAATATAAAGCGTTTACTCCGTCGTTTAGTTTTGTTCAAGTCACTTGTAAATTATTGAGTTAACTCCACACCTAAAAACATTTAGGAAACATTATAAGTACTATAGCTTTTAACTGTCATCCAGTATTTGAGCAGTGCTTTCTATATTTTTCAGGTTGCCTTCATCAAAATGTCTGTTGACCAGAACTTGTATAGGCTTGCACAGAAGTGTAAATAATATTTAAGGGCTTAAGGAGGCTTTAATTTCTTTAAATGTTTGAGTAAAAGACGCTCTAATATATCAATGAAATTATACATAGATAAAAAGTTAAATTTTTCGTTTAAAAGTCGAAGATATTTTGGTATAGTTACAGAATTAAATCTTTTTAATCAGCGTGCTAAAAGTCATTTTCTAACTAGTAAGCAGTTTACAATTGTGCACTGAACTAAAACTGACACACAATTTAAATGATATATTTCTCCATGACATTTGATACGAAGAAAGAAGTCTGAATGATATATGTATGTTTTGAATATCATCACGCAACCAGCGGTAGCGACTTCGCTGTTTTTTCACATAGAGCCCCATACTAGTTACCGATATTAACTTGTCATGACAAACTTACTTTGATTTACTGGCCGCGCGGCTTCCATTAAAATCACAATTTAACATAATCTTATGTATGACATTTAAGTCACATTTAAATATTTGTCTATTCTTATCTTTCAAGGTTTTAAAAAGTTCATGATTAAATATCAAATTCAATTTTTGGAGGAAAAAAATATGACGATAATATTTATTTCAAATTGTAACTTCTTCTTTTAGGAACTTTAGAAAACCTAGGAATAATTATATTTTCTTCATATATTTGATAACTAGAATTATAGTTTATAAAATACACCTGTCAATATAATTAGCATGCTATCACCTCACATAATTTTTATTTGCATTGGTAGCATTCAAAACGTGCGATCCGTCTTTTAAAAGTGAACAACGAAAAATGTGCATTTCAAAACTTCTCACAACTTTCCTAAGTAATCCCGGAGCCTATAGTTTCGGTTCTGTACCGATACCGGAACGAATGTTGCCAATTTTAAGTTTAAAACTAATTTAAGTCGAGTAAAAGTGGGAAAAAGTTGGGGCAGTCGGCGCTTATTACCGGCGAGCTGTGTGGGTTGTCACTTACGGAGGTCGCGGTCGGAGCGGGCGGCGTGTGAACGAACGCGCGGCCGGAGGAAGACTGGCTTCGCAAGCTCCCGTCGATCGTGGTTGCCGCGCTGTGCTGCTGGCTTGCAGTGCAGCCCTGCATGCACTTGTTGAATCTGAGCTTACCGATTTTATTATGATCGGAGAACAATAAACAAGCTCGATCGCACACGAGTGCTTTTTTTTCAACTTACATGCAATGCAAGTGCTTGCGTTTAGATTTTTGGAATGTAGAGATTGGTTTTTGGATGTACTACGACGTGGAATTGACAGACAAATTATTATATAGTCGCTATAGACAGCGGGATATATGAACTTCAGTAATTTATAATATCGGGGCGAAGTTCTTAAGTAATTTTATATGTGAATACTGTGATTAACTTTTATTTTAAGTCATAATTTAGCAATACTTGGGTTACAATGTGCTTTTCTACAATTTACGGGTACATCAATGTTGCATAACTTCGAATGATAACCTCGCGCGATATAGGCATTTCTGTTATTTTTAGTTATATCAACTCCATTTGGTTTGACGAGTTACTTACATCGAGTATTAATTATGATATCGAATAATAAATGAATGGGGACATCATGAATATCTTTTAGGTATTGTGGCAATCCAAAAAAATACACTCACGAATTTATATAGAGAGATATTTTGTTAACGATTTTGTCAAAAAAATGATTTTGGTTTTTGGGGCTTATTCGGGTAGGTACCACAACCACACCACATGGCAGCGTCAAAATGTGGTCACGCATAGTGTTGCTACAGATTTTTGTAGTGACGTTGTGTTGCCGACTAGTTTTCGGTGTGGCTGGTTGCGAAGTGATGCAAATGTCGTCGTTATCATATAATAAATCTATGAAGACCGCGGAATGTGGTTCGAGTGAATCCAACTCAGGGAAGATAATACGAGGGTCAAACTGAAAGTTCTTAGAAAATCAAAAACTGATTACATTAGCCAGTTATTAGTTTTATTATATCTTTTCAAAATATTGTCCATTGACGTCAATACACCGCTGCATGCGATGGAACCACTGGGAAAAGCACTTTGCCCACTCGTCCTTAGGGGTCTCTTCAATGGCATCGCGATACGCAGCCACCGCTTCTTCAGCATTCATAAACCGCTTTCCTTTAAGTTTTTCTTTAATTTTTGGAAATAAATAAAAATCACAAGGCGCGAGGTCGGGGCTATACGGCGGGTGACCCAGTAATTCAACGTTTGATGTCGCCAAATAGTCGATCGTTCGCTTGGCGGTGTGCGACGAGGCGTTGTCGTGGTGAAGGAGGATCCTACTGCGAGGTCGTTTCTCTCGAACTTTTTCCAAGACAAGTGGCAAACAATTGGTAGTGTACCATTCTGCAGAAACTGTTTTTTGATCCTCTAACACAATTGTTGCGAAATGACCTATCCTTCCAAAGAACGAGGCCACCATTTTTTTTCCCGCACTTCGATCTCTCTTCACTTTAGTTGGCAACTCCTCGAAAGGAAACACCCACTGAGCAGATTGTCTTTTGGTTTCAGGATCATAACAGTAAATCCAGCATTCGTCACCTGTTAGTATGTCGAACACAGCATTTGAGTCACCTCCGTTAAATCTTTCAATCATTTTACGGCACCAATCCACACGATGGAGTTTTTGAGCCTTAGTCAAATTATGAGGTATCCACCGGGCGCAAAGCTTCCTGACCGCTAAATGTTCGTGGAGGATTTTGTGCACTTGACTCATACCGATGCCTAAGCTTGTCCGAATCTGCCGATAGGTCACTCTTTTGTCAGGCTCTATCATACGCCGCACAACACAGATGTTATTTTCAGTCGTCGCCGTAGAAGGCCGTCCCTCACGTACATCATCAGTGAGATTAGTGCGACCACGTTTAAACTCATTAAACCAGTTGTAAACAGTCGCACGAGATGGGGCTTCATCGTGAAAGGCCAATCGTAGTCTATCATAACTTTCTTGTTGACTTAAATGACATCGAAAGTCATAAAAAATCATTGCACGAAAATTTTCTCGTGTTAAATTCATGTTGACGTAACACAGACAATTTTCAATTTGCCGCCAAATCGTAAAACAAATGACAAATGAATGAAATATACACTCAGTAATATTGGCAAAGAGTTCTATTTTCAAATTTTAGAATATGTTTTTTATTATATTGTTTATAAGTGGCCAGTTCTAAGAACTTTCAGTTTGACCCTCGTATGAGTTATGCTTATTATTAAAAAAAAATCTTTAAATTCTGAGCAAGTTTTATCCAAGACAACCTCTTCACAACATTCAAAAAAAGTACAAAACGGACGGAAAACCTCGCACCCTAGCGCGTAGCTAGCGCTTATCTACGAAATACTACGCCGTAGCTAGTAAGCGACGGAGAGGCTACCTGGTGTTGATGTTTTGACTCGATCGCTGTACCGCATAAAAAATGATTTTGTATGTTTTTTCCATTTCAAAAAAAAAATATTTTATTTATATGTTTTGGCATCAGTATAGTTTTTACAGCTACCCCTAAGTTGCTCGTCGCTGACCAAAACAACACCCTGTATATGACGATCAAAATATACCGTGGTGTGGTTGTGGCCGCATGGAGTGGTTGTGGTATGTGGGGGTATGCCCTAAAGCCCCGTCCGTTCGTATCTCTTTGCTCGTCCAACTTTTTTTACTGCAATCAAGCTATAGGATTTCCCGAACCGAAACTATCGTCTACCGAGTAAGGCATCTGCTGCTATAGCCTGAAGCACAAGAAATGTCAAACTTTTGAATTGTTGCCTCGATAAGTTCAATTGATTTTCTGCTGCATAAAATATATTTTTAACTTATGTAGCTATCTCTCATAGATCTTAAAAATATTCATTTTTTTAAACTTAATTCAAAATTCTTCTCAATCTATAAATACACGAAAAGTAATCTATTGTCTCATCGTTTTTGAGTGCCACCTGGTTATTTGACAGATAAAACTATTTCGCGTTCGCGTAAGTCATGGATGTTTGTATGTATTTAAGTATAAGTATTTATGATAGACGCCTCCGTCATTGTCGTTGCCCGGTATTCGTGGCACAAGAACTAAAATCCCTTACTTCGACAATTGGTGTGTTGTCTGGACCATATTTATGAAAACGATTCTAATTATAATACCACATTAACCTGCATTGGACGTGCAAGTGACGTCACTATCCCGTCCTTTCCAGCTGCAAAACTTTAAAACGACACTTGGGCAGATTAGTTGGACGGCCACCCGCAGTCTTTGTAAGTGTGAAGACTTAATGAGAGCAGACCGAAAAGGCTTCATTAACTCTTTTAATGGATTTAAAAGCAAAGGGAATTTATTTTGATTACCACGTGAAACATACACTTGAATTGGAAGGAATAGATACCAGTCAGTTTTCAACTCAATTCAAATAGATTTATCAGTTACATAAATTACTATCAAATCAAACCGTATGGTTACAAATTTATTCTAATTTCAGATCATTTTTTGCGTGTACGTATTTGATACTTGTAGTTCTAAAACATTTCTGTTAATAAAATACTTATTTTTAAATACTCCTGTAATTTCAGTTTATTCGCAGTTTTCGATGTACAAAGTTATTGAATTCCTTTACGAGAGTCATCTGTGACATAAGTCTCAAACAAGAACGATTCGAAACTTTATTTAATGTCAATAAAACCGGCCAAGTGCGAGTCGGACCCACTCACTAAGGGTTCCGTGACAATTTTAAATGAATTAGAGATCTACTTACTTCCACTTAACCAAAATACCACAGTATATTGTTAACAGCAAGTATAATTTTGTTTCCATAGTGTTTGTACTAATAACACAGTCATGCTTGCGGTTATTGAAATTGTGCTCAAAAACTACTAGTTCGATCTCGTTCAAACCGATTTTCGTAGAATGTCTTTGTCAAAATCTAATTCGGTATTATATTTTTACATATTTTTAAAAAAAGTACAATTGCTTAGTTTAAAAATTAGATGGGGGGTTCTCCAATTTTACCATATAAGCGTCTATCTCACAAACGTTAGACGTTTAGAGAAAATGGTTTTAGGAACTTCGATGTCATTTTAAGAGACTTATCCATAGACCCTACACGTATAGGTTCGACAAAAAAATAAGGTTTTAGTTTCATGTGTAATTCCTCCCTTGAATATCATTATTTTTTATTTTTTGTACGAGAATTGTAAATCGGTCAACAGAATACACTACCTACTAAGTTTCAACTGTGTAATACTAATAGTTTCAGAATAAAGTGTCTGTGACATACGGAAAGACAGACAGACAAAAAAAGGTTGCGTTTTTTGCCAATCGGCTACGGAACCCTAAAAATGGAGTATCACAGTTCAACAGATAATTGTATTTTCAACTGACAAAAGTGCCTAAAAATGTGCCAAATAACTGCAGTGCAAAGTTAAAAAGTCTAGACAAGTTGGAATCGATAAACGAAAACGCTTAAAAATGGTATTCGTTTTCGGTAGTCGCTTGTCTAGAGCCGCTGCAATTTTGACGCATAGTTTAGACAAAAAAGAAAAGGATCAAATAAGTATGCAAGGGCAGATAAAAAGCAGGCGTGTAGAGATTATTCATATTAGGGAGAGAAAGTGACTTTATTTCCTTTTTTATATACCATAAGAAGCATTTGAGGCTTAGCACATATTCTCGTTAAACGGATCAGCAATGAACTTACTCCAAGTGCAAGGAGTGTTCGATTAGTTTACTTTCTAAGGTTTCCTGACTTCGTCGAGCAAATAAGATTTTTATCTTTAAGAGTGACTCAATGAAGAGATCTATACGTGTTGGTGGAATGAAGGTAATGAAAGTTTTTTTTTATAATATCAGGCCCTAGGTTGATTCTGTAACATTTTATTAGAACTGAGTTGGTTTTTAGCCCACTTATAGCAACAAAAGGAAGGAAGTGTTGAAGGAAAAGTGGAAGCTTTTTTAGGGTTCGGTAGCCAAATGTCAAAAAACTTAATTCTTGTACGTATAGACAACACACAAGACAGACAGATTTGATTTGTCAAATATCAGTCTTGTCTGTCTGTCCGACTGTATATTACAGCCATTTAATGCTTAAGTTTTTAGCATAACACAGCTGAAACTTAGTAGATAGACTTTGATAACCTTCAAGATTCTAACTAAAATAACTTAAAAAAATATTTAAACCTATGCGTGTGTGGTGTGTATAGATAATTGGAATAACATTAAGTTTTCTAAAATCATATTTGCTAAAAGTCCAATTTTTTTCTAAAATTTATTATAAAAAACATGATGTTAAAGAAAATTAATTTGAACAAGATCGTAAAAGAAGTAGTTTTGATACAGCTACATTGTCCTTCATAAAAACACTTTGAAAAATAAAGTGTTTTTTTTTTCTGTTAGAAACTGCAATGGTATTTTGGTCAATGGAAGTAAACGATTCCGTTGAAGTTGTTACGGAACCCTCAGTGCGCGTATCCGACTCGAAGTTGGCAGGTTTTATATGGAAAAATTTTAAAAGAACCAAAAACGAGAGCAAGACACTACAATCACAGACAAGACAGGTACAATCACAGGGTAGACTCTTTTCTCACTTTTTATTTGTGCGCCCAAGAAGCTGTTCTTTTAAACAGGTAAAAATATTAGCGTGACGCGAAAATAAATTTGGTTGTCGGCATTCGCCGTTTGAAACATAAGCGTCTAAGTAACAAAATGTGTACTCTATCCGAGGAAGGCTCTTCGCGGATCACACTTTAAGTAACATTAATCGGGTCCTGCCCGTTTACGCGTCTCTAGTTTACGGGAAAATAGACCACAAGCAGTTTTGCACTTTTGCCCGTGACTGTAACGGCGAAAATTGCTTGCAGGGGGGAAAGAAAAAGCAAAAGTTGCAAACTTTAAATTCCTGCCGGGCGCTAATACTCGTAACAAATGAAATTAATATCTCATTAAAAAAGAAGACGTTAGTGGAAAAGTAAGTTAGATTATTCTGTTGAGGTTATCCTCACACATGATAAGTATGTGTATATGTTACTGAAAACGCATGATACCCGTCATTGTATATTTCCTAGGAATTGTACATAATTCCTAGGAATTGTATATAATTCCTCAAATCAACCGAAAATGTGTAATGTAAATTATATTATAAACATTTTCTTAGGAAATATATACATTTCTTAAACAACATTTGGAAACGTAATATATTTAATTAAATGTAACTTGTTAGATTGAACTAAAACAATGAAAGCCTTTTTATGTATATCTTTTTCCTAAATTATCAAGAAGTATAAAGATATTATATTTATAAACCGTATGATTGTTGTTACTTGTTATAGGAATAATTGTTTCGACGAGACCCGCATTAAAATATCTGATTCTTCTTTCAAAAACGTTTTATTCACACATAGTGTAAGTTTAATATATTTCCTAATACGATTTTGCAATGTATACATTTCCTAGGATATGTGCATAGCATTTAATGTCTGATTTAATATTTAATACATTTCCTAAATAGCTTTGGAATCGTTTTCATTTCCTAGGAACTGTATACAATTCCTATAATTCATATATTCTTGTAACATGTCTAAAGCTAGGCTGCCTAATACCTGTTTTACGGGCCCAATTGTTAATCGGTTTCCATTTGTAAACTAACAATACGTCACCTAAAAATAATCCAGGCAGTTTCATACAACGTGTTTATCTAAGTTTCCTTTCATTATCGTTCCATTTTAAGTATATGATGAAAACAATAAAGTTAAATATAGAACGAGTTAGAAATATACACTGACTTTAAAGCACTGTACAGGTATAAGCGACATTTTTAAATGGGCAACATTAAAATTTTAAAAATAAATAACGTCGTATGATGTCACCGCTTTCTTCCTTCATTAACATTTTGTCATATGTATGAACATCCGCCACTCTTGTGGACTATTTACTTTCTTTGCATTTAATCCAAACCAAGGTAATGCAGTTTAAAATCTAGAATAAGTCCATTTTATAAATATAAATAGGTAGCTCAAGGTAATATAATAGGTCAAGGGCTAATTCATATTTACTTAGGATTTCTAGATTATAAATATAAATAAATAAATATTTGACACCAATCACATACATTGCTCTGAGGGATCAGACTACTATGGGAAAAGTAAGTAGCTAATGCACTTGTGTTATGGAATTCAAACACAACGGTGGTACCACAAAACCCAGACCCGAGACAATATAGAATTTTTTGATTTCTATATTAACCCGACCGGGACCTCAGAGGTCGTCCGGTCGTCGTCGAGTGGCGTCGTCGGAGATTATATAATATTACATTGAATAAAAAAGTACCTAGTAAAAGATACAAGGCCCTAGTGATTCGAAAATGGAGCCCATCCATGATACTACAATAATTAATGACAAATTATATTAATTCTCCATTGAATAAAATGAATTGAATACGATGCAGACAATTCAGTAGTTAAACTTGTGTAAATTGATTTTTTCTTCATTAGTAGCAAATACGCAATGCATTTATAGATCAAAATTTAAAATGCAAATATCAATCAAATTGTAAATACTGTTTCCCAAAACTATTGCAGGCATTAATCTGATGATTGAGTATTCATTATGTGTAAAAACGATGATCGTTTCGCGTTGTCACAATATATTTTGATGAAGAGTATTTAACAGGCAAATAGGACTAACTCGATAAACAGGCCTCCAATGAGCGCATGTGATTATGAGTGACACAAACCATTCACAATCAGGTTGTGCCGGCCAAACTAGGCGCCAATGTCATATTTGGTAGGTAAATTAAAGCGCATACGCTGTCTAAGGGATCTTACACTTGAACGTCAGTATTCCATTAACAAATGTAACGGCCGCGTCTAAGAAAACGCGGTATTGACCGTCGAAGTTATCAAGCAAAATTAGCGTGGCGCACCGTCGAAATTTGAGGCAAATCTTTAAAATCGGCTGCCGTTGTCATTGCAATCAGTGGCCAGCCGTCAAAGCGCCGTCAATGGACCGTCAAAGTCGTCAAGTATCGCTCTTGTGTCCGGGCTCTACAGATTGATAAGCTCGACGCTCTCCTAAAACGGCAATCAAAAGATTCGTAAATCATCTATTTCTTTACTGTGTGGGCTATGTGATGTAAACTTTACGCCGCCAAAGGCGTGATGGCTCAATCCACAATTGCGACCGTTGAAATGAAAAAAGTAAACTTGCAACAGATTTCTAATCTGTATGTATTTTCATTTGGAAAATCAAAAGTATGAACTCCAAGAGGGTTACTACCAAAACATTTTCATGAGATTTCATTTCGTACGTTATTTGAACTTTGATAAAAAATAAAGTACCTTCATAGTAGAAAATAACAGGCTTTTAGGTTTAGTTATTGCTCGTCGTGTTGACTAATGTGATTGACTATTCTGTTTTACGCAAAATATGTTTGGTTTATAGAAGACAAGCAAGCGTTAAACTGACAAGACTTTTAGAAGTGTAATAACTTAGAGGCGCACAATACGTTATACCGTAGCATTCCGTCAACTTGGATTATTTAGTTTTAATTTAACAATACCGGTGTTATGCAGTTCGTTAAGTGTAACTAGGGTAAAGTGGACAATAAACAAACTATAAGTTGACGGGTCCGCCTCTCTACGGTGTTGATACAAAGGTTCGGTTGTGTGATCGATAGCTAACTCAATTAATGGTTAAATGTCATATCCAGCGGTAAGATATTCACGAATACGTACTAGAAAAATACCATATCAAAATGACAGGATGGCTATTTTGATGACCATTGGTTAAGGTATTTTTACTTCAATCAAAACACGCACATACGTAAATATTGAGTTGTCACTATATTAAACATTAGTTCAGTTAACTATCGATCACGAAACAGGGCTATAGTCAAATCTGTTATATTCTATTTCTTTGTCTTTTTGCTTGCTTAAAATAATTTGTTGGTGAAAATATTACATACAAAACGCAGGTAAAAAATAAATAACGATATTAAGGAGCTTGAAGCGCCGCCAAAATTAAAAACACTCTATACACAATGTCAATAATGAAAATAAAATGGTAGTAAGATGCAAAATTGCCGATAATTATGATGAAAGAAAGATACTTTTGTAATGAAAAATACTTACATTTGAGTAAAGGTATTTTTGAAATCAATTCAAACTGGCAAAATTAAATATTGCTTCATAATTTAAAAGTTTACTACGGTGCTGTGTAGTATATTTTTTTTCAATAATATTTCTTTTGATACACTCCAATCATGGCACATACGAGTATCATTAGCTGTATGTTTCTGAACATTATACACAGCGCTACGTCAATATTCGTAATAGAAACTGGAGTAGCCAGTATTCTGTCGTTTGTATAAATCGCTTATGTTCATATTACATCTTTTAATGTGAAGGAAAATTATTAAGAAATGGTCGACGAAAGGTACATGATCTTATAATGTCAAAGTAATACTAGGCCGGACATTGCTAAACATTTCAAACTAAGAGGGTGTCAAGACGTGAAATATGAAAACGGGTCATATTTTTTTGGCCGAAATATAAATAGATTTGCATTTTTGATAGAAACTGAATACAAAGTGGTTAATCAACGCTAATTTAAAGTTAATATTTCTTGGCTTGTCGAATATTGTAAACAATCTTGACATTCCTTTTTAACGAAATGATTCATTTTAAAATAAGATTAAAACAGAACTCTCTGCATAGGTAACTCATCGTTGAGGATTACCGCAATAAACGCATTTTTTTTAAATTATAGAAAACTTTATATATTCTGATAATACTTTAAAAGTTCTAAAAAGATTGTTAACATTACTGGACGAGCAATGATAAACGGACTTTGCGGTGAATGTAAGCATTGTTGTCGCAGCTACCTAGTTGATCATTATGTTTGTCACACGTACGCAAGATTAAGAAGAATTACATCGTTTGACGTTTAATATTACAATGATTGCACTTATATCGACTTCAAAAAAGGAGATTTTCAATGCATTTATCCAAATGTATTTGTGTAGAGTGCAAATGCAATTTAAAAAGCTTTTTAGGAGGTGGTTAATTTTTTTACTTTAAACTAGATCATGTGTGTGGCTTAGACACAGTTAACGATGGAGCGCGTTTACCCTGAAGAAGCCTGCTCATTCTGACTGTGAACATTTTTAATGTTGCAAATATTTGCCAACGACAGCCCTAATGCAATTAGTTTGGCATGCGCGTGGGCAACCAAACGAACCGCGGCGACCTGCCTCTGTTTACGCCTTCAGGAGATCGTTAAACATTTAGATTACTGGACCGGCAGCTATATTATTTTAGTGTTATGATTTGCGGTCTGTCGCAACCGACTCTATTGGTACGAACAATGCAGGATTCAGGTTCATTCATACCTACAACACAGTTCACAACACTCTGTTGGTAAAACCGCACTGCACATAAATAAGTACTCTTTACGTTGTATTAATTAAAAATCATTTTTAAAGCTAGCGTAATGGTGATATATAAGGTTTTATTTGAAAAATATTAAATTTTAATAACGTTTTTAAAGGTTTGTATAATAACCCGTTGATCGTTAACTATATTTTCGAATAGCTAAATAATATAAACTCTTTGGTATCAACTCTTGCGCACAATCCTTTTGACATTTAACAACCGCTATAATTGCCGATGCTTAAATATGCTACAGTCACGGCACATAACAAGTTCTAGCTATTTCCCTACAGTTTATAGTTTATCGAGTTTCTGAGAAAAATCAATGTCTTAGAATATTTGGTAACGTTTTCGTTTAAATATGAACCCATAGGAGGAAAAGAGGGGACACCACTCGCAAATGCCGCGCAACTGACATGCGTGCAAGACACATCCAATTAGACCTCCGAATGACGTACGAGCAACGCGTTAATGCAAATCTAGGTACCGGCCACTGAAATACAATACTGTTTCTTGCATGTATCTGCAAAAGAGGACACGATTACCAGCGCATGCCCCAACAGACATAGTTTAAACAAAAAGTGAAATAGTAAGTCGGAACTATGTCATAAAATGTTCTAAATGAGGCCGACGCACGCGACCAGGGCACCGGGCCTCAAATGAAGACAGCACTATCTAAAAATAACTATTTTGCCCGCATAAAAGTTTTTCAAAACGCCTTTTGGATTGTTTACTTGGTGTAATTTATTTATCGCCGCAAAAATGAGTGATGCTAACGCGAAAAATGCGTTCGTATTTCGTGCGTAAGAAATGGGGTGCTGTGTAAAAATGTGCGAATGCCAACTAGTTGAAGGTTTGTTTCACCATCGACAAATAACCACTAACCAAACGAATAGTTAGTTTGATTATGGATCCTTATTTTTCATGAAGTCTTGGACAGATAACATGAATGGGAACTTATTTAGACATTTTGCAACATGCCGTACAAGTTGCTAAGTAATGCTTAGTAACTTCACTGCTAAAATGACCTTTTTGATATAATTATGGGTCTTATACTGAGCACTTTGTATTTAAAAGGAGTATTTTTATAAATGTCTTCAAAAGAAGGACTTTTCAGAAGAAGAGCATAAAATGACAAGCATTCTTTGCTCGTAGCCATATCACAAGCAACATGGTAATTTTTCAATCGTCACTAGATTTCTAATAGCTTACAACTAACGTTTTGATTTACCTAATAGCACAGTTTTTGGAGAGTTTAAGGAAGTCAGTATATTATTCATTAAAATTACATTATTGATAACAACGCCAGAAATATTAGCACCATCGGTATTTATGATTGCATCAGTAATGCAAATGGACCTAATTTCTCGAATGATTAATAAGTGCTTCATTATTGGACCAATAACCGTTAACAACAAAATCTATGAAACAAGAATAGAGAACATACCTTTTAAGTGTGCATCTTTAAACTTGTGATTTTCATTAGTTTCATGAACACACCACCATCAATCAATCAAAAAACGATCGCATCTGCATTTACATTAGGAGCAGCCCTAACAAAGTAGGCAAAGACAATCAGGGGTGTCAAATTCCTTGGTGTCTTTCACTGCATACCTACAAATGATACCTGGTTGTAAATACCATACAAAGCCCCACAGTTTACCAAATAGGTCTGTGTAATATGGTGTATCATATGATTTTAGTAGATAAGGGATCCAGATTTGAGTCTGTCGGCTAGCTGAACTAAAGCTTATGATGCATTACGATTATGCGTCATGGAATGACATCAGGGCTCGTAATATATCCTAGTTATTTATTATACAGGCCACCTTAATAAGCGAGTTGAGATATAAACGAAGTAAACATTGCAAATTCAATGACACGATTATCTAGTATGGTAATGGAAACTAATTCTTTCATTTTCCCTACATTTATGATTTTAGCACTTGCCAGTTTAGGAACAGACGATACGTCTTGTTTGAAACTTAATTAGGTATGAACGACGAGTATAATATAATTCTAGATCTTGTGAGGAGCTGGTGCCAGAAAAAGGTTTTGGAAAAACCTATTGTACAGGTTACCAGTCGCCTTAGCACTACACAATTTATAAGTCAAGAAAAAGCAAAGAAAACTTACGGAAAATCTCCACAGAAAACTTTCGCGTCTAAAACCAAAACTAGTTCAAAGTAACAGGTATGACATAGGATGTCGTCTTTTTTTTTCAATATTTATAATGTTTGCACTAGTCAGTAAGCTATTGTGACTGATTGTATTAGAAAATACTACATAATGTACTGTAAATGTAACTGTTCCTTCTGTAAATGCTTATCACTGGTGCATTGCCCTGCACATTATCAGTTGCGTATTAATATCCAGGAATAGGTTTAAATACCATCAAGTGAGCGGTGTGATTCTATTGCCTGTCGGGTCCAATCGCCGACTCGTCCTATAATCTCGGCCCAATTGGACAAGTTGCAGGCAAGTTGTTTAGTATTGCTAGGAATTGATTTCTTGGTTAACGTTATTTTTTATGCCTTTAAGCTATTCAGATATATAGTCGTGGTCATCTAATAAGGGATATTATATAAAAAAATCAATTTTAACACTAGGCTTCCTTTCACACCGATAATTTTTTAAAATCACAAAAGCTTTGATTTTGTTCTATATTAACAAGTAAATCAACATCAGTTTAATTGTTAATTGGTGAAGTAAATAAATTTCTATTTTCTTTTTTTTTCATGTAGACTACACTGCTATTTCTCATACTGTTTGCTTTTTCTGGATTTGTTTTCATTAATACTTAAAGTATTTCTTGTCTCTAAGTAGTTGGTCAGCCAACATACAGCAAAAGAAAGAAATAGTGTAGTAAATAACATTTAACATTAATTTTCTTGAGCAACAAATATTTAAAAAGGTGTTTTTTTACTTGTCTATAATGATTGAATTTAAAACTTCGTGATTTAAAGCATTTATCGGTGTTGGGTGAAGCCCTTACCTATTTTCTGATAGTGTCCTTAATACATGACCACGACTGTTTTCTATATTTTCAAATAGTCGCAAACAAATGGTTAAATTGGTAGAAGATAGGAATTTGAGTTTTCTGCAATTCGTCCTAACTACAACTGAGAGGACGAGTTTGTGAATAACCCTTCTAGTTCTTAAAAGGTCAAACGCCAAAGAAAGGCCTTTGAAAAGGACGAGAATTGAGTCATAGGTGAAGTCAGACAGTTTGCTTGCAGTTTTAATGTACGAGTACTCATGTATAATTTTATTTTCAGAAATGATTGGCTCTGCTTTCAGCTTGTAACGATAAATTCATGAATATTTTGTGGGAAGGAGAAAGGTTTTAAAAATTTAAAGTGGCCTTTCGAATTTCGCAGAATTGAATCAACTGTAATTGTAATAGGTATTAAGCTCAATAACTTGACCTAGGTATACTGAAAGTCCCAGTAAGTATTGAAATATGGATTGCAAATACACCACAAGAAAAATCAATGAGACGTACGCTGCTTACATGATGTTGTTTTCAATAGTTGCCACATTGTAAGAAGTGAATGAAAGAAACCATACGTTTCTAGGGCCTTGAAAAGGTTCAATAAAGAATCATGGAGCTACCAGATTTACTTTCATTGACCAGGTCCGTTACCATGAGTTTACGACTTTTTACACGCTAGGTACGACGTAAAAAAATCCATTGGAAATTGCACAGCGCCTCTAGCGGTCACTTACAGAACTAAAATTTTCCATACAAAAAGTTACGTCGTCGCTATCAAGTGAAGTCATAGTAACAGTACAGCAGGCTTTTTACCTAAAAGATTAATATCTACGGAAAATTAATTGGTATTGATAGCCATATTCAAATCCAAAGTGTAAACCCCCGGTAAGCGGCAGTTAACTTTAAATTCTAGGCACTTAGTGGAGGAATTAGCGGGTGGGTAGACGTCAACACAAGTACAGTCGCACACATAAATCCGGTACGAGCGACGCGCTGTTGATAACGTCACGATCGGAATGCCGCGCGGATGGGTGCGGAAGACGGGCGTCGCGTTGCGTCCGACCCCGCGACAGCGCCGAACAGGGTTAACAGTAACCAAGTAAAAAAATCTTTAAAACGCCTTTTTATGCCCTTTTAGAAGAAGACCTGGAAAAGACTTTTACGCGGTTCAATCGCTAGCTAGTCTAATTTTTACACAATCCTTGAACATAACCTAACGTTAATCTTTTATCAAAATCGATAATCGGTTTTTATTGAGTATTATTGAGACTACATATTATTATTAGTAGCCAAAATAATCAAAAATCTAATTAAAAAGTTGACGTGCTTGGGCAGTAAAGACTCTCCTTTTCTAAACGCGGTCAAGCATTACAATAAATGATGGAAGATTTGTCAAGTCTACCGTAAACGAAAATTGGCGAAGAAGAATACCTAAAAATAAAATTTGTTGGAATAAGGGGTAAATATATTTTTTTTACAAGGAATTCAGGTAGCCCTATCCACTAAGCCTAGAATAACGCAGACGAGTCACATCAGACAAGAGTTAGTGCCTGCCGAGCTAGTTGCGAACCCCGATCCAGAAACGTTTAACTTTTGCAGTAACCCAAAAACGAACATAGAAATATTCTGAGAACTGTACTTTTCATTACACATACCTACTATACGTAACTTTTGAACCCGTGGTAATAGGCACTAAAAATGTACTTGAAAAGTCTTTTAGTCATATTCGTCGTAAATTATCAAAACAGACCGATCAACTCAACTAATACAAGGTGTTTCAAAACTACTTATTAGGAATGAAGGTAGCTACTTGAAATCAGTAAATTTTCAACTTTCTCCTATTAGTAACACAAGTCAAAATACGAAAAAACATTCAATTTTCAAACTAAAAACGACACGTGACCCGACTGATTTCTATGCAAAATCGTTTTTTTTGGTATATTTCGAAAATTTTGAACAATTGAAATTATGAATGTGAAAAATTGTCGAAGGAAATTTGATAATTTTAACACACAGTGACAATGGAGACGAACATAGCATTTCATAGTTTTAATCCCAAAAACACAACGAGGGATAAAACTGTATAGCCGATTAGTCTGAAAGAAATTATAAATCTGTGATGCCATCCAATCACCAACGTCATTGAAATACGAGTATATTCTAAGTTATTACCAGCGACGACCGTATGTTTATTCAGAACAATAATCATCGGCCCAAAAATAAGGTCGATATAATCATTTATCGTCTTACACACTTGGCCTTAGGTTATCGAGGTCCGACAGACTTGTATCGGTAGTGGATTGCCAATTTAATACGACCCATTAAGGAAAGAAGAATATTGCTCTAACTCGGAAAATGAACAGTGACACGCGATATACTGTATTCAATTTCATAGAGAAATTTATTTTATGTCAGCGCGGTAACGGAAAGCAAGGAATTTATTATTGTGTCAGATAACTTTGAGGCCAGTTTGGGACTTATTGAACAGGTCAAAAATGGGTACAAATAAATAGTGCGTTCAAATCACACCCAATACAAATCAAAGCTTGCTAAGACTCCCCTATAACACGCAACGGATTTTGATGCGGTATTGATATTTTTCTAGCTTATAACCCGCTCTATAGTCAGGCTCAACAAAGCAATTATTTTTTTATATTTATCCATAATTATTATTAAAAGAAACGCAAACTGGAAAACTTAAACCATTCAATCGAGAGCTGTAGCCATTTAGTTTTATAGGATTCATTTTAAATGAAAGTTTGCGTTAAAGCTGTAACTTATATTAGTTACTTCAGCGTCGACTTCTCTCAATTCTGTTTACTCCGAGCTCAGTCAAGGGGCGTGTGGCGATCTTGCTTATCCGTTCAAGTTTCAGTCAATTCCTTTCCAACTCAACTAATTGAGTCACCAAATTGGCATTGTGATGCAAATTAAGAAATATTAAAACTACAGGTATCTATTCCCCTCGCATATTACAAATTAATTCGTAATATGCGAGGGGAATAGTTATATAATAATAACAGTTATACGAAATATTGCTATTTCGTATAACTGTTAAAAGTTCATAGTATATACACATGCAGAGCTGCTTGACTGTCAAGGCAACATATGCACCAGATTTACGATAAAGTCAAAATGTTGAAGAGACAAAGTAAAGACACCAGTATTGTAAATATAACACCTACGTTATATGCCTATCGCATAATTTGTAAATATAATGCCGCTTAAATAATGCTGTCGTAAAGTTTTCAATTTTGTCAGAAAATGCAAGCAAAGAGTTCGCCTTCAGGGTCGTTAATACAGTTAACGCTATTATAATGCGTTTTTTAAATGGGTACTAATCCGTTAACCCCTAGTTCATTTGAAAATTGCTCAATAATCGTGAAACTACAGCGCAATACCCCGTGAATATCCTCATATTGATAGCTGGTGCATCGCATAATAGCCCAGGTAAAAATAATTTTGAGCTACAGAGACATGCAATTATAATGAATACAACTAACTATCGATTTAGGACGGCACGCGATATCGGGAAGCGAAAACAGCGTTCGGTATCGATATCGAGGTGAAGTTATACTTGCATGTGAAACGTTTGGGCCGTGGGGACCCTCTGCTAAATTGCTGTTTAGAAAAGTTGCGCCGAAATTAAATTCTGTATCAGCCAATAATAAAGCTGGCTGGTTCCTAGCTCAAAGGATTGGCATAGCTATCCAACGCAGCAACGCAGCCAGCATTATAGCCTCCTTGCCGCAAGGAAATGGTTTCGGTTCTGAATAGGTTGCATGTCTTAGTTTTACTTTTTCTTGTTTGTTACTAAAAACTAAGTTAATCTATAGCATGAGATATGAAATTAGTAAGCACTGGTGGACTGATCTGCTTTTGGTATTATATCTAATTTTATTTAGCTGAATTCCACTTACCCAAATAGCCACACCAGGTCAATTGTCGCAGACCATTCGAAGAAAGTTCAACGATCAAATTATCTTTTAAAATAAATTACAGTTTTCGCTTTATCAGTTTCATGATTTCTATGCATTTCAATTTAGGTTAGGTTTTTTATCATGTGTTTTTTTTTGTTAAGACGGCGAAACTCGCTAACGAATCACCATTCGGAAAACGTTCGATTGATGCGAGAATGTGCCTCCGGGACCAGGGGGGCAATTCTTGTGCAATTTGTATACAAAAAAATTCACCGATCGATTTTTCTTTTGGAAGAAAAAGTAGTTTTTCATTTCTCAGGATTACCGTTTCTATGTATTTAGATTTTGTTTGTGCGGTAGTTTTTTTTGCATGTAAATATTTTACTTGATTTTTAGGTAAAACGGATAAAATCCAAACGAAAATAGTTCGATTTCCGCCAGAATCGGCCTCTAGAGCATCTAAACTAAGGACTACAACCACGCTGTAACCAGACGACGTTTATTCAAAATAAGTAAATGTTTTAGATAATGGGAATTAACAACAAAAACTCATACTTACTGGAGAGTTTAACTGTGTAACTTTTGTTTAAATTATTATTACTGTTTCTTGCGTCACTAATTAACTGATACTCGTTATTATTGTGAATGACCCTTGACATCGAGTAGGTATGTTCAAAGTGGTCAAAGCTAATGTTGGAGATTATACATTTTGTCTATTTCATAACTTTCAGTAACTATCCGCTGATAAGTCTATGTAAGGTCAAGATATTTGTCGATAAGTCCAGTTATGAATGGTAGATATCACATACTTTAGTCACATGTTTTCTTTTTTTTGCTGTGACTAAAAACGTGACTAACAAACCCGTGACCTATTACGAATATGCCAGAATTATTGAGAAACATTTTGATCCAATTACCTTAATATTATAGAATACCTATCGATAAAGCAGAACAGTTTTTATTAATAGCCTTATAGCATCCCTTGAGGCTTACTTTCAACGATACGCCAGGGCTTTGGGTCGTCTTATTATGAACATTATGTTTAATATTGATTTATAATGAAGTCGAAAAGTAAAAACAAGAATACAAGACACTTTGCTGTAACACGCAGTGCTTTGACATATTGGATTTGGCTAATAGTATTAACCTGCAGGATACTTTTAGTTAATAACTGGTATATGATTCACTTTCAAAGAGAAAAGTTGATTGTTAAACCATATATCTTTACTTCAAGATCTCAAAATTAAAATGAGTTTTATAACTATAGCTGATACTCATAGACATAATTTGTTTAGAATATTTTAATTTTGATTAGTAATATTTTAACCGGTAAATTAGATCAATAATATTTTGCATGCTTCATAAGAACAATGTGTACATATTTCTTTTGATAATGATGGTTGGCAACAAAGGGTTTGTTCCAGACCTTGGGTACTAAGTATTTCTGCGTAGAGCATTGAAATGCCGCGGTGCACGGGAGTAAAAGTGCAATATGAGAAAGTGCGAACCTTCTAGGGAGTGCCAAACAATAAAGCCGACACATAATTACTGTTACACGAACTCGTAAAACTAATTAGTAAGTAATAGCCACAAAGTTAAGTGTGTAGGTGCTTGCAGATTGGATTTGATTATTCGAACTAGGATGAAATGATTTAATTGTAGTTTATTTCAACAAACAAGTGTCAAAATAATACCTACTTTTATAATTATAGTTATTTAACAACTTTTATTAAAATGCAGCAGCTTGCTATAAACATATATTTTTACGAAAAATATTATATCCAATATTTTCTCTTAAAATGACAATTTCATGTTTATATAGGTTCTCTTCCAGTAAATATATGACGCAGAAAAATATTTTTTCTTGGAAAATCAATGACCATAATAATATAATTATTACTATAAACATTTTGATACGACTGCTCATAAAAGCATTCATTTTACACGGTAATCTGACATTATTTTGTGTCCTTACACCCCTTACACACCGCGACTTTTAGCATCGATGCAGTTGCGCGTTTTGAAAAACGCTTTTCAGCATCGCGACTCACGCAATGATCAGATTAAATTTAGCAACGATGCTAACACGCGTTAGTATCGATGCAGATGCCAAATTTCAGTACACAATTTGTCAATTTCCAGCTTCTGCATCGCGGCTACATCGATGCTAAAAGTAGTGCAGTGTGTAAAGGTTGACATTTTCTGACTGCATCGATGCTGCGTCGCGACTGCATCGCTGTTAAAAGTCGCAGTGTGTAAAGGGTCTTAGACACTCTGCTGTATGATAATAACTAAAAAAAATTGACAAAAAATAACAAAGCTGTAAGCCACAACAGGGTATGGTAATATCAAGGTGTCTTATTATTACTCGAAGTATATTAAAGTGATATATTTCATCACAAAACTATGTTAGTTTAAAAATAGGAATAGTCAAGTGTTTTGTTTGCCTATTACGTCATATTAAAACTAACCACGTTCGTAAACACATTTGTTATGTCATCCTAAACGATCAAAATGTTGAATCACGGACCCACCACAAGCAATCAAATCGTAATTCAGAAGAATGCGCCTCACAGCGCTACAATTGTTTTAATAAGTGCGTACCAATTAAAGCCAGACAAACCTACATTGGAGGTTAACAAACTTTATTAGACTAGACAGTACATAAAGACTATAATAATTATTTAACTTAAAAAAACAGCTATAGTCTCAAAATATTACTTTAGTCTGCGATATTAAGTATCCTGATCAAATAGGTAACACTGTGTTAGTACTACCAGTGAACTTTTAACGCTCATATAAACGTTAGTAATATGGTACATCGTATGGTTACAAATTTATTCGAATTTCAGTTCATTTTTTTAAGAACTACAAGTATTTGGTACTTGTAGTTCTTAAACTTTTCTGTTAATAAAATTCTCTTTTTGAATACTCCTGTCATTTCAGTTTATTCGCAGTTTTCGATGTACAAAGTTGTTGAATTCCTTTACGAGAGTCATTTGTGACATAGGTCTCCAACAAGAACGATTCAAAACTTTATTTAATGTTAATAAAACCGGCCAAGTGCAAGTCGGACTCGCACACTAAGTGTTTCGTGTCAATTTTAACTGAATTAGAGATCCACTAACTTCCACTTAGCTAAAATACCACAGTATTTTGTTGACAGCAAATATTACTTTGTTTTTAATTATGTTTGTATGAAGAACAAAGTTATGTTTGTGGTTGTTGAAAATGTGCTATATATCTTAAAAACTACTAGAACGATTCCGCCCAAACCAATTTACGTTGAAAGTATTTGTTATGATCTACATTATATATACCATTTTTTTAAATTTACACTCGCTTAGTTTAAAAGTTAGATGGGGGGACGCCCATTTTACCACTTTGGAAGAGTATATCTATCAAACGTTAGACTTAAGAAGAAAATGGTTTTAAGTACCTCTATGTCATTTTAAAAGACCTATCCATAGAAACACACGCACACACACGCATAGGTTTGACAAAAAAAAGTTTTATTTTCGTGTACGTATGGGTATTTAAATATAGTTATTTTTTATTCTTGGTATAAGAATCGTAAAAGGGTTAACAATGTGATGCTTTTAGTTACAGAATAAAGTGGTAATGATATACGGACGGACAAACAGTCAGACAGATTTGACGAAACTTCCGTTTTTTGCCATTCGGCTATGGAACCCTAAAAACGGGGAAGAAATATATTCTTGAATATCGTCCACTAATTAATTCAACAATATGCATTCACTTGTTTTGTGTCCGTAAATTTTGCAGCGTTTTATGATTAGATTATTTTATGATGCAGACTCTACTAACAAAGACAATATAGGTATCTATTCTGCCAAAATAATTTAACAGCTAAAGGAATTCCGTAAGATTCTGTGGCACGTTGATCAAATTAAGTATGCCCTTAAATTTATTACCGTAAACGTCAACTACCTACGTAAATCCTAATTTTAAGCGACAGCTTGCTGAACCAAAGTGACTAACTATTTACCTAGACAAATGGCTAGACTATTCACATTCGATTTTATCAAGGGGCCTGTGACATACGCGTCAAATTCCTTGACTGTTCCTATTAAAATGACCGTTCGCGTTCCGAGAAGGGCCTTAGCATGTAAGATTAAAACAAAGAGTTCATCTGTTGCTATGCTAAGGCAAAAAACATAACATCCGTAGTGCAAAACTCATCATAATAAACGGCTGTAGATAGCGGATGCAGACACGAACACACATACGCGTTGTTTAAAGCTCTGATTGTTTCGACAACCCTTTAAAGACGATCTGTATGACCAGACTAATATGGGCTATCACTTGGGGTTTGCTGCAAATTTTTTGAGCTTTTACTAGTAACTTTTTCATTAAAATTAAAAAATACACCTTATGTCGAAATGAGTTAACGATATTTTGGCAAAAAGTAAAACATAGTTTTTGTATTTGATGCTCTATATTCTCTGGATAAAACACGTAAATATAAAAATGCGCCAGACAACACACCGTTTGTCGTTGTTTCGAAGTAAGGAATTTTCTTCCTGGTGTTACGAATACCAGACAACGATTATAACGGGGGCGTCTCAACATCCGTGACTCAGTTGCAAATATTCGTGTTCATCACAAACATTTGCAATTTGCGGGATTCGAACCCGCCACGGCCGGCGTAATAGTCAGGAGTCAGGTTCATTTTTCTATCGTAGTTTGTTGAACTGTCGAAAAAGACAGCGTCAGTAAAAGATACATTTGATGTTAGATTGCACCTAAATAAAATTATGTTTTGGCAAATAAAAAAGGTATCTCGGTTCATTAGAAAGGTTAAGCATAGCTATCCAACGCAGCTCGCGTCCTAGTCTCTTGGCCTCAACGGAACAAATATGTTAGGGTTATAAGACTTATAAGTATAACTTTTATAATAAGTATGTCCAAGTTGTTGTTGGATGTAGGTACTAAACGTGAGTAATTCGCTATAATTTTCGAATTTATGGTCCAAGGAGCAGCTTTCTTTAATGTACGTACGTATGTATGTACGTCGTACTAAATTAAGCCATCAGCCCAATACATTTGTGCAGTAGTGAGATCGGTTTCTAGAGCCGGCGATGGAGCGATATACTAATGTGGTAACAACACTTGAACATCATACGTCCACCCACACACACACTCAACATTCCGTGCCCGGGAACACTGCTTTGGCTTTAGATTGAATATGCGCACCATTTATTTGATAAAATTGGGATATATGGGAAAATGTGTTATGATATGTATATATATATATATTTTATATGAAACACGAATAAATAACGAAGTCATTTACTTCGTTCTTGCCTTTAGTGTAGCAAAAATTTTCATGATTACGTGATAAAATATAGAACCTACTCCTATCTGCATATACATAGTTAAAAATATTTATGCATAAATGAAGTCAGAAACTTGATAATAAGAGACACTTACTTATTATTTCAAATTAAATTGTAAAAATTGAATTATTTGGGACTAAGTGTTACATTGTTAGTAACTCGATTGCTGATCTTTTCCAGTTTCATATGTTTACCATGAGGACACAAAGCATTTATTATGCACTCTTACAAGCTTATATTTATTTTTGTATGTACAGATATCATATTTAAGTGAGTGACGGAAGTAGAATCGCAGTGTGCGGATTATCAATACCGCTTTATACTACACTGTTACTCAATGTACCTGGATTTAGTTTTGTATTATTTTTTAAATTAAAAAAATATAAAAATCTGTCTCCGCATTTCAGTCGACGTGGTCACCCTATCTAGCTCGAACTGAAAGGTGGCTCTCGAATCAAGATTTATGCTACGTCCACTTATGCTCTGTTTCTATACGCACTATTATACCATAGTAAGTAGCAGATGACAACTGTCCTTGCGTAATAAAGACGCCTTTAACTAAGCAACCAAGCTGTCGATTGATTTAAATACTCAAGCTAATAATCTCGTAATGACAAAACAAAGAAATACTTTAAATGGGTCTCGTGAGTCGTGAATTCAAAAAAATGTTTAAAATGGTGTAGGGCATAAGCGAAAGTGATAAACGGCCTGACTCACAATGTATTATTAAGTAACCAGGAACGTTATTTGTCCATTATCGATTGTGAAACAGACCTTTATTGAAAAATAAAATTGTGACACAAGGATCCACATAAAAGGTCGGAACCTGTCACTTTGACTATACCTATAGTTAGTTAAAATATAGGTTTTTAAGTATTGTAATTTGGCGCTGAATTTTTAGTTTTTATGATTATTCAAAGTGTAAGTGATAATAATAGATATTGATATTAAAGTGATTCTTATTTTACTATCTAACGATGTAGAACCATGAATACCATGATGCACTTTGTTTACTTCACGTAATAAAAGTAAAGTTAGAGAGTGACGATTATGCTCTCGTCTCAATTGCCTCTTATTGAAGGAACAGTTAAATCAGGCCACAGGGAAGTCCATTAATAATACTTAAAAGCTTCGTGTTTATTATCATTATGATGCTGCTATAGTAACAGATATTAAATGTAACGACAGCAAAAATGTCGAACGGCAAGAAGCCGGCACAGAAATGCCTAACTAGTTTGTTTGAATGTAAGTCAGTAGTTTGTTAAAAAAACAAAGTTAGCCTGTAAAGTCCCACTGCTAGGCAAAGGCCTTACCCGAACTATGTAGTAGTGTATAGACATACATATACAGTAGTTTCTTATAAAAACAAATAGACCACAAAGTTATCTCTATGTTTATGGTTCCGTAGACCAACGAGGAACCCTTATAGTCTAGCTCAGAGATCTTAAACATCAGAATACTGCAATATTGGATGCCAAAGTTGTAAAAAAAAGTTTGAAACAATTTTTATGGTGTACTTTTCAATTTTCATACAAGCAACGTGGGAATGATTTTCTCTTGCCTTAATCATAAGTTGAGTATCATGAATTAGGTGCTTAAAAATGATCATGAGTTTGTTAACATCAACTTTCGATAAAATGGCGTGTTTCCGTAGCATTCAGCCCTCATTCACTCTTCAACTGCCCTCTGCCGTGAAATTGAAATCAGTATCATGCAACCCATCAATAAAAAATATAAGTAGGCTAATAAGTTATATCATTTTTACACTAGCTCTCCGTTAATACAGTCATAAACGCATAAAAAACAGTTTAGTGAGACAATCAGCTGTGTCATATGAGTCATTGTTCGCGGAGATAATCTGTTTACCATACGATTTACTCAGTAAGTCTGTTGGTACTTAGTATCGGTCACACTGCTCTCATAGACGCTTTATAAGCAGTAATGTGGTTCTCAATATAATGAGTCAGCTGCAATCGTTTTTATTAGATGTTTGGTCACCAGCTAGGCGCCTTAGTTAAGGGTAATGAAATCTAGCGCTTTGTAATTGAAGATTTTTTTCACTAGGCGCCTAAGTTAAGGTTGATGCACACTAGCGCTTTGTAATTGAAGACTTTCTTAATAGACTTCATTCACAAATCATGTTGTACAAAGCTGAACTTAATGTCTTTTGGTCATGCAGAGAGATGGCAATTGGTGCAGCAAAAGCGGTTTGGCCCTATCACGCCCCGGTCCGTAATTTTTACGGATCCAACAAATTGAAAATGATAAAAATCCGTCCATCCGCTTCATTTTCGTATTTTCCTTAAACAAACCTTTTCTTAAAAAATGAATCACCGAAATCAGTCCAGCGGTTCACGCGTGATGTCGTGACTACGGAAAATATGGATTCAAGGATGATCCAATCCAAATCAAAAAGATCCAAAACTAAAGTGAAAAGTAACTGTCTCAGTTTAACATAAAATAATAGATTTTTTGCCCACCATTCAATTTTAAATGATTACATCAGCCAACTTTTCCCTTTTCCCCTTTTTCGGCCTGACGTTAATTTTTGAGATACGTTGTATACAGGATGTTAAAAACAAGGCTAAATTTACCAAACACCCAGTATATTATGGTTAACGAGACATTATTTGACATTTGAGTAGTCTACCTCTCCGTTAGGTTCTCCCGTCTCTTGATCGTAGTGAATACTTACTCAATTGTTTGATCTTTGTATTATTCACAGTTAACTGTTGATTTCTGTGTACATTTGTCATTTGAAATCATGTAACCATTCAAAGCTATTACCGACTACTCAACCATTGTCCGGAACAGGCATAAGCAGATTAATTGCGTATAGTTGGTTGACTAAAATTAATATTTCTATCAGTCTGTGTAGGCAATGAAAACTTCAATAATGCAATTCAGTGATGACTTCATAATGGTCAAAGCTGTAATAAATTTTGTGATTGTCGTCTATTTCACGGAACGTTGACGTAGGCAGAATTATATTCTAGTCTATTAATGCAAAGTTTGTATGAGTGAGCATACGAGTATGTCATCTGCAAAAAGCGTAAGTAAGCTACATATTATTTATTTTTTTAACCGTCTAAAAAGTATGTATTCGAAATCGTAAATTTTATAATATTTAAGTATGTTGATCTATATAGTAAGGCTCCCAAACACGTGTGCTAAATTTCGTAATTTTATGTTTGATTTTTATGTTTGTATGCTTGTCCACGGATTTCTGCACAAAGTTCTAGCAAGATGATTTTTTTCCAGTACATTTCAACTTTGCCTATACTCGTAGTGTAACAATTTGTTTTTGTGATATGGGTATGGGATGAAAAAATTAACCAGGTCGTTATGAAAAAACGGTTTTATGTGTTGATGTTTTAAAAAAAAAACAAATAACATAAGTGTTAATAAAACGTGACACGCAGCTGAAAACCATTCTTCAGTAATTTACCCTAGTTTCATAGTTAAACGAAACTATAGGTTTGTACTTTCATGAGTACATCTAGAGCTTCAATAGAAAACCTATTCAGCACCATTTTTCTTCACCACACCTCGTTTTCTTTCTTAGTTTATGACAGGCTTTTGAAAGTGCCACATGTCCACAGGCTTCAGTAATTCAAATATCAGTTCGACACACTGACACTGTCCTCCGTATCTAAGACACAGGTTATATCCTCGGTCTCATCAGACAAGCTCATCAAGTCTCTCTGGAGTGGAATGACGTGACTGAACCCAGAATAATGGAGAAATTCCACGGTTTAATTTTTATCAGTCTGGCACCAGTCTGTCAGTCCGTATAGGGAAGGATCATTCTAAATAGACTAATGGCTCAGAGCAACGCAAAACTGATGGTGTAATTGATGCCTAAAGGTTACAGCACATCTATCCACCCGTGACGAGAAGACGTTAGACGTATTCTTTGTATGAAACTCCATACTTAAATGCACATCTTTCAACTTCCTTACGTAACCACCTCGGATCAAGGTCAACTCGGACGCACTCTCGACCAGCGGCGCCTGAGTTGTAACGCGGTTACGGCAAGTCGACTGACGGTTGTGAACTATCCGCCCACCCTGTGCTTTCATATGATGAACGCTTGGTTAGTACTGTCATTATAAGTTGATAAATGTGCTGAAACCTTAAAGCGTAACCGCAATTGGACAAATCACAGGCATTTTTGAGTTGGTTCTTGATTCCCACGCATGATAATTTTAATTATAATTATAAAATCGTAACAGCTGCACACGTGTTGCGTATGTATGCATTACTCATATATGCTTTCTTTACCTATCCCATGGTCGGGGATCTAGAATTACAGACACGAGCGAAGTACATTTATGTTGGGATAAAAAAGCATTTTTACTTAGCCATAAAATGCCGCAATGTTTAGCTCGACGTGCTGGTCGACTATGACTGTGACCCTGTACATCAAAAATACTAGTTACTTACCCGTTTCGCAGCCTAGCTCATCAGATCCATCGAAGCAGTCGGGACGGTTGTCGCAGCGTTGTTCATTCCTCACACACCGTGTTTCGTCGCATAGGAACGATCCTGGTGGGCAAGCTGTTGAAAAACAATGCCATTATTGTTTTTGTGAACTTGATACCTATTTACAATATTTTAAGACTCATGCTCACGTCTGAGACTTGAGAGGACCTTCAGATGGGGAGGGCGGCAACTGGTGTCATTGGCGGTACCTACAGATGTTTTTTTTTTCGAAAGAACGTGCGCGAGCGATCTTTGTTTCATAAAAAGGTACAAGCTGACAAGATTGAAGTACCTAACCTGGTGATGTGTGGCCGTCTGAGGTTACTGCCAAATTACTTATATCATTCAAATTGAGACAATGACTTCGTGGGAATTTGGCATCTTCATTTTTCTTACGTCCTGTGCAAGCAGTGTCATAAATTCGCAGAGATTTATGGTTTTACGTTTTTGAGAAATCGTAGTACCTATGTTTTTTTTTAAATAACCACACACAAAATCCATTGTGACAGCTTCTGACATCACCATGGAAGTATAATATTGCTTTAAGTTAGTATAAATCTTGGAATAAGAGACGAAATACCGGCCAATGGGCCAATCCTATTATCATCGTAAGATTATAATGATATCCTAGAATACTTAGCTATCGAATGGTAGGTAAACCAGATCTCAAAGGTAAAGGTTAATCTCCTATGAAATAGTTTTGATTGTACCAGAGCTATAATCTCTTAAGAAAGAAACTGACTCACTTAAAACCAAAATAATAAAAAAAATAACTTAAAATAACCGAAAAATAAATAAAGATTCTTACAAAATGACGAAAGAGGCGTGTTTTCCGGAACAGGTGACATAGTTGTAGTTTGATCTATAAATAAAAAATAAATAAAGAAGAATGAATAGTAAAATAATTATGAAATTATATTTTTTATTCAATAATAAGAACTATGAAAAAAAGTGTTTTCATTGTGTGACATGAACTTCTTTGAAAAAGTTCGTATGAATCTCAAATATATAATATACTGTTGATACTCAACAAATTTTACTTTGAAAAGGATTAAAATACTTTTGGACAACCCGTAATAGCTAAGTAAGATAACCAAACACACGTGCACCACAATAAAAGATGCAGACAATACAGACAGGTAAGTTATCAGCTACGTCTTCAGTATTTTTTATGGAAAGCATCAAAAACAAAATGTTGTTACATATCAACAGCATGTAAAAAGAATATCATAAAACAATTTAAAGCAAACAAATGAATAGAAAATTAAATTATGTAGGTATGTTGTTATGATCACCTTTCCCACCACTTCTTACCCCTACGACCTTATATATCACTACCTATGTAAGGTCAATTTGCGCAACCCAGAGTTGGCGGTGTAACTGGCGGGTTAATAGGTATGTAAACTTATCTTTCTGTTGCTATCAAAATTTAAAAAAAAAACTGTCAATAAAAGTATGGTAATTTAACCCAGCATAAACATAACCCGGAATCGTGCAATTGGACCTTATAAGCTTAACTATGTTTATTGCGAGACTGCCTGATTGAATAAATCGAATGATACCGTAAGAAGGTAATAAATCGTTGCTCACTGGTTCAAGACAATGAATATAGACAAAAAAACAAATCCAACGAGGGAAGTAATTATATTTATATTTCACACCATCTGCTCCGCAATTACACTTCTCGTAATGTTGACTCAAAGTGACTCATCTCGGCTCATAGGCGGTAAATAATTAGTGACTTGACTGTATGACACCGTATTTCCGTGCCATATACGGAGGAAAATTAATAAACTAAATTTTTAATGTTTGGAAAATACAAAAATGACTTTGTAAAAATAATACATAATAAAATTGACAAAGTCGGGCAGTTTCAAATTATTTCCATAAATGTTGTGTCAGAATTTAAAACCACCAAAATATAATTTTTAGAGCGGCGATATTAAAACTACAGTAGCAAAATGTTTTTTTTTTGTTACGTAACAGCATCTTGATCTGTTGACAAATCCATCCAGGAAATGGGCGGGCAGTTGGTTTCAAATGTAAAGATAAGATCTTACTAAACTGTAAACTGAATCGTATTTGAATTATTCAATTAATTTATGTTCTAATAAAGCGAAATGCGTGCGTTTAAGAGATGTTTTAAAAGTAGATAATCTTTTATATAGCCTCGCAGAAGGTGTGAAAAGCAGAGTTCACTTCGGGAATAAAGACTTTGTCATGGGCGAGCTTGAATCTTTCCCTACACATAGGATTATCTATTACCTCCCTCGCTAACGCAATTAGGTCATAATTATAATCCTTACTTCTCGCTCGTGATTCAATATGGCGCCCATGCCGTTACTTTACTCCAATAGTGACTAATCTTATAATATTACAACCCTGTCAAACAGTAACAAAATGAATACAGATTTTAAAATTACAAAGTTTAACGAAGACAAAGTTAAGTTATATAAACAATATTTTTTTCTAATAAAATAGCCGTGAAGAACAAAACTATTCTTTTTTTTATTACTTTATGATTAACATTCATTGTTTATTTCTTTCTATGTCAAGTTCTTTTTCTTCTGACCTATCAACTCTAAGTATAAATTAGCTTCTCGCAAAAACACCAGTGAGCTTCGCGTAATTTTGAATGCGGAATTTCTGATGATGACAAAAAAATTGGAAGCGTAAATTTTGAATTTTGAATTTTGAGGCCAATAACTTTACCCAATGGAGATATGCAGTCATCCTCATCGTCACCATAAGGGCAGTCCAGTACCGTGTCGCATCGCTGGTTTTCGCAAATTTCCCTTGAAGAGTTCATGCAAGCGATGCGCACGCATTCCGTGCCAGATACTGATTGGTCCTGACCTTGGTTGGTCCAGTCGTCTTGAGAAAAACAAAAGTGAATGCCAATTCAAAAAATAAAAATAAAAAAATTGATGAAAAATTTAAAATATTGAAGTAGTTAGTTGATTTGTGTTAAGGTATCAGTTTCCTGATTGGTTATGAGATCGACAAACTAATGGGTAAAACAAGAGGATTAAATAACTAAGGAAAAATTAAAATTAAAAATAAACAAAATAAAAAACAAACCATTAGGACACCCTAGCTCGTCAGACTCGTCAGGACAATCGATTCTTCCGTCGCACCGTGAGGAGCCAGGGACGCAAGTATCATCGCTGCACTGGATCTCATCTATCCTGCACTGTGGCTCGATATATCCTAAACCAGTCGGATAAAACAAGTAAGAAAAATATTTATTTCCCTAGCTAGCGATTTGGCAAACGCTGTCCTTTCCGATTACAGCGCCACTTAGCTGTTCCTATTGCAATTATTTTAAATATAAATGATCAAGCATTTGACCACTATCACACCTGGTGGTAAGTTATGGTGTGGTCGAGGATGGATCATGTCTGACCAGTAATAGTGTTTCGGGAACACTTCAAATGCTAATAGTATTATATTCTCCAATCTGGAGATCAACCACGTGGTTAGACAAAAAAGTAAACTACATCTGAATTCTTGTCTGACGTTTTCTCAAGTGTTTGATTTACTAGAAACGCGGAGAGTTTTATACTCCTTCAACGAAATGACAATTTGTGTGCAACCAAAACTTTTAACTAAGTAGGTACAGCACCAGCTGTGTGGAATACACTGTTACATCATACACTGTTACTCTATGTAGATAAAAGTAACCTGTATAAACTTTTCATGTGCTTACCGACGCACAGTAGTCAATGTCACTACCTCCAAGCTTCAAACTCTAAGGTGTTACTGACTGAGAAATTTCAAGACGATATTCTCCAGCCTGGACTAAAGCCAGCGAGCTAGGTATACAAACCTGGATCGATAACGTTGGTCTTAAAGTCTTGATCGCTGACAGTGTACGAGCCGAGTTCTCTCCTGTGTCCAATGTGGTCCTGAAGGATTTGAGCGATGCGGTCTGTATCTTCGTAACCAGTTGTGACAATGTCCAAAGTGACTTTACATGAGAACTCGTCTGATATGCGGGACCTGAAATTGATAGCATAACAGTTAGTGGTTGCTAGCAGAACTGACAAAAAAAGCTAAGAAAGGTGATGCTACTACTCTTGCAGCTCAGAGTTTTATGACGGTTTCAACACAACTTCCACATCTTAAACGTCTGAGGGAACAAGCCCGTCACCGAGCGATGCCTCGCTGGGTGTGCTCGCTTAATCAATCGTCAACTTTGCCTGAGTAGATAAAGAGCAGGTTCCAAGTTTTTGAATGGACTAGATACCGAAATGAAATGCATAATGGTCTCCCATAAAATTGATCTTAATATGCTATGGATGGCGTTTAGAACTAAGATCAATATCAATTTTATGGGACAGACTATGGGTTGTATGGCTAAACTTGGCTGAGCGAGGAGGCGACTGTTAAAAAAACTTACGACCGGCTCTCCATCTAAATGCCAGGCGTAGCCAGGCGTAGCTATGTGCTGTCTAGCTACCGTCAAAAGCAAATTCATAAATCTACAAAACATGGTTGCGTCTTTACAATTTATTTAATTACCTACTCACCGACGTAATAATTTACCGTCTTAAGTAATCTACTTACGACAGATCCAGGAGCTCTATTTTTAAATCACTTACGTCAATATTTCAAGTGATTTTCGTTATAATACTCGTACTCACAAAAAGACAACGAAAGTCACGCATATTGATGCCAAAATTTACAAATATTAAGTCATCATTTTTAAAATCACTGCCGTGTGGGTCTGTACTGTGTTTCATTTGAAAATCGAAAATCACACGTCATATTTGACGCGAGTGATTCAAAACGCTGTGATTGGTAGCTTAAGTATGCATGAATGCTTTACGTAGATTACAATGAGTATTGCACATGGTGAATCTAAAGTGCTGTCAATGTAAGATTTTACCATATAATTTATCTATTTAAATCTCAATATATTGTATGATACTAGTATTACAAGTGTTGGCGTTGGTTTTTCTGCTGATATTATAGAAAGGAAAAAAAGTAAATATTCTTTTAATAAGTGTGCCATTAGGCGTCTGTGTATCGGGGGCTATAAACTAAAATTACAATATTCACTTTTATAGATCTTCAATGGAGAGCATTAGAGTTTTTGAGAAACTAACATGTCCCGATAAATATTTTCACTGTACAAAAGATGTGATGATGACTATGTGATTCACATGATGTAAAAACGTCCAGAGTTCCTTTACATTTAATATTCGACCGCGTCAAATTTTTAAAGTGGAAGAGCAGTATGCTGAAATCAGGAATGATTGGATCTAGTGCTAGACTAGCTTAGTTAAAGTTGAGCTAGGTGCTAGTTTTATGCCTTCTGTCTGTCTGTCTAGTATTTGATCTACAAAACGGAAACGTCTGACGTTACTTTTGTCGTAGTCCATATTATTATTAACAATTATGTTTTCTGTTCAGGTCCAAAAAATATTGTTTAATTTATAAGAATGTTAAGGAGTATATTAATTGAAAGGTTAATGAAAACTAAGGTAACGAAAGTGACGTCAGACCGTCCCAATTTTATTATTTCCAAAATATTTAGTTATAATCTGTACAAATACGTACTGTATCCGGACTAGGCTTGCTCTCTGCGTGCCCGGCAGATTCTCGTAGAGCACGTTCACAGCATCAGCGATGGACCTGGAGAAGTTCAGGAACTGTTCAGAGTCCCTGTTGGAGTACTCCGACTTGTACGGTTCCATCACCACGAAGGTCACGCGAAGTGTCTCTGAAATGAAAACATTGAAAATGAGTAGGTGAAAGTTTATATCGCAAAAAGTTGTATAGGACAGACAATGAATATTAGCTCACCATAAGTAGTATGCAGATTAATAAATAAACAAATAAATATGCGCAAGCCGACACACCAACTGACATGATTTTGAAGTTAGGAATTTTCTGCGTTGTGTTACGAGTACCATGGGGACTATTGCGATCCAACTTTAGCCGTTCAATTTCCAAGCAGCTCAATTCAGACTCAGTGTAAACGAATATCATTAATGTAATAATACTAAGAGTACAATGGTACGAATATAAATATTTATGTTGCTGTAATATTATCAATATCATGCGAAATCACAACACGAATTGCAAATTTGTCAGTAAAGCTGAGTCGCTTACCTATCAAAACTGCATCGCAATACGCGCCAGTATGTTCTGATATTATTGGTTAGTTGTGTGTATAGAAGTTATTGACTAACATCTGCTCAGATATTAATGAAGAAATGAATGTTCTGATATTAATGTTAACTGGTAGTTTATGGAACTTATTGACATTTTAAACTGTTCAGAAATATTTGGTCACTTTGTCTGCTCCAATATATCTGACGGCGACTGTACTTACGGTCTGTTTTACATTGACTTACTAAGTTCTAGTTAGCGAAATATGCCAGATACTTCACACGAAATTAAGTGCTATATTTGTATTAACAAGAAAATTTGTACCTAAGTCATGGATGTTAATATGAATGGAAGGAGGCTATAGAACTGGCTGAGTTGCCGCGTTGGATAGTTATGCTAATCCAATGAGCTAGGAATCAGCCAGCTTTATTATTTGCCATAACAGAATTTAATGTTTTTGATTTTCTTGGAAGTGAAAATGTCAACAAACTTACTTTCTTTTTGATCTTGGTCCACCGGATCGTGAGAGCCCGAACCTGCTTCAAGTTCTTCATCTTTGTCCCTGGAATGACATAATGATTGATTAAATACAAATTAAATAATATTGTGTACTCATTGATAAACGATGTCGATATCGATTTAGTTTGTGTGATAGTTTTTTTACGTGTAGATATTTTACTTGATTTTTTAGGTAAAACGGTTAAACTCGTAATCGAATTACCACCCGAAAAAAGTTCGATTACCGCGAGAATCGGCCTCCAGGTGCAACTCCGTCGTTCTGCATAAAATTCTGATCGACAACGTAGATGGCATCAACGGCAACTCTGGTGGCGCGTGCGAGAGAGATTAAGGCCCAATTTCTGCATCGATAGTAATAGTAAAATGTCGTTACCAGAGGTTAATTTACGTTATATTAACGATTATGTGTGTTTTGAAGAAAAAATACCAAAGGGAAGATAATAGTCATTCTGACATTTAGTTACGGCAGTTTTTCTTCAAAATACACACAATCGTAAATACGCAGCCGCTGAAAACGAAACTTTATCATTCGATGAAGAAATTGGCCCTTGTGGTTTACCCACACCGCCCGGCGGAATTGCCGCCGGCATACGTTAATTAACTACCCGATACTATCGAAAATGCCGCTATGGCAGGAGCGGCATAGCCACACGGTCGCTGGCACATACCGACGGGTGGTGTGGATTCACCACTAGGTCTAAATTCTTAAGTGAGCCAACGTGACTGCGCTCTGACTTGTTGGTACTTACTGGTTATCAGCGTCAGGATCATCGGTGGCAAAAAGTTCCATAGGCGCCTCGGTGGTCGTCGTGGAGGTCGTAAATATCGCTGAAAAACAGAAATAAATAATTTGAGATAATTGCCTCTTTATAGTACGAGAAATACTAGACAGACATATTTCTTTTATTATCAATGAAATGTAAATCTAATTGGGCAATGTAATCAGACGTTACTTTGCGGAAATACATTAACAAGCAAAAAAAAAACTATTAAAAAAATATTAATCTTTGAACTATCTGAAGTTAATCGCAAAAAACATTTAGAAGATAATCATGGAGTTAAATCCATTAAGTAAATAGACAAATATTCATCTAAATTGAAAATATTGTCAAAAGTTAAATACAAAAGTTTTTAAAAATATATAAATATTAAGCATAATTTTATCCAAGTGACTGATTTCAATTCTACGAAAACAAAACATGTTTGTATAATAGTAACTTTTTAATGGGATTTAGAGTGTACGACTTACAAAAGATATTATCGATAATATCCCGTTTCATCCGCATCAGATGACCAGAGATGCCGAGATCTTCCGTTTTGACCTCCAGAAACTCATTGGACGCGTCCTCCTCACCCTCCCAGTAAAGGTCTTCGGCTGGTGAAGCCTGAAATAGATATAAAGTTTTCGGTTAAAAATAGTACTGCTAGCCTGCACTATTCTGCTGGACAAAGGCATCATATGTAAGAGATGGTATCAGCGCGGGCTAAGTGACCAACCTTGTTATCAGATGAAATGTATGAAATTAAATTTCACAGTTGGTTTTGGAAATAGATACTTTTGGTTAACATAAGAAGGTGACAACTTGAGTATGCCGTGCTAACTTCAAGCAACAATGCATTTCGTTTTCACATGCCCACAATCGCAGAGACCGCAAATCGTTCTCAATTTAAATACCTAAAGTTTTGGACCTCAGATTTGGGAGTATCGCGTGGGTAGGAGTAGGTATTCCACTTAATAGGTGCTTAGCGATTGGCCACAAGGCGCCTTCGCCCCGCCCACCAGCCTCAGTTTGGCAGCCGAGCAAGGTCGTCGAGTGTGACAAGAAAATTCCCAAATGAATTGGGACGCTTTCCGCGGAAATACAACGTTTTCTTTCCACCAGTTGGAACAATCGGGAAAATTCAGCCTTCTATGTTATAAGTTGGGTTAGAAATTATTTAAATTTAATGAAACGGATATCAAATTAAATAGATTTTACTTATTATTGATCCACTATCATCCGCATAATGTTGCACAAGTTTTAGCAGTATAAAACATTTTTATTAATTTTGAGAAAATAGGTGGTAAATTCTTGACATAGGAATCTCCGTCTTGGACTGAAATAGAGTCATTCTATTTCTTTTATATGTACGTATTTTAATAGATTTTAAAAAAATCAGATGCTAGGTGCCTTTTAGTTGTCGATAGTATGTAATCTGCATCTGAGGATATAAATAATGAACTAGTACAAAAATGTATGCACAAAATAGCCGAATAAACCTATCAAAACAACATAAGGGATAGATAGTCTTGATTGTCAACTAAAAATCATAATCTTCATCTCAACTCGATCTTGTATTACACATCACCATTCGCAAACCAAAAGAAAGAAAAAAACAATTAATCCTGCCAAAAGTCCAGCCGCATAAGCGAAACTCGTAAACTTGTCATTAGCACTGAAAAGGTCATGATTCGCAAATAAATCGACACTCAAGCCGCAATTAGGCGAGGGTGGGGCGGAGAACACGAGGAGGGATTTCATCGCAATTCCGGTTAGTCCTACATGATCCGTCGACGGGTGCTGTCCACGCGACTTGCAAGCTAATAGCCCTATTCTCTCTTTAGCACTTCGGTGACACACTGTTCGAATTATGGCACTTTTTGTTTCGAATAGCGTCTTCGTTTTAAACATGTTAAAGTCTGGCGCTTTAAGAATAAGTACTACTGCAGCAACTAATTATGTGCTCATTAGAAAGGTTAACTGATATTATGGTTTTAGAGTAACAAAATTCTTTGGTAGGTATATATAAAAAATAATCAACAGTAAAACAGTGCCCAAGAAATCCAATAATTTCTTAGAACTTGCTTTAGTTTTCAATATTTAAAGAGTCTTGCCATGATTATCAACTTATGTAAGTACGTTATACAGAGTGTAGTTTTTGTTAGTGACTTACAGCTCAGGGATGATAAAATTAGTTATGGTCATTAAAAAAATATTTTCTTTAAATTATGTATGTATATGCAATTAGTATAAAAGAAAACCTCATCACAACATTCTACAAAAATCAATACGAATGGGGAAACTCGCACCTCGCGCGTTAGCTTTCGCGTTTCTAAGAATTAGAAAGAAAGAAAATGAGTTTATTTATTTTTTAAATTAATTTAGGAAAAAGAATAGTACGTCGTGGTTAGTAAGCTACGAAAAGATAACCTGGTGTTGGTAGTTTTGACTCGTTTGCTAGTATCGCAACAATACATGGATTTTGTGGGATTTTTCCATATTTTTTTGTTTCATCAGTATCGTTCGTACAACCCCTGAGTCGCTCGTCGCTGACCAAAATAACAGCCTATATTGATAACAAAGAATCAGTCCGCAGTGACATCTATCTACATAATGTGATATATTATATTCACGACTCTGTCACGTCTCTCTGTTCAATATGGTTAGTTAAGGCGAAGTATTTAAATGTGGATGTTTCATATAAACTAACATGGGCACGTGTTGTATTCAGTCAACAACGAAAACTTTGACACAGTTTCTAATTAAATAATAAGCTTGAAATAACGCATGGTCTTAGATTTAGGAGAAATAAATTCGGTGTATGACGTGCGTTGACTGTTGTGCTTAACGTAAGCCTGACATCTTTTACCCTCTGAAAATGAATCTGCAATGAACAGACTTTTACATCGATGCAAAAAAAACTGATAAATGAAAAAAAAATGCACTCCGGGAGTGCCGGCAGAAGTGAAAACTTGAATATCAACGTTGTGCATTTTTGATTTTTTATGAATAGTTAAGGAATAATTTTGAATTAATAAATTGCTCTTATTATCAATATAAAAGTACTATCATTTTTGTGATAGAATACAATAATAATAAAAATAATATAATATTTTTATAGAATACAATATTTATTTATTGCGCTATCGTACACAAACATTACAATTTATACTATATTAAATTACATTAAAAAGTTTATCTCTCAGAAAAATCAACTTACATCCATAATTTCGCCAACCGTCTTACGGTTTTTCGATCAGCCCACGTGTCCTGACGCGAGTTTCACATTTTTCCCCCATTCCCACAAAAGTGCTCAACGCCGCTAAAGAAGTTTTCACTTCAAAAAATAATAGTGTTGCAAAAAAAACGTTTTTTTTCTAGTGTGAAACAAAGCGTTGAAAAAAAACCTGAAAAAACTGTATTTTTTCTAGACCATGTTTTTTTTCAAGAGTATGAAGAATAAGAAAATAAGTAATTGAATTGTTGGAAATCGGAAGTTGTTATAAGTTAATTATAATTAAATAAATAAGTTGATTTATTATACAAATTTCATTTATCATTGAACTAAAATGTATGGCAAAAAAAACAAATTTAGAAAAAAAACAACAGTGCTAAGTTTTTTTTTCACGTTTTTTTTTCAAACACAGAAAAAAAACATATATTTTTTTTCATTTTACATCACTAGCCAATATACAGATACTACATTATAATGGCCAGCTTCTGCATTGCATCTGGTTCGATGCTAACTGTAGCGCAAGTGTGTATATGTAGATCACTTGCAACTGCATAGATGCTGTGTCGCGCCTGCACAAATTGACGACCTCCGTGGTGTAGTAGCTAAGCACGCTGGTTTCAAGGCGTCGCCGCTCCGAGGTCCAGGGTTCGAATACCAGTCGGGTCAATATAGAAATCATAATTTTCTATATTGTCTCGGGTCTGGGTGTTGTGGTACCACCGTTGTGTATGATTTCCATAACACAAGACCAATTAGCTACTTACTTTGGGATCAGAGCAATGTATGTGATTGGTGTCCTATATTTATATATAAATAACAAATTCACAGTGCGAGAGGGACCTAATTCAAATGTTATTTTAAGCTTTATATTGAGTTTATTAAAGGCGTTTTTTTAAATAGCTTCTTTTTCTTTTTTTTACCTATACTTCAAAAACTACTAAACCTATTTTGATGAAACTAGTACTATTTTCTATGTTAATATACTTGAACTAAAAATATTCATCTCAATATCACGTTCGGTTTTCAAGAAATCTGTGGAAACGTCTCTAGAAGCTTTAAATTAAATGCCTTATTTATAAGTCGGTAAAAAAGGACGTTGTTAACTGAGTAGGTACTCGTATTAATAAAAGTTACTCTAAAATTAAAGCTGTCAAACTCTAAAGTGGAGATTTGAACGTCAATATTATGTCATCCGTAAGCAATGTAACACTAACATACAAAAAAAAACTAAAATATGGTAGGATTGTTCACCAACCATGAGCGATTTAATATAGCTATCCGCTATAGGTTAAAGTAAGCTACACATTTGCATAATGAACTAAATATAAGTCAAGGCTTAAGTGCTCCCTGCTGCCCTTGAGGTAACCACAGGAACCTGTTGTCGGTTAAACAAATATTATTATTTTTAGACGTTCAAATGGAGATTCAGCATCATAGTTGTTTGTAGAAATTTTGCCGGTGCCAAGTCCGGATAGAACAGAAAGGATATTGAATGGTAAGCTGCCAAGATTAATCATTACAATACATTGTATGTACATACACAAATGAAAACCAAAATGTGCCTACAAAAATTAAAGATGACATTTATTTAACTACCACTAAACCAATCATTTTATTAGAATACTTAACATTCAGACGTTGATTTTTCTGAGTTAATGGATGATTAAATTTAAGTTTGGAAAAAAATAATACGATGTGGATGTTACTCCATCACAAACTGCTGCATTTTGCAATCTTGGGATATCTTAGTGAGACATAACTTAAGTACAAGCCAACATAATTTGAATTCTTATAATTTAGTTGAAGCCGAGATGGCCTAAAAATAATTACTCATAATTTTATTAAGTTAAATAGTAGACTTACGGCCATAAAAGAAACATCACTTGAGTAATTTTCATTAACAGGTTGAAATTGTCCCTGGTGCACAGGGTGAGGGCAACCGCGTGTTGAAGGCATTCGCAGAGCGTTTTAACTGTCAGTACGAACCATTGCAGTATGATTCGAATGTGAGTTCTATCCAAGTGCAATTTTAAATTGTGTACAATTTTGGATGAATGCGCAACCAAGTGATCTGTTTCTACTCTCTGACCTGTGTACCCGGCAACAATCGAGTTTCAACGCGGGAGCGACTTATAAACAGTCAGTAATTTTAGACTTTATTGCGTCCCTGTGGCCAGAATGCAGGTGGAAACGTAAAATTGGGAGCGTTAAATAACGGCCACATACCTGTTAATAGAAATAAATGTGTTGTTTTTTCATATTTAAGCTTTTAACGTGAGATTGAAAAGCCATAGTTCGGGCTTATTCAATTTTGGTTTCTTATATCTAAGTTCGAATTTGAGAAACACATTACCTATTATTGTTTAAGCCAAGACTAAGGTAAGCCGGACAATTAAAATTGTAAGGACAGAATTTTGCCCCATAAAATATTTTTTAAACTGGTTGGTCAATATCTGAGTACGGTTAAGCTAAGCTTTTGGAGTATAGGGAATTGAGATTACCAAGATTTTTAGTAAAATAGTTAAGTATGTTGTAGACTGTTGGTTTGGCAGTCTAGACTAAACGCTTACGTTATTATTTGTTTTTATAGCCGGGCTGCCTGCAAACACTTAATCAATGTAATAGACTGGGAATTGAGTTAAAAATTTACAGCACCAGCTGTTTTCTGGAACTTCGATAATTTTAAATAAGTTATTTTAATGATTTTCGGTGTTCTCATGATTTTAATTTAGCAACATAATACCTCCAAAGAAGTACATAACAAATCATTTTCTCTAACAGCCAGTTTCCTGAAGGTAGTAAATTATAAATCTATCAAAAGCAACCGTATATAAATACGTGATATCATGTTAAGAGCAAGAACTTGATAACTCGCGAAAAGGTGTTCATAATAGTGGCGGAGACATTTGTAAAACATTTTGTCTTATAATAACATGGGCTTATATCTCAATACAGTCCATAATGGCCCTTCAGATTTCAACTGTAGTGGTAAGTTAATCGATCGACTCGGCTAGCGCAAGTAACTTATTGGTTTTTTTTTGCAAATAAATTACATATTTGCGGCATGTTTTACAATGTCTGCATAAGTTTTCATCAGCGTTATCTGTCCACTTCATACGAAATATCGTTCCACATTTAAATGATTCCTTGGTAAGTGTATAACCAGGGACACACTTTAATACATAAGTGTATATCCATCCATGTTAAACACACCGGCTCCAGTCAGAAGATAGCATTTAAGCAATCTTGGGATACCTGAGACATAACTATAGTAAAAGCCATTGCAATTTATTATACATAAGTGTGTCCTTGGTTATAGTGCAATCCGGATAGGAGGTGAAAGTAGACCAAAAAATATAACAAAAGAGTCTTTTTTTACATATTTAGCTTCTATTGAACAATGAATTTCTCATTTTGTACTAGGACACTACGAGCAAACACAAATTTATTTCGAAATCGTTAGTAAATTTGAAATTAAGAAACAAAATAGCCCAAATACATGACAGTGAAGATCAAATAATAATGAACTTGCAAAAATATACCATACATATTATTTTATTGCATCAAACTCGAACAGAAGTAGAATTTTAATGTTCAATAGAAGCTCAATCATCGTTTTATTTGAATTTGACTCTTTTAATGCAATTAGGTCTTCTTTTTTTAATTTGTATCTGGATTTCACTTTGAAAAAGGACATCCTGTATATTTCCCGATGATGAAAGTGAAACCCCTTAAAGTTAAACATATTCAAAACCTTAGTAAAATGGGCTAACTGCCAAATTTATTTCGCGGAAAGTAAGTACATTAATCAGTAGTTTTAACGTATACAAAGAGTCTATTTTGTATGTGCTAAAGTGGTTTAAGAGGTGTAGACGGATGTTAAACATTGTACTAATATGCAGAGCTAAAAATCGGGTCAAGAACGCTCCCATATTGTATAAATTATTAGCCGCGAAGTATTTTAAACTTTTGTTTGCACAGTTTGGCGCCGCCGCATGGAGTTATCTCTAACGCCAGTTGATAAAACAAGACGTTAAAACATCATTGACAATAGTTTTTTTAGCGGCATTGAACTTCGTTGAGGTATTCGAGCTGGTAATTCAATTACTGTAACATTTAATTTAAAACAGTGCAGCGGGTGAAGTCAGAAACAAAATTTTTGACATTTCTCGTAGACAATGCTGATACAAAATTTGTATTTTCATGCATTTATTGCTTACTTGCGACCCGCCACGCCTTTGCACGGGTGCAATTTATTATACATATAAACCTTCCTCTTGAATCATTATATCTATTCAAAAAAAACATCTAATCCGTTGCGTAGATTTAAAGATTTAAGCATACATACATACAGAAAGCGGGAAGCGACTTTGTTGGGAAGAACAATTTTTAATGAAGCCTAAAAATTACATTGTTTTTCAAGATTTATGAAAGATAAAGCTACGTAAGTAAAAATGGTATTTGATGAAACTGAAAATTTTAAGTGTCGACGCGAAATGTAAGAAATATGCTTGAGACTTCAACCGCAGGTGATAGTTTCTCAGTAATGGTATCGAAATCCTAAAAACTTTATCTTGTTACTCGTATCTTTGGTACTTTTTCACTGCACCCGTTGCCTTTATTCTGCATGACATACAGTGTAAAATAAAGTATTTAAATATACTGTTAGTTTTTTTGTTATTTTACGCCGCCTCAACTGTTTCTGCCTCACCCAATGGTTGACTGGTAGAGAATGCTTTAAAGCATTAAGTCCGCCATTAGTACTTCATTTTGTTTGTGCAATAAAGAATATATAAATATAAATAAAATACTTAACGGTCTATCGTAGTTGCAGTTAGCACCCACATGTTATTTATTTACTAAAATGTTTTGTTTGGGTTCAATTCTTTCTTCTTTGAACACATAAGTGAGTAGGTACTGTACATTTCGTCACACAATTAATGGGTCATCGTGAAATAAAAGCTAATAAAAGGGGCCATACTTATCAATTTTCGTGTAAATAAACGTCCCATTAAAGTATCAGACAGTGACTTGCAATTATCTTTCAATGAGGGCAGCAGACGGTTGGTCAACCAAAGATGATTCAAAATATACTTTCTTTAATTGTTTTGATTGGTTGCAATAATGCCTTTGTTATTTATTTTTTATCCGACTATTATTAAAGCCAAAAGAAATGGTTATGACTTTAGCCTCCATGCATGTGGGTGCATGTTTTTGTATTCCACATTTGCAGCTCAACTACTCAGTCAATTTCAGTGAATGAGATTTTAAATCCCAGTTCGAAAAGCAGGTGATACCGATCGAAAAACGCTGAGACAAAATTCGTGTTTATTAAAATTTATAGATGAAAATATCCTAATAACAAATTTAAATAAAAATATTTTTTTCGGTTTTGATATGTAAAGACATTAAATTAAATAAGAAAAAAATATATTATTGCAGCAGAAAAACTGTCGATTTAACTTATCGAGGCGAAATGTCAAACATTTGACATTTTAATTGCTCCAGACTGTAGTCGCTGGCTAGCAGACGTTTTATGTACTATTCATTTTAATTACTTATTTTTCTTAGCGTTACCTAAACGGACCACCCATTTTCATTTAAACTTTTACAAACTTTCAGGCTGACAGTAGGCCAATGTTATCACTACACTTATTTACACAAATTTCACAGTTACACAAATTTCAGATATGTTTTTATTTATCAAAAAATACGGTATTCTGAAAAGATGCTGATAATATTAAAATCTCAATCAATACTGTCATAAAAGCTAACATACTTATAAAAGCTAACACTGAGTCGGAATTGAGCTGCCTGGAAATTGGACGGCTAAAGTTGGAACGCAATACGCAGTACATCGTAACTCCAGACTTGTTAGTCTTTATGTACACAAATTGGTTGATTGATTTCTAGTCCGAATAGTCCTTGAAGAGTCAAACTAGATTGACTGGATGCACACCCAGTTTTCCTGGACTGGATTTCAAAATGGCACCAACATAATAATAAGGGTTATGAGAAGACCACGACCATTAACATATTGTCAATATCTTTAATGTTCTAGATTATGATTTTATCTATGAAATGCGAAAAGCCAAAACCATAAATCGTATATTGTTTGTCATTCGTATCGGAATTATTTTCTTTGACACGGAATAAATTGGATGTGATTTAATATAAATTATCAGGATCATGACTCTTTAATATGTTATGGTGCAATGGCATTCAGTGAAAGATTTTTTTTGGGTAAAAACGTATTATTCGGGTACCAAAGGATCAATGTTTTTTTAGTACACAACACCGTTTTGGAAGCATGCTGCTATTTGCCTGTTGTCCATTTATACTACACGACCGACAAACTGAAGAATTCGTATGAATAACATAATCAAAAATGCAATTTAGCTAACAAGAATACATTAAGTTTATCGATTAGCCAATTTATGCATTCGTACTGAAAAACTAAAAGCTTAACAAGCTTAGGGTAATTTGACTTTCGGTAACTTTGTTACAATAAATTAGTCACTCACATCTAAACATTTATTTATTATTCATGAATTCCGTTAGTAAAAATACAAACTGCTCTTAATTTCCGAATACGAAGCGGACGCTAACGAAAGGTCGGGGATGGTGTTACCTCATTAATACCTATACTAATGAAGGCGCCTCTAATTGTCTTCTCAATTAGTAAACCGTTTGAGGTTCTACAATACATTATAAATATTTTGATGTAAGTGGTGCATGGATAGTATTATTTTCCAGATGATGAAGGGTATGGTTTTGTTTTGTTAAGGTTTGGGTTTGGTGGGTTTAGATATGCGATAAGTATAGATCAGCCGCTCAGAGAATACTTTTTTCTATACTACATCATTCTACTGCTGGGCAAAGGTCTCCCTTATGCTCCTCCATCTATCCCTATCCATGGCCAACGACTTCCAATCCTTAGCGTAAGAACGGGCGGAACTCGAAACGTAAGAACGGCCAGGATGCCAGAGAATAAGTACTATTTTTACGTATTTAATTTTAAAAGAAAAATATCCACCGGATATGATGGTAAGCTGCGAATATGTTGAATAAGCAGTCTCTGACCAAACTTTAACAGCGGCAGGATTATCAGTGGGGAATCTAGTTAGATGAGCTTCTCTATTAAAAGCTACAATATTTAGTGACGATGATCCTGTGTCATGACGAGTAAACGCCGCTGTTAAATAAGCCTTCCCCTGGCTGGTAGCAGCAACATCAGTCCTGGGAGAAGGCCAGAACTTATACACTCATACAGACTGACGTTCCATATTTTAATAATTCGTTGGTAAGAGCTTATTCGTTGATTTTAACGGCCTCGGTGGTGCAGCGGTTAGGAAGAAGTGTGCCCACTTTGGAAAAATAGACGGCTGCGCCAGAGCTCCCGGTTTCGAACCCCGAGTCAGGTCTTCAGCTCAAAGATAAAGTAATCCAAAATTATAATTCCTCATCAATGTATATAGCGAGTAGAAAATCGAGAAGCATGAAACGGCACTAACAATCGAGTGATGGTGCCAATCTGGCGTCAATGGCGCAAGAAAAAAGGTGGGTTGTTCTGCTTTCAATAATAAATTAATAAACTCATGGCAAAGTGTGTTTCAGAGTTATTTATATCAAAATCACTAAATTTGTTTTAGTAAATTACAATCTCAAGTTCTTATGCTGGATACATTTGTTTGCAATACATAGCTAGTCGCTGGTTTAAATTATTTTGTTATAAAATAACAATAAACGATACATTATATGCTATTTATTCATTAAGTATAATAAATTGAGACCATTTACATCTGATTACTGGTTACTTAGAAGGCCTTTATTTTAAATGTTTGCTTCCATACAGTCCAAACCCTATCTGATTAATGCATACATTATTTTACATTCTATCATCATCAATATCGACGAATGAAGTCTAATTTTGTATGAAAGTCGACGTAACGTCTGCAAGTAAACTTCTTAACCTATCACGCCACTTAGCGCGTTTAGAGACGATTAACCATTATACTAACAACTCTACGTAATAGAACACACACGGAATCACAGTCCATAGAGCACATAGATCCCCTACCATAAACCACAACTCACATTTATTATTATGAACATAGAGTCGCGTCTCAAGTGACACGATGAGTCAGAATCACCGCCAAACATGTGACGATTGTTTGTTCGTACATAAAGTATGCGAATAAGTTCTTCATGATTTTTAAAAATTTGAAATGGGTAATTACATTTTTGTTTTTATAGTGTTTTGCCACTATACAAATTTTATAAATATTATTATTATTAATTTATATGTATAAACTGCACCTGTAAAAAGCAACTTCGGCTGTGACGAGGAATCGCACCCCGTGCTGACGCTATCCGTGCGTATGCCTATACCGGTCAGCTACCATCACATTAGCAAACCTGTTGAATATTGCAAGCGCTTACTTTAACGCGTAGCCTGCGTAACATCATCAATGTTGCGACATTGCTCTCACAATGTCCGAAAGAAATATTTTTACAAATATTTAACAATCGAAGTTGAAATTTATAAAATTATTTTGCTTTCAATTTCCGCTAAGCGACACTTAAAGTGAAATTTAAAACAAAATAATTTTATCAATTTCAACTTAATAATGGATTTCCGCAAAGTAAGGCCTGATTCAATTAATTATTTAACAATCGGTTAAGATGAAGCGCTTGCAAAATTCAACAGGTTTGCTAATCTGACGGTGGCCGAGTGGTATAGGCATACGCCCGGATAGCGTAAGACACGGGGATCGATTCCTTGTCTGTTACAGCCAAGTTGCATTTTACAAATGCATGTTATAATATATATGAAATAGATTTTTTGTCTCTAGACTAGACCATATATGGCATGGACAGGGATTAAGCCTTTCAATCCCTATTGATGCCACAAGATTGAAATTCTTTTCCGACTCCTATGATTACTCAATATGAAGATTTTGTTCAAGGTAATGAATGATACATAATTTATAAGCTTTTACATCATTACAATCCTCAGATCGTATTTCGACAGCAATCAAAAAGCTTTGCTTTGAATATGATCATTTCAATCAAATCAAGTAATATAGTACTCAAAGGATATTATGTTACTATTTTGTGAAGCCTTTCGAATATGGCAACGAAACGATATTCTTAAGTAGCCATTGATGGCTATGGACTACGCATTATTGTATTGCTATCATATCATCTAATGCATCAATCAGTGTCGAATTACTAACAACCGTATACCATTATTGAAACAAATTCAAAAAGGTGTCGTCAAAAGTAAAATCAAAGCACTGGTGTCTACTTTAAGGTTTAGTTTGTTAAAACGACGCATATTGCAATAATTATAAGGCCTTTTTTTGACACACTTTGGTTACTAGCTTTGATCCTTATGTGCGGTCTTTTTTGGTCATAAATATTTAACTTGTATTTTTAGAGAAATATTATTTTTGGTATACTTATTTATAGAATAGTTCAAAGTAAATAAAAGTTTCAAGAATTTTATAAAATATATGCTACGATAGTTTTTAAGAATAAAAAGGATTAAGATTATTATCCATTCATTGTTTTCAATTTTAATTTATTATGATTAATATAAAATCAGGGGGCATATTGCGATCCAAATTTAGCCGTGCAATTTCCAGGCAGCTCAATTCCGACTCAGTGTAAACGAATATGTTCAATATAATTATATTATAATAATACTAGAGTGGTACGAATTTGAATATTTATGTTCGTTAATTATTAAAGCTTAATAAATATCATGCGAAATCGCAATATGAATCGATAATTTGACAGTAAAGCTGAGCCGCTTACCTATCAAAACTGCATCATAATACGCGCCCAGTTCTAGAGACGACGGCGAAAGATTCTTATCTTTGAAGGACGTCAACGCATACATTAGACATATTAAAATAAAAATGACCCTATAGAAGACGATTTTAAAAATTGGATAAGGTCCTGTTCTACGATATATAAGTTAAGCTGCATAAATATTTACACTAAATCGAAGTGACTTTTAGACTTTAAGTAACGGGGTATCAAAAAGATGGTAGTTCAGGCTTCGTAGCTACATCGAACACAGCAGGAGAACCAACAGATAGCCAGTAATGGACTCGCAATTAGGTTAGTATTGTGATGGGCCGATAGTTTCGTTAACATCCAGTCATTAACATCCAATAAATTTAAGTTACTTTTACCATACTGATATTAAGTACCAAGTACACGCAGTTTTTTAAAGAAAGAAAAATAGAAAAATAGTTGTATTAATTACGCCACAGCTAATAAAGTAAAATTAAAAATATTGCTATTTGTAATATTATTTTTGTTTTTGTAGTGTTTTGTCACTATACAAACTTAAAAGTATGAAATGCACTTAACATAAAAAGCAACTGTGTCAGATGAGGAATCGAACCTAGTGTCTTACGCTATCCGGGCGTATGCCTATGCCACTCGGCCACCGACACATTGGCAAGCCTGTTGAATTTTGCAAGTGCTTTCTTTAACGCGTAGGCTGCATGACCTCAACAATGTTGCGAGATTGCTTTCACAATTTCCATATTGATATTTATTGAATTTTCTTCATATTAAAAACAAAGAGAAAAATATGAGGGATGAAAATGTGACAACTAGGAACTGAGAACTCGTTTTATCGCTTAAGCTCTTCTTAATTAATAACTTAATACAATACCCAATAAAACTATCTGCTTCCACTTCAGGACAGAACAGCTAAAAGGAATAGGAGAGCCGACTAGGAAAAGAAAGAGAGATATTTAGATTTGTCATTTTGCTTGTGGATTGCTGCATTCTGCAATCAGCACCAGCAATTAGTATTTTTATAAATCTCACTTCACTTCTATTTTAAACCTTCTTATCATAAATAATTATTTGTTATGAAATGATGAGGATATAGGTTTTTGAACGATTGCTCATATGCGATAAATTATGGTCGCTGGCCAGACTTTTCAGGTTTTATGACTCCGATCAAAATGTGGTTGCTGAACAGATGAGAGGTTTTAAAATGCTAAAGTGCTTCTTGCGTATTTTATTTATTCATGAGTCACAGAACAAGTAGATTATGGAAAATTATGGCATATTGCACTATTAATACTTAGAAATAAAAAAAAAACACCAATCACATAAGTACAATGTTCTGATCCCAGAGTAAGTAGCTAATACCTTTGTGTTATGGAAATCCGACACAACGGTGGTACCACAAAACCCAGACCCGAGACAATATAGAAGAATTTGATTTCTAAATTGACCCGACCGGGAATCGGGAATCGAATCCGCCACCTCGGAGCGGCGACGCGAAACCCAGCGTGCTTAGCCGCTACACCACGGAGGTCGTCGAACTTAATTTGGCACAAAATAAAATTTTACTTACTACCCCCCTTCTCAACGTAGATGACGCATTCAACTACTGAGGCACAAATAGAAACTCGAGGAACATCATAAAGTGCATAAGTATAGAATAAATAAGCAAAATATCAATTCCTTTCAATAATATAATATCTATCAATAGCTCGAAATGACTGTTGAGTGGAGTTTATAATATGATGTCGTGTCATGACCTGATTTGATTCAAAAGATGCAGACAATTTTATTTCCATCTTAGCAGCTTAGACTGAATAGCGTCAAATTAGGATGAAGCAACCAGTACCATTTCAAAATGGAATTTCCAATTCTGATATTATTGGCAGCAATATTATCAACTATTATCATTAATGTATTGTTCTGTAGTGTAGGTTTTCTAGTTAACTTCATTTGCGATACTAATGCGGAGCTATCAATGATACAATAAAAACAAAAGCGGCCAAGTGCGAGTCGGACTCGCGCACTGAGGGTGCCAATTTTATCCACTTACTTCATCATCATCAGCATCATTATCAGCCAAAGGACGTCCACTACTGAACATAAAAAAATACTTCAAATTAGCTAAAATACCACAACATTTTGTTGACAGCGTATACAGGGTGACTTTGTTATCACTACCAAAATTTTGTGTGAAGACTCCACTGATGAATATGAACAACTTTTACTATGAGGGGGAATAGTGAAATCGAGAAAAAAAAAATCAGCTGTTCCATACAAAAGTTTAATTGGCGCGCGGTCAAAATGTATGGAACAGCTGATTTTTTTTTCCTCGATTTCACTATTGCCCCCATAGTAAAAGTTGTTCATATTCATCAGTGGAGGCTTTACACAAAATTTCGGTACTGATAACAAAGTCACCCTGTTTAACTTTGTTCTTCACCGTGTTTGTATGAAGAACAAAGTTATGTTTGCGGTTGTTGAAAATGTGCTATTTCAAAAACTACTAGTTCGATCCCATCCAAACTAATTTTCGTTGAAATTATTTGTTAAGATATACATTACGTATTTTTTCAACATCTTTTTTTTGGTATATTTCAATAGTGTGATGCTTATAGTTACGGAATAAAGTGGCTGTTACATACTGAAGGACAGACAGACAGAACGACTTGACGAAACAAGGGTTCCGTTTTTTGCTATTCGACTACGGAACCCTAAAAAGTGCTTAGATTGATATATCCTTCGTTCCCAACATTTAGTTCAGATCAGCAGAAAGTAAAACCTCCGCACAAATGAGTATCAATAGCGGCGTTGTATCGAGAACCAGTAGTAGCGGCGAGGAATATTTGCTCACCAAACATATTAGGCGGTGTGCGGCCCATTCCTCGGAACCGAGTCCGATGACGTAATCTGCACGATTAGCAATGTCAACTGTAACAGGGCCCCTATTTTTGAATCACTCGCTTTGATATCGCGTGTGATTTTCGTTCGAACGCGAACTGAAAATGAAAACCAAGCATAATATACAAGTGAATACTTACAAAGTTAGGCAATATTTATGCTAATCACTCCTGCGTGGAATTAAACTGTTTTTAATCTAAAAAATTGGACAATAATCAATGAATATCGCACGCCATTTTGACGCGAGTGATTCAAAAATAGGCATCCTGGTTTATCACACTTTTTGATACAGGAGCCTCATCACTTACTTAAATGATTAAATATAATGATATTTTATCCAGATAGCTTTGGGTCATTTGCGTGAAACTCCCTTAGGTTACTTGGAAAGTTTTCCTAGTTTAAAAAATAAGCTACCATAAGAGTTGGCAAAGCCAAAATTTGGAAAGAGCAGATAAAAATCTATGAAATATCTCATTTTCCAAACTCCTGGAAATCTTTCCAGGCAAAACTCTTTCAAGGCCATATCGTTTATAACCATAAGACAACATGCGACTCTTAACGATCGCCTGTTTTAAGCATAGGTTTTTACTGTCGCAATACTTCGACATTTTGATTTTAAGTTTAAATTCTTTTTACTTTACTAATATCAAACAAAAAAAGTTTAACATACAAATTTAAAAAGTTTAAATTTGTATTTAAAAAAAATATTATAAAAGTTTTGTGGTGCAAAAAAAATCGCTTAAATCTTTTATTTTTTCATGATTGTTCAATACTAACGTCACATTATAAAGTGTGTGTACTCTAAAAGTTAATATTATGGTGCTACGGAGCCCGCCAAAGAATCAATTTTCTGTAAGCACAAAAGGCAACCGGCAACAACACCAGACTGATCACTCACTAGGTAAGTAAATTTTGAAGAGGCCGATACCGAATAGATAACTGGTCGATATTAAAATTCAGACTTCAGAGACCAAAGAAGTTTCAGAACTGGGCTGACCGCTACCTTAACTTATACTGTGCATGTGAAGTTATAATAGAAACACATTAATTAGTAAAAGAGCAAAATCAAAAATTGAAAGTATTTTGCCGTGACAAAATCTGAGATAGGATGGTAGTGGTGCTAACTTAGTTAATCAGTGAGTGATTATATGATATCAATACATATGTTTTGTATTTCAACAGCATAACTATGATGAGCGCCAAAATACTATGATGACAATTTCTTACTATGCTGATTTCAGCATATCTACATAGTCATGAGATTGCGAGGCTGTACGTCAAAAAGTGAATTCCCGCGATCCCGTTCTTACTTTTGTGTCTTCTTAGTTAAATTTTGATACCGAAAGTTATTCGTCAGTGAAGCTGAGCTCATGTCCAAATGTTAGGCTTATTTAATAAAAAAAAGATGTTATGATAAAAAACTGTGACTAGCAACTGATTTAGATCGTACACAATACTACTCCAGCCAATGCACTTCGATCCCAATGTCCATTCTTCTTCTTTATGTAGTAGGTAGGTTAGAAAGACGTTTTTTTCATCTCATCATGTTTAACTTATTTGCAAAAAGGCAGTTGATAAAACGCATTTAAAGAATGAGTTTTTCAGTTGTACGGTTCATTTAGTGTGCAAGTATCCTAAATCAGTCTTGCGATAGCCTTAGTTTGCAATCCATAATTATCTTTGTAGTAGCTGAATAAGATATTATCAGTGGCACGGGGGAGTCCCTATTTCGCTACATGTAATAGCAACCGTCAGATCTAATTTACGAAAGTGTTATAATATGTAATGACAATTTATAGTGTCCTCTACAATCGAAAGAACCTAAGTTACAGTTTTTCTAAAAACTTATACACTAATGAAAAGTATTCAGAAATAGTCGTAAAACGAAACTCGCTACATATACATCCCCTAACTCCAGATAGGACAGTAAAACTATAAAACTAAAGAATACACAATTATATCATTTGCGGAATAAATGAATTGAAAGAAATTTATTAATTACATAACCTTGTTGCCTTACTGGCTGTAAGAGAATCCGTTTTTCAGAACCGCGCGGACAGTTGAAAAAAATCATAATGATCACAAGTAAATACTCCCATCCAGACCTTTGAACTAAAATCATAATACATAGAAGAATTTTGATGGATCCAAATACCGTAATCTTGTAGTAGATACTTAAGAGATATGACTTTTATGGAGCTCACAGTCTAAAGACTTGCCGACCATTTTTCATATCGCTAGGTCCTGCCTACTTCTACTATATTTGTGTATGTCTACTTCTTCAATTCTATTCTAAGTTATGCTTTAACATTTACAGTGGCCACATCAGGTTACCCAAACTAACATCACACATCAGGTTTTTTTGCAAACTAGCCCTTATTACAACTGAACAAGATAATGCACTGTTTACCTTGACGTGCTGTTGTCTATACGAATTGTCTATAGAAGGTAGCTAGTAGTGATCTAATTCGGTTCAAAACTACGTCCCTATCTATATCCGGCTGTAATTCAAACTTACTAGTGTGAAATGCATTAAAAGTATCTTACCTTAAGTCATTCTATAAACCTGAACCAGTAGTACTGTTCCCATAGTGCTATATGTACTCGTAACCAAGATATGATTATTAATTATTTCACCAAAATAATATTATTGTGAATTAAGTTCAAAATAAAGACTACCGAGTTGATGTTTACGGTTTTGTGCTTCATAAAGAGCGTCCCAAGCTGTTTTCTTACATTTAAAAATGGAAAATGGCAGGTTAATCCCATAAAGTTGGATAAGAAACTGTATGAGTACGGTTTTTAAGTCAAATCTCATGTGAGGGGCGACGCGTCATCGCGAGGGTGCTTTGTCAAACCTTTCCCTCCAGCCGCCTTCCAAACAATTGTCACAGCTCTCGCGCTCCGCAGAGCGATGTATACTCTTGGTACGACTACTGAAGCGAGTCTTAATTTTTCTCTTTAAAATGCATCTTGCATAGTGTTACTACTAATTTACGAACAAAAGCTTTACATATATCCGTATTTATCTCTACTGTCATTCATATTTCATTTATTTCTTCATTAGACACTGCTTGAAATAGTAAAAAAATATGGCAACATTTTGATCAGTGATTTAATGGGTTGCATCCGTTTTTTGTCATTGATTGATGACACTTGTACCTAAAGGGCTGTGGGATTTTGTAGCAGACGACGAAAAATTTTGTCTTTCACAAATATTTGATGAATCACTAATAGCGGTGGTTTGAGGGCCAAAGTTGACAGATGATTAGATTCTTAGCACTGTCAAATATTGGATCATACTCTATATAGGATATAGGCAAGACTTCGCTTAGGTTTCAATCAATATTTGCGAAGCAGTAACAGGAGCGATTTTATTTTAACCTTTAAAAAACATATGCTACCAGTTAACCAAAGATACTAGCATTAAATATTTCTTAAGTTTCTGTAAGTACTAACATAGTTTATAAGGTACAATTTTTCAACAACACTTCTTAAGAATTATGCCTGGAACAAATGATTATCATTTTTTATTCTTTAGCAACAGTTTTTAAGTTTTCTCTTCACATTTTGGGGTAAGATTCAATAAGTCCTTAAAGATAGACGTAAGAATGACTTCTTATACAAATTAATTATTATCGTGTAGCTTCTTTTTCGCGGAAGAATATAGTTAGGTAAACATGTGACAGTTAAAATTCTAATAAAGACGATTTTAAATTAACTGATATTGTTTATAACTAAAACTAGCAAATTAATATTAATCATTAAAATGCTACAGTGAGTGCGGCCGTAAGGGCGCTTATTCGTTTTTCAGTATCTGATACTATGGAATATGGATTGAATGCCTTCGTCCAGACACGTTATTTTGAGTGCAAAAATGCCCTCAGGCATATATAATTAATGATTTGAATATACGTTGTTTGGAAACAATTGCTTCTCGAGCCTTATGTATAGTTAGACGACATGTCCGACCGTGGTGTAGACTAGTGGCTAACGAGGTACCGGGTTCGTTTCCCGGCTGGGTCAATGTAGTAATCATAATTTTCTATAGTGTGTTAAAGTCTAGGGTATGGGTGATGTGGTACCAACATCGTTTTTTGTACCATAACACCTGTTTATTAGCTACTTATTTTGGTATCAGAGCAAAACGTATGTGATGGCTGTCTTTATTTTATTTATTAGTTATAGTATTGTTTTATCCACCCACACTATAAACGGATTAAAATTTCAAATACAGCTGTCAAGTGGCGTGATTGTCCTCTGAGGGCAGAGTAAATCCCTTGTAAGTGAATCCCTAATGCTCCCACCTTTGGGACTTATCATTTGACAGCCCTCCCCGCTGAATATAACGCTTGTAGGCAGATAAACCAAAATACTTACGGTAACTAGTCGTTTTGAATGTTTTAGGATCGGTTTATTAATAACTGATAATAGTTTTTTTTTCGTATCATGTAATACTACATTTTTTTTTCATTTATTTATTTATAACTTGCACAGTTAGAACTCATTAACTTTAAAAATACAGTTTGTCGTTTGATATCATTTCAACATGTGGACAAAGCTGTAAAACGACCTTATCAAAAATTATACTTAGGCTTGATTTTTCAAATGTCAGATAGGGATTTTCGTGGAATAAAGGACAATAGGTACGCCTAACTCGAAAACGTCACCTATTTGTAAGCAATCATTTATGTAAATGACATTTTTAAAAACATCGGATTCGATACATTTCGTCGGATAAGTCTCAACTGATGTTGGTCAAATCGGCCCTAAATCACAGTACATCAGAGATTAAAAGCAAGTGACAGCCGTGAAGAATTATCTGAAATCGCAGCGTTGTCGTCGCGAGCGGCAGACGACTAATTTCACAAGTTCACAGTTAAATCCTGACGATCTGTGGTTGAACACGACACGATTCGTTGCTGCTCCGACTGTGACAAGCGATAATTATTGTGTGACAATAGTAGAAAATACGCGCTAATATTTAAATTATTAATCTGCTTCTTTTCTTCCTATTGATACACCATAACTTAAGATGAATGCCATATATCCATAATGCCAAAGATATTGCTTTGCTGTTTAATACTAACTTTTCACACACCCGTTGTTTTTAGCAACGCCATTGGTTAGAATAGCTAACGATTATTTTAAATAAGATATACGATGAGATTGTTTTGTACGCATATCTAAACTACGGATGCATTTTTGTTGCTAAACAAACAACCAACAAAGCCCCAGTTAGTTATAACCAAAACATTTCGTAACCCAGCACACAAAATAGCCACGAATCTATTAAAACCGTTGGGGTATTTATCATCTCTGTACATCTCCGTCATCTACTCAGGCAGGGGTTGGGTTTAATAGCTCATGAAATGTATGTAAGCAAGATGAGGATGTCTGCCTCTCAACAACCAGAAAGTAAGTACCTACAGTCGGTCTCATTGTCAACCCCCGTAATACCTTTTGGAGTGGTCGAGACACAAAGTTATATTTTTACGATGGAAGAATCGAGATAATGACAGTCGCATCGTTTTGGAATACACCGGCACCTTCTGTTTTGGAGGCTTTTTTAGCCGTTTCACTGCGGGTTAAAATGTTCTTATTATTTTGAACTTTCAAAATAGTACGCCCTGGGTATTTGCAATTTGTTATCTCAATAAAACTAAACTAAAACTCGATAAATATTTTGTTTTCAAAACGACTTCCTTAGTAAGTACGTATCAAAAAATGAATGAAAAAATACTTAAAAAAAATATTCTCAATCTGTCATAACATAATTCAGTCTTTTGCTAATGTTTCCTATTACATACATATTTGTGAAATATAAGTATTATGTTAGTGCAATTAACTTATTTTTTAACCGACTTCAAAAAAGGAGGAGGTTATGAATTCGACTGAATGTTGTTTTTTATTTTTTTTTGTATGTTTGTTACCGCATATCTCAGTCGTTTGTCGACCGAATCGAAAAATTTTTCGCCTACTTGGAGGGTATACCTTCTAGTTGGTTCCATTTTATCCATTTTGGGATCTGATGATGGGATCTTGGTGTAATCGAGGGAAACCCTCAAATTTTAAAGGCACGTATAGTGTTTCTTTACTAGACTCTTAATGTTGACGTGTTGTTACGTCTGATAGTCAACATTTTGTCGGGCTGAGCTGATGGTGGAACTCCTTAACGCTTGGGAGTTCAGTAATTATAATGACGGAACTTATGATAGGTAATTTGTAGCTTCTTAAAAAAATAGAATCATAAGTTGCAACACCCCCCCCCCCCTCTTATGTAATCACTAAAAATTGAGAAATAAAATAAACTTTTAAAACATTTTAAAAATGTAAAAACAGACTTCAAAACCAAAATGCACTAAAAAGTCTTAAATAAACCCTTCACCATTGAAAGGAAAGGAATCCTATGATAGTTGATGCTTGATGGTCAAAGTGATGGCACCGACTCCAAAAAGAAATTGTTTGCCTAAAACGGATTCCTTTCCTTTCAATGGTGAAGGGTTTATTTGAGACTTTTTAGTGCATTTTTTTGTACCACTCTTCGCACTCATTATTAATATTCCGCCACTGATTAAACTCTCTGCACTACCAGGTGATTGACTGGTAGAGAATGCCATTAAACATTAAGTCCGCCAATTAAAGTGCAATAAAGTTTAAATAAATAAAGTAATACATTTATCAGGTCTGTCATAGTTCAATAGGATAAATAAATTAGTGCTTATAATTGTCAAAAAACTGGTCTCAAGTGAATTATCCTCGCCATACGTATCGACTGCACATTTATTATTAAACGATTATTTTTAACCTCGCACACGGTTTGTATCCGATACCCGGTTTAGTCATCGAACTTTGACAGACCGATAGAACTATGACAGATTTAGAAAATAAAAACAAATTAATAAGAGAAACTTTATTAAAAAAAAAAAACACTTACCTAGGCAGTCATACTACTGAATAAGTATTCATCAATTTTACGGGAAGTACGTTATTTTACACTTTTTGGTCGTTTTAATGTCGAGCAAAATGAAGGCGGTTTAATGTTAAGATATTTTTTTTGGTATTGCCCATCTCAAAAACTACTACACCGATTTTGGTGAAAAATACACTGTACCTTGTTAAAATATACCTGATTAAAAAGACATCCCGCTATGACTTCTCGCTATCGAGAAATTAGTGGACAAACACACACACACTTACGAAATTTGGGACACGAGTTTGGAATCTTTAATAGATCAAAATGCTCAAATATTATGAAATTCCAACAACATTGAATTGATTACTTATTTTAAGTCGATAATAAAAAGAGGCTGCATCGGAAGCAGCTTGATTGTTCCTGATCTCAATATCCGTCCGATAGAATTAGCAGACAAGATCCCTTTTTCCAAAGATAATGCACTGTTTGTTGCATCCCGAAAGCAAGGGGAAGTGTTTTCCATCGTAACTTCATGCCGGCATCGGATAATCTGGCTTATACCGCATATCCTATTTTTCCAGACTGCCTGTGACGTTGCATGTAGGCCGCCGATCGATCATTTTGGAACCGATAATTAATTTGAACCGGATTTGCGAAGATATTATTAGATTTTGAATATAAGTCCGTTTTCGTATGATATTAGATTTAGTGCAAACCTTTGGGTAATATGTTTTTTTTTTATTAGTTTTTCATATATTCTGGTTGTGACTGAACTTTTCTAAAATGATTTAACTAAAACTGAATACAAGTTCCATCAATCTTTGTTGGTTTGTTCGTAACAAATAAAAACCAACAATGAATACAGTCCAATAACAATTAAACAGTAATATACGTATCACTTAGATATTAAAAAAAAAAACACACTGGTTGAATTCCATTAGTGTGGGATCTCTTTAAAAATGTGCCTTTATTCCATGCCTACTTTTAAATGCTTCATAAAACATGCTTTCACACGATTCACGGCGAGATTTTAATAAAATCCTTTACAAAATATGTGCGTGTTCCAATACAAAATTCGAAAACAACGAATTCATTGCACTAAATGCGTGCTTTACATTTTTATAGAGCTGCCCACTGTGCACGCTGTGTCACTCTTCTATGAATTTCAGGCAAATATTTCGCTGTATCTACATACTTTTAATATTGTTTATCTAATTAAAATTATTTATTTATTTAAAAACTTCAAGCACAAAACATAAAACTGTACTTTGTTGTGTAGATAATGCTTTTGGCATTAAGTCCGCCATATGACTTAATGCCAAAATCATTCTCTACCAGTCAACCATAGGTCAGAACAAAGAGAAAAATACAGGCGGTGCAAGTAAAGTTATAGAGGCAAGAAAAGAGAAGACAATAGTGATAAAGATGACTATAATACGATGATGAACATACATACTGCTTATGACCTAATTATAAGCAATAAAAAACAAAAAAAAAACGAAAGTGTTAACCAAAATGTTGTTATGAAACATTATTGTTTTATACAGTTGGCAAAGCCGTGTATTTGGGACTCGACATACATAAATTCATACCATAATGGCAGGATCGTGTCTCCCGAATAAAACTGACCGGAGCTCGGAGGTCTGACTATTGTTATTCATCGTCGCTGTCCAGGGATCAGACTCGGCGTTTTAACCATACAATAACATTATAATGCATTTCACACAAGTATGTAGGTACATAAGCTTTATGGCATCTTGATAGGTCATCACAATATTCACCGCGACATCCCCAAAACATCGACCCATCCGAAATAGATTTCGGATATTAAATATTTGCAATTATTAAAATTCGTTTTAGGGCGTTGATTTCGGTCATTGCTGATTAATTTCCTTTTCATTATTTAAGCTGAAATGCTGAATATGAAATCACACCTTTTTACGAAACTATCTTTGCTACTATCTAGTAGAATGCTCGTAGAGCAGAGAAAACAAAATGCAATTTTTAGCGGTAATAACGAATGATTCAGTACTCCAAATCACTAGTCAACGAAAGATAGGAGGGAATTGCAAGAAACACGATTTTCGACATCATTACTTTGTTTGGACTAATTAGGAGGTTAACATACCAAAAGTCCTGGCTTTCCAGGTTTTTTCGCATATAATATCGGGAACTATGCGTCGAAGCGAGATGAGACCTTCTACAAAATCAAAAAAGTATAAAAATAAGATTTTCTTCAAGTTTTACTCAGTCCAGATTTGAACCGACTTCAAAAAAGGAGGTTATCGATTCGCCCTGTATTTTATTGGATATTTTTTGAGTATAATGGTCTATTTAGGCGTCTAAATAAATGGGTTAGATTTTGCAATTCGAAAGACGTATATATGTCGAATTGATAACCTTCTTTTTTAGGTCGGGTTACAACTTGAATACGTTAAAATAATAGCAAATTGTATCAGCTTTCATTTTGTAGCAAGTCTTATGTCGCTAAAACGCATAGTTTTCGATAGTTAAGCGAAAACAAAAAAATATTAACTTTTAAACCCTCCCCCTCCTCCCGGCTCAAAGAGTACGGGACTTTTGATATGTTGACCTCCTTATTAGTCCATACAAAGTTATGAAGTCAACAATCGTGTTTTATTAAATTCCCTCTAAAAGGTTTTACGATAGTTATCTGACTGGTCTATAAAGATATTTTTATCTAACGAAACAAGCCCTCAACAAATGAACACTAAACGAGTAATTCAAACATGGAACGTCATTTCGTTTGAAGAGCATAACGCTAATAGGAAGATTCTGTTAAGGTCTGTCGGACATGTCTGTATAAGTTATTTAGACATTGTGGGACAGGCCGTAACTCTAAAGTATTTTAGTGATACATATATTGGGACGTGCGAAAAGACAGAGGCTCGACGAAAAGAGCAGATGAAACGCGTCACATCAATTCGCGTTCCAATATTTCGCGCACGCAAGTTCAAAGTTCGCCACATTGAAACCAAGTAGTTATCAGGTAACATAAGCCATCTTTATCGGTATCAGCTGACAGTCGGGATCGATCAATGTGTTGGCGTTAGGCCACGCGTCCGCGGTCCAACGCTAAGAGGGGAAGCGTGTCCACAGCCACGGGTTTCCTTGGCCGTCATCTCTTCATATTGAGATTGATGACGAAAACGGGCGACTTGAGATCGGCCGCCGAATACCAAGGAGCCGCCCGAGACGACCATTATTCGCTCAATTAGGCCGGATCCAGTTTTGTCCAACTATGACGCCCCGAGACCGCGGACGCATACGAAATTAAAGCCATATTTTTCAGTAAGCTCAAAGATTAAAGTATCGCAATGAACAGACACTTTAAAGTTGCGGGAGACCGGTCATGTTTACACTATGAGGGGAGGATGTGCTTGACCGATATTATAAGTCGATTTGCTGAAATAAAATGCTGGCTATGGACGAGGGATGTGAAAGACATGAGTGGTGTTGCCAGTATTTACGAGTAGATATCAGAATAAAATCAATAATTGAACTACACGTTTGATATAAAACCAAAGGTATCTTTTTTCTTTGATAAAGAATGAGAACTGAAGTTATTTAATCGGGATAGGAATTACAGGGATGGTTTACTTCACTTTTTGGAAAATCGAGGCTGTTACATTCAATATTCAAACAAATTGTCGAATAACAAAATGTATGATATATAAAAATAAGCAATAAAAATGCAAAAGCTTATGAGGATGGATGTATTTTTGTTACTCATTCACAAAAAAAACTACTGGATGGATTTTGATAAATCTTACAATGATATAGCTCATACATCGAAATAGCGCATGTGATATATTTTGAGACCCAAAATATACCCGAGTGGATCCGCAGGGAACCGCTAGTCATATTTATACAAATGTCTTTTTTATTTTTGACGGCTGATTCAATCAAATAATAACACCCTTCTAAATATAAAATTACGGAGTGAATACTAAAGAAACTATGGTAATTAGCACAGTATTTAAGTGAGGGGCGTTCTGATGACTTGCACTAGTTAGCTAACAAAGGTTTGAACAAATCTATGAGTGGTGTATGCCAAATATAAAAAAACGCAACTTAGACAATTTCTTCCAGAAAGCATATAAGTACTTTTATCAGCAAGTAAGTTAATCACTTAGACCAGATTTTTCCAACGTCAGAAAAGTAATATTCGTCGAATAAAAGACAATACGCCTAATTTGAATGCGCCACCTATTAGTCAGCAATCACTTATAAAAATAGAATTTTAAAATCGGACGTTTTATACTCCTGATAAGTCTTATCCAATGTTGGAAAAATTGGCCCTTGATAGTAACATACATGCATAAGTCTACACTTAAAGCAGGTCTCAAACGGGCTCCTCCAAAGCTTAACTTCGTACAAATTATAAAATTTTAGAGCTGTCTCCGTTACAAAAATATAATGGAAGCCCAATTGTTTCTCAATTCGCTTATTTATACCAATTGCTGGGTAACAATTACTGAGACAGGACATTAGTCATCGTTTCCCAAATCGGCATGAGTGCCTAAAACTATCACTATGGTTATCGTGATAATTTAATTACACCCTATCGACTTCTTGTGTTATATCGACGACATTGCAACGACATCGCAACCACAACGCAATCACCAGCGAAACAGAGAACTAGTGGCTGAGAAAAAACCGAGAACCACACCGACATGGTCGGAAACCCAATGCAACTGCAAAAAAGCTGCAGCGACACATTCATACGTACAGTCGCCGTCAGATATATTGGAGCAGACAAGGTGACCAAATACTTCTGAACAGTTTAAAGTGTCAATAAGTTCCATACACTACAAGTTATCATTAATATCAGAACATTCATAACTTCATTAATATCTGATCAGATGTTAGTCAATAATTTCTATACACACAACTAACCAATAATATCTGAACACTCATTTATCTGAATGTATTAATTGCATGACACTTTCATGACAGTGATGACAATACTGAAAACTACAAAGCGTTACAAACTGTCAGCATCATCTTACTATAATATAATTTATGAAGAGTTCCTATTTTAAAATAGTATTTATAGTTAAGTTGGAAGCAATTCCTTCTACAATTTTCTTCGATTGCTCAGATATTTAAGACCGGCTGCGTAGATACATTTGACGTAAAGAAAGTTCAGATATTATTGGTTAGTTGTGTGCATAGAAGTTATTGACTAGCATCTTTTCAGATATTAATGAAGTAGTAAATGTTCTAATATTAATGGTAACTTGTAGTGTATGGAACTTATTGACATTTTAAACTGTTCAGAAGTATTTGGTCACTTTGTCTGCTCCAATATATCTGACGGCGAATGTACCATAGCGCGATCACATTTGACGCTGCCATGTTGTCCTCAGTCTCATCCACTATACGCTCTATCTCAAATTGCATTGTGCATTTTAACAACTTGCGTCCTGCGTCTATTGAAAGGGAAATACGCAATTAATTTTAATTTATAAAACAGGGAGACAATGTCCTAGAAATAAACTGCACTTTTGGTTTTACCGTGAATCTGTTTATCGATTATATACGCATACGCCCGGATAGCGTAAGATACGGGGTTCGATTCCTCGTCTGTCACACAGCCAAAGTTGCTTTTAACAAGTCCAATTTATATGATTCTATAGGTATTAACGATTTGGCTACAATCCTGGGGCAGATTCTCATGCAATTTAAATACAAAAAAAGTTCACCGACCGAATTATCATTCTCGGTGAATTTTTCTTTCGATTTTTCAGGGTCACGATTTTCGCAATTCTATCAATTTGACGTGTGGATATTTTACTTGATTTTCAACGGTTAAACTCGAATTACCACACGAAAAACACTGATTGACGCGAGAATCGCCTCTCTGGTAGTATTTCACTGAAAGCCCAAAAACCTAATTTTAACTCGTTCATTTAAATTAGAAAGGGAACAAAATATCAATTCCTTTATTAGGTTAAAGGTTCTTCTGTCTATTTGAATCAGTGGCTTATCGTCAACATGTGAATTTAATTTATTTGAATCCCGACTAAATTAGTTCAATAAAAATATATTGAATAAAATCGTCACTCAATGTTGTCGCGTCGCGCGTGCAGTACGCTCAAGGCAAAAGCGAAACTTCATAAATACTAAAATAGGAAAGAATTTTCAAATAATCGTTTTGTGTGTACCCCTTCGCGATTTTTTTTGTTTTACCATAACGATGAATGATTTTCTGGATAGTAAACCATATCTAACTACAAGCTTAGCTTCCATGGATTTTGTAATCTATAGTTATTTATAATCTCGTGACCGTCCCTTTCTGCAACCGTAAATCTCGATGCTCTGTTTTTAATTGCGACATTAACAAGGTGTCATAAACACACTTAGATATTTTCTTTTATAATTTAATTGTGTTATCTGTGTCTTCACTGTCGCTTCTGCTCGTGACATATGTCAGTCATTACTCATCATTAAACTGCGCGAGAGTCGGTCAAGCTCCCATTTTGCTAGACGACATGTTATGACATCGTTGTAACAAATAAATAAAACAGGCTGTTCTCAGTAACCTCTTGAGTTGGAACCCAGGAACGAGTTGCTGCGAAATGTTACATTTTCATCAGTCAAATTGGCTGGGAAATTGTGCATTGAATCTTTGATACGATCTGCACAAACAGTTTTTTTTAAATAATGTTTGTACGAAACTTAAAGCCGATTTTATCAACGTCAGATAAGGAATACTCGTAAACGTCGAATATGATACAAAACGCCTAATTTGAAAACTTCACATAATTAACATTTTAAAATCGGACGTTTTATACTTATGCGGTTGGATAAGTCCTAACTGACATACGGAAGGATCCATACGAAACTGGTGATGTATATCATACCTAAAGATTTCCCGTGTGAAGCCAAGAATGTAAGGCACAAAACTTAAATCTTTTGTCTTAGCCTTTGCTACGAAATGTATTATTACTTAAGCAAAAATGTTTTGAACCTTTATCAAATGAACATAGAGTCTGGATTCGCCACAATTAAAAATAGCCCATTAGGTTATAGTGCGGTTATGATTACTCACTCAATTGAGTTTATTAGGTCACAAGTTTTGACATATAGATTTTTAGATAGTGTTCAAGTTATTCTACACTACGAGTTCGAATCAGAAATGAGGAGATACGTAGAAGAACTATGGTAATGGCCATAGCCCTGAGAATCAGTAACATCAAGTGGCAGTGGGCAGGGCACATAGCGCTAAGAACTGATAGCCGTTGGTGGAGAAAAGTTCTAGATTTGAGACCCTTTGTCCAAAGACGCGGAGTAGGACGTCCACTGACAAGTTAGACAGACGACCTTGTAAAGATCGCAGGATCAAACTGAATGGTATGCATTCAGTTGCTTGTGATCGACCGCTGTGGAAAACTGTGGGGGCGGCCTATGTTCAGCGGTGGACGTACTTTGGCTGTTAATGATGATAATGATGTTCAAATTATTTGTCTGACTAATCAGGATATTTGTTAAACCTTTACCTCATACCAAAATATATAATTTTAATTAAATTCCATAATGAGAATTTAAAAAAATACTGTAATATTTTCTAAACACTGTGAGCGGACAAAACCACAGTGCTTACGTAACTCAACCGCGAATACTTGCTTGGCGTTTAAGAACTTCATTGGTCAGAACAATATAAACTGTGCCCAAATACCTAAATGTCTCGTCTCCGTCCTCGCCCTGGCCTTTTAAATACAGGACAGACACACGTTTGCTACAGAAGGTTTGAAAAACAAGCTAATTTAGTTTATGACTTATGAGGATTTAAAGTTGAATAGATGATCCCTGATGCCTTGAACGCGTTAGTGCTCTCATTCATGGGTAGTCCATTTTGTAAAAATATATTCTATTAAATAGTTATGTTTAATTGAGAAGGATTGACTAAGAGACCCACTAGAGATAATTATCACATACCAAAGGACTATTTTATTACCTGTCTGAAAAAATACGGTACGAAAAACGGTGTTTGAGGTCGATAAAATCTCGCATTAGTAAAAGAAACCGGTTCATAATCCAGACTGATCGAAGGGTAAAAGAACCGTATTATGTTAAACGTAATTATCTGTCTCTCCGAGAGTAATATTAAGTAAAGCTCGGAATATTATTGATGTAGCTACATTTTTTTACTTACATATTATCGTTAAACATAACCTCATGCAGGAATGCATTCCTACAAGAAGGTTCTCAGCCTTCAAAATTTTGGTAGCGTCTACCGTTCTCAGAAATTTAAATATCATATATTATGTTTTACCAAACTTAACTGCGAACGTTATAAAATCGTTTTGATAATGACTCGAGATGATCCACATCCAAGGCAATCATTCCAAACTCGAAGCAGGAATGACTCATCGACCAGTTCAATGTATTGATAATTTGTCAAGGGCTGCAATGCATTGCTGATTTTGTGCCGCAGTCTGCGTGGGACGTTGGGATCTTTTCTATACGTAAGTAGGTACATTTGCTAAGAGGTCCAAGGCGGTAGGGCATTCAAAACTGGTTCCTGAGAGTGCACGACTGAATTTGCAAGTTGGTTTGCACACGGGTTGTTTATGGATATTTTATCACAATAAAGGCCGAGAGCGGCGCGTGCACAACTGAAAGTCGAACGGAAATGACTAGGCAATTTTAGTCTGTACAATTTACAATTACTCAAAAAATGTTAGGCAGGTGTAAGAGAATGCTGAGCATATATTTTTTTAAGCAAAGCCTAAGCGAAATGTTTAGACTTATACAGTACCAAAAAAATAAGCAGGCGAAAAATAATGCTGTGAAACTTAGACTACTGTTTGATAGTGAAACTTCGAATTTTAGCACTAATTTTTGAAGAGTAATGTTGGTATCAATAAAAAACATTATAACTAGTAGGCAATATGTTGCTTAGTTCACTTTATTTGTTCATCGTTATGTCATACTGGGGTACAATTGTGCTAAAAATAGCCGTAATATACGTAAATCAAAGTGTGAAAGTCAAACAATGCAGCAGGGAAATATTTAAATATCATTTACGCGATCTAGAGTAGGTATTCATCATACAGTGAGGGATTCTGGGTCGACAATATAATATGCAACGGACAAAGTCGATAACTGATAGGGAAATCGTGATCGAAAGGGGTCGCAGCTTTGTAAACACAGTTTCCTTGTCATATCCGTTGAAAATAATATTCGTATTTAAAAGAGATTTGTATTTAAAGTAAGATGAATTTAAATAGTTAAATACTTAGGGCCTATTCCACCCTATAAAGTATTACCATCGTCAGATAAAACATATCCGACGAAATAAGTATAAAACGGCCGATTTTCAAAATGACATTTACATAAATGATTAGTGACAGGTGGGTAACGTTTTCAAATTATAAGTATTGTATTTTATTCGACGAATATTCCATATTACGTTGTAAATTGAGGCCTTAGCAAAAGTAGGTAACAGTAAAACAGTAACGTTATGTCTCTCCTTGCCTTAGCCTTATCCCATTTAAGATTGTACTTATAAAAAACCAAATGCACTAAAAAGTCTGAAATAAACTCTTGAAAGGTGTTCATTTTAGGCGAACCATTTCTTATTGGAGTCGGTGCCTTGACGGATGATGCTTGTGATGACCCATGTAATAGTACGGCACCGACTCCAAAAAGAAATGGTTTGCCTAAAATGGAGTCCTTTCAAGAGTTTATTTTAGACTATTGCATTAGAATTTTGAAGATGGGTTTTACTTTTTGTAAATGTTTTTTTTTTGTTAGAAAACGTGGTTGGAGTGTGAGGTTGCACCTTTTTTCATGAGATCTGGGGTCATAATCACTCAAATCCTTAGCGTTGAGGAGTTCCATCATCAGCGCAGCTTTTAAAAATGATGACTTCCAGACGTATAGACATGTCAATATTAGGATATAAGTACAAAATCACTATACGTTCCTTTAACATTTGAGAGCTTCCCTTGATTTGATTTGGAAATACTGGAACCAACTTTAAGTAAACCCTCTAAGTAAAAGTAGGTAAAAAAAACAACAAATCAGTCCCCAAATGGCTAGATATGAGGTATGTCAGTTATCGGATAGATAAAAAAAATAAAACTTAAACATAAATTCGTTTCTTTTTGCTAGTCGAAACATGTAAGCAATCTTTTTTAAACTTTTAAAATAATATCAGTGAATCAAATTCATTTTGAATTATAAACATCGCAGAGCTAAACGATGAATCACCAATGCAGTTGGTGAGTTTGTGTTTATCTTCATCATCATCATCATTATCAGCCAAAGGACGTCTACTGCTGAACATAGGCCTCCCCCACGGCTTTCCACAGCGACCGATTACTAGCGGTCTGCATCCAGTTTGATCCTGCAATCTTTATAAGGTCGTCTGTCCATCTTGTTGGTGGACGTCCCACGCTGCGTCTTTGGTCGAAGGGTCTCCAATCTAGAACTTTCCTGCCCCAACGGCCATCAGTTCTTCGCGCTATGCGCCCTGCCCATTGCCACTTAAGCGTTTATCTTATTATGTGCTTATCTTATTTTAAATGAATTATTTGGGTAAAAGGAATATTAAGTTTTTTCTCATTATTCGACTCAAAAGAAACGGACTATATCTCAAAAATAATATAATTTATTATACGTATACTCTCAAAAGCGGGCCCGGCAAACTTCGAATCGCATATTTCGATATTTTAATAGTTATTGTGCTATTCATAGTAAAGACAACTGCGACAAATTAATAATCATAAAGATTGTCCCGGAATTCTCGAGTTATAAAGTGTACTGTATAGTCTTACTAGCTCTTTGTTTTATATTATAAACACTGGCTGGTTTTATATTATAAACGAGGATAAATTGCTAACCTCCTTCTTTTTGAAGTTGGTAAAAAAAACTACTTACCCGTTGAAATAAAGCACTACCTCACTTTTTATCCTAGAAACAGCCTTTAAAAAATTAATTTCAATAAATTGTTTATTACGTCAAAGTTAGGTATGCCTGTCTATAGCAATAGCATGAGCACTACCTGCAGGCGCTTATAAGAAAAGTTAAAACTATTGAACTCTCGGTGCAAGAACTTGTCAAACTTAGCTAAGGTAGACTTTCAGTGACGTGGTGTTTATGAGGCTTCCATTGAATGATGTGGTTTCTGACATCGTATATATTTAAAACATTATACAAAATCAACTATAATAATTGTTACATTTACAATATGTAGCCTACCCACACATGACGAAAGAAACTTTCAATCACAGTTAGGTATGTTTTTTAATTTATTATTTTGAAAAATATATTTATGTACATTTAAACCGGTGGCAACCAAAAAAGGGCTTCTTCGCAGCTTGCTCCCTCTACCTCTATTCTATCTAAGCCAGGCTTGGCTTAATACAGAATTAGGACCAAGTTTATATCAAATAAAATAAAAATTAAATCATTCTTATGTATTATGACTCAAAACTATGAGTTCGATTTTCAGAAATTCTCAATAAATATAGAGAACATTCGTTTTTAAATGGACTTTTTAAGCTGATACTATTGGTCAGTTTGAAATGCTCATGGTTGATTTTACTACTAACTTTATATTTATAAGATGCAACAACATACAATTTGTCTTATTTAACAAACGTAGCTTTTGCTATCATAACTTAAAATTCAGGCATTATACATAGTCAAAACACAAGTACAGTTCCAGCACTTTAGGTTAAACATTTTTTTGAAAACTAACCCTTATTAGTTACCGCAATGTTTACCTTGAACTTCTGTTGTCCTTACTTCGTAAATAAAAACAATATCAGCCGTACGAAATCCATCTTGTCTGCGAATTTACCATAATAGTGACGTTTAGGATATGAATGTATAATTTAAATTCCAGGTTATTCAGTTGTTAGTAACATACGTTCAAAAGTATTTTGTTAGAATGAGTTAACTTTTGATCCCGTCACTTATTACTTAGATTTTACTATGAGAATTTAATAAATTTTCATTTGTTAGTTTTTTTTTTGTTAGTTTTTCATTTCTGCAAGTACCCCTTTTGGGTAAAGGCCTCCTCAAAAGAATTCCAAGAATCTCTATCCTGTGCTAATTCGACCCAGTTAGGGCCTTCTATTTTCTTAATATCGTCATCCCAGCGTGTCATAGGGCTGCTTTTCCCCGGCGTGGGACGCTCCAGGGCCCCTATTTTTTAATCACTCGCTTGGATATGGCGTGTGATTTGCGTTAGAAAACGAACAAAAAATTAACGAAAATACCGTGAATAAAGACGTGAGTACTCACAAAATTTAGATATATTTTTCAAATCCCTTCTGAATGGATTTCAACTAGTTTTTATTCCAAAATTGGAGTATAATCAATGAATGTCATACGCCATCTTGTCGCGAGTCTTTCAAAAATAGGGCCTCAGGTTGTAACTTTTACAGTCCGTCTCTGGTCTGTAAATCGTGCCACATGTCCAGCCGACTTCCACTGCGTCAGTTGCCTTAGTTATTTTCTTATACTTGTGCTTCTTATTTTATCAATTTTCTTTATATTTAGCATGCTGCGCTCCAAACCTTTACTATGTCATTAAGAGAGCGAAACTATTTTTGCTTGAGTAATAAACAGGAAAGGGTCAAACAGGTTTTTTTTTTCAAATTTCAAAATGAATTTCATATTCTGTCAAGTATAACTTTTGATTTTTATCGGTGTCCTAACAATGAAATGTGATTAAAAGTAATTTGTTGATAAGAATTGAAATTTTAACGACTCACGATGAAAATAATTCCTATAAAAAATGTTGCGACCTTTGGGTCTTACCGCCTCCGTTAGATCCTTACTACAGAACGCGCCGGCGCATCTAAAGAGACTCAGCAAGGCCTCTGACTTCACCGATTGCTCGTAAAAATATCGACTTACGTAAGTGTCAAATCAAATGAATGACCGTATTTGTAGTAATAGTTATTTGATCGTTTTATTGCAAAGCGATTCTGTTAGAACTCAAATTTAATCAAAGCTGCGGCGATGAAGAAATCAAATTGTTAATCATATCACCTTGTTATTAGGTGCACACTTGATGTGAGTATCAAAAAAAAAAAAATTACTATTACGTAAAAAGCTAAAGAGTTTGTTGTTTGAAAGCGCTTATCTCCGAAACTCTGGACCGATTTGAAAAATGATTTTTGTGTTGGATAGTTTATTTATCAAGGAAGACTTTAGGCTATGAAACATCACGCTGTGACGAGATGGGAGGGAGCAAACTCAAAACGAATAGAAGTTGCGGGGGACCGCTAGTGCATCGCTAGACGATAGAAGCGAACTCAAAGACTTTACAGGTTTATAAAAACGAATCCGGACAAACAACGTTGTATTATGACATTTTTAGCAAAATTTAGAATTTTCTTAATCTACTAACTGGCAAAACGCAATATGACTAATGGTAAACGTTCTGTTCACACAAAATATTTGAATCCGATAGGCAGTCTCAAATAAACGAGTGCCTCTTTAAACATTAAGTAAGTGTCAATTGATGGAACAGCGTAACCCATTGAAACAATAATGTGTCTCCCAAACTTACATTGGCATACGTCATCGTAGTTAAATCCAATCATAAAAATTTAAATACAATGAGTGTCTGTGACAATACCGTAGATACGGTGAGTCAGAAATCTAGCATATATAAAACTGTTGATTTATTGTGTTCCCAATTAGTGAGTCCAGTTGGAGTCAAACGGACGGAGGTACTAATAAGGAGAGATGCAACATTATAACACGCATCATGACTTGTATTAATCTACGATTGAATTTCAATTTTATTACCTGATTAAATACAGATGACGGTGGTAATGGCAGTCTGCTTATTAATTAGGCTATCGAAATATGATATGGCATTATGTCAGTAGCAATTGCATCCTATATTGCTGCAGCATTTTCAGGTTTGTACTGTGTACAAAATAGTAGTTGAATACGCTTTTGAAATTTCATAATCTGTTATTTTTTGCTTCAATTAGCAAAATATTTAGCAGTTATAAAGATTGTGCAAAAAACGTAAGCGGTATTTATTTAAAAACTACTACCTGCAATTATTTTATCTGTAATGGTTTTATTTTTTTAATATATTTCAGACAGTGAGTTATGTCGGTCACATGTGGAAGATCTAAGTCCAGAAGTGAACATAGAAACTAATATTAAAAACAAATTATATAAATAGCCTACCTCAAGTATTAACCGATCATTGTGTGCTATTTGCTGACGTCTCAGTTTTGAATCTCTGCTCCGAAGACTATCAGCCGGTTTCTGATTTGAGCATTTGAGTGAAAATCTGTTGAGATCTGCTCAAATAGTTGATGAATACTTAAGTTTCCTACGTTTCATTCGTAAATTTAAGATTGTCTCAAACCATATTCAACTGAGTTTTGTCCTTGATTATACAACGTTCCGTTACAAGTAAAAACAACCGATTTTTACCAGTTTGTATTTATAAAGAGATTTGGTTTCATTAAATTGGCATTAATAAATTATGGATTTCATTATGTCAGTTATATATTGCTAAGAGCATCAGATTGCAAATAAGATTTCAAGTTAAATAGTCACTATTATATATTTTAAATAAAAAGAAATTGCAAACGACTGCCGAGAACGGAATGTCTTTTGTCTATCAATCAGTGTCAATGTCATACTCAAATTTGATTTCCTGCGATGTTTGATGATTGAAAAGCTTATAAGTTGAAGAACTTCGAAATACACGCATCATCATCATCAATATCAGACGTTCACTGCTGAACATAGGCCTCCCCCACGATTTTCCACTGCGACCGATCACAAGCGGTCTGCATCCATTGTGATCCCGCGATCTTAACAAGGTCGTTCGTCCATCTTGTCGGTGGACATCCCTCGATACACTTTTGATCGAAAGGTCTCCTCACTCCTCCTCCGAATCTAGAACTTTTTTGCCCCAACGACCATCATTTCTGCGCGCTATGTGCCTTAATTCTTCTACGTATCTCCTCGTGTCTGATTCGATCTCATAGAGAAACATCGAGCATAGCCCTCTCCATCGCTCGTTGTGTGATTTTGAGCTTCTTTATGAGGCTCATAGTAGAGACCACATTTCAGATCCGTATGTCATCACTGGTTGAAGATTTTCGTCTTGAGATACTGAGGTAATTCAGATGAGAAGACGCTCTTGCGCAGTTTCCTGAACGCTGCCCAGCAGATTTGGATTCGACGATTGACATCTTTTTCAAAGTAGAAATACATCCAGTATGCCAATCCTTTTTACTGTTACTTTTGTTCACCTTTGTATATTTGTGATTAATATAACTTTGTCTGAATTATTGTATTTTTTGAGATTAATATAATTTTGTCTGAATTTTAATAGCGTTTTGCCTGCACTTCCTTATTACCTGTCGTAGCTTGATCTTTTACAGCCATAGCAAATTGTCGCAAATTTGAATTTAAGTAGGACTTAAGTACACTCATTGGGTTGCTTAGCTTTCAGACGCTTAAGTTCACAGTGAGCACGCTTTGAGTACTGTCAGTTGTGTTGTGCAACGCAAATTTCGTGTTAAGCACTAGTTGATCTCAAAGTTGAGAATTCTCAACCTCAAATACTCAAATTACACTTAAACTTAATTCAAAAACAGAAATACTTTTGAGACATACTTAAGTCGAGCTTAAGTTGTCCTCAACGTCAAATGTTCAATTCAGAAACCGGCTGACTGAGTTAAAAACAAAAATAAATTGTATTCTTACATTTGAGAAAATCGTAAATTGGATGAAAATTCATTAACTTCAACTCAATTTAAATGAAACAAAAATCTTAGTTATCTTAGATTTTAAAACTGCTTTCACGGCTTATTATGCATACGCGCACTCAAGACTCGTACGGTACTGTTATATAGAGTGATTCTTGCGACGTTGATGAAATCTTTATGTAGCAAAAAAAAAATAAAAATCTTAGTAAATGTGAACCAGACGGATTCATGACGACCAAAGGCTCCCAAACTCTTTAAAAATCAAGTATTGCCGTAGCGCCCCCCAATAGTTCTTCCCATTTAAAACCTCAGTAGCATTTAGTATCGCGAGTTTCATTGAACTTTTATTGTAAACGAGACTTTTCTTACCAGAGAAAGCAATAAAAATAATCATGCAATTCACAATATTATCATGATGAAGGGTTGTTGCGAAAGCACAAGCGAGCGCGCAAAAATTCTGTTTACGACGCTAGTCAGACCTGCGGGCGTAGTCTGATGTATCATTTTTGACATTTCGCGTCGACAATTACAATTTTATGATTTTCTTATTCATCAAATATCATTTTAATTTACGTAACTATATCTTTAATAAATCTTAAAAAATATTTGTAGTTTTTTAAGCATCATTCAAAAATTCTTCTCAATCAATAAATACACCAAAACACCAATTTTGTCGCAGCATTTTGCGAGCGCCACCTGGTGGTTTCACACGGAACTATGTCGAGACTTCCGACACTGGAACATGATAAAGGTTAAAGCGTGAGCGAAGCGAGCACGCTAGGAGCTGGTGCGATATATGTATTTCGCTAGAAATATATCGCATAAAATCAAAACCTTTCAATATAGATAGATTACTTGTTATTTAAAGGACCTATATTTTGAACAGCTCTTATTACAGGCCACACTCAGTATAAGTTTTGGGGTTGGGGAAACCGAGACGATCACAGCGCGCGCTGTGGCAAAAAAAAGGAATTGTCAAATTTATGTAAGTATGAGTGCAAAAATAAGCAAAAACAAATGAACATGCGTCACAACACCTGCTACGTAGCGTAGTAAAAAAACAAGGACATAGAAACTAACTTTTTTTTCGCTCTCTATTTTTACAAACAAAAAAATATTTATGTTTGTTAGTCTTGTTAAAGCTCAACAACGACTAGTTCGATTTGGCTCAATTACATATTAAATATTTGGTAAAGCATTTTATTTGCAAAAGAATATATGAGTAAAATAACACTAACTACACAAGCAATATACTTTTGTTGAACTGAACCAAGTTTATATGGGGACAGCCAGTGTTTATAATATAAAACAAAGAGCTAGTAAGACTATACAGTACACTTTATAACTCGAGAATTCCGGGTCAATTTTTATGATTATTAATTTGTCGCAGTTGTCTTTACTATGAATAGCACAATAACTATTAAAATATCGAAAAATGCGATCCGAAGTTCGCCGGGCCCGCTTTTGAGAGTATACGTATAATAAATTATATTATTATCGAGATTGATAAATCCCTAGGCTGCAAATGGTGGCGGCCTGACTGTTTGCACTTGGACTGTTAGATAGATTTACAATTAACAAAATAATGTTATTTTAATTCACTATATTTTTTATTCTAAATGCCCATTTAGATTAGAATTTAAATCTTATAAGCTTTAAGATTATCATTAAACATATCTCAGAACATTCGGAATAAAATTATAAAGGCACAAAAAAACTAAATAAAAATCGATTCACCCATTTGCGAGCTACGACACCACAGACAGATATTTATACAAACAGAAATGTGAAACTCGCACGAGTTAAAACTTAAAACAGAGAGGTTATACTGCCTTTTTTTTCGTAGGGGTTAAAAATAAGTTTTTGTGACAAGTTAGCAATCAACAATTAAAAACACTAGCAATGCAGCACCACCAGTAAAATCGTTATTTTACGACTAGAATAAATCTGTTGTAATCATATCTACAGAACATTATTTTTCAATTATTATGTTAAAATGAATCGTAGTATGTTTGTATTGGATCAAAGATCGCAAATATCAGCTTGTATTCAATGATGTTTTGTGTGGCATCGAAGTCACTGAATTTTTAAAAAACGAGCATCGATGGGCTTCGAATCTTAGTTCCTTTGCACACTACGACTTTAGGCAGCGATGCAGTCTTGATGCAGCATCGATGTAGTCGCAAAATCTCAATCTTTACACACTTGTGCTACTTTTAGCATCGATGCAGTTGTTGCGATGCTAACGCGCGTTAGTATCAATGTAGTCGCGATACAGAAGCTGGACATTGACAAATTATTGGAGTTGAATTACTGTTTATTGGAGACCGCATCGATAGTAACGCGCGAAAGCCAAATTAAATCTGTACATTACGTGAGTCACGATGCTAATGCGACTGCATCGATGCTCTTTTAGCATGCTGTTTGTAAATATAAAAAATATTCGAAATCATCTCATATATAAAATTCTCGTGTCACAATGTTCGTTCCCGTACTCCTCCGAAACAGCTTAACCGATTCTTACTAAATTTTATATGCGTATTCAGTAGGTCTGAGAATCGGCTACTATCTATTTTTCATACCCCTAAGTGATAAGGGTTGTTCACCTTTAAGTTTTTTTTAAATTTATGGACGAAATTTTTTGTTTTTATTTTTTTATAATGTGGCATTAAAAAATACATACAACCCTAAATTTTTCACCAACCCCTATTTTTCATAGCCATTTTAGTAATTTAATCATTTTTCATCCTGCTCGATAACTGATGAATTATTGTGTTTTTCTTAACTTTTAAAATTACGATTTTGGGCGAGACGGGGCCGGGGCGGGACGGTACTAGGGGCGAAGTAAAGTTCGCTGGGTCCGCTAGTATATTTATATTTTCCGATCAGTATTATATGATCTTCATATTTGATTTCTTTACATCTTGCTCATCTGAGCCAAGACTTTACCAAAACTAATTGTTTTCCTAACCATTTGGCATTTACTATTAGAGTATTGTTTTGTATAATTTGCTACCGGAAGAGGTAAAAGCAATCCACGGGTCTATATTTAAGAGGCGATTGGTTAGCTCTTGGACAAATGCTTTTATAATAATAATGTTTTTTTTTATTGGCGACATAATTCTAATATTCAATAAAATTTAAACTTCATTCGAATATTCGAAATAATGTTATTTAATCAGGTCAATTTCACCAATACTTTGCTATACGCGTATTTACGATAAAGAAAGAAAGAAAGAAAGAAAATGAATTTATTCGACCAAAAAGTTAGAATAATTACATATATATTTAAAAAAAAAACATATGCTTAGGCCGAAAAAGGCACCCGCTCAGCATTGGTCGTGGCAGCAGCAGAACGCAAACCACGACGCTGATTTTCAGCGAGTGCCTTTGTGGGTAGGTACAAAAAAAAAAAAAATGAAATAAAAATAAAAATAACACAAGCCAATAAAAACAACATAAAATAATATTAACAATATTTTAACTTAAAATTACGATTAGAATAACATACATGTAGGTATTATTTAAAATTTAAAATTATCATTTCATTCAATTCATTGGAATATAAATTAAAATTGGATCAATTAAATTACATAATAATAAATTATTGGCTTAGGGTCACCTTGGTAAGCCCATTGTGCATTGTGCATTGTGCGATTACTCGCGGAACGGAATGTGGCCAAACCCAAGATTCGGAGAAGAAAAAAAAGTAACAAAAAAAAAAAAAAAAAAAAACTCTGATCTTGGGCTCGGCTCGGCGGCAGCCATTTTATCTATGTATCCGACAAAGTCCCGAGAGTCACCGAAAATAATGCCACGTAAAAGACAGTGCCACGTAGGTACATAATTAATCAAGACAAGTTAAAGACACACATTGACATTGCTGGCTTCAGTCTACAAGGAAGGGGAGCCTTGGATAATCCCAAATAATCACGTCCGGACTGTACGAATGACGGCGACGTGCACATGGGGGCCAGGAGGAGCCTACGCGGGCAAATCATGTAATGCAATGTGCTTTTCGGCGTGATCGGTGACAGGTTGCACGGGTTCAGCTATGTTTAGATTTGCGACCCCCTTGTTTGACGCGCATACCCCGTTGGTAAGTGAACGCGTGCTTTTCGTTTTCACGTTGAATTTGTAATAAGTGTTGCTTTAAATTAATTTTAAACGTTGATTTCACTTTCAGGGCGCGCAAAGGCGGGGGCAGCGAGTTCCAGCACCGTGTCGCAGCAAATTTGAAAGAGCCGCGGAATGTTATTGTGCGGTGTCTTGGGGTCAGAAAAACGCCTACACATTCCCTCCTCCCACGCCCATTCCCGCCCCGAGCCCACACCAAGTTCTCATGTAAGTAGCTTGGTTTATGTGTCTTAATGATTTCAAACATCAGGCTGGCTAAGTGGAGTTTTCTGCGAGCCTCCATCCGTAGCATGCTTGCATCACTAATGTATGGGGTAACATGAGTCCGAGGTGGGATGGGATAGCAAAAACGCACGCAGGCATTTTGCACTCGCTGAATCATCTTCGCTGACTTTGCTAGCAGACACGGACCATACACTGTGTCGCAATAATTGAGCTTGGATAGCACGAGTGACTCGCAAAGGCTTTTCCTGATTGCCTCACTCAGATATGGTCTTATTTTGTACAGAAGCTTAAGTCGATAAAAACAGTTTCTCGTACATTCTGCTATGTGGCTCTCAAATCTCAGGTTGCTATCAAATAGTAGGCCCAAGTTTCTTGCCCTGTCTACCCTTTCTACTGGTTCTCCATTTATTGTTATATTTATTGTATTGATGTATTGGTGTCCCGACTGGGGCACAGGAGGGAAGACCCTCTCGATGTCATCCATCGTCCGGATCTGATAGACCTGCGCCCCGTCTCCCTTGCGGGCAAAGATGCGGCCTCGTCGCGTCCAGGCATACCTCCACTGCAGCCGTCGGCCCTCCTCACGCACCCGGTGAAAAAGCTGGCGGTTGGAGCGCGTCAGGCGCTCGTTGACGAACACCCGGCCGCCGCCCTCGGCCACCAGGCCCCGGCGCACGCGCGCGGCGCGCAGCAGCTCGTCGCGCAGGTGGCGGCGCGCCAGGCGCACCACTACGCGGCGCGCGCGCGCCGCGCCAGCCTCCGCCGGGGGCGCGCCCACGCGCTCCGCGAACACCACGTCGCGCTCCTCCAGCGGCACGCCCAGGCGCCCGGCCAGCACCAGCACGGCGTGCATGACGCTCTCCCCCTTCTGCTCCGGGAGCTGGCCGATCTCGAGGTCGGACAGCAGCGCCTCCTGCTCCCGGTCGTTGAGCTCGAGCTTGAGCTCCGCGACGGTCCGCTCCAGCCCCGCGACGACGCCCGCCTCGGCGTCCGGGTCGGCCTCCGCTCGGCGCCGGTCCGCGGCGTCCAGCCTGTACTCTACGGCGTCGATGCGCGCCCCGACGGCGACGCCGGCGGTGCTGGCGGCCATTTCGATTGCACGGACACGCTCCTCGACGTCACTTAAGCGTGCCTCGCAGCGGACGACCCTGCCGGAGAGCGCTAGCACATCATCGCGAAGAGCATCGATCCTGGACTGGGTCGCTTTCGCCTCCGCTCGCATCTCTTCCCTGAATTGGCGCATTTCCACCACGAACAGCTGAAAATCGGTCAGCTCAACGGACATATTGAGTGCAGTGTCATCGAGCATAGACGCGTCCATCTCTACCGGCCTGGATGCCCCGCGTCGCAGGGTAACTCCGTCTTCACGTCCGACGTCCGCAGCACGCACGGGAGTGTTAGTGTTGTCACCCTTAGGCCGCTTACTCTTGCATGTAACGCAACTCCAGGCGGCCCTGTGCTCTCCCGTTAAGGTGTTGTAGAAGCGCTGTTCCGACACACCTGCGCACTCCAGATCGTAGTGCATCTGACATAGACTGCAAGTGAGGAACCGACGGTGGTCTATTTCCTGCCTGCAGCCACTGCAGCATCTACGGTCGCAGACGTCATCCAAGCGCGGCATTTCAACAGCGGAAAAACGCTATCGCGGCGATATATTTTGGAAATGATAATGTGTGTTATGTTTGCACTTCACTTGCACTTGTGTTTGTTGTGATTTAATTTACTTATTAATCTGTTTTGAATATTAAATATGAGGAGCAAAAATAAGGTATGTGTTTACTCTACCCACTTTTTTTTTTTTTTTATAGCGTTAGTTCAACTAAAACACACTAAATACACACACACACAAACACAAACACACTAAATAACGTAAATACGCCATCAGAAAAAGTTCTGACGTCATTTTATACATAAAACACGGACCTGTGTGTCGAACACTTCGGCCCGACTATGCATTTTAAAAAAAAAAAAAGTTTATAAGCACTAATCATTTTTTTTATTAAATTACGTGTAAAATTTGCAGTTTACTGGGTTATTTTCGTATTTTTTAAGGCAGTCAAAGTGTTAAGTTTTAGTATCAAAATTGTTTCAATACGCCGTTCCATTTTGTGAATATTGGGAGCATATTTCCGATTGCAAATCATTTGAGTATCGCACTTCGATTTCTGGTCCCTTCGGGGAAGACCGCGCTTGCCTCGAGATGAGCAGTCATTTCCGTCAATGTAGCGAAATCGGAATCCCGTGGAGATACTCAAACAAACTTGTTACCCACCTGTTGAACGCGGTGCAAACCAATTGACTGCCGGATTCGTGCAAAGCGAAATACAGATGTTGCCATCTAAACGGTGATAGCCAATCTTCTACCATATTAAAAAGAATTTTCAAAAAAAACCTAATTACCAGTTTTAAACCGAGACAACGGCTACCCGACCAATTAAAAAATTATACCTCCAGCATTTAATTCTATCTTTGTGACATTATTATTTAATTGGTCGGTTACTTTCTTAGTACAGTTAGGATATTTATAAGAATTTTTGAAAATACACTTAAGGTGCTACCCGGATTTTCAACGCGCACACTAGCGCCACTTTAGTAGAAAAATCATAACTCGTTAAATAAAAGACCAATCAAAAATCTGGTAAACACTATTGTAGTACAGGATCTGTTGGAATCTGAGGTGGAAGGACTGTTAAATATGGCCACTTTTGGCATTTTTTCTAACTATAACTGCAGATAACTACTTTAGAAACAATTTAAACGTACTAAATAAACTATAGAGCCTGTATCACAATCGTGTTTACCAGATTTTTGATTGGTCTTTTATTTTTTTTATTAACGAGTTATGATTTTTCTACTATAGTGGCGCTAGTGTGAGCGTTAAAAATCCGGGTAGCCCCGTAAGGTGCATTTACACCTATTCGTCTCCGGTACGCATTCGTATCGTAACAGAAAGGAGGAAAAATAAAACATTTAGTTAAATAATTGTGCGAAAACATCTAAGACTAACAGCCGGTTTCTGATTTGAGCATTTGAGTGAAAATCTGTTGAGATCTGCTCAAATAGTTGATGAATACTTAAGTTTCCTACGTTTCATTCGTCAATTTAAGAGTGTCTCAAACCATATTCAACTGAGTTTTGTCCTTGATTATACAACGTTCCGTTACAAGTAAAAACAACCGATTTTTACCAGTTTGTATTTATACATGGCATTAATAAATTCTGGATTCCATTTTGTCAGTTATAAATTCCTAAGAGCATCAGATTGCAAATAAGATTTCAAGTTAAATAGTCACTATTATATATTTTAAATAAAATGAAATTGTAAACGACTGCCGAGAACGGAATGTCTTTTGTCAATCAATCAGTGTCAATGTCATACACAAACTTGATAAAGTTTGATTTCCTGCAATGTTTGATGATTGAAAAGTTTATAAGTTGAAGAACTTCGAAATACACTCATTATCAGACATTCACTGCTGAACATAGGCCTCCCCCACGATTTTCCACTGCGACCGATCACAAACGGTCTGCATCCAGTGTGATCCCGCGATCTTAACAAGGTCGTTCGTCCATCTTGTCGGTGGACATCCCTCGATGCACTTTTGATCGAAAGGTCTCCTCACTCCTTCTCCGAATCTAGAACTTTTTTGCCCCAACGGCCATCATTTCTTCGCGCTATGTGCCCTGTCCACTGCCACTTGAGCTTGCTAATTTTTAGGGATATGTCCGTTACCTTAGTTATTCTTCGTACCTCCTCGTTTTTGATTCGATCTCATAGAGAAACATCGAGCATAGCCCTCTCCATCGCTCGTTGTGTGATTTTGAGCTCCTTTATGAGGCTCATAGACCACGTTTCAGATCCGTATGTCATCACTGGTAACACACACTGGTTGAAGACTTTCGTTTTCAGACACTGAGGTAATTCAGACGAGAAGACGCTCTTGCGCAGTTTCCTGAACGCTGCCTAGCAGATTTGGATTCGACGATTGACCTCTATCTCAAAGTAGAAATACATCCAGTGTGCCGATCCTTTTTACTGCTACTTGTGTTCACCTTCGTATATTTGTGATTAATATAACTTTGTCTGAATTATAGTATTTTAGGGTTCCGTAGCCGAATGGCAAAAAACGGAACCCTTATAGTTTCGTCAAGTCTGTCTGTCTGTCTGTCTGTCTGTCTGTCTGTCCGTCCGTATGTCACAGCCATTTTATTCTGTAACTATAAGCATTACACTAAAAAGTAACTATAATCATACATAACCGATTCTCATACAAAAAATAAAAAATATTGACAGTTAAGGGGGGGCTCCCATAAATGAAACTAAACCCAAAATATATTTTTTTGGTCAAACCTATGCGTGTGGGGTCTATGGATAGGTCTTCTAAAATGACGTAGAGGTCCCTAAACCATTTTCTTTTTAAGTCTAACGTTTCATAAGCCAAGCAAGGGTAAATTTTGAAAAAAATATATAATGTAGATCTTAACAAATGCTTTCAACGAAAATTGGTACGGACGAGATCGAACGAGTAGTTTTTGAGATATAACACATTTTCAACAACCGCAAACATAACTTTGTACCTCATACAAACACTATGAAAAACAAAGTTATATTTGCAGTCAACAAAATGCTGTGGTATTTTACTAAGTAGAAGTAAGTGGATTCCCTCATTCAGTTAAAGTTGGCACGGAATCCTCAGTGCGCGAGTCCGACTCGCACTTGACCGGTTTTTTAGATTAATATAACTTTGTCTGAATTTTAATAGCGTTTTGCCTGCACTTCCTTATTACCTATTGTAGCGTAATCTTTTACACCCATAGCAAATTTTCGCAAATTTGAATTTAAGCAGGAGTTAAGTACCTTCATTGGGTTGCTTAGCTTTCAGACGCTTAAGTTCACAGTGAGCAGGCTTTGAGTACTGTCAGTTGTGTTGTGCAACGCAAATTTCGTGTTAAGCACTAGTTGATGTCAAAGTTGAGAATTCTCAACCTTAAATACTCAAATTACACTTAAACTTAATTCAAAAACAGAAATACTTTTGAGACATACTTAAGTCGAGCTTAAGTTGTTCTCAACGTCAAATGCTCAATTCAGAAACCGGCTGTAAGACGTCTTATACATTAAATTTTCAGAATCACTCGTTTCACAAAAAGTAATTTAATATTTCATCATTTTCAAAAACTCGTGTCTGTGTACGAGCACTTGAGACGGATGGATGCAACGAAACGAAAATCAGCACCTCCTACACACTTGGTATCCTCGACACGAAATAACTAAGATTATGTTACAATGGCTTAAATAGCTCCTCAATATTTAACATCAGAACTTTATTGAGCACAAGTCATCTATATTTATGATAATAACAATACAATGCCTGTTCTTAACACTTACAATTATATGCATTTAAGAACGATTCCAATCGTGGATTCATGGGAACACAATAGTTAGGCGTATGATCTTAAAGAAATCACCTAACACAACAATTTACTGAGCAATGCACCTAAATACAAAATTGCAACCATTGTCTCGTCATTAAAATTCCTCAGGGATGTGTTCATCAATAGTCTTTTGTTTATGCGACCGCCGGCGGCCTTTTGATCCATGAGCGTCTACAGTACCAGCCTTAAATGGATACAAACAAACACAAATCATCATAATTCAAAAATAAATAAATTTTTGTCGGTAAAATATAAAATTAATGAGCTTCTTGTCACCACACAAGTTTTAGTTCACTAAACCGTCGCAAGCGAATAGAATATATTAAGCAACCTAGAATCGAATTTACCAGTCAGATAAGAAATATTCGACGAATATAATACAAATCTTCTAAGGGTCGATTTTACCAACGTCAGATAAGACTTATCCGACTGATAAAGTATAAAAGGACTGATTTTAAAACGCTATTTACATAAATGATTGCTGACAAATAGGTGACGTTTTCAAATTAGGCGTATTCTATTTTGTTCGACGAATATTTGACGACCTCCGTTGTCGAGTGGCTAGCACGCTGGTTTCAAGCGTCGCCATCTCGTGAGGTTCCGGGTTCGATTCCTGGTCGGGTCAATGTAGAAAACGATCTTTTCTATATTGTCTCGGGTCTGGGTGTTGTGGTACCACCGTTGTTTCCGATTTCCATAACACAAGTGCTTTGGCTACTTAGCTTGGGATCGGAGCAATGTATGTGATGTCAAATATTTATTTTATTTATTTATTATATTCCTTCTGACGTGGTAAAATCAGGCTAATTTGAAAAGTTACCTATTTGCAGCTATCATTTATGTAAATGTAATTCTTTTTTAATCGTTCGTTTTATACTTATTCCGCCCGATAAGTCCTATCTTGGTCCTATCTTGACTTTGTACGATTGGCCCTTAAACTGCTACCCAATATCCACAATAGATTATTATCCAAATCTATATTTGGTTCCGTGAATGCCTTAACACTTTGACTCGGCCGTTGTCACAAGAACAAGAACTCATAATAATATGTCAGTGATTTGCATTACAACACAGTGCATCTGCTGCATTCATATTAAGCAACATTGGAAACAAAATGTAGGTCGCACGTTATCGTATGTTATCACATTTCCCACAAAGCTGTTGGATGCTTTCTTTCGAGATAGCTCTTACGCAGCCTGATAAGCTCGGGATATGCAAGGCTCATGCAAGGCTAGGTAGAACCGCAGTTATAAAATTTGTAGGCAAGCTGCGAATCAAGACATTGTACTTCAGCGACCAGATACGGCCGATTCTCAAGGCAATCGAACTTTTTTCGTGTGGTGATTCGATTACGAGTTTCACTGCTTTAAAATCAAGCTATGCCACTACTAAAAAAACTACCGTGCGGACGAAAAAATTGTTAGAAATCGTGACACCGATAAAGCAAAAACGTTTTTTTTTCGAAAAAGGACATTCTATCGGTGAACTTTTTTCACATACGCACTGCACGAGAGTTGAGGCTCAGGGCGTCAAATCTGGTGCAGTTTGCATTCGAAAAGGTTACCGATGCACTGAGAGACAAACTCCACAGGATTTGCACCCTGATATATCAACGTACTGACTCAATTGTATCTGATACTCGTTGCCTGTTAGCACCCTTAGTTTTCGTAACGTTTTACTGTAATAAATCATAATTGCATTCTGATTTAGGTATATGGCATAGACCGACTCATCTCGCTGTTTTCTAAGGCAAAATAAGTAGTTATGGCTCTACAAGTCTCACATCCATCAGGGGCCTTAATTTTGAATCATTTACAATGTAGCATGTGATTTTCTTTGATAAATGTTTAATTTTCAAATGACAACCGGATGAAATCCACACGAGAGTGATTTCATAAAATATGTGAAATATTTGACGCGAGTGATTTAAAAAAAGAGCTCCAGTAGTGTAGTAGCTAAGCACGCTGGATTTCAAAGCGTCGTCGCTCCGAGGTCCCGGGTTCGATTCCCGGTCGGGAAATATTGAAAAAAAAAAACTCGGGTCTGGGTGTTGTAGTACTAACGTTGTGTCTGATTTCCATAATAAAAATGCATTAGCTACTTTCTGTGAGATCAGATTAATTAATGTAATTTGTGTTCAATATATCTTATTATTTATTGTCTAGAGTTAAAATTTAACAATTTGACCTCCCTCAGCAACAACAAAAATTCGCGAAAGATAGTGGATCAATAACTTTTTTCAGTTGTTAGTTTGTTTTATTTTTTAGTTGACCCCGGTATCACAAGCCTAATTTTAGACATGTTTTAGGTTATGCCATACATACAAGCAAATTGGCTGCGTTATCAAATGTAAGTGTTGTGCAAGTAGTCACGGGTTGGGTCATACGATAAACTGTGTTGATAACCGCGTGAAAAAAATCAAAAAATGTTAGTATTTTTCGGTCAATTATCTCGGCCGCACTACTTAAATGAGGAGTTTTGAACGTGAGCGGTGACGATAACTTTAGGATAACCCCTCGCAAGGCAATCTCGCGAACACTTGTGATATATACCTACTCAATAAGTTATGTGTTCATCTGCGTACGGTACAAGACAATCAGACTGGATCCCACCTAGACATAATATAAATTTTAATTGCCAACTAGCGAACTTTGTTTCGCTCCCAGCCCGTCCCGCCCAGCCCAGTAATTTTAAAAGTTGAGCGGTCCCAGCGAACAATCCCTCGACCAGGCCCCGTCCCGTCCAGCCGCGGCCTTATCGAACGGAATAAAAAGTATCATGTCATTCTTCTGGTTCCAAGCTACCTCCCCACCAATTTTCAGTCAAAACGGTATAGCCGTTCTTGATTTATAAATAGTGTAACTAACACGACTTTCTTTTATATTTAAGAACTGTTGTCATAATAGCGCAATAGGTGAACGCACTTTTAAGCGTTATCCTTTAACTGAAAATTAAGTTGGTAAATAAATAATCAGACTAATAGTGATACATAAATAAAACTTATAAATGCCACGTTTTGACACTTTACAGTATTATATGAGCGTGATAACGCCAATACGTAAACACCTATTGAAAAATGCATAATAACCTTTGGCCGAACACTTCTTGGAAGTAGGAAGTAAGTAGCCCTATTTATTGTTATTTATAGATGTGTATTGTGTAATATTGTGTTTTAATGAAGTCCCTAAATATTAATATTAGTTAATTTAATTATAGGTCACAGTAACGCGAATCAGCATCGATACAGTCGCGCGTTAGTATCGGTGGAGACGCGCGACTGTTTCATTCTTCAGTTAACTTAGCGTAGTGTCGCTACAGTGGAATGGGCAACTTCTGTATGGCGACTGCATCGATACTAACGCGCGACAGCATCGCGACTGAATCGATGCCAAAATTTTTGCAAGTGTGTAAAGGTTGACATTTTGCAACTGCATCGATGCTGCATCGCTGTTAAAAGACGCAGGGTGCAAAAAATCTAAATGTGGAGACTAAATCGTAGAATATCAATTTACTTTAGTATATAATACAAAATTAATATGTTAAAACAAAAACCTAAACTCTGACTTTGTTCAAATTACCTACTACATATTTACAAATACAAAAGTCTCCTTGTTAAATGTCGAAACCAATTACTTGATGTAGTTTTATATTTCAAACTGTCAGGCCAGGTAAGAAAATACTTGACTATTCAGAAATACAAACAATTATCAATTATGTTTTCAAGAAATTTGTTCTATTCCAAGATCTAGAGATAACTTCCCTATAAAGATAGCTAGCTAGCGAGTATTGGCGGATTTGCGGTTCACTTGTTGCTTAGGGCCAGTTTCCAGCGCTTGAATAAGTACAATTAAAAAAAAAAACAATAGTAACAATAAGTATTAAAATGAATGATCATTGGTTATGCTAATTTGTTAAAAGTACGCACAAACGTAATCATTCAACCAATGGTAAAGACTTATAACCATTAGTTGAGTTGACTATCGGTTACGAACTACTATTTGACACTGCCAGAATGAAAGCTGGTGCTAAAATGCTTATAAAACGAATCTAAAAATTGAGTTCATAAAACAAAAACGTGTAGAGTCGACACTTACGTATAAGTTTCTGCTTACACAAAGGTTCGTTTTGTAGGACTTCTTTTTACCAACGACTTCTTTCAAACTTAAAAAGGAAAATAATTTTGTTTGTTTGCTTGTAATTGTTCATTTCTAAAGACGAAGACTTACATGAAAATTTAGTTCAGAAGTTCGCCGCGTGACCTGTGAGCGTGACATTTACATAATTTCAAAATTCTGACTAAAGAATTAGGAGCATTTTGTTAAAAAAAAAAATATTAACAAGTCCCTCACCACAAACAAAAGTGGTAGATAGATGCGACACAGAAACCTGTAAGTATTACATTCTGACAAAGTTTGTACAGAAAGACCCGCTCAATTAACCATTTTATATCTTTAGTAATATTTGATGATTGGTATGTACCTCGATCTGGGGCCCTATTTTTGAATCACTCGCGTCAAGATGTCAATCTCGTCAATGAAAATCATTCATTAAAGTCGATTTTTCTCTTAAAAATCAGTTGAAATCCACACGAAAAGGATTTGCAAAAATATATCTTAATTTTGTAAGTACTTACAAAATCAAGATATATTCGTGTTGTGTATATACATGTTTTAGAACAATTATCACACGCCATATTTGAGCGAGTGATTAAAAAATAGAGGCCCTGGTAAGATCGGACTTCTAATAAACGAAATGACTCTCATTTTCTGTTGAGGAACCCCGGTAACAGATATAATAAATAATACTAGGCGCCGGCTAACAACGCCAATCAAACGCCACCGAATTAGGTCACTGACACTTAAAGATTTGTTTTGAAATTGATAACAAGCAATTGAAGCTTGTTAAAGTAATTTAAGCAAAATTTTACGACGCATACTCAGCACCAGTTTCTATGAAAATGCATTTGTAACTAGCATTCTGCCACATTGCATTTTTTGTTTAAAGTAGGTAGGTATGCAATAGATATTACGACACGTCTGGTGCAGTGGTTAGCGAACTTGACTACGAAACCAGCGGGCGCAGGTTCGAATCTTGGAAGTTATTATGTATTTAAGCATTAATGGAAGACGCCCCCGTCATAATTGTTAAAGGGTATTCGTAACACAAGGAAGAACATTTCTTACTGCAAAACCAAGACAATTGGTGTAAAATAAAATATATAACACATCTATTTAGTTGACCTCGAATGATGCCTGAACGGAAGTCTCGACATAGTCCCTTGTAACACTACCAGGTAGGTCTCGCAAAACGCTGAGAAAAAAATGTGTTTTCGTGTATTTTTCCATTGAGAAGTTTTTTTTAATAAAGCTTATAAAGTGACAAATATTTTTTCCAGTTTTATTAAAGATAAAGACGCGTTAGTTAAAAGTTAGCGTTAGATAAAGTATAAGTATTTGAGACAGCAGAAAATCTGAAAATTGAAAATGTCTACGCGAAATGTCATAAATTTTGCTCCAGACTTCAACCGCTGTTCATGAACTACACTGGCCTCATAATTATCACAATTTTAAAATTACTATAATTGTTGTAAGTACCATAAAGATAAATACTACTTTCTTGACAAAATGAATCTACTAAGAGTTAATGATTTAAAAAAAAAATGTTTTTCAAGCTCAATAGTTTTGAAAAATAATAAATACACATTAATATTATTATTTCTAGTAGCTAGTATTCTAAGAAAAGATGTCTAATTGGTACCGCGCAGCAGAATTTAATCCGCTGCACCGTACCAATACGACATTATTTCAACACATTTCTAATACTGAGAATCCTAAGGATTCCTAAGATAAATACTGACTAGATAACGTCATAATTGAAACGATACACGATACCACCCACGAATCGTTAATAAAGATACACTAACTACTGTTATCGCCGTCGGGCTCTATGATTTTTACCTACCAACCATCGATCAACTACACCTCTGGATTATACAGGATGACTTTTTTATCAGTACCGAAATTTCGTGTCAAGACTCCATTGATGAATATGAACAACTTTTACTATGGGGACAATAGTGAAATCGAGAAAAAAAAACAGCTGTTCCAAACAAAAGTTCAAGTGGGGCGCGGTCAAAATGTATGGAATAGCTGTTTTTTTTTCCAACTCCCAGTGATAACTACTGATTATAAGATTTTAATTCCCAGTTACTACTACTGTCCTTTATAAAGAACACCTCAGTTATAAGAAAAAACATGTAGTTTAACAAGTATCTTACAATTTATCACTAATCAAAATTAGTAAAAAACTATACTTTTCTGTTTACACGAAACTCATATTAACGTTTTTTTACTTACATTTAAATTCAAAATATGTATATATAAATTACTAAATGTTATTGACAACCATTTTCGTTCTTAGTTTGTACATGGGACCTTATTTTTTCGAGGCAAAATATTTTCGTAATAACTGGGTTTACACGCTGTAAGTTTAAAACTCTACCTGTGTACCCGTTATAACCGTTGCCTGGTATTCAAAAGGAAACCAACTACGAAACCACGAAAATTTGTGTGTTGCCTGGCATTTTTACGTTTTTTTATTATACCTTGGTCAAAATGTGTCTAAGTAATTAAATTAAGCAAAATTTTTGTGTGAGCCGCTACAAAGTGTAATTAATAATAATAAAGAGAACAAAGCAATAAATTGAAAAGCCATCGACAAACCATACCTCATTAATAAATTACGAATAATGACGTAAACGAAAATAAAAACAATGTTTATTACAAGTAAAATTTATATTACAAGTTGGAAGCTCCTGACATGTTTAGACTTTGATTTGTTCGTGCTATATCTTAGGTTAGATCATCGAAGCTACAGACTACAATATTGAATATCAATATGCTTGAGGCAACAGAAACATGAAGTCGATAATATAACTAAAGTCTGTTTTTCTTTGCTAGTCGAATATTGTAAACAATCTTTTTGTAACTTGTAAAAACATATTAGTGAATAGAAATAATGTACTATTGGATATAAATTCACTGACATTATTTCATTTCGTATTTGCTATCATTGTAACGTATTTGCACTTGGTATGTGTATGTGTGTATAGTATGTGTATGAATATGTAATAAGTCATATTAATATTAATATCATTTTAAATTGCCATATTGTAGGTAGCTTTTAATTTGTAGTTATTAACGTCACGCTGTTTCTTTTGTCTCTTTATTACTTTCTTCGCGCCGCCTGTATTTTCTCTGTTAAGACCCATGGTTGACTGGTAGAGAATGCTTTTAGCATTAAGTCCGCTATATCTACCGTTTTTTTGTGCATGAAGTTTTAAAAAAAAAATCTAAGTGTTGAACGATGTATAAATAATGAGTATTTTAAATTGACAATGTCAATATTATTTATTTATTGTTATTTATTTCAAGCAAAGTAAAACTGAGTTTTTATCAATTGTCACAGGGAGTACTAGAGTTGATTAATTATTTCATAGTTTTGTATTTTCTATTGAAGCAACCAGTGCCGGTGACCCTTCATCGGACCAATTAAGCGAAACGCTACGATGCAATCAAAATAAATATGTTATAGAGAACAAAAAGTATCAGTTTTCGAACCAACAGGTAACGTTAGGATAAAAATCAACATGTCAGAAATATTTAAACTAAAATCGTAGGCAGTTCGAAGGTGACTAGTCAAAAAAAACAAGCAACCTACAAGTGACAGAAAAAAACAATATAATATAATATAATAAATATAAATATCCTTTGGACATTCCCACACATCGCCATCTAGTCCCAAGGTAAGCTACTCAAAGCTTGTGTTATGGGTGCCAGACAACGGATGTAATACTTAAATAATTTTTGTTTGTAAATACATACATGATATAAATAATAGAAGATACGATGTCCAAATCTGAATCACACATTGGTTTATCACGTCGTAAAGACTGATTATTGATTCATATTATTTTAAAATTAATTTTAAGTGGACTACAAGTCGACGTTTTAGAATGCGTTATAGTACAAAATTTATATTTTTCAGCTCCACGATTCAGAACTATTTGTTTGCTATTCAATAACTTTTACTTTATTTATAACATTATAATAACGTAGATATATCCAATGAAACTATTTTATTTCGTTCTTTTACTATATTTGTTGCCGAACTGATATATCGACATCCGATCAAACTGCGACATTATTTAAAAAATAATATCTAAATCTAGTCGAAACTCAAGCCGATGGACGAACGAACGTTCTGAGTCGCCATGCTGAAGTCCTATCTCTCCTCAAGTTACGGTAAAAAGGAATTGTTTTCAAGGACGTAAAAACATAATGTAATTGTGATTCATTTCAAGAAAATATTTTATTTTACAAGTACCAAGTTTAAAAAAGTGCCAAATAACAAAAACACGGGTTTCTTTCAACGTTCAACTCTGTATGAAAGTTTGTGTAAGCGAAGTAGCCGTCATGAAACCTGCAAAATTCCGTCGCAAGTTCTTTATAAATGAAAAATAACAGTAAAATGTTTTGTAAAAATTTTTCTTCTAAAAGAGAACCTTTGCTAAAACAATTATTTAGGCTATACAATAATGTGCACCGTAAATAAGTGATATGTAAAACATATGTTCAGCAGTGAACGACCTGCTACTGGTTATGATAATGAACGTACATTCAATATTATTTGTCTGTTATGATTGTTCAATTTTTAGGGTTCCGTAGCCGAATGGCAAAAAACGGAACCCTTGTCACGGTAATTATAGTTTCATCAAGTCTGTCTGTCTGTCCGTCCGTATGTTACAGCCACTTTATTCACATCCACAGTGGTAAAATTTGCGTCCCCCCTCTAACTTCTAAACTAAGCGAGTGTAAATTTTGAAAAAAAAAACGGTTTGAATTGGCAGTTTTTGAGATATAGCACATTATCATCAAACGCAAACATAACTTTGTTCTTCATACAAACACTATGAAAAGCAAAGTTATATTTGCTGTCAATAAAATATTGTGGTATTTTAGCTAAGTGGAAGTAAGTGGGTTCCCTGATTCAACTAAAATTGGCACGGAACCCTCAGTGCGCGAGTCCGATTCCCACTTGGCTGGTTTTGGTACATTCAAACTTTAACACTATTTCGAGTTCATCACTTAAAAAACATTTAAGTAGATATTGTATCTCTTTTGTGATATTCTTTCTCGAGGAAAGTATGAGAATGCCTAATTTTTATACATTACATCTACGAATATTTGTCTGATTAACACTCATTGCCGATTTGAAGATAAGCTCTTATTTTATTTACACGCGAACGCCATGAAAGCTTTTAGGAAGTTTGCTGTTGTCAAGACAGAAAATTGAGTTGTCTCGCATATGACGTTATGTATAAATACGTGGCGCTGATTGCCTCCTCCGGAAAGGAACACTCTCCTTACACTTTGATAGAGACTATTAGGAAGTTGTCTCAGATGACTGTACATCAATTATACGAAGGCTGCAGATTCTAATTACATTTGACGTATACAACTCCCGCCGGTAAACGATTGCCTGAGCAAACAATTTGAGAAGCAAGACATGAAGTCGAGCTCATAGACGAATCTTAGTATCGTTAAATTTTCGGGATTAATTCCTGTTATTCCACTTTTTTTTTTGACTGGCTTGTTTAATAATTTGTGATTTTTAATCTATCAGCAAAAGAATCAGGGGTAACCTCGAAAACGCATTGCTGACCATAGACTATGCACCGCCTTAGGTAAGAGTGTAGCATGCTGGTGACCAGCCGTAAGCAACATGTATCATGTTACGAATATTGAAACCGGAATAGATAACGATTAGCTAGAGAGAAATATTCTTAAGGACGACATTAACTTAGTGAATTACTTCGCAATAAGTTTATTCTGCATAAGATTTGAAATTTAGGAGTCTCTAGATTAGCACGTCTATTATTTCCCAATTAATATATTCGAAGAAAATTATTAATTATCTTTATTAGGTTTCGGTCGGTTTTTTTGTACAAAAAAGAGAAAAAACAATATTTCTAAGACAATAATCAAACGGCTTTAAAAGAACATGATTCTGTAAAGTGTTGGCCGGATAGTACGTCGACATCTAGTCAAGGTCTCTGTAACATTGCCAAAACAGTTTGAGTAAATATTTGCTCATAAAAAAATAAAAATTGTTCATTTATTAATTGGATTTAAGTTTAACTTCATTTACAGTTCCCTCAGAGATAGGGTACATCGAAATCATTACAGACCATCGCATTGCACTTATTCTTTTTTTAAAAAATGCAATTCCTAATTTAAATCGTGTTTTATACTTGGCTAAAATTATCGCTATCGCTCTGCCTTGATTAGGTCCTAACTGCGAATTTAAACTATTTGCTTGACGCCGTTATCTTCATAAGGTTTATTTTGGGATCAGTTGATACCTATGTTACAGTAACGCCCAGAACAAAACGTTTCACGATACGTGATTGAGTCGACTAGTCTAAAATCTAAACGACTTGTCAAATGTTTTGGTGAAGGGTTGTTATTGCTCACCTAAAACCAAGAAATCGGTGATGAAATCAACTGTTTTTTATCATAATAAAGGAATATATGATATAAGTCGAGAATTCACCTATTTGAAGATGGTTTCTTCTTATCTGGCAAGTGTCGTTAACCAAGTATTGTAAATATTATACATTGTTTACATAATATAATTTAACTTATGTAAAAAAAGAAACATCGTAAATACTCAGTCACTGGAAACGGTTTTGGAAGACATTTATTTACCTCAGCAAAAGATACAATTGTGGACCTTGACCTATGATGAGTTAAAACACTTAAACATACAAGAATACTAAATTCATTATTACTTTTCGTACTGTCTAGTACATTTCGTGCTATTGTTATTTTCTAACAAATCTGTTTCGGAATATACTCTTAAGAGCAAGATACTAACTTGTATATTTGAACACTTAACTTTTTTTTCAAATAAATGTGTATTCTATTGTCAATTAATCTAGTCATTTTAAAATAAGTTATTTTTCAAAAGATTTCACGATTTACCAGGGGAGCAATTTTCGCGGCAATCGAACTGTTTTGTGTTGATTTTTGATTGCGAGTTTAACCATTTTATCTAAAAAATCAAGTCAAAAATTTGCACATGAACAAAATCTAAATTCATAGATATCAAAAATTGTTTTTTCTTCGACAAAGAAAATTCGGTTAACTTTTCTCGTATACGAATTGCATGAGAATTGACCCCTGTTCATGAAAAATAGTCCAATATTTTAATTTCTTGTGGTTTAAAATACGTTGCTTATTATTTTCCTCGTTAAGTTGTGTTGCCTGCCTACTCTATCACTGAATTTCTGTTATGCTGCTTATATTAAGCACCTACAATTCTTTAAATTGTTACAGTTTTCCTGTTGTTCAAACGCTTTTGACTGGTCTATTTCGGACATTCTCCGATTCAAAGTTCTAGTTGTAATTAAATTAAGCTAACACAGTCCAAGTTAAGCTAGACCAAACCGTCTCACATACTGACACTGGCGACTTAGATTTATCATTGATCGCATTGCGACACAACTATATACAGTATACAATATCAGATAACTTTAAACGTCAAGTACCTACTCCACGAAATGCACACATATGCCAACTATAAGAAAAACAACATTAAATCAAACGGTAGCACCCAAAAGCCAGTCATGACACTTTATGAAAGAAGACATTTAATTAAATTCATTATTTGACAGAAAACGGTAACCATATGTAATAAAAATAAAATATGTTCCGTTGTTGCAGAAACTAGCACTCGATAACAATGAACTTATCATTTTTGGCGTCGGAACTGTGAACTCGAACTTTGCCACTCGATTTCGATTTAAAAAACAGACAAAACTCGTCGCTAAGAACTGCAAAAAGTTTTGCAAAAGGATGTTTCAGTAGGAGGGCCGGCGCGCGGCGTCCGACCGGCTTTTTGCGAGTTCGCTGGAAGGACTTACCTGGACGGCGAGGGTCGCGGAGACGACGAGGAGCAAGGCCACGGAGACCCCTCTGGGCCTCATGATGGCTTGCCGGTTGGGCTCGTTGTTGAAAAGTTTTAGATGTAGTCCGGTAGGAGCGCTGGCTACGACCGCGCGACTCCCCGTTCGGACCGCGAATGATGGGTCTGCGAGTCGTCCCCGCGAGTTCCGTACGCATCGGCCACTCGCCTGCACCTCCGCGGCCTACGCAACCTCGGAATGCGCTCTGTTCCTACCTATAAACATGAAATTTGAGCGGCTCACGAACCGAAAAAACGTAGATTAAAAGTAGGCACCACACCTAGTAGGCTGCGACCAACAACAGTGCATCGGCTTTTTTAGAAACAATCTGACCAGAGCCATAATAATTAACATTATGCAAAGTTAGTTTCAAATATAGTATGTTGTCTCACTCTCATGGAGTCGCAGGCCTGCAAAGTTCCATGACCCTTCTGCTGCGCTTATCACTAGGGCACACTTTCATAATAAAAACGGCGTAAATCCGAAATTCTGGCTTGATAAAACCGCACGTTTGGTGTATAGAGTAGGGTGTATAATTACAGTCGTTGCCAAAATAACTAAATAATTCAATATCGGTATTTGCTCGTCGCGCCCAATTCCTTCGCTAATGCTAAATCGGTAAGTAGTGCCGTGCTTCATATATCTAGGTAATATTTTATTGATAGTGCGAGTAGAATAAAATTGGCGACAAGTAGGTAACTGTTATTTATCATTGATGATAGATTAGCTACTTAAATACTCTATTTAACTAAAGTTCATATATAGAGGTAAGGAGCAATTGGTATTGAAGAATTGACATAAATGTTATTAGATGAATTTATTATTACGCGGAAAATACTTCGTAAATGCTCGTCTGTTATACACTGTTTTCAATTTGTTTCTATGAACTATTATTAAAATATTTTACATACTAGAGTCGTGTCTGAAGCACTTCTGCCCACTTCCAGAAAGGGAAACAAATGTAAATGCAGTTTAAATAAAAAATATACGTAGATATAATATTGATATATTTTTCTCGAAGGGTTTTGCGCCATTTAGCCTAGCGTTTTAGCCAAAACAAACAACCTCATTTTTTTTGGGCCGATTTTCCAATAGTCAGATAAAACTTATCAGATTTATAAAATATAAAGCGACTGATTTAAAAAAAATGCAAGTTACGTATGATTTCTGACAATTATGTGACTCTTTGTAATTAGCCATATTGTATTTTGTTCGTCGAATATTTCTAATCAGACTATTGAAAAATCAGCCCTAAAAATTTATAAAACATTTGTTCTGTGATTAACACTGGAAAAAGATTTCTCAATAAAATAAAAAAAAGTTATAATTTGTCAATATTTGTAACATTATTTGAAATCGGACGCTTGTTTTTTTTGTCATATTCTAAATTACTCATTACTCTTTCAGTATAAGTAAATTTAACCTGTATTATCAGGACGCTGCCTGCAGGGTTATTGGTAATTCGACCGGATGCTTTTTAGAGGCGATGGAGGAGCTCATTTGTGTCAATTTTGACCCTATAATATTCTATCCAAAACTGAACCGTTTTAGAGCTCTTTAACTATTAGTGTTTTATAGCTTATAGCTTGCTTACTTAAAAAAAAATGTGTTTTGCTTTAACTCTCACTTTATTTAGAAGTTTACCGTTTATTCCCGTTTATTGACGACCCGTCTGGTGTAGTGGTCGAGAATTCGCCTACTACGCAGCGGGTTGCGGGTTCGATCCCCGCACAATACAAACATTTGTGTGCATGAACATGTCTGTTTGTATTGGTCTGGGTGTCTTCTATGTATATCATGTATGTATTTACAAACAAAAAGTATTTAAGTATTATATCCGTTGTCTGGCACCCATAACACAAGCTTTGAGTAGCTTCCTTTGGGGCTAGATGGGGATGTGTGGAAATGTCCAAAGGAATTTTATTTTATTTTTATTTATTTATTTTATTCCTTAACTTCAAATAATAAAATTACTGCAATCCGTATCCTGACCTTACATAAAAATATATTAATATTTTTTGCCAAACTTATGTTTTCTTTAAAAAATGCTTTTGAATTTACTGGGCTAATTTATTTAAAAATCATCTAGGAATTTTCAGCTACGCAACGAGCTGTCCGATGTCCTTTATAACAAGTCAAATCGTCAGATATACGATCTGACCCATCCAGATTGGTCGTCAAGTCGTTAAGATGAGAGAAATATTCATTCAATAATTCAAATAAATCAAGCCGGGAAGGGAATTTATGACGATGTCTTGGTATAAAAGCATCTTAGCAGTACATGCTTATGACGTAGCAGTAAGCAAAACACTTTCTAGAGATTTTCTTGCATGAGTCTTTTGTTAAAGAATTTAATCGTAAATTGAGCAGCAAAGGTATAATTATTTTATCACGTTGGTTAGTTGAAAATGCAAGATGATATCAAAATAAGTCACCGACTAAATTCTAAAGTTTTTTGTTGTTGAGAAATCATACATTTTTTAAATTAGTTTGACAAGAAAAATCTAAAAAAAAACTAGTGTTAAAAAATCTAGTGTTATATATTAAGGATAAGTTATTTTTAAAATATAAATCTGGAATTAAAAACAATTTAAAAAGTCAAGTAGGAGCTAAAATATTTCACTTTTGTTAAGAACATAGAGTCATATTGTCGCAAATGAGCTCCCCCATCGCCTATTAAAACAATCAGGCCGAATTACCAATTACCCTGTATATAATAAGGCCTTTGACCAGCAGTGGGTGGCTGGGCAAAGACCTATTCATTTTCATAGTATTGAAAAAACACGAGCAGTTAAATAAAGTCTTTGTGTTACTTTGTTTTCTTGATATGCAGAACGTATTTCATTAATGAAATCTATCTTTCTTTATTTCAAAAAACTATTAACTGACTATATAGATAGTCACCTTAACAAAGTGCGTAAATTGGAAGCTATGCATTTTTTTCAGACATGTGTTCAGAAACTATTGAATTCAGAACTACCTGTCTATAAATACTTTTTTTAAGTAAAGAAAACACATTTTTGGACGTGTTGTCATATACAAAGCAAACTCACTCCGTAGATACAGCCGACCACGCCGCTCCGAGATTCCGGTCCACCGTTGTTTCTGATTTCCATAACACAAGAGCATTGGCTACTTTCTTTAGAATCAATGTATATGATAAGATGTAATATGGTTATCCGATATTTATTTATTCATCGGTGTTGTTTTAAAATAATTTCTAAAATGTACTTATATGTATTCTCTTCTCCATATTAATAACAGTAACTGCTTTATTCCTTTAACAAACTGAAACTTTCGTATGTGGTTGACCAATTATAGTGCATTGATTTGTGCACAGCGCTCTTAAACTACTAGAGCATCTCAAATTCTCAAGTCTTAATTTCTCAATTACAGTCACCAGCACATCAGTTTACCCACTTTTGTTGCAAACTAGCCCTTATTACAACTGCATAAGATACTGCAGTGTTTATCTTGACATGCATTTGCCCGTACATGCCTCACCTATGAAGTTTTGTTTGCACACAAACTTTTTTCTCTGCAATGAATCCTTGCACTCAAACTTTGCAGTTTTTTGAAGGGTCGGCAAGTTTACTCCAATAACTTTTGCCCGCAACTTTGATGAGCCAGTGAATCAATGATAAAATAGTCAGTTTTTTATACGGTCCATAATAAATTCACTTCATGGTATATCAGAAGCGATACTGGTCATAATCGAAGACGCGTTTGGTGTAGGTAGTGGTTAGCGCTCCTGCCTCTGTTAACTGCCTCTGTGGCGCAGCGGTAGGAGGGTCGCACTTTAAAGCGACGGCTGCGCCAGAAATCTCGGGTTCGATCCCCGGGTCGGGCCAAAAATATATACCTGAGTTTTTCTGTTCTGAAATTCTTAGGGTAGCCCGGAGTTTGGAAGTTGGCGGTGTTTCACCCCCGTGCCTCGGAAAAGCACGTAAAGCCGTTGGTCCTGCGCCTGAACTCTCTCCGGTCGTGTCAGAGTGCTGTCCCATCGGGCTATGAGAATGAAAGGAATAGAGAGTTCACCTGTGTTTGCGCACACACTTGTGCACTATAATATATCCCGCGCAGTCGGTTAGTCGTTGTGACTGGCCACCATAGTCGAAATCGCACAGGGGGACTATACTATATACTAGCGCTCCTGACTATTACGACGACCGTTGCGTTGCGGTCTCGAATCCCGCAAGGGGCAAATGTTTGTGTGATGAGCACGAAAATTTGTACCTACCCAAGTCATGGATGTTTATATGTATTTAAGGGAGAACATGCCCCCGTCAAATCGCTGTTTGGTATTCGTAACTCAAAGAAAAAAATACTTCGTAACTGCGACGATTGCACATACTTTCATTTATTTATTTTTATAAAAGACCAATACATAATCGAAAATAAAAATGTTTAGAGTCGGTTAAGTAATGATGTTCTTCCTTTGCCATTAAAGTAAGTACTCATTAAAAACATCAGTAGCAATATAATAAAAAAATATCATTTATAATGCGACATTATGCCTCCGAAAGCATGTCTACTTGACTCTTAAAAAGCCGAATTAACAAAAACGTTTTCCGATGGTATCTATGAAAAGTTTTAAAACTTCCCTCCTTTCGAGAACACAGAGCTTGTGCGTTCGTGCTTTCCGGAACTAAATGTGTACATCTGACGCCATCTCGTAGTGCCCGCAGCAACTTTATTACGAAATGGTTAATCATGCTTTCTGGTTGCAAAATTTTTAGCAATTCAGCTTCCATGAGCACGAAGTTCATAATAATGCCGCTTGAACTAAATAATACAAAATCCTAGAACTTGTGATATTGCTTTTTCTAGCACTCCTTCCACTGTAGCTTTTTAATTTGAGTGGTGCGGTAATGTTCCCAACATAGAGAACACAAAATATAGTTTCTGTTTACTTGGTAAATACTAGCAGCATAGTAGAAGTAGTATGATAGGTAGAAATTACAATAAAGTTAGGAAAATTTTCCCTAGCATTAAAGTTTCTCCTGGAATTTACGTGAACCGGAACGCAATTCTGTCTGATAAGAGTGTTACCATCCTCAAAGTGCTCCCTTTATTTTAGGGACCTATAATGAAGGATCACATTTCTTATGCACCAGTGCATTGGCTACTTACTTTAGGCTTAAGGGTCAGAGCAATGTAGGCGATTGGTGTCCAAATTTATTTAACAAATATATTAATAATAATACCCCCCTTTTTTACGCAACTTCAGTAGGCTGCAGCGCGAAAACGCAGCGACGAAGGACCTTAATTAACTAGACCAAATCAATTCGTACTGACGTAAACTAGAATCTACCTCCCCAACTATAAGAGGGATTTGTTATATACATTATTTTGTAAGAAAAATGTCTGAGTTTGGTGAGTGACCTTCTCTATTCGTTGACCTTATCATGCAACTCTTTGTTTAGTTCGTCTTGCTTGGTCCAGGTTGAACTCATTAGAAACCCGATTATCAATTTTCTTTAAGGCTTGATCTGTCGTGCTAAGACGAACGAACGATACGAAATGTAATAAGTACTTAAGCATGATTAGCTTTATTTTATGATTGTTAGGAACCACGTTTTGTAATTTATTTGATTTGAATGTGATCTTGTCATATTATTTGAGATTGAACTCTGAATAAGGATTGTTTTATGTAATACTATAAGAAAGAACATTTTTATATTTTTTTAGTAGGTAAAGTATAGTGAGTCCGCGTATTACTGTGTATATTGGATCATAAACATGGATACTCGTAGAACGATCTATGGTTTTCATCGACCTGTGATACCCATTCTTTAAAATAAGGTAAACACCCTTATCCGTAACGCATTAAAAAAGGGAAAACGAAACGAATAGCTGCCATCATTATCCGGGCCTAGGTATCCCTAGCCGTAGGTCCCGTTGTATTGATTTTATCCTGAAATAGCGCTTGCGCGACTAGCCCTTAAAATTCGAGCCCTGAATTGATTTCTGGAATTACCTCATTTACCTGGGAGCTTCTGTACATATTGGTCGGGTTCTGAAGTTACCGATTTTGGGTTTGACCATGTCTGCTCTCATGAGCTGCTTAGATACGTCTAGGATTCTGGTGTTGGAGCCGCTGTACGGTGGCTCCCACAAGAAGCTGTTTGACATCGTGCTGAAGTGTAAGTTGCACATTGTTATACGCTCTGGCCTCTTACATAAACTATGGAGACGGTGCACGGAGGCGGCGTGTGGCCACCTGTTGGATTCGAGAGCTGGTATAGCCTGCATCTTGTTCTTGTTGAGGTAATCCTTTTATACTATACTAGGAGCGTAGCAGCATGTATTCCTGTATGCCGTGGCAGAACAAAATTCATGGGTTTGTCAACATTTTTTATTAAATTGCGTATATGCAAAGAATATGTGTCCTCAAAATGATAATTCAACTAGTATGCTAGAATGCTTATAATAGGTTTGAGATATTTTTTATTGATAGTTATTTGTATAAAATACCTAATGGTTATCTGTTAGCAAATGCTTTAAATCATTAAGTCTTTGTATGTGCAATAAAAAATATATATTATTCTTCTAACTGCGGCCATCTTGGATAAAAATTCATAGACATTTTGAATTCGAATTGCGTAGGTAGTTATAATTGGTGTTAGTGGTAGAGCGAGCCATGCGCGCGCAGTAGGCAATTTTCAAAATAATTACGCATTAATTTGAGACTGCGACTCAAAATGGCGGCTGGTCCACCATGCTGTTCAATAAAAATAATCACAATCAATATTATTGATATTGCGCACTAAGCAATATGCGCAACTAATGCAATCTTTGTCATGATGTATCATAATGTATTTTCGGATGTTGGTATTGTGTGATTAAATATGATTCACGTGACATGCATTTAGATATTTTATGGAGCTACCGGACCCAGAGAACTTTGTCTGGCCCCCGGCTCAGTTCCACCTCGACCTCGTAATTTTAAATTTATTATCTTCCTCCGCATGGTGACGAATTTGACAATGGATAAATCATGAAAATCGTTGTAACTACTCCTTTTTTAAATCTTTTCTTTTTTAAGTACCTTTTTCTGCAAGTGACAACCACAACAAAAAAGAGTTAGCAAAATCGGTCCAGCCGTTCACGCTAAATGCCATGACCAAAGGAAATATGGGTTCATTTGTGTATAGAGAGGTTGGAGATTGAATTCCATTTTAGGCACCATTTTGTGTAAATGTTCGCCATTTTGAAATGAGTTACCAATAACAACAGGCAGGGAACGTCGCGAACAACTGTCAAAAGTTGGGACTGCGCACTAAACATTACGCAAATGACATGCGCAAACAACTTGACATTAGTATTACACATGCGCAGTTAAGATGAGCGCCATTTTAATTCTTTCAGCATGCCCTTCAGCGTAGTTTTTAAACTAGTTGTAACTATAAAAACAGAGACACATGGTGTATCTTCACGGCCCGGCGGCATGTTTCGGTGGTCATTCTGCCGCAGCGGCTTTTTCCCTTCTTCCATAGTACCTGACAGTGAATTAAAGTATGCCGTCGACAAAACCGCCGGGCGGTATGAACAATCAGATAAGAAATATTTATTAAATAAAAACCATAAAGTGCGACAAGGATTTATACGACGAAAATTGAAACTAACGCCGTCATCGTGTAAAATACGGTTGTCAATTCCAGCAGAGCCAAATCTCCCCGATCTCGGGAGACTTTCCCATTTTCTCTCAGTCTTTTTATGTTTCATACTAGCGGTCCCCCGCGACTTCGTCCGCGCGTTTTGAGTTTGCTCCCTCCCCTCCCGTCGCAGCGTCATGTTTTATATCCTTAAGCCTTTCTCGATAAATAAGCTATCCAACACAGAAATATTTTTTCAAATCGGTTCAGCAGTTCCTGAGATAAGCGCGTTCAAACCAACAAACTCTTCAGCTTTATAATATAATTAGCGCAAGCGCACGTTGTACTTAAGCTGTGAACATTATTTTGGTGCGGAGTTATGTTAAAACTGTGATAACTCCTAAGATATTTATTGGAATCAAATGATATAAAGGGCAACTTTGTTCTAAATGAAATGTTCGTGATAATGAATGTATTTATTTTGATAAGAATAAATACCTGTGTGTATAATACACCTCTAAAAATCATGCCTTATTTTTTTACAAATTTATTAACATAAAAAAGGTTGTAGTAAGTTAACCATAAAAGATAGACTTATGCTGTCGAGGACTTTATTATAGAACTCTTAATGATGAACAATCTTGTCATACATAATTTTTGTGTAACTTTAGCGGTTTCCGCAGCGTATGCAGCGGAAGCTCTCAAAAGAAATATCTTTCTCCCGTTTTCGCAACATTTTTCATTGCTGCTGTGGTCTTGTGAGTCGTATCTTTATGTTTTATAGCCTAAAGCCTTCCTCGATAAATGGACTATCTAACATAAAAATAATTTTTCATATCGGGCCAGTAGTTTTTGAGATTAGCGCGTTCAAACAAACAAACAAACAAACTCTTCAGCTTTATAATATTAGTATAGATTCTTTAAAATAAAATTATTATTATTAAATACCGTAAAGCTACACTGCTTATTTTCAATGACAATTATTATTAGAAAAAAAACTGAGAATCGGTGGGCCGTGGGACATACCTACATGACACAAAAATATGTGCATATACTACGTATTTCAAATAAATAATTAAATAACATAACATACCATATCATTCAAGCAATTAGGCCCATACATTTCACATATAAATATCACACATTAAAATTTAAATAAATACAACAAATGATAAGATGCAAGAAAATATGAATAAAAACATTAAATTAATTAAATTAAATAGAGATAAATCAAACTTGGGCTTAATTAAGCTTTAACTTAGTAGCCTTTTCTTTGACTTTGCCAGGGTTGTTCTTTTTTTATAAACAGAGTCGTAAACTTCCTGAAACAAAGAAGATTTTTTGCATGCTCTATGCGCCTTCCTGTCAATATCATCTATCAGCCGGCTAGAAAATACTTGTCGCATTTGTATGTCCGATTTGAGAAAGTCTTCCCTTCGTCAGCCATATTTGTGTAACTGTGTAGAATTTTATGGTGTATTCACTCCGCCCGGCGACTTACGTCAATAAACTGCAGCATGAGTTCCAAGGCAGCCGCTGCGGCATGAGTTGCATGACCGCCGGCAAATGCCGATGGACGGTGTAGATACACCATTATACTTTATCAGTCAGTACTGTAACCATGAGTTTACTCGTTAGCGACGACGGTTATATTCGCTAGCGACCACGTAACTTTTTGTATCAAAAATGTTAGTTCTGTCAGTGACCGCTAGAGGCGCTGTGCAATTTTCCATGGAAATTTTTACGTCGTCGCTAGCGAGTAAAACCATAGTAAACTCATGGTAACGGTAGAGATATGTTTTATGTGATGTTTGAAAAATCGGCACTTACCAAACCCGCTATATCCCAGACGACAAAAGGAATAGGTCGAGGTATGTGACCAAACTTATAACTTTAACAAACATTTAACATCATCTACATGACAGCAAAACTTTCATATACCAATTACTGTGCGACAAGGATCTTCTGGCCGATAGATGACATTGACAGGGGGCGCTAGCGTTCAATCAGGGTAACTGATGAAAAAATCTCCCTTGATTTGAGGAGTTTAGGAAGCTGTTTAATGAATTAATTTCACCCAACCATGGCAAACTCAAAGAGAAAGGTACTAATTTAGAGCAATATAAGCAACCTAATGTGTATGTTGTACCACGTATGTTCCAGTGATTTTAAACGCAAAACAATTGTTTTGTACAATTGTATAAACAATAAAATCCATGGAAAATTATAACTTTATTAAAGAAGAGCTCTACGGTATATAAAAAGAATCATTTAAAAAGTTTACACAGAAAATGTACGAAAATAAAACATAAGGAAAAATCGCCTGTAATATTGGGGTGATTTGGCTACACTAGATCTGGCAACCGCATTTTTGTAGATGACAGTGTTTGTTAGTTCTTCGCCGTCGGCCAAAATATCCATGTCGCACTGTACAAGCATATGATAACAACTATCTCATGATAATGACATAAATACATACTCATCATATCATTTGTTCTATTCATCCTTGGATGTATAGAACAATCTAAGTGACACTACTATTTACAGACTTGACGTGCAGCGTCATGGGGTGTCAGACTTCGATGATGGGCGTCACCAGAATGTCGGTGGGGTTTGGCTGATAGGCAGCCTTATAACATCGGTAATTTGTATCAAAAGTGAGACTTTTGTGGAAGAACATAGAGGTGCGAATGTAGTGCAAACGTGCAGCACCCATTAGAAATATTCCTCTGATCTAATGGGACTCGGTGCAGTCTGTGCAGTCCATTATGTTTTCGTGAAGACTCTTAGATCTCTTTTTTTGAAAGTAAGTATAGGCTTGCGGGTTCGATATCAACCATGCCATATTCTGAATAAATAAAGGCAATAGATGTTAACGACAATAATTTATGTATAAACATAAAGTCCAGAAAAGCTTTACGAAAGGAATGTGGCTGATTAGTAACCGAACCCCATTTATAGGCTTGTTCAGATATTACAATACACAGTATTTGCAATAGTTTTGTAGCGAGACTTGGCTGTCACAGCTTATGCATTTAGTGGAATACTTAGTACAGCTCTTTAAATAGATAATGTCAATAATGGTCAGCATTCAGCTAGTCCCGTATTGATATGGTTTGATTGAATTCAACATTGAGATCGTTTAAATTTTCTTTTATACCCACTAGTTACTCTGATGGACTCAGGTGAATGACAAAGAAACTGTCAGCTTAAAATCATAATGAATAGGTAATTGAAATCTGAACCACTGGTTGGCTAATTAATGGCCGGCTACACCTACTAAATACCCATAGATCGGCCGCTCAAAGAATGCTATTGACAAGTTCTAATTTTGACAGAAAATGTATAGGAATTTTAACAAAGGCCGGAAGTTTAATATTACTTCCATATATATTCTATCAAAATTGAAAAAGTCCATCAGGCATTTTTGACCGGCCTCTCTTTAAAACCTTGTAATTCAATGATACTGTTGTACTCAGATGAACTACAGAAGAACTTCTCAGAAGAGCTGTCTTAAATTATGTTAAACAAATTCTGAACCATCGGTTAACTAATTAATGGCCGGCTACATGAATAAATACCTAATACCTTGTAATTCAATGAGACTGCATATCTGAACAAGCTGAAAAAAAGGTTGGATGGATGATTTTAGCATCGAGCGAAGTTCTTAAGCATTGCGAGTTTTTTTCATACTTTAACCTTTAGTATTTATATTCCGATGCTTACGCTCGGCAGTCGTGTAGATATTGAACATGCCAAATTTGGAAATTATTCGTAATAGATTGTAGGTAACTATTGATAATCGGGTTAGTTCTGCTTGTATTTCATACATGCATTTAATTAGGTATCTAGGTTTGGACAACAGCACGTCAAGGTAAACACTGTGGTATCTTATTCCGTTACAATAAGAGCTAGTTTGCAACAAAAGTGGGTAACCTAGTGTGCTAGCCACTGCACATGTTAGTTCTAAACTTAGCTGATTATTTCATAAATTCCCTTCCCCCCCCCCCCCCCTCCGATAACTTTTGAACGAAGCAAGTGAAAATGTTGAAAAAATGCACGTTGTCCTAGTGCTTTACAAATTCTTTCAACAAATATTAGTTTGGATGAGATGAAACCAGTAGTTTTTAAGATATAGTCATTTTCAACAACCGCAAATATAATGGTTTAGAATGTTGTAAGCACTCAGTGTCATATTTCATATTCATAAAGATAAAATAAGAAACCAAAAATTTGCGCACGGGCGGGACTCGAACCAGGAACTTCTTCCAAGAAGTTGCTGGTTTGAGTCGAGAGTTTTTGGTTTCTTATTTCATCTTTATGAACCGCAAATATACCTTTGCCCTTTATTCATATACTATTAAAACAAAGTTATTATTGCTGCCAACAAAATATTATGGTATTTTGGCTAAGTGGAACCCCGGAACCCTCAGTGAGCGAGTCTGACTCTCAATTGGCCGGTTTTTTTTAAGCTTGGCTTAAGCAAATCCGGTGCAAAGAGAATTTGCTCGCTTTTTTCTCATCTGTATATTTCAGTATAGTTCAGTCAAGGAAAGATACCAGAGGGAATCGTTCGGAACACAATTTTTGACATCATAACTTTATTTTCCCTCGTTAGGAGGTTAACATACCAAAAGTCCCAGCTGTCCCAGTCTTGAGCTTGAAAAGGGTGGAGGGTTTGAAGATATTTTATTACGTTTTTTGCAAAAAAGAAACTTCACTTCCTAGCGACATGAGACCTTCTACAAAATCAAAGCTAATAATAATTGCTGTAAGTTTTGAACCGACTTCAAAAAAAATGAGGTTTTGAATTCACCCTGTATTTTTTGACATCGCTGGAATTGGATAATATTTGAATATGGTGATCTGTTTAGGCATCCATATTAGTGTTCGTAGACATCACGTTTTCGGGACCAGTATAAGTAACATTAAAAACGGTTCAGTAGTTTTTGAAATATGGGCAAAAACAAATACTATGGAATAAAAAATATATTTATGTTCCAACTTTTAACTTTTTTTACATATAAAATGTAGAAAATTTGTCTTCTGTTTGGGATAAACTTATTCATTCGGAATCTTTAAATGATGTGCGCATACGGTTCTGTCTGTTGCTGTCTTTCCACTTGATATCATGCACATACATATTCCTGAATACTGTTATTTAGAAACAATTACTAAAGAGAATATAATGATCAACGAGTGCAACCCAATTTTGTTAAATGTTTTTATTTTTATGGTGCATCTTTGAAGAAATATCTGATCGAGAGGAATGAAAAAAATATGTTTTTTATTTTGAATTACCATCAATCAGGAGCATATATTTACGTCGAACGAAAAAAGTTTTTTTTTTTCATATTTTCGTGCATGATGCCAAGCGTAAAGACATATACAGACGGATCCGTCTATACATAACATCATGAAAAGACTTCAAATGAATTAGTTTCTCCTATACAGAAGACGAAAAGGATATTTTAGCCTTTATATAGAATTTTTTGAAGGCAGTTATAAAGTTTGAACATATATTTTTTATTCCATAGTATTTGTTTTTACCCATATCTCACTGGTCTCTAAGTCGGAATATACTTAATTAATCAAAAAAGAATGTTCTCGATAAATCATTTCGTTTCCAATATATTCATAAGCAAATCCAAAATGTTACAGACATAATCAAATAAACATACATACACGTACTAAATTTAGCACACGTGTTTTGAAGCCGTAATAGATAATCATACCCAAAAATTATCCAATTCCAATGACCTTACATAAAGACACGTCGAATCCATAACTTCCATTTTTAAAAGTCGGTTTAAAAAGCTTGTAGAAATTTTTATCAGCTTTCATTTTGTACAGGGTCTCATGTCGCTAAAACGCAAAGTTTCCGATAATTAAGCAAAAAATCTAAAAATAACTTTTAAACCCTCTCCTTCCCGGCTCAAGGGCTACGGGCGGGGACTTTTGATATATTGGCCTCCTAACTAGTCCAATCAATGTTACGAAGTCAAAAATCGTGTTCCATGAAATTTCCTCTACAAGGTTTAACTATACTAATTCGACCAGCCTAGTAGCCTTATTTCTTTAAATTTACATTATGATTTATGAAAAGATTTTTTGTTAAACAAATATTATTTATCAGTGTTTTGTTCTTCACACGCTTGCGCTAAATATACTTGAAAGCATCCAAGGACTTCAGATTACGTCTTTGTTTTTCAGATTTGAAGAAAGAAGACTACACTTTGATTACGATGACTCCGGAGAAATGGAACTGGCGTCTTAGGACCTCAGCAATGTATATGTCGCAGTTAATCCCGAAGGAGCATTGCTATGAGATACTGTTCTGCTCGTCTGTCCTGCCTCTGTCGGAGCTGCTTGGCCTCCGCCCAGACTTGGTACCTCTATTTAAGGTGGTGTATTTCCATGAAAACCACCTCGCCTTGCCTATACACGGTCCCAAGGATCTAAGATACCAAATCGTGTATAACGAGTTGTTAACCTGGTAAGATGTTTATATTAATTACCTGGTACTTTATACTTACTCATTATTACTCGTATGTATTATAAAGCTTACATACTATTTGTCATATACACATATCTCGTTAACGTCTTCTCATGGTATTTATTTTTCAGTATCTCAGCCGATCGAGTGCTGTTCAACTCCAAGTACAACATGAAATCATTCTTGAAGGGAGTCAATAAACACATGTATAAGCTTGTCGACTACTTTTACAACCCTGACACCAAGTCGGAGATAAAAAAGAAGTCATCCGTCGTTTATTTCCCATTGAACTTGAAGAAGATGGATGCCTATTTGCTAGACGACAGCAAACATCAGACTTCGGAATTGTATGTTGTTTGGCCTCACCGCTGGGAGTTCGATATGCCCCCCGTGATGTTCTACCGCGTCATCAAACGCCTTGACAAGCATGGCTTCCGATTCCAAGTAAGTAAATTAATGCGACTTTGCAAAATTGGGTCATTTTTTTAACAGAACCTTGCTTTGATGGCTCAATTTCAGGTGGTGATGTTACCACAGTCTTTCACCGGAAGACCAACGGACCCAGACGTTCTGATTCAGCAGTACCACTCTTCGCATCTGCTGCATCTTGAAGATGCTGAGACTAACTTGAAGACTTATTACACCATCATGAAGCACGCTGATGTGATCGTATCTACTGCCCAGTGCGAGTTCTTTGGATATCAGATGTATGTATTATTAATCAATTAATAACTATGAACATAATTTCCTTCTTAAGACTTACTCGTAATTGATTTAATTTTGACTGGTATATATTTCAGCCTGGAGGGAATGTACTGCGGCCTGATCCCCGTGGTCCCACGCCTGCCCATCTATGAGGAGCTGTTTAAGAACAAGGTTAAAGAGACCTACGAGACAGAAGACGAGCTATGCCATATCTTAGCCGATCTCTGCCGCAAGAAGAAAAAAGGCACCCTGAATAAGACATACAAGAATCTGGTCACGAATTATGAGTCCAAAAAGTGGTTCAAGCACTTTTTGAAGGTTATTGGTTGCCGACTGCTCGCTTAAATTGATTGACAAGCCCCCTTCTTACTGAAATCGCATAATCTATGCCTACACTCGATCTCTTCTGTGTACTGTATACTTCCTGTCTTGTGCCAAATTATTTTCTCAACATGGAGATTCTGTTTTTGGTATAAATTGCTTGACATCATTTCTTGACGGATATTTGTACCAATTATATATTTTGATTTTTATCACTTACACTATTATTACTGTTATTTAGATACATACAGTTAATCATAAGAAAAAATACTTGCTTAAATTGTTAACTAATGAAATCTAAAACCCCGCAAAAGCTTTTACTAGGTTGTTGAATTATTTCTCAGTCCTTTACCATCGCCTACCGCTTAAAAAAATCAATGTTAGATCTAAGATATTGCGATCAAGTACTGTTGCGTTGATTGTGGATCAAAATTTGACAATTTCTACATTCATCGTTTGATCGGCGTAATTATTATTGGCAAACATTATACATGAATAAATCACCGCAGCATTGCTTTCGACCTAATGTTCAACTGGTTATTAGCATATTCTATATCAGCAGAATCAACGATATTGATATATTTGTCATCACAACTGTGGTGTTCTTGATGTTAAATGTTACATGTCTATACCTAAAGGATTTTGAAATGTTTTATGTTCAAAAGACAGTTAGCCAAAATTTTTAGCAGGGAAATCTTGAAGCGTGCTGATTGATAAGACTGTTTGACACGGATTATAGGGTCCTAATTCCGTGTCGTGTTGAAATTGAGGTCTGATTTATATTATAACGTAGTAAAATATTAATATATTACCAAGGTTATGGACCAGAATAACATCCGGAAGATAATACAGGAACTTGCTCAAATAGAGCACTATTTTTAAGAGTATTGGTGTTCTGTGCGCTATATCAGCACATATTTAAGAGAATGTATTAGTAAACATCTATGTTGGCGCTACTTGCGCAAAGAAGTGTTGCTTTGATAAGTATTAATATCAATTAACATTTACACGCCATGTTTCGCGATTAATAATACATTTGGCTAAATATTTTCCCATAAGAAATCATTGCAGCACTTCTTATGTGATGTTGAGTTTTCACTCTTCACACCAGTCGATGTATTCCCTCCTTTATACACCCCGCGAGAGGTATCGCAATTTGAGTTTAATTATTTTCATGTGAATTTGATCCGCCTTAGTATAAGAACTGAACGATTTTAACGAATATTTAAAAGTCTTCAAGACTCCTATTCATATTGTATACTTGATGTTGATGAAATAATAAAAAATACAAAAAAATATGGATGTTCAATACGCACATTGTTTTATTTCACATGACACTTCAGACGTATCTACCCAACAGAAGACCGAACTTGTACTGTATTTTGTGCACATAGACCTCGCCAGGATTTAGAATGGAAGTTGGAAAGTTTTTCTGAAATAAAGGAAATAATGTTTTGAAAATGAAGGCAATATCATATTGCATAAAAATAAACGAATCGTAGATTACAAATTGTAACATTGATCACACGTACCAAGTAATTGAGTGATATAGTGAAACTTTACTGAGCCAAGTGATTGACTAGGTGGTGTTTTTTACAGATATGTACATTTTTTCAACATACGATGGTTTCCCAAAGGTCCTACTGAATGCCCATAAATTTGACAATGTAAACATTTATAATAAATATACAAGAACGAAAATATAACTTACGTTGTTGATTGCATCTGGGAAGTTTTGTGGCGTGAGGCAGAACAAGCCGTGCTTCTTGTAAAAGGTTCCCGATTTCCCTAAAAGCGGGACGTACCCGAAGCTCACCTTGCCCTGGAAGGAAAGACCAAGTATTTTATTATCAAATTCTAAGAATGTTTCAGTTACTGACTGAGCACCAGAAAATAAATCATAAAAGGCAAGTCTATGAGGAGCTGTTTAAGAACGGAGAGGAGAGGAGAAGTTGACGACCTCCGTGGTCGAGTGGCTTGCACGCTGGTTTCAAGCGTCGCCATCTCGTGAGGTTCCGGGTTCGATTCCCGGTCGGGTCAATGTAGGAAACGATCTTTTCTACATTGTCTCGGGTCTGGGTGTTGTGGTACCACCATTGTGTCTGATTTCCTTAACACAAGTGCATTGGCTACTTACTTTGGGATCAGAGCAATGTATGTGATTGGTGTCCAATTTATTTATAAAAAAAAAAGTCTGCTTATGATTCCTTTTCTGCTGGTCTAATTAACCAGACTGCAAGTTATAATATAAAAGTTGTAGCCTAAAGCGCTTTTTCTTAAATAATGGTAATTAGCACTTAACGGTGGGTGAAGACAAGTCGTTAGGCCTAGTCATAGCATCTGATAGCAAGTTGCTAAGCCTCCCAAATACTCCTACACCGATAAGCACCTAGCCCGCATGGCCTCATACAACAGTGGGAAGTTAGCATTAACTTCTAATTGCTTTAAATTTCGGAAGTTTGGCTAATGTTTTACTTTTTCATGAGACAACAGAATAACAGAGTAGAGCACATTCACCTCATCGCTTCCCTCATTTCCCTCCTCAGCCGCTTCATCGCTCGTCTTCTCACTCGACTCGTCACTGCTCGACTCGCTATCATCCTCTCCCTTGCTCTCCTCTTCTTCCGCAATGACTGCAGGCTGAGTGTGCAAATCATTTTGTAAGATAAAATTAATGAATAGGTAATTAGCTTTAAATAGTTATAAGCTTTACAAATTTCAGAATGCATCTGGGTTTTTTTCCAAATGTCAGACAAAACATAACTGACAAAGATAAAAAACAAAGATGTTTTCCCACTGCACCGTACCATACCGTGCTAGAAACGTGTCAGGTACGATAAGCAATACGATACGCTCTACCATGCCCACTGAGCGATTTGACAGCATTGTGCCTCAGCGTTATATGAATCGAGAGCGAGCGAGAAAGTATTTTTTTCAGTGCTGACACGCTGTGTCCGTTACTCTAGCAGAAATGTGTCTCGTAGAGCACATTGAAGTATGCCGATGGATAGTGCTAAGTATGCTTAAATAGTGCGCCAAATATAAAAAAATGTGGGGGCCACAGTTTTCGCATAAAACAGAAAATACGTTTTCTGCTAGAGAAACGCTGCGCTATAAGGAACTTTTTTTAAAATAATGACTCTAGGGCAGAATAAGTATATTATTGGATAGATCTTATAACAAATAATTTGTGCGATTAAGATATTCCATTTCCTGCTGGCGAAACGTTATTCCATATCCTATATCGAGGGAACCGTTTAATGTGCGACCGTAAAAAAACGGCACACTTAAAGGTGATAATTTGTGACACCTAATTTAATAAGACGTAACGGTTCTAAGGCCGTCAATTTGTATATATGTGTAGAGGCCGCTTTTTTGTGACCATTCTAATTTGGTCAGATAATCAATAACGTAAAATCGATTAGCCTTATTAATTATATCTGCTAAAATTCACTTTATTCCATCACTTTATTCCAATGTAAAATTTTCAAGACACGTTCTTTGTTAAGCACACTTTAAGTTGGTATTTATTTGTACACATACAATCGGTTCTAATTATTGAATTCACATGAAAAAATTATGCACTGTGCGTTATGAGTCAAAGTGGAATTATTAAGAAACTAATATACCACTGCTCTTCATACTCTTTGAGGTGGTTTAAAATAATAAATATGTTCTTCAAACGATAAAACTGAATTCATTGGTTGTTTATTTAAACAGTTCTTTCGATTTTTACATTTCCAAATACATGCTTATTTCTCAAAAACCAGAAAGAAATAGTTACATACAAATAATAAATTAGGTGTCACAAATTAAAACCTTTTAGTGTGCGTTTTTTTACGGTCGCACATTAAACGGTTCCCGTGATATAGGATATGGAAAAACGTTTCACCAGCAGGAAATGAAATATCTTTAAAACGGTGAGTCTCACAGATTTATTATTTAGTTGCACAAATTATGTGTTATAAGATCTATCTAACAATATACTTTGTTCTGCTCTAGTCATTATTTAAAAAGCAGCGTTTCTCCAACAGAAAACGTATTTTCTATTTTATGCGAAAACAGTGGCCTCCACATTTTTTTAATTTGGCGCACTATTTAAGCATACTAGCACTATCCAACGGCATACTGAAATGTGCTCTACGAGACACATTCCTGCTAGTGTAACGGACACGACACGCTGCGTACATGGCACGCAACGGTGTTGGCCGGTGATAGAACGGTCTTGCGAGCAAGGCGTCATAGTTTTCAATTCAAAAATATTTTTCTGCCTGACATGTTCCTAGAACGGTCATGGTATGCTACGGTTATGGTATGTGTAGTGGGTAAAAACCTTTAAGTGACCGATTTTAAAATGACAGTTCCAGAAACTATTGTTGAAGTAGAAGTCGGTGACGTTTTCAAATTATTCATATTGTATATTGTTCGACAAAATTATGAGAAGAATGAGTACATGTTATGCTTAAATCGCTGAAAAACATGGTCTATTTATAACTAATGAATACGAAAACAAACCTCCACAATCTTATCAGGGTCGGGGAGAAGGTTTCCGGTGTAGAACTGCATACCGGGCTGGTTGCTGTATACCTCCAGCACCCTGCCGGTGCCAGGATGGAGAGCTCTGTGGATCAATGAAAACGAAATTGATAAACAATAAAACGCTTAACTTAACCGAGGAACAAAAACACTCATCAAAATTACCATAGACTAACTAACCAAAGTATTTCTGGTTAGTAAGTATATGGTAACTTGTGTTCTAAACAAACCGTTGACAACCTGTGATAATAGTCCGGTCATAACTGTGATAACATAAAAAGAAGAAAGCGAATGCCGTTAGTGATAATTTCTTGTCGAGTTAAATTACAATTTTTAAAAACTTTTTTTGCATCGTGCAGTTACACGCCAATTCAGATTTTCGACTTGCTGAAAAATTTGAATATAACCAAAAGATTCGTTTATCGTACCATAAAACGATACAATGAAGACCTTAGTGTAGATGACAGGTCAAGAAGTAGTCGCCCTCGCTGTGTTAGGACTCCAGCAGTGTGTTAGCACTCCAAAGCTGTAAAGGCACGAATTCAAAGAAATCCCATACGTAAGCAGAAACTGTTGGCCCTTCAGATGGGGTTAAGCAGGACCACGGTGAAAAAGGTGTTAAATGAAGACTTAGGGCTTAAGGCATATCGAAGAAAAACAGGACATCGATTGGACGCTCGTTTAATGGACTTGAGACTGAAGAGATGAAGCTTTGTTCAAGCGGTACGTGGGCAAAAAGTATCGGGAAATTCTTTTTTCGGATGAAAAAAAAACCATGAAAGAGAGCTACAACAAACAAAATGATAAGGTGTACGCACGCAGCAGTGAAGAAGCAAGCAACCGTATTCCGCGTGTCTATCGAGGCCTTTTCTATCCTCGCTCATGGTTTGGTTGGGAATCTGTTATTGCGGCTTAACTGAGGTAAATTTTTGTGAGAAAGGCCTAAAAACGAGTGCAGTTGTGTATCAAAATACAGTCTTCAAGAACCTTGTGGAGCCTGTTTCTCATACCATGTTTAATAACAGGCACTGGGTATTCCAACAAGATTTTGTGCAAGCTCATAGAGCGAAATGCACACAAGAATGTTTGGCGGCGCGTGAAATCGACTCCAGTCCAGATTTGAGTCCGTTAGATTACAAGATATTGCAACATTTGGACGAAAAGGTCTGCTCAAAGCCTCATCCTGATTTAGAATCACTCAAAGCATCCTTGATTAAGGCACCCAACGATATTGACATGGACCTCGTTCGTGCTGCGATAGATGAAGGCCACGCAATTGAAGGCCTGAATTCAAAATCGCAGGGGTCATTTTTAAAAAACTTTATTACCATATTAATCTATGTTTTATTAAGTTAATTTTGCTATATAAATAATAAACATGTCTAAATTATTTCATATTACACGTATGACAGAATTTATGACCTGACTAGGTATATGCATAGTATGATGATTAGAACTTTTAATCGATATATCTCAAAAATGGTGGCTGGTAGATCAAACGTATTAATTATTTTTTTGTAGATAATTTTATGATCTACAATTTTCGTCCGAGGTATTTTAATGATAAAACTTACGGTTTTGCTAAAAATCGTGAAAAACTCATTTTTTACATTTGACCTTGAATGTTTTTTTTCCTGGGAATGATGGGGAACTTTCAAATTTTATTTAACATTGTATTTAAAACAATTTTACCGATTTTCAGCTTGGTGGGAATTTATGTAGTTTTACTCTTATTTTTCGGTCTAAATTGACCGGATTAAATGAAATAGTACATTAATCACTAAGGAAATAATGTCTTACGGCGCCACGAGCGCCATGGTGAGACACGTGCGAAAAGAAATGATTATAATAGAGAATCCTGAGTGTAGCGAGGGATTTGAGCTGGCCCAAGACGAAAAAATTTTTATTCCCATGGTGAATACTCTGCTTTTCGCTTCACTTTGCAAGGCAATGTATATGATTATCTTCCATATAAGATTCTGTTTAAAACGATCGCTGAGACGTTGTCATTTCGACTATTCAGTGATGTATCTCAATAAAATTAAACCGATGTTTTTCGCACAAAGCAATCGGTTAGTGTCTAACGTTTTTTTTTATTTTTATTTCTTATCTTTTTGATTGATCATTCTGCCAAAAACAAGTAGAAACACAGAAGTAAAACAACATGAGAAAGATATCATTCATTTAAAAAATATAGCCCTTCCAACGAAGCGATAGTCTTTTTATGCGGTTTACATCAGTAAATTACAGTGATTGATTATTACGACCAAACCGATTATTCGGACGCACACGTTCTTAAACTGATTTCTTAGGTTTTGTCAATCACTATAGTGCGATGGTTTAGAATGTTTTTTTTTATAATTTTATATGCATAAAGATAAAATAATAAAACCAAAAATTTGCGCACGGGCGGGACTTGAACCAGCAACCTCTTGGCTGACCGGGCCAAACGCTCTTACCAATTGAGCTACCGTGCTGTCAGTCTGACCTTGCAAAATTTGTGGTCTCTTATGGATACGTCATTGCGTGACGCTTAGCGCCATCTAGCCATCTGTTTATGAAACAGTGGGCCCAAGCAGTTATTTTTTACAGAATAAATTCAACTTTGAAATTGATGGTGCTTCGCTATCTAATGGTTCAGAATGTTTTTTAACACTCACAGTGTCATATTTTATATTCTTAAAGATGAAATAAGAAACCAAAAATTTGCGCACGGGCGGAACTTGAACCAGCAACCTCTTGGCTGACCGGGTCAAACGCTCTTACCAATTGAGCTACCGTGCTGTCAGTCCGACCTTGCAAAATTTGTGGTCTCTTGTGGATACGTCACTGCGTGACGCTTAGTCGATTGGTAAGAGCGATTGGCCCAGTCAGCTAAGAGGTTGCTGGTTCAAGTTCCGCCCGTGCGCTAATTTTTGGTTTCTTATTTCATCTTTATCACTATAGTGCGAGTTCCGTAATGTGCATAATATATGATTTTCTATATTGAAAAGTAATCATCACGGTGGATTTAATTCGGCATTGTTTGTTATATGTATATGTTGAACAAATATGTTGAAGAATTTAATTGGCTTCTTATGACAGTGACGTTGCATACAATTCTCGTCCACAGCAAGAAAATAATTGAGGTGTCGACAGGAGTACTCTCAGAATAGGCTGGCGAGTCCAGAAACAAATTTACAGACAGGTATGACCGAGAGCACCACTGCCGGAAAGATAGCCGTATACATTGAAGGATTTGTTTCATAGCACTCTGGAGTCATCAATCCCCGTCATTTCTCTCACTGAACTTTAAAGTCGACAAAAAATAGAAAACGAATACCTTTTACGGCCGAAGTAATAAATTTACTTCAGCCATTCGACCCTCCACAAAAAGACGACGAAGAAGACGATAAAGACGACTACGATGACGATAATTATCAGCAACATACTGAACATGAGTATACGTCTGTCATTACTAACGAAAACGACACCTTTGAATAACTTTTATAAACTGGAGTAAAAAATCGCGGGATTTTTTAAAATATAAATTTTCTCCTTGTGGTCACGGAATAGGGAGTTCGTTTTTTTTGTTAATAGCGCAAATATGTTATCTACTGAATTGTGCTTATTGTAAAATCCCAAATCATAAAACAGAGCCAGAAAAAAAAATAACTAAAATCACTTGATCGCGATTTACTCTTCACTGGTAAGTCGTTAGTCATCCAGGTGACGCTTGTAATTTAGCTAAGTCTTTACTTTACCAACCTAATAAATAAATGTTTGTTTTAAGTTCAAGATTGTAATGTTAGATCTATTTTTATGTTTTTGGAATTTTCCGAGATTTTTTAATATCGAACTATAGTTCGAAATTAAAAAATCTATTGATGTTATCCGCGCGGGAGTTTTAGTCAGACATTTGTGGTAGATTACTCTATTTTTTAAACTTTTTTTTTAAACCAAAGGGTTAAAAAACCTAGGATGTCAAAAAAATGTTGTGCACCGTTGTTTCTGATATTCTGATATATAGGGATCAGAGGAATGTATGTGTGTTGCACGCATTGGTATCCAATTTTTATTTTTTATTTTATTGACTTTGACGTGTAATTAAAAGTTGCAATCATTCAAACATGCGATAGTACTTTACTCAGCCAGGCCTCGAGGGCTCCCATCCGGTAAAACTACTGTTACTGAGTACTGTCTAAGAGTAGGGAAGATGGGTATAATTTCCACACCGCTGATTGGAACCACGGACGTAAAAAAAATACGGACGTAACATTACACTCAAAAAATGTGAAGCATGCAAGCTACTACAATTTCGTTTGTAGTACATGCTCTACACTCACACATACACACTAGGTCCGACAGCGCCGGTGACACGTAGTAGTGCGTTCGTTGCGTCCACGATTTATTTTGCAAAAATGCCGTCTTGTGTTGTGTAATCATGTAAAAACTACATGAGTAAACGTAAAAAGTCACATGGAATCACCTATCATACATAAGTTATTACGATTCATGATATTATTTTTAATAATGTTTTTAAAACATTGACGAGAATTCCAGACATAAAATGCAACAGTGTTGTCACTTTATTTACGGGGAAAATTCCCTTAAAATGGGGAAATCTATAATGCACTTTAATTGTATGCAACAAACCATGTGACTCTGTGAAATCATATTTCGTCAGTTTTTGGTTGCCGTTTTTCAAAAGTAAAATAAAAGATCCCATACTTCTAATATAAAACATATTTTTCATCGTTTTCATAGGTTTCCTAAAGACAAGTGTACAAAAAGTTGACACAACAATTTTATTTTTATATTTTTAATTTAGCGCGTCTTTATTAATTATAATAATAATATACGTTCTAAAAAATATTATTATAGCATGTGATACGTGATTTAAACGTGTTTTCGATTTTAAGGGGTTTATTTTATAGATAGTAGTAGTCCCCCTAACCGATTTCGGCTACGGTGTCCAGTCACAGCGACTAACCGACTGCGCGGGACATATTATAGTGCACAAGTGTGTACCTTTCACTCTCATAGCCCGATGTGACAGCAATCTGACACGACCGGGGAGAGTTCAAGCGCAGGACAACGACTTTACGTGCTTTTCCGAGGCAGCATGGGGTGGTGAAACACCGCTAACTTCCAAACTCCGGGCTACCCTAAGAATTACTGAACAGAAAAACTTAGGTATATATTTTTGGCCTGACTCGGGGATCGAACCCGGGACCTCTGGCGCAGGTGTCGCTTTAAAGTGCGACCCTCTTACTGCTACGCCACCGAGGTAGTTTATAGATAGTCATAGCCTAATCACTAATGATGTGATTTGTAAAAATACATTACAGTAACATGTGTTTTATTTTCTATCACAGAAGTCCTAAAAATTATGTTTGGTAGGTCAAAATAGGTTAACCGTTTATATTTCTGTTAAAAAATATATATGCCAATCACATGATTTAACTGGGGTCGATTGGTTCCACCAAACAGTAGGGAAATGGATGATTTATATAGCAACCCCTTAAATCACTCACACAGCCTAAACGGGCGGTCATTATTATGCTTCACTCATGATTAGACGAGGTTACGTCCGTATTTTTTTTACGTCCGTAATTGGAACTAAGCAGATTCGCTCTAAACATGAAAAGTAAAACATGACATGCACACAGTCTGGCCATAAATACTGTTACAATTAAAAATAGGAAAGATTACATTTGAATTTGGAATCTGTCATTTTTATACGATTGCTCATTGTGTTTTGTAATTTTGGCGCCAATGCATTTTACAATATTTTGCGATATTAAAATGGAGTGATTGCATTACACAAAGTTGGTATGGAGCCAAATGCAATTTTTAAAACTCTCCATACGCTTGGTATTAGTCAAATGTTTGTGTACCAGGCTATCAATAGGTACAATGAGACCTCCTCTATTTGTGATAGAAAAAGATCTGGCCGTCCACGTAGTGTTCGTACGAAAAAGGTGGTCAAAGCAGTAAGGGAAAGAATTCGCAGAAATCCTGTCCGAAAACCAAAGATTTTATCTCGGGAGAAGAAGATAGCACCCAGAACCATGTCGCATATTTTAAAAGATGACTCAGGACTTGCAGCCTATAAGAGACGCACTGGTATTTTTTTAACTGATGATTTAAAAAAGAATAGGGTGGTAAAATAAAATAAAAACTACTGAAGCGGTCACAGAAAAAAAATGTTTACGGATGAGAAAATCTTTACAATTGAGCAACATTTTAACAAACAAAATGACCGTATTTATGCTCAAACCTCTACGAAAGCTTCCTAATTAGTCGCCAGAGTGCAACGTGGGCATTACCCGACTTCAGTGATGGTTTGGTGGGGTGTTAGCTATGAAGGAGTGACTGAGCCATATTTTTGTGATAAAGCTATCAAAAAATCGGCACAAGTGTATCAAGATACCATTCTTGAGAAGGTAGTTAAGCCCCTTAACAACACCATGTTCAATAACCAAGCATGGCCTTTCCAACAAGAGTTGGCGCCGGGTCATAAAACTCGGTCCACGCTGTCTTGGTTAGAAGCGAACGTTTCGGACTTCATCAGAGCTGAAGACTGGCCGTCGGCTAGTCCAGATCTTAATCCGCTGGATTATGATTTATGGTCAGTTTTCGAGAGTAAGGCTTGCTCTAAACGCCATGATAATTGGCAGTGAAGAATTATCCCATGGAAAGAGTGCGTGCTTCTATTGATAACTGGCCTCAACGTTTAAAGGACTTTATTGCAGCCAATGAAGACCACTTAGAATAAGCTTTTTTATATTTTAAATTGTTTTATATTCATGTATAAAACTAACATACTGTAAAAGTAATAAATATTATTTGCATTCAAATTTATTTTTTCTTTGTGACAATATTTATGGCAAGACTAGGTATTTTGTTTAAGTAACGTCGTTGGTGTTACTCATCTCTCTGGGCTCAGTTCCGCTTTTATGGATAGGTGGCCTAAGGAACGAAGTGTGTAAGGAACTCTTACCGTGCTTGGAATGTCAAATCTTGCTCGGTGCCTTGAGTTACGCAGAAATTGATGTCGTAACCACCCAAAGGTATTTTTGGTATCATGGTTCTGAGTACTCTGGGTATCCGGAAGTCATAAACTGTGCCACCCACGACTTTCCTTTCACCTGAAAATAAGTTAATGCAACATTACGACTAGTTCTGGAAAGTTTGATAGTTTAGAATACTTTAAAAGTGGGTACGTCTATGTATAATTCATTTTTTATTATACAAATATACAGGGTGACTTTGTTATCAGTACCGAAATTTCGTGTAAAGACTCCACTGATGAATATGAACAACTTTTACTATGGGGGCAATAGTGAAATCAAGAAAAAAAAATCAGCTGCTCCATACATTTTGACCGCGCGCCAATTGATCTTTTGTATGGAACAGCAGATTTTTTTTTCTCGATTTCACTATTGCCCCTATAGTAAAAGTTGTTCATATTCATCAGTGGAGTCTTTACACAAAATTTCGGTACTGATAACAAAGTCACCCTGTATCTTTACCTGTGACAAGACCTTCCTCGTCCGTAGCTGTATATTTATCAGCGTTGATTGTGAATATGTGATCGTACATCGCCTCACACCCAGCATGCTGAAATTTTACAAAATTCAATGTTAGTTATCCCGTTTGCTTTTTTGTTCATTGGTTCCATCATTGTCTCTTTGGTAATCTTTAAGAAAAGATGCATGACTTAAGAGAGGTGGGTATAATCCTTATCCATTACTTTTGAATGGCAAATATTATAAGAATTGAATGAAGTATTGTATAGTAATAACCTCTAGGTAATAGTTATCACTCTATCTTAAGGCCTTCAAAGGCATGATCTACACTGGACAGCAAATAAACCGGGCCTTCAGCCACCCCGGATTCGATTATCTCAAAAAGCAACAAAAAAAACGTTACATGTTAATTAAAATAACCACAATTGTATGAAAAATCACATCATAATCGAAAAACAAGCAATTTGTTCCGTTTCGACTTCGCGATAATCGTCCTTTTTTATTAAATGAAAGCCGTATATTCCTTATGATTTTTTTGGTTATTGTCCATCATTTACTTCAGTCAGACGCATATATTTTTGCTAATTTCTTCGATCAATGACGAATACGACACCTTAGGAAGCAGCTAAAGCTGTAGCTCTACTTCAAGTAGGCAGTCGCAGCGTAAGGTCACTCGGAGACTTCGAATTGGCAGATCTTTAGTACAACGGGTTCTCAGACGATACCTAGAGACGAAAGCATTCGATCGCCGAATATCCAACTAACTGTTTTACGAAATCGCCGCCTGAACATAGTTTCAAGTCTTTAGAAGTTTGCGTGACGAACGCGGTGGTCATAAGTACAGATATCGTCAGAAGTAGACTTGCTTAAAGAAACCTGACTTCAAAATAAGATGTAACAGGTCAAAAATAACGGTAGTTTATAGGCATGCAATCCCTTTAGACTTCAAGGTCAGGCTCGTGGGACGCTGGCAGTTCTCCGAGCAAGAAGAGGGAATATCAAATGCTAATCAATATCATATTTTTTATTGTTTTCTGGCTTTTGATGAATCACCAACGATTAACAAGACTTAAAACAATTTATCATTTTATTTTTTTAACACTTAATAAATTGATAAATTCCAATGAATTCCATATCATTTTAATCATCATGAAGTACACTTTCTGTAAGTTATAACTTTGTGGGTTGTAAGTTAAATACTTTATGAGGAAATTGAGAGTTCTAGTGGGTGGCTCGGTTTGTTTGCTGTCCAGTGTATTTTATTAAATTAGCCAATACTGAAACCAGAATAATCAGAACTCACATGACCAGCAAGATTAAAGTAGGGGATGTTACTCAAGTTGACAATCGTGGGTTCACTGGTGGTGCACCTCATCTCGATCTTAATGGTGTTCTCGCAGGTGACTTCGAAGGTGACCTGCGCCATCACAGTTCCTGGGTAACCCTCGTGGAACCTCTCGGAGACGTGACTCATTATTACCTTGTTCCCGCTCACGTATGAACGCCAGTTTACCTGGAAATATTATTCATAAACAAAAATTAATCCTAAGAAGGTTCAGATGTTGGGTACATTATAAATTGAAGGTAGAGTTCATGGGAGCTGAAACTATTGATAAGTTCTATGCATCATTGCATTGCGTTACATAATAAATTGAAGGTAGAGTTCATGGGAGCTGAAACTATTGATAAGTTCTATGCATCATTGTATTGCGTTACATTATAAATTGAAGGTGGAGTTCATGGGAGCTGAAACTATTGATAAGTTCTATGCATCATTGCATTGCGTTACATTATAAATTGAAGGTGGAGTTCATGGGAGCTGAAACTATTGATAAGTTCTATGCATCATTGCTTTGCGTTACATTATAAATTGAAGGTAGTGTTCATGGAAGCTGAAATTATTGTTAAGTTCTGTGCATCATTGCATTGCGTTAAATTAGATACGACCCATCACCTTCAGTCGAAAGATTGTTTGTTCTGATTTTTTTTAAGTGATGTATAACTATAATATTTCAGCTGCTGGCACTATCTGTAAGATTTGCAAGTGATCTAAAAAAGAAAAAAAAACCTTTTTAATATAATTTCGATTGTCTATGATAATATTCGGTAAGTAGTATTTTTGTATTTAGCCTTGCTATGATGCATCCTATAGTATAAAGATACATCACTGTGATGCCGCAAATTCCAACTGCGCATGTATGGCAATAGCGAGAACAGACTCCATTAAATATCTAGGAGTAGTACTTGATAGTACTTTATCCTGGACTCCACAAATAGACAGCATGGTATCACGTGTCCGAAAAATCATCCCTGTTTTTAGAAAACTTAGAAACTCTGCGGACTCCAAAACCCTGAAGCTCGTGTATTTTGCCCTAGTCCAGTCGATCCTCACCTACTGCATTCCATCTTGGGGAGGTGCCTGTTCCACTCACTTCTTAAAACTGGAACGAGCACAGAGAGCTGTCTTAAAAGTGATGACAAAAAAGCATTACCGTTACCCAACCGTTGATCTGTACAAAGACTGCGAAGTACTTACAACCAGGCAGCTCTATGTGCTCCAAATGACACTCCGAAGACATCGCTCGCTCCCGATAGTGGATGGTGTTAAGCATGTAGGCCGACGTATAAGATACAGAGTATGTGAACATGTTCCTTACAGAACTGCCCTAGCTGGCAGGCAATACTACATTAAAAGTTCTCAAGTTTATAATAAAATTAACAAGGATCTTAACATTTTTAGCAATAACTCAAGAAAGTGTAAACTAGTATTGCGTCAGTGGTTGCAGGGGCTGTCATATGTGGAAACTGAGGACCTGTTGAAAATGTCTACCCTATGAATACATAATATTAAACGAAAATAATATAAATCTTAACTTCTGCTAGGGCAAACACAAACGCTTACATGTACATACATTAACAGAATTACAAAAACACACTGCATACGCTCGCACGCTCACTCACAGACACACACACACACACACACACTCATACACACACAACACACACACACACACACACACACAAACACACATTCATCTGTTGATTAAAAAAAAATATTGTAAATCTACAAATAATATATACCTATATTTAAAGATGGCAATAACTTACCTGAGTCCTGTAAGTCCGGCGGAGGGCGCTAACGACTGTCATACAGTTTTAAAACAAAACTAGTACAGCCGTTAACGTTCAACCGTATCTAATTAGTATGTCGCCAATACCTTGTACCTAGTTTAAGATACCAGATGTATTAATTTGTACCAATAAACTTTTTATTATTTTATTATTTTATTATTATTTTTTGAAAATAATGGTGACGTAAATATTCTGCTGCAGCAGTCAGATTGCAGTTTGTCCTATGAAAATAAAGTCCTAAAATATTATCTACCTTATCAAATCCAACGTATCCGCCATTGTAGTGGTGATGGCCCTTGTTGGTGGATAGCATGTACATTCTGCCAGAGGGCCGGACCACCATGGTCGCATCTCGGATATAGTTGGCATACCGGCCGATAGTCGCACCGAAGTAAGGGTTCCTAGGCTGGAAATACTCTGAGGCACACAACAGGAGTTTTGTAGTAAAACTGTATTGATAGGGCGCGAAATTGAGACCTTGTCTGCGGGGCACAGGGGCGCGGGGGGACGTGAGAGTGCGGTGTATCAGTGCCTAGTAGTAGTATAGTACTAGTAGTGTTAGCGGTGTGGATACACCCGCCCGCGGTGTATCCGCGCCATCTTCATCGCTAATACTACTCGCTCTCGCGTCTTCCCGCGGCACTGTGCCCCTGTATAAAATACTTTATAAAGTCATAACATAATAATGAAACATGATATAATACCTTCTAACGTATCAAATCCCGCAATAACGTCATCCGGCACTCCCTTTCTGTCAGGCACTTGAATAGAAGTTATAGTCGCACCGTACGTTATAATCTAATAATGGTCATATTGGTACAATGGATTGGTTACATAGCAAGTGTATAGTAAATAACAACTGCGATAAAATCCATCGAAACCCAACCTTACCTGTACGGTCATTCTATTTTTCGTTTTCCACGTATACCTTCTGACGATGTCGATATTAGTGCTTGAAGCACAGGGGCTTTTCTCTTCTTCCAATGGCATGGCGATCTCTTCTATATCTTTATCAGTTTTGTCGAATACTTTAGACAGTCGAATTTTGTTTGTCTGCGTAGACTTGGGCATGAACCCAAAACCATCTACAATCAACTCCACATCAGGAATTTTTGGAGGTTCCGGCGCCGGCGGTGGCTCTGGCTTCTTTTCAGTTCCATCCCCACTACCCTTATCGTCTTCATCGTCTGCCATTATGACTAAGAATTTTGAACCCGAGTCGAAAAAACAATATTTTTACCCTAAATTTATTTACAAATTTATTTACTATAAAACTGTTTCGCGTGTCATGGTTTTTGTTTTATTGACTGATTGAAAGTGTCATAGTGACACAAAATCTAAATGGTTACAATTTTTTTTACTAGTCAGAAATTCAGTAGATACCCAAAAAGTTTTTTTGATCGAGAAAAAAATATTTTGTAAAACAAACCTGGGTTACTTATTCATAACCTATAGTTACGGAACTGGCGAGCATTCGATGCTTTAGAGAGTAGGTAAATGTTTTCATGCATGCTTGAATACGATTCACAGACTCTAAGTTATTCTAATCAAGGTTTATTAGTGTGAAATACGTAGATTATTAACTAAGACTAATAAGGGGTCCGTAATCCAAAAGAATCTTTATAATTTCGTGAAGTCTGTTTGTCTGTTCGTATGTCACTCTGAGAATTGTTCTCGTACAAAATGAAAAACCAGCTAAGTGCGACTCGGACTCGCGCACTGAGAGTTCCGTGGCAACGTTAACTCAATTAGGTGTCCACTTACTTCCACTAAGCCAAAATATCACAATATTTTGTTGACAGCAAAAATAACTTACTTTTTCAAAGTATTTCAAAGTAGCACATCTATACTAATATTATAAAGCTGAAGAGTTTGTTTGTTTGTTTGTTTGAACGCGCTAATCTCAAAAACTACTGGCCCGATTTGAATTTTTTTTTTACGTTGGATAGGCCATTTATCGAGGAAGGCTTTAGGCTATATAACATAAAGATACGACTCATAAGACCACAGCAGAAATGAAAAATGTTGCGAAAACGGGAGAAAGATATTCCTTTTGAGGGCTTCCGCTGCATACGCTGCGGAAACCGCTTAAGTTACACAAAAATCATGTATGACAGGATTGTTCAACATTAAGAGTTCTATAATAAAGTCCGCGACAGCATATGTCTACCTTTTATGGTTGACTTACTACAACCTTTTTTTATGTTAATAAATTTGTAAAAATATAATGCATTATTTTTAGAGGTGTATTATACACACAGGTATTAATTCTTATCAAAATAAATACATTCATCATCACGAGCATTTCATTTAGAACCAAGTTGCCCTTTATATCATTTGATTTCAATAAATATCTTAGGAGCTATCACAGTTTTAACATAACTCCGCACTAAAATAATGTTCGCAGCTTAAGTACAACGTGCGCTTGCGCTAATCTATACTAATCTATACTAATATTATAAAGCTGAAGAGTTTGTTTGTTTGTTTGTTTGTTTGTTTGTTTGTTTGAACGCGCTAATCTCAGAAACTACTAGCCCGATTTGAAAAATTATTTTAACGTTGGATAGTCCATTTATCGAGGAAGGCTTTAGGCTATATAACATAAAGATACGACTCATAAGACCACAGCAGCAATGAAAAATGTTGCGAAAATGGGGGAAAGATATTCATTTTGAGAGCTTCCGCTGCATACGCTGCGGAAACCGCTTAAGTTACACAAAAATCATGTATGACAGGATTGTTCAACATTAAGAGTTCTATAATAAAGTCCGCGACAGCATATGTCTACCTTTTATGGTTGACTTACTACAACCTTTTTTTATGTTAATAAATTTGTAAAAAAATAATGCATTATTTTTAGAGGTGTATTATACACACAGGTCTTTATTCTTATCAAAATAAATACATTCATCATCACGAGCATTTCATTTAGAACCAAGTTGCCCTTTATATCATTTGATTTCAATAAATAGCTTAGGAGCTATCACAGTTTTAACATAACTCCGCACCAAAATAATGTTCGCAGCTTAAGTACAACGTGCGCATGCGCTAATATATTATAAAGCTGAAGAGTTTGTTTGTTTGAACGCGCATATCTCAGGAACTGCTGGACCGATAAAAAAAAATCTGTGTTGGATAGCTTATTTATCGAGAAAGGCTTTAGGATATAAACATGACGCTGCGACGGGAGGGGAGGGAGCAAACTCAAAATGCGCGGACGAAGTCGCGGGGGACCGCTAGTATATTATAAAGCTGAAGAGTTTGTTTGTTTGAACGCGCTTATCTCAGGAACTGCTGGACCGATTTGAAAAAATATTTCTGTGTTGGATAGCTTATTTATCGAGAAAGGCTTTAGGATATAAAACATGACGCTGCGACGGGAGGGGAGGGAGCAAACTCAAAACGCGCGGACGAAGTCGCGGGGGACCGCTAGTTTTCAATAACCGCAAAAATGCGGTTGTTGAAAATGTGCTGTATCTTTAGTGAAAGTTATAATTTATTTATTTAGCATTATTAGGTACCATAATTTACCCCATTAATTTAATCAAAACATCATTGTTAGCTCCAGAGTGGATAGAGAACATCGACCTCCTCCATGGTTTTACATAGCAACCTATTGAAAACCGTCTACATTCATGGTGATCGTATAATCTTTACAAGGTGGTATGCTTGTGAATGTCTAACGCTGGTCATTTCACACCAATCAAGAATATTCTGCTCCGACGGCCATCATCCTTTGCGCTATGGACCCTGTGTATTGATGCTTGGGCTCACTGTTCCTAGTTGAGATATAAAAATAATAATAAATATTGTGTATTGCACAAGTTAGGACAAAAATTACACAAACGTTAAAAAACACCAAATCACAAGAACAATATATTTTCCTACAGGATGATACATGTTCCCTACTCACATTTTATTTATACACCTCATCATTTATTAGTTGAGTTCAAGAAAAATATTGAGAATAGGGGTAGGTAGATTGCTTTAAGAGTTGAGTTCCTAACAGATACTAGAGTGAGTACTACACCGGCTCGGTATTATTTTCTTCTTATGCCTGATCATTTCAATATCCGTTGAGAGACTCGGTTCAAGTTAATGGCACAGTATCAATATTCTCCAGCGTATTTAATGCAGTGACTAATTTTTATCACACACATCAGTGTGTGATAATGATTCCATTAATGTTTGTGTTGATTATTTCACCGCTAGAAATCTTGTGAAGGATCTGCAACTTGTTTTTTCTTGTATTTGTTTACCTTATTACTATATAGGTATATTCGACTAAAACCACAACGTCTTTCAGGCGGAGAACTAACCCACCGTTTGGCGCTATATTACATTTGCATAGTGAAAAAACTAAAATAACAAACATAATTGTCTTTGTTGATGTTTCGTTTGCGTTCGAATCATTTGAAGTCCCCAGCATATGTTAGAATATATTTATTTTTATAAAGCAAGAGTTTTAGTAAAAAAAATGGTCCAAAGTCATCGCGGCCAGTAACTAGTAATAGGGAGCCAATAGCTAATAAATGGTGGCCAGTATTTGACAAAATGGATGCATTTTATGAAACATATATATTTTTGACGAGGTCCTTGATGTTTCTTGGGGTATAATTATGGCTATTAAAAACCTCTGCCACGTGTGCTGATCATATTGAAATTTTGCTCGCCAGCTCCCTAAAAGCAGCAATATTTTCAGTCTGTCAAGCAAGTACTTTCTAAATCCACAAAAGTGTATCAATTTACTTTGCGAACTCTGTAGCGAAGTTAACTTTGTAATACTGTATTATGTAAATAAATACCTTCTTGACCTCCTTTGCTGAGAGCACAATTTTCCATGCTCCATTTTATTGTTATGGTTTTAAATAGGTACCCACTTACACTATGTTGATACGGACAATATCAATAACACTAATAAAATTTATAATGTAGTAGATAATGACAAAACAACAAATTGTTTTGAAAATTTTATTATTTTTAAATTTAAGAAAAAGACATCGCATTGTTAGTTAGTACTCTTATCTTACGGCAATATAAATAAATACTATGGTATCTGTAAACGACAAGGTAAAGATATGAAACTTTGAACCATGATTTTGTACATTAACAAAATTAAACCCAAAACACTTTCATAGTTTGCTTGTCAAGTCCCAATGTATCAGTCTTCCATTTTTCGTGTTCTGATAAAATGTTTGGGATCTCTTCCATATAATCTACTTCCTTACACGGCGACGGTGGTATGATACTTATGATCGGTATTCCGATTTCTTGGAACGAGCTCATGGATGAAAATCCACTCTCATCTTCGATGAAATTGGATACGTGATTGTATTCAGACCTTTTGTCGTTGCAGCTTCTAATCATTGTACCGTTGGTTAGTTCCGTGACGTTATTGACGGACAAAGGACTTCGCCGTTCTTTTTCATTCAATTCAACGGCGGCAAACTCGTTTTCCAAACCACAGGTGAACGGTGACTGCGACACAATGAAGTCGTTCATCGAGCCATCTTTAACTTCAATGAATTTATTAGTAATGCTGTCGTACGTGTCTTTGCCGTCGCAGATTGTGTTGAGAATAAATGCGTTTGTGGAGTCTTCCTCAATTAGGGTCAGGGAGGTATGAAGTTCATTTGTTTTCGACTCTTCTTTCTGGACGGCGTTCACTAGCTCGATACTATCATCGATATTGCCGTTGCAAGCGCATGCAAGATCAGGGATTTTTGTGCTTAGCACAGTATTGGCAAGAGTTATCAGTCTGGACATTTCCTCAGATAATTTATTAGATGATTCTTTTTCAGATATGAGTGAAAGTTTGGACTGACTCCTGAAAGAAAAAACTTTGTCAGATACCAAAAAAAAAAATATGCGCCAGACAGCATCATTATAAAGTACTATTGTTTAACTGTTTATTATTAACGGTGGCGAAAAGCATTTATCCTATACTGTAAAGCTGAACCTAAATTTTAGATAATTAAAAAAATACCCAAAGTAACGCTAGCGCCATGTTTTGATGATATTAACATCTAATGACAAGAAATCTGCTCTTTGTCTTCGAACTAAGGAATTTTACGAATACCCAACGGTAAATATGGCGGCGTACTGTATACTTAAATACATATAAACATTCATAAATTAGGTAGGTACAAACGTTTGTGCTCATCACATAAACATTTGCCCTTTGCGAGATTCGAACTAGCGACCGCCGACATAGAAGACAGGAGCGCTAACCACTATACCAAACACGCCATTTAACCTGACAGTGTAGACATTTAGGGCAATAATTACCATAAACCAGAGGCATCTTTGATTCCATTGACATTGCTTATAGACTTGCTTATCTTCCTTGAGCTTATTCTTTTTGTAGGCGTTAAATATTCGAGATTTTTGTTCATATGGACAACCGATCTAGAGCGAGGCAAGTCAGCAACATTGAAAGACCTCGGGGTCCTTGTTGGTATTGATTCCTTTCTCGGCCTCTCATCAGTCTGGTTGTTATCTATATGATCTCGCACTCTGTTCAAAAACGTTACTATCTGTTTAAGCAAAGCTATGTGCATCTGTCTGTTGGCTTCAGTCTGAAAATAAGCCAACACACATGGAAATGACAAGAATTAACAATATAACAAACACGTGCCAAATGTAAATATTGATGTTCGCTAAGCATTCCCAATGCAACGAAATTTCGCAAGGCAAACAATAATAAGATATACAATACAACGCAAGCTTAAAATATTGGTGCACCAATAAAACTTCTGAGTGGCACCTGCAGACAAGATATAGTAAGATTTAAAAATCATGTCATTAACTTCTTAAAGTTATTCATCAAGCTTATGAAACTAGAAATTATCTTGTCTTAGGTGACTTAAGTTAAAAAAAAAAAAACCTGGATCGCCATTTTTTATTATGCTTTGTTAAAGAAAATAATCGATTTCATATAACGCCATTGAAGGATAGCTATCAGCACAGCTATCAGAAACTTGCTTAGAGATGGTGATCCAGGTGGCTTTTTATCTTATTTGCTAACATTATCGCCAGTCCGAGTCAAAGTATGATTGCAAGCCCAAACGTTGTATTGCAAGGGTGTACCTGAGCCAGCTGCCACCTCAAGGTTTCAACCTCCATGTTAAGAGCGGTTACTTCAGTGCACTGAATGTTCGTCTTCGGGATTTCCTTTTCAGGAGGCTTCATAGAATCACCATTCTGCTCCACAACACTCTTCGAAAGTTGAGAACACGGCTCAATTCTTTCTGAAACCTGGAACAAGACAGTAAATACATAAATAATGGACGTAGATAGTAAATATAGCAGAGAAAAACGAAATTGGAAAGGTGAATTATACCGAGGAATGCAATCTCACTGCAATTACTTTCGGCTGCCTATAGTAAAAACAGGCCAAGTGCGAGTCGGACTCGCGCACTGAGGGTTCCGTGTGCCAACTATAACTGAATTAGGGAATCCACTTACTTCCACTTAGCTAAAATACCAAAATTTTTATTGACAGCAGACATAACTTTGTTTTTCATAGTGTTTGTATGAAGAGCAAAGTTATGCCGACAAACTCCGCAGCAGTTTGGCAGACTAGAGTTAAGAAAAAACTATGTATCTTTTTTTGAAAAAATAAATAAATTAAAAAATATGTCCGCGGTTGTTGAAAATGTGCTATATGGCTATATCTCAAAAAGTACTAGTTTGATCTCGTCCAAACCAATTTTCGTTGAAAGATCTGTTTAGATGTACATTATATTTTTGTTCAAAATTTGCACTCGCTCAGTTTAGAATTTAGAGGGGGGGGGGGAAGGCCCATTTTACCACTAGGTTTGACTAAATAAAAAACGGCTTTAGTGTTATGTATAGGAGCCCCCCTTAAATATATATTTTTTTAATTTATTTGTATAAGAATCGTAAAGCAGTTAACAGGATACATCGTTCTACCAAATTTTAACAGTGTGATGCTTGTAGTTACAGAATAAAATGGCTGTGACATACGGACGGACAGACAGACAGACAGAGAGACTTGACGAAACTATAAGGGTTCCATTTTTTGCCATTGGGCTACGGAATCCTAAAAAGACTGTGGCATGCAATGATATTATATATTTGTGGCGTGGGAATGAACTAGTGTCATTTATTTTGTTGGTTTTGTCGTCGTTGAAAATCCACTATCTTTAAAGCAGGTAAGTGCGAAATTTTCTGAGTTAGAACGTCATACAGTAAATGAATACCCTGATTGCTTTATACGCAGTTCTCTTAGTAAGTTCCCAAAAAAAAATCGTAATCGTAATAGATGTTTAAATCCTGTTCCTAAAGTAAAAGGAGGTAGGTAGGTAGTTATAAAATTATGTTACAGTTACCAAAGATATATGTTTTGCAAACTTTGCCTCCCACGCATTGTCTACCAGACGTGGCACGACAATGAGATCGCGGTCACCCAGTCCCAAAAAATACTAGTTAGCTATTTGTTGCACAGATACAAATATGATTTAGCTTTTGTGTAAAGTTTAGAAACAAAGTCTAAACCCATTAAATTCTCCGTCTATAGAAAATTACAGGTATAGAATCATCAGTCAGAGATATAGCAGAGCGATTCCGCTTGTTCTCTGTAAACTCTACAATTAGTTGTATCATTCCCATTGTCTGCACAATCTTATGCGAAGTGCAAACAAAAGAACGAAAAACCGAAATATTTCACAACCGCAACAAAGCGGCAGTTACCAAATAGACAGATAAACAGCCTGCACCAGCTCTGGACAGCATTAACATTGATCAGCCAGCTCAGTCGAAGCAAAAACATTGCCGTCGGACATAGTTTTCAAAGCATTTTAACAAACACTATGAAGAAATATTATTTTTAAAAGCTAACCTCCTTATTCAAAAAAAACGCAAACAGTCAAATTAACCTCTTTAACTATTACACTGTTTTGTCTCGTTAATTTTTGGCGCTGTCATCATTTGAAAGAAAGTGACAAATTAGTGTAATAGCTAAAATTGGTTATTTAGACTGTTTGAATTTTTATGAATAAGGGGGTAACTCCGTAGCGCCACTACTACCTGCCGGTTGCCATGAAATCTACTACCACACGCTGAGTACTGGGTGGTGGGGACCAAAAAAAAACAACGTTGGGGGAGATCTGTCACCATTTCTCTAAAAAAAAATTGTACATAATTTACGTATCCGTATTTACTAATCAGTAAAAATCAGCACTATAGAATAGAATAAATTAATACAATTCATTGAAATAACTTTCTTAATTCCTCACGGATGTGTTTATCAACAGCTACTTGTCATTTCAATGTTCCCGCATTGTTTAGTGGCGATGTCGTCGCACACCTTCAATACCTACAACTAGATGTTAAGTGATGTAATAATAATAATAAATATTCTTTATTGCACAAGTAAGGACACAAGAAAGAATAAAATTGATATTCCAATTACTATCTTAAAAAGCCGACAGCTTAACAAATCACCTAATTATAAAGTCTTAAAAATACGACAATGATCATTTTATAACTTTGATTAAATAATAACTCAATCCAAAAACATCTATTTCACAGATTTCGTCCGTAACGTTTGGTCTGTTCTCGCTGCACCGTTCTCTGGACCGTGGTCAATTGATCGCATAACTGATGCACGGTTGCATGAACCGACGTTCCCAACGATTTAATTTGGAGCACGCCATTTGCGCTGCCTAGCCATTGTCCGGTATGATTCTAAGCGTCGCAGTGATCTAATAGAATAAAACATGCATCTGTATGCAATCCCACATGATGCGTATGTATGGAATATATACATACATTTATAAAACAACAGGTAGTTAATTAGTATGTCTAACACATCGTAGAGTTTCCTCGATTATTGCACGATAAAAACGGATTTTAATGAAATATACTAACATCCCCCTGTCTCGGTTTTTTGAATATTATTTAATTGTACAGAAATTAGACCTCTACAATTTTATTATGTATTGTTTCGCGGACAGTGAACCCCTATAGGCGTGATGACAATAATTTCTTTATTATTATCATTACTTACTCTTTCAAACGAAAAATACGTTTCAAATCGGAGCCTTTTGTCAAACTAACAAAAACAAGAGATTCCGTCGAATTGAGAACCTCCCCGAGAGGTTTTCAAGATTTGGGGGTTAAAAAGAAGTACCTTGAAAGCTTACATTTATGAATAGCTTTCCAAATGCATATGTTTTTCTCATCCTAGTTTTCACGAGTCGGTTCCGGTCGGTTACGGAGGCTTACGTTTCAGGGCGAGTGCCGGGTTGCCGTCTCAGATGGCTGTAAGAGAGACGGCTGATCAAGGTCGGCCGACGTGCTAGTGCTCTCGATTTACAATTTTCTATCTACCCGCACCACGAGTACGTAGACGCCTGCGCAGCCAGTCACGCCTGTGCGAGTATGATGAGGACTCAATGTATCAATCACTGAATGGTTTCAATTTCTCTAAAACGATAAATCAATAGGTATCATGATCGGATACAAATTTAAGTAGTTTAAAATCACGTCACCTTGCTATGAAGAAAAGTAATTCATACTAAGTATCCATCAAGCTGTAGATTATCTTGATGAGAGACAAAACTAGGAAGGTATCGCGAGAGTGAAGAGTTCAACAGACTCCCCAGTTTACCCTCACGACACCTTCCTAGCTCTGTCCGTCCAAAACTTTTTAGAAATCTAGTTTAGAGAGGTCTTACCTAATTATTTAAAGTTTTTGGACATAAAATGTTCTAATCCATCAATAAGGTAATTTAAATTGTTCGTGGGATACCTGTTGCGTCGCCATAATACCTATCCTCTGATTGCGTTCAACATGACTTGACACAAACTTTTCCTTCCCAAGCTCAAAATAATTGTCCTCGTTTACGAGTACGAGTGTAGTGAGTTTAGTGTACGAGTTATAGACCCCAAAAGCGATTATTATGTAAAGGTGAGTCACCGTAGGGTCGGCAGGTTCAGTGAGGCAAGCGTAAGCAGCGGCGCGTGACGCGCGCATCCGGCGGGCCCTCGGAAGCGCCCCTCCCTCCCTGTCGCCTGCGCCGACAAGTGCACGACTCTTTTGTCTTGGTCTTCATGAAACCAGCACATCAGGCCACCCACTTTTGTTGAAAATTAGCCCTTATTACAAATGAATAAGTTACCGCAGTGTTTACCTTGACGTGCTGATGTCCGTACAACAAATACTACGAATCACTTTTATAAATCTACATTCTATTGTGAGTGTTGTAGGTCAATATTGAAAACTGTGGAATATAGTTGTACGTCAGTTCTTGTGGCGTGGTTAGTCGGAGATTAAAGAAAATACAATATATACCTCAAAACCCGAGCGGTCGCATGAGACCGCATAACAATAGAATATCTATTGTGTCTCGTTTACATACGCTTGAGGGATTAAATTTATTTTTAATTAAAACAGTTTTAAAAAGTGCGTCGTTTGGACACAAAAAAGTGATTCCTCATAGTTTTTAATGACTGTAATGAAAAAGTTACGTTTTGTCAGTAAAAAAATACGTCAAATAAAGGTAGTATCATCTAGAGATGCTTCAGATGCTTGGGAGTATTACTTGAAACTAGAAACAAGCTTTAGAAGGTAATACCAGTTATCCCTATATAATCCATTATCGTCTCTACATGACTACTACATATTTACGAGTCTTTTTAACGTTTGTAGCACTTGCTGATGAAATTGTGGGTTTATTCCCACACAGTTGGCAATGCCAACTGTGTGGACTGTATGAATCCACCACCAGAGTCATATAACTATGAGTCACATTCGATATTGGAGTCATTAAGGGATCATATAAACCTTCCTTTTAATGCATAGTTTTCAACATATCTGTTGCCTACGAGGATATAAATACAGTGGACTAACTATACACCACCCTTTGAAGGGAGACACCGATGGGAACTGGGACATGTTTTTTTTACAAATTCCCAGTTACCACCGGTGGGGGGTAGGTAGTGGGAGCGTAGCAGCATTAAACCGTTCAATTTCCCAGACAGTTCACAGGGCTAGCTGAATCTTCAAATTTGTATTATTATTATTCATCTTATATATAAAATTACCGTGTCACAATGTTCGTTCCCGTACTCCTCCGAAACGGCTTTACCGATTCTTACCAAATTTTATATGCGCATTCAGTAGGTCTGAAAATCGGCTTCTATCTATTTTTCATACCCCTAAGTGATAAGGGTTGTTCACCCTTAATATATTTTTTTAATTTTTGTACGAAATTTTATGTTTTTATTTTTTTATAATGCGGCATTAAAAATACATACAAACCTATTTTTTATTTTTTTTATCACCAACCACTATTTTTTATAGCCATTTTAGTAATTTGATTATTTTTCATCCCGCTCGATAAATGATCAATATAATAGTGTTTTCTTTAACTTTTAAAATTACGAGGCTGGGCGAGACGGGGCCTGGGCTGGACGGTGCTAGGGGCGAAGCAAAGTTCGCTGGGTCTGCTAGTATTTTAAAGAAATTCTCGTGTCACAATGTTCGTTCCCGTACTCCTCCGAAACGGCTTGACCGATTCTCATGAAATTGTGTGAGCATATTGAGTAGGTCTGAGAAACGGCCAACATCTATTTCACATACCCCTCAGTGATAAGGTTTGACCACCCTTAACATTTTTCTTTAATTACATGGCTGGGCGGGACGAGGCCGGGCAAGACGAGGATGGGGCGAAACTAAGTTCGCTGGGTCCGCTAGTAACTATATACAAACTTAAAGACAAAGACAAAGGTCACAAAACAATAAAATTGGATGGATGAATTAAGGATAAAAATAATTATTAGATTAGCTAGCTAGAAGTATTTTAATCAATTTCAAAGCGGAGCAGTTTAAATGGCAAAGCGCGTGCACCCTTATCTTCTTTTGAACCGCTAGATACTTTCAATTTTCAACAACTTGCTATGCTAATTCAGAGGTAGGTGCCTACTATAAAAAAGCACTGGGGAGAGTATCCATATCCGAACAGTACTCGAAAAACAACAAACAAACATTTGGATGCCACTCACACGCACCGGCGCATTGCGACCGTGCTTACATAACACATAATGCCCCTATGTGATTCAACATTTAGTAAACAATACACAGGAACCAACGCTATAACAATAATTATGACTATGGAAATAGCGCAGGATGTTTTTAGTTTCATTAATGAATTGTTTACGCACCCAAATTACTCCCAAATTTCGGTTAAAAAATTTAATAGCACCTATTCCAGTAAGCAACTCCATTTTTTTTGATACTGAAACCATGTTATAGTGTCGACGATGTAATAATCTCCTTATGATTTCACTCTCATCAGAGATAGAGAGGGAGAGAAAGGAGGGAGGGGAGGGAGAGAGAGAGGCCAGATATGTAGGAGATATTATAGTGCCTCTTTTACATTTTCGACATGATTGATGCAGGTCAGGCGCAGGATTAACAGCTTAACGTTCCTACTGAGACACGAATATGTCATCATCACCAACTTCCTGACTCCGAGCTGTTTCTGAGTATATTATCAAGACAGAAAACCCCCATAAACTCTCGGATCGACCCCGGCTTCCAGCGACCAAAGTACTACAAAATACATTAGAAGCTAGGGTTATGTGAGTCAGAAAGTTTTGGTAAAGTCTGTTCCTATTTGCTTGTCGAATTTTGTAAAAAAATCTTTACATTCCTTTATAGAGAAATAATTCATTTTAAAATAAGATATACACATAACTCACCAACTACGCAGATAATTTATCGTTTAGCACTGAGATCCTATAGTTAATTAATTTTATTCACTGATATTATTTTAAAAGATTGTTTACATTATTTGACTAGCAAAGAAGAACAGGCTTTAGATTTTTCGCGAAGGAAATGATTGATGCATATTCATTGCCAATAAATAAATAATTATGCGCCAGACAACACACCAATTGTCGTAGTTTTAAAGTAAGGATTTTTCTTGTGTTACGAATACCAGACAACGATTATGACGGGGGCGTCTCCCATAAATACTTAAATACATATTAAACATCCATGACTCAGGTACAAATGTTCGTGCTCATCACACAAACATTTGCCCCTTGCGGGATTCGAACCAGCGACGTCCAGCGTACTTGTCAGGAGCTCTAACCAATACACCGAACGCGTCGTCATTTAGGCAATTGCCGGAGAGCGGGATGTAATGTATTTAATATGCCCTGGATGTCCTCGCCTTATTCCATACAACCACTTTTGTCACGATTCCACACTAAACGATGTAGCCTGTACTTGTCAGGTATCGTCTGCCGTGTCGTGTCATACGGACGCGAGTGTCCAATGCAGGTCACGTTCTATGCGCTCGCGCTTCGCCGTGTCACGCAGGCCGGCTACCCTGGGCCCTACTCTGTAAAGACCCTTTCGAAATTTATACAACCATCCGATCCCTATCCAAGTGCTAAATTGGAATCATATTCAGATACGACTCTGTCAACCATGATTTTTTATTCATTTTGCGTACAGGCCTTAAGAAAACATTATCTCTCTATATCAAGCTCTACCCCATAATTTGGGGTTGGCTCTCTTAGTACTTTTTCGCAAAAGTAAACCATCATGGTTAATATAATTAAACATGAGAATATTCTACAATTTGAAACTTAGATCCATTACTTCCAACATACATCTGTATAATTTTGGGCTAATGCTTAGAAAATACGGGTCAAAAAACATCTTTCATACAAGCTAACACATATACATTGTGTATTGTTTAAAATTATTTGCTTACTGAAACTTGTCCAAATAAACCATATTTATAATAGCCTTCTTTTGTTTTTGAGTCCTCTTTATTCAATATTAAAAAAACACGTTATTCTTAGTTTTAGCTAGCTCGTAATTTTGTCTACTTAATTTAATTTATGATCTTTATATGCTGCAATCGAAAAAACCCACAAAACACCGTAAAAAGTGTAGGAATTATTTGTTTGTAAAATTCTTAAAATTTGCAAAAAAAAAATCGAACACTACGAAAATTCGGCTAACATATCAATAATATAAGAGGGCATCACGCCTGAGGCATGGAACAGGAGTGTGGTGGTGTTGTTCTTCAGAAAAGGAGACAAAACCTTATTGAAGAACTACAGACCCATCTCACTCCTGAGCCATGTCTACAAGCTGTTTTCAAGGGTCATCACGAACCGTCTCGCACGTAGGTTTGATGACTTCCAGCCTCCCGAACAAGCCGGTTTCCGAAAAGGCTATAGTACCATAGACCACATTCATACGCTTAGGCAAATTATACAGAAGTCCGAGGAGTATAATATGCCTCTGTGCTTAGCGTTTGTGGACTATTGAAATTGAAATTGAAATTGAAATCATTTATTTCAGAAACAGTTTCCATACATTCTTAACCTTATACCATTATACAGAAATAAAATAAATAAAATAAAATGCTACCCACTTAAAAAACACCCAGGCAGTCCGATCCAATCCCAACTACAAGTTCTAATAGAACTTAAAGCTAGGATTAGACCGAACGTGGATGGATGCCCAGTGAGCGGTGATAGGGCTATTTATCCTCTCTGCAATAACCCTCAGGAGAGTGTTGGTGCTGCTCCGCACTCGCTCCCACAGGGAAGCCACTCGTTTTCGCAGAACGGCGTGGAAACCGTCTGTGTTCCAGATGGCGAACATTCCCGAGGCACTGCAGCGCCAGGGCAGACCCAACATCCCCCTGAAGGCATTGTTATATTGTATGCGCAAAGCACTGAAGGCTTTTTTGGTGTAGTTGCTCCACAGATTGCACGTGTATAAAGTTTGACAATATGTTTTAAAAAGAGTAACTTTTACATCACGAGAACAGCGTGCAAACCTACGTGATAGCATATTACCCCTCACCGACAGTGCTCGGCGCTCCCTCTCCATGTCCATGTCGTCTTTTAAGTCCTCTGTGACCCAGTGACCCAAATATTTATATTTTTTAACAACCTGAAGAGGAGAACCGTCAAAGAAATGAGACTATGAGAAGGCCTTTGATTCGATCGAAACTTGGGCGGTGCTTCAGTCTATGCAGCGGTGCCACATAGACTATAGGTATATAGAGGTGTTAAGGTGCCTTTACAATAACGCCACCATGTCGGTCCGAGTACAGGAGCAGAACACGAAGGCGATTCCATTGCGGAGAGGTGTGAGACAGGGAGATGTCATATCTCCGAAACTGTTCACAGCGGCATTGGAAGACGCCTTCAAACTTCTGGAATGGGAAGGAATCGGCATCAATGTTAATGGCGAATACATCACACACCTCCGATTTGCCGATGATATAGTTGTTGTGGCAAAGACGCTGGACGATCTTGGCACTATGCTCGAAGACCTTGACCGAGTATCCCAACAAGTGGGTCTTAAAATGAACATGGAAAAGACGAAAATTATGTCGAACTCCCTTGTCGTACCCACTCCAGTATCCGTTGGGAACTCAACTCTCGAAGTTGTCGACGAGTACGTCTACCTGGGACAAGTGATCCAATTGGGTAGGTCCAACTTCGAGAAAGAGGTCAATCGACGAATCCAACTCGGCTGGGTAGCGTTCGGGAAAATGCGCAAGAGTGTCTTCTCATCTCAACTACCTCAGTGTCTGAAGACGAAAGTCTTCAACCAGTGTGTGTTACCAGTGATGACATACGGATCCGAAACATGGTCTCTTACTATGGGCCTTATAATGAAGCTCGAAATCACACAACGAGCGATGGAAAGGGCTATGCTGGGTGTTTCTCTACGTGATCGAATCAGAAATGAGGAGATACGTAGAAGAACTAAGGTAACGGACATAGCCTTGAGAATCAGTAAGCTCAAGTGGCAATGGGCAGGGCACATAGCGCGAAGAACTGATGGCCGTTGGGGCAGGAAAGTTCTAGATTGGAGACCCTTCGACCAGAGACGCAGCGTGGGACGTCCACCAACAAGATGGACAGACGACCTTATAAAGATCGCAGGATCAAACTGGATGCAGACCGCTAGTGATCGGCCGCTGTGGAAATCCGTGGGGGAGGCCTATGTTCAGCAGTGGACGTCCTTTGGCTGATAATGATGATGATGATGATGATATCAATAATAATAATACGCCTCTTTCTCAAAAAAATACTAATGATATCAAAATAATGACTTAATAATATGTTATTATTGCATAACATTAATAACATTTCAATATAATATATTTTTTCTTTTTATGATAATATAAGTTCACACCAAAAATTCATATTTTATTAATTCAATATTACAAAATTATTACAATCATTATTAAATATATGAATTCATATAATTTAATTTAATTCCATTGTATTTTGGGCACCCATTTTCGGGTAAAGGCTCCTCCAGCACTCCAGGACAGCATTCTGTTCAGTTCAGCCAGTTTAGTCCAGGTAGGACCAGTAACAACAACGATGTCAACCGTCCAGCGCCGTCTCGGACGCCCCCGCGGTCTTCTGTCACCTTTGGGGTACCAGTGGATTATTCTTTCCGTCCATCTCTCACCTTTCATGCGTGCAACGTGGCCTGCCCATCTTCACTTCAGTCTGCAAGCAAGTTCTGTTGCGTCCATCATATGAGTCCTTTAGTTTCATATTCAGCATTATTTTTTTTCATAGCCCTTTGGAATACTTGTTGTTTATTGATGATATTTTTGTCAGTGGCCATGTTTTACATCCGTGTAAGAGCAGGAGAAGAACAGACTCCATAGCTTTTTTCTTCAAGAGGAGTGGAATTTTAGCTTTAAATACATTATTTAAAGACTTATATAGGGTAACATACATAGGGTATATTTGTATAGCCTTGGATGTAAGGCTTCCAAAAAAAATTTTGGATGTCACTGATTGGGCCACCCTGTATATTTTAATAAACTTTAAAATATCCGGCAACAAAAAAATACATGACTCAGCCTGCCGGATTGACTGCAAGCTTGACGACTATAACTAGCCGGCGTGTTTTCAATGGAGTTCTGTCAGTATCATGTCTATCTTACTTGCACTTACGGATAAAACGGTGCGCTGTATATTCCTTTCTCACCTCTTCAAGACTCCGTTGCTAACGCGCTGACTACAGACCCGAAAAAACGGTCAGTGTCATTCAGAGTAGGACCCTGCATCAGATCCGGTGTGTTATGTGAACCTGACCATTATCGAATAAATATAAATCGACTCATTAATAGACACGTGAATTAAATAGTTGTCACTGTGTCTGCTATGGTTGCACGTGAGTACTAAGGTACAATGTACGTAGGTACTCGTATATTTTGTGAAGTAAGCAAGCAGTGACGAAAAAAGCATTGGAAAGCTTTGATAACTTTTTATTTAACGCCAAAATCTAGATTGCGCAGGCAATAATTAGATTCTAGTTACCTATTTATTAGTAGTAAACTTTTTCTAAACGTCGGAATTGAACGCGCGCAAAATCGTTCACTGTAGTGAGATTAGTGATATAGTTCAGTGCAAGCCAAAGATATGTATCACTCATCTAGTTCAGTAGATCCACTATCACAATTACACTCACTACTTTACATTCATTCAGCTTAATTGTGAATTTATCATGTACCGGATCCGTGATACCGATTTGGATACCGTGTGCGTTTGGATTATTTGTTATGACTAAAAAATAATCACGTTTATAAGATTTCGGCAGTCTAGAATTACGATTATAAAACAGTTGTCTGCAATGAAACAAACATAACTTTGAAAATCACTACAAACATTAATCATTCAAACGAATACTAAATTCCAAGTCTTATTGCAAAAAGTTTAAAGGACATTCTTGCTTGCGCTATCTAAAACACTAGCGCTCCCCGCGACCTGCACCGCGCGTTTTGAGTTTTCGCCTTCCCCTCCCTCGGTAGCGTGATATTTTATAGCCTCAAGCCTGCCTCGATAAATAAGCTATCCAACACAAAAATGCTTTTATAATCGGTCGGTTAATAATATATTAGTATAGAAAAAACTGAGGGTTCCGTGCCAATTGTTAAAGAATTAAGGAATCCACTTACTTCCACTTAGCTAAAACACCACAATATTTTGTTGACAGTAAATATAGCTTTGTTTTTCATAGTGATTGTATGAAGAACAAAGTAACGTTTGCGCTTGTTGAAAATGTACAATATCTCAAAAACTACTAGTTTGATCCCATCCAAACCAATTTTCGTTAAAAGTTTTTGTTGAAATCTACATATTATGAATCTTTTCAAAATTTACACTCACTTAGTTTAGAAATTAGAGGGGGGACGGGGACGAGAGCGGTTAACAAAATACATCGATACAGAATAAAGTGTCTGGGATATACGGACGGACAGACAGACAGACAGACTTGACGAAACTTTAAGAATTCGGTTTTTTGTCGTTCGGCTACAGAACCATGTAACATAGATATATGCTGTCGGGGACTGTATTGGAGAACTGTTAATCTGTAATAATCTCGTCATACACGATTTTTGTAACTTAAACAGTTTACGCGGCATACACAGCGGAAATTCTAAAAAGGAATATTTTTCTCCCGTTTTTGCAACATTTTTCGTGGCGGCGCTGGATTTATAAGTCGTATCTTGATGCTTTATTTATAACTTAAAGCCTTCATCGATAAATGAGCTAGTAAAAATAAAACAATCTGAGATTAGCGCGTTCAAACAAACAAACTCTTCAGCCTTATAATATTAGTACAGATTAATTTGGCGCAAACTCACGCGAACCGAGCCATGAACTGTCTCGCTCTTGCAGTAACAAACTTATTGTACATATACGTACGCTTTACTCTCCATCACTGATCTACTAGAGGACTGGCCTGATGGGCCGTATTGGACGATAATGCACGACTGAGTGAATGAACTAGATTGCTAAAGTACTTCAATTTAAGTATTCATTCAGGAACTACATAAAATAGGACAGAAATAAAATATTTAAGTAGACTTTTCTCATCTATACTTCTATACTAATATTATAAAGCTGAAGAGTTTGTTTGTTTGTTTGTTTGTTTGTTTGTTTGTTTGTTTGTTTGAACGCGCTAATCTCGAAAACTACTAGCCCGATTTGAAAAATTATTTTTACGTTGGATAGTCCATTTATCGAGGAAGGCTTTAGGCTATGTAACATAAAGATACGACTCATAAGATCACAGCAGAAATTAAAAATGTTGCAAAAACGGGAGAAAGATATTCCTTTTGAGAGCTTCCGCTGCAAACGCTGCGGAAACCGCTTAAGTTACACAAAAATCATGTATGACAGGATTGTTTAGCATTAAGAGTTCTATAATAAAGTCCGCGACAGCATATGTCTATCTTTTATGGTTGACTTACTACAACCTTTTTTATGTCAATAAATTTGTAAAAAAAATATGCATTATTTTTAGAGGTGTATTATACACACAGGTATTTATTCTTATCAAAATAAATACATTCATCATCACGAGCATTTCATTTAGAACCAAGTTGCCCTTTATATCATTTGATTTCAATAAATATCTTAGGAGCTATCACAGTTTTAACATAATTCCGCACCAAAATAATGTTCGCAGCTTAAGTACAACGTGCTCTTGCGCTAATCTATACTAATATTATAAAGCTGAAGAGTTTGTTTGTTTGAACGTGCTTATCTCAGGAACTGCTGGACCGATTTGAAAAAATATTTCTGTGTTGGATAGCTTATTTATCGAGAAAGGCTTTAGGATATAAAACATGACGCTGCGATGGGAGGGGAGGGAGCAAACTCAAAACGCGCGGACGAAGTCGCGGGGGACCGCTAGTGTCAAAATATTTGTTTGCATTCAAAATGTAACTATAACAATGAAATGCTACAAAATTATGTGTAAGTAAACTAAAATACTAAGCATAACCTTTATAAATAGTTTAATACGTATGAAAAAACATAACTTATTCTTTAATCGGTAAACTTATTCGCAATAGCTACAAATAAGGCTGGCGGACATGCGACCGATGAGTTTCATTGCTGTGCACTGTGACGACATTGAACGATCATTTGTTAACTTCCGGACTTTCTCGATGAAGTTCTTGCAAAAATATTTCGCTTAACCTGCCAAAGACAACCACTAGACGACACAATCTGAAGAATGACTTGATGTTCTGACGATAGAGTAGGCAGCGCTATTTCTGTGTTCTTTATAAATGTGGATTTAAGAATAAAAAGCCCTCAAAATTAAGTAGTTGAACCTCAGAGCTAACCCTAAAAACACGCTCTATTTCGATATTTTATTAATATGCACTTTGTTTTTCAGATTTACTATAGTGTGTAATAAAAAATCTGTTTTAATTGCAATCTATCTCTACAGTGAATGCCAACGCGTAAACATAAATATGTCCTTACGTTTGGACTTAGCTGTAAAGCTGTTAGCCTTATGTAAAGACATGTAAAATTATGGTGGTTTGTCACCAGCCGGCAAGACTCTAAGCGCGCTCATTACAATCAGTCACGACAGCCGGGATTGCGACTGCGCCGGCGCACGGCTAGCGCAACTAATCGTTATACGTACGCATCGCTCGCTATGATTCCATACGAGCAAGCGTAAGACCATAAGAAGTAGTTTTAAGTAAACAAAAGTGTAATTGGGACGAAACAGACCAATTGGTTTATGTACGTTGTGTGTTATGCGATTGTCAAGCTTTAAGGCCGATCCGCACACAACAGTGCCGGCACAGTAACGATAGGTAGCGATCAGTAACGTATTCATCAGTGTCAGTAAAAATGATACGCCAAATGAAATAAGACGCTATCCGCACTCGTCAATGACAGTGATCACTGAACGTCTCTGAACGTCACTGTCACTGACGAGTGCGGATAGCGTCTTACAAGGTGTATGCTACAATATCATTTTCACTTACACTGATGAATACGTTACTGATCGGCACGTGTCAGCACTGTGCAGGCACTGCTGTGTGCGGATCGGGCTTTAATATCGTTCTTCTTCCTATACTTAAGAACTTCGATCTTGTCAGTGGACTAATCGTCATATTATGGCATAATAAATCAAGTCTGGCATTTAGATCTATTTTATTTTCACAGCGTTTATAAAATCATTATAAAATCGTAATAGAATAAATAAAGTAGTCGAACTAACCCCATAATTGAGTGAAACTTATACATACAACATCATTTTCACACAGTCGATAAGACAAAACACTTGTTAATTGAGGAATAGAATTTATCGTTTCAAAAACTGTATTTCTGCGGTCGCATCATTGTACGTAGGCCCCGTCGCAAATATGTGGAGTGAAGAGAAGTATCATGAGTTTACGTGAGCAAATGATGTCAAATATGCGACGAGGAGTGTTTTCTCACGAGACAGTACTAAATATCACGGAATGGCCCGCATCGGCATTCTATATTTACGGGACTTATGCATTAGGAATATAAGTTTGACTATGACAAGAAAACATTGTAAGAAAGTAATGTTATTTATTTAATACACCACAGAGCGGTACGAAGGTAAAAATTATTATAATATTTAATAGACAATAGTTTGACAATTCTGAAACTAGAGGATAGAAAATAATTGCTGTTAAGTCGAGTTACTCATGGACATTTTGACAAGTAGGTAGTTTACAAATATTAATGCATTTTTTTTATTAAATACTGATAGTAAAAGCTTTACGCAGAAAGAAAACGCAAATGGATGTACAGTTTAGTAGCCGTTTGGTGCACGCATAATAAGGTTCAAAACATATTTTTTTAACCGAAGAACTTTGGGTACTTCTACTCCAAAAATATTTTGCACACATATACTAAACCTGCGACTACGCCAACGATACGAGACTAAGGGCACACTTATCTGACGTAAGTCTTAACTTATCCAACTGAATAAGTATAAGACGCATTGCTGGTGGCTTACGACAATTAACTGTCAGATACTATGAAAAATGCCGCTACGGCATCGGCGGCAGCCGCTGCGGCATTAACGGCATGGCCACCGGCACGGCCGCCGGCCCATCCCGCCGGGCGGAAGTAAATATACCTTCAAAGAAAAGACGTTTGACATTTTTACATACGTCACACGTACGTACAGTCGCCAGCACATCAGGCTCCCCACTTTTGTTGCAAACTAGCCCGTATTACAAACGTATAAGACACCGCAGTGTTTACCTTGACGTGCTGTCGTCCGTACATTGCGTCAAAATTGAAATAGTCCATTCTTTTAGCGGCTAAATTACAGTTGTGATGTAGCTTGTGGGCTATTTATAATTGAAATGAAATGAAATAGAAGTAAAATGAATGAAATGAAACGAAATTTATTGTGTATAGAAACAAGGTTATTTAAAGGTCTTATATCTAAACAGACTTCACTTAGAGTATCACGTAGAATAATTTCATTGCAGAATTAAAGTGAATTTTATAAATAACTACGAGTAAATCAATAAAATGCAAAATGTTATCAACATATTAATTGAAGTATGAAAAACTCTTGTTTCTACTGGTACGTACAGTAAATTTAAAAAAGAGAAAGAAAGAGTTTTCAATGCAGCAAAAGAAAATGTGTTCCATTAAGAAAAACGAATAAAATATTGACAGCTACGTGCTTAATAAATCATATCAATAATATGCCTTTATCAAATTGGTATGACGATACTTACAATAACCTGATAGATAACTGAAAAAATTTAGTTCACGATGAGTACTAAATCCAAAAATATTTTGACCTCTTGTTAGCCAAACGGCAACTAATTCATTTCGTATGGGATAATAAAACCTTCAGAAACCTATTGTGTGTGATATCATTTCAAAAGGTTTCATTTGGTGGTACTGAAAATATATCATTATCTTTTAGCCATCTTGACAAGACCTCTGGGATGCGTGTGTCAATACGGACGCCGTCCACTAAGGCTCTGTTAATTTGAGAGTTATTATTGTACTGTTTCAATTTATTATGTTGATAACGCACTATTTCCGGATAAAGCCAAATAACTAACAAACTAACACTAGTGAATCAAATCATAAAGATGATGATTTAAATGATATCGCTGACTCAAAGCTACTCTTCTAAGATGCAACATAATATGCAAGCAGGGACCATACAATTACTCCAATACTAACCGGTCCGATTTGGTCTCTTTGTGATGAGATTGTTTCACACGGGAACTGTATGCACTATGCGTGAACTAGACAGTTGCAAGTCTTCTTCTGCAGCTAACGGCCCTACTTAGAATGACAAAGAAACGGGGCTTCGTATTATTGCCGTGTACGTCGCGAAAACGCGTGAAACATAACACCATCGGTGAATTCCTTTTTCTTACGCATCAGAATGTAAACCACGTATTCAGGAGTCCGAATCTCGCGTCTATTGAACTTATTTTATGTGGTAATTCGATTGAGAGTTTCACTGTTTTACCGAAAACATTAAGTTATATATACAAACGTAAAAAACGAATGCACGAAAGAAATCCAAGAAATGGTGATGAAAAAATCGAAATTCTAACCGATAAGATTTTTCATATACGAAGTGCACGAGAATTGGTCCCGTATTAATAATTATTTAATTATAATCAAACATTACGGAAGATATATTTTATTCAGAATATTTCATTCTCATTGACATGTGAGCCTAGTAGTATTTTGGTTGATCTGACAACGTGAGAAGCTCCTTTGGAATTTCCTTCAGTTACCAAATTCGAACTAAGATAAGAGATAAGAACTCGGTATCAGAAATAATCTTCCGTTGGGGGACATTCATCTACAGACTGAAAAATGATTGATACTTATCGTTTGAGTGTTATCATTCCAAGATCATCAGATCAATATCATATCTTTTTATTATGTAACGTGTCTACTGGATCAACTATTTCTTGGAGCTAAAACTTATTATCGGATGTCGAGGTGATTTTATAAACCATCTCAATAACCCTTATTAACTGTTATGGTGTGTTTTTCATGATTATAAACATCATTGCATGTGTTTGCTTTAGTTTTTCCTGACAATTTACTTGGCATGACTGCGCTCTCACATCATTAATTACTATCTTTTTATATGGGTATGATTAATATAGATTGAGTTGATTAGTTCTCCTTTCTACCTGCAAACTGCACTTGCCATGCACATAATGTATCAATGGATTTATAGTAGCCCACGATGCTAAATGGGGATTTCCTCGAGCGTCATAGAGACCTACCTATAAGGTTGCAAAGCTTAGATGATAAGAAGAAAAAAAGGTAAAAAGAAGTATATAATATGTACTTTTTCATCGGTGGGGGAAGCAGCTACAGATTTTTTAATATGTACGAGTAAATGTATGGCTCTCCTACTATTAGGAAATACCTACGTCCGTAATAATAGACCTACATTTGTCTATAACGAATTCATGCAACTTTTAGTATTTTTTTCTTTTGCTTTTCTGTTATTTTCATGTTTTGTTTTTGGTCTGTAGGTTACACCAAATACAAAGTGAATCTTTTGAAAGGTTTTATCATTACATTTCCACTTCTTCGATGGCTTAAAACTTTAACAAAATAAAGTGTTTTAAGTAAAAAACCGTGTATTCTTATCGGAAACCCATGGGCGTGACACAGAGCCCGGATCCGGACAATTTACTTACAAGATTACATTATAGAGACTTTGTTTCTGAGGTTACCACTACCAGTAGTGCGATGCTATAGTGATTACAAGGCTTTCATAAGAAGTTCCTTGGAGTAAAATATTAAACTTAACTCATCTCTAGTACAGTTGTTTAAAATAACTGGTAGTTAATCTTGTTTGTAGGTAAGTAAAGTAAAGTTGCCTATAACGTCCCACTGCTGGATAAAACCTAACCTCAACTATGGGATAGTTACAGCCATACTCCACCACACTGGATCAGTGCGGATTGGTGGAGGGGTGTGTTTGCAAGGCAAGTGACTAACCCTGCTGTCAGATGTTATCAAGCCGCCTATCTGACTAACTAGGCTTAACGACTAATAGTTTGAAGGAAACAACAAAATTGTCACATCACGAACAATTTTCGTTGTTTGTACAATTAGTGTATGCTTAGCTTATCCTGATGGTTTTACTTGACCACAACATGGGTGGGTAAATATCCATTTTTCATATTTAGCATAGCACAAGATAATTTTCATGTATTTTAAAAAAAACTCTTTAAAAAAACTTTGTAGTCACTAAGCGCAGATTTAATTAGTTTTTCACGAGCGAGTGTTTGCGAGTAAACTATGCCAATACGATTTGTAAACTCAGAAATGTTTAGTTGGCAGAAACATGATATTATCGATATCGAATACTTCGCACCCCTACTTCACCAGACTGGAACAACTTAATATGTATCTACAGAGCTCCTAAAGGACAAGTGTTGTCGGCCTTACTTAACACATCACCGAGCGCAGTGAATTGAGAAGTTAGGGGAAACGCACATCCTGCCATAAATTAAATACATAAATTAAATAGCAAAAACCTTCGAAGAATCGATCGAGCATGAGCCATGCTATTGGTACAACAACATTTTATTAAACAATTTTAGTTTAGCATGTAGAAAATATTGAATAGTGAGGATATTATGATGTAAATTGCAATGCGTAAACGAATGTGTCCGTAAAGCGGTGCTTAAGGTGACTCAGGCGCACCATAGCCGGCTATAAAGTCAGTTAGATTAACGAATGTGGGAATACCGTGATGATCACACACATATACTAAACCTGCGACTACGCCAACGATACGAGACTAAGGGCTGATTTTACCAACGGCACACTTATCTAACGTAAGTTTTAACTTATCCAACTGAATAAGTATAAGACGCATTGCTGGTGGCTTACGACAATTAACTGTCAGATACTATGAAAAATGCCGCTACGGCATCGGCGGCAGCCGCTGCGGCATTAACGGCATGGCCACCGGCACGGCCGCCGGCCCATCCCGCCGGGCGGAAGTAAATATACCTTCAAAGAAAAGACGTTTGACATTTTTACATACGTCACACGTACGTACAGTCGCCAGCACATCAGGCTCCCCACTTTTGTTGCAAACTAGCCCGTATTACAGACGTATAAGACACCGCAGTGTTTACCTTGACGTGCTGTCGTCCGTACATTGCGTCAAAATTGAAATAGTCCATTCTTTTAGCGGCTAAATTACAGTTGTGATGTAGCTTGTGGGCTATTTATAATTGAAATGAAATGAAATAGAAGTAAAATGAATGAAATGAAACGAAATTTATTGTGTATAGAAACAAGGTTATTTAAAGGTCTTATATCTAAACAGACTTCACTTAGAGTATCACGCAGAATAATTTCATTGCAGAATTAAAGTGAATTTTATAAATAACTACGAGTAAAACAATAAAATGCAAAATGTTATCAACATATTAATTGAAGTATGAAAAACTCTTGTTTCTACTGGTACGTACAGTAAATTTAAAAAAGAGAAAGAAAAAGTTTTCAATGCAGCAAAAGAAAATGTGTTAAATTAAGAAAAACGAATAAAATATTGACAGCTACATGCTTAATAAATCATATCAATAATATGCCCTTATCAAATTGGTATGACGATACTTACAATAACCTGATAGATAACTGAAAAAATTTAGTTCACGATGAGTACTAAATCCATCTGCAAAACAAAACGAAGTATACTTGAACGTTATCTCATTTATTTTGCAATCTTCTCGCTTCGAAAATCAGCAAGAATACTGAATATATTTCAGGAAAGAAACCGACATTTTAATTTAAACAAGACCTACCTACTTTGGCGTATCTCTCAAAACAACTTACATAATGCTGAAACCGATAGGTTTCGATTCGTTTTACAATTTGTTTTCTAGTATTCAGGTGGCTTTTTAGGTCACTAGATAAGAATAATACTTGTTTGGAATGCCACAAACTATCTCTTAACTTATTCAACAATCTTCACTCTTACAATGACGTAAGAAGACGAACCATTTAACACTACTTTCCTAAGTTAGTATTCGATTTTGGACTATTTATCGACAAAATTAGGATTAGACAAAGATATGCATAGGTCATCCACCCCAAATTATACTTGTCTTATTTATTTTACATGCCATTAAAACCCAAAAAGGATAGATCCACCAAGTGGAAAGCTGACGTAAGAAGTTCATCGACCTTGACCAGCGGAGTATGAAATCCAAATCTTGCACTATAATGCTGTTTCGCACGCACTGATCCCAAGTAGCGAGTAAAGGTAGGTGTTCATTTGAATCACGAAAGACTAATTGCAGAGCTGCCTAATAAATCATAGTGTTAGACAGTTGATCGCTATCACATAACCGCAATTATTGAGCAAGGCACTTAATCGTTCTGCTAAATTAAAACACGCGTAACTTAACAAGGTTCTGAAAATAGGCCGTCGCAGTCATCAACTCCTCAAATTAAATAGGTATATACTTCCTAAGCGTACTTATTTATAATTAGGATAGTACGAATTACCTTAAATAAGAACATATCTTAACATTTAAGCACGTCTCCATTTGTCTAAGTCATCTTTTATACCGTTTCTTAGATTGTTCTTGTTTTAATAACCACTCTTCCTAAAATTTTATAAAACTTCTTAATTAAGGTTATCATTTACTATACAGCGTGTGACCTGTAATAGGAGCCAAAAAAATATCAAAGATTACAGAGTATATGTAGTTACGTTGACGGTCAGTGCTCTAATAGTACATTATGATACAAGTGTGCTAAGTTGACCATTATATACAAGGCGATGTTGTGTGCCATAAGAAAGCCGCGTATATTATGGTCACAGGCACACGTGTTTCATACGACGTTTTTCAACATACTTGCCATTAATCCAAACTTCGTCACACCACAGCCGACAACTATTTACGAAAAAAGGCGCGTTGTTATTTTTTCTTGCCGCGAAACCGATGTGCGCGCAAGGCTAAGGCGCGAACTAGATCGGCCAACAGCCAAGATTTAAAATGTTAATGTTATGTTAACGTTATTTAAAACTCAAATTACAGAAAAAAATAAATGAATTTAAGTTATTTTTAGTAATAAAGCTGGATTTACCATTTATTGAAATAAATATGTACATACTGTTATTTTTCGGATAAATACTGTTTGATGCTAAAATAAAAGTTATAACCGGACTAAATTATATCGCTTCATCTTCGTACTTACTATTTGGTACTAGGGTACAAATGTAAATTGGTCGGGTTAATAAATTAAAGGCACTAGTGCAATAATGTACTGAAAAAGCACGCGTGTTAATATCTATGATTATGTGACAAAAATCGGTGGAATAGAAACGTAATTTTGAGCAAGTGTGTTGAAAAATGCTTTTAAACTCAAAGATGTGGTAATCCAAAGTTATAATCAGTAATCAATTTATATTAAAATAGCTTATTTTGTAATCAATTTATATTAAAATAGCTTGTTTATGTTAAATAGCTTAATTGACACATAATTTGTTTGCAATACATTGCTGGTTCGATAAATTTCTTAAAAAAAATACAATAAATTTATTTTTTACATCCAGCGGCTGCCTCGGAGTCTTCCAAAAAAAGGAAATACTCTTCCTTGGACAGTTGTGACCGTTTTACGCTTCTGGAGTTGAGACTTTGGGGCCCTGAGGCAAAAAAACTGCTCACCGAGTTGTACACTCGTTAAATTAGTGTATCTGGTGACATGAGGGCTGGCAGCTACCTTGGCCAACGCATAAGCATGGCCATTCAACGGGGTAATGCCGCCAGCCTTCTTGGTACCAGTTTTACTGGCATGACCCCCCAAGGGTTAGGTTAGTTTCTTTTGAGTTTTATTTTATTTTGTTAACTTTTTGTACATATAAGTTAAGTTTTGTTTTGGATTTGATATTCTTTTTAATTTGATTATAGTATATAAAAACTTTTTGTTCATTCCGAATTGTATACTGGTTACTTTATTTTATATTTGTTAACTTACAGGTGTTTAGTGTGCAATAAAATGTTACTATCTATATCTATCAAAGTTGTGCAGCCTATATTTTTATGAACTATTAACAACACTATTCCACCTATTCAGTTGCAATTAAAACGTTGAATTTCGGCACAAATTCTCAGCGCTCGTCAATTCATTGTATCCAAAACAAATGTACCAGACCGTGACATTTCGTAAAGGGTGAAAACAGCTAACGGTCATGACACTGAGTAAGACTTTAACGGTGTTACTGGATAATTAATTGTTTTATCAGCAAACAATAGATGCATAGCGTGTGGGATGGCGGAAATGGGGACGGACTGACAACGACGAGTTTAACGCGGCGTGTAGATCATGCATGAGTATGTACCCGATTCATGATATCATAAGTACAAGGACAGAAAATTCGTTGGGTACCATGTTTCCGTATGCCACTATCACTGGTTAAAGACTTTCGCATTCAGACGCTGAGGTAATTGAGACGAGAAGACGCTCATGAGTTAGTTGCCCGAACGCTGCCAAGCCAAGATAGTTTCGTCGATTGACCTCTTTGTCAAAATTATCTCAAAAAAATCAGTGTCTCTCAATTGAATAACGTTCTTCTAAGCCATCGCACCAAACAGATAAACTTAAGAGAACAAATATCACAGAGCAATAAGACTAAGTTGGCAATGACGTGCGGTGGTAAAAAGGGAATGGAGGAATGAGCTCACGGAGTTCCTGTGCACACTCCCCAAAATATTGACTAAAAAGGATGAAGAATGTATTTAACAAAGACTCAATTAACCGCTTGTACAGCCGCCAGCACTACACATAAACTATTTTATTGAAAAAGATAAATTGACTAAAATACTGTAACCTGTCTATCGATCAACATTTCTGGTCTCAAAAATTTCTCTTGTTCCATTTGATACTCCACTCGTTATGACTGCAAGCTTGTTTTTTTTTACCACGGTACCCCATTAGATTGTTATAGCATTCGCCATGGACTATAATAAGGAATCGTTTGATATACCTACCTCATTCACTAAAAATAACACTTAAACTGGGTAAGTAAACAAAGTATTATTATTAGTTTGGCATGATAAATCATATATTAAACGAACAAACAGACTGAAGAAGAGTTAACTAGTCGTATTGTCAATGTTCGTTATCCAAACACACCGGTTTTTGTGAAGAAGAACAGAAACAAAGGGGAACGGTATCACTCGTAACAAGCTATTGTCTTTGCAACTAGCATTACTCTGTTAATAATTGCAATAAGTGTCAATTAAGGTAACGGATTGACATCAAAAGCACAGCACAAAAAGATTGGCCTAATGCAATAGAACAAGATCGAATGATAAAGTAACGAGGTGCACCCATACTTAGAAAAAAAAAACTTCGGGACACCTACCTAACTTTTCAATTGATAGACAAAAGGTAAAACCAACTTTAAAACCAAATACTCTGAAAAGTGCTAATATACTAGTGACTCAAAAAAAGACACCATTTTAGGCGAACGATTTCTTTTTGATTCCGTACAATCGCACTGCAGCCATCTCAAGCACCATCAGAATCGACTCCAAAAATAAAATGTTCACCTTAAATGGAGCTTTTTCTTTCAAAGAAACAAACATATATTTATGAATTTTTAGTGCATTTTGTATTTGAAATCAAAATCCCTAATAGGTACCGCTGGGAACCACTATATTTATTACAAATTCATTAGGATCAATGCATTTACCTATAAATTTGGATTATTTTCATGAGAGACTATTGCAATGGTTTCCAAGAAAAGAAATCGCACATTATTAACCTTGACCATGTTTCTGGCCCTTATTTATTTTATTGCAACACTGTGACCGTGGGGAAAATAATCGATTTATAAATAGGGTTACTCTTATTTGCTACTTACTTAGATCACAGAACTCGTTTATTTGATGACATCAATATGCGGCTATCCGGTTTTCGTCTTAACAGATGGCGCCACTAAGAGTGAGGTCGAAAATTATTGTAACTTTAACGGGAGTTTAATTGTTATGACAGAGTGAGTAAAAACTTTTATGTATGATGTGACCTGTAATAGGAGTAAAAAATAACAATATAGGCTCTTTAAGTATAACAGTAATCAATTCTTAATGGTTTTATCTTATATGTGTTATGGACCAGGTGATTAATGCATTATTTATAATGCACGAGCATTATGAACTTATATGGTCGGAATGGACACCCATCCAAACACGACCGCGCCGTAGGTTGCTTCACTTCGGTATCGCTACCAAAGCGCTGCTACCACTGCGCTACGAGCACCTCAAATTTAAGTATATTTTATGTTATATTTTTTATTATTTTAATATGACTTTCCTTAAGTTTTAAATTCTAAAATAGTGGATTTTTAAGGGAGAGGTCCTTCGTAATTAATCTAAATAATGAATCTGATTATTCGAGTCGTTCAATATTTAGTTTGTGTCGGAGTCGGAGTCGGAGTGCGAGTCGGACTCGCGCACTGAGGGTTCCGTGCCAACTTTAACTGAATTAGAGAATCCACTTTCTTCTACTTAGTAAAATACCGCAATATTTTGTTGACTGCAAATATAACTTTTTTTTTCATAGTGTTTGTATGAAGTACAAAGTTATGTTTGTGGTTGTTGAAAATGTGCTATAACTCAAAAACTACTCGTTCGATCCCGTCCGACCATTTTTCCAATTTTTGTTGAAAGTTTTTGTTAAGATCTACATTATATTTTTTTTTCAAAATTCACACTTGCTTGGTTTAAAAGTTAGATGGGGGGGGGGGGGGGGGAACGCCCATTTTACCACTTTACACTTTACGGGCATTATGTATACTGTTCAATTTATCACTTTTCTATTCTCGTGTCACAATGTTCGTTCCCGTACTCCTCCGAAACGGCTTTACCGATTCTTACCTAATTTTATATGCGTATTCAGTAGGTCTGAGAATCGGCTACTATCTGTTTTTCATACCCCTAAGTGATAAGGGTTGTTCACCCTTTTTTTGTTTTTTTGGACGGTTTTTTTTACATGTGGCATTAAAAAATACATACAACCCTAAATTTTTACTACAAAAAATACATTCACCCCTATTTTTTTAAAGCCATTTTAGTAATTTGATCATTTTTCATACCGCTAGATAACTGATCAATTATAGAGTTTTTCTTAACTTTTAAAATTACGAGGCTGGGCGAGACGGGGCCGGGGCGGGACGGTGCTAGGGGAAGCAAAGTTCGCTGGGTCCGCTAGTTTTATAATAATAAAAGAGCAAAAAAGCTCTTGTCGAACTTATAGTATGTATTTATATACGTATAGCTATCAAAATACGTGTATCAATTTAAGTTTCCATAAATATAGCAAACGCACTATGAACAGTGCCAAGAAGGTGCATTCATAAAGATCAACCAGTTTTCGACGTCTCGACAGGCTTTACCTGTCTTGCACCAGGTGGCGCTCGAACAACACATTTATAAATTATAGCTTTAAAAAAATCATAGCATTTAACTTATAGACACATCACGTCAAAAAATAACCTTTCAATTGCTTCAGACTGTGTCCTCAGGGCAACCTGACAACGCGATGGATGGATGGGGATGATGCTTTTAAAATCAGGACTTGTCTGCTATTACAAGCATACAACTCTTACAATTTAATGTCTCATTTCACAACATGACAAAATATAATTTAGAATGATAACGCTCATGAGTAGGTAATTGAGGATGTCTTGATAATGTGTTACCGTAAAACTGAACAGAGAAATGTATCGAAACAAAGAAATGTATTTAACACTATTGCATTAATATTATTAATTACATGGACAAAAACTGACTCTCACATAGCCCCTTCTTACACTAGATGGCAGGACCAATCGTGCATTTATTTGTTATTCATGAAAATAACATGAGAAATAATGGCATTGAATAATGTTATAAAGTTATTTAGCGAATTATCTTTATATATCATTAAATCAGAATAAGATTTAAAGTAAATAAATCCTTCACAGATGTGTTTACAAATATATTTTTTCCTTCTTTTTTTTATGCGAACGCGGCGCCCTATCGATCCGTGAAGTTTTAATGTGCTATCACGACACATTTAAATTTACAATTACTTGTAAGTTAGCAATAACAATGCCACTTGATATCATCAAATACAATGTTAGATGTACCCATTCCTTCATTGATCGGTCGCTCGGGTGGCTAGGGCGGGCGGCACCTGAAGCCTTGTTTGCGTGGGCGGATTGACTCCATTCCCTGCCGATAGATTGCCCCGTCCGTCGTTAAATCTCGCTATGTTAGCGTTTTTCCCAAACATGACCTCACCCTGCCAGCCAACTCTTAACTCATCCAATTTGCAATGTATAACTTTAGGTAGCAATAATCAATCTGTGATAGGCTATTTTAAGTTATAACGTAATAAAGCGAATTGACAACAATATATTTCATATTTTTTGGAGCGGTACCCTACTTTACTGTAGTGGACCGCGCGAAATACTAACTTTATGCGGAGATGCTTTAAAAATAATGTCTCGTACTGTTAATACGTTTTAAATTCAACATTATTATTATGCTAGTACGTAGGATTGCTATCTCGGGCTCAGAAATGTAACAAGCGAGTTTTACCACTAACGACAATTTTTGATAACAAAAGAAGCCTTATTTCAAGAATATTTTTGTTGTTAGTTATATATAATCAAATAAATGATAGTAGCTGGAATGATTCACAGTAGTTGATGAATTTAGAAGGAAAACTAACACAGGCATGATAACTAAACAAATTACAGAATCTTTTTCATACTTTTTTTAAGAACTACTCCAATATATACGAAGTATTCACCATGTTGCTTTTTAGGGTCCCGTAGCTGAATGGCAAACCACGGAAGCCTTATAGTTTCGTCAAATCTGTCTGTCTGTCTGTAACTATAAGCATTACGCTGTTGAAACTTAGTACAAATATTTATACTGTTAACCGCTATACGATTCTTATACAAAAAATAAAAAACAATGATATTTAAGCTCCCATTCACGAAACTAAAACCGTTTTTTTTCTTAAACCTATACGTGTGGGGTATCCATAGATAGATCTTTTAAAATGACATAGAGGTTCCTAAAACCATTTTAGACGCTTTCAAAGTGGTAAAATGAGCCCCTCTCTAACTTCTAAACTATGCAAGTGTAAATTGTGAAAAAAAAACAAGAATGTAGATCTTACGTATACTTTCAACGAAAATGGGTTTGGACGGATCGAACTAGTTGATTTTGAGTTATAGCACATTTTAACAACCGCAAACATAACTTTGTTTTTTATACAAACTCAATAAAAAAAAATTGAAAAAAAAATGCTGTCAAAATCAAAATACTGTGGTATTTTAGCTGAGTCGAAGAAAGTGGATTCCCTTCCACGGAACCCTCAGTGCGCGAGTCCGACGCGCACTGGGCCGGTTTTTAGGGTTCCGTAGCCGAATGGCAAAAAACGGAACCCTTATAGTTTCGTCAAGTCTGTCTGTCTGTCCGTCCGTATGTCACAGCCATTTTATTCTGTAACTATAAGCACCACACTGTTGAAATTTGGTAGAAAGATGTATCCTGTTTACCGCTTTACGATTCTAATACAATAAATAAACAATAATGATAATTAAGGGGGGGCTTTCATACATGAAACTAAAACCGAAAAAAAAATTTTTTGTCAAACCTATGCGTGTGGGGTATCTATAGATAGGTCTTTCAAAATGACATAGAAGTTTCCAAAACCATTTTCTTTTAAAGTCTAACGTTTCACAGCTAGACGCTTCCAAAGTGGTAAAATGGGCGTCCCCTCCCATCTAATTTCTAAACTAAGCAAGTGAAAATTTTGAAAAAAATATGTAATGTAGACCTTTACAAATACTTTCAACGAAAATTGGTTCGGACGGGATCGAACCAGTAGTTTTTGAGATATAGCACATTTTCAATAACCGCAAACATAACTTTGTTTTTCATACAAACACTATGAAAAACATGTTTTATTTACTGTCAACAAAATATTATAGTATAGTTGGCACGGGACCCTCAGTGGGCGAGTCCGACTCGCCCTTGGTCGGTTTTTTTAAAACATAATGTACTCGTAGCGTTGCTTTACCCGGCCTATAATATGGAATCGATTGATACTTCGTTCATTCTTCAAATCGGCTCGGTAGAACACACCAGTGCAGTATTACAGCTACATATGGATACCAAAATATTGCTTGTTGGCAGCCCTACCCTCCACCCTTTTGAACTCGATCCTTTGGCATTTCACTCCCGGACCTTATATAACCGTGTTATTAAGCGAAGAAAGTGTTTGCTCGTTTCCTGCAATTTAGCAAATATAAACTCTAAAACAGTGGAAATTGCACCACAATTAATAACCTAATGACGGCAGCGCGCGACATGTTGTAACAACAGATTACGATGGCATTTAAGATATAAATTGTCGAGTAATGGCGATACAAAGTCAGAGAAAAAGGTGGCATGCACACTTGTTGACATTTTACACTTTAATTGCTTAGGCTCACTTGCACAATATAATGCTTAACTTAGCTAGGTCTATCATTCTGTTGCTGTCAGTTTCATTGATGTTGACAGAGACAGAATGATACTAAATCCTGAGTTCTAACTAATCCTGTTTACGGCAAGAAAGCCTCATAATATTACAGATTGGGTGTGTATGTTTATTACAGAGTATCAATACATAAACACTCAAATATGCATTTCTAGGCAGTGTAACTGAAAATAGAGTGTTAAAATATATTTTTTGTAGTAATTTACTAACTGCCAACGGTAGTTCAATCAATGAAGTAATACATAAATTCAAAGATACAACACAATGAATACATTCAATCTGAGTTTATTGCTGCGGTAGTGATAAGACGTTATATATTAAGCATGTGTGTCACGTACGGCGGTCAAACATTGCAGCACGGAGGTAACTTCGACTGTATGTAGTATAACATTACTGTTTTTGAGTAGTGAGCTTGAACACTTTTGAAAAGAAGTTATGTTTTAAAAACAAGGTAATAATTTCAAACATATAAAAGATGCAAAGATAAAGGAAAACCATTTTTCAACAGAACGCTTTTACGTAGAGTTTATTAAAAGAAACAAAGACGTCTACATCATTTAAAGATTTACATTCTATTTTGCAAACTGCAACTATTTATGGGAACTGCAAACAACACAATTATTTACAAATCAAAAAGTAGGGCGCACATTTTTTTTGTCATTTCGCATCGCAACGATTTGGATGGATTCAGCACAAAATACTATTCTCAAGTCATTTGGTCGGTCCACTATTTGGACAAAGAAAACAAGCTAAATAACTAAGATACACACTATACTAAGGGCTTGTTCACCATCGCCGAGCACACTTAACAACGAATAATTTGAATATGACACGCCTTTTCGTATGACGAAGGAAAGGAAGACATTGTGAAATAAGTAAGATATTAGAATAGTCTTTCGCTAATGAAAAACAAAACATATTTTTAAGACTATAAAATTTAAATATAGAAGATAATGTATTCCTATTCAATCGCTATTACCATTGCAACTTATCTACGAGTAAGATCAATGTCATGTTAACCTTTCCACATGCAGAAAGAAGAACGGAAAATTTTCCGCGTTAGAAATCATCGATGCTGGTGTAATGAGTGTGGTTATCGGTGATGGATCTCTGGTTTCCCATGCACCAAGATAGAACGGGTACCATATACTGCGCTATCATCCTTTCATATCGCTTCTGCGCACAATGGATACTATTGTACTAAGAACCACTTCCGCGGCACCTGCATTGTGAAGTTAGTACTCAACGAGGTCAAAAGGCAGAGGTAAGCAACCTTGGTGAACCCTGAAGACGTTGGTGATGAAACCATAAATAACAAGACAACAGTTAGATTTGCGCTTGCTTACACTTGTTTGGTCTCATTATAGCTTTAAAGGACAAATCAGAGTGTATTTTTATTTTTATTTATTTAAGGACAACCAATACGGCATTCACTTCACAATCACAAAATACAAGACATGACAACATAGTTATAGTATTGCCTTAATTAAAAGCTGCCACGACATGCGTAATAAACATTGTAGTCTGAGACAAACTGTAGTAACCTGCACTACATGAGTAATTACAAAGGAGATGTTTATAAAAATGCCAAGACCATGTACAGTATCTGTGAAAATAGCAAAAAATACAGGTAAATAGACAGACTATATGGAATCTTTATTAAATTATCAATATTCAGGTAATTTAATTACTAAAGTTATACTAAATTTGAAAATCCTGAAACCCCATATGTCTATTCTAACGCCAAAATCGCGTCAAAACTTGCAAAAAAAAAGGGAATCAGTCATTGTCAAATGTCATTTTGCTTTCTGCTTTCTATCTTTACACACAGCTGATTGGCTGCCACGTACCTACTTGGCAGATTTATTAGACTTCATGAAATATTGCTAGATTTTATTTTTTTAAGTACATTTTACCTAAAAGTTGAATATTAGAGACGCGCGGCTGGCCGTTCAAGCGGTTAATTTTCATTTTTTGAAGACTTTTTGTCAAAAGATGAAGAAGCTCATCTTTTGACAAAAAGTATATCTAATTCCATACGTCAATTTTATTTCATATTTACGGGAATATTTCCTCGAAATCCATATTGCTACTTAGTCACATAAACTTTGAAATGAGGTCTTGCTCACGCGCATTCGCTTTATGAAGCGCTAAAAGTAGCAAACATTATGGTAACCCAATTGGATTCAGCGTTTTTACGTAACTCTCAAGAGCTCGACAGCATGAACTATTTATTGCGTCTTCACATAACAAATTGCACAAGTGTATGTGCAAAACATTTTGTTACCTACAGAAGATTTTAATACTTAATAAGGATATGTCACTCCATTATAATTGTGCAAATTTATAATGGTTATTAATTAAATCCATGGTTACGCCCCACTGGCAAGCACTCGGTTCCGTATCCTGTACCACAAATCTGTCGTCCTGATTTGGTACTTGTGCAAGAGCTAGTGGTCAAAATAGCAGGGCAATTTAAAACCAGGTCAGATTGATCGGTCATCACAAAATTCTGCTAATGACGCTGACTATGTCAGTCATATATATTCAGGGACTTTGTATGTAAAGTTTTAGTGTTTTTTGAAAATAACTCTCCCCCCTCCCCCTCCCCCCCCCCCCCCTCTCTCTCTCTCTATCTGCAACGGAATGTACGGCATCAATGGTTTGGATTTCGTTAAAATTTTAAAAACCCTTACACATCTTCAAGTACAGAGGGCACAGTTATCACACATCACAGTAAACACATGATAAGCACAAAAAGTAGGACTAATAACATACCGGTGTCAGATGCATAGACCCTCAAAGGGTATGTTTATAAGGCGTGGATAGTGGAACCCTAAAAATAATATCCATTCATGCGCAGTTCTGCTTTCTGTGGTCGTAGGTAGGTATATTAGACTGTAGACCTACCAGAAATGGCAATAATCAAGCCCATCTAGGAAGAGGCGGACGTCGTGTGACAAGCCCTGAATATCAATCATTTTACCAAAAGCTATCTGGGGTTGAAATGTTTCAGATAGCAAGTGAACAAGATGAGTAAGTCCATAAAATTCGCATGTAAACTGTGGACTACTTAGGCGGTATATTCCATCTCGAAGTAGGCTGGCAGTTCTTTTGATTGTATCACCTTCGCCTCGTACCACCACCACTCTCGTTTTTTTCACACAGAACATATTCAGCATAGTACATCGAACATGCTGATTCACAGGTGTTCACGGTGCACGGCAACAGTCAAAATAACGCTGTTCAAAGCATACTGTACAACCTTGTATTCGGAGGCCCTGTGGTTCAGATATATCCAAAGGTCTTACAATGCTCTGCGTGTCCAATACCTATAACACCGCATTCAGGGCGTTGTTGCGGCTGCCGCGTTTTTGCTGCGCGTCGTCAATGTTTGCCGGGGCTCACTCAGATGGGTTTGACGCCACAATGGCGAAAGAAAACTGGCTCTCATTTGCGTATGCTGCGCGCCAGCCCCAACACCATTCTGCGTGCGATAGCCAATCGGCTAGTCGTAGACAGCCCGCTTGTTTGGGCACTAGTCAACCGCACACTCTTTTTAAGATTAATTCCTGACCATAAAATTATTATCCCTTTGGAAAGGGGATAGTACTTCTATGTTACTAACAAAGTTTTTAGTCATTTTACTAACACAATGAGCCTTGTAGTTTCTATTCAATAAATAAATTAAATTAAATTATAGTAGCATGTTTTACATATGGCGGATTTTAGATACGACTATAACCAATTTGAAATGGTAAACGTTTGCGTTAATAACTGTAAACCATGACGCCTAGGTGTGGTGCAGGGTGAGTCACGTGTCGGTAAGACGATTAAGCTTGAATGTAATCTTAAAACCTGGTCACAGGCAAGCCCGTCAACCCATGGACCTTCGCTACATGAAGCTGCTTCGAGGTATTCTCAGCTACCTGTTCTCATGGCCAAAATACGCCGTAGAACCAAAGTTTAAGCCACATCTTTTTCGGAACGGCTACACCATTTTTTTTGAGGGGTCATTTGTATGCGTCAGTGGCATCTACTACATCAAGAAATATTTCTACGAAGTATCATTTTTGGAAATGGGACACACTTATCTGACGACTTTCCTTAGTATACTAGCCGCGGTAAGTAATTTTATTTTCTAGCTAGGTAATAAATAAAAACGGCCAATTGCGAGTCGGACTCGCGCACTTATGATTCCGTGGCCAACTTTAACTTTTAAACTACAATTAAAGTTATCTTTGCTGACACTATATATTGTTGACAGCAAATATAACTTTGTTTTTGACTGTATTTAGTTAGTTTTACGGTTGTTTATAATGTACTCTATCCCAAAAAGCAGTAATTTGTTCTGGTGAAACCATAAAATTACTATCACTGGGGATAGTACTTCTATTGGTGAAACCCATTTTTCATTGAAAGTGTTTGCAAAGATGTACATTGTGTATTTTTTCAAAATTTTCACTATTTTAGTTCATACGTTTTAGGGGAGGAGACGGGGGGGGGGGCGCCCATTTTGCCACTTTGGAAACGTCTATCTTACAATCGTTTTACACTACACCCAACGTGTTGTCATGGATAATAATGATTTTAGGGTTCAGCTATCTTCAAAACTCCTCAAACTTATTCTTATGACTATATATAAAAATATAAGCTGGTTTTAATAATAACATAAAAAAATGAAATCATTAGACATGCAACATAAAAATAAACTTAAAACCAAGTATCTACTATCAAAAAATCGTAACCATTTCCTTGTGGCAAGGATACCAAGACGCTGGCTGGGTTGCTTCTTTGGATCGCTGCGCTAATCATTTCAGCTGGGAACCAGCCACCTGTATTCTTTCCCGGAACAGAATTTAATTAAGGATCAATTTTGCTTACACAGCATAAATACATAACGATTTGGCCAATATTAAAGGATTTATGACACATGTTTGTCTTACAGCAAAGAATAACTATTTCATGGTTCCAGTCATATCAGAAGCAGATGAAGCAATTTCTACTAGAAGTGCATTTATTTTACCACAGGCAAAAATCTGACTATTTTGAATATGTAAGTCCTATCATCATCGGATAATCGGAATAAAATTTTACATTAAAAAACCTAATCACTATTTAATATTGTAGATGTATCAAAAAGTGCATACAATTTGCCACGTTTTTGCGAATTTAATGATAACAGAATTATTTTTTGGGATATTTCTTTTCAATCTGACGCCAATGGTAAACAATTTTATGAAGGGCATGTATTCTCGAGACAGACCGGCTGACGAGCATTTTGAACACTCTATAAACTTTGATGTTCCGTTTGTGGATAGTTATCATGACTTGGACGGCTATATTCCGGTAGCTATCATAAACATTCTGTTCTCTGTCGACTGTGGAATGAATTTCTGTGGCTTTGATATAACCTTATCACTCGTCGTGTTCCACATTTGGGGGCACCTGAAAGTCCTCGAGCATGACTTGAGGACCATTCCAGCACCTTCTGAATTGCGTGCCCAACAACCTTCTGGGCACCTAGAAGAATTGAGTTATTCAATAGAAGAAAACAAAAAAGTTGGAGCAACTCTAAAAGGAATCGTCAACCATCACAGAATGATAATGGAGTAAGTGAAGTTTCCGAAATTCTATTAATTAAATGTTTATTTAGGTCTTTATAATGTTAGATTTAGTTATGAACAAAATCTCCAAAAGATTTTGCAATTGTTTTAAACTTTCATGGTCGCTAACGTTACAGTAGTTAGATACGGGAATGCTATCATCTCTTTATTTACTCCGTGATCATGGCGCTTGCAACGGTGCCAAAATATCGGAAGCTCATAAAAATTAAGGGGTAGTAGCAACCCCGTATCTAACTATTCTAATGATGATGTAATTATCAGTTTTATGACCTTTTTCACTTATCCTAACGTAAATATGATGGTGACGAACCGCTTTGATTTCAAAAATATCAAGAAAGTATACCTATTCTTTTTTGAGATCAGAACAGTTACCCTAAGCAGTAAATTAGTTTCACTAAAGGTTTATTTTCTTTAAAACAGCATCATGGCTACCACTTCGGATGCGTATGGGCTCATGTTGTGTGTGTACTACATATTCCATCAAGTCAGTGAATGCATACTTCTGCTAGAATGTGCAGAACTGGTAAGAATAACCGCGTGGACTGTACTTAAGAAAGATGTGACAATCTCAATACTTTGAATTCATTGAATTTTTATTATTTTTATAGGATGCTCAATCTCTAGCACGTTACGGACCTCTCACAATCACATTCATCCAATTCTTGATCCAAATATCTACGATTGTCGAATTACTTGGGGCACAGGTAAGAGTTTTGCGAGCAACCCCACATTGAGTCAAGCCACTAAAAGCGGACACAAAGCTAAGGCTAAATGGCGGCTACTTCCACAGCCAAATGTGCGCGCAATGCCATCGATAACGCGACCACAAAAACCCAGTTGCGTGACCGATAATTATCTCAACTATAGGTTAAATGTCGTTACCAGCGGTTCGATATTTACGTAATAATAAAATAAAAGAAAAATACCTTAACCAATGGTGATTAATAGAGTTATCCAGACGCTTGGTTAAGGTTGTTTTTAAACACGCTCAGTCAAAAATATTTAACCACTGGTAACGACATTTCCTCAGTAGATGAGTTAACTATCGAACACGCAGCTGGACCTAAGCCGCTTTTCGATAATAGTGAGTGGTTCAAAACGGCAACTCACACGCTCAGTTTGCGCCGACCGCAACACAAAAATTATTGAAAAAACCTCGTCCGCAGCTTTTAGTAGCGTTGAGTGGCCACTAGCTATGTGCGCAAGCTCCAAGAACCATGTCTGTATTTGTATAGTATCCTATTTAACACTGTGTTTTATTCATTTTTAGAGTGAAAAATTAATAGATGCGGTGTATAGCGTCCCGTGGGAATACATGGACACCAGCAATCGGAAACTGGTGTTGTTTCTGTTACAGAACGTGCAAAAGCCCATTCGTCTGAAACCACTGGGCATGGTCTCCGTGGGAGTTCAGACTATGGCTGCCGTACGTGTAAACATATTATTTTACTAAAAACACGTTTAGACTACTACCGTTCAGACTTAGACCGTACCACAGTATTTATTGTAATTTGATCATTACCTATAACTTATAATAACATGTTATATCGCTAAATTTTCTTTTTCAGATATTGAAGACATCATTTTCTTACTTCATGTTGCTAAGAACGTTCACGAAAAACTAGTTATTAAAGACCCACTTAAAGTGCCTTGAGTTGCTGAAAATTTTATATATCAAGTTCACCTCAAATATTCCACTATATAGGAGTATCTACTTAGCGTATAATATGATCTGTATTTTAATAGAACCCAAAACAACAAACTTAATACGATACATCTATTTGTGTCATTTGTGTCTTTTTTACCAGAAATGGATTCAGAGCTGTTTTAATAATTATAAATGATTTTATTATTAATTATAACATTGAACATGCACCTGCTTCTGCACACAGGATTCGCAACGCTGAAAGTACAGCTACAAAATAATTATATTCTAATATATTTAATTTTAATTGTATTTTTCCCTAATACTAAATTAATGGCTAATCAATACTTTTGTATACTTCACCCAGCCAAGAGTAGGTAGGTACATTTTTCAGTATTGGAGGGATATTGCATCAGTTGAGCATAGTACGCACATCATTTTATTTATTGCAATACTTAAGTTGTTACACTATATGGGTATGGGCATTAACACATAAGGCTGTTGTTACACTTATTGGTATCAATAAAAGTTACAACAATATACTCAAGTGCCATTTTATTTCATGAATTATTCTATTTTGTATTCTGTTCTATTGCATATAACAGATGTTTGTTAGACGATGAAGCTTTTGCTTTTGATGATTGCATCAAATTGCATTGGCAAGAGATCTGTTTCATAAAATAAAATGTTACATCCAGGTGGACAACACGTAACTTACATAATTAAATTATACATTTTGGCTACATGTAGATCTGAAGCTCTATATTGGTCACGCTCGTCGATATGTCGAATAATTTTCGCTCGAAAATTAAATAAAAGTCAACGAAATTTACAGTTGACAGACACAAATAGTAACAAAATTGGGTTATCTTTTTTTTAATACATGAATATCATAACCCATATTCCGCATAGGGCCGCATTATTGAGTACTGTGCACCTATTAAATACACTTTTGAGCAAAAACATTTTTGCAGAACATCAGCCTTTTTTTGAAAAGGCTTTGAGGTTAATTGTCTGGTAATTTTGTAATTAGAGGAACCAGTATATCATTATACTTCAGTAGCTATTTTCCGGAATAGGAACCAAGTAAATTAATTACCTACGGTACAGTGGAAGTCACGCCACGAATACTATTAGTGGAACACGCAATTTTATAACCTACTGTTATATTATTTTTATCTAAAGACGCAACATAATTATGGGAAAGTCATCATCAGCTAGTTGAACCATATGTAAAACTCCGAAAAAAAAAACTATTTTACATCATGTGTAAACATTTTTAACCCATAAGCAAGCTGCGATATATGTATTCCACAGGTAGTCAAGGGCAATAAAGTGACAACAATGATTCGGGAGTTTGACGTAAGTCTGCCGTTGATATAGTGTATAGGACCGGTAAAAGTACCGAGCCCTGAGAAATGCCGGCAAGGATGTAACGGAAGGTGTAAAGGTGTAAAGCAAGGTGATTTCGCTTGGAAAATTCTATTTGGGAGATAAAAGTGTTATGGAAAAAGTAACTTGATTTTGTGAAGAAAGCCCTTATGCACTCTAAAAAAAACATAAAGTTAAAAAGTTTGTTATACTACTATTCTAAGCAGAACAACAACTTAGGTTAAAAAAAACAATGTTATGGTTGAATAAAATAGAAACTGAAACCTATTACATTTTAACTTAATAAGCAATGCCTTAACTTAGATTCAGAGTAAGTATATATCAGATTGTTGTACAGTAGATAATAAAATATATATCGTAACCTAAAAATCCACAAATGCAATAATATGTAACACTTTTGTGCGTGCCAGTTTTGCTAAGGGAGGAGGGGACACACTTACCTAAGAAAGAAATTACAAACGTTTTTCAATTATTTATGTTAATGAGCTTTGATAAAGATGAGTCCTGAAATATTGTTAACATTTAGTTACTCCGTATGACGTGCGTGGCGCTAATGGCGAAAAAAGTGCGTCAATAAGTAGCTTGCGCCGCCCTCCGCTAGAGGGCCGCTAAAAGCACATTCGAATGGTGGCCTTGTGAGAAGTTGACCTACAAAGCACACCTAAGAAACCTTAACTTGTCTGCCCCACTAGATGTCATTAGAAAGCCTTCACTCTCACTAGCAGTCGTGTTTTCCCGATAGGCTAACGGCCGTTCCCTATATGCAAACTAAGATCAAAGATAGATAGCTATCCTCGAACTGTTGTCACCAGCTATCGACCATAATAAACAGTTTCTATATTACAGATAGGTGTTGCTTATCTCCAGTTAGCAGAAGATAGGCCACATTATCCAAGCCCTCCCTTACGTTTCGAATTACGCAGTTGTACAAAACCCTCTCAATTACGTCGCGTCAACGTTTTCACGATATTTGTGGTCATTATGATACACCAAGGATAATATTTATATAATACGTTTAAAATAATATTTATTTTTATTGCTATGTACCTAATTATATATATATATTCTATTTTGGGTAAAAATATTATGTGAAGCATGCATAGACTTTACGTAAAATGGAACGTTTTTGAGCTCTGACAGACAGCTGATTGATGGACATCATACCTACGTCAATTGATTGAAAATTAATACTTTTTAACGTAAAAAGTATTTATAAATTTAAAAATTCAAAACGACCGATTGAAAAGAAATAGAAAGTTATAGTTCCAGTTTATTTTCGCAAACGTTTCAGAATGCTATCAGTCCGATTGCTTAGAAAAAACAATGTGTCCAGCTGGTAAAAAATGTATTCAAGGAGGACTTTATTTCCATAAAATAAGTGCAGTGAGTGAGTATCAATTGTACTTTCACAAACAAGTCGTTTACGGTTTTTAAAGGATATTGACCAAAGCCGGGTCCAAATTGCGTCTTTGTAGTTTATATTTTAAAAATCTTGTTTGAATTATAATTGTACTGGTATTTTAAGGGTAACTACTTAAGTTATTAAGTATTGAATTACTTTAGTAAAATATAACAATTAGGTACCTTCTGAATGTATCAAAATGAATGTAGGTGAGGTGCATTAACTCTGCAATCACAAAACATAACCTCAAAATGCCTAATCTGCCGTTGAATTCCTTGTAAACCTGATTATTTATCAAAAATATTTTTTGTGTGTATTCTTTCAAATATTTAGGTATATATTTTATCCAAACATTTTGTAAAGACGCATGCAGCCGCAAAGTGTGCAGAGTTTCTATAGAGTTTTGGTCAATACCCTTTGCTTAAATACCAGTTGTTTTCATGTTATACTGATTTGTTTTATTTACTTCTTTCAGCCACAGCAAAAAGTCCACCTTCCCTTGACAAAGGCATAGATGATGATGCTGGTGGAATTATTTCAGGCTCATTGAATGCTATGCAAAGCATCGGGTACCTTCCCAGTCACTCAGCTGTTCCCAGAGAAAAAGTTGACTGCTTGAACTTGGATTCAATATTGTTCGCCACCCGAAACTTATATGTTTTTCATAAATTGTACGAGGTAGCACCTTACATTCTACAACTACGAACACGTCAGTGACCTACATAGCAGAATCCAGCACCATCGGAACTCACACTGGCGGCCCACCTATTCATGTATCTGTTTATATTTTAAATAAACTAATTTACTACCAATAAATCAGATATTATCCGTCCTTGTTGTTCTCATTTCCCTTCACTGCAGCAGACACCTTTATCCGTCCCTATGATCAGTTTGGGCAGTCTGTCAGACTGGTAGCGGGTCCCACCACCTACCTACCATCTTAACGCTGCTGCCCTGGATGACCTGAACGCAGCTCTCCTACCACATCATCCTTATTATATCTAAGTATCTTTTGTTAGGCGGGGTTATGGCTAGGGTCAGTTTCTTAGGGTAAAGGAACATCTTTGCCACTAGGGAGAAAGTTTCTATCTTAACCTTGTGAGCAGCAGGACTTTTACATAAATAAAGCAATGAAACATTTAAAACTAGTAATTTGCCAGGGTGTACAAGAGCGTTATCCTCCAAAATCCTAGGTTTGAATTCTGGGGTTACTAGAGATAGTCAAACTGACTGACAGTCAGATGAAAAACATTATAGGAACGCAATAAATGTCAATTTCATACAAATGCCTATCCCTAGTAAGCTATCCGTCCTCCCATCGATAAGATGCATCCAGAGATAGTTTACCCTACTGCCAGTAGGTTTATAGAAACAAAAAATCTAAAGGTAGATAACCATTTTTAACTCTAGTAGGGCAAAACCACAGTTAGAATGGATATAGGGAACGGCCGTAAATATTCCGTGTAATTTACTTTTATATGAAATATTAAGGTGAAATATTACTAACAAAGAAATTTTTGCAAAGGTAGACCTTTTGGTCTAACTTATATCTTTCTGTCAACATTACCTTAAGAATTAGTAATCACCAATGAGCGTAACCATTATTTCTCAATTGTTGAATACTTATTACCTGTATGATCATCACACAGCTGGGTAGGATCTCCTTAACTTAGCCACGGACACAAAAAATATGAACTAACAAACTTTTAATAATGATATAGGTATAGAAAAAGGCAGTCAGTACCCAAGCAGGTTATGATTTATCCTTTCTTTATTTTCAGTTTTTTTTTTCAGGAATCTTTTGATAAGGGCTCAAACAGGGCTTTATCCAAAAGCTTAATCCATATGCAACACTAAATTTCTTCCGCAGTTCTCCGGAGCGCGGTTAAGGGTTAACAAATTAAATTATGTAAGATGAAAAAGGTTATGAATTATAGTATCCATTGTTATAAAATTTATAATGGGCGGTTAAATTTTTGCCTGATTGGTGTTGGGGGTGCCATGGTGGTGTCCGAAGATAGGTCTCGGCTAGGAGCACAATATCTATAATGAAATCACAAAAGGGGTTGTCGAAGAAAATTTCTCAGTAGAGCTGATAAACGGATATTTCACTATGAACTTTTGAAAATTTATAACTCAAAAACTATAGGTCACAGCGGGCTGGAAACAACGTCGGCGCATTTGGAATAACGGAAACTATAATTGGAAACACATATTATTATAATATGAGTTAGTATAGCGTGTGATTTTATTTACTAACGTGCGATTTATTAAAAATCTTTTGAAATCCACGCGGCAGATCTTTAAAAAAACGGCCAAGTGCGAGTTCGACACGCAAACTGAGGGATCCGTGTCAACGTTGAATTAGGAAATCAGTTTATGCTTAATTACTACAAAATTTTGTTGACAACAAATATAACTTTGTTTTTCATAGTGTTTGTATGACCACCAAAGTTATGTTTGCGGTTGTAGAAAATGTGCTATATCTCAAAAACTATTTGTTCGATCCCTTTCAAACCAATTTCGTTGAAAGTTATTTTTAAGTGCTACATTATATTTTTTATCAAAATTTACACTCGCTTAGTTCAGAAGTTAAGTTGGGGGAGGGACGTCCATTTTACCACTTTGGAAGCATCTGTCTATCAATAGTTAGACTTTAAAAGAAAATGGTTTTAGGAACCTCCATATGGTTTACAGAATAATGTGGCTGTGACATGGACTGACAGACAGACTTGACGAAACTATAAGGGTTCCGTTTTTTGCCATTTGGCTACGAAATCTTTAAAATGTCTCTATTTTGTAACTCATCGCGTTGATATTAAGCGTGTTTTAGTTGACTTATTATTGCTAAAACATAAATGATCCGTCTAATTGACGCAAGTGATACCTACAAAAATAGAGCTTCAGGACTATCTGGGGCCTTACTTTTGTATTACGCCTACGTCAAGGTAGAATGTGATATCCATTGAATAATGTCATTTCTCGAGTCAAAAACGGTTATATTACTCCCGTGTACGAAACAATAAAATAAACCGGACAAGTGATAGTCGGACTCGCGCACGCAGGGTTCCGTATTTACTAAACATGTAAGCACTACATGTTTAGTAAATACGGAACCTATAAGGTTTTGATTCCCTCGAAATGATAAAATATCTGAAATCATTGGACAAAACTGGTTATATCCTTTGATGGCGCTGACTTACAATTTTGAATATTTTTTTCAGCTAAAAGAAACAATCAATTGCTTAAGTTTAGGGACTACCACTCTCTAATTTGTTTACTTGTAATAAATGTGATAGATTCCCTTCTAAACTCACCAAATTATACGCTATGGCTGTTATTTTTTTCACATGCCCATGATAAATAACAGTTTTATAGTACTTAAAGTGTCTGGGGTAAAATGCGGACGGACGGACAGAGAGACAGACGGGCATGGCGAAACTACAAGGGTTCCTTGTTGGACTACGAAACCCTAAAAAAGACTCGCCATGTTCAAGCGAGTGATTCAAAAATATGGCCTCAGGGGACCTTTTATTTAAACACCTGCCCGTGATTTTGCTTTGGTTAATTAATGATTTTCGAATGAAAACCGGATAATTTTTTAAAAATATTTTTTTATAGATTTTATTAGTACATTGCTAATATTTCACGTAGGTATAATCGTCGTGATTGTTATTGATTTTTGAATAATTATCACCCGTAGTATTGACGCGAGTAATTCAAAAATGTATTGCAGAATGGTCTATATAGAAATGTCTCCACTAATAGGTCTGAAGATTTATGATTATAATCAAATATAACAATATGTGCACAGAAGAGACCTTTATTTCTGCAGATATGGCAACGAAAGAAGGAGTTGAGTAAAGTAGTGATTCCGCTTTGAATCATGATGTTTATGATACAACAGCCATTCCGAGCCATTTTAAAAAGAAACTGTATTACAGTAAACCGTGCTAAAAAGGTTTTAAGGTGAATCTAGCATTGGAACTTTTTGTGGTGTACAGTACCGCTACGCTCCGTAACTCCGACGATTAAATATTTAGATTAATTCGCACATAAGTTTAAAAGGGTAATTACTATTCTCCAGCTTAACTGCCCCTGGCTGCAATAATTGCTTTGCAAATGACTTGTCTGCTGTTGGATGGATTACTAAGAAAGCTCCGCGACTGCGGTCAGTGTTATACAACTGTGCGCCCACGCATCAACATGGAAACGGTTTTTTAACGTTTTTAAACAATAGAACTTAGATATTATCTGAATAAACAATGCTAGGTAGGCTAAACTCTTCACATGTATCGCTTATGTATGCGTACGCAATTGAAAGGGAGAAAACTTTTTGTGCACAAGATAGGTACTAAATGTTAAATATTTATGACGGAATTGTGCAAATAAAGACAAGCTATAATATTTTTTACCAGCAAATGAAAATTTAACTGACGATCACTAAGCAATTTGTCAAGCTAGTTAATATTGGTGCATTAGACATTTTAAATTGGAATCAATGAATAATATAATAAAAATGTATGGTATGCTCTACCAACACTATCTATATCTATAATATTATAAAGTTGAAGAGTTTTTTTAACGTGATAATCTCAGGAACTACTAGACCGATTTGTTTTTGTTTTTTTGTGTTGGATATCTAATTTATTGAGGAAGGCTTAAATCTACAGTAAATCACGCTGCGACACGAATGATAAATGAACAGACAGACAAATATACGTACATACGTATCTTTCCAACACTAGAAATTACTGTGAATTCAGAAGACACATTTAATTCTGCTCATTTTATGTCCAAGAATTACAATGGCATGAAAAATGTGAATCAAAGAAAGAAATCATAGGCATTCCTATTATTGGCGGAAAAGTTTGCAAGCCAAAATTGAAATTAATACAGTTTGTTGTTATAGTCATTTAGTCGACTTTTATGGTGTGGATTCAGTTGATTCGCAATCGATTTTGTTGAAGATCATTGTTGTGAACCTCTGAATTCTGAGTAAGCACAAGGAGACGGTATGTACGTATTTAAATCTCCAATGTTAGTTTGTACTATTCAATTATTTATGCTCAGTTCAGTCGTATCAATAATAGAAAATTAAATCTTACTTTCATTTTATAGCGCCTCACTTTGTGTGTTTCGATTATAACGTTGCTTGCGCAGTTATTATTTAATTAAGGCCAAATCCGCAGCCTCGAATTCAGTTTACCAAATAACACAACGAGTGGAAGTAAACATGTGTTTAGATTTAAGTCAAAGCAATGTTTATTCCGCCGCTTCAACAAATGGGATGACCAATGAGAACCACTTTCACTCGGACTGTTTACATGTAATTTCATGTAGGTAAGACTAGCAAAAAACTAAAATATATTGTCAAATAAACGGTTATACTCTTGCTTGACACCGTCTGTTTGCACGCAAAAAGTATTTGGGGCACAAAGTTTAAAATTTTAGCTTAAATACTCACGTTGTCGATGAAATTTGACTTTTCAGGTCGAAGTTTCAAAGTTTCTTGTCTTGAGACGACAGGAGACTTGTACCGGTTGGAGAGTCTCCTGGCGAAATTGCTTTTGAAGTCCTCGATCCTCATTATGGACTCCACTGGCTTCGAGAACTCCTCCCCCAAAACGGCCGTTGCGTCTTGTTGCATGAACATTGTAATATTTTTAGGTTCGTAACATGAGTCATTATAAAAAGCATAAGTTCATTGATGGAGTTCGATTTTTGAATTGTAACGTACGCGTGCGCGCGCGCAGCGACCGTTACCCGCCGAGGTGTTTATCGTACTGGCCCACCTGTTCGATTGACAGCTGCTCTACCATTGTTCGTTGCTATAGAGGTACACCTATTTGTTCGATTACTGCAAAACACAAATAACTTTTATTTTTACTTCAGTTTCATACCCTAAAATCTTATCTATACATACGTACAGGATCGCTTTAAAAAATATTTGACTGTGTCAAGTCTACTGTTAATTTTCCTACAAAAATAATAGGTTTTATTGTATGTAGCAACCACAACGCCATCTATCGCCGTGGTTAACTTTACATTTTAATAGAAAGTCTTTTATCAGCTACCAAAGATCTACCTAGTCAATCGACTTGATACTTTTAAAAGCATAACGGTTATAGAGCGACCTTACCATTTGATGCCGACTTCTTTTCAAAGAGGGCTCTTAGTATAAGTCTTCCATATTGCACCGGGTGGGATGCAATCAGGTTCTGGGCGGATGCTGCTCATCCAGCGTGTACATTGCGGGTGCGTGGCGTGGACGTCGTGGGCAGACAGACAGACAGTCTGATAGACTGATAAAGCTCTAATTAATATATAACCAAACCAGAAGTAAAATCATCTGCGATTCAAGCGCGAGAGGCGAAGACGTTTAGGGTTCCCCTGCCTCGGAGTTCATGAAAATCTCAATGTACAATGATACAGTCTGTAGGGCATGTAAGACAGCATTTATACATACATAAATCATCTGTAGAATATAGACAGCAGTATAGTTTGTCGTAGGCAGTAACATCGTCAGGCCTCCTTTCCATATCACATCATTATTCTCTTCTTTATTTCCTTTTGTACGTCATTTTGAAGTTTGCACTACTTCAAAACCAAAATGGAGGTAGCAAAATTTTCTGTAAATATAATTTTAATTACATAAACCTTGAAAACCTTGCAAAATGCACCCTTAGCGTTTATATTCCGGTTTTGTGAGGATGGTTATTTGACTGATGGCCAACAAAAACCATGCAGGTATGGAAAATAATTATTTATGTATTATGATAGATCATGAGTGGATTCATGGGTCCATCCAACAAGGATCCACAGTGCAGCGGCTTTGACACTGGCTTGACAGCCTCACTTGATAAATATACTAGGTAACCGACCGATTCTGCGGCCTCTGATCCTTCCTTAAGTGAGTGTAGCCTTGTTTTTCAAAAAATATTATGAGTGACTATGAAAATCTTATCTCAATGGAAAATTTTCCATAAATAATAAATAAATATTTGACAACATCACATACATTGCTCCGATCCCAAGCTAAGTAGCTAAAGCACTTGTGTTATGGAAAATCGGAAACAACGGTGGTATTACAACACCCAGACCCAAGACAATATAGAAAAGATCGTTTTCTACATTGACCCGACCGGGAATCGAACCCGGAACCTCACGAGATGGCGACGCTTGGTACCAGCGTGCTAGCCACTCGACCACGGAGGTCGTCATCCATCTATAGTAACTGTGCCCAATACCTGAAGTAAAGTGAAATCAAATAAATATTTATTACACTCATTAAAATAATTGACGTAAGCGTATGGAGGACTACATGAGTTTTTTTTTTCTGAAACAGATTTATTACTCCAGAAACTGACTCATTGACTATGTCTTCTCCAATCGTCTTAACGACGCAAGAACTACGTTGTCTTATAAGTAAACAATTTTAAATCGGTAAGTGGTTTTGACGTATCATTTGACCCCGTTTAACAGCAATCTTATAAGTATGATTTTTTTTCAGCGTATTTTTTATATGTATATTTGACACCAATCACATACATTGCTCTGATCCCAAAGGAAGTTGCTAATGCACTTGTGTTATGGAAATCAGACAGAACGATGGTACCACAACACCCAGACCCGAGATAATACAGAAATATGATTTCTACATTGACCCGACCGGGAATCGAACGCAATCCTATGACATTCGGGTTAACTATATTATTTTTCTTATTATCGCCTATTCAATGAGCCCTTTAAGTATAATAAAAACTTTTAAGTCCTACAAAAATTAAGATAAGCATTCTCTGGTCGACCAAAAAACTTAAAAACGTTTTAGGAACTTAAACTCATTGGGTATTGAAAAAGCAATCGTAAATAAACGAAATGATATTTTTATTATCAACTAGTAGTCCCCCGCGACTACGTCCGCGCGTTTTTCGATTTTAAACCTTCCCATGACCTTTACGAACATTTCAAGACTAAGATACGATAAATCCGTTCAGTCGTTCTCGAGTTTTAGTGAGACTAACGAATAGCAATTCATTTTTATATATAGACTAGCGATCCCCCGCGACTTCGTCCGCGCGTTTTGAGTTTGCTCCCTCCCCTCCCGTCGCAGCGTGATGTTTTTTATCATTAAGCCTTTCTCGATAAATAAGCTATCCAACACAGAAATATTTTTTCAAATCGGTCCAGCAGTTCCTGAGATAAGCGCGTTCAAACAAACAAACTCTTCAGCTTTATAATATACTAGCGGTCCCCCGCGACTTCGTCCGCGCGTTTTGAGTTTGCTCCCTCCCCTCCCGTCGCAGCGTCATGTTTTATATCCTTAAGCCTTTCTCGATAAATAAGCTATCCAACACAGAAATATTTTTTCAAATCGATCCAGCAGTTCCTGAGATAAGCGCGTTCAAACAAACAAACTCTTCAGCTTTATAATATATTAGCGCAAGCGCACGTTGTACTTAAGCTGCGAACATTATTTTGGTGCGGAGTTATGTTAAAACTGTGATAGCTCCTAAGATATTTATTGAAATCAAATGATATAAAGGGCAACTTGGTTCTAAATGAAATGCTCGTGATGATGAATGTATTTATTTTGATAAGAATAAATACCTGTGTGTATAATACATCTCTAAAAATAATGCATTATTTTTTTACAAATTTATTAACATAAAAAAGGTTGCAGTAAGTCAACCATAAAAGATAGACATATGCTGTCGCGGACTTTATTATAGAACTCTTAATGCTGAACAATCCTGTCATACATGATTTTTGTGTAACTTAAGCGGTTTCCGCAGCGTATGCAGCGGCAGCTCTCAAAAGGAATATCTTTCTCCCGTTTTCGCAACATTTTTCATTGCTGCTGTGGTCTTATGAGTCGTATCTTTATGTTATATAGCCTAAAGCCTTCCTCGATAAATGGACTATCCAACGTAAAAATAATTTTTCAAATCGGGCCAGTAGTTTTTGAGATTAGCGCGTTCAAACAAACAAACAAACTCTTCAGCTTTATAATATTAGTATAGATTACCTGACTATGGAACGTGTCAATATAGTTCAATTTAGCACAAGTTTCATTTTACCTGTCGCCGCGCAGTGACAAGACCATTCGTACTTTAACCGGGTATAAAATTTATTTCAGAATCAAAAATGGCTGCGAATAATTTCCCGCCCCCTTCCGCGATATGCAACCGTTTCGATCTAATCGAGGTGGTGTTCATATGCGTCGCGTTCACGTTCCTGCTGATCCTCCTCACTCAGGCGTGCCGCATCATGGCCTCTGGTTTCACGAATATCACTCTTTAGACGACAGCATCCAACGATGACATTGTTCTGTATGCATAAGGTAAAGTTAGTTTAAGATTATTTTTATTGCTCATAGGGCTTTGCCACACTGGCGGATTACAAACGTTTTCAAAGCGGAGCGGCCACGCAGCGAACACGCCGCGGCGAAAACGTCGCGGCTGCGCAGCGAATACATTGCGCACACGCAACGATTCACGTGGCCGCCATTTTGTACACTCGCTTACCGGAACCCCTGCTCCCGCGCTACTAGTTTTACAAACTGACGAATGTGAGCGGACGTAACCGTAACCGTATACCAATAATCTTAAGTGTTTATCTTTATGTTTTATGTTATTTTGAATCGGATGTAACAACTCATAAAATAACGGTATTGGCATACGCAGGTAAGATAGTACGTTAAATTGTCTTGAATTTTTTTTTTTTCTTTTGCAAAACAAAACATAGTAGTTGCTTTAATTCAGTCGATTGGTTATTCTTGGACCTTCCCAACATCTTCGAAGTACTGGTTTACGTTTCCTGCGTCGTCGAAGTAACAAAGCTGACAGCAGTATTTCCACGTCGGAATTCATTTTGTTGCTGAGTGTATCGTACGCCGCTCACTCAAGGCGGAAACGTTGCGAATCCTCGACGCATCCGCAACGTGTTCGCTGCGCATCCGCGAAGTTTTCGCCGCGCACCTGCGGCGTCTTCGCTGTGTGGCCGTTCCGCTTTGAAAACGCTTGTTATTCGCCAGTGTGGCATGGCCCTTAACTTTCCCCTTATTCTAAAAACTCAGTACTTTTTTGAAACCCTACTGAAATATAACCGACCAATTTAAAAATAATGTCACAATGACAACACTTCGATTATAGTGAGTACGTTTCGATTCGGTCGGGTAACCTTAGTGTAGTAAACCTGTAGTTATATGTAAAGGGTAAGATCCTCATCACACTAGAGGTTTCAGGGCCAATGCCGGGCGAAACGGGCGCGCAGCGAATCCGTCGTGGGTCGCAGGTCCGCAGCGAATACGCCGTCAATATGCAGCAGAGTCGTTGCGAATGTGGACTACATTATGTACAGTCAGCCTGCTCTTTAATTAACCTTTCATTTAGAAGATTTTCAACATTACAAAAAATAGCTAGCTAGTCACGCTATTACTTAGAGCGCTTTCACCCTTAGGCGTTTTTAGCAGCGCGGCGGTAGCGCTGCTGTCAATTTTATAACATAAAATGCCAGCAGTAAGCCTTTCACATTATAGAGACGCGCTGCTGTCGCTCTAATGTGAAGGCGCACTATGAACATATTTTATATTTGCATACTACCCAAGCAAACATACGACTGCAAGCATCAGTATAGGCTTTCTAGAAAATATATTGATTTTCCTAACTGTATTTAAAGTGCTGTGTCCAGCAAACATATTATAAGGATGATAAAGCTCTGTTCATAGCGGCGCTCACTATATTTTAAGTACAAAATACGCAGTGATTTTTAGTCACAAAACATATAAAGTATTTATTTAAATTCATTAGTTCTGAGAGACATCGTAGAACTTAAAATTAATCACTATGTGCATTCTTTTATTTGCCTGAACTATATTAAACCTGTGTTCCAGACTAAATAGAACTTACACAAGCATTTTTAGGCTTAAATAATTTAACAATAATAACTAAACTAACACAAAATTCAAAAGTAAAACAAAGTCTTAATTAAACCATCATCTGAAATAATCTACAACATAATCTACAACAATTTTAAGTCATACATTTTAGTAGCGTCATAATTTTATTAACTAGGGCAAATTCGATGCATGTTTTTTGACGCATCATTAAAGTGATTTGCTAATACATATCTGTGTGTGTGTGATAACGTGTGTTGTGCTTCTTAAGCCCGCTATAAACACGCGACGAAAAGCTGCGCGTCCGCCGCGTTTTCGCTGTACCCGTTTCGTCCGGAATCCACCCTCAAGCCGCTCTTGTGAGATAAGGCTCTAAGAGTGTAGATAGACTAACGGTCAACTACAGCAAGGATACCTTGACTTGAAGGCTTCACATAATTTTAACACAAGAAATAAAAACAAACTTTACTTTCCACTCTCTCGAATAAAAATGTTCAAAGAGAGCCTGACATAAAATATTTTTCAAAGTCCCTGCGAAAATACCTAATATAAATAACCAAGTCAAAACAAAGTTTATCAACGTTATTTTGCCATGATTTCGTTGACGAGGCCGCCGGCGTTCTATGGATCTGCGAGGCTTTAATTGTGTAATTTGCTCTTGAGTCTGATCAATTAAACAATCGTTTACCTTAACATAAAATTATCTTCAACGACCACCATTTAACCTAATATAAAATAGGCCCTGTATGTAAATTAAAAGTATAATTTTGAGTACTACTTATCAGGCAGATCGAAAATTTTAGCAGGTAATATTGAAATATATGGTTGCCACATCCTCGCCAACTGAGATTAGCAGTACCATAAATTCATTTTATATGCTTAAAAACGCAGCCGGCGACGACGCCATGACGTCTCGGTTAAGTCTACGGCCGTCCTTAGAGCCATTGGTTAGTAGATAGAGACAGTGCTCAGCTAAAATACCACAATATTTTGTCGACAGCAAATATAACTTTGTTTTTCATAATGTTTGTATGAAGAACAAACTTATGTTTGCGGTTGTTGAAAATGTGCTATATCTCAAAAACTTCTCGTTCGATCTCGTCCGAACCAATTTTCGTTTAAAATATTTCTTAAGATCTACATTATATGTTTAGTTTAAGAGTTAAATGGGGGGAGGGCGCCTATTTTACCACTTTGGAAGCGTCTAGCTATGAAACGTTAGACTTTAAAAGAAAATGGTTTTAGGAACCCCGGTGTCATTTTAAAAGACCTATCCATAGACACGTGTGGGGTACACGCATAGGTTTGACAAAAAAAATCGGTTTTAGTTTCATGTAGGGAGCCCCCCCCTTAAATATCATTATTTTTTATTTTTTGTATAAGAATCGTAAAGCGGTTTACAGAATACATCTTCCTACCAAATTTCAACAGTGTGATGCTTATAGTTACAGAATAAAGTGGCTGTGACATACGGACGGACAGACAGACAGAGAGACAGACTTGACGAAACTATAAGAGTTCCGTTTTTTGCCATTCGGCTACGGAACCCTAAAAACGGTTTTAATTTTCAGGCTCCGTCCATCTACTTTCTGTTCTTTCTGGTGCAAACCTTAACATCTCCTCCAAAGACCTGAAATAATATGATTTTTCATACATTTCTGCTGATAAGAAGAAGCGTACTTTGCATAATATAACATTGGTGAGTGAGTACGTTCGTTGTATGCAATTCTCAGCATTTAATTACAACCTCCGATGTACTCATAGAATGTGGTGAAAGTATGTGTTATCATCAATCTACATGCTCTGATGGTTACACGACCTGTTATCGCGCTTTGTCTGACTTAACGGGTCTGATCTAAGTAACTAGTCCCGTTTCACACCTCCAAGGTCTCTCTGATTAAGATTTTATAAAATACTAATTATGAAAATGTGGTGAGCTATAGCTAAGAAGAGTATTCTTCTTCGCTTTACGATTATAGGAGTCCTATTAGTCGATTGTTGAAGTATGTTAGAGGAATATTATATATTAATAAACATGGAGGACATTTAATACACTATGTTTTAATGCATGATTTTTTTTCAGTTCCATCATGTTCATCATTACAAAATCTATATACATAAATAAAACTGAATTGCTGTTCGTTAGTCTCACTAAAACTCGAGAACGGGTTAACGGATTTATCTTATCTTAGTCTTGAAATATTCGTGGAGGTCTAGGGAAGGTTTAAAAGGCGAGAAAAAATCAAAAAACGCGCGGACGAAGTCGCGGGGGACCACTTGTAATATTTTAATTGCTCATGTAAGTTGTACGATTTAATAACCTCTTCAATGTTATCTATGGGTTAGGTGATCTCCCAAGATCTACCCTAAAGAAACGTCAGGAGCTCCTTCACTTAGGTTGCAAGCGCGACTGTAGCGTAGCAGTCGCGCTGCTCATGCCCGAAAGCGCCAAATAAATTGTCAAGAGTGGACCACAGAAATAAAAAAACCGGCTAAGTGCGAGTCGGACTCGCGCACTAAGGGTTCCGTGCCAACGTTAACTGAATTAGGTAATTCCCTTAGTAAAATTCCACAATATTTTACATAGTGTTTGTATGAAGAACAAAGTTGTATTTACGGTTGTTGAAAATGTGTTATATCTCAAAAACTTCTCGTTCGATCTTGTCCAAACTAATTTTAGTTGAAAGTCTTTGATAAGATCTAGGTACATTATCCATTTTTTTCAAAATTTACACTCGCTTAGTTTAGAAGTTAGATTGGGGGGACGCCCATTTTACCACTTTGAAAGCATCTAGCTATGAAACGTTAGACTTTAAATGAAAATGGTTTTAACAACCTCTGTCATTTTAAAATAAAAAAAATTTAGGTTGCAGTTTCATGTATGGGAGCCCCCCTTTAAATATCATTATTTTTTATTTTTTGTAAATGAATCGTAAAGCGGTTATCAGGATACATCTTCCTACCAAATTTAAACAGTGTAATAGTTACAGAATAAAGTGGCTGTGACATTCGGACGCACAGACAGACAGCCTTGACGAAAATAAAATGGTTCCGTTTTTTGCCATTCGGCTACGGAACCCTAATAGCACTCTACTCTCTGTGGAGTGGACGGCATACGGATTCGTTTCCAGTGCCACCGTAAAGGTATTATCCCACTGCACCGTACTATACCATGACCGTGCTAGGAACGTGACAGTGTTCTCTCAGGATTTTCGTTTCCTTTTCTACCTTGCCCAATGAACTGATTGGCAGCCTTCTGGCCCACCGGTATATGGAGCGAGAGCGAGAACGTACTTTGCCGGTACTGACACGCTCCGTGTCGTTACGCTTGATAGTTGATATGCAACCTTTTGTGTAGAAGTAACCACTGGTTTGCGTGCTAATTTGTGTCGAAGTATTGTAATGGTGGCTAGTAGTTTTTATCACTGACCACTTTCCTGCAATCAACCTATTAGTTCCGTTCCGTCGAATGGATAGTAGACTAGACAAAATTTTTCAAACAAATCAAAGTGAAAGTAACGAAGTATTAGGTTTCATTCAAACGTATTTGCGACTTTTTTTAATAGTGTAACTAGTAGATTATAAGGTTATCTTTAATCCTTTTCTTGTAAAAAATAATCTCAAATATGGCTCACAATAATAATAAACAATGAATCAAACTCGATTGAGCGTTTGTCTCTATCATTTCATCATTTTGTGTTTCAATGTCTTCATAATTTCTCTATCATATATCTTTTTCAATAGGTATTTTGGTTTATACACCTCTTTTGTCACGCACTACCTATATGTCTCTTTCACGCAAAACATCCAATCTGTAAAAGCCCCAACAAATCGCAATTTAGGCATATATAGTCATATATAAATTAGTTGGATAATATTGCGCAAAAGAACTCAATAGAGTTCTGAGTCAGCAATTTCTTAACCGTATAGCGCAACACTGGTAATATTATATGTACTAGTTTCATTATGTGAGAGGGATAGTTATGTAATTCCGACAGACGTTGTTGGTATTTGGATACCTTGACCTTAGCTGCGAACAGGTTTATTTCTTGGCGCCATATTTGGGTTTAAAATTACTTCGTTTGGTAACATCCAGGACGGAAAGATTTTACGTGACCTAAAATAAGGTAAATAATGTTCTCAGTGTTCACTTAGGGGTTAAGGTGATTAAATTTTATTAGAATGCCACTGTCGAAGTTAAAGGAATGCTCATGGGATTCCACATCACGTTACTTTATACTCATAAGAAAATGCGTGGTAAAAATTACCTTAAAGGTTAAATTTATGTACATATGTCAAAAATCTTATTGTTGGATATTATACACTACACGTTATTTGCTGTGGTATTCAAAAAGTTTGATACCTTGTGCTTTTGTGGTAAGCTTTTAGTATTCAAAACTTTTATATATTTTTAGTTGTATAAATACACTAGCGGTCGCTCGCGACTTCGTCCGCGCGTTTTGAGTTTGCTCCCTCCCCTCCCGTCGCAGCGTAATGTGTTATAGCCTAAAGCCTTCCTCGATAGATTAGCTATCTAACACAAAGATATTTCTTCAAATCGATCCAGTAGTTCCTGAGATTAGCGCGTACAAACAATCAAACGAACTCTTCAGCTTTATAATATTAGTATATTAAATAGGTATTATTGTAGAACTGACAATGAACATTAAAGTTTTACACAGGGAAAGTTTTTTAAAAGGATTTTTTTTCCTCATTTTCGCAACATTTTTCGTTGCGACACTGGACTTACGAGTCGTGTCATGATGCAATATATAAATGGGCTATCTAACGTAAAAATATTTCTTCATCGATCCAATAGGTTCAGAGATGAGCGCGTTCAAACAAACAAACTCTTCAGATTTATAATAATTTACTATAATATTATTAGTACAGATAGATTTAAGACAGGCGAACAACCTCTGTCTAGCGGATCATGAATTTATAAATATATTACTAAGCTGGTCGTGAATTTTGATATACATAATGTGACGTTATTTGTGTCAGAGACAGATTCTCTTGCGTTAGGTCAAGATTAGTAGAGGCCGCTTATATAACTGTTGCTAAATATAATACTAAGTTGTGTGGCCATTGCTACACAGAGGACAGAACTAATCGCTTAGAGAATTTATATGCATTGTTTTGTAACATCGCGTCACACGACATTTTGATACGATGATTGAGATCCTAACATTTTCAAAATAAGTATACGGAATATTCAGAAAAGGCTGAAGGCACATAGACTTTACTTTACTAACATTTTACTCAGGCACTACAGTACTCATTTTAGGTCCTCCCACAAAATTGCAAATAAATAAATCATGTTCAATTTAAATTCTATGAAGCGACTTACTTTTGGTATCGAAGTTTATGGTTGGATAGATAGTTAGTTTGTAGCATTTCCTTTGAAGAAGTAGCAAATATATCGTAAGTCCCATTTAAGATTGTAGGAACTGGCTTACAACTTGCAAAAAAACCACTAGCTGTCAAAACAAAGATGACGCGAGAGGTGCGAGCTATTTTTAACAGACTTCAGAAAAGATGTTTCACAGTTCAACCTGTATGTTTTGTTTTTATGTATGTATGTATGTTTGTCCGCGAATTTCTCGCGTTTGGATTGACCGATTTTTATGCGGTTTACACTTAAGATTTGTTACACCGAGAAAAATGTTTCAGTAACTATTTTAGTTCAATCAAGTACATTGTAACTTAAACAATAACTAAAAACGTCGAAAAAAATCTTATTCATAATATTCAACCGCCTATTTCTCCTATTAGCGTATTTTTTTAGTTTTATAACTGTTTTTGACGGCGGTTAAATTTTTCGACTCAAAACTTATAAGGCTTGTAGCTCGTTTGATAGTACCGAAATGATCGCAGGTATAGCAAGACGCCATCGAGTACCACCAAGGATTCGAACAGAGATGCTGTAGAGGTCGCTATGGCAGACAACGGGGAGGCGGAGGTTGGTCGTGTCCAGGAAAACGCGAACGTGTAGGTACCAACCAAATTATGGTTAGAATTGAACTGCAAATAAAAAAACGTATCCTAATAATAAATACTGATTGTACAGCAAAATAGCTACTTCGAAATATTAAAATTTTAGCAACAATGTATGTTCGTAGCGCATTGCTAGTTATTTAAAATATATGCTTTTTTCTATGAATGCACCTAATTATTATTAGCTCAGTAAACGAAAGATTGTAAAGACTTCAAAGCAAGTTTTAACTTTTTTAAAGTAACTTTATTTTTTTATTTTTAGTGATTACAGGAGGGGAAGGGGGGGTTGCACCTTATGACTGCGCTAAAAAATATCTATTATAAGTTCTGTCATTATACCTAATCACTGAACTCCAAGGCGACGTATTTTGATGATACTAAACTAGTCGGAATTAAAAAATTAGAATAATCTCGTGCCCGCACAACATTGCTTCCGATATATTCGAAAACATACACAAAATTTTACAATTATACATATTTCACATTTAAAAAGAAATGGTTTGCCTAAAATGGCTTCGTTTCCTTTCAAGGGTCAAGAGTTTATTTAAGATTTTGTAGTGCATTTTGGTTTTTACTTTTTTTTAAGTAAATTTTTTGTAGCACTAGTTTTATCGCACCATTTTTTATTTGTTGTTTTATTTGCAGGAGATAATTGTTGGATGTGCATTTTTAATAATATCTCCTTAATTATTAGTCCGGACTGTGGAATTCAGAAAATAAGAGCACCGCATTCTGACTTTAGATAATATGTATTCTAGTGTAATATGATATATTAGAAATTTAGCCTTACGGTATTTAAAAGCAATCAGTTTATATTAAAGAAAAATAATAACGAAAACATCAGGAAAAAATGGTAAAAGGGAAAATTTCAAAAAATTCTTGGAGCAAATAAATGACATGAAAATCGTTTAATGATCATTAACTGTATTTTGTTATACTTTAAAGGTTCTAAGTGTCGAGCCAATGATATTGTATAAATTTAGAAGTAGATGACGCCTCGCGAGCTAAAAGAGTATACACAGATATGGCACCGTCTGATGACAATGGCTTGACATCTATCACATCAGACATCATTTTTGGAACAGAATCTTAATAGAGTAGCTTTTCTTAATATGTATATTTTTTTAAAGTATGTAGGTACATTACAAAAAACTCGTTGGCCTAATTCCAAAATTTAGTTTACACTTTAGCTCGGTAGTATATTAATCAACAAAAACATTTTATTTTCAAACTTTTTAACATTTAAAATATTGAATAATTATCTAATGAATGCAATTTGAATGTATCACGTGAATGCTTGAAATGTTAGGCCGCAAACTGGACGGCCGCGGGTGCGGGCGCGGGGGCGACCGCTGTGCATCGCGCGATTTGACATTTATGCTTAAGTTTGTATTAACCGTTGGCGAATACTACACGCTCGATATTTATCGTGATATTAGGATCGTAATCAAGGATCACGATATTTATCGAGTGTGTAGTGTAGCGTATCACGTATCGTGATACGGATCGCTGGATTTCTAGAAATCCAAAAATCCACGATCTGCGATCAAGTATCGTCGAAAAAAATATCGAGCGTCTAGTCTCCAGTCGATATTTATCGTGTCAGTAGTCATCCTGTCAGCGATGGAATAGTAAGCGCATAAAGATGAAATAAGAAACCAAAAATATGCGCACGGGCGGGTCTTGAACCAGCAACCTTTTGGCAAACCGGGCCAAACGCTCTTACCAATTGAGCTACCGTGCTGTTAGTCCGACCCTGCGAAATTTGTGGTTTCTTATGAAAACGTCAATTGCGTGACGCTTAGCGCCATCTAGCCGTCTGTTTATGAAACAGATGGCCCAAGCAGTCATTCTTTACAGAATAAATTCAACTTGGAAATTGATGTCGCTTCGCTATCTAATGCTTTAGAATGTTTTTAACACTCACAGTGTCATATTTTATAATCATAAAGATGAAATAAGAAACCAAAAATATGCGCACGGGCGGGACTTGAACCAGCAACCTTTTGGCAAACCGGGCCAAACGCTCTTACCAATTGAGCTACCGTGCTGTTAGTCCGACCCTGCGAAATTTGTGGTTTCTTATGAAAACGTCAATTGCGAGACGCTTAGCGCCATCTAGCCGTCTGTTTATGAAACAGATGGCCCAAGCAGTCATTCTTTACAGAATAAATTCAACTTGGAAATTGATGTCGCTTCGCTATCTAATGCTTTAGAATGTTTTTAACACTCACAGTGTCATATTTTATAATCATAAAGATGAAATAAGAAACCAAAAATATGCGCACGGGCGGGACTTGAACCAGCAACCTTTTGGCAAACCGGGCCAAACGCTCTTACCAATTGAGCTACCGTGCTGTTAGTCCGACCCTGCGAAATTTGTGGTTTCTTATGAAAACGTCAATTGCGTGACGCTTAGCGCCATCTAGCCGTCTGTTTATGAAACAGATGGCCCAAGCAGTCATTCTTTACAGAATAAATTCAACTTGGAAATTGATGTCGCTTCGCTATCTAATGCTTTAGAATGTTTTTAACACTCACAGTGTCATATTTTATAATCATAAAGATGAAATAAGAAACCAAAAATATGCGCACGGGCGGGACTTGAACCAGCAACCTTTTGGCAAACCGGGCCAAACGCTCTTACCAATTGAGCTACCGTGCTGTTAGTCCGACCCTGCGAAATTTGTGGTTTCTTATGAAAACGTCAATTGCGTGACGCTTAGCGCCATCTAGCCGTCTGTTTATGAAACAGATGGCCCAAGCAGTCATTCTTTACAGAATAAATTCAACTTGGAAATTGAATTTATTCTGTAAAAAACATTCTAAAGCATTAGATAGCGAAGCGACATCAATTTCGAAGTTGAATTTATTCTGTAAAGAATGACTGCTTGGGCCATCTGTTTCATAAACAGACGGCTAGATGGCGCTAAGCATCACGCAATTGACGTTTTCATAAGAAACCACAAATTTCGCAGGGTCGGACTAACAGCACGGTAGCTCAATTGGTAAGAGCGTTTGGCCCGGTTTGCCAAAAGGTTGCTGGTTCAAGTCCCGCCCGTGCGCATATTTTTGGTTTCTTATTTCATCTTTATGATTATAAAATATGACACTGTGAGTGTTAAAAACATTCTAAAGCATTAGATAGCGAAGCGACATCAATTTCGAAGTTGAATTTATTCTGTAAAGAATGACTGCTTGGGCCATCTGTTTCATAAACAGACGGCTAGATGGCGCTAAGCGTCACGCAATTGACGTTTTCATAAGAAACCACAAATTTCGCAGGGTCGGACTAACAGCACGGTAGCTCAATTGGTAAGAGCGTTTGGCCCGGTTTGCCAAAAGGTTGCTGGTTCAAGTCCCGCCCGTGCGCATATTTTTGGTTTCTTATTTCATCTTTATGATTATAAAATATGACACTGTGAGTGTTAAAAACATTCTAAAGCATTAGATAGCGAAGCGACATCAATTTCCAAGTTGAATTTATTCTGTAAAGAATGACTGCTTGGGCCATCTGTTTCATAAACAGACGGCTAGATGGCGCTAAGCGTCACGCAATTGACGTTTTCATAAGAAACCACAAATTTCGCAGGGTCGGACTAACAGCACGGTAGCTCAATTGGTAAGAGCGTTTGGCCCGGTTTGCCAAAAGGTTGCTGGTTCAAGTCCCGCCCGTGCGCATATTTTTGGTTTCTTATTTCATCTTTATGATTATAAAATATGACACTGTGAGTGTTAAAAACATTCTAAAGCATTAGTAAGCGCATATTGAGGCGGTACTTCAAACGAACGATCAAAAACACTTGAAAGAATTCATACTTATCAGATGATAGATATATTAATGTATCTTTTTTAATCAAGTAGGGCGTAATTAACTCCAGTAGATGTTCAAAGCGGGCATCGGGCATGCGAAAATAATTTTCATAGTCATCCATTTCTTTGCATTCCAGAATCTGATTTAATAAATTCTGATGTGTATATTTTTCTCTATCTTGAAACCAAAAAAATGGGCGAAATCCATTTTTACGCTTTACACGTCTTTTTAATGCTATCGCTTATATAATAGCAACGCAAGCTTTATTTATGTTGTCACTCATATTATTGTACTACGAAACGTACGAGTGTAAGGTACTCTATGAAATTTACCGTCGTACTGACGCGATTCGTATTGTGTGTGTTGAATATCAAAATCTTACTAGATAAATATCACGTTAAATATCGCGATACGTATCGAGCGTGTAGTATTCGCCGTTCTGGAGTGCCGCGGCGCGGGGGGCGAGCAATAGCTTTGCCGCTCACGCCGCAGTCGCCACCGCGCCCGCACCCGCGGCCGTCCAGTTTGCGGCTTCGTGGCGCTAATATCAGAGTCACGTTCACTGCTAGGCATTCACGATCACGTGACCAAATGTATACTTTTTTAAAAATTAAATTAAATTAATGAAAAAACAAATTAAATTTATGAAAATATTTATAGTCCTTATTTAAATAAATAAAGAAACATTTATTAATACACAATAGTCATCTGGCATCATGTAATCAAGATGATTCCTTCAAATAACATGCTAATAGTTAGCGTACATATTTTTTTTTACAATCATGAGGATCATCACTCACTGATGTGTTTATCAACAGTCTTTTGTTAACGCGAGCGCCGATGATCTTTTTATCCGTTAGCGTCTACGCTGTTACTTTAAAGAAATTGAAGGTGTACTTTGTAGTTACATAACAAAGACATATTAACATACATGTCCATAGACATGTGTGTTAGGGTATCTTTGTAGTCCGGAACGTAAACCACCACGCTATGACGGTCGTTAAATTATTATAAAAAATAGATAGTACGAAACTACTCCATGTATAGCACTGTCTTAGAATATCGACCATGTTGATCCGTGGTTTGGCTAAGAATCAAAACTCACTAATTTTATTGAAAATACTTCAATCATGAATGATAGGCATCATTGATAGGCACGAAAATATGATATTCGGAGTGTTTTTTTTTTATTTAGTTAGTTGATTCTGCAGTTTCAAAGGTGCACAGAGGCATTTAGACACTGACGCCATCAAAAACAGACTAAGTCAAAGTTAAGACCTCACTTTGACGTGAGGTGGTGTTTTCTTGAATATTTTTTAGCCTCTCACCGGTGATCTAGTTCTTAATACAATATCATTGTGTCGAGCATTTTTTCATCAGATGAACGATATTCTTATCGAAATATTAATCCACATATTGAAAATTAGATAATTAAATAAACGATTTGGCTAGTATAAATTATAAGTGACGTCTTCTTCTCCTTTCGTTTTGCTCGTGACTCAAGATGGCGCCCGTGCCAGTAAGACATTACTTCATTCCCAAAGTGAATAACCTACTAGTAAATAATACTACTAAAGTAATTAATACCTACTATTAAATTGCAAACATAGTACAAAAGTGTTATTGTAACAATTTCTATGGGCGCGATTAAACTTGTGCTATGAGTTTTCTCTATACTTTATTAGGATAAAACATGCAAAATGTTGAATAGATAGGTAATACAAGTAATTTTTTTTTGCAAGCAATGATATTCTTGAATGATTTTGACCAATTTTGATATTTTACTATCTATGCTATCTATACTTAATATTATAAAGCTGAAGAGTTTGTTTGTTTGTTTGTTTGTTTGTTTGAACGCGCTAATCTCAAAAACTACTGGCCCGATTTGAAAAATTATTTTTACGTTGGATAGTCCATTTATCGAAGAAGGCTTTAGGCTATATAACATAAAGATATGACTCATAAGATCACAGCAGCAATGAAAAATGTTGCGAAAACGGGAGAAAGATATTCCTTTTGAGAGCTTCCGCTGCGTACGCTGCAAAAACCGCTTAAGTTACACAAAAATCATGTATGACAGGATTGTTCAGCATTAAGAGTTCTGTAATAAAATCCGCGACAGCATATGTCTATCTTTTATGGTTAACTTTCTACAACCTTTTTTATGTTAATAAATTTGTAAAAAATAATGCATTATTTTTAGAGGTGTATTATACACACAGGTATTTATTCTTATCAAAATAAATACATTCATCATCACGAGCATTTCATTTAGAACTAAGTTGCCCTTTATATCATTTGATTTCAATAAATATCTTAGGAGCTATCACAGTTTCAACATAACTCCGCACCAAAATAATGTTCGCAGCTTAAGTACAACGTGCGCTTGCGCTAATATATTATAAAGCTGAAGAGTTTGTTTGTTTAAACGCGCTTATCTCAGGAACTGCTGGACCGATTTGAAAAAATATTTCTGTGTTGGATAGCTTATTTATCAAGAAAGGCTTTAGAATATTAAACATGACGCTGCGACGGGAGGGGAGGGAGCAAAGTCAAAACGCGCGGACGACGTCGCGGGGACCGCTAGTTTTCTATAAATAAATTATGCGACGTATAAGAAATAATGATGACGTTTGTAGGAAATAATATGATTTTTACACATTCTTTAAAAAATAATATGATTTTTACACATTCATTATTGCTGTTGACACTTTTTGATATACGCGAAAAAAAGTAAAGTCCATTTTTCTTCACTAGTCCAATTTGATAACTTCTTAAATAATATAAGTTTATATACCGTAAAATGCTGCAACTTTGCCAAGTAAGCGCAAATTTGCCTATTTTTTTCCGTTCTTTATACCTCAGTCTGCTTAATTTGTTGTTTCTTTCTACCATTTGTTAGTAAATTTACATTAGTATGGCAACACATTTTATTTTTTTATTTTATGGTAACTACAAGGATTTATCCGTTAGCAGCGCAGAAATTGAAATTGTGTGAGCGAAAAATTTTACGGTGTCTCAAAACTTTTGGGGTTTTGTCGCCAAAAAACAGTGTTTTCGTGCTGTGATAACGTCCCAGGGTAAGAAAATATGTTCTTTTTGATGTATGGTTTTATGTTTTGATAAAATCTCATGGTTTTATCAAATGTTCTCACTAGGCAATGTTGGGCAGTGTTTTGAAAACTCAAGTGACACATCTTTGCCTGGGTCTAGGGTTGTCAAATATTATAATCAGAAATGAATACTTAAATTATCCTTTGGTAAATAATAATAAGCAAATGTGATTATTTCCCTATCATATAAAAGATTGGTTGTTTGTTTTTGTGCTTATTCATTAGTAATCGTAATTATAAAATTACGAAGAGAATGAAGTCCCGGGCGAAGCTAGTTTGTTAGGCTACTTACCTAAAATAAGCAACTTATTTTTTTCTTATGCAAATATATATATTTTTCTACACGCTTAAATGATATAAAAAAATTCTTATACCTAGACCCAATCCGAAGATGAACTAATTAAAACAAAAGTAATTCTATTAATGTCGTCCGTTGTGACATCCATCTTTTTGTATAAATCTACCGTTACTTATAACGGTTCGTTGAATATAGGAAAGGGGCATTAGTGAATAAACCTTACTTTTATTTCAATTACTTATATAAAAATGGGGTTTGACAAAAATAGAAAAAGAATAAAACCAAGACCTCGTAAATATTCTGATTATTCTCAGGAATCTTTAGAAGTTGCTCCAGACCTACTGCGTGATAAAGTTATTTCGTAGTATGAAGCACACGATTTTAAGACAGAAGATTATTTTTATTTTATATACCTACCTACCGTCGCCAAATAACAATTTAACTATGAAAAGTACTGTTTGCATTTTTTTTTATACATACCTATTTACCGTCGCCAAATAATAATTGTCTATCCTTGATCCTTTCCTTTCCTTTGGACATTGCCATCTAGTCCCAAAGTAAGCTACTCAAAGCTTGTGTTATGGGTGCCAGACAACGGATATAATACTTAAATACTTTTTGTTTGTAAATACATACATGATATACATAGAAAACACCCAGACCAATACAAACAGACATGTTCATGCACACAAATGTTTGTATTGTGCGGGTAGACGATTTCTCAACCACTACACCAGTCGGGTCGTCAATCTATAAGTGGTACTGTTTTTTTTATGTTGTTAATAATATTTTTATTATATAAGTAACTAGGTAGGTACTTATGATTTGGGATAAGCATTGCATTCTATTATTTTGATATAACAATATTCTCACTAAAGAATTTGAAATATATCTTTTGTGTATTTTTGGCACAACCCTACATCCAACTTCTTTTTGTATGGGAATTCTGCAGTACCTGCTACAACTTTGCCTGTCACTCACTAAAAAAAAAACTATTATATTTATGCCCGTGATTTGACTATTAGAAACAAGAACGGTCTTTTGTGATAAACAGAAAAAAATAACTACACGATTAATAGATAACCTACAGAGATATTCTTCTAGGCAAAGTTGTGTCCTTGAGATTCAACATTGCCTACGATTTTGTACGGCTGTAATACGAAAAATGTACTTGATTTAAGAAAATTTGGCGCTTATTTGGCATCGCATAAAGTCTGTTTTCCTACTTAAACATTTTAGAATGTATAAAAATTATTACGTTCAATGCTATTAAGAAAAAACGTCAAAATCCAGGCAAAGTTGCAGCATTTTACGGTAACTAATTTTTAATTATAATATATACAGGGTGTTGTTTTGGTCAGCGACGAGCGACTAAGAGGTGGCTGTACAAAAATACTGATGGCAAAAAAATTTTTTTTTGAAATGGAATAAATCCACAAAATCAATTTCTTGATGCGATACAGCGATCGAGTCAAAATTACAAACACTAGATTTTGATTTTGGTTTTGATCAGTGACATCCAACTCAGGGATGATAATATGAGTTGTGCTTATTCTAAAAAAAAAATTTCTTTAAATTATGAGCAAGTTTTATACAAGAAAACCTCTTCACAACATTAAAAAAAAATGCAAAACGAATGGGAAAACTCGCACCCTAGCGCGTAGCTAGCGCTTATCTATGAAATACTACGCCGTAGCTAGTAAGCTACGAAGAGGCTACCTGATATCGGTACTTTTGACTCGATCGCTGTACCGCATAAAAAAATGATTTTGTGGATTTTACCCATATATTTTTTTTGGCATTACTATCGTTTGTACAGCCACCCCTGAGGCGGTCGTCGCTGTCCAAAACAACACCCTATATTATCATGTCTTGATGGTAGGAATATTGCTAGTATTCGTAACACAAGGATAAAACTTCCTTACTTCGAGATCACGAAAATTGGTGTGTTGTCTGGCGCATCTTAAACCTTTATATTAATAACATAATTTAACACTTTCATTATTTTCCAGCAGCAACATAGAAACGTCTGATAGCGAATGCTCCGCATGTTCGAGGTACGTATACCTATCATTACTTAAAGTAAAACCTTAAGAAAGCCGCGTATATTATGGTCACAGGCACACGTGTTTCATACGACGTTTTTCAACACACTTGCGAGGAAGAAGCAATACCCTCCTAAGGCCCAGCGCCAAAATGTACTACATCTCATTTCAGCCCACGGTCCCCTCTAAGGTACTTATTTGTTATAGTGGTTCAGGCCCAGAGTTAAATTTGTAAATTTTTTACAGTACAATTGTTTTATCACAATAAGTGACTAAGGGTATAAAATTTATTATATTTAGAAGCCTAGCACATATGTTTGGTATTGATTGAATAAGTCCCGTATAAGGTACCATGGGTCGTAATGTAGTGTGGATTTTTTTCTTGAACCAGAGTTTGCACAAGTGAAATAAGCAATTTTATGCGTATTTGTATTTATTTATAATGTTTTTTATTTATTCAAAATAAAACAATGTTATATTTCAAGAAAAACAATGTATTCAAAAAGTAAGTAAACAAAAAATTTAAAATTTTTAATCTTAAAAACTAAACAAATTAAACTTTTTTCTTAAGTATTTAAAAAAAACAATGGCACATCTTGGCATTAATAACTCCACAGGAGGTCCACAGTTGCAGGTCTTCCTCTCTTTTTTTTGGTCTTTCATCTTTATCTTTTTGTGACTCTGTCTCTGTTTCAGTTTCAGATCCTGATGTTTCTGTGTATTTCTCAATCCAATTTTCTCCTAACTCCAGTTTAAAATCACGAAGCTTAGCTAAAAAAAAGCTAATCACAATACTTATTCAAAAATAAATAAATACTGATTATAAAAATATGCAGCCAAAATACTCCAGACATACTACTTGAGGCCCGCGGTGGCACTAGCGGGACTATTTTTTTCGTACAGTCAGAAATCACCACAAATACTGCATATTACATCAAATAAATATTTTGCAAAGACAAACAATAAGTGTTCTTTTAGTTTTAATCCAAAATTATTCTGTAATACAGAGGCTTACATTAATTTAAATGGATTTAACTTACCTCGACCACGCGGAGTTGCCATCGTGCCGGTTCAATGACAATGTGTCAAAAGAAAATAAAAAATCAGCCAATCAGCCTCGATCACTACTTGACAGCCATGATTTTCGATCAGAAATTTTTAGCTATCACTTGTCAAAGGCGCCAAATTTGAAATCGCTATGACGCAAAATTGAATAAGTCCCTTGCGCGACACCTTGGGTAGCTATGAGTATCTATAGTTTTTGGAGTTGGGCCTGAATGACTATATCAAATTAGTACCTTGGGCGACCCCACGGGCCTTACGAGGATATTCCAATTATTTAGGAAAGATGCGCGCCATTTTTTGTTCGTGTTTTTTTGCTTCTGGTCGCGATACCGATGCGCGCGAAAGCCTGAGGCGCGAACTAAATCGGCCAACAGCCAGGGTTAAAAATGTAATAATTCGTGTTTAAAACACAAATTACAGAAAATTTTAAACGAATTTGAGTTATTATTAGTAATAAAGCTGGATTAACTATTTATTGAAATAAATATGTACATACTGTTATTTTTCGCATAAATACTGTTTGTAATAAAAGTTATAACCCGACTCAATTATATCGCTTCTTCTTCCTACTTACTATTTGGTACTAGGGTACAAATGTAAATTGGTCGGGTTAATAAACTAAATTCACTAGTGCAATAATATACTGAAAAAGCACGCGTCGAAAATAGTACATTATGATGCAAGTGTGCTAAGTTGACCATTATATACAAGGCGATATTGTGTGCGCACGAGCGAAAGCGAGTGCGCCATAAGAAAGCCGCGTATATAATGGTCACAGGCACACGCGTATCATACGACGTTTTTCAACACACTTGCGAGGAAAAACAAGACTCTTCATTTACTAAGTTTTTAATTATTGTTTAATTGTTGTTGAAAAGATCTTTTCAACACACTCACTCATAACGACGTCTTTATTCCACCGATTTTTGGCTCATAATCATAGTTATTAAACACGCGTGCTTTTTCTGTACATTATTGCACAAGTGCCTTTTATTTATTAACCCAACCAATTTACATTTGTACCCTAGTACCAAGTAGTAAGTACGAAGATGAAGCGATATAATTTAGTCGGTTTATAACTTTTATTTTAGGAACAAAATTTATATATATTCGAAAAATTACAGTTTGTATATATTTATTTCAATAAATGGTAAATACAGCTTTGTTACTAAAAATAACTCAAATTCATTTAAAATTTTCTGTAATTTGTGTTTTAAACACGAATTGTTACATTTTTAATCTTGGCTGTTGGCCGATCTAGTTCGCGCCTTAGCCTTGCGCGCGCATCTGTTTCGCGGCAAGAAAAAAAGCAACGCGCCATTTTTCCACAGATTAGTAAGTGCATTTTTCGTAAATAATAGTCGGCTGTGGTGTGATCAAGATTTGATTGATGGCAAGTGTGTTGAAAAACGTCGTATGAAACACGTGTGCCGTGACTTATCATATACGCGGCTTTCTTATGGCGCACTCGCTTTCGCTCGTGCGCACACAATATCGCCTTGTATATAATGGTCAATTACAATGTACTATAAACGTAGTATTACGTAGGGGTAAACGCCATGATATACTGCCACACTGAGTTTACAAATTCAAATGTCTTGTTCATATATTGACTCCTGACCTCAAAGACGATGAGGATATTGAATGGGAACGGAGGGCATTGGCGGTGAGAGCGAACATGCTGGCCCGCAGGTTTGCGCGGTGTACAAGGGATGTGAAGATCACCCTTTTCAAAGCATGTTGCACATCCTTCTACATACGTAGCCTGTGGGTTAGATATACTCAAAAAACCTTCAATGCCCTACGGGTACAGTTCAATAATGCGTTCAGGGTGCTGTTGGGACTGCCTTGCTTCTGCAGTGCCTCAGGCATGTTTGCAGAGGCACGGGTAAACTGCTTTTTTGCCACAATACGCAAAAAATGCTCTTCGCTAGTGTGCAGAGTTAGGGGCAGTGGCAACGGCATCCTGACCATGATTGCGAGCCGCCTCGATTGTGTATACGTGAATCATTGCTGCGACAAATTGACTCCTGGTCACTTGAATAAATAATTTTATTATTTTATTACTAGCTTTTGAAAATTATAGTTTTCCATGACCAATAATGATTACAGGCTTAACACGGCGCTCTCAGCGATATCAAATAGCATCAAAGATTTGAAGAACTCTCTTACGGACATGGCAAAAAATGTGGCTGCAGCAGTGTACGAATTTTTTATTCGAAAACCGCTTAGAAAATATGATTTATGAGCATGAATTTGACTTTTTGTTAAATTTACTTGAAAGTGAATTCGCTCAAAATGTTATAGAGCAATCACAAAGATGGTTTTTAGCCCTAAATGTTATTGTAAGGGCTTGGTTACGAATACGCGTGGCGTTGCGCGGAGTGTGGAGAAGCGTACAAAGCGATTTTTCTGTTCGTGGGGAGGCGATAGCAAACTTCATCGCACGCGCAAACATGAACGTAGTAGGTATGCATCGTGGTGCGTTGTTTACGGATACGCGGAGCGAGAAGCGGCGCGGGATGGCAACTCTTCTAAAGCCAGTTGCCAGAGCCAGTAAAGTTTTTCTTTGCTATTTGAATAAAAAAAGTAAAGTTACTGTAACATCCCACTGCTGGGCAAAGGCCTTACCTCAACTATGAGGTAGTTTGAGCCACAGGTACTCAACCACGCGGGCTCTGTGCGGGTTGGTGGAGGGGTGTTTGCGAGGCAAGCGACTAACCCTGCTGTCAGATGTTATCAAGCCGTCCTTATGGCCTCTGACTAGGCTTGACGACTAATATCAACAGATATTATCTGTTACCAACGGCTTAACGTGCCTTCCGAAGCACGGAGATGCTCGTGATGTATGTCACTTATATGGTCGGAATGGTCACCCATCCAAACACGACCGCGCCGTAGATTGCTTCAATTTGTTATCACTACCAAAGCCCTGCTACCACTACGCTACGAGCGACTCAGTGTCCTGGTCGAATTTTGTGAACAATCTTGATATTCCTTTTTAACGAAATGATAAATATAAAAATAAGATAAACACAAAAGTCACAGCAAACATAGGTATCATCGTCGAATACTGAGATCTTTTAAAATAATATATTTAACTAATTTTATTCGATGATATCTTTTAAAAGTTAAATAAAATAGTTTACATTATAAGACAAGCAAAGAAAAACGGAGTTTACCACTTTGCAAGTCAGTCTTCGGAAAATCGTAAAAGTTTAAGAAAACTACCCATTCCTGGTAGAGACGAGACGCGATGGAGAACGCAGCTGAAGTACAGAACCCTCTGGAAGTATCGTTTGATTTTGAACAAAACTGCATCAAAATTGGCTTCTACTTTCGTTAACATCCTCAGTATATGATTTCGCGACCGCATGACGCCACGCGTATCCGTAAACGAGTCCTTAGAATAAAAGTTACTCCTTTTTTCTCAAATTTAATTTTCATTTTCGTCTCTCTATGACTGAAGTACTGCAGCCTCCTTTTTTTTTCCAGTGGTATCACCGAAAAACTATCCAACCAACCCATCATAATGAAGTGAGTACCTATAAAATTCGCATTGTGTAAAAACCATAAAATTAATATTCCTATCGGATTATAAGGACAAGTAAAAGCTGTCAAATGAAACCGATTTAAGATGTCAGTAACTAACATTTGTAGCTTTAAATGAGATTATCTTTCGATCAGGTGATTAAAAACAATGTTCCTAAGATAAACATATTAGTTTACTGCATGATAAACAGCCGACACAAAATATTGAACATGCAGCTCTAGTGTAAAACTAAATATTATTTCATTATATAAAATATTCGTAAATACATTCCCTGTGTTATTCTGTCTTTACTTTTTACGTAAATTAACGTTTGTAGAATAGAATAATCAAACTGCGTACTTTAAATTTGAAGCGCATTGGTAAATATAAGTCGTATATTAAGAGGCTTCGATTTGGACTAATTTACCTGTTGAATGATTATTTGTTGGGTTATTCCGCTGTAATGAACAACAATCAATCACCGATCAAGTCACCATGTTTCAACATAAATATTTCTTCAAAATATACACAATTTCACATAAATTTTCAAAAACTCAAATTAGAGAAATTTTCAGCGAGCTTCTATAAGGCTTCCGAAATAACTGACAGCTGCTAAAAACGGTTCTGCTACTTCGCATCTCCCATCTCTTTTTATCACACAGTTTGCTGCTAGTGACATCTCGCTTTTGTCGTTCTATTCCAAAGGGATAATAATTTTATGGTAAAAACGGACTGACATGTAATAATTTTGAATGTGTGTGAAACAAAAAATACCTAGAGAAAATAACAAAATTTTCTGCCACTACTTTCATCCTTCTCTGCCTATGGCTTTGAACTTAACTAATGGACCCGTTTTCTGTTTATCCAGAGCCGAATCGACAGCATCCATGGATTCGTCGGGCTCCTCAAAATTGGTGGAGTATTTGAGGAGTGACATCATCTTGACCGTCATCGCTCTGGTTCTCGTTTTGGCCGTGTTGGGTCTAGCAATCAAGACCATGAAGTCTTTCCGCCGCCGCCGCCGCTACCGCTCATGCTCCTGCTGTTCCGTGGGCGGGGGGCGGAGGACATCCCACAGATATTCGCGATAATAATAGTTAGTTTGTTTTGACAGATTGTTTTTCATCTAGACAAATCATGTTCGTTGGATCTGTGACGGGAGGTAAAGTCTTTTTTTCTTTTCTAGTCCAATATTGTAAACAATCTTTTTTTAACTTTTAAAAATATAGATACCCAACAGTCAATAACATTTAGTAACAATTTCATTTAGATCTCAGTGTTCAACTATGTTTAACTGAACCTATGTTTTTGGTGAATTTTTTGTTTATCTTAGTTTGAAATGAATAATTTCGTTAAAATATAATGTCAAGATTGGTTACAATATTCGACAAGCAAAGAAAAACGGACTTAAGTAAAAAAAAATACAAGATACTTTTCATTTGATAATATTTAGTACTCATAATCTCTGTTACTATTAGAACGTATAAAAGTAATATCTAATGTTCCGTATCCAACTAGACATCTGTTCCATTTTAGCAGCTACATAATTTAGTGTTTTATATGATGTTTTTGTTTTAGAGTAATACTATGAAAAACAACTGATTCCTTATTGCTGGTAGGGATTACCTACGTTTTAATTGCTACAGATAAGCATTATCGACCAATCAATGTTACGTATGAAAAATCAATAAATAAGTGCCAAATTTAAGTTTTTTATTCATTTTACTCTTGATAAATTTAGGAGGCGAAAAAGCAAGAGTTAATTTACTTGAAGTTGATTTATTATCTACTAATTTACTGGGGTTTACTTGAAGTGGCAATATAATTTTCTTGAATTTCAGTGCTTTCGCGAATAGAAATAGGTATCTACCTATCATAAACTTGAAATAACATTTAAGAGTTTTTGTTGTAAAACAAATATGCCATGGAATATACTATGAGTGTACAATATACATCAATCCAAAGCATTTTCAAGAAAAACGAACAGAGAAAATATCTGAAATTCAAAAGGTGGCTACTACCTTATACTTATATGAAGGAAAAAGACCTGCCTACTTAAATTCTCACCTTACGAGTGTTATAAAAGAAAAACTTAAACGCACGCGTCAAAGTGAATGCCCTCTCTCGGTAGATAACCTTGGCCTGGCTGGTGAGTGTCTTTCCTCGCGCCTCTAGCTATTGACTTACATGCTGTTATGAGACGATTGCCCAAACGGCGCCCGCCACACAGCACGCGGCACACGTGAGCGTCGCGAGACTATCACTGGGTGCAGCCGAAAATGCCGCTTGAAAGCAATATGGCGGGCAGGCAGCTGCCAGTTAAGCGTTGTGTGGCAGCAGGCAAACAAAAGGGAAAGGAAAATAGCAAAAGAATTGAATGCTATTCTGCTTAGATACGGCAACGGCTAGCTAGCACTCGGCAGCCCTACATTCAACTGTACACGCACTCATTCTGCGCATATTCGCAATTAAAACACAAAAGCTGCGCACTCGCATTCTTGAGGAAACAAGTGCGTCTTAATTTTTAAAGAATACCTTTCATTTTGACAGTCTTTTTATGAATAGAATAGCAGCATTGTGTTGGAATCTAAGGTTTAAAATTCTCTTAAAAGTGAGAATATCTTTTGAATTGAGATATCGTGATCTAAATCTATTGTCGAAATACTGCACTGCGGATTACTCATAAATTAGCTACTTGTTGATACTTCAGATGATGAACGATTATTGCTAAATATGCAAAATTGATATATTCGTATATATCGGATCACAATGTTTATACATTATTATAAGTATGTTATTTTTTTACAGTTATTTTGTTAGGTATATAATTGTACAAAAATAAATATCTATTCACATATTCTCATAACGTAACTTTGTAGATTTTTATTTTGATAAAACCAGCAACAACTTGTGAGATTACCTCTAAGAGAATTAAAAAATATTTTGTACTTATTTTACACGGACATTAAATCGGCCGACTGAACATTTAAAATAACATATGTAAGCCTACCATATCAATGAATGAAACTTGTCTTTCAAAGTAAATAATTTGTAATACCACCATTAAACTACGAGGTTTCTTCGTCTTTGCATTAAACCACCAAGTACTCCAAAGTCGAATTGACAAAGTGTTTTATGAAGCACGCACAAATGTAGCCAATGTGGGTCAACTGCGTGCGCGCAACATAATAATTATTATGAAGTAATCCTGCTATCTATCTTCGTCTCACAATAATACGAGCATTCTCTCTTTTTTTTGTTACGGATGTTGTTATGGTTTAGGATCATTGATATTGCGTATAGTCTTACAATGGTACGAGTAATTGTTACAAAATGGAATCAACTAACCCTTTCTAAACCGCTCCGATGTTATACGGATTATAACAGCCTGTTTCACAATGTCGTAATATATTCTGGTTATCGAATTTTGTCCAAAATTTTATACGAAATAACGTTTCACACGAATTAATCATTGGTTAGTGCTTACAATTTATGACGTTGGTTAGTGTCATAGTATCCTTACTTCTCTTTTTGTAGGAACATTACTAACATCATCAGCATCACTATTGCCATTGGTATAAGAGTCGCCTTAATAAGGCGATTTTAGAAAATGACTGAAGGTCAGTGTTTGAAAGGCGGTCGTTTTGAAATTGGTGATTTAACCACGTTCAGCAGGTGATCCTCCTAAGTGAACATTTCAAAAGCCTGCATGATTTGTCAGTTTCACACCAAATTGTTACGCTAAGCTGAACTGGTAGTTTTCAATGCATATTTTTTCTGCAGCCGGGATTACCGCCTCCTCGTGTTGAGTTTGCTATACCTAGTTATTTCACAATTTGCCTAACTTGAGTATAAATACTTCTCAAAATATTATAAATCAACTTGCGTTTGATAAGGAGTCAGGAGGGACATAAAGCACACTGTTTTCCCGTCAAGTAATCCACAACATTTTGGAACTGGCCTGCAACTTCTTAAAAGCATGCTCAACAACTCTTCTAAGCATGCTCAACAATTTTAAAAACATACTTAACAGTTCACAAGTTCATATTTAAGCATTATCAATAGTTCAAGAGCAAAACCAGCCGCCGGTAGAGACATTATGGAATCAAGCACCTTCAAGGTGATATTTATTACATAAAACACTTGAAACATCATTCTGCATCGATGCCTCGATGCTTACGCGCGTTCCGATGTAGTAGCCAATTAAAGGATGATTCGCGCTACAACGTGCCGGGGCCGGACCGTGCCGGAGCCGGAATAAACTCCCACAGACATTTCAACGCCGTGCCCCGTTCGGGGCCGGGCGGAGCATGGTGAGGTTTTTTAAAAAATGTTTAATGTTTTTATGTTTAGATAAGCAAGAAAGTATGGAAAGTTCTTTAATTTTAATTTTTCGATGTGACTCAATTATCTTTGACTCCAAGTCTGATCGTAGCAATTAAAACTAAATTAAACTTTCCCCCCTAGGAATGGAAACGCTATTTTCCACCGAGCGATCAACACATGAAAGTTCTATTTTCCATACAGGAGAGATAAAAAAATGTGTCTTAACGAGTTGTGAGATCGGTGAAGGTCGACACCGGCTCTTAAACAAATGCGTAAACTGCATCATTGCGCCGCCCGCACCCCTCACGCACCCCGCTCTCGCCTTCTCCCATGCCCTACCCTCTAAGTTTAGTCGCCGGCACATCAGGTTACCCACTTTTGCCGCAAAATAGCCCTTATTACAACAGCATATGATGCATGCAGTGAACCTTGACATGCTATTGTCAGTACATTGAAGTTATATTATTTAGAAATCAGGTTGATAAATAATTGATCAATACTGAGTGACTGAGTTTCTTGCGTTCCTTCTCTAGCCCACAATTAGAATCTAGAAGCAGTTATGGTTTATATTCGTGTATGAGTGCGTCCAGTAGGTCAGCACGTATAAATAATAACTTTTGTATGACTTGACTTTAACTTTTGTACCTAACACACAAGCTTATTTGAATCACCTGATGCATATTAGTATTGGCAGCTAGGAAGGGACTTAAAGCTCCTTTTTATATAAAAAAAACTTTGGACATAGATAGCTTAGCTTTATATCTAACGTAGAACGTTAACTCAAACTAAACGTTACGCCTTGTAAGCACGTAAAATTGCAAATGCTCGCGATTTTTCTTCTACCCACTAACAATATCGTTGAATAATAATAGCAGTACTTTTTTAAGCAATAAGGGTATTTAATGTGGTTTCCATCAATTTGGGCCTTGCACGGCTGACCTTAATCATCTATACTATTATTATGCGTTATGTAACGCCTGAAATACATAAACAAAGCAGGGGTCGCAAACATTCTGAACAATGTTGTCTTTTTTAAATAGCTATATTAATATTTGTCTGCTTCAACTTGTAATTTTATATTTGTTTATAAATAGATTGTTCCTGTGTACGAGATCCTGTGAGCCGGGAATGAACGAGCAAAACCTAATCTAGTTAAAAAATGCTAATCTTTCATGCATTGTCATTTTGCAAAGCTTGTTTTTCAGATAGCCTAATGTAATTAGTTCAGCAACTCTTCCTCCCACTATCTGTCTGCTACGAAGGCCAATAGAGATAAATAAATTTGTTTGTTTAAAAAAAATATGGCTAAATTTTGAAAAAACACACGACGTTAAAAATGAAGTTCGTAAGTAATCGAAAAAACAATTAAATAAAATTTCTAAAATCCCCCGACTAAAATGCGTACGCTTGCTAAAATATTTACCAACGTATTAATTAATTATTATCAAAACAGTTATTCCGTTGGGGCTGTCATTGCCATCTCTCTGTTCCATTTTAAAATATAATGGGAATAAGAATTATACTTGAAAAAATTGATATTATATGGTAGATTATGGCAGCCCCGACGGAATAACTAGTTTTTGTAATAATTAATAAATAGGTAGATAAATATATTAGTAATTATTTTTTTCGAACCGAGCCGTTCTGGAGATAAATATGAACATCGGATAGTCATTTTACCAAAAGAAAGAAATGGAAATTGCAGCGCCCTTTGGTGGATTAACACTATAATATCTATCTAGGAACCATCGCCAATAAATTACAAATCCTCTGCAGAAAAATGCATGTCAATCGATCAAGCCGTTCTTGAGATACATGGGAACATTCAATAGTCGTTTTACGAAAGAAAGATGGCAACTGCAGCGCCCCCTGATGGATCAACACTTTAACACCTATCTAAGAACTATCGCCAATAAATTTCTAATCCATTGCGGAAAACTGCATGTCAATCGGACAAGCCGATTTCTGGAGATACTTGGGAACATTAGTTTTCACACACAATCACACAAACTTGCTCTCTCCCTAAACGCATACACGTTCTCCGTTAAGTCACGGGTAAAAAGACCTAATAATATTGTTTCATAACTTGACCACAATGTTGCCGACACCTGGCTCTTTCGGTAAAAAGCATAGCATATTCAAAAGTGTTAAAGGTACTGTAGTGGCGATTACCTCAGTGGACAGCAAAAGAACGAACACCGGTTACTCGGAGCGCAGTGTGGTTTGGTGCTTCGTGAACGCTGCCCGCCAGTGTTTGTAATTACGCCTTCCTTCTTCAGTTTTGGCGGGAATTTTGACAAGTGAGTGTTTTTATTAAGTGTGTTGTCTTTTAAGCAAAGGAATTTTAAAGTAAGTGTTTGATAGGAATATGCAGGTCAAAATTATAAGAATAAAGAAATGTTATCGAATTTATGAAAGCTATGCGATACCAAAAGTTCAGCTATGCGATTTTTCATTTTCTTTAATTGTTATTATTATTATTATGAATGTATGTTTTGATTGTGGAAAACCGTAGGAGAGATCAGCGCTAAGTAGTGGACGTCCTTTGGCTGATAATGATGATGTTTTTTTTTTGTTTTAATTAATGGTTAGAAGAGTTTTTATGTCTTCATGTTTGAATTTCATTCATCTTTAAAAATATTTTATTAGAAAGGAATGTAATTGAAAAAGCTCTTTTTAAAACTTATAATATTTTTTGTGCGAAATGTACAATATGTCCGCTTCAAGAAGGGTTCAGTTTCTTCAATTTATATGATATACAAAATGTTGGTTTTAATACCAAATACTTAAAAAAAATGGAGCATTGGCTTGCTTAAAAAAAACCGGCCAAGTGCGAGTCGGACTCGCGCACTGAGGGTTCCGTGCCAACTTTAACTGAACTAGGGAATCCACTTACTTCTACTTAGTAAAATACCACAAAATTTTGTTGACTGCAAATATAACTTTGTTTTTCATAGTGTTTGTATGAAGTACAAAGTTATGTTTGCAGTTGTTGAAAACATGCTATATCTCAAAAACTACTCGTTCGATCTCGTCCAAACCAATTTTCGTTGAAAGTATTTGTTACGATCTATATTATATATTTTTTTTTTTCAAAATTTACACTCTCTTAGTTTAGAAGTTAGATGGGGAGGGACGCCCATTTTACTACTTTGGAAGCGGATAGCTATGAAACGTTAGACTTTAAAAGAAAATGGTTTGACTAATTTTTTTTTTTTGGTTTAAGTTTCATGTATGGGAGACCCCCTTAAATGACATTATTTTTTATTTTTTGAATGAGAATCGGTAAGCGGTTAACAGGATACATCTTCCTACCAAATTTCAACAGCGTAATGCTTATAGTTACAGAATAAAATGGCTGTGACTTACGGACGGACATAGTTATGACTAGTCGATAATAGTATATTGCGTAATGGCCTTAAGTCAACCTCTTGAACTTTTGTTTGTGCAACAAATTAACCATCAGGACGCCTACATCATGGTATTTTGTCCAAACCGTGGAAAACGTAGATATGTTCAGCAGTGGACGTTCTTTGGCTGTTAATCATGATGGTGATACCGTTTAACTTATGTTATCATCACATCAATTGCATGAGAATTGCCCCCGGGGTGCCAATTCTCGTGCAGTTCGTAAACAAAAAAGTCACCGATCGAATTTTCTTTGTGGAAGAAAACACTGTTTTTGATTTATCTGAATCACGATTTCTATTTATTTTGTGTAGTAGTTTTTTACGTGTTGATATATTACCTTTTTTTTGGTAAAACGTTAAACGTTAAACTCTTATAATCGAATTACCACACGAAAAAAGATCGAATGAAGTAAGAATTTGCACTATGATGATAAAAACAATAATTTAAAAATATAACCGCCTTAAGTTATTTTAAGCTTTAAGTCATTTTTAAGGCTGTTAGATTATTTTTGTTATCCATGGTTAAGTACCAATAGCTCAAAAACTACTGAACTGATTTTAAAGAAACTTTCACTGTACCCTAAATTGAAATTTAGCTGACTGAACTATACTTTACTTTAGAAACAACACGCATCGCGCATGACTTTTCCTTTTTGAGAAATTAGACAAACATGCAATTACGCAAACTTACACTTACGAAATCAGGCACTCGTGTTTGGAAGCCTGGTTAGATCAATATACTCAAATTTTATTAAATCCCAACGTTATCACATACTTACACATCGAATTGATTACCTTCTTTTTTAAGTCGGTAAAAACCACATACCATAACAATGTGTTCTGCCATACCTTAAAATGTTTTCGAAAAAGCTCCTCTGACCTTCTTGCTATGTTGAAAAGTTGTACGGGCCTAAATTACAGACTACTTTTGCTACAATAATTTCGACTTAAGCATTGCAACAATCCAACGTCGTTGGCGGCATCTGTGGTTGACTTTACATTATTTTTACACTGACGCCACTCGCGCCTGCGCTTTAATTGCCTTGCCCAGGCGCATGTTTTGAGGCTAATTTTTTTCTATTATCTCAATCTTGTCGCAGTCAAGAGCTTATACCAATAGGCTTAAAACATGTACGCCTCGATACCGTTTGTCGCGTCGATAAAATAATTGTATTACCCAAACATGTTGTTACTCCACGTGTAAGTCAATCCTTATTGCTTTTAGAAACAAATAAATACAATTCAGTTAGTAAAAAATAACATTTTATAATGTGATAAAAATGACGTTTGAAATCTATCGATTGCCGCGATAAATGATAAATAGGCGCGCGCATCAAAGGCCCGCAGAGTCCCAATTACTTGTTAAGGGTCACGATTTCTATACATTTCGATTTCTTCCATTTGACGTGTAGATTTTATGCACGTTTTTTTTTGATAAACCAGTGAAACTTGTAATAGAACTAAAACATGGAAAAGTTGACTGTCGTGAGTATCAGGGAGAATCAAAGGAATGAACCAACCACTTAAACTTTTTTCTTAAAATTGTTTTCCAATCCTGCACGGTGTAGGTACCTACTTTGAGATATCAAGTATTGTTTTTTTTGCATACTTACGTAGCATTACTTATTTACGTAGGTAAAAGAAAGTAAAAACAAAAGTTATGACACTGAACTACAGACTGACTGACATGGGTATGACAGATTTGGAAATCTTATAAAAATGGCAATTTACTACTGCCTGCAGACGATGTTTTTTTTTGACGTATTGATAATAAATAAGCAAAGAATCGTCAGCAAGAGTACCAAAAAAATGAGACTAGAAGATTAAGTCCGCCATTTGTACTTTCTTTAATCTACAATAAAAACCGTCCAAGTGCGAGTCGGACTCGCGCATTGAGGATTCCGTGCCAACTTATAAACTATATCATTCAGTATAAACTGAATTAAGGATCCACTTAGACAAGATACTACAATATTGTGTCGACAGCAAAAACTACTTTGTTTTTCATAGTGCTGAAAATGTGCTTTAACTCAAAAACTATCTGGTCGATTTCCTTCAAACCAATAAACTTTCCTGGAAAGTTTTTGTTAAAAATTTTCACTTGCTTAGTTCAAAAGTTAAAGGAGGGATACGCCTATCTTACCACTTTGGAAGCGTCCATCTACCAAATGATAGTCATTAAGAGACCTATCTATACATACTCCACACGCATAGGTTTAAGCGAGTTTTTTTTTGCCTTAGTTACATGTGATTCCCCCCTCAAATATCATTATTTATTATTTTTGGTACACGAATCGTAAAGCGATTAACAGAATACACCTACCTACTAAATTTCAACCGTGTAAAGCCAATAGTTTCATAATAAAGTGGATGTGACATACGGACGTACAGATAGACTTGACGAAACTGTAAGGGTTCCGTTTTTCGCCATTTGGCTATGAAACCCCAAAAATATATAGACGCGATAGTTTCAGTTGTATGAAGAGATAGAACCTGGCTTTACATAACATTCTACACTCATCTTTATTGTCAATCTTATAGTTTAGTTAACTTGCTACAGCTTTATCTGCTCATACCTAAGAAAGCCTTCTGAAGCAATCAGACACAGACATATCTCCGACTGCTTATAATACGGTCAGCGCGAATCAGGCCGCGAATGATGACATTAATCTAATTTCATGTAATATTATCTATCGCAATCATACAAGATTAACTTGCAACACGGTCCGTCAGACGCACCAATACGGTTACCGGTCATACGACGCACGGGCTTAATGATATATGCCTGCACAGATCCCATTCAAAAGGTTTCATAATGTGTTTTGAAGGCAACGATTGACACGTGTTTATTACCTATTTCACCTTTCACCTGCAATATTAATGTAGTATAATACGTTGCGGATTTAATGTTCACTAAGATAATAATGCAGGTTAAGTAGGTAGTGAGGTTAACATACAATTTCAACGCTACTTTTAAGATAAGGATATTCCGGCATGCAGAAATTCTAATACAAAATGAAGCACTGGGCTGGTATGTATGTACTTGTAGTAGCTAGCAAGATATTTGGTGCTTCCCCTCTTAATACTAATAATATTCAGCCGATATAGTTAGTACTACAACAGTAACTTTGAGTACAAATTAATAATAAAAAATACTTACATTAAAAATTTCGTCGTGATGTGCAACGTAATTACAGAATGTTCACACGTGTTTTCAGTGACTCCTCGTCTAATATTACACAAAACACTCTAATTTTTTTAAAAAATAAAACCATTTGTAAAAATTACTTTAAAAAGGGTAACGGAAATCGGAAAGGGACAGAAGGGACAGAAATTGATGACGGACGTATTTTTTCTACAATCAAGAAACATACACCTTCACGGCATCAGCTAGCGCAAGACAGGTTTGCTGTAATTTGATGAAATCCACTTACAATATGACGTCATCGTCTCATTCATAAAACCTCTCTCAAAACTAGTGTGATAGGCAGACAATGACTGTGTTGCACCAGGCCTAAGCCTAAGTTGTACGTTAGGTGAGCCTGAATATAACTGGAACAACGCTGTAGAAGTATATCCAGAAGTGCTTTACTGATGGCCAAAGTCAAGATTGGACGAACTAATCTCTAAAATCATCGCATTTAAATGAGGAGCTCCACTGTTTTGTCAATCCTCCTCTTTCCACTGTGTGAAATTCCTTCATTGAATAAAATACAAATCTCATTCGCAAGATGTATGACAACTCCCCATTTCAGTAACGAATCTCATATTACAACAGGCCTCGGGAAAAGACAAACTGGTTTTGGTTAGGAAAGTGGTACTGTGACATCATTTTAAGAATACAACTAAAGACCCAAATCATAAACTATTAAAAGTAAGAGCCACGATATATAGAGAAATGGTAATAATTAGAGGAGTCTAGTTAGTGAATAGAAATTACTCTCTTTCGGTCAACGTCTCGCTCGCTACTATGTAAATATGTAATGTAATAAATTTACCCAAATTCAATTGTAATAAAACGTCTTATTTAATAAGAGACACGAAAGTTCGTTAGTTTTCAAACAACAAAGCTCAATTAGACCTAATTGCGCTCTAACTCTATTTCCCATATAATATTCTTTTCTATATCTTTGCAGAATATTCAGCTTTTATTAAACAAAAACCGATAGGATAAAACAAAAACCTTGAAACTTTACGCAAAAAGCTCCTACTCCGCATACAATGCATTATTAAAATTCGATCTGATACCACGGCCCCAAATTCGGCCATTATGTAACTTATGAAAAAAACGTATCTCGTTGGCCAAGAGTTGCCTGGGTTGCTTCACGTGAGTTGCGCGAGAGTGTGATTGGATCGCTCTATAGCGAATAGCGCCCACATGTCAGGGAAAAGGTCAAGCAATTTGCAATTTGAAACAGAATTATCAACGTTGATTGAGATGTGGACGATTAGGACATGTGAAAAGGTTTCAGTTGTTTATTAAGAGTAGAAGATACGTAACTTCATCATGATAGGCAGTAGGGATACTGGGGATAGCATATTACGTAACCTAGATTCGTTTAAGCATGTTCTATAGGAAAGTTCATCAGGAGACTAAGATGTTTGTTGCTCTATCACGCAAAAACTGCTGCAATATTTTTTATTAAAGTTAACATTATAAATAGCACGCAGTCGATTAGGCAGGCAAGAGATAAACGAGATTTGGCAGTTACTGATTAACTGAGGAATAGTACTAAAGTAGCATAGGTAGATAGATCATTTTAAACTGAAATACCAACGTCGTCTTTGCTTGTTTGCATTCGAACATTGAGCACGTGTCTCCTAAGTGGGAGATGTAAATGGCAATATTTTGCAAGTGTATTGTGCAAGTGACAGGACGGGTGGAGCGGACGCATTTGTGTATACTGTGCCCGTGCCATTGGCAGTATTGGAACGTGCTACAAAGGGCATTGGTAATTTTATATTTATTTTTCATCAGTGCCATTGTAAGTTCTTGGAACCAGTAGTGCGGTGCAGCAAAAGTCAGAGTATAAATTATCATTTAGAAGCAAGGATGTATTTCTTATATGTCGGCCTTGCATTTTCCAATCTGAAAATATGACGACATATCATTGAAAATTGCATTTGATTTATAAAACACATTCGTGCATCCGTCTACGCAGCGCGAGCTCAACTTTATATGACTTAAAATTTTAATGAGTTCTACTCCGGAAAGTTTGCGGTCACCTTAAGTCTGGAGAAAAAATCCTCATTTACTTTTACTTAAGCAAGCATCAAGCACTACCATTCTTCATGATTACCAACCAAGCTATATCTTCTTTGCAGATCTTCAACAATGTCCCGAAGACTGACCAAGCGGTACCTTACCGCGGCTGACGAGTACCAGTGTCCGCTGTCGGCTGACACACAGGCGCTTGCCACGGAACAGCTGCGGGAGACGCACAACTCCAGGTCCCAGGCGCTCACCGCTCTCAGGAGCTGGATGGAGCAGAACCCCAAGTTCATGGCTGTGAGGATGGGTAAGAGCTGGCATTTAATTCTAAGTCAAAATATCTTCAACAATGTCTCGGAGCGAACAAGTACCAGGATGGGAAGAGCTGAAATTTAATCTCAACAATATCTCGAAGACTAACCAAGCCATGGAACAGCTGTAGGAGATGCACAACTCCAGGTCTCAGTCGCTCACTAGAGTCTAGATGCGCTTTTAAGCTATGCTTACACAAGTCTACATACAAAACGAATATTGATAACAAAAGACCCGACACTGTTTAACATTAAAATAAGAAGTTACGATATGTCCGATAGACTACAGTAGTCTTTCATTTAGAACAGTTATCAAAATTACTCTTAACATCTTTTATGACTTCTTCCAGATTCAAATTTCCTCCTCCGTTTCCTCCGCGCGAAGAAATTCAGTGTACCCATGGCCCAAGAGGCCATCGAACGGTACATCCTCCTGCGCCAGTCTTGGGGCATTGCTTTCAACCAGCTGGACTACAAGCTACCCGTCATGATGGAACTTATCGACCTAGGGTGAGTATCAGCCGCAATGAGAAGATTGAAAGCAAGGACCTACCTGTTTGCTGAAATTGGTCAAATCAATGAACTGACTTAATGAAAATAATCTCATGGCCTGGCCTAGTCGAACAAAACATCCAGGTAATTCAGATTCAGACCTTTTAAGAGCCATAATTCGAGAGTCGAGTTCGATTAATTCGAGATTCAGACTTAATTGTCGCTTAAGTAATACGTACATATAAAAGGAACTTCCACACGTGTTCGTTAGCTAGGCATTAAAATAAAAGCCCCGAGATGTGGCTTTCTCTAGACTTTAGACTGACCTTACTTTCTCTGGTTGAATCTTTGTGGTCATGAGCATAATCTGATGCAATCACGGGAGGGAACAATGTACTCAGATACACTTTGTACAGTGTGTCATTGATTGAGATCCTTCAACCTATTGTGTAAGTTTATTAATCTATCAATCTATTACAGGTACATTTTTGTGAGTCCGTTCAAGGACGCCGGCGGCCGTCGTGTTGTCATTTACAGGCCGGGTAGATATGCCTTAGTTCACAGGTTTTTCCAGTAGCGTTCATGCTTACATCCCATTATACAATATATGTATTTTAAACATTTATGTATCGTATTTCGAGGTATGTATGTTAATCTCGTATATCATTAAGAACTCGTAGCTTGCAGCACATTCGAGGGCCGCTCCATATATATTTTTTTTAATTACTTGAAAAAGACATCATAATATTATGTATCTAATAATGATATTAGTATCTATTCTGGCCAATTTGATAACCTCAGCCTTTGGCATGTGAATAATCTATATTAAAGTTACATCTTAGTATTTCTCTCACACTTAACTTTGTGGACAAATGTATCCGATGTGAGCATTTCACAATACTTAGTCATTACTTTATCATTGTAATAATTTGTTTTTAAAATGCTAATGACATGTTGCACTAGTACCTATTTAGATCCTATCTTCATAATAATTCAAGTCATAAAACTAACTTAAAATAAAATGGAAGCGCCCTTACCGAAGCGTCATCAAGACTGACGTCATCATTTCTAACCTAAGTCCCCGGATTTGTAAGTATTCCTCATTTTACTTTTACTCTTCACTTCACAGCACATCAGTTCATAATACCGACACCCATTTCGCTACACCAAGTTTATATAGAAAACTATAGTTTACTAACCTAAGTTATCTACTTTCTGCAGAAAACTCACATGCTTTTATTAACTTTCTAATTTGTTTTACTTTTTTGCAAGAATATTTAATATTGAAATCAACTATGCTTTGGAACTGTTGAAAAAGTATAGTAAAAAATCTAATTTATCAATTTCGGCTATTGGCAAACTTTAAAATATCAATAAAATCACATGACTTATAGTATTTACTTTTTAGAAATCCATTGGAATGGATGATTGTCATCATAACAGTTTCAAAGCAAAACAAATTGTTATTTTTAGTCTAGAAAGACAACACTGACCGTATACCTCCACAGGCGTTTTCGACCCTTACAAATACACAAACCAAGACATGTGCCGGGTGATGGGCATCTGCTATGAGACGCTGTTGGAAGACGAGGAGTCCCAGGTAAGGGGCCTGGTCCACTACGCTGACGGCAGTGGAGTCAGCTTCCCCCACCTCACTCTGTTCACACCGAAAGAAGCTGTCAGGATCGTGAAGAATGGAGAGGTAAATTTTTCCTTCATCTCAACATCACTATTAACACAAATTAAGTATCAAATATAGGGCAGAATACATACTAAGTTTAACCAAGGTCGAAACTTATTCCGGTAAAGCACCATCCATCAGCTATAACAGTGCGAATCAATTTCATAAGTCAATGCAGTTTAAAAATACTTCCAAAAACATTGAACTCTAGCTGAGATTGAACAAAAATTTATTATTAATAAGTACAGACTGAAGTAGCTGCATCGTAAAGATAAGCAAAAGTTTTTATAAGTTACCGTAGTAGCGTCAAATAATAAAATGATACATAACAGTTGTTGAAGATCCCTCATGTCTTTTTGTCTACTTGAATATATTAACAATATCGAACTGTCACCACCTCCTTTCTTTCCAGCGTACCCTCCCAATGAGGCACAAAGAGATCTACGGCGTCAACGTTCACCCGACTGTGAAGTTCGCTCTAGACTTCGGTATGGCACTCATCTCAGACAAGATCCGCAAGCGTGTGCGTCTGTACAGCTCACCCGCTGACGTGGAAATCGACAAGAAGCTGCTGCCACAGGAATACGGCGGCGTCATGCCTATGAAGGAGATGATCGGTAAGTTGTAGTTTCTGTGCGCACCTGGGTTAAAAAAACTGTGATAGCAGAACTAAATTCTGGAATTTCCTTGATCTTATAAGATTCTTAATTGATTAAACTAAGTTTGGATAAAAACTTTGATTAGACCGCCACGACAAATGCGGAACGATCGTGGTTATTACTGGTGCAATCTGAAATTAAAATAAAAAACTTTCACTATCTCGTCGACATAAAGAGTGAATGACATGGTTACATTGATTCGACTCCCACAGGAAAAGTCCCACACTGGGGCCCACCCAGTCAGACCTCGGTGGGGCTATTGACTTGAAATTCTGCCAGTTCCTAAATCATAATCATTTTTACAGAACTATGGAAAGACGAGCTAGCAAGCAAACGCGACACATTACTGATGAACGACAAATTGGCGGTTCGCCTCGAGATGTACAGCGAAGCGGCGCGAGAGGGCGCCATCTCCGCGTTGCGTGCGGGCGCCAACACGTGCGCTGGCGCAGACGCGGTCGGCGACGCCATGCGCGGACTCACCGGCAACTTCAGGAAACTAGAAGTCGACTAACACCCACCACAAAGTTGCCTACAAATAATTTAGTATTAAGTTAAGAACAACCTATGTAAAGCCCGACCAGAATCGTAGACAAACTATGACATCTGGTCAAGCTTTAATGAACTGAACATATAGATGTTAATATTATAAGCTAGTTTTTAAGTACGTACAAATTAATGATAAAATAAAAAACGTAACTTTTTAATGTGTTATTTATTAAAAAATCCATTTACTACCTAAATGGTAGAAACCACATGATTTCTCACCGTCACTCCGGTAATGATTAATACAAAATGCAACGACATACGGCGCGGTTTCTTTCCTCAATCGAAAGTTGAGTAATCGCATTACACAAATAAATCTTTGGCAAATCTATTACAATATAACCTTTTAATATGCGTTGATACAACTTTTATACTAAATGGCACATAGGAAGTAGTTTATTGGCACATACAAAACTACACTTTAACACTAAATCCACTGTGCACTGAATGCGCTTGAAATTGCACATACAGTACTTGGCACAAATGCACGATAACACTGACAATACTTTGATTGATGATCACCTTAAATAGAAATATGAAAACAACTCATAATTTCTACATACACATAACACATTATTTGGCCAATTAATACATACATTACTCGACGCTTCCTCCATTACGAAAAACCAAGGCAATTCTACAAAAATAGCTATCTGTCTTTACTTTATGCGATTAATCAATACAATTTGTGCTTCTTTCAACAGCCAATAAACAGATTGTATAATAATGAATATTATTAAGCGGATAAATAGTCGTATTTGCTACATACAACATTTAATTGCAAACTGAACAATACTAGCATCAATAACATTCGGTTATAACGAAAACTCATTTTGAATACAAATTGATTCCAGTGAGATAAACCTTTATGTGACTTCTTGGTTTTAGTCAATAATCGTTAACTTAGATGGATTCAAAGGTTTGATTAATACCATTTTATGTGTATTTTCCTTGTTTTATGAAAAGCAAATAATGATTTGAGAAAACGAATAATCGTTGACTGAATATAATAACTATGTTCTGTTGTCGTCTGACACTATTGGTAAATGAATGAAAACTGGTAACTGTAAACTAGAATCCAAACGTTTTGCTTAAAAACTTGTGTATTGCGTGACAAAATAGTGTAAGCTTTTTGGCGCATTGGAGGGAATAACAAATATAACATCAAATCGAGCGGAAGAAACATATAGCCAGAGTAGAGTATCTTAAGAACCAGTTCTTACAGAGCCACAACATAATGCTTCTATAAAAAATGCTATGAAATCTATATTACTTTGAAACATTAAAAACCTGTAAGTACTAAACTAGGCACTTTACATAGCGTAGGAAACCGGTGGCCAACCAACGGCCCAATTCCTAGTTCCAAAAGTATTTAATTACTATTATATTAAGGATCATTCACAACTGCCCTTTTTATTTGAATAAATAATCACCCTTTAGTAAATTGACGCTAGTTTATAGCTCATAGGATATCGTATCCGTGTAACAAGGATACAAGTATAGGCAATCCGCTTCATTGGGACTTCACCTGCGGGGCGGCGGGGCGCGGGGTAGGCGAGAGCGCAGTGCGTGAGTAACGCGGCCAGTAGGCTTAACATGCACGCCGTAATAAAAAAATATCGCGGCATTCTATCGTGATCGTTTGTCACAATTGACATAACTATCGTAACTAACTTGGGTGCCATAAGTCATGTCGTACTGTCAAATTTCGAAATATGGCAAAATTATCATTGAACCCTAACATGTAACACATATTTTTATCGAATTTTGACAATTTGCCCTAATACATTATCGTCCACCATTGAAGTCGACTATAAATGGAAAATAGCATAATTAGAGAAAAAATATATGACTGTGTCATGCTATATTTTATCCTAGGCTCTTAAGAAACAAGAAACGGTAAAAATGACGACAGGAAAAAAATAAATAATAAATAAATATTGGACACCAATCACATACATTTTTCTGATCCCAAAGTAATATAGAAAAGATCGTTTTCTACATTCTACTACCCGACCGGGAATCGAACCCGGAACCTCACGAGATGGCGACGCTTGAAACCAGCGTGCTAGCCACTCGGCCACGGAGGTTTAAAAAAATGAAAGTCCCTGTGGAACAATTTTATCCCTAAGATGTTTATTAATTTGAATACATTCTCAGTATCGAGTTAAAATCTAATTAGTTTTTCTAAATCAAAATCACGCATTTGGAATGAAGTGATTTAATCAAATCTGACATAAAATTGAGTGAACAGTTAGGAATTGACATAACTCGTTATAGTTTCGTATAATTTGGACGAATATGGTAGGCATTTTAGGAAATATGATAAAATAGCATAGATACTAATTTTGTCATGTCAATCTAAATAAATATTGTATCATGCATTTTAGGCCTACAGGTGTATCCTCGCACCCCGCAGTCGCCTCCCCTCGCACCCCTGTGCCACGCAGGCGAGGTCTCATTTTAGCGGTACTAGCGGTATTGTACTCAATGGTAACGAGTATAGTAATTTTGCGATGACTTCAATCGTGACTACTGTATTGTATAGGTACACCGCGACAATTATTTCGGAGGCATTTGAAATATACGTTACTTACCTATTCAGTTAACTATCGAATAGAAAAGTTATAATAATTCAGAAGCAGGGAATTTTAATATGTTTGTCAATACAGTCAGTCGGAATGATCCCTTACAAAACTGCAGATGCTGTTTATAACCATTGCATTCTCTTGTATTCTCTTGTATTTTTTTTATTTACATTACACCTCTTACTATTGAAACAGTGTTAAAATTAAGTGCGCACATGAATTCTCTCTATTCGATCTAACTTTAATTTGGCACATTAATAAAATGTTTCTGAACTTTGGCACTTGATACATGCGCAAGCACACTTCTATGGGTGTAATGCATTTAAACAAAATGCAAAAACACGACCAACAAATGACATAAGGGTACTCCTTTGAGTTCAGTTAACACCAATAGTTAACAGATTTTATAGTGCGATATTAACTCAACTTACATTAAAGACAACATAAGTTTGAAACTGCGAATAAACACAATGTTACACTCGTATTAGATGTAATATGTACTATGTTTCATATTATGCGCCGTAATGGCATGTATAGTAGAGTCATGTTTCTTAATATCTGCTGTAACCTGTTATAACTATAACAAAAACAATAAACGTTTTAAAATTGATTATATATTGATTATTTGGTGTTAATTGCCTCGGCTAGTATAAATTATTAAATTAATGTTAGTTATGCATCGTTAAGTACTCGACTAAGTAGGTTTCAATCAAAATATTCTAATATTATTCATATTATCAGTTGAAAAGTATAATCGCTAAATATAACATTATCAACTAAATTGTATAAAACCTCAATTAATTTTGATTAATTTATATAGCCTAAATTAAAATGTTATTTCTTAATACATTTTATAGGTAAGTCAGTAAAATTATTCTATTATTTACTAATAAATTAATGATAAGTGAAACATTTGTATATAAATTGTAATAATAATAATAACTAATTAATAAAGTGGTTTATTTAATAGTATTCCGAATATAACGGGAAGATTACAATGTACTGTAAGCATCATCAGCCACTTTTAACTATAATGAATACTTAATGTCTAATTAATATAAAGAAAATATTACTTTTTGTAAATAATTTAACATGAACTATAAACTATATATTCTAAGAAAACTATGCAGTCGATGTTACTTATATAAACGTATCGATTTTAAACTTATGATTAAATGCTTCCTCTTGAGCTCAATGCTGGCGATTTGTCGAAGTGAACAATGCCTTAATATCTCACTACATAATTATTGCTGATACATCAACAAATTGTAAGAAAATATACATTTAGTCGATCTTTCTATACTTATATCTTTGACCACGGAACACATTGCAATTAATACTTTATTTAAATGCAGTCAGAGGTGCAACGAGGTAAAGCGTACCCTACGTTCAATATTGACAAAATTATCTGTGAAATCCAAAGAATGTGGAATATAGTAGCTGAAGTCAGTCTAAACAATTATTGAGAGATCTCAATTGTTTATGTTTAACCGTAATTGTTGCCATAATTGCTAGCTTTCTAATTTAAAAAAATGAAATAAGCAATGTCTTCAAAGATGTTTTACCGAGATTGTATGACTTCAGTTACCGTCCTCGAAGTGTCTCATGATTTCCACTATTCGTTCAGATTTTGATTTTAAAATTAGATTCATCAGTATAGAACGAATTACCATTTGCTGCCACACTTGAGACACAATAGAAATTTAATTGTTATAACGCACCGGCGCGTGCTGTGGCAGGAACCAGTTAAGCACTATTTTCGCTGATTATGCGCAGCAAAGTTGTCTTCTAACTTTTTTCTATAGCTCCAAATATATTGGAAAAAATTAAAGGGTTACAAAAAATATTCTCTCATGATCAAGGCAAGAAAAAAGAAAAGCCAACAGTTAAATAACATACTTAAAAAGAACAAAAACGGACGCCGCTTTAATAAATGTATCGGATTCTAAAATAGATAGTTATTGAAAACAATCAACAGTACATATGAAGAAGTGGTTATTAAAAGACCATAGAAAAATAAGTACATGGAAGCAACCACTATGCAGCATGTATTCCTATTTTTTTCAGGTTTAAATCAATCGACCTAAAGCATCGGTATCAAATTTACGATTCGGTTGAAGATATTGTCCTACTCAAGATTTAAAACAAAAGCATACAAACACTAATTTCTAAAACTTGGAAACAAAAGTGGAATTCTAAGATACGGTTTTCTTTTTTTTTTCTCATGTTATATTTCATTTCATCAGAGCATTGCTAAAATACATTAGGCTTACGAAAAACGAAGAATCGTCTCATAGATTAATCAAATAAAAAGTAAACTCACATACAATTTACATACAAACATGTCTCTTATTAAAACCATCAATCTTTGGCATTCCAAATGACGTCATTTGACTAATCTTTGAGACTTTTCACTATACATAACTGTGACCAAACGATCACACTAGTTTAGGTACCCGTGAAAAAAACTTAAATGTTTCGGAACCAAGTGGCCTATAACCATTTTTTTTAATTGATTGTATATGGTATCTGTCGGATATAACTGTGTATTCCCTATTACTTGTATCGAGCAAATCAGTCTTTAATATGCTTTGATGCCCTTTAAACATATACAGAATGTGGTTTTAGACAATCACTATAAACAGTGATCAAGGAATATGTAATTATATTTCCAATAGTCGTAAAAAAAAACAATTTGCACTTGATAGCTTCAAATGATGAGTTTATAAACCAGATACCTATGAATAAACATTTTGTCAGATAGATATATATTTTTCCTGTAATATGAATAACTGTTTTAGGTTGCATTTCCACAGAAGCTGAACTACGCAGACATGTGTAAAAGGGACAAATGACAAACAATACTTGTCATGTATTTTTTATCACTCCTGGACAGTTCATATTTTTTCATAAGTAGATAGCTGAGTGGAAAATATCTTTTCCGTCCGTATGGTAGAAAGATTTTTTTTTTTTAATTAATACGATCAGACCGGATCAAAGATAATTGAGCCACTTGCACCTACGAACTAACTATTGGCCATTGGTATTTTTTTACACATCTCTGCTCAGCATCACTTAGCAAAGCTTATTTGGAAACGCTGCATCTGTCAAATCTTAAACCACACTCTGAACAACGGCCCCTTGATAATAATAGATGCTAGTTGGTACCTATAGTGTGGTCTCTGTGCGCGCGCCGCGGTAGTTGCTGAGCAGGAACGGCGTGGGCACCATCTCGTTGCGCCGGCGCAGCCGCTGCAGCGAGCGACATCTGTCGTTGGGCAGCAGTGGTGGAGGCACTGGAAACGATTGGGCAACTCGTAATTTTGTTGATAAGGATGATATTGACCGGCAAAATGAAGTGGTTGAATGTTACAGACAGGGTTACGTCCAAACCATAAAGATATTGATTTACTAACAGTTCGCGTTGAAATGGAAATCGGAAGGAAATTTAACAAAATAAATAGATTTTCAGAAAATCGTACGTTTTATCATGAGCCTTAAAACGAAAACTAAACAAAATAAACGTGCAAAAAAATATTAGAAAAGAAAAATTTAAAAAACAAAACTCTAAAAAGGAGATTGGATTGCCATACTAACCGTCAAAACTCATTACCTATGTATCAATTTAACAGTTTTTAAGCGTCGGAAAAACAATAGATTATAATATAATACTAATGTTTATACTTTTGATATTTTCCAAATTAAATTTCTATTTTTATAAGTAGACAGGCTATTTATTTCTGCTGTCAATGACCAGCATTTAAAATATTTTTACGACGTGCTTGCACACAACACAAGGTCACTTCTAATAAAAGATAATGGCATGTGCAAGCTATTTTGGCTTTAAAACTGGTAAGTGGTGTCGTCGATGGTATATATTAGCTTGGCTATGGCTATGACTTATATTAAAGTCTGTTCCTTTTTGCTTGTCGAATATTGTAAACAATCTTGACATTCCTTTTTACGGGAATAATTCATTATAAAATAAGATAAACACAAAAATCACCGACTACACAGTTCAATCATTGTTTAACACTGAAATCTTTTTAAATCAAATAGTAAATGATTCTATTCACTGTTATTATTCTAAAAGTTATAAAAAGATTGCTTACATTATTTGACTAGCAAAGAAAAACGGACTTTAGCTCCACTTGTAACTATGTATGTAAGAAAATCTTAGAATCCTAATTGGACCTACTTCCCGGTCTTCGATTAGGATGAAATTTTGCACACGCTCTGAGTTCTAAAAACAATACATAACTAGCTAAGAAACGTAACAAATCCAATATGGCGGCCTCCCCAAGATGGCCGATAGATTATTTGAAATGCACCCCCATGCTATGGGTAACTAATGAAAGAGTTTGCTGTCAGTCATACGAAAAAAAAAACGAGACTTAAATCTAACATGGCGGACATCCAAGATGGCGGATTGGCTATTTGAAATGCACCAAATGAACAAATGATATGGGTAATGATGTGGTTTGCGGAATGGGATACGAAAAAAAATTGAAAGCTTTCTAAAACTATTATAATTATTTTATCTACCTATCCTGCGCGGGCGAGGCAGCGTGCAGGAGTGTGCGGGTCAGACCCAGTACTGGTTACGGCGCAGCATGGGGTTGGACGGCGCGGCGCCGCCTCGAACTGGAAACGCGGACTCGCTCGCCTCGTAGCTGCTCCAGTCTTCCGCCTGGGGAAATAAACGGAGATGTTATAGGACATTTGTTATTGGGTCTTTTGCAGTTTTAGGATGACCTATTGTTCCACATGTTAAGTCAGATTACAAAAGGTTACAGAACATGTAACGACCGACAATTAAACGTGACAATTAATTTGTCAAATATCAGAAATGTTACTCAGAGGTAGTCTTCTTATCTTGTCTTATCCGCCAAAGGATTTCCACTGCTGAACCTAGGCCTTCCATCGGTCTGCATCCAGTTTAGTCCTGTTATCTTTAAAAACTCGTCTGTTTATCTGAACTATTTGGGCAAAGCGACGAACGATTTCTTCAACTACCAATAAAGCTCGCCTCAAAATTATAGATCATTACTACATCTGAGTCATCAAAATCATCATAACAGCCAAAGGACGTCCAATGCTGAACATAAGTTACATGAGCAGGGTAGGATGTCCACCGTCAAGATGAACAACGACTATGTCAAATCTCGGTTCGTCCTGGATACAGACCGCTTGAGACCGGTCGCTATTGAAAACTATGGAACATGGCCTATGTAACTACCAGCCTATATAGCAAATCAATGTTTTTATTCTATACTAAGCTATGAAACTCTGTTCGCGAGAGCAACATCAATAAACATAATGTTTGATATGTGTTTTCAAACTTAAATGGATGACAAAGTAAAATAAAAAATATTTCAATCACAAGCAATACGGAGTATTGATATCAACTTCAAAGAAATCTTCCCCACCGTCTTAGGTATTCCTTAAATTCTGTTAAAGATTATGTATGCAAAATTTGAAGTAGAACGGACCAAGGAATCACGTTATCCCACACAAACTTTTTTATCCTTTTCACCCCTTTAGGGTTGAAATTTCGAAAACTCCTTTCTTATCAGATCCCTACGTCATACAAAGACAAACCCTGCAAGTTTCAGGTATTTACAATCACCGGTTTAGACTGTGCGTTGATCGGTCCAGTCAGACAGTCCATCAATAAATCAGTATATCAGGGAACAACATTTTATATGTACAGATTATTTCACAACCAAAATTTTAACAAAAAGGTAAAGGTTGCAGTTATACCCTTACCTAAGGATCATACCATACGTTTTCCATACCTTTGGGCTAATAAAAATGATTGTGCGATTCTAAGATCATCTATGGAAACCTATTTTAATTCCGTCTGCTGTTCTCTAGCGCTGTTTTCGGTCAACTAAATGGACTTACATCTGTCTGCTCCTCCGCACCGTACGGGTAGCGCGAGTTGAGATCGAGCGCGGCGTCCGCGAGCGGGGTCACCTTGCACGCCACGCTCCCGCTTGACGGCAACGGTGTACTGGCGCCCGTGTGCACTGACTGGTCCGACGACACGTACCTGATAGAGAAAATGTACGTTACAGTTATAAATACCCTGTAATAATAAGATAAGCTCACATCAACTGAACTGGTTGACATTAATACGAAAAACTATAACATTCTATGTAAGTACTTTTACCTTTTAAAATTGTTTCCTACGCTAGTTACGAGACAATTGAAGTTTAGGATAATTTGTCGCCAAATATTGCATGTTATTTTCACTTTTATTATTATTTAAGAGTATAAATTTACTTTTTGAAATAAAACTATTACTATTACTTATACCGGCTTTAATCGAAGATTTTAAATACAAGTATTATAAGAGACTTGCATTATTAGTGTCAATACACTGCGTAAGTGACATGACACATGATAAAACGTAAAAAAAATATAAAAAACGTAACAACTAATAGCGCTATGATATATACTGGGATCTATAAGCTCAAAAAGTAGCCAAATTAGATTCGTTCAATAAATAATCTTTTATATTTTGACTATATAGTATAGTCTTCTTTTCCTGGTTTTCTGGTCACGTCGGATCTGCCGTCTAACCGAATAATGAGGGTCAAGGAACACAGAGCTTGTGTATTTCGAAAACACTTGAGGACCAAACACCGATGACCAATCTCAGTTGTGATTGACTGTGGTCTGATGCGATCAGGAGGACGTTATATGTAGTATTTTAATATAATATAAATTATGTGCTTCTGAAATCTTTTTCCAACGTCAAAAGTAACCTTAACGACCGAAGGGAATATGTGAATACATATAAAAGCATTTCAGCCATTAAATTAGTAAAATGTGTATCAAAGTTTGAGTGAAAGAGACAACAAAGAGTACACAACGCAGCAAAGCAGCTTGCAGACAACGATCCAAAGAAAGTCATTAAACAGTAGTGAACCTGTTTTTTATTTAACTATAATTCTTACCGCTTTATCGGCGGCGTGCCTGTTGAAGGCGATGGCATCAGATGATCCGGCGGCCTCGGCAGCGGTATAGGAGCCACTGCACCCTGGCTTTGCCCGTGTATCTTGACCAATGCGTTCTGATCCCGCATGAGGTATCTACGGCACTTGAGGAGGCCAAATATGACCACGATGGCCAGGACAGTCCCCGATAAGGCCACTAGTATCATCATGTAGTACGACGCTGCCTCTCCGTTTGATACCTGGTGAAAAGTGGAAACAATTAATAGTTATAATTGTTGTTAGAACCAGGCTTATATTTTTATGGCTTATTAAGGCGATTATACAAAGAACCTGAGCCTACATAACTTTACGCCTTTACAGGCAATATAGCGAGAATCATTTATACTTAACAGGACTCATACTATCAGCTCATATAGCAGGATATCTTTTATCTGTCCTGCCTATCTAGGATAGCGTTTCGGTAAATATAATAAAGACAAATAAACGAGGCAGTTAAAACTCTATCGACTTCAAGAACTAAAGGCTTTATTTTATCTATACTAATATTATAAAGCTAAAGAGTTTGTTTCAACTCACTAATCTCAGGAAGTACTGGACCGATTTTAATAAATAGTTTTTTGTTGGATAGCTTATTTATCGGGGAAGGCTTTAGGCCATAAAAACATTACGCTTCAACGGGAGGGGGAGAGCAAACTCTAAACGCGTGGACGAAGTAGCTTGTTTTAAATACTCATGTACTTACCAAAACTCCTTCGTGACTTTCCGGATCGTTCGGCCCCGGCAAATTTTTCTTTGGTCTATTACCAATGATCACTTTCACCTCTCCCGCTGCAGGCTGGAAAATAGTAGCAGCTAACAAAAATCTGAAACTATCCTCCGCCCCGTTTACATCGGTCATCTTCTTTTTCATTACATAGTATATCACACCCGCTTTTATATCCTCGTGCGTGAAATACGTCACTTCTCTCACTCTAGCGCTAGTTTTCTCTCCCGAACTCCTTATAATCTTCTTTATGACGCCATGTCTCGGCTTTCTCAATATCGTATACACCGGATCACTTGCAGTCAGTTTTGCAAGACCAGAAGCATCCATAACGTTGAGTGTGATCTTTGCTTTGTCGGATTCCACTTTCAAATCTCCTAAGAGTTTCATCAACGGTTGTACTATCACTTCTATCGTGAACGGCCTCGTTGAGTTGCTATTGTGAACGTAAGCAACAAGATCGAAGCTATCATTAGCCGTTGTCATATCATTCTGCATGTAAATAACAATTTTATCTATCAAGTCTTTGTGAGAGAAATATGTAACTGGACTCCTGCCTACATAGATCATGCCATGCTGAGGCTGTCTTGTAATATTATACCACACTTTACTTTTCTTAGCATTGGTCTCGACGTATATCTGTTGAGTTGTCACCGCAGCTACATTGGAACCTTGTTGCAGACTGATTGGATGCATAGAGGTGGCATTTAAAATCACAGGCAGCACATCTATTGTAAATACGGTATACGTAGGCTTGAACTGCCCGTCCCATACTCTAAAATAGAACGTTGCCGTCTGGAGAATTCCGGAATGTTCGTAAATAATGCGACCGTTATTTATATCTTCTTGTGTAAATTTGTTGATCGATAACGCTTCATCGATTGTCTGGTTTTTGTCTAATATGACAATCCTGCCCTGTGTGGGTCCGCTGATGATGTCGTAGAGAATGCCAGAGGGGCCTGTATCCGCGTCTTCGGTCAATAAATCATTTTTGGTTATTGTATAGTTCTCGCCCTGAACGACTTGTATTTGTGGCGAATCAGTCAATAGCCGGAACGGCTGATCGTTTAGTGGGATTATATGAATAGGTATGGTAACATTACATAGAAGGACATAATCCGGTAGCAAGTATAGTGACATGTCGATTTTGTCCTGTAACGTGTCAGAGTCGTCATGTACGTAGTTGACTACACCGCCTTCGAGCTGGGATTGAGTGAGCGAAGACATGGAAGGTTTCAGTTCTCCGTGAGATGGCGTCGACCATTGTGCTTCGACTTGAGGCTGCCGCAAGCCTGCTTGCGTCTCTAGATACGCTATTACGTTGGTAACGTTCACTATGATCGGTACTTTGTCTCCCTCTTGCACATTAATAGGTGGAATGTGCACGTACTTTGCTAGACCACCTGAAGACACGGATATGTCAATGTTAAATATTTGGTCAGTGATCGGTTTAGCCAATGCCGCTTCCACGGTGAAGATAAAGGAGTCGTTAGTGTAAAGATCAGAGAACGGATGAGTGTGTTCGTAGTAAACTTTTGAGTCGTTAACATCTTGTTGAGTGAACTGTTTTATCGTCCTATGGTGGTTATCTCCGTTCAGCATTATGAGTCTGCCAAGCGTTGGGGCTCTATCGACTTTGTATATGATTGTCCTCGTAAGGTCAGAGCATTTTGACATTAGGAAGTAGTTGTTAAGTGGTTCTCTCATGAGCGGAAACACACGAAGTTTGTTCTTTCTTATTAGTTTTAGGGAAACTGATTTCGTTGATATTAGGAATGTGATTTTGGACAGCTCGTGAAGGCCGTCAGTGACGTTGAATATCATCTTTCCTTTTGTGCCATCTAAAAAAAGATATCATTTTTTAAATTTATTAAAACTTCTTATATATCTATATATACGAAAATCATACATCACTGCTGCTGCTGCCAGCTAAGTAATACTTACTTGTATGCACAAATATAACCCTCCCATTGTCTATATCGGCCTGTGTGAAGCGACTGACAGCCATTTCTAGGTTTCCTTTCAGGGAAATATAGCCCGACACTATATCTACGACGCTGATGGTGACGTTTTCCAGGGGCGTATCGATGTCATTCACATCTGCAAAATAAGGTTCATTTAAGTTTTGATTAAAAAAGGATAGTTATGAAGATAACATCATATCATTGTACAATTCAAAGATTACAGAGTAATGTTAAGTGTAATCGAAATATCCACGCATAATCGATTAATTAGTCCGTGCCGACATCTTTTGATACATTTTTGGGATAAAAACAAGTACGGAGTGGGATTAGGTACGCCGCAGGCAGTTTTTATGTATTTGCTGTGTTCGAAGTAAGTGGTGGGGAACCTAAATCGATGAAAATACTCACTGTGACAAAAAAAACGTTTGGGGACGTCTGTCCACCATTTCCCTGGCAATTTTAGTACAACATTTTCGTATCCGTGTATCATTATTTTTATAATAAGTAAATATCGTCACTTTAGAATAAAGCAATCGAAGAGAATAAATGGATAAAACAATATTTTATTGAAATGACTGGTTAATTACTTTTCGTAATGTAATCCAGCCATTTGTCACTTCAACGTCTCTCAATACGATCAATACGACGACCTCCGTGGTGTAGTGTCTAAGCACGCTAGTTTCAAAGCGTCGCCGCTCCGAGGTCTAGGGTTCGATTCCCGGTCGGGTCAATATAGAAATCATTTTTTTCTATGTTGTCTCGGGTCTGGGTGTTGTGGTACAACCGTTGTGTCTGATTTCTTACTTTGGAATCAGAGCAATGTATGTGAGTGGTGTCGAATATTTATTTATTTTTAATAGTTTGTGTCGCTCACGGTCCCAATACTAGTCTTGACGGTCTCTAAAAAAACAAGCCAGACAACTACAAAACCTATGTTAGTACCCAGTCACTCACAGAGTTCATTCCTTGTAAACGTGAACGTGCCGCCCTCCCACACGCAAAGACCAGTGTTGGCTGCCACGATGGGCGTCTCGTCGTTCACTGGCACTATGTTCACTCGCACGTGAAATGGCTCGCTCTCTTTGCCCGTCTCTGTTACAGCTACCAGCTTGAATGCGTCGGATGACTCCTCGGAACCGTCGTTCACGTACTGTGGGATAGGAAAAATATATTTATAGAAGCTACTGTATTGATACAGTAGCTTCTATAAATGATTACAGTATTGATTTACTTCTATGCTTCTTTTTTAAAAATCAATAGATATACACTGCACGCCTTAGTATAGGCTGCAATGAGACAAAATTATTGTAATTACAACAAGTATTCATCGGTTACAAAAGTATTGTAACCGATAATTTTAATGTTTCTCTCGACAGGCATAGTTTAAAATAAGATTGCAATGCAAAAGGATAGACATGTTAATTAAACCGCTAATCTAAAATCCTCCGCTACTTCGTCCGCGCGTTTTGAATTTATCGCCCTCCCCTCCCATCGCAGATGGAGCTTAGATCGCGTGATGTTTTAAAGCCTAAGGGCTTCCTCGATATATAAGCTATCCAACACACAAATATTTTTTCAAATCGGTCCAGTAGTTCCTGAGATTATCACGTTCAAACAAAGAAACAAATTCTTCAGCTTTATAATATTAGTATAGATATCTAATTAGCGGCATTACGTATGATCACATAAAAAAAAGAAAATCAGTTATTTAGTAAAGCCACAATTCTTTAATTTTTTTAAACAGGCATAAATACAGAGCGCGAAGTATATTTGTCGGCAGGGCCATGGTGATGAGAGCGCACAAATTAATAAACATTTATAGTAAGCCGTACCTGAATATTTCCTGAATTTAGTTTCAAAACCGGTAGCAACGTCAACTCCTGATCGCCCATTACGATTTTGCCGTTCTTCGGTTTATCCAGCACTTTGTAGTTGACGACCTTCCCCCTGTAATACTCCGTTATCGTCCGAAACAGATCAGGTTTGATGCTGACCGTGTCACCTTCTACCACCGTCAAATTCGCTGCTATGACATAGAAATGTTCTGGTATTATGATGACACCGATTTCTATATCTCTTAGCCACACGATACCGTTGGTGACGTCCATTTTTATTCTGTCTTTAGTTCGGTTAACTCCGGATTGGACGTAGACGAGCCTGTTGGCGTTGATGATGGCCTGGTCGAAGACTGTCGTGTGGACCGGTTCTTCGTAGTTCTCGAGTTCGACTACGCCTGGGGTGGTGGTGATCTCTAGCCAGCCGTGGTAGGGCCCCTCGGTCACTTTGTAGACGATGTTCGAAGGCTCAATTTGGGGATGCATTACCTGGTTTAAAAAAATACAGTTATTTGGACTAGAAATATCTACACTTCAAAAATACGCAATAAATTTAAACCATATTGGAAACTAATCAATCAAAAACGTTTATTATAGTCATCAAGACGATAGTAAAAAAAATAACGAGCGTAACAACGTGTCAGCCAGCAGAGTTTCCCAAACTGTGTGTTATGCCAGGGACGACGCGTGTCGATGCGACTTTGTGCTAGTGCGAAACGAGTATTTCTGATGTTGCAATAATTAAGGCGACGGGTAAGGCAAGTGACCTTGGAGGTTTGAGCAAACAGCCAGCGCCATCTACCGCGCGAGCCTAAATTCTGTAGCTATGCTAACTATAACTGTGGAGTGGTTATCACGCTCTGCGGCTAGATAGCGCGTCGGTAGGTTGCGGTCACATTACAGAGTAATGACTGATGCAGAACATAATTATTTATCAGTAGTGTAAGTCGATTATTTTAACTTGGCGCATGGAGCTGTCAAAAAATTACCCGCGCAACCCTCTCACCCCCTCCTTCACCTTATTTTGACACTTGACAGTGACTGCTGTGAGCTACATGCGTCAAGTTAAAATAAACGACTTATAGTGTTTCGTAGTGTCTCCGTGTCCACGTGTCTGCCTGTACCTGTATGTTTGTCTGTGCGCGTGTGTTTGTGAATGATAGTGTGATGTATGTAGATCGGAATAAGTAATATTTTAAGTTATAAATAAAAGAAGTATAGGTACTTTCCAATTAAAGTAATGGCTAAAAGTTGCCAAAATATATATTGATTAATAAAAATAAAGGCTATAGTAATATTGTTTACTAAAGATTTTTATTTATTAAAAGTGCTTTTACAACACAACGCTTAAAAATTTATTTTATTGACAAAAATTTACAAATTTGTTATCTCAGATTTCGCTACACAAAATATAAAAAATTTATTATAATACCCCTCTTTAAGGTAATTTTTTGCGTAAATTAAACGTGAAACCTTTTTAGGGTTCCGTAGCCGAATGGCAAAAAACGGAACCCTTATAGTTTCGTCAAGTCTGTCTGTCTGTCCGTCCGTATGTCACAACCATTTTATTCTGTAACTTTAAGCATTACACAATTGAAATTTGGTAGGAAGATGTGTCTTGTTAACCGCTTACTGATTCTCATACAAAAAATAAAAAAATATTGACAGTTAAGGGGGGGCTCCCATACATGAAACTAAAATCAAAATATATTTTTTTAGTCAAACCTATGCGTGTGGGGTGTCTATGGATAGGTCTTCTAAAATGACATCGAGGTTTTTCAAACCATTTTATTTTAAAGTTTAACGTTTCATAGCTAGACGCTTCCAAAGTGGTAAAATGGGCGTCCCCCCCATCTAATTTCTAAACCAAGCAAGTCTAAATTCTGAAAAAAGTATATATTGTAGATCTTAAAAAAAACTTTCAACGAAAATTGGTTCAGACGGGATCGAACGAGTAGTTTTTGAGATATAGCACATTTTCAACAACCGCAAACATTACTTTTGTTCATCATACAAACTCTATGAAAAACAAAGTTAAATTTGCAGTCAAAAAAATGTGGTCTTTTACTAAGTAGAAGTAAGTGCAGTTAAAGTTGGCACGGAACCCTCAGTGCGCGAGTCCGACTCGCACTTGGCCGGTTTTTCGCACTAGTTACACTGTGACACTACATCGAGTTTACACCAAACAAAATATAAATCCTTTACTGAATTTTTAAAAATTTTATGATAATGAAATGATAATTATAAGAAATACCTTGATACACTCATGTACGCAAGCAAGGAATCATGAAAACAAAACAAATCTGCAAGCGTCGAGATAGACTGAGCGAGTGCCGGCGGCCCAGCCGCCGACCGCTCGCCCAGCTGGCAACGTAACGTAGGCTCGCTCGCGCCCCGAACGGCAACGTCGCGCGTCGCATTCCATACCACTAAACGCCTGAATATTTTTATAACGCAAATACTTAGCTTTGATTATGAAGGCGTTAAAAGGTTTTTCGTTCTAATTCCTAATTTTGGATACAATACTCGTAAAACGATACTGCATTTAAAAGGCACGAAGTAAAGAAGTAATTTACGCTGAGTTTCATTCTAAATGGATTTTATATACTCTTAAAAAACGTGCATAAGACAAATTTGTAACTGTGCACTTCAAATTAATTCTCCATACAAAACAAAACTTGTAGAAAGAAAGTGGTTACAACACAAAAAACTTCAAGATATGATGTATAGCATATATTATTTTCAATGTCCCACGTTCTATATTTTGGACAAAAAACTTGTACAAAAACACGTCGTTTAGGTGAATGAGGGTTTTTGATATTTTTTCTGCCACCAGACGGCGCCACGTAAGCGCCAGGTCCAAACAACTTGCACATAGTATTGATTTCTACCGAATTTCGGTAAATTCTACGTATTTGTGAATTCAATGTGCTTTTATAATGGTTTAGAGACAGAAAAAGGTTGCCGAAATAAATAATGATCTAAAAAACAGAGGCGCCAAAGAAACTGGCACTAAAGGAAAATATGAATAATAGGAGATACTATAATAACTAATGAAGAATAGGATTGTGTGGAATTTTGGACAGTGCTACCATGCAATATGTGATACATGACCATGACTATCTGCCTTTTTCTTTACATCATCAACTTATACATAATAAAATATATGTAAGCCTATTCCAGGTGCATATTAATCACTATAGTAGCTATGACTTGTAATAACACTGAACTGATAAAAATTGTAGTAACTTTTTTTTATTCAATATGTATATTATGTAATTATCGATAATAGGTGATCGTATTTGCATAGGGATAGTAGATAGTAGGAGTAAATTTATCTCTGTGAATAGCTACAAGCCACTGTTTCAATCGGCTTTTATCAGTTATAGGGAACATATGCCCTCCTGTTTTATTTGCACACATAGGCACTGTACAACACTGTAGTATTTTAGAAAACAGTACTCTTTTTGCAACTATTGTATGAATAAATAAATAATAAAAAATATCAGAAAATACAACATATTATGTATGTATTTTGACAAGTGGTTGGACCTGACGCCTAGGTGCTGCCACCTGGTGGGCGTCATTTTTGACAACCCTCATTACCACATGAACATATTTTATTTCGTTTTTGTTTGTGAAAATTAAAAGTTAGTGTTTTCCTAATAACTGCTTACTGGGCTGGGTTGATTGCAAAGTCCCAAGGGCGTCACAGTACTAATAAGTTTGGGAAGCCATGCTACACGGATCTCATTTTGCAAGCGCGCAATGCGTTGTCACGCGAGCGATAAATCCGTTCACGGATGTGAAACGCTGATTGGACCTTGGCTTGTCTACTCACGTTAATGATACAATAGCTAAAAATAGACCTAGATACGTACCTCAAGTACATCCTTAGTGATGTTCACGCTGGTTGACTCTTCAACAACGAGTGGGCGGCTAGCGGTCACGCGCAACGGCTCCCAATAGCTGGATGGGTAAATCTTAATGGGGTACGAGCCCTCGCCCCACGTCTCGAGACACATCACTTTGAATCTACAACAAGAGTCTGATGTTAAGTCGAAGACAAGCGAAGTGGTAATTTCATAGTTACAGATAGAGCTAGCTATAATCTAGTATATCATGTCGCCATCTTCATCTAACCAGCCGACAGAGATTCACTGCTGAGCAGCTTATTTTTTTCTAAAATTCCAGATTGTGGTAATAGCACAAAAAAGGGATAGTAATACTGAAGTCAAACTAAATACAAAGCGCACTCGATCAACGCACACATAGACACCGCTCACAGATACGAGATTTCAAAACTTTTGAACAATACGAGCGCGAGTACCGCCTGCTTGAGACACGCGTCTAGGGTAGGGTTTTGTAAGGTAAAAATATGTTGTAAGGTGACTTCAGTTCTTTTTATAATTGTTTCTTATTTAAAACCTGTATAAAAAAGTCTTCAATCTTCTACTATATAAAAATAAGTCGGGTTTTCCTTCCTGACGCTATAACTCCAGAACGCACGAACCGATTTCCACGGTTTTGCATTCGTTGGAAAGGTCTCGGGCTCCGTGAGGTTTATAGGTTTATAGAAAATTTAAATATAAAACAAAAAAAAACTTCTTTTAATCACCAAACGAAATGTTACATAACACGAAGCCGTCTGGTGGCGAAACGGAGTTCGCGGGGTTTTCTAGTTTTGCCATAAAATATTACTTAAGATGCAAACATGTTATTTTATTTATGTACATATTACGTTTTGTTTTGACTAAAACGGATAAATTAATAGGAATTGTGTCAAGAAGTAAACCGTTCAGGAGGATATATTATAGATTAATTTGGTATTACAAAATGTTGAATTATATAGTTATTTTTGTGTCAAATTAGTTTCTTGGTATTTCTCCTCCTCTTCCTCCTCAATTTTATTCCCAACAAAACATCAAACGACTAGATGTGAGTGCAACAACCACGATAGTTCTATAGTTCTTTTTTGTATAAGCCAAAGTTGTCATTTTTTTTTTAGTTATTAAAAGACAACACATCAATTATCGGGGTTTCGAAGTAAGGAATTATCTTCCTTGTGTGACGAATACTAGACAACGATTATGACGGAGCGTCTCCCATAAATAGTCAAATAAATATTAAACATCCATGACTCAGGTACAAATGTTCGTGCTCATCACACAAACATTTGCCGCTTGCGGGATTCGAACCCGCGACGGCCGGCGTAATAGTCAGGAGCTCTAACCTATACACCAAACGCGTCGTCTACATCCCTACAACCCTAGCGCGACCGGCGAGTGTGTGTATCAAAAGTTAAGTAAAGCAAGAGTTTGACTTCTGTTAGTATCTATTATTTTGTGGTAATAGCAACATCACTTGTCTCACCTGAACTGATCCGCCGGGGTCTTAGGTTCCCTGTGCCTGTATGCAACACGACCGGCAGCAACGTCCAACTGAGTGAAAGTATAGGCTCCCTGCCCCTCGCCGACTTCGATCGAACCGTGCTTCGGTTCCAACGTCACCTCGTACCGGATGTCTTCTTCTAGGCAATTCATGTTTGTATCCACCTGGGTATTGAGTATTATTGGTATTTCATTTTAAAGGAACAAGACAATATTGTTCTAATCTCAAATCAAAGAGCTAAGGTATGTGGGTTATGGTAAACATACAACATGGTGTTATGGAGGCCTAACATGAACGTCTTGATACCGTTTATCGCGTCATACTTTTCCAATTTTTTTGAACTAGTAAAGCAATTACTACCAGTTTTTTCAAACGCGCCTCAACAAATTTGCTTTAATGTAACTTAGTACTACAGGGAATAAATAAAGAACTACCCCTTATAATATCCCTATGTAAGTGTTCTATAGAAAAAAAAAAAAATTACGCCAGATGTAAGAATTCGAAATGCCTGCATTAGTACGACTGACTGCGCAGCATTCGCCTACTTGAGTCATATAGAGATGGAAAAAACTGCTTAAAAAATTAAAACGTTTAAACGTTGTACTTATTTAAATAAGCGTGCTTAAAAAAACGCTTTTTTGCTTAAACGCTTTTTCTTTGTCACGTTTGGAAATCGTTGAAGTGAAATGCTTGTTGCGTTGTGTTTGCTAAAAGCGGTTAGAGCTGCTGCCGGGCTGCGCTAAACTACGCGACAAAAACTCATTATATACACTTTGTTTGATTTTCAAATGTTGTTTCAGATTTTTAATTGAAGATTTAAAATAAATGTTTTTTATACATATTACATTCTCCAATTTTGTCCTCTACATGTCTGTGCAAGTAGTCCCAAATCATATTATTACTGTTTCTCGTCATTTCTATATTTACATAAACAACCCTAAAATTTATAGTTCAATATTAAATTGACAAAGTTTTATTTATACAAACCACCACCAAAACATCAATACGTATTTATATCAACAATGTATATTAGTTTACAACGAAAAAAGCGCACAACGTAACATAGCAAACAAAAAAAATGAGCGACACATGTTTACTCTGCAAAAACAAAAAGCGACTGCTTAAACTGCTTTTTTAAGTTTCGTTTAAAATGTTTAAAAGCATAACCAACCAAATAAAGTTGTATGGGTTGCTATACATTTTAGTTGCTGTAGAAAGTGCTGCCACAACAACACACGTAACACGCCGAAATAAAATGGAACATTGCTTTTAGTAAGTTCATTCCAGATCACGATAGATGGCAGGACATACAACTTGCTTATTAACAAAAAGTAAAAAGCATGTTTCGACTTAAATTGAAAGCATGCTTTTTCACTTATTAAAATAAGCATGCTTAATTAAGCGCTTTTCGTTTAAACGTCCACCTCTAGAGTCATATAACAAAACTAGCGGTCCGCCGCGACTTCGTCCGCGCGTTTTGAGTTTGTCCCTCCCCTCACGTCGCAGCCTAATGTTTTATAGCCTAACGATTTCCTATAATAATAATCTTTCTAACACAAAAATATTTATTCAAATTGGTGCAGTGGTTCCTGAGATGAGGGCATTAGAACAAATTTTTCAGCTTTACAATATTAGAATAGATTCTCACCTGCATATCTCTAGCCGTGATAACAACCGCTTTGCCATTTTCAACAATAGACCCATTGGTAGGAAACATTCTTATGAACGGCGGCGAAGCCTGTATCTCCAGATTGCCATTCACGTCGAATAGCCCGTCCGATATCCAAAACGCCATTTTTCCATATTCCTTTCCTTGATGCTTAAACAAAACTAAGTTCTTATTTATATCGTCTTGAGAAAACTGAGCAATCTGTTCAGCCGGGTTATCAGCTCTAAATATACCACCGTTCGGGGGGTCTTTAGTAAATCTCTGCACTGTATAGATGATATCTGCAGGCTTCGTATCCAAATCAGCATCAGTGTAACTTAGATCTCTAGCTGTTATAAGTCGGGCGCCACCGTGCACAATATGAAACACGTTGTCGTTAGCACGCACCGGACTATTGTCGTTCTTCAGTATGATATCGATGTGAAACACGCCCACGTATTGGAAATCCTCCGGCTCGGGACTCAACGCCATGAAATGGAAGGAATCGTGTCTACTTTCAGAGTCATCGTGCGCGTAGTAAACCCTATCCGAATTCAGCTCATGCAAGGTAAAATAAGTTGTATTATCTCGAGCTATTTTCAAATTCTCATTGATGACCTCTATTTTCCCGTGCTTTGGTAGATGCGTGATGTTGAAGACTAGATTCGTAACTGAGTCGGTTCGGAAATTGAGATGAGTAGCGGGGATGACCATTCTAGATCCTTCCATGACTTGCAGCCTCTCCAATGTCGTGTGGACTCGACCCGACGAGTGATCTGATGTTGTCGACCCGGGCACGTGTCTTATTGTCATCACCCCCGTTATATTTTCACACTCTGTAGCTCCTACGACGAAGGAGAATTCATCTTGTATATGCGAGTAGGCTCGCCTGTGCAAGCGGTACCATAACTGATCCGTGTCTATGTGATGTTGTGTGAACGTATTATGCACTTGCAAGTGGTGCTTGCCTGAGGATAAGTGAAGTATACCATATTTGGGTGCTCTGAGAACGGTGTACAAAATTCTGTCACTAGGTAGAGCTAGCGGCTTCGTTCTAAAACGTAGGTGTTGGGAAGATATGAACGCTTCTCTCGTGTTGTTAAGGACGAGCTCTTCGTTCGTCGATTGGTATAATTCGAGTTTGATGAAAGTTAATCTGAAGTCGTAGAGGGTGTTAGTTCGGACCAATCCCACTGATGCTTTGAACTAGAAAAAAAATACATATTAGGTTATTTCAACCTGGAAGTTATAGACTTTAATCAGTAATTAATAAAACCTCCAATACCTTGAATTCGTCGTGATTAGGGTTGCCTAATAGATGCATATAGCGAACGCGTCCAAAATTTACCATTTCACTGGTAAACGAGTCGACTGTTTGCCATGTGCCATCTAAAACCCGTAAGCGTTCTACTACTCCGAACTGAGGGGGTTTTACTATGTCGTATCTGCAAAAGAAAAAAACGAAATAAGGTCAATCTCACAAATATTTTTATAACGTTATAAAACAGCGTGACATTCTTAGGCTCATCTGGAATCAGTTACTTAAGTCACTAAGAGCGCTTTCGCACTTAGGCGACTTTAGCAGTGCGTAGGTCATGCGACAGTCGGACTCGCACACTAAGGGTTCCGTGCCAACTTTGACTGATCCATTTACTTCCACTTAGCCAAATACCGCAATATTTTGTTGACAGCAAATATAACTTTATTTTTCATAGTATTTGAATTCATAACAAAGTTACATTTGCGGTTATTGAAAAGGTGATCTATCTTAACAACTACTAGTTTGATCTCGTTCAAACCATTTTTTTTGGTAAATATTTTCACAAGTTTACATCATGTTTTTTTTTCAAAATTTACACTTACTTAGTTTAAAACTTAGATGAGGAGACGGCCCTTATATATCATTATTTTTTGTATGAGAATCGTAAAGCGGTAAACAGGATACATCTACCTAGTACCTTCTAAGTTTCAACTGTGTAATACTAATAGTTTCAGAATAAAGTGGTAAACACAAGACAGACAGGCAGGCAGACTTAAGGAAGTTTCCTTATATCCTTATAGTTACAAGGGTTCCGTTTTTTGCCATTCGGTTACGGAACCCTAAAAATGACAGCAGTGCTATCGCTTTAATGTGAAGGCGCACTTAATCTTATCAAAATGCTATCAAATAAAATAAACGTAAGCGGAGTATTAACTAACCAGTAACGAAATTACGCAATAAGCCGATGTTTATGCAACATTTACCTCATGAACCTGTGAACCATGGTACTATGTATGTAACTTATGTACCTACATATTACCATATACCGATGTACATAAGGTAAACGTTAAGAAAATAAAGAAACATGCTGTATACACAGATTACAAACGTCATAGCATAAATAATTCCGCTTCGGGGAAATCATGGAGCTGGTTTCAATCAGTAACACGCCAAGCTAAACTACTATTACCTCATCTTTCGACTACCCCCACTTACTTGACATGAACGTTGGTCTCGTCAGCATTCGTGGCAAACGTCAGATTGTCCGCAGAGATGATGGCGTACGCGTTGTGAACTAACTGCAGTCCCGTGTTGTTCACGAGACGCACTTGCAGAGGGACCACTGATATACGAAGCACGCCTGGACCGCTCGTCTCTATTCCGTCTGACACCTGATAAAAAGATCTGTTATAGACAGGAGCTTGGATTCATTTATTCAGCATTTTACAGTGTTAGTCGTCTGCCTATATTTTCAACCAGGGGAAGTTTTTGAGGGCTTTAACTTGTGTGACTGAAATCAGAAATAAATAAAGACGATACTACAACATCCAAACTCGAATATAGGATTAAGGTTTTTAATTTGTTAGATTGTTATCTGCAGATAAATTTTAAACTAGCTCGACAAGGTTTAGCGTTTATGTTTTTTTTATACTTACATGTCCACCCAACCCGAGAGATAAACGGGGATTTTCTTCGCTCACCGCGTTTATCCTTCAACTACCCTGACCCACCACTTTGCCTAGAGATTCGTCATTTCAGTTAACCTTATAATGTATGAAGTCCGGTACAGTTCACAATAAATCGAAGGATATCAACATAACGGTGACAAACATATTTTTAATATGAAATGATTGTAAAAGCTAGACCTGCCAAGGTCTTTAACTGTTGGTCAGGGTTTGAACTGTCTTACTTATTTTAAATTTTTTGTATGAGTGGATGAGACTAGAAATGCCGACACCTAAAATAGACACTGATGTGAAAGCCACTGCATCAAAGAGATCATGATACGTTAGTCAACTCTCACCTGCAGAGTCAACCGCAAAGACGTCTTGTTCAGCTGCTTATCCCCTGCCGCGCCGTGGACGTACGACACGACGCCGGAATCGACGTCTTGCTGCGTGAACGAATCTACTGGTTGACCAGACATTTCTATGTGTCCGCTGTAAATAAAATAAACTTTATATATAAAAATGAATCCCTATTTCCTTTAGTCACGACATCAATCGTGAACCGCTGAACCGATTATGAGAATTGAGCTGGTATCTTCATGATTTTTACTTGGTTGGATTCGTCAAAATCAAAGGAAGGGGCCGGGAGCGAAACGAGCAGGGGCGTGCATTCCTTATATGCAGTTAAGCCTCCTCGTCATTATAATGCCAAATCTATATTGCAATATATCTATAAACTAAGCTAGAAATTAAAAGCATTTTCATCATCAAGTTACATACATTATATACTAACGCTCAACTTTCAAACAAAAATATTTAGGCAGTAGGCTGCCCAGCGGCTGCTTGCTAAATACACGCACACTCTTGCAATCGCCTCTCGTACCTACAATATCACACAGTGAAGATATCAACCCGACCGAATTGAAAATTACGCCCTGTTCATACAACTTAAGGTGACAGCAGATATTCGCATCATAGACTCCTAAAGTAGGCATGCATACGAACTTCTTTCTCTGTCAGTTCCCTACTGAAGAGTATTTATGTCCTACTCGCGCGCAAATGACGTAAAATACATAGTTCAAAGTCCAATCAAAACACATCACATTAGAGATTTTTTTTATTTTAAATTAAGATTGAAACGTGGTTTTAAATTGATAAATCATGTTTTCATTTTACCTTGATTATAATATTAACAAACTAACGCGATATTGATTCATAGAAATATAAAACCTTAAAAGAAGATCGTGTGCTATCGGAAGTTTTGTTGTTACTCCTCTACCCGATACTAAATGGCGCGACGTTGCTATTTCCTCCCCTTTATTTTTTTTTATATAAAATATATCTCAAACTTATGATATTATGAACGCAGGGAATTCCGAAATTTTATTTTCAATTATTTTTCTTACGCAAGTAAGTCAAGCCAGCTTAAGTTTCGGTTTAAAAGTAATGCAAATATACAACAACAACATCTTTGAAAAGTTTGCGGCTGCTATTTTTTTCTATGGTTCTTGATTTGCTTTTCGCTTCTTTCCCGCGAGTCCGAATGTTAGAAATTTTAATTTCAAGTAAACAGTTGTACTTTTGTATTTTGATTGAATGAAATTGTTTTCGGGTTTTGTTTTGCATTCGAAACGATAGTGAAATTGCAGAGTTCCTTTGAGTGATGAGGGTTCGAAAGAAGATTCGTATTGTTTTGAAAGTTGTAACTGTGCGCTGATCCTCTAATCTTAATAAAGGCAAGACTTTTACTTATGAATAAGAAAGGCTAAAATCGTATCATAGCCACTATGGGTATCAGATAAATGACATGTCATTTTAAATTTATTCATTTCGTTGATACTTGTGTGTGGTGCTAAACTAAATCATCGTGAACACAGCTTGTATGCTTCCTTCATAAATTGCACAAAAAAAAACTAGGTAAGTTATTATTTGCCTGTATTTTACCGTATTTTTCATATAGGTATGTATATGTATATTTAAATGATGTGTATGTTTATATAATAAATATATTATTTCATTATTTTTTATATAATCGTATATAAGTAATAGGCAGTATGTATGTTTATCATCGTATTATAGTTATCTCTATCGCTATTATCTTATCTTTTATTGCCTCTATAACTTTACTTGCACCGCCTGTATATATATTTTTCTCTGTCCTGACCTATGGTTGACTGGTAGAGAATGCTTTTGGCATTAAGTCCGCCATATGTACCTACAATTTTATGTTGTGTGCATAAAGTTTATAAGTAAATAAAATAAAAAAATAGGTCTTTACTAGACACAAAGTCTGAGATCTATATCGAAATACTTCTTATGTTCGGACTCGAAATTAGTATGTGCTTACTTAGTCCATTGAATGAGTCCCTCCAAGGGGGGTCTAGAGTGCGTGAGTTAGTAACGTAAGATGTTTCTTCGGAAACATGTTAAGAGTCCCTAGGTAATAAACATACTAAAACCCCGGGACACTAGGAGGAGCCCCGGAGTGGGGGGAGGGGGGGAAAGGGTCAATTTTTTCATTTTTCGCTTAAATCTCAAAAACGGCACATGTTAGAGAAAAACTTTCAAGGAAAAGTTGAAAGGCCATAAAATTATCTACAAGTTGTACCTAGATCATTTTTTTCTATTAGCAGCCGTTTTCGAGCTACATCCTATGAAAGATGAAAAATTCGAAAACATAAGCAAACTTTAGCATAAGCTTAACGAGGGCGGACCCCTTACCATGCTACGTGTGAAACTTCATCGAAAAAATCAGAACAACGGATAATGTTGGGACATTGATGACATATGAGAGGCACTAGAGGAAAAAAAATAAAAAGTTCAAGTATCGTAACTACCCTAATAAAATTCAATTCCTCCTAAACACCTCCATGGTGGAATCTGTTTTTTTTATCAATGATAGACCTAATTATGAGCAATCTGTCGGTACTGGTCACAAGTTGCACTTTTGAGCTTTTTGGAAGAAAAAAATAAAAAAGATCAAGTTCAGTAACTCAAACTACCCTAACATATATTTTGACAATCGATTCCTCCTAAAGGCTTCCACGGAGGAATGTGTTTATTTAACCAATTATAGACCTAATTAAGAGCAATCTATCAGTACCGGTAACAAGTTGCACTTTTGAGGTTTTTGGAAGAAAAATAATTAAAAAGGTCAAGTTGCGTAACTACCCTAATATAATATTATGACAATCAATTCCTCCTAAAGGCTTCCATGGAGGAATGTGTTTTTTCTACCAATGATAGACCTAGTTAGGAGCAATCTATTAGTACCAATCACAAGTTGCACTTTTGAGCTTTTTTAGAAGAAAAAAAATAAAAAGTTCAAGTATCCTAACTACCCTAATAAAATTCAATTCCTCCTAAAGGCTTCCATGGTGGAATCTGGTTTTTTTATCAATGATAGACCTAATCATGAGCAATCTATCTGTACCGGTCACAAGTTGCACTTTTGAGTTTTTTGGAAGAAAAAAATAAAAAGATCAAGTTCAGTAACTCAAACAACCCTAATATAATATTTTGACAATCGATTCCTCCTAAAGGCTTCCATGGAGGAATGTGTTTATTTTACCAATTATAGACCTAATTAAGAGCAATCTATCAGTACTGGTCACAAGTTGCACATTTGAGTTTTTTGGAAGAGAGAAATATTTTTTGATCGATTGATGTGATAAACATGGGTATGTAGTATGGGGAAATTGTTTGAGCCAAAATCATTTTTTACTGCGTGTAACTCAGAAATGGTAGGATATAGGAAAAAATGATTTAGGTACAACTTGTAGATAATTTTATGGCCTTTCAACTTTTCCTTGAAAGTTTTTCTCTAACATGTGCCGTTTTTGAGATTTAAGCGAAAAATGAAAAAAATGACCCTTTCCCCCCCTCCCCCCACTCCGGGGCTCCTCCTAGTGTCCCGGGGTTTTAGTATGTTTATTACCTAGGTACTCTTGACATGTTTCTGAAGAAACATCTTACGTTACTAACTCACGCACTCTAGAACTTTTTATTCAATGGACACAGTAAAAATTAAATGCACGCCCTTGGAAACGAGGGTCGCTGTGTCTGCAATATCGAGGTTACTGTGTAGTCGAGCGAATAGAGCGAACATTAGCCTGATAGGTTGACAATCAATAATATAGCAGGCAACGAAAAATTTGGCCAGCGTTTTTAAAATTATATTCGCAAGCAACCGCGGGAGAGGCCTATGTTCAGCAGTGGACGTCCTTTAGCTGATGATGACGATATTTTGACTTTAAATAAGCGCATTTGTTAGTATACTTCGTACAAAGCCAGTATCGATCAGGTAAAGTATATAAGTACAAAATAACAATCATTCCTGGTCACTAAGTTAAAAAAGCTGATTAATAATATTCAATGGTCATCCTCTTAAAGGACAAACTGATTTTGACTTTTGCTTTGGTTTATAAGTCTTCTCGTAAAATTAAATAAAAAAATAAAACACCTTCTAAAAACTGACTAGTGCTAAATAGCTTTAAATAACGCGTTTATTTTTTTTCCTATTTAGGAGAAACAATTTATTCTGGAGTCGACGATTAATGTGTATAGACTATTGGTGCATGTAAGCTTGACTATCTTGGAACATGCACAGACTCCAAAAGAATTTGTTTCTTCTAAATAAAAGACATTTTAACACCGACTTAAAAAAAGGAGGAGGCTATCATCAAACTGCACTAAAAAGTCTTAAATTAACTTTTGCTTGACCCTTTATAGGAAAGGAATCCATTATAGGCGAACAATTTCTTTTTGCAGTCGGTGCCATCACTTTGACATGGATGGATGAAAAGGATTCCTTTCCTATAAAGGGTCAAAAGTTTTATCAAGACTTTTAGTGTTTTTTGGTTTTGAAGTCAGTTTTTCCTTATACAAAGTTTTATTTATTTATTTCATACTCATATCTCAAAAACAAAAGGACGGATCTTTATTAAACTTTTACTGTACCCTAAGTTGAAATATACCTGATTCGACTAAAATATAATCATCTCGCTATCAAATCCGTGGACAAACATACATATATGAGGTGCGGTCCAAAAGTGTCCGGCCTTACAAAGAAAACAAGTAGATATATTTACAAATCCTTTTTTATTTTTCTATATTTAAGTTTTAGTCTCCCTCTATTTCAATGCACTTTTCAGATCTCGTCTCGTAACATATCGAAAATTTACCAACTTCCTATCGTTAAAACGCCGTAAAGTCAAAACCTCAAGCAACAGAAACACCAAATTTCGATCTTAAAACATTACCATTTGTCACAGAATTAGCCACTCCATTTTACTTTGAGAGTTGCGGTATTGAAGTCTTAGGTCTTGGATTGATAGTGATAAATATTTATAGAATCCCAAAGCAAACCAAGTCCCATACTGGCTTCTTCTTACACAAATTAGCAAAATTAATGAATTACCTTGCAGAGAAGTTTAAAGACAAGAAAATAGTTATATGTGGTGACTGGAATATTGACATTCTTAAGAACAAGCCAGCTCCAAAAAGACTACTGGGTATTTTAGATAATTATAAATTTGTACCTCATATTACTCAACCTACAAGACTTGACTCGTGCATAGACCAAATTGCCAGTAACGTAAATTCGGTAATACCCATGATCCATCGGCTTTGTCTATCTGACCACGAAACTGCTCAATCTATAACTTTAAAAATGAAAAAGCCATCGGCTTGCTCTACATGGTACGAGTACAAACGTGATTATAGCGCAGATAATGTCCGGAAATTTCATGACTGTATTTCAGCGCTTTCTTTCACAGAGGTGTTTTCAGCCTCAAATTTGAATCAGGCGTTTAACAGTTTCCATGACCTAATATGCCTTTTCTACAATTTATGCTTTCCGATCATCAGCGTAAAAATAAATAATCGTCCAATAAAAATTAAATGGTTAACAAAAGGCTTGAAGAAGTCATGTAAAACTAAACGGGAGCTATACTTTAAATACAAATTAAACAAAATAAATAAGCGTTAAAATAAAACTCATTTTAAACGGTATAAAATAATATTAAAAAAATGCATACACGACTCTCAAAAATTAAATAGCTGTAACTTCATTAAAAATTGTGAAAATAAATGTATGGCTACGTGGAAAGTAATATCATCCTCAATTTCAGACAAAACATTTAATAATGACATTTCTCAAATAAAATTTAGGGATAAAATATACTCCGACCCTCTTGACATATGCAATATTTTCAATAATTATTTCATTGACATAACGACTACTAATTTTAAACCTAATAATAATAAGACAACTTTACTTGACAATGCAAATGCACATACGATGTTCTTAAGACCAGTTTGTGAAAGAGAAATATATACTATTATAATGGCACTTAAAAATTGCAAATCATGCGGCTATGACAACATAACGACAAAAACTTTAAAGATTGTCGCCTCTCATTTAAGTTATGTGTTAACCTATCTAATTAACCTTTCTTTTGTAGATGGTATTTTCCCAGAGAGATTAAAAATATCGCTGGTCAAACCACTTTACAAAAAAGGAAACAAACTTGAGCCTGATAATTATAGGCCAATAACACTAGTGCCTGTTCTATCTAAAATCTTCGAAAAGGCGTATCTAAACCGTGTAAATGACTTTCTGTCCAAATTCCATATTTTGCATCCACAACAATATGGTTTTCGAAAAGGTAGCTCAACGACACTTGCATGTTTCGACTTTTTGAAAATTATTACAGACAGCTTAAATAGCAGTGTACCTCTTGTGTCCATATTTCTGGACATGAGTAAAGCATTTGACTTTGTAAATCATTCTCAACTTCTAAGCAAATTACATATTTATGGCATCAGAGGTAGAGCTCTGGATTGGGTGGCGAGCTATTTAGAAAATAGACAGCAATACATAGAGATATCTAAAACTGTTAAGACAAAAAATACTCTCGCAAGACACACCTTTCGGTCTGACTTAAAACTTAATAGAACCGGTGTTCCGCAGGGAAGCGTACTCGGACCTCTCCTCTTTTTATTATATATTAATGATCTCCCCGAAGCTAGCAGGCACGAGTCCATTCTCTTTGCGGATGATACCACTTTAATAATCAAATGTGATGATTCTAACAATTTTGAACAAGAGGTAAATGATACCTTTAAAAATGTAATAAGATGGATGGAAAGCAATAACTTAAAAATTAATGTTAAAAAGTGTAAGCAAATTCAATTTCTGTCATATAACTCCCAACCTCTACCGCTTCAAATTTCATACGAAAATGACACAGTAGAGTCAGTAAATGTTCATAAATTCCTTGGTATTAATATTGACAAGCATTTAAATTGGAAAGATCATGTTGAGCAAGTGTGTAACAAGCTAAACCGATTTGTTTTTGCTTTGCGAAAGCTAAGACAAACAGTCTCTGTAGAGGCAGCTCTAACAGCTTATCACGGCTATGTTTCATCCGTTCTTAGTTATGGATTGATATTATGGGGGAACTCAGTAAACGCTGACCGGGCTTTTAAACTACAAAAAAAGTGTATGAGAGCCATTTGCAATTCAAAATTTGACGACAGCTGTAAACCATTGTTTAAAAAACTTGATATTTTGCCTCTGCCGTCGATGTACATAAAGGAAGTATGTTTGTTTGTGTTCTCCAATCAAAGATTTTGGAAAAAACGAGCTGAAGTAAATAACAGGCAAACTAGAGCAAGAATTATGAACAAATTGTATCAACCTACTTGCCATAAACAAATATACAAGATTAATGTTTATAATATGTGTATTGTGCTATTTAATAATTTACCGGACGACTTTAGATTAATTAATGACTTTAATGCATTTAAAACAAAGCTGACAAAATGGTTATTACACCACAGCTTCTACAGTATTCAAGATTTTATTGAATGTAAAGAAAAAATATAATAAATCAAATTGTAATATTTATGTCCATGACTGTTCTATATAATTATTATTATTACTTACTTATTATCTACTATATATTTGCACGCTATTATAAGGCTGAATGCATGGGACTCACGCTATCATTATCAACTGATGTACTTGATTACTGTATTCTTGCAAATAAAACATTTGACTTTGACTTTGACTTTGACAAAATCATAAACAAAAAAGGGGAATAAATGACAATCGCGATGACATATTTTTTATTTTATTTAAAGCCGCCAAATTTTTCCAGCCTGAAACTTTTGGACCACACCTCGTACCTATGAAATCTTGCATACGTGTTTGGAAGCCTTAATCAATAAATTTTATCCAATACAAAAATGCTATCCAATTCTAATGATATCACATAAGTACATACAGGTCGAATTGATTATCTCCTTTTTTGAAGTCGGTACAATGGATCTTATTATGTACCTGTTAGCCTCGTTCTTCCCATGCAGCACGGTGTAGAGCAGATCCTCGGGCGGCGTATCGGGGTCTTCTGCTTTCAAGATGTCTGAAGTTATCACTTTTCGCGTTCCCTTCACAATGAAAATAAATTGTTAAACGGTGATGACTAATACGTCATTAGTATTTCACATAGATATAATAAGCGCGGTATCTACAATACTCTGGGGTCAAAAATTAACGTTCTGCTAACTGGCAAAGATGCAGTCTGTCAGATGATGTATTGGGACCGTGCGCAACGACAGCGTCACAAACTATAGGCGGAAGTTCAAAGTAACTAAACCAAAGTTATCGAAATATTGTACGATGATATTAATTTATTAATAAATAATTCACGGAGACGTCAATTTTGTACTGAAATTGCTAGAGTCATGGCTACAGACGTCAAAAGGCCTCGAACGATGGTTTTTTGGCCGCTGTCATCGATTCGGGTTACCCACCACCTACTTCGCACACAGCGAATACACCGATTTTTTAGAATGATAGCTTTAATGGAACTTTTTATTCTGTTTTCTTAGGGTGAAAGCTTTAATAGAACTATTATTTTTTATGTTGCAAGCATAGTACCTAGTGATGTAACACTTCAATTATTCACGATTAATTCAACTTGGGATATTAATTTTCAATAATGTGATTTTAATCCTTAGGATACGTAAAGTAAATAATGTTTATGTCATCAAAGACAATTTCGTAAACCTTTGCAAATAGCAATAATTTTCTATGATTTTACCTAATTTGACTTTTTACAACTTTCTATAAACAGCACGGTAGCTCAATTGGTAAGAGCGTTTGGCCCGGTTTGCCAAAAGGTTGCTGGTTCAAGTCCCGCCCGTGCGCAAATTTTTGGTTTCTTATTTCATCTTTATGGATATAAAATATGACACTGTGAGTGTTAAAAACATTCTAAAGCATTAGATAGCGAAGCGACATCAATTTCCAAGTTGAATTTATTCTGTAAAGAATAACTGCTTGGGCCATCTGTTTCATAAACAGACGGCTAGATGGCGCTAAGCGTCACGCAATTGACGTTTTCATAAGAAGCCACAAATTTCGCGGGGTCGGACTAACAGCACGGTAGCTCAATTGGTAAGAGCGTTTGGCCCGGTTTGCCAAAAGGTTGCTGGTTCAAGTCCCGCCCGTGCGCAAATTTTTGGTTTCTTATTTCATCTTTATGGACATAACTAGAAATAATTATATCTGTAGAAAGCATGATTTTTGAACTGATTTAATTTTGTAGATTTTTTTATAACACTATTGTTATAATACTTCAGTGCAACACAAATTCAAACAACAACTATCTAATAATTTAATAATCGATTAAAAACTACGATTCAATTAAATAAAGCGATAATTTAGTAACACACTATGTTTAAATTACGAAAAAGTGGCCACCCACCAAATGTCATTTGGGTCTATCTCATTAAAAATCAGAGTATTTACATTACGGATTCAGTAGTCGAAAAGTGATCTTGAACTTGGCCTTATACACTAATTAACGACTGAGTTCTCTAGAGTTTGTCTCTTGTAAATTGTTGTCAGTAATAGCCTTTTGGTTAATGTTTCCAGGGGTGCTTTTAAATCTACAGTTGAATAAGTAAAAATGGATACGTAAAGTAAAATGATACCTAAAACTTTTAATTATTAAACGGTATGTACAGTTTATCGTGTTAATGGTTATGAACATATTTTGTCTATACTCAGAACATGGGACTGAAGTACGATCTTCTTGCTACGAATACGAATAGAAATACGTTACTGCCAGATTTACTAGTCACATTCAATTTATATAAAATTATAAGTTAAAAATGTATATGATTATGTATGTCATTGGCATTGAGATAAACTTTACACACCGAAATAGAACTGAAACTATTTAGTATACTCACATATCACGTTAAAGGTTAGTCTTGTGTGCTTTCGGTACGTGTGACCATAATACCATGCAACTACTCAAAAACAAACAAACGAAAATAACTGAAGCGCAGCAAAAACTCTGAAAATAAACAAAATCAAACGAAACATATGAATTCAATAATCAAATTAAACTAACTACTGCACTTGGGCATATGTTACTAAAACAATATTTAAATAATATTATTTAAAAAAATAACGCATGCATAATGCAAAGGCATTAATAAATTATATAAAAGGCAATAAAAAAAGAAATTCATCGTGTCGAAACAATCTTGTACTCGCCAAAAATTAAGCTTATCTTTATTTTGTGAAAAGAAAAAGTTTTTAATCTACTGGCTATAAAACTTTTTGCAACATAAAATGTGCAATAACACTAGGCAACACAATCTGCCCAGTGTTATAGGATTATAATTTGAACTGCGGTTATTGAAATGCGGTTCTAAACTATGTAATTTCATTTTACTCAGTGGATGCTACGTTGGTATTACCTAACAGCATTGATTCCTATCTCCATACCTGTGTAAGTCTCAGCGCCTTTCCCAACGCCAAAGCTAGGACCGGCGGATCGTTAACCGGCGTGACGTTGACGTGTAGAACGAAAGTGTTCCGCCCTTGAAGATAACTGGGCAGGGTGAACTTGCTCTCAGTGACCAGTTCCATGTCGAGCACTATCGCGTCTTGGTGGTTCTCTGAACCGTCGTGCACGTAGCGGACCTGCGGGGTGAGGATGAAGAACTCGTAAGAAAATAAACATTTATATGACTTCATAGCATTATTCATGAAACAATTTGTGATTTTGAGACGAACGGAACAGAAATCAGGGTTGAATTTTTTTAATTAACTTAACTCTTTCAGGAAAGGAAGAAAGTTTTTTTGATCCAGCAGTAGTTTATAATGGTTTTTGTGGTGGTATATAAGTCAGTTAGAATGTAGATCCACAAATTTAGAATTTTTATAAAACGGCGTATGATCGAAACATAATACGCCTTTAATTGAATTCAATGGGAATCAACAAACTCTTAGACAAACGCCACCTTGCACTCTAGTGTATACACAGTAGAACACATGTAGGGAACGGATGAAAAACACACATGCCATTTTAGCCTCTCACTCCCCCTCAGCCTGTCTTTGGCGAGGTCCCTTGCAGCGTCAGCTCCACGGCGCTGCGTCCGCACCTGTGTACTGTATGTAGCCTCGCTCACCTTGTCCTTGGTGAGGTCCAGCAGCGTGAACAGCTGCCGCGGCTTGCCCTCGCTCTCCGCGTAGCTCGTGTGGCTCCTCTGCAGCGTCAGCTCCACGGCGCTGCGTCCGCACCTGTGTACTGTATGTAGCCTCGCTCACCTTGTCCTTGGTGAGGTCCAGCAGCGTGAACAGCTGCCGCGGCTTGCCCTCGCTCTCCGCGTAGCTCGTGTGGCTCCTCTGCAGCGTCAGCTCCACGGCGCTGCGTCCGCACCTGTGTACTGTATGTAGCCTCGCTCACCTTGTCCTTGGTGAGGTCCAGCAGCGTGAACAGCTGCCGCGGCTTGCCCTCGCTCTCCGCGTAGCTCGTGTGGCTCCTCTGCAGCGTCAGCTCCACGGCGCTGCGTCCGCACCTGTGTACTGTATGTAGCCTCGCTCACCTTGTCCTTGGTGAGGTCCAGCAGCGTGAACAGCTGCCGCGGCTTGCCCTCGCTCTCCGCGTAGCTCGTGTGGCTCCTCTGCAGCGTCAGCTCCACGGCGCTGCGTCCGCACCTGTGTACTGTATGTAGCCTCGCTCACCTTGTCCTTGGTGAGGTCCAGCAGCGTGAACAGCTGCCGCGGCTTGCCCTCGCTCTCCGCGTAGCTCGTGTGGCTCCTCTGCAGCGTCAGCTCCACGGCGCTGTGTTCGCACCTGTGTACTGTATGTAGCCTCGCTCACCTTGTCCTTGGTGAGGTCCAGCAGCGTGAACAGCTGCCGCGGCTTGCCCTCGCTCTCCGCGTAGCTCGTGTGGCTCCTCTGCAGCGTCAGCTCCACGGCGCTGTGTTCGCACCTGTGTACTGTATGTAGCCTCGCTCACCTTGTCCTTGGTGAGGTCCAGCAGCGTGAACAGCTGCCGCGGCTTGCCCTCGCTCTCCGCGTAGCTCGTGTGGCTCCTCTGCAGCGTCAGCTCCACGGCGATGCGTCCGTGCTGCGGTGGCGATGCGACGTGTAGTACCACGCCTGAAGGGCGAATGCCGTATTTGTGGTAGTCGAGAACGACATCGATGTTCTGTGTGGTGATGACGGCCACGCCACCCTCTTGCACCATTAGAGGGTTAAGTGCTACGAGTGCCAGCTCGCTGCTTGATCTTGAGAACACCTGAAGACAAACAGAAGAGTGCTTGCTAAAGCTAGACTAAGCGAAACATAGTAAGGATATAGTTGTCTTTTGGACCGAGCTAATACGACCACAACAAAACCAACACAATACCAGCTTTAAAGGAAAATGCCACTAGTTTGGCAACAATGGATCCGCCGCCGCCGCTCGCCATTAACTTTGAATATATCATTCCGTATCAAAACTAGCATTACCTAGTCTATTCGTGAGCTTTTTCGCAGTGAGAATACCACGTGATGCTTGAAAAGGCCTTCTCTGTTTCCCTATTATAGTCTATAGCCTATGTACGGATAATTGTATGTATTCAAGTTTGTTTAAGTAGGTTTATTTTTATTTATTTATGTAAGTATATTTGTAGCTCAAAATTAATTTGTTACTTTTTTATGTGTTATTTTACGCCGCATCAATCGTTTCTGCTTCACCCAATGGTTGACTAGTAGAGAATGCTTTAACCATTAAGTCCGCCATTTGTACTTTAGTTTTGTCAGTGCAATAAAGAATAAAATAAATAATAATAATTACCTTATACTTCTCCGCATAGTCAGGATTGATGCACAGATCCGAGTCGCACTTGCATGTGAAGTGGTCGACGCCGTGCTGCTCGCAGACCGCTCTCGGCACGCACGGCGGGCTCGGCGACGAGTGGCAGGGATACCACCACACACACTTTGGACTGACACCGTAAGTGACCACGGCGTTTGGCAGACCGAACATCTTCTCGTCTACTTCCACTGGCTTGATGCAACCCTGTATCAACAAAAAATAAGCCGTTTACGTAAGCTACGCATACTCACTTATTTTGACGACCTCCGTGGTCGAGTGGCTAACACGCTGGTTTCAAGCGTCGCCATCTCGTGACGTTCCGGTTTCGATTCTCGGTCGGGTCAATGTAGAAAACGATCTTTTCAATATTGTCTCGGGTCTGGATGTTGTGGTACCACCGTTATGTCTGATTTCCATAACACAAGTGCATTGGCTACTTACTTTGGGATCAAAGCAATGTATGTGATTATTGTCCAATATTTACATTTATTTTATTCAGGTTTGTTATCAGGATAGACTATGCTATTTTAGGTTGATCACTCTTGAGTCGAGACGTAAACTTAGCGAACTCATCTTTCTGCCTAAAATTATAAATTTATTGATCGATTCCAAACCCATACTATCTACCGTTAGCTTTTACACCTACAATAGATCGCGTAAACCCAAGCTATTTTCTCTCCAAGAATACCGAAATAACACTCCTTTCTATAACCCTGTCGTTCGTATGTGTCGCCTTTACAACGAGTTCGTACAGAATCAGCTAAATATGAATATTTTCGGATGATATTTTTAGCAGACAAGGTGATCTAATAGTTGAGGTATTAATACCTCAACACCCGAGCGGTCGCATGCGACCGCATAACAATAGAATACCTATTGTGTCTCGTTCACATACGCTTGAGGGATATAGTTAGTCTGAACGGTCAAAATGTCAATAAGTTGCATACATTAAAAGTTATCATTAATATCTGAGCATTATATAATTCATTTAATCTGAGCAAATTCTGATCACTTATTGACTATGATCTGCTCAGATATCAATGAATTAATTATTGTTCTGATATTTACAGTAGATTGTTTGTGGTTCATGTAAGTTAATGATATTTTAAATGTTAGGAAGTATTTGGTCAAATTGTCCACTATACTACACGGTACCGCTTGTGCCTGACGGTGACTGTACAAATTTTTGAGCTCATCATATAAACATTTGCCCCTTGCGGGATGCGAAACCCGCGACCACCGGCATAGAAATCAGGAGCTAGCAAACGCGTCTCTTTGTACATATACAGAAACGTTAAGTAAATTTGAACGCAATCAACTATAACTAGGTTTTGTTTTCTAAATTAAGATAAAATATTATTTCGTAACTGTGACTAATACTAACCATGATGCTAGAGTCAGCAGCCTTTATGCCTTTAGCGAAAGCACGTTGTCGTTTCTCACTCTCTATCCCGCCGAGATAGAAAGAGTCGGATAGATCGAGGTATCTCGTGCCGCCACTTTCTATACGGGTGCTCATTGCGACGTTATCCACGGATAGCTGAAAAATTAAGTTTATGGATGATGGTAATATTTAATGTCATTTTAGCCCGCATTTATTGGTCTGATTCTCCACAGCGTCATCTAGGACTAATTTTTATATTTCGCTTGTTTCTGTTTATAAAAGAGAAACTAAAGGAGACTTGTGTTTAAAATATCATATAATATTTCAAGTGTGAAGAGCAAAATCTAATCAGTAATACCAATTCGCCATGGCAGACTATCTAATTGTATATAAAATTCTCGTGTCACAGTTTTCGTTGCAATACTCCTCCGAAACGGCTTGACCGATTTTGATGATTTTTTTTGTGCTTATCCGGTATCTATGAGAATCGGCCAACATCTATTTTTCATCCCCCTAAATGTTAGGGGTAGTCCACCCCTAATTTTTTTTATTTATTTCTATTTTTTTATGATACAACATACGAAAATACATAATTACAAAAAAAAATATTTCTATTTTTTTATGATACAACATACGAAAATACATACAATCCTCAATTTTCACCCTTCTACGATCAACCCTTATTTTCAATAGCCATTTTAGTAATTTAAGGGCGAAACAAAATTCGCTGGGAATGCTTAAAACATTTAAAATTACGGGACTTGGCGGGACGGGGCTGGGGGCGAAAGAAAGTTCGCTGGGTCCGCTAGTAACATTATAATCATAGCATACAGATAAGTTCAAAATCTTCGTAAATCACCAGCAATTTACCAAAAAACAGATTATTTTTTATTATAATTTTACACAAATGTTTTTATTTAAGTAAACAAAGCGCAGAGCAATTTCAAAGAAAAAACAGGTGCAAAATTTTTGATATCTTATATTAGACAAGCGGTCCACGTTTTGAGTTTGCTCCCTCCCCTCTCGTCACAGAGAGGCCGTGGTATTTTTAATACCCTAAAGCCTTCCTCGGTAAATAAGCTATCCAACACAAAAAATATTTTTTCAAATCGGTCAAGTAGTTCCTAAGATAAAAATAATGTCGTGTTAGCTACACCACTTATAACTCCAGAATGGGTAGACCGTTTTTCATGATTTTTACTTTGTTGGATTTGGTACCGCCACTGGGACAGCAAATTTTGTGATAAAATAAAAATATCACCAGCACAATGCATATATCAGATTTCGCATACAAACTTTGCCACATTTTCCCTCAAATCTTATCTTTTTAATACCCAGTACCAAACTATTAATCAAATTTTATTATGATCGGTTAATCTGTTCAATTGTTAAAGAGCAGCGAAACAGACAGAAACACTTACGCATTTATAATGTGGTATTATGGATGGAAGTGTAGAATATACTTACAGATATACAACATAATATTATAATGTTCACACACTGGTCTTTTAGTTACGAAAATCTCAGATAAAATTACAAGAATTCGCAAAAAGCAAAAATTAATAACGTGCATCTCTATAAAAAAAAGAATGCCGAATTGGCAACTAACCTATTTTATGCACAACAATTTTATGTAAGACTCAAAAACTTTTGTGATGATATTATGAGAATGTAAAATCTTTAGTCTATTTAAAAGATCTTGTGCTAAGATGTTGTGGTAGCTAATTCTTCCTTACTTCAATTTACACACATGTGTCATTATGCCTCGTCACTGTGCTAGCAACCAGTTTATTTTGCATTGTAGCAACTTATTGTGAGAATTTCAAATAACAATAAAATACAATAACTTGCTTAACAATGAATAAAGCACAACAACCCAAATGATAAATGAAAACGCATGATACCAGATTAGTAAAAATTATCCAAAAAATATTTTCAATCCACCAATTTTCTGATCCCATTTAAACCAAGAGGTTGAATGCAGATAGCATAAAACAAATCTGAAACTGATAATAAAACCAACCTCAATAAGAGAAGGGTTGAAAGAGAGTTGCATCTTGTGCCACTGCCCATCGCTGATTCTGAGTGTGTGAACTATTTGCCCACGAGCCATCTTCACTCGCACCACACCTTCCAGGATTTCAACCGCTAAAAAGTCTGATCCTCTCCCTCCACCGGGGTTGTATAAGATAATGGCATTTTGAGTGATTGTCTTGAACTCTATGTGCCATCTGTAAAAAGTACCGGAAATTCATTAAATGAAGGTAGGATTACAAATATAAAATACAGATAAAAAATTGGTTGCCTGTAAAGTCGGTATACGGGCGAAAGTTTTACGTGACAACGACTTTTTATGTCTGTCTCTCTCGTTCTTACGCGTGCCTCTCACTCGCTCTCAGTGCTGCGCGCGCGGCAGACCGATCATAGTTGAGTGGGAGAGAGACGCAAGGCATTCGGCGGGCCTCTCTCTCGTTCGGTGACTCATCGTAACGTTACCGAGCGTTACACTTTTTCATAAGTGACTCCCAGCCGCAACCTAATTTAAGACGTTGTCACGTCAAAATAATAGACAAACCTTCCTCCAGCTCTGGAATTAATCTTGGGTAGTATAAGATAAGCTCCTTCATCCACAAAACTGATGTCAGAGTTGAGATCTGCATCAAACTCGGGTGCACAGTTCCATGTGACTCCTTCAACATGTACAGAACCGCTTCGACTTCTAGCTTTTTCTAAAATCTTTACGCTGTTGTAGTATACCTGTGTAAAAAAATTTTGTGCTTTTGTTATAAAGTTCAAGCAGGAGAAATATATGAAAAAAATAATTTAGAAAATTGATCATCAGGACTGCTTTGCATGATTTTTACTTTGTTATATTAGTCACCATCCAGAAGATAATAATTAAAAATAAATTAAATAATTATAAAGTTCAAAAGAAACTGATGTCAATCATTTCTGGTCCTATAAAAACATCTGTTTGAGCACAACAGAACTACACAAAGAAGTAAAAAACAGAATTGTATACACACATCTTCCATACAGCCTCTGAAGTTTTCCATATGTCCAAGAAACAGTTCAGAAAAGTCACCTTGACCTCCCAAAAATATACCAAAATGTATGTTAAGTTCAAAAAATCTTCCCGGGAGCTTCTTTTTAACAGCACTGTCATCAACCTGTAACAAATATGCACAACTCTGAGTCAAAATAGATTACTATGTTCCTATAAATTCAGGCATACTGCTTTTCACTTACAAAGCAGCACTTGTAACTAAATTCAGTATTCAAAATAATTTTTCACCTACCTTCATTGTTAAATTAGCTTCCCTCCTAATGATGCTGACATGGTGCCATTGGGAGTCATTCAAAAACAACCCTTTTACTGATGAGAGCTCGCTTTCTCCAGCTCCAAGGTTTATGTGAAGCTTCAGTCTGCCACTTTCCAAACGGACCTAAAACATTAATAGTACATTAAAGAGTGAAAAGTCAAGAAAATAGGAGATAGAATAAAATTTATGAGAGAGAGAATTTATTTTTATAAAGTAAACAAGCGTAGGTATGCGGCGCTCTAGTTTTCTGATTACCCAAAAGATAAGAACCAATTATGGTAGAGAAATGATTACGTATGAAGGAACACAACTTTAGAACCAGCTACAATCTAATATTAAAAGTGAAACTTCTGATAATGTTTTTAAACCACAACTGGCCAAATGTTGCCGAAAAGCATTTTGTGTTTGTTGTTTTTTTCTTTTTTGTCTATACCTAAATAATTTGTTACAGGTAAAGCATGGGTGAAACAAATGTTACTTTGCCAACATTGTTCTCATGCAAGTGACTGTATATACCTAGTCTTGTCATAAATATTGTCACAACATTTTTTTTTAAAATGAAAATAATATTTATTACTTTTACTGTGTGTTAGTTTTATACACAATTATAAAACAATTTAAAATATAAAAAGCTTATTCGAAGTGGTCTCCATTGGCTTCAATACAGTCCTTTAAACGTTGAGGCCAGTTATCAATAGAAGCACGCACTCTTTCTATGGGAAAATTCTTCACTGCCAATCGTATGGATTGTTTTAGGGACTCCAAATTATCATGGCGTTTAGAGCAAGCCGTACTCTCTAAAACTGACCATAAATCATAATCCAGCCAAAATTTGAGAACACAATGAGCAATGGTTTAAAAATGACAGATTTCAAATTCAAATGTAATATCTTTCTTATTTTTGATTCTAACAGTATTTATGGCCAGACTGTGTATATATATGTATATATGTGACTGTATATATTGTCTTTTAAGAGAATAAATAAACTAATTTAATGTACACATTTCTAAAAATTGACTTCATTTCTGCTCTACAACAATAACCCAGTTAATATGGGCATGATCTGCTTTAGAATCCCATTGTTCTATGTACTATGTATAGTTATTACTTTATCCATTAATATTTCTCAAAACTAAATTTAATTAAAAATAGGTAAATATGAGTTTCAGGTTCACAGAATTTTTTTTTTACAAATTGGTATTTTAAATAAATGTAAACTGATAAGAATAATGCTATACTTGATATAACTATACATATTACGTCCTTTCTAATAACTATGGTGTCCTTTCAAAACGCCAGTAGTATAATCTGGGTAAAGGCATTTAGTGCTGAAAAACAGTAATGCAAAAAAATATATATTTTCTTTACATAAATTTCATTTTTTTCTTACCATGCAGTAGTCTGTCTTTCCAGCGGCAAGTAATAGCAGGGCATCAGAAAGATGGGTCCGGAAGCGGAAACTTATGTCTGTTATACCTTTTGCTTCTTGTAGGGGGTATGATATATAACTGGCCCCATAGAATGAAGCTGTAAAAATAAATGCATTACTAACAATATCATAGTGGACAAATCCAAAAGCATGAATGCATGTCTGGAAAACTAATAACTTCAACAACAGATGCTTGCAGAACTTAGTTCAAAGTGGAACTTTTATGACAAATTTTGATATAATCAATTTCAATGGTTTTACGCCAAATTATGTTTCGTTCTCTTACCTTTATCATACGCCAGCCCCGCAGAAAGGAAGGATAAAATTAGAATAAGTTCCATTTTAGAACAAAGAATCGCGAAACGAAATCACAGGAAGGTTAAAACTAAAACATGTATAATGCACTGTAGTCTAGATAGTTGTAACAAAAACGAAATGTTTGATCCTTCACAGACAAACAATGAAGACATTTTCAGGAAATCAACAAGGCAGGCGTGGCGACCTCAACTACCAAGCAACGCAAAAGAGAGCATCTTGCCCGTCAAGATGCCGTTGAATCAGAGATTTAGGCAAGTAAATGTTATTTTCACTGTCACTATCCTTCAGCTATAAAAAAGACAACGAAACCCAAAATATTTTAAAATAATCACAAAAACATCAATGGTGGTCGTCACAAGTTCGTCCGTCTCAAATTCTTTTTTTTAATGTTTGACATTTCAGAAGAAAAAAAACTATTTCCCATCCATTCACTAACTCATTCAATCATAGAGGGTAAAAAAAAACTTCGCTTAACTCTATGGTAATATAGTATGTATATAAATCACTGTTCGGAAAATAGAACTTTCATGTGAAGATATCCGGGTGGAAAATAAGTTTTCTATTCCTAGGACGGAAAGTAATTTAGTAAAGATGTAATAAGAAACCAAAAATTTGCGCACGGGCGGGACTCGAACCAGCTAGTTCTTGGCTAATATTTTGCCAGCAAATATTTGGTTCTTTTTTTCATCCATCTAATATATATAAATCTCGTGTCACAATGTTTGTCCTCAATGGACTCCTAAACCACTTAACCGATTATAATAAAATTCGCACACCATGTGCAGTTCGATCCAACTTGAGAGATAGGATAGTTTAAATCTCAATTTATCATTACTGCACCCGTGCGAAGCCGGGGCGGGTCGCTAGTATGAATATAAAATATGACACTGAGTATAAAAACATTCTAAACCATAACATAGCGAAGCAACATCAATTTCCAAGTTGAAGTTATGTACCGGAAGGCGGCAGTGAGGATGTTATTTTATTTAAAGTATTCTCCCAGGGATTCGCGGGGACTAAGTTCTTAATGGCACGAATGGCTCTTTTCTGTAAAATAAAAATGGCATCGAAGTCTGCAGTAGAACCCTACAAGAGAAGACCATAAGAAATTGTACTATGGAAATAACTAAAATACACAAGTCTTGCCATCAGTCACATGTCTTATTTTTATAACCGCAAAGGCAGCTGTAGCGAGTCTCCCAGCCAGAGCGTCAACATGTGGTCCCCACTGTAATTTCGAATACAATGTAATGCCCAAACAACAGTGGAATTTCTGAGTTAGCTATCTTCACGTTAGGCATGGTGAATTTAATACATTAAGTATTGTTTGTAAAAGCAAGTTATTGCTAGTGAACTAATTTAATACCTAACAGAGAGCTCCGCTTACATTGTCGAATGATTCTTTACCTCTTCTTGATTTGAAGATTAAAGAAGTATCGTCAGCAAACAGATCTATCTCACAGGAGTCCTTTTAATAAAAAAAAAGGTTATTAATATAGATAATAACAGCAAAGGTCTCAATATTGAGCCCTGGGGCACTCCCTTTTGAAGCGGGGCACCTGAAGAGTTAATGCCACTAACGTTTACTGTTTGTAGTCTGCCTGAGAGGTGTAATTCAACAGTTTTAACGGAATATTAGGTACACCGTAATGTCATAGCTTAATAATTAGTGTTTGATGATCGACACAATCAAATGCCTTCAATAAGTCCCAGAATACAGGTGCAATGTGTGACTCATCAAAGGCATTTGATCGCAACATACTTATCTTCATAAGCATCAAAAATGTATTTGACGAGTGCCACCCCAGCGTCAGTTGTATTTCTTTCTTTGGAGAAAGCAATCTGTTTCTCATGCAGTAAATAGATAAGTCTGAAATGAGAGGCCAATTGATTAAATGTAACATTTAAAAAAAAAAAGCTATATGCAGGTAGAATAGAAATTGACCTAGAGTTGCTTGGGTCACTTTTTTCTCTTGACTTAAATAAAGGTATAATCTGACTAATTTCATTAAAGTAGGAAATTGACCTTGATCAATACATTCGTTGAATATATGTGTCTTAGTATGGTGCTAAGTGAGATGCTACGAGAGGTATAATGGCCAAGTGCGAGTCGGAGTCGGACTAAGGGTTCCGAGTCAACTTTAAATAAATTAGAGATCTACTTACTTCCCCTTAGCCAAAATACCACAATATTTTGTTGAAATTCCTTGTCAAAATCTACATAATGTATATTTTTTTTTCAAAATTTACACTCGCTTAGTTTAAAATGGGGGGGGGGGGGGGAGGGCGCTTATTTCATCCATTTGGTAGCCTCTATCACTCAAATGTAAGACTTTTATAGAAAATGGTTTTATGAACCTCGATGTCATTTTCAAAGACCTATCAATACCACTAGACACCCTACACGAATAGGTTTGACCAATTTTTAAAAAAATATTTTTTGTTAAAAATAATATAATATTGACAAACAAGCTTTTAATAATGTGAATGAAAAAAAAAAATAACTTTGATTAAAATCAAAATTATCAATTTAGTACTATATACCTACATATATTTTTTTTATCTTGTCGCTAGATGTGGCTGTACCTAACTTATTATGATACAATATTAAGGCCAAAAACGGGCTTACACCTTACGCGCATAGGTATATGCAGGATAATTTTATCCTTCGATTTTATACTCAAGTAACGACGTAAAATTGTACTCAAGTTAACTACAAGAAATGAATTATTATCCAGCAAATGAACGCTGCAGCAAGGCTGCGTTCCGTTTTGTGCCAATAACACTGTTAGCACTGTGAGCGACAAAAGCCGTTCCGTTTTGATTAGCGTGTTGACAGCGCTGTTGACGCGACTTCATTTCGGAACGGTTATTTAGCACATCGTAAGCGAGCTATATGTTTTGTAATAAATGATAACCTAAGACCTTGCTAAAATCAAAGAAAGAGTACCAAATAAATAAATAATATTTTTTAATGGATATTCATGAAAAAAATACTGTATTATTAGACAGCGATGATGATTGTGACATTCAGTCATCATCGTCTTCGAAAGAAGATGATGAGGATTTCGCAGTAGGTACAATTTAACAGAAAGAAATCTAGAGAGCCAATCCCCAGAATAAAAGGGTATGTGAATGATGTTGCATCCAAGTACAACTCTGAAACATTTAAATTACATTTGCTGTGCTTTGTAGCAAAAAAAAACCTCAAATGCGTCAATGTGACAGTCCGCTCACGGTGCTAACGCAGCAAAACGATTGCACTGTGAAGTGTGAACGCAAGATGGCGGTGATAGTGATGTCAGCCGTGACGTGACTATAGCTGTCGTTGACTCGCTAACGCCAAATAGGAACGGTGTGTAAGCGCGATATCAGTGTAAGCGCGATTTTCGCTGTTAGCGCAATACGGAACGCAGCCCAAATCAGTGTGTTATAAAGGTTAAAATCCTGTCAACTAAACATTGTCGTTTTATAGCGTGTTAAAGTATGGAGCTGTCAAAAGTTAACCCCCCCCCCCCCCCCCCCCCGAGGCCACAGTATTTTCGCTCCGCGGAAGGACCGCGTGCGCGTGCTAATTCGCGCGGTGTCAGATTACACTTACGTAAACAGTTATAACATCTTATTGGAATAAGCTATTATCATTCTGTAAAAAGCTTATTATTAATGAAGAGTTTGCCTATGCTCGTGTTTTAAAAAATACAACTTATATGCGGGTGGTTATTTTATTTTGGACCATGAAATCTTCTTACAGACATTTTTTCAGGTCTGTTTATTTTCGTCAAAAGCACGTAAATAATAACGTTATCTATATAACACTTTATTCAAAAACATCTAAGATAAACATTCATTCAAGTCTTAAACAGAAATACTCATGTTTAGTAACACCACTTGAAATACGGCGTCAAGTCTCAAGTACCTAAGTAATTTGAGCGCGCCGATAAGGAGTTCCCCGAACACGTGTGCCTGGCATGTGTGTTGTTCGTTGTTTTGCTTTATAAGCTTTACTACTAACTAAATTAGACATCCTTCTTTACGTTTGAGTAAAAAAGTAAAAGTAAGAGAGGTGGTTTTTTTTTTTTATATAAAAATCTATGAAGCTATATGATGGTAGCCAAAAAAAAGTTCATAATCGGACTTTGATAGATTTATAGACATAATTGATATGTTTTGTGTAATAAAATAAGCTTTCCAGAAAATATAAGAGTATAAAATATTCAAATAAGCCACAAAAATAACTACGATAATACAAAAATAAATACTTAGAACCAAACAAAGTCGAGGTAGGGTGACGTAATTTACGAAAAAAAATACGAGAAAAAAAAATCTAATTTCAATCAAAAACTGACAGCAACCGGATGTTTTTGCGGTCTATGGTGTAGAAACATCTGTTTTTTACTCATAAAGGTCAACATTCCCAAGGAATAAGCATTTATACACCCATAAAAAATCGTAAAAACGTATAAAAAAAGCGCCCACGGGCGGGCGCTGTGGGCCTGCATGGCACATTTGAAAGCGCCCGCCCGCGGGCGGGTAGTATCTAACTAAAGGATTTCTTGTTATTATGTCATAAATCATATGACAAGCGGACGACATTACCACATGGTGTATCCACACTGCCTGGCAGCTTTGCCAACGGCATACACCTGTTAACTGTCTTGTAACATGTTTCAACAAAAAACAAATGTACTATTTTCATGGTTAGTAAGGTCGAGGTTTCTCCCGCCTTACCACGAAAACAATACGTAATCTTAGGTCAGATACCATGTAAAATGCCGCTACAGCATGAGCAGCATGGCCGCCAGCACATTCTACCGGGTGGTGTGGATATTTACATTATCTGTCAAAATGAAAAACTTCATAATGTCCTAGGCAAATAAATTTGCTGTCCTGTACAGGGTAGTATAGTAAATAGAGGAGTGTTTTTTCTACCCTCTATGGTCCAGTAAGACTTTTTCTGATAAAATATTTTTGGTAGGTATCAGTACTTACTTACCTACCTTTCGAAATAAACACTACCTACTTACCTAATCAATGGTGATTTCCGGCGACTTCTTTCGAGCTAAAAAGCGCCATCTAATAAAAAATAGATTAACTATTCAGAACCAACCTTAATTCAAGACCGGATATCCCATGTGCTTGGAGCATATTGTTTTTGTTTCATAGAAGTTAGCAAAACACAATAAAATGTAGAGATGGCGTTTGGATGGCAATATGTGTCGCGTTTTGTATAATTTATGCGTTTATCTTTGCAAAGCTTTTATTTAATTGAGGAATATTAGCTTCATAATTTTGTACTTTTCCTTTTAGTAAAGAAGACCTGGAAGTCGACCCTAACCGATCTAATAATTCTATCAAACATTTATTATCATTCCACTTGACAGAGGATAATAAAAAAATAAACGGCAAGTGCGGGTCGGAATCGCCCACTGAGGATTCCGTGCCAACTTTAACTGAATTAGGTTGACGGCCCGTCTGGTGTAGTGGTCGAGAAATCGCCTACTACGCAGCGGGTGCGGGTTCCATCCCCGCACAATACAAACATTTGTGTGCATGAACATGTCTGTTTGTATTGGTCTGGATGTTTTCTATGTATATCATGTATGTATTTACAAAAAAAAGTATTTAAGTATTATATCCATTGAATGGCACCCATAACACAAGCTTTGATTAGCTTACTTTGGGATTAGATGGCGATGTGTGGGAATGTCCAAAGGATTGTCCAAAGGATATTAATACTGTCACGATAATTAGGGAATCCACCTACTTCCACTTAGCTAAAATACCACAATATTCTGTTGACAGCAAATACAACTTTGTTTTTCATAGTGTTTGTATGAAGAATAAAGTTTGTGCTATATCTCAAAAACTACTGATTCAATCCCGTCCAAACCAATTTTCGTTGAAAGTATTTGTCAAAATCTACATAACATATTTTTTCAAAATTGTTAGTTTCGCTCTCGCTTATTAGTTTAGAAGTTAGAGAAGGAGGGGCGGGGGCGCCTATTTTACCACTTTGGAATCGTCTATCTATCTAATGTTAGCCTTAAAAAGAAAATGGTATTACGAACCGGAAAAAAAAAGTTTTGGTTTCATGTATGGGAGCCCCCACCCCACTAAATATCATTATTTTTTAAATCTTTGTATGGGCATTGTAAAGCGGTTAACAGGATACATCTTCCTACCAAATTTCAACAGTGTGATGCTTATAGTTACAGAATGAAATGGTTATGACATACGGACAGACGGACAGATAGACAGACAGACTTGACGAAACTATAAGGGTTCCTTTTTTTGCCATTTGGCTACGGAACCTTAAAAACCAAAAAAGCAAGTGAAAAGTGTGTGTCGCAGGAGATTCTGGTATTTTTTTTTGAAAAATGTAAAGTTTTTGAACGCTTAAAGTATTTTCTCTAGTAAATTATTGTTTAAAAATTCAACATTCTAAAATAGCGTAAGTACATGAGAATGGATGTTACGAGGTCACGTCTGCTATATTTAATTTAAAAAAAAATGACGTTTATAGTGTTGTGGCCTGTATCAATTGTAGAATTGAGATGTCGATATCAATGGTATATCTATTAAGTTTAATTTTATTTTATTATGTAACATTACCAGATTTAAGTTTTGCAGACAGTAACTAAACAAAGTAAACGTAGCATCCTTTCTTTTTCAATATTATTTTGATGGCTGAATCACTAAAATATTTTCACAAAACTACAAATCTCAATCATATTTCGAATGACGAATTAAGATAAATATTTCGAATCTGTTTTAAAAAATAATTTAAATGCAAAATGTTTTTTTAATAATCTTCAATTTACCATATCGTAATTTATCGATAATGTACAATACAACACCGGAAACAACGACAACACTAAATGTCAAAGTGACAGCTAACAGCAAGCTCTAAAGCATTTTTGTCCTTGCAAAGGCGTAACCTGTGAACTGCCAACTTCCATGTTCTTTTACTTTTTTTTAATTTAAATATAAAAATTAAGCGCAGAAAAAACTGAAAAATTGTTCCTCGTATTTAGAATAGCTAAGTCTTTAAATGGATTTCAAATTTTCATACCTTTTCAAAATTGAAATGTCAATTTTGTGAACTAGTAAAGTAAGGTTCTGGTAAAAGGTAAATATTAAGCTTAAGATTATAAAATTGTTTTAATCAATAATTCTTCAAATTTCGCAAGAGTGACAGTGTAGCACTAAAAGTGCAACTATTTTTCTAGTATAATTTAGTGATAGACTGTGACAAAAAAGTGTGACATGTTAAGTTTTAAATTAGGCATTGCAGGAACTGATGAACGAAGCTCTGATTCTGTTCGAACTTTCTTATAAACATTTTTTTTCAAAGTGTTACAACTAATTTTATCAAAGAAGCAAAAGATTGAGACAAAATGATGTTGGGTCATAAAATTATTATCCCTTTGGAATAGAACGAGAAAAGCGAGATTTCACCAGCAGCAAGCTGTGTGATAAAAAGAGATGCGAGATGCCATGTAGCAGAACCATTTTTGGCACATGTCAAACAGTTGACCGCCCTGAAGAGGCTCGCTGAAAATAATTTGCATTTGATTTTTTATAATTTCCAGTGACATCGTGTATATTTTGAATAAATAATGCTTTTGAAACATGGAGCCTTATTTATTATTCAACACAGCGAAATAATCCCAACAAATTTTCATTTCGCAGGTACAAATATTCCAAGTCGGCTCGTCCTAATTTACGATTTATTTTGGCCAATGTGCTTCAATTTATAAGTAGTAAGTATGATTACTCTTTTTTTATAAACGTTTATTTATGTAAAAAGCAAAGATCAAATAACATTTAATACGTATTTACGAATATTTGGTGTAATTAAATAATTTTCGTTTTACGCTAGGGATGCATCAACTTATCGATATGTCGTGTCGTAAACTAATATGTTTAACCCATGACGATTTGGTATTAGTCACCTGGGCGGAATGTAATCTCATTTATAGTTACTTCGCTGATTGACAAATCATCTGAGTTATGTAATGTTTGGCGCATATATGGCAGTCATTATAGGTATTAGGTTTTGACTATTATAATAGTGTAGGACTAATTGCAACCGTTATTATATTGTTAAGATATTAATAGAATAGTGTAAAATACATGTGTGATAAAATACATGTGTGTTCCCGCGGCTTTATCTACTCCTCGAAAAATTTCGGATCTCAAAAATATCGTTTTGAAATAGCCTATGTACTATTCTGATGTATTAGCTATTGTATTGTAAAGTTTCATCACAATACAACAAAAACACATAGAGTACAATTGGCGAGAAGGAGTAACAAACATACATCCATTCATCTATCATCAAAACTTATGCATTAATTATATAAGTAGTAAGTTGTATGGTATAAGTGTAATTATTACATAAAATTTAAAAACTATATTTTATTTTTATTTTATTAAAAAAAATAGCAGACCCTACGAATACGGAACCGTTTGTGCGTGAGTCCGACTCGTACTTAGCCGGTGTTTTATATTGATACCTATTATAACTGATACTAATGAAATTTATCGATATCGATATTAAAGTAAAAAGCGGTATCGCAAACATCACTGACACGCATACATAAACAATTTTACACACATAAATGTAATCCTAAATCGGTTTCGTTTGACAACTTTCTTTTGTTCTTCTCTTCGTTTAAGGGATAATACTTCTATGTGTTGGGTGGAATTTCACGATTTTTACGGCCCAACAAGTTTGAATCGAACTAACCTCGCCGAAATCATGTGGGCCCATTGGCGTCACGTATTTTTAAATTTCGTCGCAGCTTAATGCACTGAATCAAAACCCAATTTCATAAAACTAAATTTACTTATAAATCATCTGGACGTAACTGTATACTCATATATTCGAGATTGCAAGCAATTCGATGATGCTATAGGTACGCTTGTAAGATAACCTTTAACCATTTGTTATACACCCGAAAACAGAAAAAACAGTCTCGGACTCGGTGTTTCGGACGAGTGTTTGGCGGATGTATTTTATACTTTTGGCATACCACAATTTATACATTCCGATAGAAGTAGATCTTTTATGTAGGATGAAGTGCAAAAATTTTTGCTTTTTGCAATTGCCACTGTAAACAGGATTTTGACAGCGTAAATTGCGATAATCTTGGATACTTGATTGGTTTAAAACAATTGCCAATTGTCAAATTATAGATTCGTCGTACACGCTCTAAAATGACCACACGAAAGGCAGGTAATTGCCCGGCGCGGCGGAGTGCGTTCAGTCAGTCGGGCACGCTATCTCTTTACGGCTATACGTCCCGACAGCGCTTTAAATTATCCCTCGTTTTCTGGCAAAAACGGTTTCCTGTGTGTTTAGGAGTTGTACCAATTACATTGCAGTTATTGGAGATGAGAAAAAGGTGTCATTTTATTCATAAATATAGTTGTTCCATTTAAAAGTATTAAGACATAAAACACGTATTAAGTCTTTACCATAATTCGGCAATGGCTGACATTTGGCTAAAGAGCGATGCGTCACGCCCACGCGCTCGCGCCAATGTGCGCTCAGTAGCAATCAGTAGAGTAGGTAACGAATGTTATGTATTTATCTCTTTCTATCAACAGGTATGCCCCATCATTTGTCTCTATTAGCGCTAAATATCGTAATACACAACTACACAATCGTTTAGAGTAATCCTTGCGCCACTTTTAATAGCTTTAATGTTCGTTTATAACCTATCTATCCTGTTGAACGTTTTTGTTTTTAGGTGAATAAAGGATCAATTGGGTTAAATGGTATAAGTGCATGGACGGCTTTAAAGAGAAAGCGAAACGTCCTTTAAGTATGTTATATGATGATGACCAAGCGTGAATCAACATAGGTTGATCCAACAACCTCCTTAAAGACGCTCCCAAACACTCACATAAAACGATCACACGAAACTTTTGTTGATGTTTGGTTGTGTGTGACTTTGTTCTATTATAACGACTGAAACGCGCTCGCTCCGCTCGCGGGATTTTTTTTCTACAATCGTGAGGATCATCCCTCACTGATGTGTTTATCAACAGTCCTATGTTATACTTTTGTTAACGCGAGCGCCGGTGACCATTTGATCCGTGAGCGTCTACGCTGTTACTTTAAAGAAATTGAAGGTGTACTTTATAGTTCTATAACAAAGACATATTAACATACATGTCCATAGACATATGTATTAGAGACGTGCGGGCGGGATCCGAACCCGCGAAAGCTTATCTTTGTAGTTCGGAACGTAAACCACCACACTATGACGGTTGTTAAATTATTATTAAAAAAAGATAGTACCAAACTACTCCATGTATGTCTTATTATATTATATTCATGTCTTATTATATCGACCATGTTGGTCCGTGGGTTGGCTAAAAAACAAAACTCACTAAATTTATTGAAAATACTTCAATCATGAATGATAGGCATCATTAAAAACCATTTACTTCACAATAATACGATATTCGGACTGTTTTTTATTTATTTAATTCGTTGTTTCTGCAGTTCTAAAGGCGCACTTAGGCATTGAGACACTGACACCATCAAAGACAGACTAAGTCAAAGTTAAGACCTCACTTTGACGTGAGGTGGTGTTTGCTTGACTATCTTTTAGCATCTCACCGGTGATCTAGTCCTCAATACCTACAATATCATTGATTTGGAGTGATGTCAACGGGAATAGATGAGCGCGGTCGTCGTCCGCGCAGCAACAAGTGGTACGCACCCCATGTGATAAACAAATGTCAAAAAGTTTGTAACTTGTAAAATGGCCAAGAATACAGTGAAACTACACTTTATTGCAGGCTGATAAGTTTGATATTTGTATAAATTTTTAATAGAGGTTATAGGTAGATAGTTGGCCTTCATTCATCGTAACTACCTATGATTCATTAAAGTTAGTTTATGAAAAATGTTAGTAACAAAGTTGTTCATTCGCGTTTAAAGTTTACGTAAAATCTAAATCATAAAATATAAATTATGCTTTGCTGTGTTTGAAACAAGTTGTGTTGATCATGTTTGTAACTCACACTGTTTGAAACTCGTGATCGACTACCTATTTGTATTTTGTGTATCGTTGAGATTCGTGTGTGTACCAACAACAGTTGGATTAGTGTTTGTTTTATTTATATCTAACACACAACTACGAACTAACTACAAATAGTCATAGAAGGAGTATGAGGAATTTTGTTATTTATTCAAGCACTTTAAAACTTGAACAAAGTTGTGGAGGTTAAGTTTATGGAAAGGAAATACATAAACGCCATAAATTCGTGTGATGTTGGTTTTTTCTCCGCTATGACTCATAGTTACACAGTATTGGTGAGTACAGGAACAAATATCTCGCATGTTTGATCAGAAACAAAAATCTGTTGTTATTATCGTTATCTAAGTATGTATGGCTGTATTTTGTAAACTCGCGTAAGTCTCGAAGAAATTGGAAAGATGCACAATCTATTTTGTGTTAGCTAACTTAGAAAACCTTGAATTGTGGTTGTGTTGACTATAGTTACTATGCTCATTAGAGTTAATAATTTTGTATCTTGGCCTAATATGGCTTATCTTCACCCAAAGTGTATAGGAGGATAAAAAGTAAACAATGGTAACATTCAAGACTGCAAAACTCAATTAGGTGCTTTACTGTAATCTAAGTCCTGTACCGTTACCATGAGTTTAGATCTCGATAGTGACGACGGTTTGACTTGCTAGCAATGATGTAACTTTTTGTATGGAAAATTTTAGTTTTGTGAGTAACTGCTAGAGGCACTCTGCAATTTTCCATAAAAAAAAAATACGTTGTTGCTAGCGAGTCGTAGGTGATGCTGATATATCCAGTTTTCATTAAAGATGATGCACTAGGTTTCTTGACAAAAAAACTAGGCTCAGACGGCCAGATTTTCACATTTTCGGATTATTAGAAGTTCACATCCGCGGATGCGGATTCGATGCGGATTATGGGATTTTAAAAAGATAATTATTTAAATTTTAAGTACATAAAAACCTTAAAGAATTTCAATTTTACTTTTTATTAATTTAATCACATTGTAGAACACAATTTAACAAGAAAAAACTTTGTTTAATAATTAAACTTAAAAATTGGTGAATAAAATTTTCTTTTTATGCACAAAATACCCCTTCCTATAAAACTCATAATTTCTTTACCCAAAGGTTGTCTGGAAGAGATCGCTTATAGCGATAAGGCCGCCTAAATTGTACATTTCACTTAAACGAATTTGTAAATCAATTTATGTAATGTGCAATAAAGAGTTATCTATCTATCTATCTATCTAAAATTTAATGAATAACAATATTGCAGCCTTTTCAGCTTCCAACCTGTTTCTTAGTGGACTGGATTATATTAAATTAACCCAGCTCCACTAAAAATTTGTTCGCTGGGAACACTGGCTGCATGCAAACTTGGAAAGAATTTTAAATTCACAATGGTTAACTCAATCCTGTCTTTTTTTGTTACGATAAATTATCAAACACGCAAAAAATATGAAGTACACACACTGTAAACACTCTCTTAACTATCATTTATTTATTCACAGTGAGAAAAACACAACAAACAAAACCTGCAGGTTCTTGTTACCAATGAGCGCCTTTCTATTCGTCAGTTACCGCATCAAGTCCCAAAACAACCGCGAAGCACGTGCCACTCTGGCTCCGCCCACTTTCATTACATGTAGTTAGTTACTTTTGGTGTGAATCTGCATTCGTAAAAACTCCGCATTAATTGATGCGGATGTGCAGATGTCTGAATTAATGCAAATATTCCGCATTTGCGGATGCGGATGCGAATATTCGTAACACCCCTAATGCCTACTACTGATTTGGAACAAAAAGCAGAAAAACAAAGATGTATTTTTATTCTGCATCTCGTCCTCCAAGATTTACTATCTTAATATTTCTCATTGTTTTAAATGAGGATTTTTTTATAATTTTTAGTAAAGAGGAGATTATTTTTACAGCTCTGTCAATCAAACTGTAACAGGTAAGCAGTTAATAGCCAAAACTAAAACTTTCGAACTAACCGTACGTAAATTATATTATAAATTCCTTCAAAAAGTTGGCGTTGATGTAACTGCGCGTAATGGGAACGACATCGTATTGATATCAAAAAAGCGTCAAACATACGAAAGCACGTTACGTAAAGGGATTGGCAACGCCATGGCAACACAACAACATACATCTTTTGTAAATTCTTCTTGTGAATGACAGCACGTTTGCTAGGGTGGACGAATATTCGACGAAATCGGACGACTTACCGTCAGCGCGTGACAACGCATGCGCCATGGTCGAGAGTTGATCGTAATCCAACGTTGGTTACGCTACGAATTTGATAGGTGTGCGTTGCAGTATGGAGCTTCATACAAAGAGTACTGAATGCTTTGAGTTGATACGGTGCTGGTAGTCATTGACTATAATCAGTCAGTAATATGTTAAAAAAAGGTTCAAGTACTAGTTAAATCGACCTAAGTGTTTTTTTGCCTCGGGTAGTTTGATCATTGATGCAAATTCTTCAAAATTTAACATTTCGTTTAACAACAGGTTTCGTTTGACAGCTTTTACTTGTCCTCCTCTTCCGATAGGAATTTTAATTTTATGGTCAGAACACAACTAATAAAATTAGTTTGACAGCAAGGCGTAGTCAGCGTTGTGTTGAAAAGCTTGGCTTAGGGCTGACATACCTGAGTATGCCTAGTCAGACTGAAGCAAAGCTTTTCCGGGATTGCGAAATTTCCATTTTTTTACAGTTGCAGTTGCATGGATTGTCTTAAATGGATTGCATTTTATAACGAAAAAATCCGCGATTTATAAATAAAAAAATCACGTGTTTTTATTATACTTTAATTGTACAAATTGGGTGTACTACTGGGTGTGTGTACTGTGTACCGCTCTTTTTACACTCAATATAATCATAAATTGATAAGTAGCTCAGAATTGACTTCAATATACACTATAATAATATGTAATCTCGGAGTCCTGTTTTTAAAAAAATAGATACCACATGCAAAAGACGTCGTTTCCTCAGCATGTTACAATATTTTAAATAGAAGCTGCCTCCATACTATCTTAGCCTAAAACGATTTTTGGGTAAATATGCATCCGATTATCCGATCACTGGTTATTACTATTAGCCGCCAAAAGCTATATCTTGTCAACTAAACCAGTAAAATATTTTGTGCTATAACGTGACAGTGTAACTACAGTTTTAGAAACAGTTTTGTTCCATTGATCAGTGATTCTGTGAACTTCATCTTAGGTACGGCCATTTACTTGCGTACATACAATGTTTATTTGGTTGGGTTGACAAAGCACTCAGCACTTGCGCCATCTTCCGGTCAGTAGCGCAACTATTGTGTGTTGGTTGCGTGATATCCCCACGTAAAATTTACTACTACTGCCGCCATCTATCAGGGAGTAAACGGTTCCGCTTTCTAAGAATTATCAAAAGAGGACGCTGCGAGTATTAAAATGTTAATGCCTACTACAACAGCCTTACAATACTTGCGCCGCTTGCCTATAAACTATTTCGTGATTTACTATTTTTAATGTGTTGTTTATGCTCTAAAAGTATGACATTAATGTGTTATTGTGAGCGAACAGCGTTTTTATAATACAATGACTGCGAAACACTTGAGTAACTGGAACTGTCAGGAGTCATCATCATCATTTTCAGCCAAAGGACGTCCACTGCTGAACATAGGCCTCCCCCACGGCTTTCCATAGCGACCGATCACTAGCGGTCTGCATCCAGTTTGATCCTGCGATCTTTTTAAGGTCGTCTGTCCATCTTGTTGGTGGACGTCCTACGCTGCGTCTTTGGTCGAAGGGTCTCCAATCTAGAACTTTCCTGCCCCAATTCTCAAGGCTATGTCCGTTACCTTGGTTCTTCTACGTATCTCTTCGTTTCTGATTCGATCTCGTAGAGAAACACCGAGCATAGCCCGCTCCATCGCTCGTTGTGTAATTTTGAACTTCCTAATGATGCCCATAGTTAGAGACCACGTTTCGGATCCGTATGTCATCACTGGTAACACACAATGGTTGAAGACTTTCGTCTTCAGACACTGAGGTAATTGAGATGAGAAGACGCTCTTGCGCAGTTTCCCAAACGCTGCCCAGCCGAGTTGGATTCGTCGATTGACCTCTTTCTCAAAGTTGGACTTACCCAATTGGATCACTTGTCCCAGGTAGACGTACTCGTCGACAATTTCGAGAGTTGAGTTCCCAACAGATACTGGAGTGGGTACAACAAGGAAGCTTGACATAATTTTCGTCTTTTCCATGTTCATTTTAAGACCCACTTGTTGGGATACCCGGTCGAGGTCTTCAAGCATAGTGCCAAGATCATCCAGCATCTTTGCCACAACGACTATATCAATGGCAAACCGAAGGTGTGTTATGTATTCGCCATTGACGGAGATGCCGTATCCTTCCCATTCCAGGAGCTTGAAGGCGTCTTCCAATGCCGCTGTAAACAGTTTCGGAGATATTACATCGCCCTGTCTTACACCTCTTTGCAATGGAATCGCCCTCGTATTCTGTTCCTGTAATCGGACCGACATGGTGGCGTTGTTTTATAGACACTTTAACACCTCTATATACCTATAGTCTATGTGACACCGCTGAAGAGACCGAAGCACCGCCCAAGTTTCGATCGAATCAAAGGCCTTCTCCTAGTCCACAAAAGCTAAACATAGAGGCATATTATACTCCTCGGATTTGTGTATAATTTGCCTTTGCGTATGAATGTGGTCTATGGTACTGTAGCCTTTTCGAAATTCGGCTTGTTCGGGAGGCTGGAGTTTGTAGACATGGCTCAGGAGTGAGATGGGTCTATAGTTCTTCAATAATGTTTTGTCTCCTTTTTTGAAGAACAACACTTCGTGCCCTCTTGCAGAACGGAATTAAATAGTCTTTGAAGGACTTTAAGTATCGGTGTTCCACCCGCTTTCAGAAGCTCTGCTGTGATTCCATCCTCGCCAGGTGCCTTTTTGTTTTTAAGCTGTTTCAGGGCCATCCTAATCTCGTAGAGGCTGATGTCCGGGATGTCTTCGGTGTAGTGTCGGGTCAGGATAGCTCGTGGGTCTCTTACCGAGCTATCAACTGAGGTGTACAACTGCCCATAGAACCTTTCGATCTCCCTCAAAACCTCTGCTTTCGTCGACGCTACACTGCCGTCCTCTGTCTTAAGCTTCGTCAACAGGCTTTGCCTAATAGACATGTCCCTTGCAAACACTTTGGAGCCTTGGTTCCGCTCTATTGTTTCTTTAACACTATTCGTGTTAAAGGAACGAATGTCATGTCGAAGAATATTCGTCTATTAAGCTGCCTGTAGGTTTAAGCATTAACGGAGGTCTGCAGTGCCATAGATCGACGTTTTGCCATAAGGTCGAGAGTGTGGACCGAGAGTTTTCGAGGTTTATTTTTACGGCCAGGTCTAAAAAACTTAGATCCGACCGTTTGGACAGTTTCCACAAATCCGTTGTTTATTTCGTCCACTGATACGCAATTGTCTAGGCAATCAAAGCGGTTTGACAACTCCAGTTGAAAGCTCTCGGGATTTTGGATATGGGCACGAGTAGGTCGGAGCGTGGACTTCATCAAGCGGGACCTTTCCAATTTGACATTTATATTCAATGTGCCTCGAACCATACGGTGATCACTGCCGGTTTTTACCCTGTTGATCACGGAGACATCATTGAATAACCGTCTCTTGGTGGTCATGATGAAGTCTATCTCATTTCTTGCCTTGCCATCCGGACTCAACCAGGTCCATTTCCTTTGAGGCGGCTTATGGAAAAAAGAATTCATCGCAAAGAGTCCCTCCTTCTCCAAAAAGTCGGCCAGCCTTTTTCCCCTGGCGTTCCTTTGACCATATCCAAAAGGTCCCACTTTCAACTCATCCTCGCCTCGCTTGCCGAGTTCTGCGTTGAAGTCCCCCATAACAACAGTGAAATAGGTTTTGGAAGTCTCATACATTTCCTCCACCTCTTCATCCGGGTGGTTACAGGTCGGTGCATATACCTGTATGACCTTCAGCGAATACCTTTCGGTTATTCTGAGTATAAGGTACATCACCCTGTTCTACACACTCTCGATGGTTACGATGTTGTTTACGAGGGACCTGTCGACAAGAAACCCAACACCACCTTGGGACTTTTGGTCACCCTCCCGGTAGAAGAGCAGGTTGCCGGACTTCAGAGTTATCGTGTCCTCGCCCTCTCTGCGGACTTCTGATAAACCCACTATTTCCCAGTGTAACCTGCTCAATTCTTCCTCCAGCTCGAGCAACTTCTCGTCTGTCTTCAGTGTGCACGCGTTATAAGTTACCAGGGCCAGTTGTCGTTGCGGGTGGTAGCGCGATCGCCTCCGGGGATTCTTAGCACCCCCTGCCCCGCCGTTACCGTGACCGCTACTGGAAGCAGGAATAGCGGGACTGCCGGAGACTGGGGGCCTGGATGTTTGGTGTCCTACCATTTAGGGGGTATTTGCTAGTACTCGCCACGCTTGGCAGGCGGGTTGGCGAGCGCAGAGGCGCAGTCTCTTTTAGGTGTGACGCTGCTGCCCATCACAACTCAACATTTTACTGCGCCTTTTGTTGGATGGTTATCCCGCCATCAGTCGGTCGCCAGAGCCTCGTCTGTTGAAACAGGACGCACCGCGTAAAGGTGAGGTTAGCTTGGAGCTTAGGGTCTTGATTAAGCTCTCTTACGTCCCTTACTGTCCCTTACTGTCAGAAGTGCAAGAGTAAAATGCCTAAAACGGATAACACAATTACCCCCGTTAAACTAGACGACATTACCGTAAATACAAGAAAACGTGTGAATGCTGGGTCACCATCATTCACACGTTTTTCATCATCATCACCTTCATCGCCTACATTGTCTCGCCGCGCGATTCCACCACCCACGGACGGTGCTGCTGATAAAGCAGCTGCATCTAACGATCTCATAGTTAAACAGAGACTGCTACGTTAAAAAATGAGGGTGGCTTACACTGAAATTCAGGAGTATAGTAGACGTTGTTGTCACATAGTTTTAACTTTGGCACAACAGCTTGGCGTTACTTTAGAAGAACGTGACCTAGTGAGTGCAGAGCGTGCTGACCCCATGCGACGTTCTTTGGTAGAATGCTTCAGCGCTACAACCGCGCCCCCTGGTTGTCAGATTAGCGAGCCGTGCGCAGCGAGTTCAGCTGCCCACAGCAGCGTGAGTTAGGCAAGACGCTACCACTGCGGGCTTAGAGCTTGGATCGCCTGCCCGGCGATTTCAAGTTAATGAGCGTCTTACTTCAACTGACCGGCACCTCTTCTACAAAGCTCGTAGTGAATCTTCTCGTGCACAGTAGAAATATGTATGGATGCGTGAAGGGAAAATATTTGCCCGCAAAGAACACGGCGCACCGCGACACCGTCTCCGGTTAGCCTAGCCTAGATGTTTGTTATTAGATGTGTACCAAATAAAAAGGTTTTCTTTCTTTCTTATTTAAAAAAAAAACCAGGACACAGGTCGTTTTTACAAAAAAAATAAGCAAAGCCTAATTTCAAACGTTGGGGAAGTTTAAGATTTACTGAGGACGAGTTGCAGATTGAAAATATATCTTTGATTTTCTGCATTTCGCCTCGAATCAGTAGTAGGGATGGTCGAACCAAAAAACAGGATATGACTAGTAGAATGAAGTTAGTATTTATTTTGTTTTTTTTTGCATCTTGTCCCAAATGGGCTGTAATCACAGGTTTAGATATTGAACCTATTCGCAAAATGGCTTGCATGCGTTTTTGGACTCATTCCTGAAATGCCTCGTTCTGAAATTGCCCTATTCGTGGACTACCCTATTATACTTTGGACTCATTCGCTGAAAGACATATTCTTAAAAAAAAACCGGCCAAGTGCGAGTCGGACTCGCGCACTGCGGGTTCCGTGCCAACTTTATCTGAATTAGGGAATCCACTTACTTCTACTTAGTAAAATACCACAATATTTTGTTGACTGCAAAGCTTATAGTATTTTTTACAGAATAGACCATTTTAAGAATAAGTCATTTAACGAATAAGCCATTATAGGAATAAGTCCTTTTCAGAATAAGGTATTATGCAAATAGGTCCATATAAGAATAGGTGATTTCGCGAATAAATCCTTTATTTTGTAGTGAGTCATTTTGCGAATAGGCCCAATATCTACTAAACCTAATCACATGGGACAAGTAAAGGAATGAGTAAGTAGTATGTATCATTCAAAAAGAACTGTAACTCGCGGGTTTTTTCAAAAAAAGAGTAATCTAACGCATTTTTTCTTGAAATAAATGACATAATTTTCCTCCATCAGCGTTGTTATTGACTACGTCATTACATGGGGGCTTTTGTTCACATTTTCTACGATATTGTCTTTTGATTCCCATTTAAGTGCGGAGTGTGGGAACCCAAATACCAATGTCAATGTATGGAAAACAATTGAAATGATTATAACTTTTGTTTGCCTGCGTAAATAGCTGTCTCTTACGCTTATTCGTACTTAGAGGCCGTATCACATAAGATTAGATGAGTTTTCATCTTCGTATAACACCTGGAAGTGGTAGAACTGGGTGGCCCAGACAGCCAGCATCCGGCTGTCATGCACGCGCGCGCTGCAATGCAGCACGCGTGCGGTGCGACACGGAGTTTCGAATCTGGTCTAGAACTGTCACTAACGACGTCACATCAGTAAATCCTTAGAACAATTGTTCAAAACGTAATATTTCGTGAAATATACAGAAAAACAAGTCAGCTCAGAGTCAGATACTTGGGTATCAGGCTGTTCGACGGTTATCATGATCTCTCGAAAAGTATTAGATTAAACTGGATGAAACTACTTCGGATGACCGTCACCTTCACATCACGTCACATTTTATAAAAAACTACGCCCTGAAACCCTCTGAAAGTTAAAAAATTGTGCCACAAATTATATCACATTTTCTGAGAGTATTCTTTCTTGATGTTTGAGCTTATTTTTTTATGATTTTCCAAGAAAACTATTGCGCCACCTACGATGAATCCTGGCTATATCAGCGTCTCCTACGATTCGTTATCAGGCTAGATATGCGAGATCTCTCTAGAAGCCTGGCTCAGACGCCCGGATGTACACGTAACTTATACCAGTACGGCTAGCTTTTTATTGAATGTCAAACCTTATACACATTAATATAAGGTTCATTTTACAAAGCAATACAAAATGGGGGAAGTTTATAATTTTCACTTTTTAGGGAATCCCTAGAATTTAAAGTTTTAATGTTTTTCACTTTGTTCTATTCAGTCGTAATATTTCAAAGCAAAGAAATATTTCTTTCTCACGTAAACACTGTCAATTTTTTTTAAGGAAAGTCCATAGAAAAGAGTCCATATAAATGCTATTATTTAGAACACCATTTGTCATCGGCTTTTACTCTCCCGCCTTCAACAGCACATAATCAAAAGAAGAAATTCAATATTCAATGCTTATTTTCCAAGTGCTCCTTGATGGTAGACCAGTTTAATTTAATATAAATATATTCATAAAAATCAGGTGTGTGACCTCTATTTATGGCTTAAAGTTTAATCTCACAATTGGTTATCTGCTGCGCCTTTATGAAAGATAAAACTTAAAACTGATATCAGTCGTGTTATCAATGCATCGCAAGTAAGTGTCATCAATACTAGCAATTGAGCAGCGAATCGTCAAAGTTACGTTGTTGCCACTTTGTAAATAGAGGTCCCGGATTTCGTGTAATCCACAGTTATTGCCAAATATTAAACCACCGGGCTAGGGGAGGAGAAGCTTTTCAAAGGAAAAAGATCTGAGGAAAAAAACAAATAGAAAAATATTCAATACGCGGCGAATAAATAAATAATTTTCTCAGCACGAGCGAAATTACTCAAACCGTTTTATTACATCAAACTCAGAAAAACAATTTCGTGGGCTAATATTGTTTTGGCTTGTTTTAGCTAAAAGCTCGATAAGCCTGTGAAAACTCCTATACAAAATATGTTGTTTATTATTGTGAATTAAACCACCAATTTAAATTAAGTATCAATGAGGCGTATGACGTGAAATTTTAACTAAAATCCATCGTAATCAGGGGTCTTAATCCAAAATCCGCAATTTCGGCGGTAGGCTGTTAATGCTGAGATGGAGAAGGCTAGACCTCTAAATAGACACTTTGAGAATGCGTTCTAAGAATAGAGCGTTAAGGACCTGAATATGTATTAGGTACTCGACGTGGTTTGTGTAATAAATAAGAGAATCTTGAGATCAATTTCCACAAATGAGATGAAATATTTATGGTCTCTGAAAAAAAAGGCGACTTACCTACCTCTCTACGTCTTATGAAATGTATTTTTGAATTGTACCTAAGCCTTACCCGTTGATATCTAAAAAAGAGTGATTATTTTAATATTATCTCAGTACAACCTGCTGACTACGTATTTTTATTTTGTTACAGAAAAGGTTCAGCTGAAAATTAAGACGATGTCTGACAACAACAAAAAGCGGACAAACAGTTTTCGAAAACTTTTTCCACAATTGTTTTTCTCTCAAAAAAGCAAAGAAAAGCTCGCTAGCAAGGATGTGAAACATCAAAAGAGTAAACCAGAAAACTCTTCAATTAGCAATCAATATCATAACCCTCAAGCTGTTTCAGTCAAAATAAATAGATTAAATAGGAACAGCGACGATAATATTTATGAAAATCTTACGGCAACACGTCGTGCACAGAATGGTAATGATACTTACAACCAAGACATTCCGAGCAATCATTCCTCGAGTAGCACTCTAGTTTCAGAGAGTGCTAAACATAAATCGGTTCTCAGTACTGATGTAAATGAAATAGTGCAATACCGGGACTGTGATTCCATGCAATATGAAGCAAGACCGCAGGTGCCGCGAAAACCTCAAGGTGAAATATATCACGTAAAACCAGACCATAATTCAACTCTAAATAATAACTCTGGAAAATTACAGTACCCGGACGTTTATTACCATTCATTAGAAAAACTAGCGGATAAGATAACACCACTTGATGAACTAGATATTTACAGAGCTTCAAAAGCTCAAGCTGACCCAGCTCCTGTAGGCGCAGAAATAAAAAAAGTCAGTACAAAATTTCTGATATCTCCCAAGAAAGAAGCCGAAGTCCGCACTATTCAACCGAACAGAGCTCGCAGCTTATCGCTGGATAAACACAACGATAGATCACGAGATCGAAAATGCATTGATAAGGAAAATTATGCAATCTCTAAAAAAACATATAACTACTCGGCACCCACATCACCTATGCCGATTAGTCATAAAATTCCGAATATGCCTAAAACAGTTTCACCGTATGAACATGTAAGAAAAACAATGATAGAGACAGAAGAAAAGCGAAACTCCCTGAGCAGACTGAGCCTTCGTAATAAGTGCTCGCCTTCACCGCGGCCACCAGTTTCCAGCGAAGAGAGACCGGTGCAGGTACACATAGATAATGTTAAAATTGACAAAATTGCTGTAGAAAAAGAAAAGACTAGACAGAAAGTAGAAGCTTTTTACTGGCAGAAACTAAAAGAGCAAAAGTTAAAGGAAGATGAGTTCTTGTTTAGGCAGTCGACTAACTCGCCATTGCGTGGTCACACTGTATACGCCACGACGTACTCTAATTCCAGTTGTAGTTCACCGAATTCTTTTATCATTGAACCTAGGAGTTATAGTTTGCCTAGAGGCAAGGATTTGATGTCATCTATGACGAATCAGGCCATATATTCTACGTCACCGTTTATAAGAAATGCACCCGAAAGACGAACTGATACATTTATCAAAGGTAGAAGCGGCTCTTATAGAGATCAAGACATAGTTTACAGGCATCCAGAAAAGTTGCGGATAGGCAGTAGTAATTCAATGCTGGGTATGCAAGATCAAAACCCAATGCCAATTTTTCAACGAGGTTCCTTAACGCACGAAGTGAGGGATTTCAATCAACAAGCCAAACGTGTCAGTTTCGAAGAGCAATATCAAAAAAATATCGCTGTTCAGGTGAACGACGTGCATAAAATGGTCGGAACTGTATCCAAAGAGAAGAGCGAGTGCGAAAAATCTATTAATCCTCGGGTCGAGAGCTCTCCAAATGCCTTGAAAGTCAGGAGCGGGCTTAGAAGCTCGTCAAGTGTCCCGCCAAGGCCGCCTGTTCGGACTACAAGTGTTAACAGTATCGGGAAAACTACAAAAGTTTTGAACAGCAAAAAGTGTAGCAATTTACCTCCCGGCGCCCAACTTATATATTCCGAATCTGAAAGCGGTTCAGAAGCTGGTGAAATACAGAGAATTCTTCAGATCAACTCCCGTAAAGGTAAGCAATCAATTTAATTATATGTATATTAATGTCCTAATACTTACATCTTTGTATATGTATCTAATAAGTAGGAAACTGATATAATATTTAACTTACTGCGACGATAGGGTGAACAAGCTATCTATATAATCACAAAAACTGTATTTAAGCGAAAGAGTCAAGTGAATTCGTTGTTATTATTGTAGTTATAGGGAATACCCTGTATACTAGAACTATACCATCATTAATGAGCCACAGTAATCGAAATCAAATGGATTCGTAATCTCGAAAACAATTTGACAAGATATGGATAGCAACAAGCATGTTATCGTTAGATCATGTTATAAAAATAAACCCTTGTTGGTGACTGGAGGAAGGTTAAAGCGTGGGTGAAGCTTTATTGATCGAAAAACTAGTAGTACACAACTCCTATCAATGTTTTTTCTACAACATAATATCCAACTATCCTTAACAGGTCGAGCGTAAATTGCTTTGCGTATTCAAGTGTATTTTTTAAAAAAAACAGCTCTCTGCTAGTAATCCGTTTTCCAATGAAGCTTGGAAAGGCAATGATATTGCTCCGAGAAATATATTTTTATCCGCTATTTCCTACCCTTTCTGTAAAGAGCATCTAGTTTATGATTTAAAAAGGAAACTAGCATAAATACTAAAATATGAATGTGAATTGAAATTAGACCTTATGAATGATATCAGACTAGCTAAAAGTCGCACTGCGACTTTTAGCATTGATCAGATTTTGGCATCGATATTGATGCGTGTTAGCATTGATGCAATCGTGCCTTGGCATCGATGCAGACGCTCGACTCTGACATTCCTCGTTAGCATCGCGACTGTATTGATGCTGAAGGTAGCGCAAGTATGTAAAGGCTAACATTTTGCGACTGCATCGATGCTGCAACGTGACTGCAAAAAGTCACAGTGTGAAAAGTGTCTGAGACATGGTAAATTGATAATAAAAATATTGGACACCAATCACATACATTGCTCTGATCCCAAAGTAAGTAGCTTATGCACTTGTGTTATGGAAGTCAAAACAAAGGTGGTACCACAACACCCAGACCCGAGACAATACAGAAAAAAATGATTTCTATATTGACCCGACCAGGAATCGAACCTGGGATCTTCGAGGGGCGACGCATTAAAACCAGCGTGCTAGCCATTACACTACAAAGGTCGTCACGGAGGTTTTAATTAAAATAATTTTCGATAATTTCTTTAACGTCCAAATGGACGAAGAACTTTATAAACACTCAGTTAATTTGAAACTTGTGTTGACCAAATGAGTAATTGACCAAAGGACGTCCATTGCTGAACAAAGGCCTCCCCCGCGGCTTTCTATAGCAACCGATCACTAGCGGTCGGCATCCAGTTTGATCCTGCGATCTTTATAAGGTCGTCTGTCCATCTTGTTGGGGACGTCCTACGCTGCGTCTTTGGTCGAAGGGTCTCCAATCTAGAACTTTCCTGCACCAACGGCCATCAGTTCTTCGCGCTATGTTCCCTGACCACTGCCACTTGAGCTTACTGATTCTCAAGGCTACGTCCGTTACCTTAGTTCTTCTACGTATCTCCTCATTTCTGATTCGATCCCGTAGTGAAACACCCAGGTTATTATAAAATAGATGGTTTAAAATGAGGCAGATGTGTTTTACATCCAGGAGGACATCTTATTGTAGGTATAACGCATAAACATATACCCACGTAATATTCGACTCTAGCCTGTCAGTAACCATTTCATGCCTGGTGAAATCATAAAGGGCCGGGTTATCAGCACCGACTTACCTGGACGGGCTGTGATGTGCCGAGTCGAGTTGGCTATTTCTTGGAATTGGAATATTTTGGTATTCTTTAAAAAGAGTCTTCTGGCTCGAGCTCTAATTGGAATTTTGTTTAAAACAATATTCTAGTGTTTGTTAAAGAAAGTCTTTTGATTTCGGCCCTTTTTATGTTTTCCATTATATTTCAATAGCAAAAAAGACGACCTGGCATATCACTCGTTCGTATAGGTTTGTCGGTTCAGCAGGGTGATTCAGAACGTTCGATAAGCCATTCGGCTTGGGTTTCGGCTAGTAAATATTATATTATCTTTACTACGAGTAATATTATAAAAATAGATGGATAGAAGATTTGAAAAATATTTTTGTGTTGGATAGCTTATTTGACGAGGAAGGCTCTAGGGAATAAAACATCACGCTGCGACGGGAGGGAATGAAGCAAAGTCAAAACGCGCGGACGAAGTCGCGAGGGACCGCTAGTTTTTAGATAAACGTCATAGTTTGATCGAATGTCGATTTGTCTGTTCAGTAACAAACATAATAAAAAAAAAACAAATAAAATATTAGTTAACTTAGCTTAGAATAAATCCACGTTATTATAATTTTATTAATATGTGAAACTTATCGCATCGTAACCGAATGGTTCTTTATCAGGGGGCAGGTTAGGGACAGCTTTATGTCATCACCCTATCGCCTGAAATGTTTTTTTACAGAAAAAACAGAACAGTTCAGTTCAGTCTCTGTTTTTTCAATAAAAAAAATCGGTTGGCAGGACAAAGTCCTTTTTCTGACTGTAGCCCCCACTTTGTAATTGCGGTTTTCTGTATTTGCGTATTTGAACGAAGTCGAAAGGAACTACTAGTCTAGAATAAACAAGGGTGTGTGTGTTTGTGGAGAAAACACCCACGCTCCGTAATACAAGCCTTAAGATTGCATTGTGAAACTAGCTACCTTTGTAATGCCTTCCTTTTCCTCGTAGCGTCTAAAAATAGTATGGAAAAACCTCTTACTTTAAGATTTTCTTAAAAACAATTCCATGAATAGAAAATAGAGCTTGTTATTTTGTTCAAAAAACATTTCCACGAATTGACTAATGAAGATGTTTACACTTTTCGTATTTTATTTATAGTTTTCTCTCAGATTTAAAGTGAATTATAACAGTGGATAGATTTTTATTCAAACAGAATAAATTGGTTTATTTAAAAACTTAAGGTAGCTTTTGATACATAAATACTTTGTAAATTCCTAAAAAAACTATATGGTATAAAAATATGGACATAAATATATCCATGTGATTGAAAATCGTCTTGAATGTATCGAGACATATGATAGTCAGATATTTTAGTTCAGACAAAAACTTTGGTTAAGTAGTTTGCTCATAAATTAACTAAATTATACAATATATTACCATAAAGGGACCAAACATGACTGCGTTGCAGATGTTATGGTGCGAATAAATTTATCAAAGTCTTCGTTTCGATTTGTTCACAATGTCTACTGTGCAAGGTTCCGGTTATCCAAAGGATAAACGAATTCTACTCGGCCAAAGTCTCTTCGACCCTCTTTCAGGAACGCCTAGAACTGATATCAAATTCTTCCGCTTATAAGCAAAATTAGAACATTTATTGTGACGAAAGAAATCAAAACTAAGACATGCATGAAATCATTGAAAAAATATTTTAAACACACCAATCATTCAAAATACGAAATAGAGGCGATGATGCTGGCTGCGTTGCCGCGTTGGATAGATATTCTTTGAGCTAGAACCGACCCAGATTTATTATTTTCTTTATCTGTTGTGTGTGAATAAATTAACCGTTCTCAAGCCATCATTGTGTCGCGATTCCATTAGAAAATCAAAACATTTAAAGGTATGACTCGCTTGAGATAAAATTAAACTAAATTCGATGAATATGTCCGTTTAAATTACTTGCTTATTTATAACTCTACCCGGTATATATTGCGCGAATCTAACTCTTATTTGACACGTACATATTGCGTGTCTGCAGTATGGTGCTATTATATCTTCTGTGTCTGAAGTTCGTTTTTCGTAGACCCATAAAAAAGTTTATTCCTAGACAGTAGCTATTTTTGCACGAAATCAAACCGAGGAAAAGTTTCAGGAAAAATAACAAATGCGTTTTCTACTTACATACCACTCGTTTTAGGTATATACGAGTATAGCTCATGATTATATGATGTGAAACTCTGTCAATAAGATTTACTTTTCTTACAACACAGTAATACAGAAACCTTTTAAAGAATACATTTTTTATAACGTCCCAGAATGTTCCGAGCCTCTGTGGATAAATTATTTGTACATCCAGGTTCGCGAATAGTTTAAAAATAGCATGTTCTATTTTTACCGTCTTGAAAAATAAGAAAGTTATCATTTCGACATTTATGCATGTGATATCGTTTGAATTCGGTAGTATTATCACACTTCGCAATAATATTATAAAGGCGAATGTTTGTGAGTGTGTATGTTTGATAATTCTTCACGCGAAAACTATGCGATGGATGATAGAGGAGTATAGAACATAGGCTATCCATTTATCACGATATTTTTTTGGAGATTTACCGACATGTACGTGGGTGAAGGCGCGGGAACCCGTAATTTTCAACAAATATTAATGTGTTGGTAGGTATCTCAAAAATAGCGAGAGTTTTACTTTTTTTTATGCTCCATAATGTGACCTATATGCGGTCACAGGATTATCTTATTTTTTTGGACAGCCTGTATAGAATCAGGACATTTCATTTTATAAGTATAGAGAACGGATTTTTTTCAAATACTATGGAGAGTTGTTTATGACGGCAAACAAGTGAGCCACCGTCAGAGAAGTTGCGTCACGCTCTCTGATAGGGGTTTACGGCCTAAATGTGTGATCTGGACTAAAGATATGTTCACAGAATGCCAAGAGCATGATCAGTTACTCCATGATCAGTTTCTATAAAAAATAGTTTAAAATACATGTAGTTAAACGGACTTTATCAAATCAAAATGTGATGATTTGCATAAAAGTCAATAGTATAATTTTCATAGCTAGGCAGCCTCAGCTATCTTTTCTAGTTCCAAAATCAAGTGGCAATACCTGAAACTAGCTGTTATTATCAAAATAAGTACATTTGTAATGACAAATTACGACCTAGGCCATATTTATTATCTTTTCCTTACAAAATGCAATAGAACGTGAGATGAAAATACTAGTATACGATCCTCGGGGGAAGTAGTACCGTTACCATAAGTTTACGAGGGTTTTACTCGCTAGCGACGACATAAAAAGTGTATGGAAAATTACACAGTGTCTCTAGCGGTCACTTGCGGAACTATTTTTTTCTTTCTTGGTAACGGTACAGCTGATGACTAACAGCTACTTATTATATATACCTATATATTGTCAGACATCATGGAATATTGCTATTATGTTATTATTCCGAATGCCTTAACTTGTTTACCGAATATTTATTTAAAGAAAATAATTCCGTCAGTGTACAAAAAAGTAAAGTGAGCATGTATTGCCCCACTGCTAGGCAAAGGCAAGACCTTACCTAAAGTATGAGGTAGTTTTAGCCATACTCCACCACACGGGCTCACTGCGAAATGGCAGAGGGGTGCTTTAAGATGTTATCAAGCCGCCCCGGGCCTCTGACTATGCTTATCGACTAATGTCAACCGATATTCGCCGGGACAAACGGCTTGACATGGCTTCCGAAGAACGGAAAATGCTTGTGATATATGAAGATTTACATATGATATTTAAATAGCATGTACAAGAATGTGAATCCCCATACAAACGTAACCATGTCTTTTTGACGACTGAAGTCGCGGGAAACAATAATTTTCGTACATTTTAAATCAAAATTTAACAGTAATTGTATTAGGTTTAAGCTCTTTTCATTTATTCGAAGTACATTAATCTACGCTACTCGGGCGAATACTGAATGATTTACCCTTAAAAATAAATCCTGCTTATTAATATTTATGGATTTACGATTCCTGAGTACTTTTAATTTAACGCTCGGCGTGATGTACGGATCGAGGAGAACTCTTTCCATTAAATAAATATTAAACAACTTTATTTCCTGAAGTGGATGGTTACTGAATGAGCAAAATACCTATAATGTGGCATTGAGAGCTTCTATTTTGTATTCGAGGGCCTTGTAGAAATGCTCTTCGAAGATAAGCCACTCAATACGCTCATGCATACAATTAATTTCTTACCATAACTCGCCACGTTTAAATCGTAAAATTCATGCAAACAATAAAAAGCGGGCACCCGTAGATGTCTTAAAGCTTACATTTGTTTTTAATTTACTATAAGTTTATTCTATTTGCTTATTCAGTACGTTACATAGTACCTAAGACACCGGTGAGTACCACACAGATAATCAAACAGTCAAGTCTACACACATCAAAAAAAGTTTGCGAAATATTTGAAAAATCAAAATATTTTTGTTACGGTAAACATATTATGTTATTAAAGTATTAATACATTGTTTCTATATTTTTGCAAGGTATATGAAAATATTATTATAGCGTTGCTCCCATATTAAGATTGTATGATTTACAACAAATAAGTATTATGCTTTTTTGATGCAATTACATACATAAAACAGCTTAAATTCTTCTTATTCATATCTTTATTTCTGAAGGTCGTGCCTTTACTGTTAAGATTTGGTAGATGATCTAACGAACTGTTTCCACGCCACTCTATCTACAGCTTGTCGAACTAGCATACTTATTAGTTAGGGAGGCGAATAGGGGAATTTTCGGTAATACTCGAGCGTGGCAGTTTAAGATATGAGAGATACCTTGGACCTAATAGAACAACCTTGTAAAGTATTTAGCTCTATATGTAGTGACTCGCGCCTAGGATAGACGATCAGATTAGTAAAAAAAAATCGATAGTCTGAAATACTCGAGCTCGTCAGATTAAGATATTGGGGGTTGATTTTAGTGTTTTAAGACTAAATTTAACGAATCTGACGATAAGTTCTTGACGGCCACAGTGGATCGACGCCATACTAGCAAAGGGACATAGGCAACTTAAATATACATGTGTCGTTTTTGACAAACAAATCATTCCATCGTATACGCCTAATTATAAGCTGTAAAAAACTTATGAAGCATTTTCTTATTGGAATCTTATATTGAGAGTTATGGCACCAAACGTGATTTCTTAGTATGGGAAATGGCATAAAAAATAGTGTATCTTCGGATTTTCTTCGTGTTTCGACTTGTTTTTTTTTTTATATGGTATTAAAATATATATTTGCTACATTTTCTCCAAACAAACATGGTGCGCCACACGCACCCCTTGCGAGGTACATGCGTTGGCCTATTTTTTACTTCTTATGGACAAATTGATTCATAAATTATTACTTCGACATATTTTATCTCCGAATTTCACTTCAATGGTGACTTACTAATAAATGGTCAGGCCATAAATCATCGGTACACTGATAACAGATTCCCAGTTTTCTTTTCATTGTACCCAATCTCTGGAAAATATTGTTTTTATTAACGATTCGTAATATATATTAGCCGTTAAGCTAATTAGCTAAGTTTTCGTTACACACGTATGGTGCTTTGTTTCTTTAATGACTTAGCTATTACTTTTAAAAAAAGGCTTATTTTATCAAGTACGTAAATATGTTGTATTGTAATGATTTAAAGAAAAGTACATTATGCTTTTGCTAAAACATGTCACTGTAATGAAATAAATTAAAATCCTTAAAAGATATCATAAAAACTAACTATTATCTATACTTAACTTGCTATCAACTAACCATACACAAATGGCAATAAACATAAATCAATTAAACGTTTTTAAAACACAATACAACGAAATAACAAAAAGCAGCTATATAATAAATAAATTAACCGATCAGATCAACTAAAAAAAAGACAATTCTTAATCACAGAAAATATCATCTTTAGATTCTATTTCAGACTCTTCGGAATCACTATCGGAATTAAATTTGTAACATCACAAAATTCTACCAGGTTTTCTTCCAAAACTAACATTTCATAAACTTCTTTGAACATTTTTTTTCTTTTCTTTTTGATCGAGTTTTGGTCGTATGGTTATCAGAACAGGATCTGAAGTAAGTAAAAGGTTATGTAGTACATCTTCGTTACAAGAAACACTGCTGTTTATTCTCGAGTGAGACTCTCTAAATTTACGGAAATCCTTGTTTCTCGCTTCAGATGCCTCTTCTGACAAAAAACCGATAGGAACTACAGATAAATGCTCAATTATATGAGCCCCATGAATAAGCAACATATGAATACTTACAGGCATATAATACCACGGATAAAGTTTACTGAATATTTTTGCAGTATCTATGCAATAGTTGTTAAATTTATTAACTACAATTTTTTCACCAGAAGAAATACATTGCAGGACCACACCAATTCTTCGCACTATATCAACGTCAAGTCCAGTTATATCAGCAGTCTTTTCTGGATCTTGAAAGAATCTTCTAGCCGAATTCCCGCTGTTTGTCGTTCCACTGCCTTGTTTTACAACGTCTACTAACAAACCAGTTTCTTTTCTGAACCTGTCTTGAATTTTCTTTTTTCTTTCATCTACTGATTGTTTTGCATCGTTTCCTCTTGATTGCCAGGATTTAATGTCTAATCTATATGCTATATGAAGCAAACATTCCATTGCACGAATCCATGCATGAAGGCTGCTTAATCCATATTTATACATATCTTCATTCACTGTTTTTTTACGTACTAATTCTATGTTATTCATTTCCTTCGGACGCGCCTTGCACATATCACAAACCGCTGCAGAAGTACCCGAGATGTAAGATGCCACCTTACCATCTATCATCGTCAAGAGCAATTCATGCGTGATATTGGCGTACTCATAATTTGAGGGACTTAGACTTTCAATTTCAGTTTCTATAGCAGCCATTTCGTTTTTAACATTGAACTCAGTCTCTTTCATGAACTTCCACATAATTGGTCGGCAGTAAGACGTTGAGGAGGGTCGTTGGTTTTGCCAAATAACACATCCATCTTCTGTTGTGAGCTTCAACGGTACAAGACTCGCCATGAAAACACTTTGTAAATCTAAATTTGAAGCATCCGATTTTTGTTCATACACGCTTTGGTTTGAGGCTCCATCAAAACCCCTTTTGCTTATAAGCAAAAGTTTACTGTTTTTAACATTTTTACCCAAAGACTGAATAATTCTCTTTACAGTTAAATCTAACAATGCTTGTAATGTTATTTTAACTGAGGATTCTGTAACAGTTATACAACTTGCGTCAGGGTAACACTTTTTCTTCTCTTCTTGAAGTTTTTAATAACTAGGATATTTACAAATTCCTTCTATTTCACTGAAATCTCTAAATGTTATATAGCGAAACTTTGATAATCTCAGCGTGATAAATAATGCTAATGCTTTTAGGGTTGAAATTTCTCTCATTTCTACAATTCGAATAAATTGTTTCACTTTAGAAACTTGGTCTGGATTTTCCATAAGGTATTGTAGTATTTCAGCGACATCTTTTTTTCTTGACGATTTAAGGCTGGTTTGAGCTGAGAAGACGATTTCTTCCGTACTGTTGGTGCTGCAAGTGGTTTCTGTGCGTCTTCTTTTTTGTTTGTTTGATAGGTCTTCGAAATATTTACGGCTGTCTATTGAAGTTGACGTAGATGCGTCGGAAACCCGAATAACCGGGTTCATTCTAATATTTGTAAGAGAATCAGTTGTTGTTGCAGCTGGTTGTTCAGACGACTCATTCTTTTCTTCTTCGGATAGAGCACAATTCTCTTTCCAATTTTCCGGCCATCGGATTTCTGTCTGCAACCAGGAAGAATTCTTCTTCATAAATTTTTCCAGGCTTCTTGAAGATTTTGTCCACTTAGCATAGATCCGATAGCAGAAATTACGGCACCATTCTTTTAATTCTTTATCAACACTGTCACTTAACTGAACATTACAGTTTGTTCTTAAAGATGTATGTAATATATTATAGTCCCGGAGATCACCACCGTCACGTAGAGAAACGTAAAGGTCGAGGTAAGTACCGAAACCAGGGAAAGACATAATGACAACACTCGAATGAGGATGAAATTAAGACTGATGCACTTCAAGTAATGCACCTTTTTATATGGTTTAACCCTTCCGTGCCAGGTCAATTACCACGTGCCGGGTGACGTCATGCCCGGGCGATCTTGCCGCGCCCATTATTTTTGCTGCGTTTGGCGCTTTTCGCTTTGTTATCTTATCGCTCGCTTATCGCTTACAGCTTTGTGTTCGTGAGGCCTGATGTTTACACTCACGACGGTCATGATACCATTCTGAGAAGTACCATTGAAAAAAAAGTACCTACCTTTTTTTTCTTTGGGAGTCACTTTGTGTTTGGTATGAATGAACGGCGAATTTATCATTATTTCTACTAATAACAATCGATTTACAGAACTTAACAAGAATCGATAGGTGGTTAACATTAACGTCTTCTCAGTGTGCCGATGATTTATGGCCTGACCATTTATTAGTAAGTCACCATTGAAGTGAAATTCGGAGATAAAATATGTCGAAGTAATAATTTATGAATCAATTTGTCCATAATAAGTAAAAAATAGGCCAACGCATGTACCTCGCAAGGGGTGCGTGTGGCGCACCATGTTTGTTTGGAGAAAATGTAGCAAATATATATTTTAATACCATATTAAAAAAAAAACAAGTCGAAACACGAAGAAAATCCGAAGATACACTATTTTTTATGCCATTTCCCATACTAAGAAATCACGTTTGGTGCCATAACTCTCAATATAAGATTCCAATAAGAAAATGCTTCATAAGTTTTTTACAGCTTATAATTAGGCGTATACGATGGAATGATTTGTTTGTCAAAAACGACACATGTATATTTAAGTTGCCTATGTCCCTTTGCTAGTATGGCGTCGATCCACTGTGCGCCGCCGAGTTATAGGGTCGCGAACTTCTAAAAAAAACGTTACTCCGGCATTCTCGAGCGCGATTTTTTATTTTTTTATTTTGAAAAATATAATCTAAAACGTACTAAAAATACAAAATCTGCCGGTTTCCGCATGGCCGGGAGTGTGGAGGAGCCATTTCGTCTTCCGAAAAACGCGTTGCGGCATATAAGTCGCGAACGATACATTTTACAAAAAAAAGTTTAAATAAACAAAAAAGGTAATTTTATTTTACACAAAAGTGGTCTCTTTACATTTTTGTCCAAAGTTAAAACTTTTTGACTTGAAGCATCATAAAAACTCAAACTCCCGGTTTTTTGAGTATATCTTGAAAACTGAGGGTGTTAAAAAAAATGATATGAAATAATGATGATTAAATTATGTTACTTTTATTATATCTCAATTTTTTTTTTCTAAAGCTCTTCGACAATTTTCGTGGACTCGGAAAAAGTTACGCGTATCTTTATACAAAAGTATTATTAACATGTACAGTTTCATGTATATATATTATTCAATAGCCTCTTGATCATCAAATTGTTTTTTGGACGTATCGTAAGCAAAACGAAGTGAAGAATTGAAGCAAAAAAGAGGAATTTGCCATAAACATGTAATACAGACTGAGCGAAAGGGAAAAAAAGAAGCCAAAAAACCTTTCCGGTCAGATTAAGAGAACCCAGCAACATTTTTGTCAGATTAAGAAAATATGCTTTCAGGATACCGAGATAAACCTCCCCTATGAAAATCTGACGCGCTCGAGTATTTAAAAAAAACTTTTATTTTTGCATTTTCAAAAATTCATCGTAACTTATGGTCACGCCGAAATCGTCAGTTTTTTTTGAAGGGAGCTTCCTTGGGGCCTACTTAACACCCCTTCCGAAAAGGAGTTTTTTTCCGTTCCTCTCGAGTTTTTTTTTCGCATTTTTGACTACTTTATATGCCTACCCCCACCACGCAAACCGGCAGATTAGTATACCGTTGTTATCAGAGGCACTTGGGGCATACGTAGTATGAATATCTGACGCGCTCGAGAATGCCCAAGTAACTGTTTTTTTTTTACATTTTTGAAAAACCGTACACGCCAAACCCACCGCTAAAATGGTTTTTACCATACGAGCTTTTCTTTTCGAAATTATTTTATCTTTCGATTTTTATAGGTCTCGACGGCGCCGAATTACGCCATTTAGCTACCTCGCCTCCCTAACTATAAGATCACACACTTGTTTTGATGCGTGTATGTGGCAACTTCTGCGAGCAGACTGAAGTCATGCGCTACTTACTTTGAAAAGTTATCTTTTTTTACTGAGTTCTTGGCAAATAAACGTTTGAGTTTTAGTTTGAGCTTAACTTTAACACCATGCTTCACCACAACACGATGCGATGTGTTAACGGCAGTTTTAAATTTAACTTAAATTCTACATTTATTTTAACTAGTAGCTTCAGCCACGGATAGGATCAAGCGTTGAAAGCTAGTTTTACTAAGTTTAATCTAATTTAATAACTTAGTTTCAAGCTGAATATTTGAAGTCAATGTAGAACTCCCTTGTTTATCATAGAGTATTAGTTTGGGGTAAACAATGCCCTAGTTCTAACTGGGAAAGCTAGTTTGCCGGTGTAGGGTGTAATAACGTTAACTAGTTTAGGTGTAACCCTTTAATTAAGGACCGAGATAGCTCAGGGTTCAAACGCCTAAGTCAGGGCGTCTTAAGAAAATCCATTAATATATTTGTAGTAAAATAGGCCGTTATAGGTTATAACTTGCATGTTTCTCCTCTTTGAATGTAACGTTGATAAAACCTCCTCAAACCTGAAGAAAATTAACACTCAATGACACTCTTGTGTTACACCATTCAGAACTCAAGAATGACTGATCCAAATTTAATGATATTTTAGATTCTACTTTCCTTCAAATAGCAGAATAACTATTACTAGGGGAGGAACCTGAGTTCGCCTCGTCCAAAGTTTTTTTTTAAAGTTTTTGTGTTATTCGTTTCAGACGATCATTTTTGGGATGAATAAAAAACAATCCTGCCTCAAGGATCTTCATAACACAATAATCTCCTGTTCTGACTGTTCAAGCTGATAATGAAATAATTTACCTAATCAACAACCCTGTTCATCTTCAAAGTCAGTGACGGCACTTTAACCCTTGACACGACATTGTATTCGAAAACTGAAAGTTCACGGAAATTCACCCTTTTGATTCCTATACTAAGATCATGTACGATCAGAAAGTTCCCGTTCTATTTTTCGCTGTAGTCCTCATTGCAGACACAGTAAGCCTATTTGCAGGTCACGGCACTGGAGTTCACTGTTACCCGTATTTGTAGCGCTCATTTTGAATGAAATATTTCCTGGGGGCGTTACGCATCAGAACGTATGCAGTTTGGTCCAGTGAGCTCACTGAGTACTGTTCAAGACTCACCCTTTGAGGTGAAAAAATGTTACAAAATCTTTTATTCACAGTAAAATAATAATTTATGACAAATTAGTAAATAGCAGTCGAGTACGACTGAGTTAGAAGAAGAATTGTTTGGTTTGTTATTCTATCATTACATACATAGATCTTTAATAGTTTTATAGTTGGTTTAGACCTTATTCGAATAACAATACGTATTTTCTTTATGTGGGATATCTTAGATCTCCCATGAATTGCTGATTGGTTAATTTCTTCAACTGTCTATTCATCTCCATGGTAAATAATTGTCTCATTTTCGCATCATAATATTATACTCATCACGGTGATTTGAGCAGCTTTTTCAAGCGATGACCATGGTGACACACCCTGCTTCCTCGTGGAATAGACCTACTATGTCTATCTCTTTTATTGTGCACGTGGTGGTAAGTGGGATGGGGAGGGAGGCAATATCGAGCGGGCTACGGCGGCGAGGCGAGTCGTGTCACAGATTAAATCTGACACAGAAGTCCAATTGTTCTGCCTAGTGCTTCAGTTTCTGTCCAGCCAGTATATATATTTTTTAGTTCTATGTTTGTTCAAACAAAATCAAAAATCTTTTTGAATAGTTTTACTTTTCGTCCGACCAATATCTTTTAAATTTTCTTTTCTTTTCTATTGCCTTGTTTTTCAATATTAAAAAAGTACATTTAATTTTGTGAAAGGTTAATCCGTTTTTCGATTCTAAGACTTTGATACTAAGTAATTGACGTGTACGCATTATTACAGAGTTTTAGTACTTATAGCTGTATAACTAGACCTATATATTTTTAAAAGACAGGAGAGCTTAATAATAGAATTTAGCTGTTGGTGTTGGAACTAGCGCCAAAGTCGCGAGTACATTACGGAACAAACGTTGCGAATTATCTCATTTCTGCAGCAACGAAACCTTACTAGTAGCTTCACAACTTCCAGCCGTCTATTTTAGTTATTGTTTCTATACTAGCGTGGGATAAACCTTTAGTTCATAGGTTGAAAGTTTTTGTAACTATTAAAACTTACAACAGATATCGGATTAAAGTGTTCCGGAGTAAACACCATAGAAATAATAGGTTTGTTAAGCAAAATTCAAAAAACCTGTTAATACTTTACCTAAGTAAGTAAATGAATATCAAAAACCATTGCTATTTTTACTAAAAATGTATAACCATTGCTATTTTTACAAAATACCACAAAATACAGTGGAGAGTTGTTTATTACAGCAAATAACTACCCTACCGTCACAGGAGTTACGTCACAATCTCTGAAAGGCCAAGCTACCAGACTTTTACGGTCTTGTTCACAAGTGTATATTTTGGGCATAAATTATTAAAATATTATAAAACTTATATTATATTTCAGAAATAATTTGTTTCTTTTTGTTTATTCCATATCATAATTCACCAACATTTTGATTTGTTCTTATTGGCAACTACCCTATTGTTATGATATATAAAATACTAACATAGGTTCTTATAAGATTCAACCAACTTATGACCTAAGTATACCTATTCGTCATAAGATCGCACTCACATAGTAACAAACAACTCCTATGTTATTAATGATACAAAAGGCATTTAAGGCTTTGATTTAAAGCCACTTCAAAACTACGTGTTGCTTACGGATCTAAATCCATTACGGATTTTGGGTCCTTTTGTTTTAGACCGTATCAGAAGTAACTAAGACTGAAAATGCAGAAAATTATCTCAATAGAATTTTTGCATGATTCGTTTTAGTTTCGTTTTTTTTTGCTTTATGAATTCATGCATTCGTATACTGATGCAGGCAATGTCTATGACTTTTTTGGATTTAAAACCGGTGTAAATTAGTTTTTCAATTTTCCTTAGTTTTAACCGACTTTTAAAAAAGGAGGATCTTAGTTTGACCAATACGTTTATACGAATACATACAAAAACCCGTCCGACCCATTAAGGGGTTATAAGGTATCGAGATTAATTAAGTTCTATTTGTGTAATAATTTTCATAAAATACTAGTAGTCCCCCGCGACTTCGTCTGCGCGTTTTTCGATTTTTTCTTGCCTTTTAAACCTTCCCTAGACCACCAGGAAAATTTAGCTTAAAAAGATAAATCCGTTTAGCCGTTCTCGAGTTTTAGTGAGACTAACGAACAGTAGGTATTTTTCGTAATCTATGTATATAAAAATGATTTCTTATATATATAGATAAGAAAAAATACCCAAGAAAAAAATACAAAATTCACTACATTATAAAAAGCATACATGGTAACCCGAAGAGAAGTTTGACGGGGCGCGCGGGAGGTGCAGAGTTGCGCCGGCACTCGCAGGTAGCGTGCCAGGAGTGATAACGTATTTTGAAAATTCCCCTGTTTTAGGGTAAACAGGTGCTGAAGCCCTTGACTATGATAATCGATAAAAAGTTTTTAATGAATTACGTTATTTTAATACTTGTATTGGTTATGTGAGTAAAGCAATTTTATGACCCTTCCGGGTCGGACAGTTTTGTATATGTTTGTCTGCGATTACCCACTTTGATTGATGCGGTTTTCAGGTAAATATTTTGTTATATTCAGAATGATTTTTAGTTCCTGTTTCGGCCAAAATGTAGGAAAACTTTTTTTTGACGAAATTTAAACCGTTTTCAAAACACTTAATTAGGAGAAACAATTCATTTGCATGGTTCTTACCGCAACAGTCGACGTACAACTCAAAGACGGTAAAATGATCTATCTTTTAGAAACAAGTGGGATTATGGCCACTTATCAGCCTCAGAACGTCATCTGCTGAAAACCTCCCCTCCTTTGGTTTATCATAGCAATCAGTTGTAAGCTGTCTACGACCAGTGATATTGTAATTCTGAAAACGATTTTGAAGATTTTCGTAGCAACCATTTGCAGTTTTGTTAATGGCCACTATCGTAGACGTGCTACGCCTCTACGAAAAACGCTACGAGGAAGCCGGAGCTTTCGTAGAATTGAACGTATAACCGCGACTACGAGCATTAAGGTCGTAACACCCTCGGGCTATAATTACTCTATGTCCTGGGTAATATAAAAGAATTCGAATTTCATATAATTTTCGTATCTGCACCATTAATATCGTAGACGTGCTACGCCGCTACGAGGAAGCCGCGGCTTTCGTAGAATCGATCGTATAACTGCGACTACGAGCAACGGGGGCGTTACACCCTCGGGCTATTTGTGCAGCTCCCACGGCAAAGCATCGGGGGATATTTTTATCTCTTGTCACCTACGAATTAGTACCGGTGCGGATAATCTGCCATCATCGTTTGCATTCATTTTTCTCACGTCCTAATATGCGGACGAAACGAGTTTGTTTTTACGAGTATTATAAAAAGTTGCGTCAAAGGACCTTTTTTTAGATGTTATTTTTTGGGGAGCAAAGTTTAAATTTTTGATTTGAAAGTGTAAATCAGTATTAAGTTATGCGTTTGTTTGAATGTATCCCAACATACACTTGTATCCCAACATATACATCTGTTAAATAAACAAACAAATACATGTACTGTAACAACTACATTAATCCACACCAAAAACCTTTTTGCCGTTTTTATGTAAGGGTCTCAGGTCGATATGCTTAAAAAATATCAGATATCTAACAATATTGAATCGGATGTGCGTTCGACGTCGGTCAATAGCCTGTGGTTATTAAATGAACAAAATATAAACTTCCCGTACTGCTAACAAATAAAACGATAATACTTTTTTACAACTCCTTGTCTACCTTGGAACTCTTTTATTTCTATTTATCAAAAGATTATGTTTCCCGTAATCAGTTAAGCCTCAATGTTTTCGTTAAATAAGACAAGACAAAAATAAAAATGATGAATTCTGTTCTTGTCCTAATATTTAACAATGAAGTTATTAGGACGCACCATTAAAATGTATATTTCATTAAAAGGCATGGGCAGGGAAAACCGTGGAAAATAAATTCCATTTTACACAGACGGAGCTGTAATCGGGTGATTCCAATAAAACTTTTATATGCGGATTTACCGTTGTTTTGTAACGTTTTAGGTGCGATTCCTTTTGAATGCTGTGCTTGTGACGTGTTAAATAACTACGGATAAGCTTTTTTTAGGTCGGAAATTCAAACCGTTCGTTTAGATTGTTTTGTTTGCCGGCGCTGTTGTTATTGTCAGTTTGTTGAGCGCTATGATCTACTCGTAATTGTGACCGTTGCAATTGTAATCGATGCGCGCTTCGCTCGTAGTTCCGTGCGGCGCGTGTTGGGTTGGGTTCAGTAGGGATTTTTGGCAATTGATTCTTCCTCGTGTAGATTTCGTAGGGTGGTGTCGACCAGCATTTTGGTATTCCTCCGCGCAAGGTCGACGCCCGCATCGATCGTTCGCGCGACAAGGCTCGCGCCTGTGCGGGACCGCACATGCCGCGCAACAGGCCCAACCTAACCTTCTCTGTGTATAGTAAAAACATAAGCCAGCCTGTTCAGTTTCAAAGAGGGCGTCTGAGGACGCAGACGACGCCCCATAGTCGGTGGCGCCACCACGCCGGCGAGTGGAGAACCTTGAACGCGCGATTTCCGCACCACTGCACCCATAACTGTGATAACAAACACCAAACTTAAGCTTTAGGTCTGCCGGTATTATTTGCACAAACTTTCCGTTACATTTGAAACTTTCAAACTTTTCAGGTTGAGTTTTGATGGGTGTGGTTCGTTATGATAGACCCGGTAAGATAAGCCTACGTAACATGCAATTGATCTGGATACGAGTACAGTTCAAGCTCAAGGGTCAAATATCATCGATACGTACGATATTGAGCTCTGCGCTGCATAGGTTTATGCTCGGTATTCGAATGGCGGGAGCAGTCAGCGCTCCACGCGGCACAGAACCACGATGGCTAAACTTTACGGGCGCAGTCAATTGTGGGGGGATGTTTCCCCCCTACCCCGATATTCACGACGGCATCGTACGTCGCCCGCCCCCCACACACACGAACATCTGATCTGCAATTAAAGCCGGATAATTGGATCAACATCATCGCGTTTTTCATTTATCGCGCTTTTTACAGACCTAGATAGTTCAATGTTGAATCAGAGAAATATTGTAACAAGCCAAACGGTAGAGTTGTATAAAAAAATATTTTACGCACTTCTAAGCTGCCAACTGGATTTATATCCATCCAATATATAAAGCAACACATTCTTGGGAAATAACAAGCATCGTAATATAACTCAGTTGGCCAATTTTATTTTAATACTGCAATATTGGTAACCCCTGAGGTCTATAGAGGAAAACTGCTAATGAATAATAACTGTACCTAGAAACATGTACATGCAATATAAGCTTACATTAGTCAATATATCAGCGTTTTGTATTTATACTAATATCTTGCATATGCAAGTATTGGACTTAACGTCATGTGGTAACCTGTACCAGTCATAGTCTAAATCTAAATATGGGCGGTGCGACTATTTACTAAATGTAGGTATAAATCAGTAGAATTTTATATAACGAGTACTTAACGCATTAGTGGAAAACCTGTGAATAAAACGAAATTTCTTTACCGATAAACCGTAATATTTATGATAAGTAATTTAATAATGTACGAGAAGACATATCAGTGCGTGATCAGACCGGTTGACACTCCCTGTAATACGATTTGATTGTGTGCCGAGCGAGGATAAAATTAGTAGGTTGAATGTGTGTCATTCATGAGCCAAACGAAACGTGATTTTTACGGTTTTACGAACAACTTACCCTATTTTATTACAAATAAGTTAGCTTCACAGGATCGCAATGGAAGTGGGACTGAATAATTCACGCTAGTTCGATTCCCCTTACGAAATCGTTAGTTCCTAAATTGGGCATTTATAGTAATAGTAGTTTGTAATACAAGGGGCGAAAGCGTTTTACCCGAGATGTTTCTGGCGCTCGAACGAAGTGTGAGCGCCAATATTCAGAGAGTGAAAAAGGTTAGGTTAGGTATAGGTTGCAACTGTTTCATTTCGACTGTAAGGAAAAACATTTAATGCACCTTGGTGTAAATGTGATGATGAGGTATTATGTAGTTCAGCGAGATATGAAAACTTAGGATCTTGCACAAAATGACAGTTTATTTACAGTACTTATTCATTCGATTATATCGATCTAATTTTCCTCACAGATAATAAATATAAATTGAAAAAAATAATACAAGAGAGCCCAGTGTCATCATGGCACTGTGGTGGGCAGCCTAGTAGTATATTGTTGATTTTGTGTAATTGTTAAAATTAAAACCAATTTTTTTTTTTTTGTATCAACGATCATACTACACACGTTTTTAAATTTATAGCTAGCTTAGCAAGAACGTAGAACAAGCTTTTATTTTAATAATAAACAATTACTCAATTGTCTTTCAACCAAGTTTTCACTCCTTGCCTTGACTCCATGTCATGTCAATTTAAATTAAATTACTTTCTACCCTAGGGGTGGAAAAGCTATTTTCCACTCGGCTTTCTATACATGAAAGTTAAATGTTTTTTCTGGTTTGTTATTTGACAAAGTAAGACTTTTTGACAGAAGAGATAAAAAATATATTACAACAACATCTTCTTTTTGAAAAAAAAAAACGGTGGAATTGTAACCTTTTAAGTTATTATCAGATTATTAAAATCAAATCAGCGTTTTTGCCCTTGGCTTATGGATAAGCAATGTGTTACAATAAATGCAAAGCCTGAAACTAGTTTTTTCCGGCAAAGGTTTTTTTTCGCAGAATTATTTATATTTAACGCAGCCAATATATCGCCTGCTTGCTTACATTATAGATTTGTATTTGAATGAGTAGGTTTTAAGTTTATTTGTTTTAATTTTACGAATTTGAAAAAAATAAAAAATAATTGTAAAGAAATAAAAGTGAAAAATACAGCCCTTCTTTTTCGAACGATCAAACTAGAGTAGCGAGCCGTATGATTCGACAACAAATATTTTAAAAATACACAAGCAAAAACATGCAGGTAAAAAATATTTACATGAAAATGGGCTTTGGTCTCCAAATTAAATGTACACGTTGTAGAATTTCGAATAGTTATGTAATAAAATAACTTGCGCGTAGGAAGGAAATATGATTTGCTTTGATAGAAAAAGCATTTCATTCAATATTCTTAGTCAAAGTATCGAACTGGCTCCCAAAAAGAGATATTTGCCGCATGGAAAATCTCAACTACAAGCGTGTATCTGACATATGCCACTGTGTACGTCGACGGACAGCAACCCGCGGCGAAATTTAAAAATACATGGCATTCGGCTTCTGTACCGTCAGTAGTTAGTGTGACATAACCCTGAAAGAGGATATGAACCCAGTTGACCCATTGCACTAGGTATTCTTTTTGCAAGACAGAATTTTATAACCGGTACATTATGATACAAGTGTGCTAAGTAGACCATTATATACAAGGCGATATAAAAGGCGAGGCGATAAGAAAGCCGCGTATATTATGGTCACAGGCACACGTGTTTCATTAGACGTTTTTCAACACACTTGTAAGGAAAAAACTAGACTCGTCATTAACTAAGTTTTCAATTACTAAAACACTTAGTAAAAATACATTTCACTTGATTTTGATGGCAAAAGTCTATCGCACGCGTTTTTCGCCTCGTTACGTCTGTCAGTTAATAATAGGTTTTCTTCATTTTCTTCACTTGAAGTAGGCACTTTCGTTAATATTAAACTTCATAATTAATCCAAACTTCGTCACAGCCGATAATTATTTACGAAAATTGGCGCGTTGTTTTTTTTCTTGCCGCGATACCGTTGCGCGCGCAAGGTTAAGGCGCGAACTAGATCCGAGCCAAAAGCCAAGATTAAAAATGTAATAATTCGTGTTTAAAACACAAATCACAGAAAATGATAAATAAATTTAAGCTATTTTTTAGTAATAAAGCTGGATTAACCATTTATTGAAATAAATATGTAGTTACTGATATTTTTCGCATAAATACTGTTTTTTGCTAAAATAAAAGTTATAACCCGACCAAATTATATCGCTTCTTCTTCTTCTTACTTACGACTTGGTACTAGGGTACAAATGTAAATTGGTCGGGTTAATAAACTAAAGGCACTAGTGCAATAATATACTGAAAAAGCACGCGTGTTTAATATCTATGATTATGAGCCAAAAATCGGTGGAATAAAAACGTCGTTTTAAGCAAGTGTGTTGAAAAAAACGTTTCTCAAATAGATGAATCTAGCGTCGAAGGAGCTTCGCAGTAAAAACAAAAAGTCAAACAACATCCGTTAATTAAAATAGGAAGTGCATAGGCTGTGTTAACTAACCGTATCACGTAATATAATTGCAAAGTCGCTTTGCACATCCATTATTTGGCGAATGGCGAGTATCATAGTTCATCAAATAAACAGGAAATTGCACTGGAACATAATACTGCCGACATTTTGAAAACTGGGTCACCAGGTGGTGTATGACATATTTAAATACTTACACGAAAATGTTCTCAACGCTTTGCAACTTGTTTAATATTTAAAGCTAGTTTTAAAGTTAGCCACTTCGAGTGTACTCCGTAATGGCGCGAGAGTCGAGGCGCTCCCAAGACACTCGGCCGAGTAACATGGGTAGCGCTTTCTTGCAAATATTAGATGCCGATGAAATATTTATTTAGTTGTTTTAGCGTTAAATAGCAATCCTTAATTTCACGTGTAACGTGCTCAATATTCCCAAATATTGCGGTAAAAAATTTCGCTTTTTTTCCTATTTGAATAGATGTTGACGATGCATCTACAAATTTTTCGCCAACAATGAGTTTTATTCATCCCAGCTTTTAAAATAGTATTTATTTAAGCGAAAGTGAGGAAAAAGTGTCTAACTAACATGCGTATAACCAGTCTTCTCTCTTTTTAAAGTACTATTATATCTTCTATGACTTTAATCAACGTGCCAGATTTTTATTGTAAACTTAGAATTTAGTGCACCACCATTTAGGATTCATTAAATATACTTATTTATTATTTATACTGCTAATTGATTAAAGTTGTTGAACGAGTTTAAATACTTTAGCAATTTTATCATCTATTGACTTAGTTACTGCACCAGCTGTGGAATCCCTCTATCTGCATTGGCATTGTCTTGACGTAGTAACTCGTATAATTCGGTTATTGTACAGGACTTTCGTCCTTATAAACAGAAGTAAGTTCGTGCGCACGCAGGATCTGCCCCACCCAAACTCCCGTAGCTGAGTTTATATATTTTTTGGACACACAAAATAAAGCCTACAGTATGATAAAATTATCCACTCAAGTCCCTGAAACTTTGTTTCAAAAATATGATTTATTTTTAACTTATAGGTGCGCGAATGGCGTATACTTTATTATATTATACTCTTTACGTCGGCCTGCAATACATTAACCCTGAATGAATTGGAGTAATTATTAATTTGGACAAAAAAAAAAAACCTTTATTGCGTCTGTTTGACATTTACGGGTAGGTTAGTTTTGATTGATATAAATGCTAACAAAACTTTACGTGCTCTGAAATACAGGCGATTTTCTCTTCCCAAAGTAGGCCTCATCAAACGTTGGTTTCAGTGTAGATGTTATCAGTTAAATATTTAAATAGGACACACTTTCCTATTAATTAATGTCATATTAATTTGAACCATTTTTATATGAGATAAATACCAAAAGAATAGTACCGAGCCTTCTACTATTTAGCCGCACAGTAGGAATAATATAACGTGTAGTAGGAAACCGCACGGACGGTATGGCGCGACAGCCAGTCGACAGTCGCCTTTCTGCGGCAGCGGTAGGTAACGAAAGAACCACTTAATCCCATTATATTTCAGTATCAACTACAACAATTAGTTTTTAAACACCGGAATTGAATCAATGAAACATATCGACAAAAGTATGATAAGTGTACCTATGCAACCTGAAGTTGGACAGTAGTTTTTTTTTACTTAACCGCAACGTGACCCGCTGAAAATGTGACATGTGAAGTGAGGTGTGAAAAATATAAATATGTGCAGTGTTCCGAGTGTGAGATAAACCGGTAAAATGTGGGTGTGTTATCAATGTCAGTGCGAACACTAGCCGAAAATGCTAAGTCGGTGGAAAAGCAAAGACAAGACGGAAAAGTCCGGCAAGTCTTCCAATTCTAGCAGTAAGAAAAAAAGAAAGGGCAGAGAAACTGGTGAGTTCAAAAAAGTAGTAAAAATAAATCTTATTTAACGCTTAAATTTAGTCAAGGGTTTTAGTTAAAACTTGCATGAGTCTGGATGATATTTATTTTTTTACAAATCTATCAAGTGATACTGTAGCCATCACTGCTGGTAATACTCGATATTTTTCAGTTGTTTTATTTGTCAAAATCTGAGTAGTGCATGTTTTTATGTATGAATTTTTATGAGAACAATCAAATATCTAAGATATTGTATGTAAAACGTGTAGTCGTATCATAAATCATTGTAATCAATGTTCTGTTGTAATTTGTTAATCCACAAAATCATAACACTGAGATAACTTTACTGCTAAAGAGTATATTATCTGATAACAATTTGGTAGATATTTTTTATGTCGTATGTTGCTTTTTAAAAGGTTAATTAAATAAATGTTTAACATTGCCGAATCGTATCAGTATAACACACCCTTGATTGGTGCGATAAATGTAAAATATTCAGCGCACAAAAATCGCTCGAGTGTGATAGATATTTATGCAGAGCGCAATAAAACTGATTCCACGTCAATATTGGTAAAATATTTAAGTCCATATTGTGTTATAGAATTTATTGTGTCATCAATGATAGTCAACCATAAGTGCACATGTGTGTGCCGAACATATATGTATTCACAGACTATTAAAATTATTTAATAATCTTATAAGTTCTAAGAAGTTATAAGTTTAATGTTTTACCATGTTACGGAAATCTCGTAGTGCTTAGCTTAGTTATGGTTCATCCAACAGTACACGACTTATGGTTGAGTAAAGTTTGAGAATGTAAGACCTTTACATTATTAATCAAAATAGACGAGCGAGGTATCTTCCAAGCTAAATTGTTGCCAGAAGTTATTGAATGCTAACAAATGTTAGGGTTCGAGTTCGTTACTGACTTCACGTAGTAGTACAGTCACCGCCAGATATTAAACAAGGGGACCAAATACTTCTGAACAGTTAAAATATCAATAACTTTCATTCACCACAAGCTACGGTTAGTAATACCGTTATATAATGTTCAGATATAACTTCGACTTTCTAATCCTGGTAGATATGATTTTTGTACACTCGTTAATGATGAGGGCCCAATGATTACTGTAACTTTATGACCTCGAGCTCCGACTGGTAATTTGTCAAAAAGAAAAAAAAAAACAAGAAAGTTTTGAGGTTTTTACAGTTTATGGTGATAATTAGTTTTCCTTCGTAGCCCCTTCTAAAGCCATTTATAAAGTAGACCAAATTTCAGAGATAAAGCTTTTCAGCTTAGGCAGAAAACGAAACCCTTATAGTTTTGTCAAGTCTGTCTGTACGTCTATATGTTACAGCCACTTTATTCTGAAACTATTTTACTACACAGTTAAAACTTAGTAGTTTGTATATCTGGTTAAACACTTTACGATTCTCACACAAAAAAAAGATATTTGAGGAGGGCTCTAACAATACATAAAATTTGTAAAATAGGCGTCATCTCTCACTTTTAAAGTAAAAGCTTGGAAAAAAATTCCCGATGTAGATCCTAACAAATGCTTTGTGCGAAAATTTTATCGAACGAGATCTAAATAGGACTTTTTATCAGTTTTGCTTTAAAAAAACACGACCACTTTACCTTTGTTTAACGGAAAAAAATATTGTTTTCGACAAGCTTTATTACGGTAACTAATGAGTCTGCAGATTAAGTTCTAATTTCATATTGTAGCATAATTAGTCACTTTTAAAGAAGTCTTACAAAGGTTTTACAAAAACCTACTGCTTTAGGGTTAAGTTACCCAAAATCTCAAAAGTAACCAACATTTACGCGGAATTTTCGATTCTTGAAAACATTCCCTAACGAAAAACACTTCGATAATACATTATTTATTTATGACCTATTGCGGTAAAGCACTTACATTAAGATAAGAACATATTTATTTTGCACTTAGAAAAAAAAATCGGCACATCTTTGATATTGTTTCAAGATAGAAATAGACATATTTCTTTCAATTTGAAATTGTACATCAAAGTAGACCCACCCCAGATAATAAAAAATAAGCGGCTTTGGGACGTGTTCCTATATTGGTTCTTAGTAGACCTACTTGTAATACAAACTTAATTTTGTAGACACATAAGATATTTTAGCATAAATTTCTACTAAGTTTATTATGCGTTACAACTTAAATGGTACATAGGTAAAGAATTTAGCGTTTGTACAGTGCTTATTACTAACAACATGGTGAAACTAGGAAGTTTAGGATTATCCTGTATTTGAGCAAATAGTTCCTTCCATTCGATAGACTTTCCAAGTTATAATACACTAGCGGTCCTCCGCGGCGTCGCCCGCGTAAATTTCGGATATTCCGTAAAATATTTACCAACGCAAAACACATATTTTCATTAGAAGTAAGACGTTTGAAACCCTAGCGCTTAGCGCAAGTGCATGTTTTTAGGGTTCCGTAGCCGAATGGCAAAAAACGGAACCCTTATAGTTTCGTCAAGTCTGACTGTCTGTCTGTCTGTCTGTCTGTCTGTCTGTCTGTCTGTCTGTCTGTCTGTCTGTCTGTCTGTCTGTCTGTCTGTCTGTCTGTCTGTCTGTCTGTCTGTCTGTCTGTCTGTCTGTCTGTCTGTCTGTCTGTCTGTCTGTCTGTCTGTCTGTCTGTCTGTCTGTCTGTCTGTCTGTCTGTCTGTCTGTCTGTCTGTCTGTCTGTCTGTCTGTCTGTCTGTCTGTCTGTCTGTCTGTCTGTCTGTCTGTCCGTCCGTCCGTCCGTCCGTCCGTCCGTCCGTCCGTCCGTCCGTCCGTCCGTCCGTCCGTCCGTCCGTCCGTCACAGCCATTTTATTCTGTAACTATAAGCATCACACTGTTGAAATTTGGTAGGAATGTGTATCCTGTTAACCGCTTTACGATCCTCATACAAAAAATAAAAAATAATGACATTTAAGGGGGGGGCTCCCATACATGAAACTAAAACAAAAAAAAAATTTTGTTAAACCTATGCGTGTGGGGTGTCTATGGATAGGTCTTTTAAAATACATAAGATAATAGACATACAGGTTCCATAAACCATTTTCCTTTAAAGTCTAACGTTTCAAAGCTAGACGCTTCCAAAGTGGAAAAAGGGGCGTCCCCCCATCTAACTTCTAAACTAAGCAAGTGTAAATTTTGAAAAAATAATAATAATTTAGATCTTAACAAATACTTTCAACGAAAATTTGTTCGGACGGGATTGAACGAGAAGTTTTTGAGATATAGCACATTTTCAACAAACGCAAACATAACTTTGTACTTCATACAAACACTATGAAAAACAAAGTTATATTTGCTGTCAACAAAATATTTTGGTATTTACTAAGTGGAAGTAAGTGGATTCCCTAATTCAGTTAAAGTTGTCACGGAACCCTCAGTGCGCGAGTCCGACTCGCACTTGGCCGGTTTTTTCATAAGCTGCGACCATTAATTTGATGCGAAGTTATTTTAAATCTGTGATATTTTCCAAAATATTAATTGAAATCAAATCATGTAAAATGCAGTTTTGTTTAAAATGAAAAGCTCGTGATGATGAGTATGTTTATTTTGATAAGAATAAACACCCGTTCGCATCAAAACACCTTTGTAAAAAGTACATATGTTTGTAGCAAATTTACTAGCATAAAAAAGTTTGTAGTGATTACACCATATCAAATAGACACATGCTGTCGCGTACTTTATTGTAGAAATTTTATTGCGGAACAATCCCGTCATACATGATTTTGATGTATCTTAAACGGTTTACGCTACATAGGCAACGGAAGCTCTCAAAAGGTATATTTCCCCACCGTTATTGCAACATTATTCATTGTTGCTCTGTTTTCTATAAGTCGTATCGTAATGTCCTCCATATATAAGCTATATCCAGAAACGAAGAAAGAATTTTTTAAATCGGTCCAGAAGTATCTGAGATAAGCGCGTTCATACAAACAAACAAACTCTTCAGCTTTATTATATTAGTATAGATTTACGCAGCGCTAGCGGTTTCTAATCCTAGAAATGCCACATTTTTAGGGTTCCGTAGTCGAATGGCAAAAAACGGAACCCTTATAGTTTCGTCAAGTCTGTCTGTCTGTCTGTCTGTCTGTGTGTCTGTCTGTCTGTCTGTCTGTCTGTTTGTCCGTCCGTATGTCACAACCATTTTATCTGTAACTATAAGCATTACACTGTTGAAATTTGGTAGGAGGATGTACCCTGTTAACCGCTTACCGTTTCTCATACAAAAAATAAAAAAATAATGACATTTAAGGGGGGGCTTCCATACATGAAACTAAAACAAACAAAAAAATTGTCAAACCCATGCGTGTGGGGTGTCTATGGATAGGTCTTTTAAAATGACACTGAGGTTTCTAAAACCATTTTCTTTCATAGCTAGACGCTTCCAAAGTGGTAAAATGGGCGTCCCCCCCATCTAACTTCTAAACCAAGCAAGTGTAAATTTTGAAAAAAATATAGATAATAATATAAATATATCACATGAACTTGCGAGAGTATTTTTTTGCAAATGATCTTACTTTACCCCTCCAAAGGAATATATTGGTGTACTTGTGGTAAATCCTTCCTTCTACTTTTAAAGTAAACAGTTGTACCCCGCGACGTCGTCCGCGCGTTTTGAGTTTGCTCCCTTTCCTTTCCCGTCGCAGCGTGATAATTGAGCTATCCAATACAAAAATATATATTTTCAAATTTTTCAGTAGTTCCTGAGATAGCGGTTACAAACAAATAAATAAACTCTTCATAATATTAGTATACATTTGTAGTTCGTTTAAACATCCACCATTCATAATAAGATGAATAAGGAATACACAAAGTACGAGTATGTAAACATTTCTTGAGAGCCACGTTGTTCTACGTGAGATTTATAAAATAGGATTATACATATGTGAGAAAAGAACAACAAGGATGTGGCAAAAGAAGTAAAGTTTGACGACCGCCGTGGTGTAGTAGCTAAGCACGCTGGGTTTCAAGGCGTCGCCGTTCCGAGGTCCCGGGTTCGATTCCCGGTCGGGTCAATATAGAAATCAAAATTTTCTACATTGTCTTGGGTCTGGGTGTTGTGATTGGTGTCCAATATTTAGTATTTATTATTACTTTAATTAGCCATCAGTTCTAAATGGGTTTGAATGAACAAAGCCAGCAATGAAGCCAGCATTGTCGTTTACTATGATGAGTTAGCCATTTTGATATACATTGCTAGTCGAGTCGAGATCCCTGAGTTTATGCAATTTGAAGCATTATGATCAGGTCCACAGTTCTGTATATTAGCTGCTATTACCTGTACTGTCCAGCAACACTCTGCATAATTCAAAATGAAAACACGGCTAAACTGCGGTTGAAGTAGTTATAGTTCTTGCAAAACGTAATTACGTATTAACGGGAGACTAAAATATTCATAATCACCCGCCACATTAGCAACACTCGAATGCTTTGGCTTTTCAAAATTAATGACTTTACATTAAACGCTGCGAAATAAACGCCTACCTATAATAGCGTTTGGCAGCGATGACATACCATTCACGATTGACTGGCTTGAAGGCAAATTATTTTGCTTGCAAGCGCTTTGAGCACGCATAACTGACATAGACACACAGCTCGCAATCCCTACTGCCTACAGCCAGCTATGATCCTTATCTTAAAGTTACGTTACAGTCGCTAGTACATCAAACTAAATATATTTTTTTGACTAATAACTTTTAAAAACTGACTAAACTGCAATAACGGATTCGTTTTCTATTTAGGAGAAGCAAATGCTTTCAGGGTAGATGCATGATGTGTGTCTTGACGTGCTTTAATTTTTAAAATTATTTTTAAGCTATTGCATAGCTTCTATTGCGGGCCTTGAGCGTGGAGACCGAATCCAGGAATTTCGTAACGAAAGTAACCTAAGACCCCCTACTCCGACCGGCACAGCGGTGATACTTTTTAGTTTTCCATCTATCGATGAATAGCAGAACTTTTAATGACTTTGTAATACCACGCTTGTTTCTTTAGTTCAGCAACCGGCCTTTAGGTGGCATTGGTTGTAGTAGTAGTAAGTAAAATAGTAAAAGTAGTTGATAAAAAATGTTATGCAATAGCTTTACCGCGGCAGTCTCCAAGTGCCACACGTCTTTTTTTTATTTCATAAATTTTAGTTATTACTAATTTTGATCAAACTAGCACACCGTACCCTTCGAACAATTATCTGATTGAAATTTTGCACATGTTTAAAGAAGCCTTTTTCTCAAATTCTGACGATATCATATACACACAGGTCGAATTATTAATGAATTGATTACCTTATTTTTTTGAAGTCGGTAAAAACAAGTGTAACGCATACAGCAGTGTGGAGCTAGACTTGACATGCTGTTGCCCGTTTAGCCCCTGCTTGTGAAATCGTGATGCTTGTTGCACGCAACCCCTTAAATCGTTGAGAGCGCCATCTCTCTGACGCGAGAGGCATTTGCTGCACTTACGGGCACACTGGTTGCAGTTTGCAGGCACCCCGGCATCACGAACGTTCTAGTCCCTAGGGTAGCTTTCCCCTACGTTGAAAAGCACCCTTCAGGTTTTCCCTAGCGTTAACAGCGCCCAGGGCCATCTGGCGATTCCGGTTGGTCGCACGTTATTATGTTAGCGGGTGTTAAACCTGTTTTCAGATACGTCGAGCAGAATGCGCTGTAACTCGCTAGGGATATACCGAAAATTTGCGAAATGTTCTAGATGGAACCTAAATATCTGAGGTTGATTTGGATTTGCTTATTCCATATCTTGTTTTGAGATCCTATTATACGTATTTAACTCAAGTAAAAGAAATACTTAAACGTACATAATGAAAGTAATATGGTACGATTTAACAATTATTTGTTCAATTTTATTAAGAACATAATATAAAATGAGTTTTTTAGAAATAAAGGAATGGTAAAAAATACTTTTGTCAATGGCGTATTTATAGAATAATATTTTTGTTCCACAATTAAAATATTTTTAACCTGATAGTGCAGTTTTCGGATTCTTATGGAAAACTTGAAGTTTTAAAACACAGATATAATGTTTTTTTTTTTTTATAATAGGATAATATTATGATGATATATGATGTTTACTTCATACTAACGATGAACATTGAGCTTGCGTTAAATCAATACTTCGCATTACAATCCAATTGTCAGGATGTGTCGGGCCTACAATGAGCTGGCCATTACCTGAAGGTAATAAGGACAGAGACATTAATATTCACCACTTGACATTGATTCAACTCAATAAAGCGGTTCTGCATTGGGTTGGTCAGTCTTGCACATAAAGCTATTTGTCTAGTTGTTTATTTTATTTTATTTATTTATTAATAATAATGATTTTGATAATTTGCAAGTCTTACATGTGATTTAGTTAGTTCATTGTTTTTGCTGCAATTATTTTTATTTTATTTTTGTCTGCCCTTTTCCACTCTATCTATTTCATATTGTACGCAAGTTTAGATATTTTCAATACAGCAACGGTCTGAAGACCTACTGTTTAATATGGCTGAAGTTCGTTTCGCATAATTTTGTTATATCTAATGGATGAAAACCATGAACAGACAACTCACTTACGATAAATTCACCTCCTATTAACTCACCTACAGTTATCTCACCTACGTTTTACTCATTTAATGGTTAATTCAACTATAATCAAAGAAAATAAGGTTGATTGAACTGACGATTTACTTACTTACTCTTGCTTTATCTATAGGCAATATTTGTATATATTAAAATATTTTGAGAATAAATTGTGTTGTCTCCGACTCACCGTGATACTAGTCTGCACGATTAGTATCGTGAGTGCTTCAAAAGCCGAAGGTGTGGAGGCAGAGCAGCCTCCGCCCGCTGTAACAAGGATCAAGCTGCGGAAGCGAGCTTGGGTGCCAGAGCCTTTTACGCAATGGCGCAGGTAGAGGCTGCACTTCCCGCAGCGCCGAAGACGATGTTATCCTATTGCTGCCATAATAACAATATTTGTCTCAATTTGTACTCAGCTTAACACTAAATACATACACGTGACGTTTATAGACAGACTTTGTTAGTATACCCAACACGCAGTATTAATAAAATGTAAGCGATACCCTCGTTTTAGCAACCGTAGACGAGTCGTCCATTAGGTATTCCGTACTTAGTTGAAACAGCCAATAGCTTCAAAAAACATTAGGTATTACGTACTCGAACACAGTTGAAACATCCAATAGCTAAAATAACCATTTGACAAATCGTTCGTTAGTCCAATTGATTTTAATTAAAACAAAATTAGGCGAATTAAACAGTAGTTGTGTCGTCCAAAAGGCGACATGAACATACGTGAATCGACCGTAGTTATTTTGATAATAGTTTTAATAAGGTTGGGTGAAATGATACGTAACCCACATTTTAATTTTAATGAGAACTGGCTAAGTGCGAGTCGGAGTCGCGCACTGAGGGTTCCATGCCAACTTTAACTAAATTATCGGTCGGGTATACCACAATATTTTTATGACAGAAGAAATAACTTTATTTTCCATAGTATTTGTATGAAGATCAAAGTTATATTTGCGGTTGTTGAAAATGTGCTATATCACAAAAAGTACTAGTTCGATCTCGTTCAAACCAATTTTCGTTGAAAGTATTAAAGTGTTTGTAAAGATCTACATCTTGTATTGTAAAAAGTATTTGTTATATTATTTATTTATTTAATATATTTTATAATTATATATTTTATTTATTAATTTATTTATTACGCCCATTTACCACTTTGGAAGCGTCTATATTACAAACGTTTGATTTTCAGATAAAATGGGTTTTAGGAACCTTGACGTCATTTTAAGATACCTATTCATATAAAATATAAACCCACATGTATAGATTTGAAAATTTGTTTTTATTGTGTTCTAGTTCTATTTATGGGAGCCCCTCTCAAATATCATTATTTTATTTAGCATATGTTTTGATTTGCATTTATACTATCCGACTTTCAGACGGAAATTTCTTAGTGATGATTGAATTCAGTGAAACCCAATATGAGTTTTAAGTTAAAATATGTCAGGACTTTTAGGTATATCGTTTTGCTGTAAGTGACGTGTGTTTGTGTAAAAAAAAAAAATTAAATCACCAAATAATTGTTCGTTCAATTATTTGGTGATTTAAAAAATATTTTTTTACACAAACACACGTCACTTACATATATTTTGATAAAAATTGGGCAGGTCAAATATGAGCTTCAATTTCCAATACAAAATACACCATATTATTTGTATCCCTATTGCAAAGTAGAACAAAGTAGTTCGCAATGTACATGTTATAATCAAAGTTGTACATAAGTAGTTAACATAATTAGTGGTTTACTTACACAGCTTTCTTTTGTTTTAGAAGAAGACTGGCATGGAGATGGGTCGCGGATGGATGGTGAGTTTCGCACGTATTATTATTATAACCGATATACTTGTAAAGTAACCTGAAAAATAAATATTTATCTACCGTTAAATATATAGGCGTACAGCCGTCATATAAGCGTAAATTGATAATTTATTTTAGATATAAAATAGTTGATGTGGTAACGAAACGGTGAAACCGATGTCTTAAAAAGTGAGGTCTTGTTAAGTTGGTATTTTAAGAGTTATTTCTTTGACTTTATATAAGATCAGTGGGCGTAGTCTGACATTTGTTTTTACATTTCGCGTAGACAATTTAAATTTTCTGATATTCTGCTGCAGCAGATATCTTTTAAATTACGTAGCTATTATACTATAGTAAAATATTATTTATATATAGATATTATATTATATATTTTGAAAAAAAAAGAATAAGCTCCAATAAAAACTTCTTCTCCATCAATAAATACACGAAAACACATTGGTGTTTTGTATATAACACATAATTGTATGTCTCAGCGTTTTTCGAACGCCGTGGTTTAACAGGAAACTAAACCAAGACTTCCATACCTGATAAAGTTTTGAGAATTGGACCCATAGATCGTTTCTTGGCAACATTTTACTTAAAAATAATTTTCAAAGTCAGAGTGAACAGGCTTCTTCTGAGTAAGCTTGCATAAACGTCATCCCTGTCTATGCCAAGTCTGATATAGTTTAAAAGACAAGAGTTAAGTGATGTACGAGTAAACTAACCGTTTATTATCCTTTATGAAATTGCTTAGACTACTTACAATTTTATCATATTGAACTTGTATCATATGCCTATAATCATGAGGACGAATACTTAACCAAGGAAACTAAAACACGGGAGTCATTTTAATTTTTCTACTTTATCAGGGTTCCGTAGTCCAACAAAAAAACACTTAGAGCCTCTCTGTCCGTGATTCAGCTTAGAGTCTTACAAGATATGTAAGGATAAAAATGCTAACATCAATTCAATTTTATGCGAAACCCTTTGTGCGCATGTTTACATCGCACGAACGGTTTTTAATAATTCTCATACTACGCGTATAACGCTATATTTAGGACAATTCCAAAACAGATATTACATCATATTATTACTATATATTATGTTCATACCATATTTACTAGATGTTTAAATGTTTAGTAAGATCAAAGAAATTCCGATCATGCTTCAATGTATTAAAGACGACTGAATCTTAGCTCTATAAAATGAATTCCTGTCCTGTATCCTATATTCGTATAATTTCAAACGAGGAATTAACGTGGTGATAGACAATTATTAACAAAATTAACCCACAGCGCATAAAAAGAAAAATAAGATTCCAGGGTTAACCAGTCGACTACAGACTAATGTTTATAAGTTTTTTTTTTCATATTCCTTCAAATTAAGTTTGAGAAAATAATGAAACCCCTTTTGATGCAGGGAAAATGCATTGTGCACACCTTATGGCCTGTGTAGCAGTATGCACCGTATGACAACCACATTTTATCTCGCTCTTCTGTCGCTTAGACATAACTGAATCGCTTCCTTATCTGTAGTGACTGGGCCAATTGCAAGAATAGACTGGTTTGTAAAAAAAACAAGCACCTAACGAAATTATACTTTTCTAAGCTTATCACAGTTTTGTCTATTAAAGTTGGGTTGTTTATTATAGCTCTTGCACTTGTTATCTTGTAAATTAATATTATTAACTAACAAAACGTAAAAACCAATCACTTTAAACAAAAAACTGTTGAATTGGACAAAACAGAAATGTAGGTATATAACCACAACCGAGCTTTGTCTTTATAAAATAAGCCTTCGCTATAGTATTATTATAGCTGTTTTATCAAAATTGGCACAGTAATAGCACTGCTACAAATGTCCTTCTTTCTTGTACATAAATCGCATAATCTACAGCCTTTAAATATAAATTCATTTTTAGGTTTCGTAAGTAGAAAACGTATCCTTTGTAGGACCACTTTGTTGTCTGTCCATTGCTGTCCATCTGTCTGTCAAAAATCTTATTCACTTGAACGCACACAATGCGCTGCATTAAATCACAAGTAACAATTTTTATATAAATACGATTCAGTTTCGTAAGTATTTTGATCGGAAAATAACTGCCCGCCCACCCTTTTTCCAAATGGTTTAGTCAACAAATAAAAAAGAAGTTGCGTAACATTTTCTATTTTACCTTTTTTTTTCTTTTCACTTGTATCGGGTAAAAAAAATCAAAATATTGAAATTTTTTATTACCAAAAATGGCGTAAATGAAATAAATGAACAGTCGAAATCAGAAAAAAGAAACTGCGTCGAATGTTCCGGATCTCATGTCGACAAAAAAAATGAATTGAGGGGGATCATTTTTGGAAAATTTTGGGTTCTTTTTTGTAAGTATGCCATAAAATGGTGTTTTTGATACTAATACACTTAGAGCAATTTACTACACAGGTGATTGTTAAATATTTCACTTACGATTATTATTTCTTAGACCAGTACAACTACAGTTATTGAAATGAAAATAATCCTATTATTTTTTGTCTCTGTTCTATGGGTATTGGGCACTTACAGCAATCACATTTTCTTCTGTTTTGATTTCGTCTCTGATTACATCGAAATCACCCAACGACTTCGAAAGAAATCGTAATTATCGCACGCAGCGTCCCAGTGCAAAATGAGAATTTAATACCTCAATATTAGTGTTACGATGTAAATTTTGACCACGGATTTGTTTACAAATACCCAAATATTTATATTAATTTACAAGATAATAAGAACAGAGGTCACGATAAACAATCCAAAAGTAGTTCCTGTTGTATTATAGTAATGAAGAAAAGGGTCGTTTGTTTAAAATTATTTAAAATATATTTCTTGAGAGCTGAGTATTTGACACGAATTCTAGCTTAATACCTCCTCGCGTTCATGAGAAAAATGATAGGAACAGACAGACGGACGGACAACGAAGTAATCCTTTAAGGGTTCCTTTTTTTACCTTTCGAGGTACGGAAATCTAAAAATAGGACTAACTATGTACTTCTTTTTGTGCACAAAATGTCTTGATGTGCTTTATTTCACACTACATATGGTGTGGCCTGTATTAAGAGCAAAAATTAAAAATATAGGCTCTAGTAACCAGTAAAGAATTCTCAATGATATTAACTTATAACAGTAAATTAATTGTTATATTCTGACAAAATAAATCGAATCAACAATGTATTGCAAACAAATATGTGCAGCCATAGAACTTGACATTGTCATTTACTACAACAAATAAGCGATTTTGTAAGTACGGACAACAACACGTCAAGATAAACACTGCGGTATTTTAAGCGGTTGTAATAACGATTATTTTCTAACAAAAAAGTATAGTCTGTCAGACTATACTGCTATACGCCTATACTGCTATACGCCAGCACATCAGACTAAGTCTGATGTGCTGGCGACTGTATATTGATTAGGGATTATGACTTTGGATTACTATATTTGAGTTAAAGCATTTAGAGCACTATTATGACCAGACGGCCTACTACGAAAAACGAAATCCGTCCGAGGATCCCTGATTTAAAAAAAAAAAAACGTATGGTCGGGTTTCGTTTTGCATAGTTGACCTGCAGGACAAGGTTACTACTTATACTCTGTAGAATCATTGATTAGAAGTTTTGCTCGTAATATCCACATTAGCGATACAATGAATCTTAATTTAGAAGATGTATACAATTTAGGCGCTTTTGTGTCCTATCTTATTATTCAGTATTTTGGCACAAAATAGCTATTTCCCAACTAAAATGGATTACCTGTACCGTTACCATGAGTTTACGACGGTGTTACTCGCTAGCGACGACGTAAAACAAGTCTAGGTATGGAAAATTGCACAACGCCTTTACCGATCACTGACAGAACTAAAATTTTCCACACAAAAAGTTACGTCGACACTAGCGAGTAAAACCGTCGGCGCTATCGAGTAAACTCATGGAAACGGTACTGGACACTATCAATGTTTGATCATGTACAGTGGCCAGCACATCAGGCTACCCAGTTTTGTTGCAAACTAGCCCTTATTACAACTGCATAAGATACCGCAGTGTTTATCTTGACGTGCTGTTGTCTGTACAGTCGCCGCCAGATATATCGAAGCAGACAAAGTGACCAAATACTTCTGAACAGTTTGAAATGTCAATAAATTCCATACACTAAAAGTTACCATTAATAACAGAACATTAATTATTTCATTAATATCTGAGCAGAAGCTAGTCAATTATTTCTATACACACAAATAACCATTAATATCTAAACACTCATAGCGTCAAATGTATCTACGCAGTCGGTCTTAAATGTCTGAGCAATCGAGAAAAATTGTAGAAGGAAGTGCTTCCAACTTAACTATAAATACTATTTAAAAATAGGAACTACTTTCATAGTTTATAGTGTAGTAAGATGACGCTGGCAGTTTGTAACGCTTTGTAGTTTTCAGTATTGTCATCACTGTCATGAAAGTGTCATGCAAATAAATAAATTCAGGCAAGTGAGTGTTCAGATATTGTTGGTTAGTTGTGAGTATAGAAGTTATTGACTAACATCTGCTCAGATATTAATGAACTAATGAATGTTCTGATATTAATGGTAAGTTGTAGTGTATGGAACTTATTGACATTTTAAACTGTTCATAAGTTTTTGGTCACTTTGTCTGCTCCAATATATGTGACGGCGACTGTACCATCACCATGAGTTTACGGTGGTTTTACTCGATAGTGACTGCGTAAAAAAAGTCTATGGAAAATTGCCGTAAGTAATTGGAGTAAAACCGTAATTAAAGTAAGTAATTGGAGTAAACCGTCGTTAACTCATGGTAACGGTACTGATTTGCACAGATGCTCCAAAGCCTTGTTAGGGTCGACGGTGAATGTGTTCCCTCAGTTTGGATACCGGCGTTTGTAATCGGCTTAAGTTCTCAACGAGTCGGTAAATGGAAAATTTACACGAGGCCTAGGAATTAGGAGTATGAGTTCTCACCTAATTTGCCATTGTTTTGACCCATTAGGCTATGCTTATTCTAAGTTTTGTTGATGATTTAAAATCGGTTCAGCTTTTTAAAACAAACACATTAATCGTTTACATTATTATTCGAAAGGAAGGTCGACATATTTTCGTTTTATATTATTATTTATATTCGAACATATTTTTTATATCGTATGATAGCATAGAGTTCGATGAGTCATTGTTAGTAGGTACTAAGTGATACTACTATAGGTACTACTGTAGGTACTATTTTGATGTTTTACGAGGGTCAAACTGAAAGTTCTTAGAACTGGCCACTTATAAACAATATAATAAAAAAAATATTCTAAAATTTGAAAATAGAACTCTTTGCCAATATTACTGAGTGTATATTTCATTCATTTGTCATTTGTTTTACGATTTGGCGGCAAATTGAAAATTGTCTGTGTCACGTCAACATGAATTTAACACGAGAAAATTTTCGTGCAATGATTTTTTATGACTTTCGATGTCATTTAAGTCAACAAGAAAGTTATGATAGACTACGATTGGCCTTTCACGATGAAGCCCCATCTCGTGCGACTGTTTACAACTGTTTTAATGAGTTTAAACGTGGTCGCACTAATCTCACTGATGATGTACGTGAGGGACGGCCTTCTACGGCGACGACTGAAAATAACATCTGTGTTGTGCGGCGTATGATAGAGACTGAGAAAAGAGTGACCTATCAGCAGATTCGGACAAGCTTAGGCATCGGTATGAGTCAAGTGCACAAAATCCTCCACGAACATTAAGCGGTCAGGAAGCTTTGCGCCCGGTGGATACCTCATAATTTGATTAAGGCTCAAAAACTCCATCGTGTGGATTGGTGCCGTAAAATGATTGAAAGATTTAACGGAGGTGACTCAAATGCTGTGTTCGACATACTAACAGGTGACGAAAGCTGGATTTACTGTTATGATCCTGAAACCAAAAGACAATCTGCTCAGTGGGTGTTTCCTTTCGAGGAGTTGCCAACTAAAGTGAAGAGAGATCGAAGTGCGGGAAAAAAAATGGTGGCCTCGTTCTTTGGAAGGATAGGTCATTTCGCAACAATTGTGTTAGAGGATCAAAAAACAGTTTGTGCAGAATGGTACACTACCAATTGTTTGCCACTTGTCTTGGAAAAAGTTCGAGAGAAACGACCTCGCAGTAGGATCCTCCTTCACCACGACAACGCCTCGTCGCACACCGCCAAGCGAACGATCGACTATTTGGCGACATCAAACGTTGAATTACTGGGTCACCCGCCGTATAGCCCCGACCTCGCGCCTTGTGATTTTTATTTATTTCCAAAAATTAAAGAAAAACTTAAAGGAAAGCGGTTTATGAATGCTGAAGAAGCGGTGTCTGCGTATCGCGATGCCATTGAAGAGACCCCTAAGGACGAGTGGGCAAAGTGCTTTTCCCAGTGGTTCCATCGCATGCAGCGGTGTATTGACGTCAATGGACAATATTTTGAAAAGATATAATAAAACTAATAACTGGCTAATGTAATCAGTTTTTGATTTTCTAAGAACTTTCAGTTTGACCCTCGTATACTGAGTGAAATGTGAGGGCGATAATAGGTGACATTAATCTTGCACATTAATTCAGGAAGCTCAATTTAAAGTGGCGTTGACATACGGAGATCGGATTTTAAAGTATTTTGCTCATATAAGTTATTGTTCTAGCTACCTGCGACTGCATGTTAATTATCTTTTTTTTTTCGAAGTCCATTGACACAATTCGTTCAAATTATATTAAAGAATAAAACTGCGAATTTCGAAGTTGTGATTGCCATATCAGACGCAAAGGTTTATATTTGAAGTAATACGAGTATAACACCAATTATTCGTAAAGGTATACCCTAAAATTTAAGTCTATTAGGAAAATATAGAGTTCTAATTTTTTAAGTAATTGTACACCAATTATTCGAAGAGGCATACCCTAAAATGTAAAGTCTATTAAGAAAATATAGAGTGCTTATTTAATTTACTATATTTTGACCATGTTCTATAATCTCGATTTCGACTAAATAATGCATTTTAAGAAAAGTTTTATCTCTGAACCTTTACAATTACTTTACGTTGTTTAATTGATAATGTTAGAAAGGTATTCATCTTTGACCTAGCATCGAAATTCATGGTTATATTTTGTGTGTGAGTGTTTGAAGATTCTCCGGTTTGACTGTTGTTATTGTTGTTGCATTGCATTGTTGAGTGCGATTTCATATGTTCATCGGACCGAAAATTGTTTACTGCTATTAAGCGATTTTGATACCTAACAGATTTTCAGGTATGTAAAGGCTATGCGTATGAGTAATATAGAAAATGATGTTTTATCTAAATTCGATTAACATAAGTCTCCGATTTTCTGTTTTTTTTTTTAAAATACCTCCTTAAATATAGCGCGGCATTGAAGTCTTTGTAACGGGGTTTTGATAATTCGATGAAACTAGTTTCACAGATTTAAACAATACAATAATATAACCACACGTAAAATAACTACTGCATGGAAGAAGTCTAAATGCATTTATAAATTGTGACCTAAGGAATAGGCGTATATTTTAAAAAATTGAACCCCATGATATTGGGGGCTATTACGTTATTCGTGTGGTGTTGTCACCTCCGTGTCTCAGAAAACTGTTGTTGTTAAAGTGTAATTAATAATTCCTTTCAGTAATTTGACAGATGCTAATGCCCATTTAATCTCATCTACCTCAGTATCTGAAGACGAAAGTCTTTAACCAGTGTGTGTTACCAGTGATGACATACGAGGGTCAAACTGAAAGTTCTTAGAACTGGCCACTTATAAACAATATAATAAAAAAAATATTCTAAAATTTGAAAATAGAACTCTTTGCCAATGTTACTGAGTATATATTTCATTCATTTGTCATTTGTTTTACGATTTGGCGGCAAATTGAAAACCGTCTGTGTCACGTCAACATGAATTTAACACGAGAAAATTTTCGTGTAATGATTTTTTATGACTTTCGATGTCATTTAAGTCAACAAGAAAGTTATGATAGACTACGATTGGCCTTTCACGATGAAGCCCCATCTCGTGCGACTGTTTACAACTGGTTTAATGAGTTTAAACGTGGTCGCACTAATCTCACTGATGATGTACGTGAGGGACGGCCTTCTACGGCGACGACTGAAAATAACATCTGTGTTGTGCGGCGTATGATAGAGACTGACAAAAGAGTGACCTATCAGCATATTCGGACAAGCTTAGGCATCGGTATGAGTCAAGTGCACAAAATCCTCCACGAACATTTAGCGGTCAGGAAGCTTTGCGCCCGGTGGATACCTCATAATTTGACTAAGGCTCAAAAACTCCATCGTGTGGATTGGTGCCGTAAAATGATTGAAAGATTTAACGGAGGTGACTCAAATGCTGTGTTCGACATACTAACAGGTGACGAAAGCTGGATTTACTGTTATGATCCTGAAACCAAAAGACAATCTGCTCAGTGGGTGTTTCCTTTCGAGGAGTTGCCAACTAAAGTGAAGAGAGATCGAAGTGCGGGAAAAAAAATGGTGGCCTCGTTCTTTGGAAGGATAGGTCATTTCGCAACAATTGTGTTAGAGGATCAAAAAACAGTTTGTGCAGAATGGTACACTACCAATTGTTTGCCACTTGTCTTGGAAAAAGTTCGAGAGAAACGACCTCGCAGTAGGATCCTCCTTCACCACGACAACGCCTCGTCGCACACCGCCAAGCGAACGATCGACTATTTGGCGACATCAAACGTTGAATCACTGGGTCACCCGCCGTATAGCCCCGACCTCGCGCCTTGTGATTTTTATTTATTTCCAAAAATTAAAGAAAAACTTAAAGGAAAGCGGTTTATGAATGCTGAAGAAGCGGTGGCTGCGTATCGCGATGCCATTGAAGAGACCCCTAAGGACGAGTGGGCAAAGTGCTTTTCCCAGTGGTTCCATCGCATGCAGCGGTGTATGGACGGTCAATGGACAATATTTTGAAAATATATAATAAAACTAATAACTGGCTAATGTAATCAGTTTTTGATTTTCTAAGAACTTTCAGTTTGACCCTCGTACGGATCCGAAACATGGTCTCTTACTATGGGCCTTATAATGAAGCTCAAAATCACACAACGAGCGATGGAAAGGGCTACGCTGGGTGTTTCTCTACGGGATCGAATCAGAAATCAGGAGATACGTAGAAGAACTAAAGTAACGGACATAGCCTTGAGAATCAGTAAGCTCAAGTGGCAATGGGCAGGGCACATAGCGCGAAGAACTGATGGCCGTTGGGGCAGGAAAGTTCTAGATTGAAGACCCATCGACCAGAGACGCAGCGTGGGACGTCCACCAACAAGATGGACAGACGACCTTATAAAGATCGCAGGATCAAATTGGATGCAGACCGCTAGTGATCGGTCTCTGTGGAAAGCCGTGGGGGAGGCCTATGTTCAGCAGTGGACGTCCTTTGGCTGATAATGATGATGATGATGATGATGAATGCCCATTTACAATATATATGGAATATACAGTTAATTTCGAATTTATCCTTAAGTAACAAAAATCTTAAAAAACTATAACACGGGGTGAGAAATAACAACTATTATTTTCAATCAAATGAATTTTTAATTGTAACGACACGAACAAATTTCATAGATTATTTTTATGTCAGACTGTAAAAATTATGGTGATGAGTAAGTGGGGCATTTTTTACCTCCCCTCTTTCATATTTATGGTTAACTTTAGGTAGATTCTTTTTTGGATATATTGCACAAAATAAAATCAAGAATGGAGATGCTGGGTGATGGGTGGGCTGATGTGGATGCCGAGTTAGGTGTACCTCTAATGCTAATAATATTACTTTGTCAAATAACACACAATATGTGCTACGCGACTCAGATAAAATTGCCTACCTTGGCTGCCCTTTGTTTGCCAAGATCTAGTTTCCAATTTTGTCTTCATTTGGAATAGCAGGTCAATTACAAAATAAAACAAAGGCCGTTATCTTGTACAGGAACCTAATTTCCTTCAAATTTATGTTGTTTCGATAGCATATGTCAACAATTAATATAGAAAACTGCACCAGAAAAATCAGCAATTTGGCTTCAATGATCGCAAATTAATGGCATTAAAAAGATTGAGCCAAAACTTCCGGGCTGACATTGTAAGAAGATAATACATTTCTTCAAATTTTGACCAAACGAGAATAATTGTTAACCGTGGAATAAATTGCTAGTTATCCGAGGGTATATCAATCATTTTACCGATCATTTTACCATCAAATGTTCTAGAATGTTGCGTGAAGTAGGGTATTTGTTTAATTCTAAGGTACAAAAAATATTTGCTTAATCAATTACAGCGTAACAACGATATTATATTATATCAAAAAAAAAAGCTTTTGCCGCGCGAAACACCCAAGGTCGTCACGTGGTCTGCATGACGTCACGTTTCTGAACTTGATACGTTTGACCGCTCTTTGACATGCTTTGTAGAGGAACGTAACGTCACAACTCGTGATTGACGTTTGCGGTATCGTGAAACATACATTCAACTCTATACTATAATATATATACACAGTCTGGCCATAAATACTGTTACAATTAAAAATAAGAAAGATATTACATTTGAATTTGGAATCTGACATTTTTATACGATTGCTCATAGTGTTTTCTAATTTTCGCGCTAATACATTTTATAACATTTTGCGATATTAAAATGGAGTGGGGTGATAAAGAGAACCGAATCGCTGTGATTGCATTACACAAAGTTGGTATAGAGCCAAATGTAATTTTTTATAGTTGTAAATTTTAAACTCTCCATACGCTTGGTATTAGTCAAATGTTTGTGTACCGGGCTATCATTAGGTACAGTGAGACCTCCTCTGTTTGTGACAGAAAAAGATCTGGCCGTCCACGTAGTGTTCGTACGAAAAAGGTGGTCAAAGCAGTAAGGGAAAGAATTCGCAGAAATCCTGTCAGAAAGCAAAAGAATTTATCTCGGGAGATGAAGAAAGCACCCAGAACCATTTCGCGTATTTTAAAAGATGACTTAGGACTTGCATAAAAGACGCACTGGTCATTTTTTAACTGATAATTTAAAAAATAATAGGGTAGTAAAATCGAAAAAACTACTGAAGCATTACGCAAAGGGCAATTGAGCAACATTTTAACAAACAAAATGACCGTATTTATGCTCAAACCTCTAAGGAATCTTCTCAATTAGATGGCAGAGTGCAACGTGGGCATTACCCGACTTCAGGGATGGTTTGGTGGCTATGAAGAAGTGATAGAGCCATATTTTTGTGAAAAAGGTATCAAAACATCGGCACAAGTGTATCAAGATACAATTCTTGAGAACGTAGCTAAGCCCCTTAGGTCTCCACACTTTCTGGGTTACAAAGGTACACCCAAAGGAATGATGAATAAATAATCATAATAAATATCCTTTGGAAATTTTCACACATAGCCATCTAGTCCCAAAGTAAGCTACTCAAAGCTTGTGTTATGGGTGCCAGACAACGGATATAATACTTAAATATAATAAATAAATATCCTTTGGACATTCCCACACACCGCCATCTAGCCCCAAAGTAAGCTACTCAAAGCTTGTGTTATGGGTGCCAGACAACAGATATAATACTTAAATACTTTTTTTTGTTTGTTTGTAAATACATACATGATATACATAGAAAACACCCAGACCAATACAAACAGACATGTTCATGCACACAAATGTTTGTATTGTGCGGGGATCGAACCCGCAACCCGCTGCGTAGTAGGCGATTTCTCGACCACTACACGGGTCGTCCATAGGGCAAGATGCTCAGACTGGAATATGGCCGCTAATATCTTTAGGCCTAACTAGATTAGATGGGCTTTGGAAAAATTTCAACCATTTAAATCAGCGGGAGAAGATGGCACTTTTTCTGCTTTGCTGCAAAAAGGAAATGACCTTCTTCCACATCTTGTAAAAATATTCAGAGCAAGTTACGCCTGGGGTACTATTCCAGGTCAAAGTACGTTTTATACCAGAAACAGAGAAGAGAGACTACTCACAACCCAAATCCTTCAGACCCATAAGTCTAACATCCTTTCTAATAAAGACCATGGAAAGGATTGTAGACCATCACATTAGGGCCAAATATTTAGTGGACAGGCCATTAAGTATCAAACAACATGCATACCAAAAGGGAAAATCCACTGAAACACCCCTTCTCGATCTGGTCGACAAGGTGCAAAAATCCCTAGAGGTAAAGCAAACATCCTTGTGTGCTTTTCTAGATGTTGAAGGTGCATTTGATAATACCCCTATAGAAACCATTCTAAATGGAATGGAGGCAAAAGGGATAGATGAAAGCACCATCAGATGGGTAAAAAACATGCTCTCAAATCGAGTAGCAAACATTGCTCTCAATGCTTCAAAGCTTCAATTCCTTGTCACGAGAGGATGTTCACAAGGAGGAGTACTGTCTCCACTTCTATGGAGCCTAGCAGTAGACCAACTACTTGTTAAGATGGCAGAAAAAGACTATGATACACAAGACTATGCTGATGATCTAGTAGTGATCATCAGATGTTCCTCCCTCAGCACAATTTCTAGTCTAATGCAAGGCGCTCTCAACACCATAAGTAAGTGGTGTAGAGAAAACGAATTATCTATCACTGCAGATAAAAAAGTGATAGTCTCATTCACAACGAAAAAAATCTGGGAAAACTGGTTAATCCAAAGTTAAACGGTAAAATTCTTCCTTACTGTTCGGTTTTGAGAATTAAAAAGTCTAGTTTGCACATAAAATTGTTTTATTTTAAATCACACCAAAATTACACGTAATGGATGTCTTCATGGAATTTTAGAGAGAGAGAAAAGATACAGAATTTTCCATCCCTTCCCAACAAGGGTTGCCAGCATTAGTTATGGAACGACAAATGGTAGTACTAAAATAAGATAAGGTATTACATTGTTTTCAACACCCCCGCTCAATGTAATACTTTTTATATAAAAACTATTGAACATCACTAACTTACTAATATTAATAAACTACATTTTTACATCAGTTACATTAGCCCACATCTAGAGACAAATCTTAATAAAAGTTCTTTGTTCAATGACTTAGTAAACATATCTGCAATTTGATCTTCAGTCTTTACATACTTTAGACATATTTTATTTTTCACAATTAAATCTTTAACAAAATGATACCTTATATCAACATGTTTGAGTCTTTTTATATTATCAGTATTTGCAACCATTATGGCAGATTGGTTGTCACAGTACATAGGTACTGGATACACATCTGTGATGTTAAAATCTGATAACAGACTAGCTAGCCAACAAGACTCACTGGCTGCCATACTGACCGCAATATACTCGGCCTCAGTTGATGATAAACTTACTGAACACTGTTTTTTAGAGCACCATGATATTAGACAGTTAGAGAACTTGAATAAAAAACCAGTGGTAGACTTTCTGTCTCGTAAGTCTCCACCCCAATCTGCATCACAATGCCCCACAAGTCCATCATCATTACATTTGAAAATCAACTTATAATCTAGGGTGTGTTTGACATACCTTAAAACTCTTTTTAAATGAGCGAGCAAAACCTCAGTTGCATTATTTTGATACCTACTCAATATGGATACAGCTACACATAGGTCTGGCCTAGTGCCTTGCACAGCATACATTAAGCTTCCAATAATTTTTCTGCAAGTGTTTTCAATATTCTTATCTGATTTATTTTCTATGACTTCTAAAATTTTAGCATTAAAGTTTTGATCTATAGGAGTAGCTATAGGTTTACAGTTTTCCATATTGAATCTTTGTAAAACACTTTCTAAATAGGATCTTTGACTTAATTCTGTTACACAATCATTTAAGTTTTGTTTTACATTTATGCCAAGAAAATTTGAAACATGACCCAAATCTTTCATTTTAAATTCGTTTTGTAACTGTGATTTAAGTTCAACTATAGATTGTTCACAAGAACTGAACATTATAAGATCATCGACATACAGTAATATAAAAGTTTGCATTTCAGCATTACATTTTGTAAATAAGCATGGATCATTCTTGGACTTTACAAAGCCTGCTTTATTTATTACAGTGTTAAACTTTTCATTCCAATATTTTGGTGATTTTTTTAAACCATACAGAGATTTATTTAATTTTACAATACTATTACAATTGTTATCATATGCCCCCTCTGGTAATTTAATGTAAACATTTTCTTTTATATCCCCATATAGAAAAGCCCCAGTAACATCCATTTGGTGAATTGGTAAGTTTAATTTGGTAGCAATTGATATAAATAACCTAAAAGTTGACAACTTAGCAACAGGTGAGTAAATTTCATGCAAGTCTAATGAATCATTCTGTTCAAAACCTCTGGCTACTAACCTTGCTTTATATTGTATGTTATTATTATTTTTCTTTATTTTAAATACCCACTTACTACTTATTATGTTTTCCTTTTCAGGTGCCGAGCAGACTGTCCACGTATTGTTTTCCTTTAGGGTCGCAAGTTCTTGTCTGACAGCTTCTTTCCACTGACAGGCGTCATTTCTATTCAAAGCTTCCTTATAGGTTTCAGGTTCAGTTTCAGCTGTGTAAACATTCTGACATGTATAGAATTGTGTTTGTTTCCTGACACGTTTGGTTGCCTGTGGTGAATTTGGCTCTGATGTGCTAATGGGATCACAATCACTGTACTCATCACTGTATTCTTCAAGTTCATTTTGCTGGTTTTCATCTGTCATCTGATTTAGAGTTTTTTTAGTTAAAATTACGTCCTCACATGTCGGTTGAGTATTGACAGCATCTGGTATCTCATTATAAGGTATTTCTGTTATAGGAACTTGACTAACCTCTTCCTTTTTTTCATTTACAGGTTTCAGGAATGTGACATCTCTCTTCAGTAAAACTTGATTTTTCTGTGGATAATAAATTCTATAGCCTTTAACATTTTCTCCATAACCAACCATAATACCAGCTTCTCCTTTAGAGTCCCATTTTTTTCTTTTTTCTTTTGTGACATGAACAGATACAGGTGTGCCAAAGATTTTCAAATTGCCGAGGTTGAACTGTTTGTTTGCCCATATTTCATAAGGTGTTTTTGCTGTTTCGTTACTATGACCTGTTCTATTTATAACATATGCAGCAGTATTGACCGCTTCAGCCCATAACTTCTTCGGAAGACTCTTGGCGTACAGCATCGACCTGGCCGCTTCTGTCAGGGTTCTTATTTCCCTCTCTGCCTTGCCATTCTGCTCTGGCGTGTAGGGTACGGAGGTCTGATGTATTATACCCCGGTCTGAGAAAAAACATGACACAGCCTTATTAATGAATTCCAAACCATTGTCACTTCTAAAGTTAATTACACGGTTACCAGTGATATTCTCAGCTTTGTTAACAAAATCTTTGATACAATCAATCACCTCTTCCTTTCTTTTAATGAAATAAACCGTTCTGTAACATGAGTAATCGTCTTTTAATATCAAAAAGTACCTTGCACCTCCAATGGATACTTCTTCCATGGGTCCACAAACGTCGGCGTGTATCAGCTCGCACGTTTTACTTGTTTTAGTGTCACTGATTTTGAAGGGCAAACGATGAGATTTTCCCTCTAAACACCCCTGGCACTTTTCGAAAGGTTCGTTCGTGACATTGATGTTATTCTTTGATAGTACTTGTTTCACATGTGGTATATTTTGATGCACGAGTCTTTCATGCCATTCATTTAAACTTATTGTGGTTTCTGATATGTTTGCATATCCGCATTTGTATCGAACATCCATGATGTACATATTTCCGACGCGATTTGCTACCGCCCGCACTTCGTTATTCTTGAAAAATTTACACACGTGTCTATCTGTCATCATGACATAACCTTTATCTGCCGCGCAATTCACAGAAAAAAGATTTGTTTTTAGGTCTGGCACACACAGCACGTTATCTATGGTGGTTTCGATCCACTTTCGACCATTGAATACTTCGAGCGCCACCTGTCCGCAGCCGATAACACTTATTTGGGTACCATCACCTATGACCACCGATTTATGTGTCGATGACGGCGCGAATTTTGAAAATAGGGTTCTGTCTTGGCACATGTGTTCACTAGCACCTGTGTCTATCAGCCACTTTGATTGATGATAAAGTTCTTTAGGTGTTTGCACTATAAACGCGTTCTTTTCTTTTTCTTTTCTGAACCAACACTCACTTTTGATATGTCCGACCTTGTTACAATAGAAACACTTTTTATCACTTTTATTTTCTGAGTTATTGTAGTTGTTATTATTGTTCACTTTGCTCTTACACTCAGTTTGATAATGTCCCATCTTGTTACACTTAAAACATTTAATGTTCTTCTTGTTTGGAATATTTCTCTTAGCAATGAAGGCGGACGATGAAGAAGCGATATCTCTTTTTTCCTTAACCCTTTCTTCTTCCACCAACAAACGAGCAACTAGGTTGTCATATGTTTGTTTATCGTCTGGTGCAGACTCCCAGGCAGAAACAAAGTGTTTGTAGTCATCTGGTAGCGACATAAGAACCTTTGTAATTATGAACTTTTCTGAGATGTCTTCGCCCATTTGTTTTAACTGGTTCTGCAACTCTTGTATTTTTGACAGAAAAATAGACATTTCCACTCCTTCTTCATATTTATACTGGAAAAATCTTTGTTGTATTATGTGTATGCTAGTTTCACTCTTTTGTTCAAATACACTTGATAGCTTCTGCCACATCTGTGTTGCAGTGGTACAGGATATTATGTGTAACATCACGTCTTCGGTCATTCTGGTTACTAACATAGTTTGGGCCTTTGCGTCCTTTTGCTCCCATTGTTTCTTTTCTTCTGCAGATTCTCCTTTGACAACTTTGCCTTCAACAATATCCATCAGGTTATGACCTCGCAGTAAAACCATAGTCTGGAATTTCCACACATTCCAATTCTTTATACCTTCCAGCTTGATAACTGTGTTATTTCCATCCATTGTGTATCTTTTGTTGTTTCCTTCCTTGAATACAAGTCCTTTTCACCTTCCCGGTTAACCTCAAAAACACGTGAACGGCACACCTTCGACGTAGCAGTTATTCCCTCCGGTATTTTACTGACTAGACTTTTTAATTGCAGGTTTCCGGGTACTGGGCCCATAACCTGTTCGGTTTTGAGAATTAAAAAGTCTAGTTTGCACATAAAATTGTTTTATTTTAAATCACACCAAAATTACACGTAATGGATGTCTTCATGGAATTTTAGAGAGAGAGAAAAGATACAGAATTTTCCATCCCTTCCCAACAAGGGTTGCCAGCATTAGTTATGGAACGACAAATGGTAGTACTAAAATAAGATAAGGTATTACATTGTTTTCAACACTTACTTTAGTGAAACCAAGTATTTAGGGGTAACGTTTGACCAAAAACTTACTTGGAACTCGCACCTAGATAATATCATTTAAAAAGCCAAAATGGCTCTGTGGAGCTGCTGTCGAATGGCGGGGTCAAGATGGGGACTAAGACCCGAAATTGCTCTATGGCTGTAGATAGCGGTCGTGAGACCAGTAATAACATATGCACCTGCCATCTGTTACAGCAAGTTCAACCAAGCAACAACAATACAGAACCTTAGCAGCCTGCAAAGGCTTGCCTGCATTACAGCAACTGGAGCACTGTCTACTCACCAGGGGTAGCTTTGAACACTCTGCTAGATCTAACACCTATGCATTTGCACGTGCAAAAAGAGGCCAAGCAGAGCACTTATAGAATCTGCTCCCGCACGAAAGTCAGATGGGCTTCTCAAAATCTGATAAGACTCAAGGAATCAGTACTTAAAAACCGACTACTAAGCATGCCTAGTGACGACATGCATACGGAATGTAACTTTACTATGCTATACTCCGTAAACATATCTTCTAGAGACAAATGGCTTGAGGGCCAAATGTATTTAAGAAAGGTAGCCACGTCGGTACACGGACGGATCCAAAAAAGGCAATGGGGGCTGAAACCTCCATCTTCCAAGCCGCGGTCTTTGCCATCAACAAATGTGCAGAGATAAACCTTGAGACGAAACTCCAGAACCAACACATCTACATCAATTCCGATAGCCAAGCTGCATTACTGGCTCCAAAATCAGTCGAATAAATGTCAAAACTGGTGCAAACATGCACTGAGACATTGAATGAACTGGGAAACACCAACAAACTCAAACTTACATGGGTACCAAAGATTGAAGGAAACGAAGTAGCAGATGAACTTGCAAGAGAAGGAGCCGATAACCCTCAAATCGGCGTAGAACCATTCTGTGGCATCACCAAACAACGCGCCACTACGCTTCTAACCAACTTTCTCTGTAAGCAAGAGACTATTGAGTCGTGGAAGTCTACACAAGGACAAGAACACTCAAAAGCACTAATTCGAGGATACAACAACAAAGTAGCTAAAGAACGGTTAAAGTTCAAAAGATACAAAGCTTGTGCAGTGACCAGAATACTAACTGGCCATTGCAAACTGAACAAACATTTGGCCACTATGAACATAACCGAAGACGCTCTATGTAGATTCTGTAATACAGAAAAAGAAACGGCCATGGATATCCTCTGCTCCGCGGCTCCGGACCGCTTATGAGCCAAAGAAGTATCCATCTCTGGCGGCACATCATACACCCGGATGAGATAGCAGATATCACGCTCCAAAGAATCTGGCAATTTATAGAGTCAACGGGACTAAGCAGTGAATTTTAAATATAAGGGCGCCACAATAGATCATACCTGATTGAGCTGGCAACAATAGAGCCCAACAACCAATAATAATAAAAGCGCCTTAACAACACCATGTTAAATAACCAAGCATGGTCTTTCCAACGAGACTCGGCGCCGGGTCATAAAGCTCGGTCCACGCAGTCTTGGTTAGAAGCGAACGTTTCGGACTTCATCAGAGCTGAAGACTGGCCGTCGCGTCGTCTAGTCCCGATCTTAATCCGCTGGATTATGATTTATGGTCAGTTTTAAAGAGTACGGCATGCTCTAAACGCCATGATAATTTGGAGTCCCTAAAACAATCCATACGATTGGCAGTGAAGAATTTTCCCATGGAAAGAGTGCATGCTTCTATAACTGGCCTCAACGTTTAAAAGACTGTATTGCAGCCACTGAAACGGAGACCAGTTCTAATAAGCTTTTAGGGTTCCGTAGCCGAATGGCAAAAAACAGAACCCTTATAGTTTCGGTCTGTCCGTCCGTATGTCACAGCCACTTTATTCTGTAACTATAAGCATCACACTGTTGAAATTTGGTAGGAGTATGTATCCTGTTAACCGCTTTACGATTCTCATACCAAAATTAAAAAATAATGACATTTAAGGGGGACTCCCATACATGAAACTAAAACCAAAAATTTTTTTTTGTCAAACCTATAATTGTGGGGTGTCTATGGATAGGTCTTTTAAAATGACATAGAGGTTCCTAAAACTATTCTTTTAAGGTCTAACGTTTCATAGCTAGACGCTTCCAAAGTGGTAAAATGGGCGTCCCCCCCATCTAACTTCTAAACTAAGCGAGTGTAAATTTTGAAAAAAATATGTAATGTAGATCTTAACAAATACTTTCAACGAAAATTGGTTCGGACGGGATCGAACGAGAAGTTTTTGAGATATAGCACATTTTCAACAACCGCAAACATAACTTTGTACTTCATACAAACACTATGAAAAAGAAAGTTATATTTGCGGTCAACAAAATATTGTGTTATTTCACTAAGTGGAAGTAAGTGGTTTCCCTAATTCAGTTAAAGTTGGCACGGAACCCTCAGTGCGCGAGTCCGACTCGCACTTGGCCGGTTTTTTATATTTTAAATTGTTTTATATTTATGTATAAAACTAACACACTGTAAAAGTGATAAATATTATTGGCATTATTATTATTTTTCTTTGTGCAATATTTATGGCAACACTAGGTATATCATGAATATGCAATTCTTTTTAGAACTAATCATTAAATGTCTTGATATCAAAATAATTATATGCCAATAATAGGTAATCAGAGTTTTAACGTAATACCGTCCGCTTGCCATAATATGATTTATATCATGATGTCAAAATGTTTTGTTAAATTCAAAACTGACAGCTCATTGCTTCCTACGGTACAATACTCCATTTTTAGCTGTCAGGATTTTTACTTTCTCACCATACTGCTTAAGTGCAGCATTGATTTGCCGGATAATAGTACAGTTCATTCATTCGTTCTGGAGACTTAGGTAATTCTTGTTACATTTTAACGTCTAAAAAGGACAAGTTTTTGAAATAAAATCGAGGAAAATAATTATCCCTCGTATAGGTACGTACGTGTAAGCCTAAGTTTGGTCAAATCCAACCTAAGCTATTTTTAAGGAAATAACTGCACTTGAATATATTTGTAGGTAAGAGAATGCAGCTTTATTTAGAGAAGCCACAGAATTCCATCTTCGAGCGATTTTGACAGATAGCGCTGAGCGCTCGGAGACGGTCGCTAGTTGTTCCGCTGCTAGTCCCTTGTTTAATGCTTAACCATGATCATAGTACTGACCTTTAAAAAGGACACTTCAGTTATTAAAAAGGACAAGGAGGCAAGTATAGCTTACAATTATCAGTTAACATTTATTTCAAATCCAAATTTGTAAAAAAAAATACTTTTATTTGTACCTGAAACTTTTAACTATTATAAATTAAATGTAACTTTGAAAAATATAAATAGATAAAGTAGTAACTATTTTTAACGAACAAGTAAACTAAAAGTAAGTATTCAATGTAATCTGAAAATGAATAATAATTTTGTAAATTAATGTCTGAAAAGAAACCATACCAAGTTTGTGCTCCTCCTGGTACAATATGGCTGATGTTTTGTTTTTAAAAAAAACAAATGATACCTCATGTCGTCAAACAAGAGTGTTAAACAAGAGCTGTAGAATTATTATTCAAAGTTAATGTGTATTAACGTAATACGATGTATTTTAGTACTATACCATCATTATAAAACTGTACTGCAGATACCTATTGATAGGGCGCTTGGAAGCCTAAATAGATAATACCCAAAAATAATCAAATTTCAACGATATAACATACATACTCGTACAAAGCTCGAATCGATAACTTCCTATTTTTGAAGTCGGTTTAAAAAGTGTCTCAAAGTTAAATGAAAGATCTTTAGGGTTGGGCGAAGGGCTGTGTTGACAAAAAAAATATATTCCGTGGTGCAGTACAATTCCATAATAATTGTCGTACAATAAGTATTAAAGTAAATTTGTGTTGAGTTGTTATTTTTGAAATAATTATTTCAAAAATAACAACTCAACACAAATTTGAAAAACTGATTATTTGCACTATTGTTTCTTGCGGTTCGAAATGAGCATATTATAAGTGCATTTTATGATTTTCAGATCGGTCAGGGCAAAGTTTTTTTTTTATAAGGCTACCTATCTTTTAATTAACTTTGGCTATACTTTTTGTAAATGGCTGGTTTTGAGGTGACTTAAAAGTTTACATCCTAAAAATAACTACATAATAGGTCCTTACATATGAAATTGGCGTTTTGTCTTACTGACCACTTCGATCTGAAATATCTCCTCTTTGGTTAGGAATTCCAAATTCTAATTTATAAATTCATTTAGCTAGTACGTTTGAGTTTTGAAAACAGTCGTTCATTTGTTTTTTCTCATATTTTGCGTCGCTTATAACCGCACAATGAAAAACCTGAAATATCGGTATATTTACGAGTACGAGTTCTACCGTGGCAACAGTGCTGCAGAAACAGCTCGAAGGATTAATGATGTGTACGGCACTGGTATCGCAAAATAAAGCACGGTACGTTTTTGGTATCAACGTTTTCGTTCTCTAAATTTCGACCTTAAGAACCAACCCCGTGTACGGCCGGAGACTACAGTGGAAAATGAAGAATTAAAGACTATTGTGGAAGCGGATCCATCAGAAAGCACTTCAGAGATAGCTGCAGGCTTCGGAGTAAGTGATAAAACTGTTTTAATCCACTTGAAGCAAATCGGGAAAATAAAAAAAAAAACTTGAACAATGGGTACCTCATGATTTGAGTCAATCGAACTTGCAAACACGCGTCGACTGCTGTGTTACTTTGCTCAACCGACACAATAATGAAGGGATTTTAAATCGAATCATTACTTGTGATGAACGGTGGATACAGTACGATAATCGGAAACGCTCGTCGCAATGGCTGAACCCTGGAGATCCAGAAAAACCCTGCCCTAAACAAAAATTGACTCAGAAAAAGTTGCTTGTGAGTGTTTGCTGGACTAGCGCCGGTGTCGTTCACTACAGCTTTCGAAAATCTAGCCAATCGATTACGGCAAATATCTTTTGTCAGCAACTGCAAACCATGAAGGAAGAACTAGCTGCTAAACAACCGAGATTGGTCAATCGCTCTAGGCCTCTGCTGCTTCACGACAACACAAGACCACACACTGCACAAAAAACATCCACTAAGTTAGATGAGCTACAATTGGAATGTCTGCGACATCCACCGTACTCCCCGGACCTTGCTCCAACAGATTGCATTTTTTTCCGGAATTTGGACAACTTCTTACAAGGAAAAAAAATTCAACTCCGATGCGGAAGTCCAAACCGCCTTCAAAGAGTTTATTGATTCTCGTCCCCATGGTTATTTTAGTAAAGTTATCAATGAACTACCTATGTGATGGCAAAAGTGCATAGATAACAACAGAGCGTACTTTGATTAATTAAATATATTTTACAAAAAAAAAAAAAACTTTATATTCCTCCCTTACAAAACGCTAATTGCATATGTAGGGACCATATGAAATTAGCTTCGTCGCTTTCAGCTTTCTGTATGTATGTATGCTTTAATCTTTAAAAATACGCAGGGGCGGGTCGCTAGTATTAAATAAAATATAAGATGCCATTTCTAGCAGATTTTTATTTGTTTTTCTTACTGACAAAATGAGCAAATGTAATGAAGAATTTGTATACATTTTGTGATGTTACTACGAAGAAAAAAAAGTGTTACAAGCCTTTTGAAAAAAAACATTGACTTTATGCAGCACAAATTGGATCAATTGCATTCAGTCCAGTGTCGGAAGTCTCGACATAGTTCCGTGTAAAACCACCAGGTGGCGCTCGAAAAAATGCTGAGACTAAATTGGTGTTTTCGTGTATTTATTGATTGAGAAGAATTTTTGAATGATGCTTAGAAAACTACAAATATTTTTTAAGATTTATTAAAGATATAGCTACGTAAGTTAAAATGATATTTGATGAATTATAAAATCATAAAATTGAAATTGTCGACGCGAAATGTCAAAAATGATGCATCAGACTTCGCCCGCAGGTATTTGATGTTAAAGTTGCACCTTGTTCTGGTCGCCCATTTACAGATAAAATAAATGGCATTTTAATAGACTTCAAAAAGGAGGAACACTATAATAATAATTAACAAAACTGCAAGTGAGGCAAAGATGAGTTGGGATTGAGACCTTTTGGATATGGTCAAAGGAACGCCAGGGGTTAAATAGGCTGGCCGACTTCCTGGAAAATGAGGGACTCTTCGCGATTAACTCTGCCTTCCAGAAACCGGTTCACATGGCTGGGCTCCTGGAATTCGGCATCAACGTTATGAGCAAATACATACATACAACCTTGTAAAGATCGCAGGATCAAACTGGACACAGACCGCTTGCGATCGGTCGCTGTGGAAAACCGTAAGGACCTCCCTTACAGCATTCATTATATTCAGCAGTCCTTTGGCTGATAATGATGATGATGATGAATAATAAAAACAAATTTCTTAAATCACGGGTAACTGCTATCCATGAGAGTGGCCACTGACCACACTTAGTTAATTCGATTAAATATTAAATTGCATTCGAAAATCATATAAAATTCAGTCAAATTATAGTTAAAAATAATTTACCACTGAAACAAAAAGAAATGATAATTTCTCGTAATAAGGTACCTTAAAAAATAACACGCAAAAACATTTGCACAGGAGTAGATATGAGCGGCGATGGGTGGTAGGCCGGCGCGGTGCGCCGACTTTTTGGAGTCCGATTTTTTTTCTACTTATTTGGGATAGCAAACAATCACACACTTTATCGATAATACAATAATCTAGGCTTAAGTAATAATTAATAAGTATGTACCCAGCACACTGTCCACATATTAACAAATACAAATCAAACATTAATTATCGGACGCGATGCGCAACAACAGCTAATCAAAAGGTCAGTCACCAGTAGTAAAATCTTTTCTATAGTAGGTATTAGTTGTTATGGTTCTGGGTAGCTTAAAAAAAGAGGAGTTACTAGATAGTAAAAAAAATCGTTCCTTGGGTTCTTCTTTAATTTAAGAGCCGCGTTTTAGTTGGTGGAGTAATTGCTATTCTTTCGGCTCGACAAAGATAACGGTTAACAACGACCTGGAGCTTGTGCGAGATGTACTTTGTGACCTTTTATGTCTTACAGTCATATAGCAACAGGAATATTTTTAACTTGACTTTTGCTCTTGGTCAGCTTTCGCGACTGCCATATGGACGGACCGTACCATGCTTTAGCAATTCTCGGATCGATATCCCCTTCGGTCCCTGCAGTTTCGGATACTTCGCTACCGACGTAGGTGAATTTTGGACTCTCTTCACACCCTCTGTGCTGATGATCATGGTATGGTACTAGTCGCTACACACCTCATTTCCTGAGTCTTTCTAGTGTTTTTCTAATCTCAATCCCCAAGGGCTCTTGTCTCAGGTTTTCCAGCTTAGCTTGCATGTCAGCACATGTGTGGCTCAGCAGACCATAGGTCGTCGGCATATTCCAAATTTTCCAAGGTATTAGAGAGTCCCTACTTATTGCGAGTAGTACTGTTCAATATGTCCTGATATGTCCAAAGATGAGGAAGTCGTCACGAGTCACTCTCCAGGAATATGTCTTTTAGATGACCTTGATCAGGTTAATATTTTTTTCGAAGACTCCGATTTTACATAGTTGGTCCTAAATGTAATTCAATCATTCCCTGTTCGAGGATTATGCACAAGATGTTGATCAGGTCCGTACACAAAATTGCTAGTTCGAGTCCCGCACGTGCGCAATTTGGTTTCTTATTTCATCTTAATGAATATAAAATATGACACTGTGTGTGTTAAAAACATTCCAAACCAATTAGGTTGTGTTTATATTTGGCGATGCAGATCCTAAAGCAAGTAGTTGATGCACTTGTGTTACATAAATCAGACAACTGTAATACCACAACACTCAGACCAGAGATAATAGTTGCCAACAACACACCTGTAATAAGAGACCTCAGAATCTTGTAAAGTTTCATTTTTTATTGATTCACCTGAATCTTTTCAGTTCTTTTCAGTCACTTGGGTCTACGTGCCGCAAGTGTTGCTCAACCACAAGTTTTTTTCTGGTATTTTCTGGTATGAAGCTAGGAATGAAATAAAAATCTGTCATTTCTTATACACTTCTGGACACATCTATTGGCCCACCTTAGAGTTTCGATGGCCCCTACCGAAATATGATTGCTAGATTGAACAAAAACTGTTGATGCAGTTTTAAACCTGATACATTTTACCATCTTTTTCGATCGTATTGTTTTGAATTTGAATTCAGAATACCATACCACATGGAGCTACGCCTAACAAGTCGGATATGCGCCTGATTTTTTAATAAAAAACATGTTTTATCAAATAAAGGTTTAATTTAATAACGCGTGTTGCCTCCATGGGCATCTACCACAGCTCTCATACGATTTGGCATAGAGTTTATCAACCGCTCTATGAAATTTTGAGGGATCATCTCCCATTCCTCTTCTATGGCAGTTTTCAACTCCTGCATCGTCTGGGCAACTGGCTGACGAGCCCTAACACGTCTTTTTAGCTCGTCCCACATGTGCTGGATGGGGTTCATGTCTGGACTACTGGCTGGCCAGTCCATAACTGTGATGTTTACATCCCGAAGATATTCCCTGACGATGCCGGCCGCATGGGCTCTTGCATTATCATGCATAAAAAGGAAATTTGGGCCCACATAGTCCGCGTATGGTATTACGTGAGGTTCTAAGCACTCATGAATGTACCTTTTAGCAATTAATGTTGGCAGCCGTGGTCCTGCAACAACCTCAAGTTAAGTTTTGCCGCTCGCGGATATACCGCCCCAGTCAGTCACGAGCCACCGCCATAAGCAACCCTCTCTTCAAAGCAGCATTGTGCGAAACGCTCTCCCTTACGTCGGTAGACCTTCTTCCTTCCATCATTGCCATGTAACACAATTTCAGACTCATCAGAAAAGAGTACACGGCTCCAATCTTGCTGTGTCCAATTTAAATGACTGCGTGCGAAATGAAGGCGCGCTGTTCGGTGGGCTCGCGTTAGTTTCGGCCCATTAGCTGGCTTGTGTGGTACCATATCGCGTTCTTTTAACCTTATCCTAACAGTTCGAGCGCTCACAGATACTCCGTGGAAGTCGCGAAGTTGGTTTTGTATCTCAATGGAGGTAAGGTGACGATTTCTCAAGCTGGTCGTCACGATGAATCGATCCTGCCTTTCAGTTGTGACCCGAGATCGTGGCCTTCCTTGGCGACGAACAAAGCCGCCAGTCTCTAGGTACCTCCGATAAACATTTCGGACCGCAGATCGACTTAAATTAAGTTGAGCGCTCACGTTTCTTTGGCTGTGTCCGGCCTGAATAGGTGCCACAGCTTGGGCGGCGACTTCAGGTGAAATATCCATAGATTATTGATAGAACCTCACCTTAATGTTAAGAATAAGTAATGTTTGTTGCGAAACCAAAGATATCAATCACTTTTTCAAGAATTAAATCCAAGTAAACCAATAAAACCAAGTTTTCTGAGTATTCGATTGTTATTGTATCAATTAACAGGCTCCAAATTGTCTTTTGTTTCTTTAAATTCTGTGTTTTAAAATTCGAAAAAAGACTATTAAATAAACTTGTGAATGTGCCAGATTCAAAACTGCATAAAAACTTTTTGCTCGACCTAATATAAAATTTTAGCTAGGACCAACCAAACGAAACTGAAAATACAAGGTGGGCTAATAGATGTGTCCAGAAGTATACTTATTTGGTGATTTATTTTTGAAAACTCCATATTTTTATTGACACAATGCAATACAATGTTCATTATGTTATGAAAATTCGCAGCTTAGAGTGGGACCACTAGTCGTCTTAAGATCTACCGATTTTGAAAGTATTCGGGTTATATTTCCTTGAGAACACTGATGCGGGCCAGAGAGTGCCATCCTTTAGCTGGGCGCATTATATAGGATGACAAGAAGCGCTTAGTTCGTAGCAATGGAATATTGAAACGGTGTGGATGGAAACCCGCGGTGCGGCTTCACAAGCGGTGGTAAAAGGGGGCTGGAGAAATGATCTCATGGAGTTCTTGCGCACACTCCCTAAAATAAAACCTGTAAATGACAGACAGGCAGGCAAATTTGCGTTGATGAGCCAGGTTAAGGAGTTTGGTGCATATATTATCATCATTGATTAGCCTCCTAGCTCTGCCCTGCTCCGATTCAAGTGCAACATGTTTGTACTTAGCTGATCCGTTACAGAGGTGTCAGCAATAGATTCCATAAACAATAAGCCCGCGCATACAACTGACTTATGGAAATTACCGGCGCGGCGCTCACATCTTCACAGGAGTATGCCTGCCACTACAGTGCCGCATGAAGGGGCATCATCACAAGGACTACGTTCGGGCTGGCCCGCACTCGGCGCACCAGCGAGGCACTGCGCTTGAACAAAGTAGTGAGAAAGGCGGAGCGCGCGTCCGCGATCATGCCAGACACAGATCACAGGTCAAAGGTCTATAAAATATATAAATATCTGTACTCAGATTTTTAATCAGATAGACCAAAATGACATTTGGTGGGTGGCCAGTATTTCATAATTCAAAAATATTGATGTTCCTAAATAATCGAATAATTAAATTATTCCAATCGTTGCTTTTACGCGATTATATAATATGTATTTAAGTAGTTGTATTTTGAATTTGTGATGTGCAGATATATTATTAGCATAAATTATAAAAAATATATATTTAAAATAATCTATAAAATTATTAAAATTCATGTTTTTTTCACAAGTATCATTATTATTAATTATAAAGCTAATATTATATAGCTATAATATTATAAAGCTAAAGAGTTTGTTTGTTTGTTTGAACGCGCTAATCACAGAAACTACCGAACTGACTGAAAGCCCATTTATCGAGGAAGGCTTTATATTATTTACATACGAGGGTCAAACTGAAAGTTCTTAGAACTGGCCACTTATAAACAATATAATAAAAAAAATATTCTAAAATTTGAAAATAGAACTCTTTGCCAATATTACTGAGTATATATTTCATTCATTTGTCATTTGTTTTACGATTTGGCGGCAAATTGAAAATTGTCTGTGTCACATCAACATGAATTTAACACGAGAAAATTTTCGTGCAATGATTTTTTATGACTTTCGATGTCATTTAAGTCAACAAGAAAGTTATGATAGACTACGATTGGCCTTTCACGATGAAGCCCCATCTCGTGCGACTGTTTACAACTGGTTTAATGAGTTTAAACGTGGTCGCACTAATCTCATTGATGATGTACGTGAGGGACGGCCTTCTACGGCGACGACTGAAAATAACATCTGTGTTGTGCGGCGTATGATAGAGACTGACAAAAGAGTGACCTATCAGCAGATTCGGACAAGCTTAGGCATCGGTATGAGTCAAGTGCACAAAATCCTCCACGAACATTTAGCGGTCAGGAAGCTTTGCGCCCGGTGGATACCTCATAATTTGACTAAGGCTCAAAAACTCCATCGTGTGGATTGGTGCCGTAAAATGATTGAAAGATTTAACGGAGGTGACTCAAATGCTGTGTTCGACATACTAACAGGTGACGAAAGCTGGATTTACTGTTATGATCCTGAAACCAAAAGACAATCTGCTCAGTGGGTGTTTCCTTTCGAGGAGTTGCCAACTAAAGTGAAGAGAGATCGAAGTGCGGGAAAAAAAATGGTGGCCTCGTTCTTTGAAAGGATAGGTCATTTCGCAACAATTGTGTTAGAGGATCAAAAAACAGTTTCTGCAGAATGGTACACTACCAATTGTTTGCTACTTGTCTTGGAAAAAGTTCGAGAGAAACGACCTCGCAGTAGGATCCTCCTTCACCACGACAACGCCTCGTCGCACTCCGCCAAGCGAACGATCGACTATTTGGCGACATCAAACGTTGAATTACTGGGTCACCCGCCGTATAGCCCCGACCTCGCGCCTTGTGATTTTTATTTATTTCCAAAAATTAAAGAAAAACTTAAAGGAAAGCGGTTTATGAATGCTGAAGAAGCGGTGGCTGCGTATCGCGATGCCATTGAAGAGACCCCTAAGGACGAGTGGGCAAAGTGCTTTTCCCAGTGGTTCCATCGCATGCAGCGGTGTATTGACGTCAATGGACAATATTTTGAAAATATATAATAAAACTAATAACTGGCTAATGTAATCAGTTTTTGATTTTCTAAGAACTTTCAGTTTGACCCTCGTATACTTTGAAGTCCAGCGCCACAACAAAAAGTGTTGCGAAAACGGGGGGAAATATTCCTTTTGAGAATTTCCGCTGCGTAAACCGTTTAAATTACACAACAATCATGTATAACGAGATTATTCTGCATTAATTGATCTACAATAAACTCCGCGACAGCATATATCTATCTTAGGTTTATTAACTACACCCTTTTGTATGTTAATAAATTTGTTGAAAATAATGCACTATTATCGAAGGTGTTTTATACACACAGATATTGGTTATTACCAAAATGAATACATTCACCATCACTAGCATTTCATTTTGAATAAAGTGGATCTTAGAAACTATCACAGTTTTGAAATAACTCCGCATCAAAATAATACTCGCAGCTTAATTATCTACAACGTGCACTTGCGCTAATAACTATGGGTGATGGCCTCTCACTAACATTTATACTAATATTATAAATCTGAAGCGTTTGTTGTTTGAACGCGCTAAACTCAGGAACTACTGAACCGATTTGAAAAAATATTTTTCTGTTGGATAGCTTATTTATTGAGGAAGAGATTATCAGGCTAAGACGGGAAGGGAGAAAGCAATCTCAAAACGCCCGGACGAAGTCGCAGGGGATCGCTTGTTATTTACAGAAAGTGGTCAAATGTCAAAATTGGAAAAATTCATACAATAGTATTGCTATTGCAAATGATCAGACAGATTTTTTAGGGTTCCGTAGCCGAATGGCAAAAAACGGAACCCTTGTAGTTTCGTCAAGTCTGTCTGTCCGTCCGTCCGTACGCATGTCACAGCCACTTTATTCTGTAACTATAACCATCACACTGTTGAATTGTGGTAGGAAGATGTATCCTGTTAACCGCTTTACGATTCTTATACCAAAAATATTTAAATGATATTTTAGGGGAGGCTGCCATACATTAAACTAAAACCGATTATTTTTTAGTCAAACCTTTACGTCTATAGATAGGTATTTTAAAATGACATTGAGGTTCCTAAAACCATTTCCTTTTAAAGTCTAACGTTTGATAGATAGACGCTACCAAAGTGTCCCCCCCCCCCCCTAACTTTTAAACTAAGCGAGTGTACATTTTGAAAAAAAAAATGTAACGTAGATCTTAACAAACAAACGAAAATTGGATTGGACGGGATAGAACTAGTAGCTTTTGTGATATAGCACATTTTCAACAGACGCAAACATAACTTTCTTCCTTCATACAAACACAATAAAAAACAAAGTTATATTTGCCGTCAACAAAATATCGTGGTGTTTTAGTTAAGTGGAACTAAGTGGATTCCCCTTGTTCATTTAAAATTGGCCCGGAACCCTCAGTGCTTGAGTCCGACTGGCACTTGGCCGGTTTTTACTCATATCACTATAGTGAGTTCTTATTTGTTAGCGCAGTAACGTTGTTGGCTATAGGTGCGCATCATTTCTTGCCAATCGCACTCATAATAATTACTAATAATAAAAACAATGTAATGCAACATCATTCTTAAGAAAATTCTATATATACAAGTGCGATGAGGCCGCAGTAGACTTAAACGAAAATATATTTTTTATGTTCCTACTTATAGCCACATACCTGATTATATGTTATAAAGTATCAACATTATTTGATTCGAGTAATAAATTTATGGTGCGAGTATCGCACAGTTCACACACACACATTGTCAAAACAATGAAAATCTTAGATCTCTCCTAGTGACATCACACCACAACATTTGCGCTTTATTTTTCACTTAAATGAAAAAGACTAAAATAGAACATGAAAGTTGGCTGTTCACAGGTTACCAGTACACCACTGCAAGGACATTTCATGCAGAAAAAAAATCGCTTTTGAACTTTGAGCTTGTTGTCAGCTGTGACTTTGACATTTAGTGCTGTTGTTGTTTCCAGTGTTGTAGTAGACATTATCGATAAGTTACGATAGTAAATTTAAGATTATTAAAAAAACATTTTGCATCCAAGTTATGTTTTAGTTCAGATACGAAATAATCATTATAATTCCTCGTTCGAAATATGATGAATATTAGGAGTTAAGAGAATTTATTTGAGCAATTTTCAGATATCATATTAATATCAAATAAGAAAGGATGCTGCGTTTGCTTTGTTTGGTTACTGTTTGCATAACTTAAATCAGATAATGTTATATAATAAAGTGAAATTAAATACTTAATGGATATACTATTGATATCGACATCTTAATTTTACAATTGATACAGACCATAACTCTATAAACGTCAGTTATATATTTTTTATTGTATATAGCAAAGACGTGACCTCGTAACATCCAACCTCATATACTTAATACGCTTTTTTAGGATGGAGAGTTTTGAAACAATTATTATTAGAGAAAATACTGAAAAGAAATGAAAATAAATAAATATGGGTAAATTATGTGAATATAAAAATTTTGAAATGTCAATTATTGCTGCCCATGTGGTGTTGCTGTAGGTATTAATGATATAAATATGGATAAAAAATACATACAATAATAAAGTTTTTTTTGTTATTACATTTTAAGCTGATTTTAACTCGAAAACCATAAGGTTTACGAGTTTTCACCATAGAATATTTTCGATTTATATTGTGTGATTGTGTTCCAGAATAATTAGCCATTTAAAAAGAGCAAAGTAGCGAACAAAACGTGAGCCATTTGTTCTATACTTCTTTTCACAAAACTGTGCTACTATTGTAAATTAAAACTAACTATTAATATGCCGCGTCGGAAGAAAATCATAAGATGTAAATTTCCAATTATAAACCTTGTCGGATCGTTCTTGTAAACACACTTGTTGAACGCAGCACGTCGTGTTAGTAGCCACCATAATGCTGGCGTTGTCACACGTGTGCGAACCGCATAGAGCTGTGTTTCGCATGTGCGGTGTTGTAAATACGACCTGCAGCGGTCGTATCCCAAAAATATACGTATTTCATTTTCAGTCATGGAAGACGCCGTGGTCAGTGCTGAGTTGTGCGCAGAGCTCTCACCGTCGCGCGTCTCTTGCATCACACACGCACTCCATTCATAATCTTATTTCGCTTTAAAACTTTTTGTTTTTCAATTTCTATTTAGTTAATCGGTCTCGCAATGTGCTGTAGAATTTTATTTAACGTCGGAGAAGTGAGTTGTGTTTAATTTGCAGTTTGTTTATGTTCCATCATCACACACACATGAATAATGTTTTTTTTGCCCTAGTGTATAGTTCAAAACTTTTATTGCTGCCTGGCAGCGTATTTAAGGGATTGTTGTGACTTTTGGGAAGACGACGTGCCACTTTATTGGCCACCCCCGCCGCAACCGATTGCATCTGCTAGTGATAGACTGAGAGACTTGCCAGAGTCGACAGATGGTCAGGTGTTTCCTCGCACATTTAGCGAATTTGAACTGTACCCGTGACAGAAAAACCGTAAGTGCCTTAATTTTTTACGTGTACGTTTTCAAGCGTCTTTGGTGTTGTTGAAATAAGTGAAAGTACCTACTCATAAACAACGATTATATCGTATTTTTATACCGATCACTACTATTCGGCTTATTATTTAAGCGGAAATATTCAAATTATGGAAAATCACTAAAGCATCTCTTGCTTTAAAAATAAATAATTAATTACCATTTTTTTCATTTACAAAAGTCTTAAAATTTTTACCATAAAACAACTAGCTGTACTTATATTATAAAGCTGATATGTTTGTTTATTTGAACGCGCTAATCTCAGGCAGTATTAAGCGGTATATTTGTGTTGGATATCTTATTTATTAGGAAAGGCTTTAGGCAATAAAACGTCACACTGCGACGGGAAAAAAAAGGCGCGGACGCTGTCGCGAAGGACTGCTAGTTCTGAATATAATCATTGGCATTGAAATGGTCTTCGCTCAATATGTGTCAATGAAGGCTTATTCAATAAGCACGATATTTTAAATGGTTTTATATAAAGAACGATTCAAACGTATGTTAACAGTGGCCCCCCGCGACTTCGCAGACGTTTACTCGATGATACCGAAACAGTTACTATTTTTATCATTGACTCTACCCGAAACAGTGTATACCTACTCGTATATGTTAATGAAATAGATCTGTTCTCGGCGTGCATTGCGGTTCTCCTCATTAATCATTCAGAGGTCGGTAGTCAAATTGTAGGTGTAGTTCTTGTGAGGCGTTTCTTCAAAACAAAACAATGTTGTTGTCATGTTTCTAACCTTATTTTTGAAATATGCTTTATGAAATACTTTATGTTGTCAATGTTTTTTATTTCTAGCGAGACGCATATGTTAATTACAGATCATTTCTTTATTTTAATTCCAGACCAGGCTATAGAGCCTGGTGGTAAGTGAAAACCTGTTGAAGTAGATATGTTCACATCACCGATTTGGAGATCTTTTGTGTAGGGAACGATCACGGGGGCCGAGCGTTTACCTTTCAAAAACCAACTGCAGGGAAGCAAAAAATATAGTTATTTATAAATATTGAAATGGTTTTAAAAAAAGTAACTTAAGTATTTTTCTACATAATTGATTAAGTAATAAATTGAAATACCTTTCAAAAACCAACTGCAGGGAAGCAAAAAATATAGTTATTTATAAATATTGAAATGGTTTTAAAAAAAGTAACTTAAGTTTTTTTTACATAATTGATTAAGTAATAAATTGAAATAACTCACATAGTATGTAAGTAATGATTTATTAACGTTATTTTAGATCATTTGTGTCGGAAAGATGTACTTATTCCACGACAGCCGAACCAATAAACAAAAAACGGAGTGGTATGTTTTCAGCGTTCATATATGTACGCTTGCGTTAAGTATTTGTGTCATAGAGATGCATATTTGGAACTTGATTAGCTGAAAACTCGAAATTGTGTTCAGAATTCCATAGCTCAATGTTGTTCATTTAGCGATCCACGCGAGTTTCAGTAGTTTCCCGCAAGTGTACACATATGTCGATTAATCCATATACTCGTAAATTGATATAATTTTATGGCGCGATTTTTTATACACACATCAACATAGTCTAAAGATATTTCAATTAAAACTAAATCTAATCTGATAATAAACTTATAGATGATGTTAAATTAAAAAAAAAAATATAGGAAGAGGAAACACTGAGACAAAATTTCAATCTTAACTTTATTTTTGAAACATCAAACCCTAAACAAAACATTTTTTTTTGAAAATAAAAATTATTGATAACTTCCGAATTCATAATCCGTGGATTATGAATTCGTGGAGACCACAGCGGTCCTGCATACCCAATTTAAGGGTACTCAGTATGCTGTTGTGGAATACTGTCCCAAGTCCTGCACATTGCAAGAAAAGCTGGTTTAGATGCACAATATCTTAAGGGAAATTCCTAAGAGTTCTTCTCTAAAGCATGTCCCATGAATGTTCAATAGAATGTAAGTCAGGGATTGTGCAGGCCAGTCTAAAGCTTGGATATTATGCTGTTGTAACCAACTTGTAACGATACGCGCCGTGGACGGGCATTGACGCGCATTAGCTTCTAAGTCTTAAGTTTTTTTTTAAATTTAACTTTATCTATAAGTTTATTATTAAATTAGATAAGCGATTAACCAAGCTTTTAATAATGTGTAGGTGTCTGAACAGAAAGTAAACAGATTTTTAGTTATTTAGGTTCAATTGAAATATCCCTAGACCATGTTGGTAGTATTTTTTCCGTTAAAACCGGTAAAAATATTGGTCACCGATCACATACATTGCTCTGATTCCAAAGTTAGTAGCTAATGCTATTCTGTTATGGAAATCAGAAACAACGGTGGTACCACTACACCCTGACCCGAGACAATGTACAATGAAGCTCTAATTTCTTCATTGACACGACCGAGAATCGAAGCCGGGACGTCCGAGCGGCAACGCTATGGAACCCAGCATGCTCAGCTACTTCACCAAGGAGTAATTAAAAAGATTACATTAAATTAAATGATATTATTTGAGAAACACAGGTAAATATGTAAACATGCAGTGACTGACCACCATATTGGCGAATAAGTAATCAAAACAAATCATAAATGTCCAATAAAGTTACGGCATAGAACAATCATAGTGCAGTGTTTTGGACAAGCAGGCAGAAAGCAGTACATATAATTTATAAATCAACTAGCGTTCCCCCGCGACTATTCCCGCGCTTAATGAGTTTGTTACTCGTCCCGTCCCGTCGCTGCATGATATATTATTAGCCTAAAGCCTGCCACGATAAATAAGCTAATTCAAAAATGATTGTTCAAATCGGTCCAGGCCCTGAGATTAGCGCGTTCAAAGAAGCAACAATCTTCAGCTTTATAATATTAGTATAGATAGTAGATATACTACAATACAATATAATTAATGATGATCTATCTATATCTATAAGAATATCGTTTAGTCTTTTTTTAAATATGTCGTAAGCATTGCATTCTTTAATGTGGTCTGGTTTCTTTCTTGTAGAATTTTCGCGCCATTGCGAAATAAGATTTGCTGTTTTTGAATCGTGTAACTGACTTTTGGATGAAATCGACCCTAAGCGATTGCTATATCAATAGATTCAGTAACTCAAATTCTGTTATGTATTTAGAAAAGGCATGGCAATATGGTCTCGATTTAGTCCCACTTTTATGGCTTAGACGAGAGAAAAATATACATTAATATAAATATGCGCCAGACAGCACACCAATGGTTTTTTTCGAAGTAAGCCATTTACTTCATTGTGTTACGGAGTACCAGATAACGACCGATATAATACATTTTACACATCATATTATTAAAACAAAAGATCTTTCCATATTTTTTGCTTAGCTAAACATATAAAATGTGTTTGTTATGATTTTTGCTTTAGGAAAAGTTCAATTTGTGTAATTTTTAACGATTAAAAATCTACAATCAAATAATTCGGTTGTCCGCTATACATAGTGACACTTTTTTATTTAAAATGTTCATATTTTGTCTTTGACCCCTTACGCACTGCGAGTTTTAGCAGCGATGCAGTCGCGATGATAACGCGCGTTAATGTCGATGCAGTCGCAAAATGTCAACCTTTACACACTGCACTACTTTTAGCATCGATACAGCCGTGATGCAGAAGCTGTAAATTGTCAAATTATGTACTGAATTTTGACGACTGCATCGGTGCTAAATTAAATCTGTTCATTGCGTAAGTCGCGATGCTCAAGCGCGTTTTCAAAACGCGCGACTGCATCGATGCTTAATGGTGCAGTGTGTATCGATCGATTTTTTTGCGTCATAATCGACCAAACTAAATAAAAATCTTGTCAAAGACAAACCCCTTTGACAATATGTTTTTTAGTTTGGTCGATTATTTCGCAGATTAGTTAACAGACGGAGGCGACTTGCTGGGATTTTGTTGTTGATTTAAAAAAATCTTGTTACTCACTCCTACTTTTAGCTCTCACTCAAAGCGCTATCTCATGAAGTAAAATTTAATCTGGAATTTGACTTCCTACTATTATTTTATTCTCCTACTATTATTATAGTCTGTGAGAAAAATCGATCGATATTTTTAACAACGATTTGAAATAGTTTATATCGTCAACGTTTTGAGTACTCTGTTTTTTTCCGTGCCGTTACTGTCCTTCTAATTGCGAGCATGTATGTATAACGACGGTAAATAAATTGATATGTTGGGCAAAAACTTGAGATATCATTCCTCACCACAACACTTAATACCTCATCATCACATATCAAATCACACAGCGAAATTTATTTATTTTTCCGCACAGTCGAAATGAAAAATAGTATTTCACTTTCACTCACTGTCACTTTCCTCCGTTGTACAACGATCTACTATTCCTCTTTCGGAATTTTAACCCGCGACCGCTGCAGCGCTGTTTCAGTAGTCAGGAGCGCTGATGGCGCTAACTATTGCATCAAACGTGTCTTAAAAAATATCACCCTTTCGTTACTTGTGTAATTATGAAAAAACTTACAACCTACCACTTCAGCGGGGAGATTAGAATACATACCCATGCCAAATTATAGTTTTCTAGTACATAATGTCTCTGATCTTAACCGCGGACGGATGGACATACAGACATTGCGAAACTATAACTAGTGGTTTAAGACAGTATTACCGATTGATTATACCTACCTCAAGTATTGTTCGAGTAGGTAGGTATCTCGTGTAACCTTTAAAACGTCGAGTCGATTGTTAAATTTTGATAAACCCTATATTTAGTTACCGTTTTGATCATAGTCATTATTAGAATAGCCTTTCATTCACTTTAATTGAAAACCAATATTGTATGGCTTATTTAATAATAGTTCGCCTTCGCACAAATTTAAAATTTTATTCTCAAAATTCGGCTTTGTAGTTCTTAGAAATTCATTGAACTTTTTTCGTCGGTAAACATAAAAGATCCTTCCGCGGGGGAGCCTTACCCCCATAGAACACGTCCACTGGTGCCCGGTAGTGGAACGCTCGCCTGATGCCACTCCAGCCTGTGCTGGAGATGGAAACTCTGCTGCGTATTTGGACTGCGCTACACAGAAGAGATGGCGACTGATGAGTCTGAACACACCCACGGCAGCGCTTGAGCTCTGTAACAGGACGATACTCAAGACACATCAAACACCTCCTCTTTCAAATATGATAAGTAAAATGAAATGTAAGTCAAATACTAGAGCGATGCGGTTCCATCCCCGAATATGAATACGATTGCCAGAAAGCGTACATTTTGACATGAAGACGAAATCGGATCCGTCAACCACCGGTCTCTTAATGGCAGAAGCCAGGAATTAAGCAAAATATTAAATAGAAGAGTCATAACTGCATTTTGTTTACAGAAGACGAAGTGGAATATTACTGTTAACTTTAATTATTTGATAATTCTCTTGATTAAAAGCCCCTAAGTCAAGAGATTTAACAATTAGTTGAATTTAACTTTTGTATTCACTTACGAATATCATTGTACACCATAGCTTGAGGCAGGTTACGGCTAGCACCTTGACGTTTGTATAACATTGTAGTTTCAGTTCCATAATGAAGATTTTTATGATTTATGAAACACTAGCTGTCCCCCGTGACTTTGTCTGCGCGTTAGTTTGTTTTCTTCCCTCCTGTCGCAACGTGATGTTTATGGCTATAGCCATAGCCATAAACATCCAACCAAAAAAAAAACGGTCGGTCCAGTAGTTCTGTGATTAGCGCGGTCAAATAAACAAACAGACAAACTCTTCTGCTTTATAATATTAGTATAGATAAGCGTAGATAGCAACTTATCTACCACGGTGATACAAACACTCTGAACTCCCACCTTAAACAATAAAGCAACCGCCTCATTGCCGTTAATGACACCTTAAGCATTATTTAGAAGCATTGGACAAACGACTATAAATAATAAATATCCTTTTGACATTCCCACACATCGGCATCTAGTCCCAAAGTAAGCTACTCAAAGCTTGTGTTATGGGTGCCAGACAACAGATATAATACTTAAATACTTTTTGTTTGTAAATACATACATGATATACATATAAAACACTATAATCTTTTATAATTATTGATCTTGGGAAGGGGTTTAACCGGGTGCCTGCACGTATCTTTTTCCAGAAATTTCACAACTTCTTCGCAATGTGTATTATAGAATTATTTTTTACGGTTTTATCTCATAGTAATATTAATAGAATCTGAAGTTTCAAACTAGCGACCAAAACTCTGTGCTGCAAAGTTAGGCCATGACCAGGTAACACTTTGCAGTCTTTCAAGTTTTTCAGCGAAGTCTTGTCTGCCAAATTGTAATCAACCTGTGTGCTGCGTCCAGATCTCTTGCGGCGAATGAAAAATCGAGCAACTTTGTACTTAAATACCTATTGATTAGTTTGATTCTGAATCTTTTAATCATATTTATTTCAAAATAATACTATTTAAATGACGTTCTGAAAAAAGTCATTCAGTTATTTTTAAATCTTTTGATGTGGTATAAAATACTTTTCCCATATTCCCTAGCGCCCTGCGTTAAAATTTTACCTTAAAATACTATTTGAATATAAGAGTGTATTTTTTCAAATATTTTCGCTAACAAAATGCTTGGTTGTATGGCATTCTACATGTGACAAGTATCGGCACGGTTTTTTACCCGTGATTCGGGTCGAATGCTTTTTATGTATAAGTAAAGTTTTAAAAACCAAAACTGTAATACTACTTGTGTAGTTTTACAAGAATTTTTATAAGATCAGCTCATAACATAGCGATATTTAATGTTTTCAGTATTTTTAAACTAATTTAAGGTGCGATGGGAACAGCCTAGGAGGCACCATCAAAATTTTTAACTGGTAACTTTATTTAGAACATCGAGTATTTTTTTATTTTCTGCATATTTTTTTGTTCAAATTGAATATACCACGTTTTTTTATTGCTTATAATTTCAAAAAATAATGCTTCAGTAGTATTAGTACTAAATATCATTGATAGAAAAACATATCAATGGCTTAGACTATGTTTTATCTATACCTAATTGCTGACTTTGCCAGTTAGTGTGGAAATTGAGACAGAGTCAAGGGATTTCATGAAAAATTGTTCCAAGATAACTCGTAGTCACTGCTCAAAGATTGCTAGATTGTAGAAAATCATAATGAATAAACTTCGATCTGTTCAAGCCCATGTAATCCTTTAAAAATGGGCTCTTAATATTGTAGGTACAGAATAAGCCTATCCACCCTTTGTTGCCTACTTTTCTAAACTTTCGATAAGATTCTGAAGTTACATATTCTAGTATGGCTAGTCGGTTTATTAGCCCATCACAGCTTAAGCTCCACTCTGAATAGTATGAATAGTTAACGATTACTGATGAATCTGAGTAAAGCATGTTTATTAACTGTTGTGATTGATTTATTAGGTTCGGACTTTCACTTAAGTCTAACCTACCTATTGTGCGGCTTAAAGTATGATAAGTAGTTGATGGTTTTTAGGTCTGTGAAAGTTGTTTGTGACTTATACGTGAAACATAATAAGAGCTCCGTAACGTTACCATGAGTTAACGACGGTTATGCTCGCTAGCGACGACGTAAAAAAATCTGGAAAATTGCATAGCGCCTCTAGTGGTCACTGACGAAACTAAAATTTTCCATACAAAATTTTGTCGTTGTGGCTAGTGAGTAAAACCGTCGTCGCTACCGAGTAAACTCATAGTAACGGTACTGTTACATAGTCGCAAGTAGCGCGACAACCGAGCGGCCCGTAGCGAACGCTTCTGTCGCGCGGTTCTCTAGTATGACTGCAGATTGGGATATATTGATCGCGCGACCATTACCCATTTGTTTATAAGCAAATCTGCAACTTTTCACTTTATAATTAACAGTTATTACATTTCACAGGTGGCCTGTCGGACGGCGAGGCGACCAGAAGTTCTACCAAAGGCAGAACTTCCCGCCGCGACGACCCACGGCGCCACACACTCGCTGGAAACCACTTCTATCTGCAGAACCACCCGGGCCAGATCGGATCGCATGAGCTTGAGGTGAGTTGCTTTGCATGGATATCACAGCTGTACATACATAAAAGAAGAGCCGTGTTAGTTACACCACTTATAGCTCGAGAAAGGGTGGACCGATTTAAAATTGTTTCCGATATTTTGGCACTGTAACAAGTGACACGTTCCTTTAAGTAGTGATATTGAAAGTAATTAAAATAGGATACATGTTGCAAATCTGTGTCAAAATTTTCTCATAACATACATTGCTGAGATGCCTGTAGGCAAACAGTACTCAATATTTCGAAATTTGCGGTCCTTGTTGCTGATGCCAGCCTGAGTGAGAGTGAAACCAAAGGTTATACCGCGTGTGGCCTTTAGTAGGAGCAAAAGTGTTAATCGATGATTCTACTGAGTATACAGTTACAGTAACCTTGATATAGTGCTCTTAAATACATAGACAGTCGTTCAGGTCTCCAACCAAAGTTATAATGTGGTTATAATCACTAATCAATGTTTTATATTAAAATCGCAAACTTATTGCATAAAATGACAATGTCAAGCTCAATGACTGGACACATTGACGACCTCCGTAGTGTAGTGGCTAAGCACGCTGGGCTTCAAGGCGTCGCCGCTCTGCGGTCCTGGGTTCCTGGGATTCCCGGTCGGGTCAATATAGAAATCAAAATTTTTCTATATTGGCTCGGGTCTGGGAGTTGTGGTACCACTGTTGTGTCTGATTTCCATAACACAAGTGCATTGGCTACATACTTTGGGATCAGAGCAATAATGTATGTGATTGGTGTCCAATATATTTATTAACGCTATAAAGCTCTACAGCGAGACAGTATTATTTGCAATGTATTATTGCCGGTTTGATTTAGTCCGTTAGAAAATATCAGTAACATATTTTTTATTATTATTATGAGATAAACCCAATTAGCATTGATTACTGGTTACTTAAAGGGCCTATATTTAAAATGTTTGCTCCTATTACAGGCCATCTCCTGTGTAACTGGTAATGCGAGAAATGTTTTGCAAAGTTGCGTCTCTGATAATATTTTAAAAAACATAAGCTTGTGTTAAGAACACAACACAAGAATTACAACACGGACCAATGAAAATCTCTTTAATGATCCAATCGGGAATCGGTCTCGGAACCTCGTACACACTCGGCGATACTATGAAAAATAAAATAAGTAACAATAAGCCACAAAGGTCGTTATAAAGTAATAAGAATATATTTTGTAGAAACATAATTATTTTAAGTCCTATATCCAAATGTCTTTACCTCTGTTCTAAAACAGGAACTTTTAATCAAGCAAAAGTAATCAGCGTTGGTTATGGCCCAAGGTTATAATAACTTTAAATTATTTTCATTTTTTTACTACGTGGGTCGTACAAAAAGTTTGCGATCTTTTAAATAATGAGAACTTATAGAGAATTATGATACTTTTGTCCTGAAAGTTCTAATTTTTAAGGAGTTTTCCTTTCTTACTGTAACTATTTTAAGGCAGCGTGAATCACATTCACACAGATGTAAGCCTCGAGGAATGAATAGGTAGCTACAAGTTTTTTTAAAGTAAATGTACGATATCCAAGATTTATAGCGGATACTAATTGATAACTACTACATTTGAAGTTTTAAATACGCTTCCGTTGCGTTAGCGGAAAGAAGAGACGCGTTGTAGAGGACGATGTTGCTTCGAGAAGACTTTTCGCATTTTTTTTTCAAGACACTCCATAGTTATAGTTACTAATCTGTGATAGCTGTTCTTAATTGAGTTCTTAATAAATAAAAAGTTTTAATTTACTGCATACAAAAACAACCAATTTCTTGCCAACGCCTTTACATTTCCAAACTTTTGTTAAAAAGTAAAAAAAAAAAATATAAATCCGTGTAGACTAGCTTGTTCTTTCCAATCCACAGCTTTTTCAGTGGTTTTCACCACTTGTCACCATTTGATAGACATTAAATTAGCTGCATTTGTCAAAAAAAAAACAAGTTACGACACTTAAGTATGCGCAGTCGTTTCTGATTTTATGTAAAGTTATGCGGTATCCCGCAAGTTCACAATTCCTAGGTCCTTAAGGCGCATGCGAACTGTTTTGTATTTTTGTCATAGTGAAGCCTGATAACATACAACTCCACTGATAAGTATTGATTTTCTCAGTTTCAAGTAGTTGGCGAATGATGCCAATTTTGATTTATGTAACCGAAGCCTTCGGAAAACCTTATATCCCCTATGTGAATCGTCATGATATAACCGCATTATTTCCTATATATTTTCTAAAACACAAATATCTCCAACCAGAGTTGCCAGTAACTTCAACTAGCACTCAAAATGCTAGTTGTAGTCACTGGCAAATTCATAATTGTTACTTACTTAATAGTAATAATATTACTCGCGAATATTCGTCGAGTTTGCGACACGAGATTTTTAAATGTGCACCGTTACTTTATCTACGTCGACGAGTACGAGTACATCTACCTGGGACAAGTCATCCAATTAGGTAGGTCCATTTTTGAGATACAGGTCAGTCAGTCGACGAAATCAACTCACCTGGGCAGCGTTCGGGAAATCGTCTTAATTATCTCAGTGTCTGAATACGAAAGCTTTTAAACAGTGTGTGTTACCAGTGATGACATACGGATCCGAAACATGGTCTCTAACTATGGGCCTTACAAGGAAGCTCAAAATCACACAGCGAAGGATAGTGAGAGCTATGTTCGGTGTGTCTCTACGAGATCAGAAATGAGGAGATACGTCCAAGAACAGTGTGAAGTGAAAATAGGCGGGCACATTGTGCGAAGAAAAGTTCTAAATTGGAGACCCTTCGACCAACGTCGCGGCGTAGAACGTCCACCGACAAGATGGACAGGCGACCTTGTAAAGATCGCAGGACCAAACTGGATGCAGACCGCTTGATCTCTCGCTGTAAAAAACCGTGGCCTATGTTCAGAAGTTGACGTTCAGAAGACCTTTGGCTGATTATTATAATGATGATGGTGTAAATGCTTCAGTCCGCAAACTTTTAATGCGACCTAGATTATAAGTAAATGGTTTTGAAAATAAGAATCCTACTTCTTGATTATAAAAATTATAAAGTACCTAATTGCTTCTTTGTTATTTCGTTTTATTGCATAATCCCGCTGTTCCAAAGATGGTCATTGTAGGTACCTATTATATGAATGGAAAACTTTTTATACTGACTAAATTTTAGTATTTTGTATCAATGATTTGGTAATAAATTAGGTATTGTAGTCTAGCTAGCAACTGGAAAATACTATTCTTAACCCAAAGCTTCTAGGCAGTATACCATCAAAAATATTTTTAGTTTTTTTTTTTACATTACGTACGTTCCGCCACTACGCTGCGGGTTAGTATAATAATTAAGATCTTGTGTTGATTACTTTAAAGTCTCACCTATATCACGTCCTTATTATTTAAACAATCCGGTCCCCGTGACAGCATATCGCGTTTTGAATTGCTCCCTCTCCTCTAGTGTCTAGTCGCAACGCAATATTTTGAAGCCCAAAGCCTTCCTCGATAAGATATCCAACACAAAAATATATTTTTAAATCGGTCCAGCAGTTAGCGCGTTCAAACAAACAAACTCTTCAGTTATATAATATTATTTTTAGTTCAAGTATTTTCAAGAAAAATAAAATTATTGACATTTTTTTTTCATACAAAATGTACCGAACCAGCAATGTATTGCAAACAAAGTTGCCTTGACACAGAACTTGACATTGAAATTTACTACAACGAGTTAGCGATTTTGATATATTTATATACTATGGAACACTATGACTATGTCAAGGCAAGAACGTATACTCTGTATAATCATTGATAGTTTTTTTTTTATGTTTCTATTACAGGCTGTAAATTATGATGTATTTAGAAATTTTAGTAGGCATGTAATGAACTCGACGAAAAAGCATCGATCGATACTCGTGTTTATATCTTGTCCGTCCCGGGAGCGACGAAAGCTCAACGCCTCCTCATAATACGAATATAAAGTTATACATTCTCGCGATTTACTTATTCTAAAAATAAAATTTCATAACGCCACATCAAGATTTTTCCATCAAATGAATAGAATTCTATTACCTTTCGCTTTGCAAAAGACTCGGTGAATATTTATATTTATCATTTCATAACTCTTCAGCAACGGAGAATTGAGGAGCAGAATATGAACCCGCCGGAATATGCAATCGTTCATAAGTTCCGCGAAACAAAACACAATAGTGTTCCTAGTCACCTTGTACGTAAGGTATGTTTTTTTTATGTAAGGCTCCTTATTAACGTTTGGGTACTCACAAGCTTTGATGTGGCAGCGCTAACATGCTTAACGCTTTTTTGTTACTGACTAGAAAACTAACCAATTACCGAACATTAAAAGTTGAAACCGACTTCAAAACAACATACAGTTAGTCCTTAAATTAATATGAAAAAAGAAAAGACTCCATTTTAGGCAAAATAAATCTTTGTGGAGTCTGTTCCTTGATGGAGAATGCTTTAGATGGTCAAAGCGATGGCACCGATTCTAAAAATAAATTGTTGGGCTAAAATGGAGTCATTTTTGTGACAGTTAATGTTATTTGCATTTTTTTGTGATTGTACTCAAACTACTACTATATGTGCCTATAAAGGCACGTGTAGGGTTTGTGTACAGGTGTCTTATTGATGATTATGATTTGAGGGTTTCCTCCGATAACAGCAGCATTCCATCAGCAGATCCCGACTTAGCTACAATTTGACCAACGAGACGGTATAACATCTAGATAGGCGAAGAAATCAGTTCACAAATGTCTAGAAAAATAGCAACATACAGTCCAATTGATAACTCCTTCCTTTTTGAAGTCAAGCATAACTTTGCGTTGCATGATGTTAAAATAGAGAGTTTTAAATCGGATGTAATTTAACTCAGAACCGACATTCATGCCGAAGAAATTCATATACGAACTAATTCAGTTTTGTATCGCGTTGTCTTACGCGGCATTATTTTCCTTTTCATAAACTTCACCAAAATTGTTCATACGAATACTCAGAGAGTCTTGTATAAACTTGAAACTTTATAGTTGAAGTCTTGAAGCACAGGCAGTCTTGATAACTGGCTTAAGTTAAGCATTATATGATTTGTGCTTATGCATTTACAAAGTCTTGTTTTAACGTCTTCTTAACCTTTTATACTAACACCTAAGTACTAATGTACGAAGTAATACTCAGGTATTTTATCTTTGAATGTTTAAAATTAAACTAAGCTGTTGTTGTTTTCAAAAAAGTATTTAACGAAACTAACAGCACTGTATTTTGGTATAACGAGTATTTTCCGATGATAGATAGACATCGGAAAATAAATACTGAATTGCTCATATTATGGGATAGAAAGAAGGATAATACCCTAGAACTTAATAATGTTACCTGAGTATGCATTTACATACGTATCCACAGATTTGGTGTTCTATTGATAGATATAAAAAAATCTAGTTCAATTTAGTATTTCTACTCATAATGAATTAATATAATGTTTTTGTAAAAGTAATTCAAGCGGTTTTATAATTAAACTTATAGCGAATATATAAGATACTATCCTGTGTAATTATATTTATGGTGTGCAATAAAGTATTATTATTATTATAAACCATTCCTTTTAAAGATTAACAAATTAATGCTCGGCATCATCTTATTTATAAAAAAACAGTTGTTGGTTAAAGTGGGATGGTAAGTGTAACCCTAAGTTATTATAATGTAACATTCTAAATACATCCTTTTTTTCAGCCGCCATTGCCTCGCAGCTACCCGCCGCCAAATGCGTTGCTTTTCGATGACGACCCGGGCATCATGTCCGAGGTCGAGACGGCTTCGACGGGCTTCAGGAGAGGGGGGAAACAACGCTCCTCTCTTCCTGTAGTCCGGACTCCGAGTAAAACTCTGGAGAGGCCTCTGGGTAAGAAGATTTTCTTTTGTTCCGTCTTACAACATTTTTAAAACATACGTATATTTCGTACGCTTCAAAGACGACCCTACCGTCATGTCCACGGTCGAGATGACTAAGGTTGGATTCGACCAAACATTGGCTTATATGTGCGTAACTACGCGAAGTATAATTTTGTTGCTCGATTTTATATTCGGATCAACTCAAAGTCTTTAACAGAACGAATGATTGAAATGTTTTACTATCCGGCACATCTATGCAACCCCAAAGCTGAAGGTTTGGTGTAAAAGTAAAATCCTGGCAACTAAATAATGTCGTGGGAAAGTATGGAGTTGTCAGAAGTTTTAATTTGGCAAAACATTCTGACATCGCACATAAATCAGTTGGCAAGCAAGCGTCATTACGATAATCTTCGATTAGTACTTATTTCACGCAACACAGTGGCTATAAGAGTTACTTCCATATAAACGCGATATTCTAGAACAGTTGATGGTAGAATGAAAAATCGATATACTCTCGGATATCTAGCTTTATTATTTATATCTAGCTATATATTTATTCTAAGCTTAACATTTATCGTTTTAACTTACGTTGGTTTTAAGAGCTTAGGTAGCTATTTATATTTGTATTTACTTACTATTATTTAATCTTTAACAAATCGTAAAAAATACTTGTATTTTTTAAGCTTAATTCCAAAATTCTTCTTAATAATTGCATGCACGAAAACGCCCATTTAGAGTCTCAGCGTTTTTCGAGCGCAACCTAGTTGTGATCAACATTGTAAACTTTAGTAATATGCACGTGAATATAAATGCTATAAAATACCTTTTAAAAAGTGCCTATTTAAGCCCGTCACAGTCAGACAGTAATGCTGTAGCTAAAGTTACTTTTCAAACAGTTGGGTTGTTATTAAAAATAGAAGTCAACAGACACGGGCGCATGTAACCCATTTACTCAGGTAGTATTCCGATGTGCCCTTGATGACAATTAAATGTAGGGCTGATTTGCTTCGGCCTGCATGGTATATTTGTCAAAAGACGCCCTTATATTTATTGTCAAACGTAATTTATCGCGTTGCTGTCAAGTTCTGATTGGAATGGGCTTCTTGTGTGAGATGTTTCTCATTCATTTCCATTTTAAACATATTTTATACCATTCAATTCGTAGGATAGTAATCGAATAGACCAAGCTTCTTTCAGAGTTAATGAAACTGTATAATTGAAACTTTGTGGTACGAAATATTTTAATTAATAAACTGAATGGAATGGGAAAAGGAGTTTATTTCGATATTAATTTAGTTTGTAATTTTAATTACATTTAAATTAATTTCTATGGACTTCCAGTGTTTGCAAATGATTGGTAAGATACAAATTATACAGTTTTTAGGGTTTCGTTGCCGAATGGCAAAAATTGAACCCTTATGGTTTCGTCAAGTCAGTCTGTCTTTTTTCATTAACATTACACAGATGAAATTGGGTAGGTAGGTGTGTCCTGTTAACTGCTTTACGATTTCCAACCAAAAAAAACGACATTTGAGGGGGGCTTACATATTTTTTTTTCCTAAAACCAATGCATGTGGGCTGTCTATTATGGATCGGTCTCTTAAGGCGCTACCCGGATTTTCATCGCGCACACTAGCGCCACTTTAAAATCATAACTCGTTAAATAAAAGACCAATCAAAAATCTGGTAGACACGATGCAGTACAGGTTCTATCGTTTATTTATTAGTTTTAAATTGTTTCTAAAATAGTTTACTGTAGTTAGAGTTAGAACAACTGCTAAATATGGCCACTATTTGCAATTTTTCTAACTGTGCAGATAACTCTGTTTTATTGAACTTAAACATTGTGTCTAAACCACATAACCAGAGCTACAATCGCATGAATCAGATTTTCGATTGGTCTTTTATTTAACTAGTATTGATTTTTCTACTAAAGATGCGCTAGTGTGCGCGTTAAAAATCCGGGTAGCCCCTTAAAATGACATCGAGGTTCCTAACCTAACACCACTTTTTTAAAACTCTAAAATATTTGGGACATATACGCTTCCAAAGTGGTAAAATGGGCGTGTCACCCCCTCAAACTTTTGAATGAAGCAGAAGTGAAAATAAATGCACTATGTAGTGCTTTACAAATAATTTCAACGAAAATTGGTTTGACGAGATCGAACTAGAAGTTTTTGAGATAAAGCATATTTTTACAACCACATAAATTTGTCCTTCATACAAATACTCTGAAAAACAAAGTTATTTTTGTTGTCAACAAAATATTATAGTATTTTGGCTACGTGGAAGTGACTGGTAAGTGGAACCCTAATTTTGTTAAAGTTGGCACGGAACCCTCAGTGCGTGAGTCCAACTCGCACTTGGCCGGTTTTTAAACCACATATTGTTAGTTACAAGAAGTAACACGATGTATTTTTTATATTAAATAATATGATGACAATAACTGTACTAATTAAGAGAAAAGGATATTTAGGTTGGTAAAGTAATATATTAAATTATATGTATTGTTAGGCACGTTGTGAAAGCATGTGCTAATTATTGAAAAAAGTTCACTCAAGAGTCGCCTTACCGCTGTAACACTGGTATGAAATATGTCGATGCCGCGTCGCTATAAATACGCCAAATATAGCTATTTTTCTCTTAGTAATTTTCGAAGATGATCATTGTGACGAAGAGTTCTTTTAGAGGCATGAAAATAAATTATTTAAAGATTAGTCAATCTATATCAGTTAAAATAATATTAAGCAGATAAATAATGATTGTGGACTTTATTCGCCCGGTTTGAGAAAACCAGTGAAGAAGATTACTCCTCATACCAAGTTTGAGCGTGAGAAGGGCTTCGCTATAATCAAATGCTTTGCTATAATCGGTGTTAATGACATCCACTTGGTTTATGGTCATTTAGATAGGCAAGATTAGTTGTCTGACGTGGTTAACAGTCCCATTATAAACCTGTGATGAAATTTGCTAAATAAGCTTTTAATTAAAATAAAATAATAATAATTAAAAATTGGATACTAATCACATACATTGCTTTGATACCAAAGTATCTAATTGCACTTTATTTATGAAAATCAGACACAACGATGGTATCACAACACCCAGACCCGAGACAATATAGAAAATTTTGATTTCTAATTGACCCGATCGGGAATAGAATCCGGGACCTCGGAGCGGCCACGCCTTGAAACAAGCGTGCTTAGCCACCACAGAGGTCGTCAATTGCAATATAGAATGTTAAATATTTTTTTCATCGTAAAGATTTCATATATAAAACATTATATAGTTATAGGTATATAATTATTAACGTCGATTTTAGATCAATGTTTATGATTTGGAGTAATACAAGCAGACTTCCACAGCTTAGGCACATAGACTGAAGTGAATATTTAAATAACAATGAAATTCGGACCGCTTAACTATTAGCACAGCTGATGAGGAAACGGGCTGGAAAGTGGTCAGGAGTTCAGGACCAATTTTGATAAGAGATCACAACAAATCGATGGGTCAACCTCAACGGATGAAATGTCAGATTCACTGTTCACTGGCAGTGGTAGTGAGGTGGAGTTAGGCTGGCCGTCAGAATTGGAGGCTAGGCAGTTTGATTGAAAGTAAGTAGGGAATGCGTTACATGTACTGGTACTATCACCACATTAAGCAATGGTTCCGTCATAGTTCGTTTATACGTGCAATGGTAATAGATTTACGGCGATATTTTATGTAAGACCAAAAGTATTTGGGGCTATGTTGAATGCAATCTACTACTGGCGAAATATAATTTATGTAACAAGATAACTCCAGATCTTTAATCCGATTACATAAAGTAGTGTAAGACTAAGTTTCATATTTTTATACATTTCTCTTTGATATAAAAAATGATAATTTTTTATTAAAGTCCGGTAGTGCCACACAGGATAATTGGTATGTTAAATTAATCTGGATCGATTATACTTGCCTTTCAATTCGTCAAGTTTTGAGTAAAATAAGTGACACAATCTTCAAGCGACCTACTATTGAAATCACCCAACCAGTCAGTGTTCGAAATACCTAAATTAAAATCGCCTGTTGCCTTTGGCATGAGAATGACGTACTGACAAGAGGTGAATGAGCTTTATAAATTGTAAGAGTGATATAGAAAATGTTATTAGGGTATGTATAGTGGCTACAGGTACCAAGGGGTCATAACATTGGGTGACAGAAACGTGATTCATTGACAGCACCAAGTTTACCTACTGCCTACCGTACTCTTAGCATCCCGTTGCGCGTTGTATTGTTTGAATGTAATTTCTGATTTCTAATGCCTACGACTGGTAATGTCGGCTGAAGTGCTCCCTAGGAGTGAACAGGTGGTCAATATTCAAGCATTGTCCATTATTGTCGATATCATTATCATCAAAAACCATAGTGACTGAGTTTTCTAGCGCTATTCTATGTTGATGATGATGATGATGATGATGCCTTCCCAGACGTAACCGTCGACGGCGTCACCCTTAGCTGGTGCTAGCCTGGGCTCTTGTATGGGCTGAGCATGACTTACAAAGGCAAATTTGGTTTAAAAAGTCTGGTGGCAAGAGGCACTGCAGAGAGTCCCAGATTTATTTACGTGTACTTATAAGAGGGCTAAGGCCGAGTCTTGCGAATTTGTCGTTTGGCGTTGAGATCTTCGAGCCGGGCTCGCTGATAATATTTCAAACACGACTTGACAGAAGTTCGCCATTCAATTCCTTGTGTGGCTAGCCTTTCCCACGAATCACACGGTATGTTGGCTGGAAAAATGTGTTGGGTAGACATGGAGCTGCCTAGTGCAACACGAATGGCTTATCACTACTAACATAGGGTTAGTTCTGAATTAGATCTCAGTATGTTGAACACATTTTTAGGTTACCCGATAAATACAAGGGTCTACGTTAAAACGTGTATAGATAAGTGGTTATAGTAAAAAAAGGATTTTGTATTTAAGGTACATGTAAACTGTGTGGTTTCTTGCAGACGATTGGACAATATCACATTTCATATAGGCGTTTCCGTTGCAGGTCTGGTGTTTCTGCAGTATAGAAATGAGACGAAACGCGCGTTACTGCCGAACGAGATAACATCCATCGACACTGTAAAGGCTCTATTCGTGAGAAGCTTTCCAAAGCAGCTCACTATGCAGTACATGGACAGTCCCCTGGTCAAGATCTACATTCACGACTCGTCTAAAGATATGTTCTACGAGCTAGAGGACGACAGGTAAAATTTATTTATTTTATTGGTTATTCCACTGTTATTTGTGACGACGCGTTTAGTGGTTAGCTCTCCTGAATACTATACTATACGGTCGCGGGTTTTAATTCCGCCAAGGGCAACATTTATGTGAAGAGCACGAACCTCTGTACCTTAGTCATAGATATCTATGTATTTAAATATTAATTGGAGACGCCACCCGTCATAATAGTTGCCAGGTATTCGTAACAAAATAAATAAATTCTTCCATTAACAAAAATAAACCATGACGATCGGTGTGTGTTGTCTGGCGCATATTTATTTATCATTATATCATTCTACGTTAGAGCCGGATTCTGTCTTTATTAAATTTGAGAATTATGTATATGAAGCACTCAAAATATTAGAGCCAAGTTGTAAGGAATAAGAAAAGATTTTTATCTATTTACCTTAAAAGATTTCATTACTTACTTTACTTGATCAGATACAGAGACACTTAGCGCGTGTAATCAAGGCGACTGTTGATCACACACAGTCGCCTTGATCATACGCAGTCGCCTTGATCACACGCTCCGAGTAGAGCGTTAAGACAGCAATTCGTTACTCGGCTGAAACTGTAGGGGAGGGCGAGTAGATGTTTACACTCATTTTGCTTCACGGCGAGTTTAGTTTCGAAGACCGAGTTTCGTAAACAGTTGTGCGTCAAAATGAATAGAAGCTAACATGGTAGCGCTAGTGAGTAGTGAGCAGCGTTGCCTTGACCATACATTTTACACATTAAATTTTGACGTACCTTTTCAGCTTAAAATGTATCATATGGAATTGGTTCAGTTCACGTACCTTTTGGTTCCATCCAAAAATAAGCTTGCAAATGTCTTAAGGTAAATCTTATGAAAATGTTGCAAAACCATTTTTTTACGCGCTCGCTCCGCTCGAGGAATCACTTTGCTTTAATTATTGTGAAAAGCAGTACAAACCAATATCAAGCGCTCGCTCGCGCATTTTTCTTTAGATTTTCCATTGTGATAAGCGTTACAGATCCCGTTTTAAGATCGCTTCGCTCACACAATTACTTTACTTTTGTCACTATGATATGCGTTATAAATCCCAATTTGAAGAGCTCGCTTCGTTCGCGAATTACCGTTGATTTTATAACTTTGAAACGCCTTACAAACCCAATTTGAGACGTTCGCTCCGCTGATGCAATCACTTTACTTTAGTTACTATGATAAACGATATAATATAACGATTATCATGAAAAGCGAGACATATCCAATTTTAAGAGCTCGCCCAATGCTCGCGCAATGACTATGCTTTTATAACTGTGAAAAGCGTTAAAAACTACCTGCGCGCGATTCGCTCGCGCAGTATCGTATTGAATGCAGTTTTCGTCACTTGTCAAAGTCCTAAAAACTCAAAATTTATGATACAATTCTAGCTAATTTTGAAATCTTACAATACTTTCTCTCCGTAACCGTCTGAGTCTTGAATTTGCTACTGACTGGCCAAGTACTCGGCCGAGCACTCGTCTGAGGGGTACAATAATATATTGATTTGTAATAAAACAAGATATTTTTGTTATCAATTTTGAGTACGCGTGTAAACGCTAAGTCCCGTGACTAAGCTGTGTTTTATTATTATTCTGCTGAAATGCTTAACTACACTACACAACACCGACTTTCTTGTATTTAAACTTCGGCAGAACAAAAAAACAGTTTAAAACTTAAAAAAAAATGAAATTGAAAGTTAGACATAAACATTTATCGAATTTCGGCAAGTTTGCACTGTGCACCTTTGTTAATATCAAACATTACTCTTTAGGTTCTAGTGCATTTTCAAATTAATAAATATTAAAATTCTATAATAAGTTGCAACTGGTTGTTATGCAATGTTTATTCCATAAAATTAATATTCCTAGGGATAAGATTTTTATGGTTTATTCACCAATATTGGACATTCTCATCATTCGTTGACAATTTGGCGTGTATGTGTAAGGGTGCGGTCCGCTTCTGACCACCCGTTTTACTAGTGTATTTGGTCGCTGTGCCGACCATCGCGGTCATTTTGTCACGTGGAGCGGATGTGTTTGGCTCTAAGCCAATTTTCATCATTTTAATAGACTTAAATAAAGGTGAAAAAATATATTAAAAGTATCATATAGAAAGAATTAATAACAATACACTTTCATTACAATACTATGTAATTTATGACATGCAATAAACGAATTTGAATTGAATTGAATTGAATTGAATTATTTTAACTCAAAAGAAAAGTATTCAGACGACATATTATATCAACAGTCACTTCAAATAACGGATCGCGATTTGGTTATAAAAGTTTCAGATAAAAAAATGGCAAAGTTATTTTTCAAAAATAAAATAGTAAGCACCATTTTTAGCAAGAAAATAAATATGTGCCATTATTTTCAGACTGTAAAGTATAATTCCCAAAACATTTTATCTTAATTTGTTACAAAATTTAATTAGCGAATGACTTAAATGTTAATTTCAAAGCACTTAACTATTGTAATAGACTATTGTTTAAGATTCTACAGACAATAGGAATCACAGCAGTATAAGCCCCGTAAATTGGTAAATTGCTAAAATTTAACAAATTATATATTTGAGTTCATTCTTTTGAGTCGCAAAAGAGATTTTAAAGTTGTTAATTAGACAGGGTTTATAGCAACTAGTGGGATTTCAACTATTGTAACAGACTATTATTTCTTGCAAACAATAGGAATCATAGCAGTACAGTACTAATGGGTAGGAGCTACAAATTAGATAATTAGGCAATCGAACCGTGTGCGCTCCCTGGATATCGATTGTTACAGACAGACGTCGGCATGGCATGCACCCAATCGGTAGGTAATTCTGAATTAGAATGCCATGTTCCACTTGGTCGGCTTAGACAATCTGCACAATCTCAATACAAATAATGGTGTATCACACCGCCCGGCGGCACGGGCCGGCGGCTGTGCCGGCAGTCATGCCGCTCATGCCGCTGCGGCTGCCACAAATGCCAGCGGCTTTTTTCGTAATTTCTGACAGTTATTTGACATATGCCGCCGGCAATGCAGCCGGGCCGGTACAACATAACGACAGCAACAGTGTCAGTATGCTGTAATGCAATGAGTTCCATATTTTTGAATGTACGGGCCGATGAGTATCTATTATACCTAGGTCTTTATATATTTAAATATATCACGCTCGCTAACACCAATAACGGTATAAAGTGCGTCATGTCCTATAAAAGAGGCAACAAGTCAAACGCATTCACCATGCCCAATTTACGATACTTTTGTTTGGAAGTCTTAAGTTACACTTAAGCGACAAAGAGTTAATTTAATTACGTACACTTACGTACACAAAGAGTTAATTTAATTGTATTCAGAAGGTAGGTATTTGAACTAGAGCTACCCGAGTTTGCGTCTGATGGTGTGAACAAACTCTTTCGTCCAACAAGATTAAATTCCATGTAAACCAGCACTAATTCACGAAATTTGATTTTCGCGCTACAATACTAACTGAAGAGCGAACTGCACCAAGTTTCGAGTATTAGACAAGAAGTACTAAGTCTTAAGACTATCGTTTGCAGGCGGAGCAATTGACGGAATTGCCTTCATTTGCGGTCAAAATACGCTTGCGTTTTCCAACCTTTATATATATGACTAGCAGTCCCCCGCGACTTCGTCCGCGCGTTTTGAGTTTGCTCCCTCCCCTCCCGTCGCAGCGTGATGTTTTATATCCTAAAGCCTTTCTCAATAAATAAGCTATCTAACACAGAAATATTTTTTCAAATCGGTTCAGCAGTTCCTGAGATAAGCGCGTTCAAACCAACAAACTCTTCAGCTTTATAATATAATAGCGGTCCCCCGCGACTTCGTCCGCGCGTTTTGAGTTTGCTCCCTCCCCTCCCGTCGCAGCGTGATGTTTTATATCCTAAAGCCTTTCTCGATAAATAAGCTATCTAACACAGAAATATTTTTCAAATCGGTTCAGCAGTTCCTGAGATAAGCGCGTTCAAACCAACAAACTCTTCAGCTTTATAATATAATTAGCGCAAGCGCTCGTTGTACTTAAGCTGCGAACATTATTTTGGTGCGGAGTTATGTTAAAACTGTGATGGCTCCTAAGATATTTATTGTTTTAAATTATTAACTTTGTTTTAAATGAAATGCTCGTGATGATGAATGTATTTATTTTAATAAGAATAAATACCTGTGTGTATTTAAAAACCTCTAAAAATGATGCATTATTTTTTTACAAATTTATTAACATAAAAAAGGTTGTAGTAAGTCAACCATAAAAGATAGACTTATGCTGTCGCGGACTTTATTATAGAACTCTTAATGATGAACAATCTTGTCATACATGATTTTTGTGTAACTTTAGCGGTTTTTCTCAAAAGGAATATCTTTCTCCCGTTTTCGCAACATTTTTCATTGCTGCTGTGGTCTTGTGAGTCGTATCTTTATGTTTTATAGCTTAAAGCCTTCCTCGATAAATGGACTATCTAACGTAAAAATAATTTTTCATATCGGGCCAGTAGTTTCTGAGATTAGCGCGTTCAAACAAACAAACAAACAAACAAACAAACAAACTCTTCAGCTTTATAATATTAGTATAGATGAGACTAATGGTCTATAAGGTAGTATTCATTTTTTCTTTAATTAGTATTTGATTAAAATGGTCGAAATTCTGCAGTTTTTTTTTGTCATAAAAGTGAATGTTAGGTCCTTATATTTACTGAGACATATACAGGTGTTCCAAAAAGAACGTGCCAAACTTACACTGGAGTTAGCTTAGTCATAGACCTTCCAGATATACTCTACAAAAAACCGGCAAAGTGCGAGTCGAACTCGCGAACGTAGGGTTCCGTGCCAACTTTAACTGATTTAAGGAATTCACTTAGGTAAAATACCTAACAATACAATATTTTTGACAGCAAAAAAATTTTTTTTTCATAGTGTTTGTATGAAAAACAAAGTTATGTTTGCGGTTGTTGAAAATGAGCTTTCGATGTCGTACAAACCAATTTTCGTTGAAAGTATTTGCTAAGATCGACAATAAGTAGTTTTTTTTTTCAAAATTTACACTCGCTTACTTTAGAAGTTATATGGGGGGAGAGGGGGGACGCCCATTTTACCACTTTGGGAGCGTGTATCTCTCAAACGTTAGACTTAAAAAAATGGCTATAGAAACCTTAATTTTATTTTAAAAGACCTATCTATAGATACCCCACACACTTAGGTTTGAGTTAAAAAAAAAACGGTTTTAGTTTCATGTATCGGAGCCCCCCTCAAATGTCTTTTTTTGTATAAGAAACTTAAAGCGGTTAACAAGATACACCTTCCTACCAAATTTCAACAGTGTGATGTTTATACGTACAGAATAAAGTGGTTGTGACATACGGACGGACAGACAGACAGACTTGACGAAACTAAAGGGTTCCGTTTTTTGCCATTCGGCTACGGAACCCTAAAAAGCCACTTTTTGTCTTATACATGGCACACCAGACTAATACTGGAGATAGCTTGGCAAAAAACCTTTTAAATAAAAATAACATGAATCTTATGAAAGTGTCATGGTTTGGGAGATAATTACACTTTCTTGTTTTCTCCATACAAAAAAAAACATAAAATAAAAACTTAAAAATTTTTTTTAGTCAAACCTATGAATAGGGCTTGTAAATGGAATAGAGGTTTCTCAATCCATTCACTTTTAAAGTGTAACGTTTGAGAGATAGAAGCTTCCAAAGTGGCAAAATGGCAAAACTTTTTTTAATTTAGGCAATTAAGTACATTGCTCCGTCTGCACACGAAAGTCCTAAAGTCTATAAACCTTAAATACATAACATGGATGAGTAACTTTGGTTTCACATCGGCTAAACCGATCCGCCATTTTATATCAAACTTCTTATTTGTTTAGCTTTTGGTAAATTCGCCGAAATTCGGAATAGTTAATTTCGAACCAGCACAAATAAAAAGCGTATTGGCAAAGGCAACGTTTATTTCTAATTTGCAAGTAGGTGTTAGATTAGGCCTCTTTACTATGATGTAAGTTTGTAAATAACATACTTATTTATAGTGTACACTTTTCTGTAAGTAAATTTAAATTGTTTGTCAAAATGATGGAGACAAACTAGTGGAGCTATTATTTAATTTTAAAATCCAGTGACTTACTAAAATCTATGCAGAATTTTATGTCATAAGTCGTGAAATATTCATAACAGAACTCCGAAACGTATGCTGGTATAGGGGAAGCTGTACATATAAAAACCCCATATCGATGCACAGTTTAATCATTTGGCACACTCATACTAGAGGTCAAAATAAAAAACTTTGGTAGGAGAGGGGCGTTGGTTCACCAAATATTTTGTGTGGGAATTAATAAAAAACGGGTAAGTACGAGTCGGACTCGCCCTCTGAGGGTTCCGTGCCAACACTAACTGAATAAGGGATTCACTTTCTTCCACTAAGCCAAAATACCACTCTTTTTTGTTGACAGCAAACATAGCTTTGTTTTTCATAGTGTTTGTATAAAGAACAAAGTTATGTTTCCGGTGGTTGAAAATGTGCTATATCTCAAATACTACTAGCTCAATCTCGTTCAAACCAATTTTTCATGAAAGTTGATATAAAAATGTACATTATGATTTTTTTTCAAAATTTACACTTAGTTTAAAATTTTGACCCTCCTACGCCCATTTTACCACTTTATAAGCGTCAATCTCCCAAATATTAGACTTTCAGAAAAAATGATTTTTGGAACCTTGAAGAGACCTATCCATATAACGGTTAACGGAATACATCTACCTACCAAGTTCCATCTGTGTGACGCTAATAGTTTCAGAATAAAGTGGCTGTGCCATACGGACGGACAGACAGACATACAGACCGACCGACAGACAGACAGACTTGACTAAAGGGTTCCGTTTTTTGCCATTCGGCTACGGGACCCTAAAAAGAACTTCCGAAATTAACGCACCTATTACATTGCAGCCATTTATATTAATTAAACCAAAAATATTTTTCTAACCTCACTAAGTTTGGGCTCCACCTGGTACAATATGGCTGATGTTTTGTTTGTATAATATACCACAAATGATATGATCCCTCATTTCTAACTTTAAGAAAGCGTTGTTCCCCCTCCTACCGAATATTATTTTAGGTACTTCGAGTCAAAAATGTTGTTTTTTTCTTTAGTATGCATAACAGCTGTACATCTATTTACGGTTTTTTTTCGTACAGCTTCCAGTACGTTCTAGTTTCTTGCCGCGAGGTAGGCTTTAAGGCCGATCCGCACACAACAGTCTCGACACGTGCCGATTAGTAACATATCCATCGGTATCAGTGATAAATGATATTGCAGCATACATTTTATAAGACGCTATCCGCGCTCGTAAGTGACAGTAGTCACTGAACGTCACTGTCACTGATGAGTGCGGATAGCGCCCTACAAGATGAATGCTACAATATCATTTTTCACTGACACAGGGATATGTTACTAATCGGCACGTGTCGGACTGTGCCGGCCCTGTTGTGTGCGGATCGGCCTTAAGGGTGTTCGTGTCAGTCTTTTTAGCTCCGTCTTTGGTTTTGAGGGTTAGGGCGGCGCGTGAATCGGAAAGCACAAATAAACAGGCGATTTCCAAACTCATGAACGATAATGTGTATTTTTTTCACTTAATTATTCTCGCGAAACGTACCTGTTGTTCGTTCGCAACGCTAGGGCGGCTGGCTTGGGCGTTCCCGTAGCCAGTTGAAGCTTCGACGCCGCGCTATCCGTACGAGACTCGCGCTTTCGAATCTCAGCTAAAGTTTACTAACTCAACCCTCAAGATGCGTTTGAGTAGGATCATCCATGAACACGACCATCGCTGCAAGCTGTAAGTTTTGTTAACCTTTTTCGACATTAGATTTTGTTTTGTTTTCATATTTAGTTTAAGCAATCAATTTTTGTTTAAAGTTGTTTTTGTTTTGAAGCATGTTTGATATTTAATGTTATGTCGCTTAAGGGCCGATTTTGCAATGATAAAACTTATCAGACTGATAAATTATAGAGCCACAGAATAAAAAAAATGACAGGTACCTTAGGTAGGTACCTGTCATTTTTTTTATTCTTCTGCTTGCTGATAGTTAGGTTACGTTTTCAAATTAACCTTATTGTATTTTAATCGACAAATATTTCTTATCTGACTATTGAAAAATCAGCCCTTAGTGACTAATGTTTCCCGTTCTTTTTGAGTAACATCAAATAGCGTCATTGTTAAAAATTCATATGCCAATGTCATTCAAGAAATCTGAGCTTATACGTACATTACACGGAGTCTTTCATGCTGTAAATTATTTAAATCTTAATTCAGGTGTTTCCATCCATATTAAAACTGCTTGTAAGATATATGTGTGTTCATGTACAAGCAAAAATTAAGTAAAATCCTTACACCTACACACTGTACAAAATAATTAAACGTCTCTAAAATTAATGGATTCGTTTCATTTTACTCATTCGTGCTGCTTATGAAGATAAATGCGAATAAAAAAGACTCAATCAGTTCAACTTGTGATAACAATTTAGCCGCCTAGGGTTTCGTATGGTTCTTAAATGTGCCATCAATTTTGTCACCTGACTCACTCCCACGCTATTTGACCTACAAACAATTTGTTGATGTACTTAACTAGACATAAGTAACGTAAGCTTAGAACTCAATTTAGCATTCTGCCCTTATATTTCCATATCAATAGGTACCTACTTAATATAACTTACCCTTCTTTATTAAAAGAACACCAAAAAAAGCGTTTTTTCCTGTTGCGAAAACTCAATCACTATCTTAATCAACACAAACAAACGAAATTAGAGTTTTTGTACCTACACAATTACTGATGTAATTGATATTAGTAGGTAAATATGAATTTGATAGTGTAAGGCCTGGTTGCCAGATCGATAGTTAACTAATAGTTAAATGTCGTTACCAGCGACCAAATAGGTATGTCCTATTGAGCGTTGTTTGAAAAAAAAAAATAGTCAGTAAAACAGCCATCCTGATATTTCGTAAAGGCATTTATTCTTTAGAGCACGCTTAACCGTAAACATTACCATCGTCATTTAACTATTATATATACATATAAATTTATTATTAGAAATGTAATAAACTTGATATACTCGTATGTACGAGTACGAATATTGTGCCAAAGGACCACAACTTATTCAGTTCGCTGATATACTCAAAATTGTTAAAATAAATAAAAATAACACTAATCTGAATTAAAAAATTTAAATCTTTCACAAAAAGAGTTATAAAAATCTGTTGGAAACGTTTACAATACCCACGGCGGATATTGAAAAACGTAGCAATAAAACGGATAGATGTCAGTTCTACAAAAGAGCTGTTTATACGAACTACTTAATTAAACTCATGCTGGTTGAACTTTTCGTTGAAAAAAAAATACTAGTGTGTTATTATTTACTCCACTATACATGTCAATTGATGGTCGTGTTCCCATTACAGACGTAAGTTCTACGATGTTCATAATAAATGTTTCGAGCTTTTTAATGCTTGAATTCACAAACTATTTTCCGTCTTTTTTCCCCGAGCCTCATTTCCTCCGAACCCTACATGAATGTCCTCATTTTTTTCTAAAACCACTATTCCGTTCCAAGTTTTGTGTTATCAGACGGCATATTCTAAAACTACGTTATGATTTGCACCTTAGATGAACGAAAATCAAGGATATAGCAGCCATACAAACACAAAGTCCGGAGAAGCCACGATCTAACTTACTGCTTGAAATCATCCGTGTATAAAATTCTAGTTTTAACTGCAATGCATTTCATCCAATGATATTGTATTTAGAAGTAGATGACGCCTCGCGAACTAAAAGTGTACACAAATATGGCACCGTCTGATTAGTGGATGTCAATGGATTGACATCTATCATATCAGACATCAGTTTCGGAACAGAGTCATAATAGAGTAGCTTTCTAAATATATTTTTAAAGTATGTAGGTACATTACAATGGACTCGTTGGCCTAATTTTAAAATTGAGTTCACACTTTAGCTCGGTAGCATATTAAACAACAAAAACATTTCATTTTCAAACTTTTTAACTTTTAAAATATTGAATAATTATCTAATAAAGGCAATTATAATGTATCACGTGAATTCCTGAAATGTCCTGGTGCCAATATCAGAGTCACGTTCACTGCTAGGCATTCACGATCACGTGACCAAATGTATATTTTTTTACAAATTAAATTAATGAAAATATTTACAGTCCTTATTCAAATAAATAAAGAAATATTTATTAATACACTATTGTCATCTGGCATCATGTAAACAGGATGATTCCTTCAAATAACATGCTAATAGTTAGCGTACATATTTTTTTTTCTACAATCGTGAGGATCATCCCTCACTGATGTGTTTATCAACAGTCTTTTGTTATACTTTTGTAAACGCGAACGCCGGTGACCTTTTGATCCACCTTTTGACCATGAGCGTCTACGCTGTTACTTCAAAGAAATTGAAGGTGTACTTTATAGTTAAATAATAAAGGCATATTAACATACATGTCCATAGACATATGTATTAGGGTTGTGCGGGCGAGATTCGAACCCACAATAGCTTATCTTTGTAGTCCGGAACGTAAAACACCACCACCACTATGACGGTCGTTAAATTATTATTAAAAAAATATAGTACCCAACTACTCCATGCATGGCACTGTCTTTGAATATCGACCATGTTGGTCCGTGGGTTGGCTAAAAAACAAAACTCACTAATTTTATTAAAAATACCTCAATCATGAATGATAGGCATCATTAAATACAATTTACTTAACAAAAATATGATATTCGGACTGGTTTTTTTATTTAGTTCGTTGTTTCTGCAGTTTTAAAGGCGCACTGAGGCATTGAGACACTGACGCCATCAAAAACAGACTAAATCAAAGTAAAGACCTCACTTTGACGTGAGGTGGTGTTTGCTTGACTATCTTTTAGCCTCTCGCCGGTGATCTAGTTCTTAATACAATATCATTGATTACAACTGCGTAAGACTTCCATCGATTTGACGACCTCCGTGGTCGAGTGGCTAGCACGCTGGTTTCAAGCGTCGCCATCTCGTGAGGTTCCGGGTTAGATTCCCCGTCGGGTCAATGTAGAAAACGATCTTTTCTATATTGTCTCGGATCTGGGTGTTGTGGTACCACCGTTGTTTCCGATTTCCATAACACAAGTGCTTTAGCTACTTAGCTTGGGGTCGGAGCAATGTATGTAATGATGTCAAATATTTATTTATTATTTTGATTGACGACCTTGATCGAAGATCGCAGGATCAAACTGGATGCAGGCCGCTTGTAATCGGTCACTGTGGAAAACTGTGGGGGAGGCCTATATTCAGCAATGGACGTCTTTTGGCTAATAATGATGATGATGATGCAAATACTCTTTTTATGTTGGGGATAACTTCTAAAGAGAGACTAATTAATTTAAAAACATTTGAATACTTACTATTTGAAGGTTATAGATTCAATATTTTTGCTTATATCACATGCATGCTACAACGTAAATATCCTAAGTGATACTCGTAGTTGATCAAAGGCTTGCATCGGTAACTGTATTACCAATATCCTCTTCGTTAGTGGATGTCCGCTCGACCTTCTGAGATCTCGTTACGGATAGCGGATGTGATAAGCTGGGGGCACATATAAATAAAGGGAAATCTTGTTTAGTTACATGTTGGTATGGAAACGGTTTCAGTACCTTTGAGGCTTTGATTATCACGGCACTCAACTAAGACTCCATGGGTCAGCGCGCTATACTTTTCAATATATCTGTAATGACCAGGTGGAGATAATATGCTCGCCGACTCTTGATTTAAAAGACTTGATGGGATTCTTTGAAACATTAGGTTATAACTGAAACACAATTTTCGAATCAACACGAATTTCTTTTCACGCGCAAGAAGTCTTTTGAATATTACTAGATAAAAACAAATTGGATTGTGCGTCTACAATTGAGTTACATCGGCACTCTCCACTCAGTCTCCAGTCTTCCGTGAAAATTTAGGTTACTTTAAAAGCATCGGTGTTTTAATATTCATTGGGTGGTTATTACTTATGGTGGACGGCTCTCGTATTCCCTTGCCAACTGAACGGCTCAGCTTTTAATACTCAGTGTTGGGATATGAAACTTGCAATCTATTTAAAAGTTTTCAGTGATGATGTATTTAAAATGAAACCGTCATCAATGTCAATTTAAAGTACTGACTACTTTATCGAGTATTGAGGGTTGAAAGCAATTATATTTTGAATCAATCGAATAAATAAATTATTTGACGCGATATGGCGACTTGATGCGAAGCGACGTCACACTCAAGCACTTAGAAATTATATCATTGCGTAGGTATGACCGACATATGATCGATCATTTTTCAGTTCCCCTTCCTAACATTCAGCTTTTTTCCAGGGCCCACCTTCGGGACATTCGCGACCGATCTGTGCTTCGTCTATTCGAGGCAACGGACATCGGTGGTGGAGCGTTCCCCGGGGCGGTGGGCGTCGGGTCGGTGGCCATGCCTGCTGGCGCCGCCACCTGCTCCGGACCTTCGAGCTGGGATCAGGTAACAACTAGCAGCCATCTAGTAAGCTGAGGTCTCTGAGATTAGGTATGACATCAGTAGCGAGGCGTACTCCTGGAATGGGTGCGTTACGGTGCTCCTGATCTTCGAGTTGGAATCTGGTAAGCACCAATAATCTCCTTTGGGAAACTTGCTTATTATACGGTTTTCTTGATACCTTCAAGCATCTCAGGGGAAACGAGATCAATGCTTATTAGCTGGAGGTGAGTACACACCAGTTTACCTTTGAGCTTTCATTTTATAGCTATCAGTGGCTTTATATTCTCCCTTTTAGAAGCTTGGAACCTCTAGTGCTTCGCCTGTTCGAGGCGATGGATATCGATGATAGGTCAGTCCTCGGGGAGCCGCGCGGGCGTCGGATCGGTGGCTGTCCTGCAGGCTCCAATTGCTCCGAACCTTCGAGCTGGGTTTAGATCCGCACAATCACTCTCTTTATGTCTAATTATAAAGATAAAAAATTGGTGGCGTAATATTCTAACGAAAGGAAGTTTTTTGCGTGCACTATAAACTTTGCGAGCTGAGATCGGGTAGGAACGAAAATTTTGTTTTTTATCCTAGCCCCAACAATGCGTATACGAGTATCAGATTTTCAATGTCAAACTCTTCAAAGTTAATAGAGCCCGCCCCTTGCGGACTAATACGCGGTTTTCCATACAACAGATCATAAAGTAAATTCTCGTCAGTATATTCGGCGTTTGCGGTCAAATTAAGAGGGCTGTTTGATTTCGCTATGGTTTTTATTAAAGTAACGCTTAGTAAAATACTCGTAGCTGTGTTACTCCATTTGAACAAAAGCTTCTTATAAGATTTTAAATTTTGAGAGGTTACTCGAGTAATCTTATAACTCTAGTGCCATTTACATGTAGGAAATTCTCTCTGTTCTCGGAATGAACATATCACGTATCACATTTTCCAGAAGCTTTTATCTTCATTTTATAAAGTAAAGTGTTTTTATTTCCCATAATAGCCATTGCGCGATTGTTCAATTGCGAAGTTCGGATCGGAATCGGATTATATTACACAAAGACTAATCAATATAATTATGAAAAAAACGAGCTCACAGGATTATAGAGCACTATTTACCTTCACAAACTCTATTTTCTTCAGGAAGCTCATCTCAGCTGCTTGTGTAAATTAATGAAATAGGAGAATAAATTTTCTTGGAAGAGTTTTCTTCAAAGAGCGAATACCTGACAATCTGTTTATAATCTGTACGTGAAGGAAAGAGAAAGCGAAAATCAGACGAGCGACGCGAGGAGACAATAGCGTTTGACGCGTGTAGGTAACTTTGAACTCGAAGCCACGAAGTAATGGTTTGATATTTCAATAGATTCACGCGTTCACACGCCTCACTCAACTATTATGATAACAATTGATTTGACACCGATTAGGTATTCATTAGTTCGATTATGTAAAATTCTCGTTATATGTGCTCGTGCCCGAAAGGAGACGGCGAGAAATTCATAGAAATTAATATTAATTTATTCTTAATTGCACAATAATAAAAAAAATTAGAGGTGGACTTAACGTGATATGGCGTTCTCTACCAGTCTTGCTTTTGGGCTAAGCAGAAATGATTGTGGGCGGTGCGACAAAGTAACAAAATTAATTATTAAAAAAAGTGAATTGTCTACATAAATAATCCATACTTAGATTTTATGCAATAAAATGAGCACCTAGTAAATACAATTAATACTTACATAATATTACACATACATAACACAAGCTATAAAATAAATACATCAACTTACTGGGAGCCTGTGGAATATTTGCAGGAAGGGCATTCCAAAGATGAATGCCTTGGACAAGAAGAGTTTGAAAAAAAAAAGATTTTGAAAAATCCAGAGTCCACATGAATTCATTGAATTTGATTTTATTAGGTTGAAAAAAAAATTTAAGTTATAGAGCACATTAATAAGGGCATGCTATAGGCTACCAACCATCATGCTAAGACTACTGGACACGGATCAAAATCAATGCGCATGGACAACGGTGTTGGTGATACGACACAATTGAAATACAGCACTATACAATATGTCCAGGAATGTAGTAATAATATCTTTAATATACTTCATCGAAAAATATACAATCATTTGATAGCGGGGTCTTAATGTATTAGTAACTGCCCGCGACTTTGTCTACGTGGAATAGTGACTTTGGGTAGATTTTTTAATTATTTAGGCTAATGACTTTACAAATAAGATACATAATTATGAGTACGCAAGGTATAAAGTATTTATATGAGTTTTGTTAAGTACATTTTGATGAACTACGTTTTTGGAGTTCCGTAGCCGAAAGGCAAAATACGGAACACCTATAGTTTCGTCCAGTCTGTCTGTCTGTCCGTCCGTATGTCACAGACACTTTATTCTGTAACTATAAGTATCACACTGTTGAAATAACCATTTGGGGTTTAGGCGCATTAGGGCTAATTCTCATTGCATGGCAACCGACTCGCTAATGGACTATTTCTCAATATGGCTACTTCTCATTTTGGCTACTTCTCACTAGGGCTACTTATTATAAAGGGTACTTATCATTAGGGCTACTTCTCAAATTTGGGAATGTTTATTGAAATAAGTACTGTCTTTTGCCAATGACATTATTTCAATATTGTCATAAGTAAGTTTAAAAATATTATAAGTATAACTTTTTGTAATTGCTTTATTCTGGTATGAAACTAACATTTATTTATTCATAAATACAGAAATTAATAGTTGAAGGATATAGGGAACTATTTTAATTCCTCAAGCGTATGTGAACGAGATACAATAGAAATTTTATTGTTATGCGGTTTCATGCGACCGCTCGGGTGTTGAAGCGTAGTACCTTCTTAAGCGAAGTTAAAATGTTAAATGTCATTTCGGCTATTTTTGCCATTCGTGTACTTTTATAAGTATTCGCTGGCTAAATAAAACCTTTTAATACAGCTTAAAGTTACATTTGACATCATTGACATGTTTATTCGCTTCTTATTGACCAATGATATTGTATTTAGAAGTAGATGACGCCTCGCGAACTAAAAGAGTACACAAATATGGCACCGTCTGATTAATGTATGTCAATGGATTGACATCTATCACATCAGACATCAGATTCGGAACAGAGTCTTAATAGAGTAGCTTTCTTAATATATTTTCTAAAGTATGTAGGTACATTACAATAGACTCGTTGGCCTAATTTTAAAATTGAGTTCACACTTTAGCTCGGTAGAATATAAAACCACAAAAACATTTTATTTTCAAACTATTTAACATTTAAAATATTAAATAATTATGTGATGTATCACGTGAAACGCCATGGCGCCAATATCAGAGTCACGTTCACTGCTAGGCATTCACGATCACGTGACCACATATAGGTATATTTTTTACAAATTAGATTAATTAAAATATTTACAGTCCTTATTTAAATAAATAAAGAAATATTTATTAATACACCATAGCCATCTGGCATCATGTAAACAGGATGATTCTTTCAAATAACACGCTAATAGTTAGCGTACATATTTATTTACGAAAGTCACTTAAAGCTTTTTATATAATCCCTGGACATATTTTATAGATATGGAGAAAATAAAAGCATTTTCTAATGTACATTTGAAGCCTCATCAAACAGGACTTAAGAAGTATCGACTCTGTCTGGCTGTTTTATTAGCCGCTTCTTTTGAGTTGGTACGTATTTTAGATTAAAGAAAGGTCGAAAACATTAGTACTTTTACAAAAAAACAGAAATATTAATAACTGTTCGTTTTATGATTTACTATTTAATATCAAAGTAGGACATTTGACAAAGTTTCTTATTTTGCAGGGGAAGGTCTGTTTGAAGTGCTTTGTGCCTTTGCGACAACTGCATACGTTTTAGCAAAAGCAACTAGTTCGCTCTGAATATTTAATTGCTCTGCAGTTATTATGTATTTCTCAGCAAAAATTTAATAACTCTGAATTTCGTTTGAGTCTAGTTCGCAGTACTCGTACTCGGAAACGTTTCATTGTCAATGGTGTATGTCAGTCGCTCGTAGAAGTTACTCAAAGGGCCATCCTGTATTTGATACTTTCACACTGAATTAATGGACGCAGTTTGAACAACTAAGAGTGGCAATTTTTTTTTCGCTCTCACGTTGTTTACTGGGCAGGTGCTTTAGTGTATATTAGATGATCAAACGAACTTGCAAGTGAAGTTCGATCGATATTATATGAGTACGCTTCATTCGAAGATATAATTTACCATGTAGTCCTTTTATCCTGCAGGCAACTTCGCACGTAACAGAGTATAAAAAAATATATATCAATCCATAGACATTTAGGTTTACCTATGGCTCAGTGACGGTGAGCTCCTCATTTTTTAGAGAAAGTAGGTAGGTAAATGGGACACAAAATTTATTACGGGTAGGGAAAAAAGGGTGGGAGCTTATATATCTTCGAATGAAGCGTACTCATATAATATCGATCGAACTTCACTTGCAAGTTCGTTTGATCATCTATTATATTTCGTCGCTTCATTCTTCAGATATAATTTACCATGTAGATGTTTAGAGTCAGAAATTTTGTGTAAATAATACACTTTTATAGTACTTCAAAACAAATTTGATATATTTATTATGCATTTAACAGAAATATATAATCATATATGTACATTTTTAGTAGGTAAGAGTAATTAATTAACAAGTAATAACTTAAGAATTATCGACAACTGGTGATAATATTGACCTCGCAAAACTGTATTCGTCAGATATAGGACGCTGATAGAACCTAGCAAATACTTGCGAGGAGGCGGTCCAGCCGGCGGCCTTCCTGATGGAGTCCACGGAGAGGCCGGCGGCGCGCGCCGCGGACGTGGACGCGTGCCGTGTGCTGTGTGCGCTAAAACGCGACACGTCCACGCCACTCTCGCCTAAAACCTGTTTTATCCATCTACTAATAGACTGACTGGAAGCAGGCTTGTGCGGCTTTTTAAATGTGAGAATAAGAAGGTCTGTCGATTCAGGCCTTATTTCCCTTGTAACAAACATGTAATCATCTATTACAGTAGCGGGGCAGATCGCCCTATTATCGTTAAAGTAAGGCAAAATTAAAACTGGCTGATCACGTCCGACGGCTGAAGTTTTAATGACATCCGAAATACCAATCTTAATGCCAGTGGGGGTAACAATAATGTTATTTAATTTTATTAATGAAAAAGTTTGGACGCGGTGCCCTGTACATAATGCCAGAAGCGAAACTAACTTTTTAGTTAGTTTTTCTAAAGAGAGGGACCTATTGGGAGTCCACGTAGCGATCATGTTTAGAACTGTTTGTGGGTCCCAAGTATATGTATATTTCGGAACGCCCGGGCGTAATTTGTATGCACCTTTTAGCAGTCTTTTCACCTGATCATTTTGGATAAATTTACTGCCTAAAAGTAGGGTCAAAGCAGAGCGATGACTATTTAACGATCCATACGCCGCACCTTTATTAAACTGTTCTGTTAAAAACAGCAAAACTCCTGAAAATGAACCTATGTATGGGTCAATATTATTAGTTTGACAGAACAACCACCATATTTTAAAAGTTACATTGTACTGGCGAAGCGTATTTTTAGAAATAGATGCCATCATTAGGTCTAAGGCGGAGCTTGGTGTCCCTCTTGAAGTGAACGCTGTCCTGAGAGCACTGCAGCAGCCAGGATACAGTGTTTGAGGGCTTGATGGTGGGTCCTGGAAGAGGGCAAAGAGGATTCAAAAAAGATGAACTCTGACTGGCGTATTTGGTTAAGCAATGGGAACCAAGGCTGAGATGGCCAGTAAGGTATCACCAAGATGCCTTTTGCTTTATCAGAAATTATTTTTTGAACGCATTTTAATACCAACGAAAATGGCGGGAAAGCGTAGAAATAGTCATCACCCCAAAATTGAGTAAATGCATCAATGCTATACGCATCTGGATCTCGGCCCCAAGAAATATATTTATCGCACTTTGCATTAATGCGAGAAGCGAAGAGGTCAATGGTTGGTTGCCCAAAAGATGTTTTGATGCGTTGAAATTGTGATTCAGTTAACTGCAATTCTATATCCGGGTTTATTTTTCTAGACTCAAAGTCTGCAACTACATTTTCTTTTGTATTCACATATGAAGCAAACAACCATATCTCTCGTTCTTCGCACCATTGCCAGATGGATCTACTCAATTCATTCAAATGTGGGAACTGTACACCTCCCATCCTATTAACATAACTTATTGCTGTCGTATTATCGACCCGCAATAGTATTTTAAGATTAAGCTTTCTTCTCGCTAAACTTTTGAGAGCAAGAAAAACTGCAAGTAACTCCAAATAGTTAATATGGCAGTTTTTCTCTGTTTCTTTCCACCATCCATTAACACGATCGTTTCCGCAACAGGCGCCCCATCCGGTTTTGGAGGCGTCTGTGAAAATTTCGAGGTCGAATTCGGGTATTGTCAAAGAATTTGAACTATCAAGAATATTTCTTGCCCACCATTTCAGATCTGGTAACACACAAGGGTCAAGTTTTAATTTGGCCTCATAGTTCTGATATTTTGTGAGAGCAAGGTATTTTTGTCGTTCCAATCGTTTGGTATAAAGCCATCCGTATCTTATGGCTGGACAAGCAGAGGTTAGAACTCCATTTAAATGCGCGAGATCTCGGATCGTACAATATGGGAGGCAAGAATATTTTTGAACTAACCGCAATATATTTTCGCGTTTTTCGTAAGGAAGAGATATTGTCATTTCCTCAGAATTATACATGAAACCTAAGAATTTGCAGCATTGTTTTGGTTGCAAACAACTTTTATCTAGGTTAATTACAAAACCCAAGCAGCGGAGTAAATCGACGGTTGCGTTGACATTTTTTAAGCAAGTAGTATAGTCCTCTTCTATACAGAATATATCATCAAGGTACATTACCGATTTATAACTACTTTGTCGAAGGTATGATATTACTTCCTTCATAATTTTGGTAAAAGTTCGGGGAGCAGATGAAAGACCATAGGGCATGGCATTAAATTCATACAAGGTTTCTTGTTGGTTACTCGTATCATCGCAAAATATAAATCGTAGATATTTTCGGTGCTCTGGTGCCACGGGTACCAGTAGATACGATTCTTTAAGGTCTATAGTAGCCATGAAGCAGTTTTTTGTCAACATTTTTGATGCGGTCCTATGATCTTCCATCTTGAAGTGCTCATGGGACACAAACTTATTTAAATGTTTTAGGTTCAGTATAAACCTGTGTCCGCCATTTGATTTCGGTGCCAAAAATATACTCGAAATAAATTGGTCTTTATGAGGGTCACATTTAGAAATAGCGCCTAATTGAATTAAATTTCTAATGGCTAATGACATATCTTGTTTTTCTTTAATTGAAAATGAATTTCGAGCTGGCACGGATTGGAAAACCCGACCAGCAAAAGGTATCTTGTAGCCGTTACGAACTAAATTTAAAATAACTGGATTTTGAGTTATCCTCAACCAACAATTGTAATAATGGCGCAGTCTACCACCATGTACCTGTATAGATGTCGAGTTTAGACACGCTTGTTGCTCATGGTCGTCGCTGGGCGCGTTGTCGATGAAGTCGGTGGTGCTGGAGCCCGGCGATACGGTCGGAACGTCGACTGGTTCTTGTTGTATGAAGACCGCCCCCCCCTGTTCGACGAAGGAAATCGAGGAGGGCCTGACCAGTTTCCCTGATAGCGGCCACGAGCTGGTGATGATGTTGCAGCAGTTGAAGTGGATGGTTTTGGAACTGGAGCCTTTTTTATCTGGAGGCCTTGTTTTTCTATCGCTCGAGAGGCCTTAATCTTATCCGAAAGCTGCGATCCAAATAAGGTTTCGTCTCGATCTTCATCTTTTATGACCGACAAAAATGACTTCTCCAAGCCAGGTGTTATGAGCTTTGTTCGGACTTGTGTCTGTATATAATGTTGGTCAGCTAAAATACGACATCCATCGGTCAAGATTTTTACCGCTTGTATTTTGTCATCGCTAGTCAAAAGCAAGGTCATGGCTCTGCTGATTGCAGTTATGCCCAAACCGAGTTGGTCTTGATTCGACTGTATTTTTTTTATCCCGATTTCTCACCAAGTCAGTAACAGCCGCTGATATTTCTACGTTTAAAGTTGGTGCTTTTAACAATTTGCAGTTATCGGGTACGGTATATTCTGGTAACAACTTTTCTTTTACATCCTGTGATAGGCCTTTTTTGAGAATTGGAAGCCATCTTTGGGCTAAATTAGGATGTATATTAGGGCCATATATTGGAATATCCTCATTTGCGTCACCTAAGGCTAGCAATAACTCAGGATCCAGCTCTGGTGTATCTATAGGTTCTGGCGTAGAATGCGTTACCTCTGATACCGCTGGGATAACATCCTCATTTAATTTAATTTCGGACAAAGATGCTGTCGCTGGCGACGGTATCTCGATATGTTCCGGTGACGGGGCTCCGTTATCTTAAACGAAAGAAAAAAAAAAAATATGCAAATTAGGTAGGTACTCGCACAACAAACTAAAGTTATTGCATTTTTTATTTAAATATGCTATTGGCAAAATTATCAATTTTTTGGGGGTAGACTATGAACTATGAACTTATTTTTAACCCACAAAAACATTTAATAAGTACGTAATACGTATGCAACGTTAAGCTTTTTCTTATGGCCAAATCTAATTAATACCGTTGTGTTGACCCACGGTCAACCTCCAGGTTATTTTCTTGTACCACACTATTCCATCGTGTTAACCCGCAGTTAACCTCCAGGAAAGCTTACAGATACTTATTATTTCGCAGCCTCAATGATTGTTTCACTATTCTTCACTTCACTTATGATGATTAAAAACTTTAACTTACCCAAATTTTCTTCGGAGTCTGACGAAGAGGAATACACGATTAAACGTCGTCGTTTAATTTCGGGGTTTTTCTTTTTGAGCTTTTTTATTTTTGAATTATAGTATTCAAGTTTTTCCGCAGCACTTCTTTTCGGCATTTTATATGGAAAATCCTAACTACCCGTAGTGTCGTGTAGACTTGTGCTTGTTGCCGCGCACGAAAAAAGAATGAGGAGCTCACCGTCACTGAGCCATAGGTAAACCTAAATGTCTATGGATTGATATATATTTTTTTATACTCTGTTACGTGCGAAGTTGCCTGCAGGATAAAAGGACTACATGGTAAATTATATCTGAAGAATGAAGCGACGAAATATAATCCGTAATTTTTGTAGTTTGCTCTCGGTTTTTCGTATAAATAAGCCTTTGTTTATTCGTCTGAGTGTTTGTGTTTTGTCCAAATAATTAATTTGCGCTTAGCAAATTCTGAAAGTCGGTAAAATGGTAAATCCTCCGAAACCGCCAGACCCGCCGGATGAAATAGAGATGACATCTCCTCCGGCCCTTCTTTCGTCTAATTCGCGCTCTCGGACGGGAGGATCCGACTTGAAGTTATTAAGAGACCGTTCTCCGCTCTCCCTATCCGATTCTAGCTCTCGGACCAATAAATCGGAAAACACGAAAAAACATAAACTACCAACAGTGGCATATCAAGAGAAACGACAATAAAAATATGTCAATACTCAATCGGTTTATTTGCACCCGAGTTTCTCTGAATCCCGTACTTGTAGCCTAGAAGACCGTGGCCCATACATCGTTCACGTTACAATCCTCTATTCAGACCCCTCGACAGGTTCGACACCGTCATAGCGTCCAATTAAATTCGGCCAATTTTTACATAAACACAATGTCGGAACAGAATATCCATTGAACTTATTAACGGCAAAGACTTTTGAAAAGGTTTTAAAGCTGTTATCCCCACATATAATTGCACCCGCATGGGCCTATTCCGCGGTGTTCCTACTGATTGGGCACTAGAAGAATTTGTTGACGCACTTGACCTACCTGACGGCTGGTGGTTAAAGAGGAAATTTCTACCTGCATTCATTGTTCTGGCAGACATTTTACGACTGACAAATGCTGTGCGGAGCAGCCACTCTCACTACAAAATAATATAAAGTTGTTGATGTCTGAAGAGAATATCTCGTACATGGATGCATCCTCCCAAGTCCCTCCTGTAAGGCGTCCCTACAGTGATGCGGCTAAGACTGCACCTATTCCAATGTCCGCCACCCCTCTTTCACCGTTAAAATTCGCCACCCACCCCGCTAGCCTCCCTAACTCCCGTCGAATATCCGTACCTTCCACTCCTCGCGCTAGATCTTCTCTGTCTCAGTCCAAAGGCTATGACAGGCAATCCTATCAGTCCATCATAGGTAACATTCCTTCTCTACTTCCAAATGGTTGCGCTTTGCTCAACAATTCTCCTCACGATGAACTTAGTGAAAATGATCAGTAGATTGAAATTACGACTGCAATGATGACATCCATTATTTCAAGATGGAATGATGCTTTACCGCCCAACGTTGCCTCTAAACTTGCTCGCCTTTTCAACTCCATCCCCAATGAGACCTGGTACTGTTTTCAGATTCGCAGACTGCACTTCAGCTATCGCTCTGCAATAACTATCAGAAAAGGACTACAATCGTTGTATGATATAGCGAATCGAACTAGGCGTCTTCTCTCTAGGAAAAAGAAAAACGGGTGGATTAAATTCAGAGAGATCATCATTGTCAATGTTCTGGAAAAACATACGTCATTTCCGCGGTTCCTTAATTTGACCGTCTCCTTCTTCTAAGGACCCGTCAGTCTGGCTCAACGATTTTGCCAATGTTATCCTCTCCTACTGTTCCGGATCAAAATTATTTTCCATCCCCGTATCCTGATATCTAAAGTGATGATAGGTTTGATCAACCCTTCTATCTTAGTGAACTTCACTGCGCCTTCATCGGTCTCCGTGATTCCTCCCCGGGAGAAGATGGCATCCCATATTCTTTCCTTACTCATCTTAGTTCGCTAGGGAATTGTTTCTATTTAGACCTTATAAACTCTGTCTTTATGACTGGTGAGATTCCAGAAGCATGATAAACTCAGATCACATTCCTCTTCTGAAGCCTGGCAAGGTTGCGTCTGAGGCCTCGTCTTATATACCTATTGCTCTATCATCAACGTTGTGTAAAGTAATGGAACACCTCACTAAAAATCGTTTGGAGTGGCTGGCTGACTGAAAATAGAGGAATACTAGCATCTTCTCAATTTAGTTTATCCTGACTACAGACAACACGTCAATTCCCCTAGATTCACATATAAAATTTCTGGGCGTAGTTCTTGACTCCAAACTGTCTGGCAAGCACCATTCGAATTACATCATTAAAAAGTGTGAAAAAGGGCTCAATATATTACGAGCAGTAGCTGGCGTATGGTGGGGATCCCATCCTTACTGCCAAAAGCTCCTTTATAATGCTGTTATTCGAAGTCATCTAGATTTTTTTTTTTTATTCGAAATGGGTTTGCTCTTGACTCTAGCCTACACCTAATTTTTAACTCTTGTTTGTGCTATGTCACTTTACTAACAAAGTAAGTAGTTCTACGAGTAGGTATATATAGATATAGTTAGGGAGGCGAGGTAGCTAAATGGCGTAATTCAACGGCGCCGTCGAGACCTATCAAAATCGAAAGATAAAATAATTTCGAAAAGAAAAGCTCGTATGGTATAAACCATTTTAGCGGTGGGTTTGGAGTATACGGTTTTTCAAAAATGTAAAAAAACAGTTACTTGGGCATTCTCGAGCGCGTCAGATATTCATACTACGTATGCCCCAAGTGCCTCTGATAACAACGGTATACTAATCTGCCGGTTTGCGTGGTGGGGGTAGGCATTTCCGTAAGGGGTGTTAAGTAGCCCCCCCCCCCCCCCCCCCCCCTTAGACGCTCTATGTAGATTCTGTAATACAGAAGAAGAAACGGCCATGCATATTCTCTGCTCATGCGGACCGCTTATGAGCAAAAGAAGTATCCATCTCGGGCGGCATATCATGCACCCGGATGAGATAGAAGATATCACGCTCCAAAGAATCTGGAAGTTTATAGACTCAACGGGACTAAGCAGTGAAATTTAAATATTAGGGCGCCACAATAGATCATACCTGGTCGAGATGGCAACATTAGAGCCCAACAACCAATAATAATAATAAAAATAAGTAGGCCCCAAGGAAGCTCCCTTTTAAAAAACTGACGATTTCGGCGTGACCATAAGTTACGATGAATTTTTGAAAATGCAAAAAAAAAGTTTTTTTGAAATACTCGAGCGCGTCAGATTTTCATAGGGGAGGTTTATCTCGGTATCCTGAAAGCATATTTTCTTAATCTGACAAAAATGTTGGTGGGTTCTCTTAATCTGACCGGAAAGGTTTTTTGGTTTCTTTTTTTTCCTTTCGCTCAGTCTGTATTACATGTTTATGGCAAATTCCTCTTTTTTGCTTCAATTCTTCACTTCGTTTTGCTTACGGTACGTCCAAAAAACAATTTGAGGATCAACAGGCTATTGAATAATATAAATACATGAAACTGTACATGTTAATAATAGTTTTGTATACAGATACGCGTAACTTTTTCCGAGTCCACGAAAATTGTCGAGAAGCTTTAGAAAAAAAAATTGAGATATAATAAAAGTAACATAATTTAATCATCGTTATTTCATATCAATTTTTTTAACACCCCTTAGTTTTCAAGATATACTCAAAACACCGGGAGTTTGAGTTTTTATGATGATTCCTCCAAAATTACCTTTTTTGTTTTTATAAAACTTTTTTTTTGTAAAATTTATCGTTCGCGACTTATATGCCGCAACGCGTTTTTCGGAAGACGAAATGGCTCCTCCACACTCCCGGTCATGCGGAAACCGGCAGATTTTGTATTTTTAGTACGTTTTAGATCATATTCTTCAAAATAAAAATAAAAAAAATTGCGCTCGAGAATGCCGGATTAACGTTTTTTTTTACAAGTTCGCGACCCTATAACTCGGCGGCGTCAAGGACTTATCGTCAGATTAGTTAAATTTAGTCTTAAAACACTAAAATCAACCCCCAATACCTTAATCTGACGCGCTCGAGTATTTCAGACTATCGATTTTTTTTTACTAATCTGATCGTCTATACTAGGCGCGCGTACATATAGAGCTAAATACTTTACAAGGTTGTTCTATTAGGTCCAAGGTATCTCTCATATCTTAAACTGCCACGCTCGAGTATTACCGAAAATTCCCCTATTCGCCTCCCTAACTAATATGCTTACTTGTCTTTATTTCAAAATTGTTATTTTTTCCCTTTTTTTAACAGTACAAACTTAATTTTTCATTCTGCCTCTCTGAACCTGACATTGGCGGAATTATCGCACTGTCTCTTATAGACGGATACGATACGTGCGCTTGTTGCATGACATTAACATAAAAAAAGAGTGACAATTAATATTCGCTTAAGTGACAGATTAAGCTGAATACCTGAGTTAAAGCACCTCTTTTGGCGATCACTTTCATAAACTACGTATATTTTATGCATTTTTACAATATTTCTAATATACTTATTTTGGTTGCAGGATCAGAGCTACTTCAGTGAGCCTGAGATGGACTCCGAGTACCACCACCATCATGTGCACAAATCGAAGGTAAGTCCAGGGTTGCTGAGTATTCTTCGCAAGGTAAGTTATTTTGTTTTATGGCCATGCTATTTTTTCATGGGAATTCGCCTGACCTTGTTACATAATCTTAGTAAGTAGACTAATATCACTCTTACTATACTACTTCATACACTCAAGCCTGAAATCAATCACTCGAGACTTAACATCCTGTTGACCTTATTAAATATTTTTCTTCATAATTGTTTAGCATGACTTTCATCTGAGCTTGGTGTTTTTTCCTTAGTTACGAGAAATAAATTTGATTCATATTTATAAAGAGTTTATTAAAAAAATAATAAAACATGGTAACAATTCCGTATCCATCACTACAAGGCTAGTTCTTAACGTTATGTATAAAAAATAAAAAGTGGCGTTTAGTGTACTTACAACTATAATAAATAATACTAACTCGCAATGGCAAGCTCCGAATCGATCAATAAAATGACTAAATTTACAAGTAATGGGATGATGAATGATCGATATAACTGTTGAGAGACCACTGGGTGGTAGTAAGCATGAGTTAAGTACTCAAAATGGAGTGGTTAACGTCTCGGGGTGTCCATAAATCGAGTCGTTATCACAAGTTTTTGCGGTCTCGGGGCTCAATCGTTCGGTAATCCCTTAAGATAAAACTTCACTGTCCCTGTTTCGGTGCTGTTATACGGAGGCAGATTTGTACATCCGGAAATGTGATCGGGAATTTAAATTTCGAGTTATGCACTGTACATCTATGGAATTAACTAAAACGCCCTACAGATAGGCAGCCCTTTGTAGTAGTGTGCGCCGCTGTACAGTTTTTTCGGTGAGCTCCTCCATGAAAGGACCAAGGCCTTTTTGAATGGTTCTGGGGCGCAGCCGCTGCACACTTGCATTACTGCCTTCACTTCCGCTTCCGCAGGCTCCCTTTCATCCACCTGAGAGGATGATAAATAAATCGAGGATGGTAAATTAGATAGATATTGCACATGAAATGAAAAAAAAAAAAATGAACATAGGTTATCGCTTAGGTTATTTTTATTATCAGTAAACATAAATGTATTGTGATCACGAAAAACTAAGTTGCCACGATTAAGGTAATTATATAAGCGTCAATTTATTTTTATAAACTTGGTTAAGTAAGTTTGCTTACGGTTTGTTTCTGCAAATTCTGCACGGGAAGATTTCCCACGACACCGGCGAGGCCGTTCATCAGAGATTCTTGGAACGTGATGTCATCCTCTTGTTCCTCCACCAAGTCGGGGCTCAGCAGGGCTTCGTCGACAATCGAGCCATCTGAGAGCGCAACTAAACCGCGCTTATCCTTCTTTCCTGTAAAAAATAACAAGATAAGTAATAAAGTAGGTTAGCCCTCCTAAAAGCAACGTTGAATAAAATAGAATTAAGATTTCTCGTATAATAAAGTTTGGCGTCTTCACTGAGTAAAGGTTAAAATCTCGTTTATATTAACCTGTTTTCGTTTCAGCGCTAAGCTCCTTCTCAGGATTGTCTCTCTTGTCCCTTTTATTGGAATCACGCTTGAACAAGGTATGAGGCGCAGTGTCATCAATGTATTGCACGTTCGCTGGGTTCAGCAGTGATCCGGACAACACTACACTGGTACCCTTAGACGGTCCTATAGGGCGAGTCGGGAACGTCTGCGGTTGCCTCGCTGGGGAGACGGGTACTGGGACCAGGTGCGATATGCCTACAGAGTTCAGCTGATCCGATGGGAACTGCTGCACGCTGTTGACGAGTTGCTCAGACACATATCGGTTTCCGAGTTGGCCGTTGATGTATTGCTGCTGTATTTGCACGCCATTGGGTAGCTGCACTGGTATCATTTGTTGGGCACCAGCGAGGTTCAGGTTCTGGGGTCGTTGCAGCTGGCCGCCGACGAGGAAGTTTCCGTTGCCGAGGGGCGTGGCCTGCGGTGGAGGGGGCTCGGTCACGGGCTCGGTGGAAACCTCAACGGGTGTACCATCGTGCTTAAAGTGGTGGGCGTGGTGATGCTTGTGATCCTTGTGCGCCTTCCCAGCGGTCAGCGCCACGTGGTATATTTGAAGCATAGTTATCTCGCCAATTAAACCTGGCTGCCCTGAAATATTTTGTTAAGATATAATTTGCGCTACATTTTATTTACAAAAAATATATTATTATTTATAAGGTCAAAAGACCTTGTAAATAATAATATATTTTTTTACACAGTTTAACACTTAAACACGTCAGTTTGTTGACGCCTCTCAAATTACTGGACATTTGCAGTCTGTATATTGTACTGGCCTAAACTATGTTTTAAAAATTATAATCCAGTTACATTTCTATACAAAAGTTGGTAAAAGTATCCACAGATGTGGTCGAATATCGTTCAAGGCAGGGCACACTTACTTGGCTGCGGCTCCAACGGTGGGTTTTTGTTGAACAGAAGCGACTGATCCTGCCCGCTCAGGGCCACTCCGCCTCCTTTAATGACGTGCCCAACAAGCTGCGAAAATATGTATAACACCATGAGTGATTTTTCTCAAAAAGGCTGAAATTAATTTGATAGGTCATTCCTAGAAGAAAAAAGTTTTATTAAAATGTCTGCGCTTGGCTTATTTGATAAGCACTGACCTTCGCAGCGCGTGATTCAAGAGTGTTTTTTTATTTAGGAAATACCGTTTAAGTAATATTCTTGTACTTACCCTATTGTGGAAACCTCTGCCGACCCTCTCAGCGTTTACCCATATCTGCCATTCTCCGGTCTTGCCGTTCCACGACTGACACGAATGGTACCATCTGGAATTTATTTTTTAATATTTTCGTGTAAGTAAAACGTTAAAATATTTGGCACACTGCATACGGTCTGCGGTCCGGTCCATACAAAATAGCCCGCATTTGCGCAGACCGCAGTCAGTGTGTCAAATCTTTCAAAAGGAACGATCCCTAGAAAAATGTTATGGTAAAACCACCTAGGTATCTATTTGTTAGAAATAAAATATTGTATAATATCTTTCTCGGAACGTATTAACTTATCTCATCAAATAAGAGTCTTAACATGAATAGGAAAAATATAATACCGAGAAAAGCTTTCAATATTCTATTGAAAACAAAAGCAAGGTATTATGAGAAAAGTCAATTCTGTTGCCAGGGATTCCAACAATATCAAGCTATTTTTATTTTTTTATATATGAATATGATCAAGAATTTGACCCAATTGATCTCGATCAAAGGTGGTGAAAAGTTAGAGGTAGTACTTGTAAACATACCTATACATACATATATCTAAAGAAACTTATGATATGCACAATTACAGCATCGAATATCAAATATCGATGGAACTGGATTATAACCTGGCGGTCGTACCTCAAGTCGCATTTCCACGAAATAGGTAGAGATATACATTTCGATTGAAAGCAACAAAATTCCTAACTTTTTTCACTTTTAGGAACCGCAGTAGGTATCAACATCAATCAATTAAACGTTCGTGAAAGTCCGAGTGAAGCCAGTTATATGAAAAAATATTGTAAGGTATTAGGATCTTCTTCGGGAAACACTCAATGAAATACTTTTAAAGAGTGTCAACTGGGGAAAGAAGTGCTTTTTCGTTTGCGTATAAAAGTTTTAAAAGTGTCTGCTCTATAAGTCTTTGTATCCTACGTGTTGTTAAGAAAATTTTGTTACTTTAATTCAAATGTCGCATCCGATGCAAATTGTTGATGGCATCATCTATAGTTTCTAAATCACGTAGGAAAACACATCTGACACAACTGATTTGCAAAGATATTCGGCAGGATTAGTTTTGGTAGGATAGCTACATTGATTTCAGTTTTGAATCCCGTGTATTGTCTGCGGCTATGTGTTATAAGAGTGGTCCACAAATTAAAAATCAATATAAAACTTCCATCTGAATATTCAGTTCATTCGATGTTCACATTGTTATAAATTTGCATGAAAATCTCTTTCTCTTTTGTTTGGGGCTAAAAATTATCCGCACACAACCTGCATGAAAGGGCGACACATTGTGAATGTTTACAATTCAGATTTCTTGCGTTAGTATTATTTGCAATTAAAATATACATATATGCAATTACAATAGCTGCATTTTTACTCTATTTCATTCTAACACTAAGACGCTGTTGACGTTAATGAGAGAGCTTTTGACTGTATTCATTGAATTAAATTTTTGTTATCGATTTGATATTCCTTGATAGTATTAACTTTTTCTCATATCATTGTACACCCTAGTTGGAGGCAGGAAACGGCCACTACCTTTATGTTTATTCCACATTGTAACCTGTGTTCCACATTAAAGATATTAACGAGTATGATTATGTGATAATTTTGATTGGGTGTGCTTGCTCTTGAATTTTAATCCAAGGTCTAAACTAATAATCCATGGAATTGGTACATTTTGAGTTGCATCAAATGGGGCAGTTCTGATTTTTTTATATGTTGTATATAATGAGGTGGTAATGACAAATATTATTTTTCCACCTCGAAAGCCTTCCGGAACATTGTAAAATTCATGAAAAGCCATTAAATTTTTGATCATTTTTCAGTTTTTGCCATTTTTTACCACCAAGGACCTGTTTTAGCGTAGAAGTCATTATGAATTCTTTTAAAGTAGACTAAATTTGCAACAAAATGAGAATAGTTGAGTCTCGATAAGCTGAATAGTTTTAAAGATACAGCTGTTCAAATGTTTACAAAATTTCAAAAAAAATATTTAAGGTACACCTTTTGGGAGCTTGCTTCGGTAGCATTTCGTCAACGACCAGCTCAGGCAGGTCGAAATCGTCATCTGATGGTGGGTCATCGATGGTAGGTTCATCAATGTCATCACACATCAGGTCTGGTTTGTTATCACAAGATTGGCCGCTGCAGTGGTTGCAACCAGACGAGCATTTGAGTCCTGCTTTTTGAATTTTTTTCTCCTGGTGGTATGTTCGCAGAGAGTGAAATCTTGCAGCATCGCTGGTTGGAGGCAACCTGGCGAGGTTCATGTTTGTCTTAGCCGCCGCCCTTGTAAACATTTGAAAGCGAAGGTCGTTGAGATTTTGAGATTCACTGTTGCCTCCATACAGTGAAACGAGAAAGCTCTCTCCTGCTTCGGTGACCTGCCCAGGTGTGGCATTGGGGTTTAGAAAAACTACACCATTTTGTTCGAGGCGCGGCTGTTTTTTCAGTGTTGATAAAAATTTCATTTTTCCTTGGCCAAAAAGTGCTGATGTTGTATCACTGAAGGCTTGAAGGAACAGTGCCAATTCGTGTTGTGCTTGGTGCGTGAAAGAATTCGTCGAGTTAGTTACATCAGGGATTTTTCCTCTTCCACATTTTTCAAATATAATGTTGTTCTTTAGTCTATTTTCACAAAAACAATCTTTATAGTATAGTACAGACCAAGCTCCCATTTCAGGATTTCTAACCTCACTCGATAACAACAGGGATGCATAATGTACTGTAAAATATAGTTTGGGAACATCGATTTATGATTGGCTGCCACAGCGTAACTTGGAAGAACTATTTTTAACTACGGCAAAGTATTATGATTTTGTTTTTTTTATTATAAATAATTATATACCCTATACTATATATAAAAATAATAAAAAGCACACCTTTAGTAGAAAAATATTTTTGACAGACACCCTAAACTCTAAATTGTATTATTTAAGAAATTTGGCAAACATTTGAACAGCTGTATCTTTGAAACTATTCAGCTTATAGAGACCCAACTATTTTCATTTTGTTGCAAATTTAGTCTACTTTAAAAGAATTCATAGTGACTTCTACGGTAAAACAGGTCCTTGGTGGTAAAAAATGGCAAAAACTGAAAAATGATCAAAAATTTAATGGCTTTTCATGAATTTTACAATGTTCCGGAAGGCTTTCGAGGTGGAAAAATAATATTTGTGATTACCACCTCATTATATACAACATATTAAAAAATCAGAACTGCTCCATTTGATGCAAGTGAAGACCCCTTTTATGGTACGATTTCCATGGATTATAAGGCAAAGACGGAATCGACATTTGCACGAGCTTACCCTGACGGAAGAAGCCCCTTCTCTTGTAATTAAAATGTTAGAATTGGCAATCAGCCGATTGGAGTCAACGGTCTTGTTATATACCGAACAGTGTATTTATTTTATCTTCACGTATTCAGTTACGTAATTTGATTCTTCGCTGGCCGGCAGGAGTAATTAGAAACACTTTTTGTTAGTTTTCATTGCGGAAATAATTAATGGACGCGGTCACTACGCTACAAATTTTGCAATAATAAGCGCAGTGAGTTTATTGGTTGATTGCTTTTCAATTTTTTTACGAATGCTTGATGCTCGCATTTAACTGATACAGCTAACCACAAATTGAGTTCATTCAAATGTGTAGAACTGTCAATTTTACTTTATTACAAATAGATTCCAAGACACAATAACGCAAAGGTCATGAAAACCTATTAAATTATTTCTCAACAAATATTTTATGTTTGCGCTCTACCCATTGAATATCTGACATTGACTGACAACTTGAAAATGGTTATTGTCTTCGGAAAGAGGGACAATATAGAGGGACGTATAAATTAATATTGAGAGTTGTGATGTTTGCCAAGAATTCTAGACACAAGTTTATCCATAGATTCGATTCTCAAATTCATAAGTGTTTCTAAGGGCCGATTTTTCAATAGTCAGATAAGAAATATTCGTCGAACAAAATACAATATGGCTATTTTGAAAACGTCACCTAATTGTGAGCAATCATAGTTACCTGTCATTTTTTAAAATCTGTCGCCTTATAATTTATTAGTCTAAAAAGTTTTATCCGACCATTGAAAATCGGCCCTATAATAAAGTAATCATTAAGAGTACATACGTGACTCTTGTTTCATTTTACGCAATAAAACAGTTATCGGGCCACACCTTTCGTTTTTAAACCGCTCCATTGACTAGAATATTCATAACAGAAAATGCGCACGCTTTGCGTTAACCAACTTTTTCGTAAACCATGTTGCATTTCATTTGTGGTTGCTTCACAGCATTACAAAAAAGGCAACGTTAAAATGTATTCGTAAACAAATTAGTAGTAAAGCGCTAATTTTGAAGCGAACATGGCGGTTACTAGTCTTCGAGGTTACATCAATGTCAAATCTTTATAAATCACAAAAAAACTTATAACCTACAAAAAACAGACACCCTCATGTGTATGTATGTGATATACCTAGTTGGAACTTGATAAAATTTGAGTATTTATTATATAGGCTTCCAAACACGTGTTTTTTTTATAAAAACCCTAACAGTTGATCATTGGTCATAATATATATAAGATCGAGATGCTTATAGTGGTCGATGAATAAGTTTGATAAATAAAATAAATGATTCTTACTTGTTCAATTTTAACGGGTAGTTCAATCTGAAGAAGGTTTGTCCGTGTACAGCCAGGCTGAAGTAGCTCGCTTCGTTCGTGTTGGAGATCCAAGCCAGGATCTCCTTAGGGCTGTCCCTAACTGGAAACCAAAAAATAAATCATTAAACCAGTTGATTCATAAAGATTCAAGTCAACCCCTATAAGAATCAGTTTTATGTGTTAACCTCCCCTATGAATTGCAGGGCTATAGACAAGTGGCAAACGATTAACGAAAACATTAAAAAAAGTTACATTGAAATAAGTTGTACCTACTAACTTGAATGTCGTCATTTAAACGTCTTTCCGCCTTACATCCGTCGTTTAAAAATACACTGTCATTATTATTTATACAAATTTAATTCAACTCTCTCGCTCACACCTATTTGTTTTTTACGACGTTACCACTCGTCAAAATGCTCATAAAATTATCCGAATGCCATTTAAATATCCTGTGTTTGCGTTATCGTTAATCGTTTGCCGCTGTTCTGGGCCCTCTGGTACCAAGTCCGTGTTAGTTTCGCAAAAAAAGTAAATCGGCCCAATTTCGTTCGAGCAACCGCTACGAGGTCTTATTAAGTCACGTTACGTCATAACCGTATCGCGATTCGCGAATGTATTCTCTCGTAATTTCGTAAGCCGTGCGTGTCTTTAAGTAGGGTAACAGTGCAGTAGCTAAGTACTAAAGACGAGTTAGCTCTAGGCGCTGTCGGTTAAATATCGATTTACAAAGACAGGTATGAAATTCTAGATTGCCGCCTATGTTCTGCAATGGACGTCCTTTGGCTGTTAATAATGAGCACGTTTTTTAATACACTCTGTTTATATTTTCCTTATTTTCAGATTTTAAATAAAATAATGCTTTGTTCTCAATTATAGACAAATTAGGATCATACTAAAGATTAACTTCTCGTAGCTGTTAGAAAGGTATTATTGCGGTTGGTTTTAAAAGAGAGGAACGTTTAAAATGATGTCGTGAAAGATGGATTTGAGACGGTGAGTTGTTTAAAGTTTTGAGGACGAATAACTTTCTAGAACTACAGCAAATGTTTTTCTCCAAACTACGATTCCAACTCACACATTCGACTTTGCATATACGAGCTACCGCACATTGGGTTACTACGCCAATAGTGATCGCGCTTGGAGTGGCGATGTGCTGAATTTACGCTTGCTCTGAGATAGAGAAGGTTATTAACTTACCAGCATAGGAGAATAGCGGGTGGTCTGTGGAGTGATTGTGGAACTTGGTCCACATGCACAGAGTGAACTCCTTCAGATCGGGCAGGCTCTTCTCGTATTCCATGTACTGGTAGTGCAGTTCCTGGTTCATTGAGACCTTGTACACGCTGCAACTGTCTGAGGACTGTGAGGGAGGCGCCATGTTGATGAGGGACACCTTGCTGCCGCTGTATGTTGGACGGCGGTTCAGGATTTTCAAGCTGCTGCTGCAATTTAATCAGGATATATTTAAAAATCTTAATTAGGTCCGGTTGTGAGGGCATATGCCATGTTATTTATATCTTACTAACGCCTTAAGAAGTGGACTGGCGGTTTACGATCCTTCGAGTGTAATTTAAAGGGAGAAAATTATTTCACAGACGTGTCCACAAAGTTATACTGTTGAGAAAATGTGTCCGCAAAGTTTCCACGTATTTAGATAGGTTCACAACCTGTGTTTATTTACACATTCAGTTATAATTAATATTTTAAGCAAATATTTATATACAAACATGGCCACTGTTGGCGCAAACCCTTTGATGCGGCGATCTGATAGTTGGAAAGCAAAAAGCAAATATTGGCCGTTCCTAATAACGCGTACCATCGCGGTACGTTTTATTTATTAATTAATTTATACCTGGCTTTAACACTGAAATCTTTCCCATTGCAAAAATAGCTTTTATCACAGAAAACATCACCGACAAATTAAAACATGCAGCAACGGCTTAAATTAGTGAGAAAAGAATGTCAGCACTAATGTTCTAATTTTGTAAATTTTGCATAGTAGAAAAGGTACAGACAAGGCAAGGTAAACATTGCAGTATCGTAAGAATTTGCAACAAGGGGTTTTTTATTTATTTAGAAAACTATTGCACGAATAAACGTGTACAAAAGGTGGACTTAATGCTAATAGCATTCTCTCCAAGTCATACCTTTAGATCATGCAGAGAGATAGTTATGGGTAAAATGGCAACAAATACTATTGTGAAAAAAATTATATTTTAATCATACCATAATATACGTAAACTAAATATACAGTATAAAAGAGTTTAGATACATAACTTCCAAAAGCATACATAACTAAAAATATACATACATATTTTACAAATTTCGCAATCATTGAAACATAACATTTTTCAGAGGGTTTTTCATCAGTATCGTTAATATGTGCGGGTACATTAGCCTGGCTTGTCGGACTAGTGACCAGTTCGCTGCCCTTTATCCAAGAGCTCCCCGGGTCCAAATTCCGATCGAGACGTAATATATTTGTAGAGTTTTGTCTGTTTGAATTTATTCGGAAATAGCTGTAATTCATAAAGTTGGTGGTGATGCTCCGTTCCTCGCAAATCATCATAAGTCCGCGCCACGAGAATACCTCCAACGCTCTAGGCCTAACACTTGTTTGGCTGCTGTCAGCAAAATATGAGAGTATTACTTAGAATTGCTTATCTGTGTGTGTTTACCTTGGTTCCAAAGACCTATCCACGGACTTCACGTAGGAAGTATAGGACACGCCAGGCTCTTCGGACAGGATGGGTCGCCAGTCGTCCTCCCCGACCGCCAACCCTAGTAGGGCACAAAACAACAGCAATCGCATTTTCTGAAACAAACAAAAGTTTTTTAGGAAGTTGTTGTGCAATGTTGGGCTCTTAATAAAGCGCGAACAGCGAAAGGGTTTACTTTTGTGTGAGTAAAAGTGAGAAAAAGTAAAATTAAGAAGGAATAAATTGCAATACTGAGACTACTGACCACTAAGTTAAAAGGTACCAATCATAAACCAATGTTACAGGGAATGTCAATCTAACAGTTAAATCATCAGCCATGGCAGTAACATTAAAAGGAATCGTAAAATACAATTAATGACCCTAGTTCATTTTTGTTTCTACTAGTATTACTAACCAGTCGTTTTAGTTACTAAAATGAGTAACTTCTACTGGGAACCATACATATTTTATCAAAAAAACTGTTTAATGAAGGTAGGTTCAATTTTGTTAGTTATAGAAGGATATAGGTTCTATTATTGCTTTTATATTTTTGTGAATAATTCATGCACATTAAAAATCATGGTGGGCTGATATAGCGTAGATCTGAAATATTGTAAATAAAGTATTGAAATGCACATTGCAATGTAATGAATGCATTTATTAAATCATTTTTGCTCCAGATTTCTAAACAGACTGGCAAATAAATATGATGATGTTTCGCAATTGTTTGTATAACGAGTAAATATTTGTTATATCAGAAATAATGTTACGCAGTTACCGTAAGATTAAATACTTACGATTCTCACTAATCGTTAAGTGACGGGTATGAATTCTCAATGAATTCTATTGAACTGAATGGAAAATGTTAATGGCATGAGAAAATAAAAAAAAATTCTTTTTTAGTTGACGCTTATGTTTAATTATACCTTACTACTCTTATTTGTTTGATCGTATAATATAATGATAGCGATAGCTACTACTCTTAAGAAAAGTAACCACGAAAAAGTGTATTTTATTGACTGCGTTTGTATGTCCATGCACGTGCATTGTACGTCTATTATTGTTTTCTTTTACATCGAACGGAACATGAATCGTAGTGGTTTGTTACGTAGACTCAACGTTTTCGACGTAAAAGTATCAGCTTTATTTTGAATTCCACACTGAATAGTTGATTGACTGACATAGGCGTGGAAGAGAAAAGTGGTTGGTATAGGAAACTCTTCGTTTCCTGTGGCTGGTTGGACCACTTATTGCTCATAGAGCGCATATCTCGATTGGGTCCGATAAAAAATAAATGAACGTCACCTAGTAGGTAATAAGACCTCGGATGTCTCGATAGTATAATTGATTAAAACTTGAAAATATTGTAGCTTCAAACAAATATTTGTTAAATACACAATAAATATTAGGTTTTAATAAATTAAAGTGCAATAGGACGATAAAATTGAAATGAATACAATAATATAATAATAATATATCCTATGGACATTCCCACACATCGCTATCTAGTCCCAAAGTAAGCTACTCAAAGCTTGTGTTATGGGTGCCAGACAACGGATATAATACTTAAATACTTTTTGTTTGTAAATATATACATGATATACATAGAAAACACCCGAACCCAATACAAACAGACACGTTCATGCACACAAATGTTTGTATTGTGTGGGGATCGAACCCGCAACCCGCTGCGTAGTAGGCGATTTTTCGACCACTACACAAGACGGAACGTACAATGAAACGTCAATAACGCAAATGTCACGATTTAAAAAACAAACAAATACTTTAAAGTTTATATTTCGTAAAACTGTTATCATCTACTTACTAATTCACTTTGGGCCATAAATGAGGACTTATGTTAATGAATTAAGTATGATATATTTATATAAGTTCAAAGTATCTTATTAAATATGGGACATAAACGCAACTTATGCTTATTTAATTAATGATTATGAAAAAATATCTAAGTGTTATGTGTTATATAAACTGTGAACAGTGCCCTTTGGCATACACTTACATATGATTTTCCTGGTCGAATATGTTGAACACGAGATTAGTCACATCACTAGCTAAACATTGGAGCTTAACAATATGCGCAGTATTTGCACCGAAATGAATGTGTTGAACTCAACAACATTCCCGTGTCCATGTAGAGGTCCTACTCTGTCCTATGCTACCCTTTTGTACTGCCCTTTGTATTCCGAAATATTAGATTACACTGCGAATAGCTAGATACGGCACAAACAAACAGATTTGCTTAATTACTTGTCTGTTTCTAGGTGACTGGGTACATAAAGTGAGATTAAATCTCCAATAATTGTGGGCCAATTTCCGATCACTCGCAATCAGGGTCTTCTGTGCAAATTAACACAGTTCAAAGGAATCGCTTCCGTCGGCTCTCAGCTCATAAATGGATAGTAATATTTATTTTGAGAACTTGGAATCTGTTTCATTATCACGGCAACATTAAATTAATAATGGTAGATAGAAGATTTCGACGGTAAAATATGTATTTAGAAACTGTTATAAAAAAAATGTTTATTTGGCCCCGTGACACAGCGTAGGCCTCCAGGTTCGTGTATTGAGCTGAGCTGAAAACAGGGTAGTATGCGAAAACCGTTGCAATTGGTGAATCATTCCTGGTAACCATACAATCCCTGAGAGTGTAAAACCGTTGTATTCGCAAAAGCACTCTCTGATCGATTTTACTTTGTTGATTCAGTTTAGTTCTCAGTGGTCTTATTTGGACCAATATTGTTTAGTGCACTCCGATTGCGATTGGATAAGCGTGCATTTTTATAAAAGTAAAATGTATTTCAGAGAAACCTTACAAAAGCACACATCCTTTATGAGGATACCATAATGTTTTTTTAATCAAAAATCGGCAATAATAATCCATTAAAACCATCCAGCAGCTAAAATAGTACTGCCTTAATCTTATACATATTTTAGTGTTTAAATTCGTTATGTAACTTTATAAATTTTGTTTTAGTAATTAACACACACAATTATTACGTTTAATAATATATGCTTCTAGTTTATGAGTGTCTATTTTATTTTTATTTTATACAAACGTTAGCAGTATCAAGTATGCTTTTCTAAACGTGTCACTGAACAAACTCAACCAGACAGCTCATATAGTATGGCACCGAACTTTTCATCATAGACTCGTTCGTCTGCTGGAACGCACTCACATGTTTTCAAACTATTCCGGTATACTCATGCAAAAAGTGTCAAACGCTATGGCGTTATGAAGTTTTCAACCGTAGCAAAATCGTAACTGAGTTGTTCGCGTGACATTTAGCCTAGACTGGAATTGCAATTATTATGCAACTATTTACTTTACCTTATTTTATTTACTGCGACTATTATTAATTACTTCGTTACAGTTGAAACAGAATAATTGAACCACTGTTCATGAATAGGCTTGCTATGAAAGCTCTTATTAGGTCTTATCAAGAGATGGGCAGAAAGAACTCGCATGATTCGAAAATGAATGTCTCATTACCGACTTCAAAAAATAGGAGGTAATCAATTCATTGTGTATGTATGTGATATGTATTTCAGTATGCTTATCAAATGCTTAATATCGAAATTACAGTTTAACGTGTTATGGTAACTGCCAAAGAAGCTCAAAATAACGCATTCTAACTTCATTTCATTCTTAGACGAGATCCGACTCCAAATGAATTTGTTCGTTTGGAGTTCGTGCATAATCTCAAGCTGACATCAATAGTGTACGCACTTCATGCACCAACTCCAAACAAAAAATTGATTGTTTCTCTGAAACAGAGGGCAAATACTTTATTTTGAGCATTTTAGTCAGTTTTTTTGAAAGCGAATATATTTTTTTGTACACATTCCTATATTCATTTTTTTATATCATTTTCGAAATATGTCTTTTTACGTCCTGTCTACCGTTATTAAAATTTATTATTGTCTGGATAATGAAACAGATTCCAAACAGATTTCTTCAAAAAAATATTACTAGCTAGCTCCTATTATTATTAGTTGATAGTGCCGACGGATTACTTAATTCGTTTATTGCGATTCCTTTTATTAGTTTTAATTTGCACAGAAAATCACTGATTGCGAGTGATTGGGCTTGGCCTAGAATTATTATCTTCCTTTGTGTGGTTACCTAGAAACAGACAAGTACAGTGCGACATGCATCTTTTAGCCGACAGTAAAAATGAGAACTAAAGCAGACATTTTGAAAAATACGGTTGCTAGATCTAGTTCAGGCAAATCTCCCCAATCTCACAGGAGATTTCCCGATTTGCCCTATTGTCTCTTGGTGTTATACTTTCGTACTTGTGCTTTGTACACTTCTTCTTAAAAAAAAAACACAAAATTGCACTCCGGGAGTGCCGGCAGAAGTGAAAACTTGAATATCAACGTTGTGCATTTTTGATTTTTTGGAATAGTTAGGGAATAATTTTGAATGAATTGCTCTTATTATCAATATAAAAGTACTATCATTTTTGTGATAGAATACAATAATAAAAATAATAATAATAATAATAATAAGACAATAATAATAATTGTCCTGCCTTCGACTCTGAGATTTAATTGACCATGTAGTATGCCCTGCTACGCGTCTATTAACTCGCACACAGGTTTAGCGCAAGAAAGAGAAGGTAAATGACCTCACTCCCTCCCACGCCTCACAGCACTGCCAGCCGCCTGTCGCTCATTCGTGTCCGTGCGCGCGCGCCGTTACAACGCACGCAGTAACCACAGTATATATCGTGAAGTTTTTATTTCGTGCTAAACGAAACTTACCTTATAGTGATACGTATATATTCATAAAGTGAATGTGAAGTAAAACGCACTACCCAGCGTGGCTGCACCATGCATGCTTTACGCTTCGCGGCCGAGCTAGCACGCGATGCTAGCCAGTCCGCATTTTCCGCTCCGAATCAATACGCGATATTGATCTGTAGCAAATACCGGCCGAGCTGACACGCGATGTCAGCCAGTCCTAATTATCTAGATCATTTTTGATCTCAGCTGAGACTTTTGGTATGCCTTGCTTCCAATATCCTACCCTCATTTTCATTGCGAAAAAGAGGAACAAGTTGGGTGAATTTACAGCCAAAGGCATTCATACATAATTCCACATACTAAGCAGCGCTGACGATGCGCCATCATGGCCTCTAAGTATGAAGCAGCGGCCCTCGCCCGCACTCATCCGGCCCAACAGGCGCCTGCCTGGGTATGTTCTACCTGTGCGAACGCGACGGCCCATGATGCGCCGCGAATTACTTCGTAACGGTGATCTACCGTCACAACTGAAGCGTTTTTTCAACGTTTCGCACTTGGAATCAGAATCCGACCAAAAAAGGTATGTGTTTTTATGAAAGCTTTATTATATCACCTTAAAGCCGTACGTACATATGTACTTATTACGGGCTACCGTATTCCACTCGTGGCAAAACCACGACCGAACACTTGTCTCAGCCAATCTTTTGATAAATATTAAAATGGAGCATAATGTAAGCCATCACACTAACAAACAAAAATAGCAATAAAATAATACAAAGCACCTTTTCATAAGTACCGAAAAATAGTGGCGGCAGATTTATTTCAAATCGAATAAATTTTTATTTATTTTGTACATTTTTGCTCGGAAAAGTAAAATTAAAAACACTTTTACTGCCTAGACCTTAATCATAAATACACGTATTCTGCAACCTGCAGTAAACGCTCCAAATTTTTTCCCAAAGCTCTAAAAACGGTAGCATGGCATCCCTCCATAGCTCACGTAGTTATGGGTGGTTTTGGTCTTATATCCGCCATTGATTACAACTCTTTTGTACTTATTTCTTGCCAATGGCTATAAAATGGTCTAATTAGACAATGCTATGGTCAACGCAACACTGCTTAATAATACTACTTAAAATATCGAATTTAATAGATTGTGTAAAAAGATAACAATTTACTTTTTTTGAAAGCAAGTTTCTACATCCATTTCTGCTTTCTGTTTATACCTATAACTATTCAGCTTGTGGTTGGCTCTTTTATTATAAATAGCAAGCAAGCAAGCAAGCAAGCTGTAAGCTTGCCCAGTGCGTACCAAAATATGGTTGGGTCCATATTAAAACCGGTCCGTTTAAAAACCCCATTTTTTGCTTTCAATTTTAACAGCTATGATAAAAATGAGAATGAGCTTTGCTCAATACCTGGCATATGTATGATTCTGAATGGTAGAAAATTTGACGTATTTAGTTTTGAAATCCAACTAAGATTTAATCAATTTCTCAGGAAATATAACGGTAAAGCTTAGATTTTATTTACCGATGCAATAACAACTAGCTGGAAAGCGTGATTGTTTTGAAATGTATCTTATCAAATTCTCTAATCAATATAGTACTACCGACATATAAGATTTATTAAGGTGCTCGCGGTATTCCATTGTTTTAGAGTTGATTATATTTTTAGAAAAATATGCTGTGACAGTGATACGCTTTTTTATGAATGCATTCATATAACCGTTGCAAAGTTCGGTACTAATCTCGAGTCGAGAAAACTGTGTCCTTTATCTTTGGAAAAGTCAGCCACCGACCAGTAAAGATTGTGACAACCTTTGGTCACCTTAAATTAATTTACTTTTGTTTCTATGAGCTTGTTTTTTAACAAATGCTACCACGATCACCACCGAAGAATAATTCAAATAAAATGTCATATTGTATGAAGTATCCTCAGATAGCACTAACCAGAACTAATCAACACATTGTTAAATATACCGTAAGAATAGGTAGCTACAAAATTGAAACAAGTCCATTTTACGAAAATAATGCCTTTTAGTTTTTTATGGATATGCAATAACAAAGCATATGAATTGGTACAATTTAATTTTCTCAAGTATAATATTATTATATTTAATATTCTTCGGTTATTTTTATTTGACATGTGCCACATGCCACACGTAAAACGTAGGGACGTTTAAAGTGTGATAAATACAAGACATGTTCATTATTACGCAAATACTACTATCGATATTTTTTTTAACAAAAGGCAATTATTATATATTAAAATAAATAAATAAAACTGGCGTATCCTAAATGCAATGCTGCATTAGACCCAAATTGCACTACAATTATCTAATTTGAGTTATTGGAAATATGAACCATGTTAATTTTCCTACTATTTATTCTGTGATTTAATAATAAACTACATCAAATAAATATATTCTCTAATCATCAGTTTTTTTCACCCAATTACATTTTTCCACTCCACAACAATCTTCCCCAGAAAGCCACTAAGTTACTAAGGAACGATTCTTTGGAAACGTTGCTCCAATTAGTAATAAAATAGATACTTATAATATGAACTTTATCGTTTGATGTTTAAAGAATTCGATAAACTGTGTTTAATAAATTTTCAAAGGACATTTCATCTTAATATTCACCAGTTACTAAGGTATGGTGGAACAATTGTAGAATTAAAATTAATAACAAAACAGGTCTAGTGGCACGATAGTCCGGCCCGCCTCCTAGTTGATATATTTCATTTTCAAAATGTTTTTTTTTAAAGGACTTTCCCTTCACTCTTACGCCAGAGGACGTCATGTGATACGACAATTCATTAAAATTTGAGTCAAATAATTATTGTAAACCAAATAATTCTTGTTTTTTTTATGAACCATATATAAGAATGTTTTTAAATATGTATGAAACCAGTCTACCTTGGGATCTCGATATGACAAAGGTACTTGTATACGATATCAGTTTATTTTTAGATTTTTTGTCTAAATAGGTACCCTAATTCTGAATCATAATCAGATTTTTTTTGACACTGCTCATAATATTGAAACAAGTCAATATTTGTCAAACTTAAATATATATATAATTAAATAAATAAAAAACTCATAGTAACTGACTCGAAAGATAGTAACTAACTCGAAAGATATATACTATAATCCTTAAAAGTTATCCAGGCAATAAAATTGTGAGTAAATTTACAACGAGAAATCTGACCATGTGCCGACTATCGAATACTCGGCGAACATTCCTGGTCGATTAGTCGAATATAAGATAAACGTATTTGGCCGGGGACGGGTAGTACCAAAACTTCTGTCGGAGAAATTGTTTGCGGTCGTTCGCCCTTATAAAGTCACAAAGTTCTCAGAAGCCGATTTTTAATCTTCTTCATTTCTGAAGAAGATTGTATATTGTAAATTGATTGATATAGTTACTTTTCAGTAACTAAAATACTTATTGAATTTTTAATTATATATAAATAAATAAAAAATCATTACTTACCTACTTACCCATGCCTTAAAATTTCTGATAACGACAATATTTCAAAGCCATTGAATTTTCGTATTCTTTTGGTAACTCAGCAAATAATCATATAGCATTGATAGATACCTGTAAATATTTCATGATCTTAAGAGAATTTCATTCCTTAAAATAAATAAATTAATCAATTGCTTTTATATCAATCATCTAACACTTTTTATAACCAAATGTTTTCTCAGGTATTCGAAATTTAAATGTATAAAATATTATTTATATGTTTGGTATTCGGACGTATATCTTTAAAACAGTCACATTAACACCTAAATATCCCATTCTAAAAAGCAATAGAATATCATGTATGTATTTCAAATCTATAATTATAAAATATGTTAAAAAATTGCAAGACAAGATAACGATTTGTCAGACTTACCTTCCAGCCCGTTACCTTATCAAAGATAATGCGCTTACTAAAAAGTGTTTTCTGTATGTAGCTTTCCTCGTAATAAAATTATCATTTGTTTTACGTGCCAAATTCAGTGTGTAAAACTATAAAATTCGCAAACCGTCTCAGCTCAACAATACGTATTCCGTATTGTTTGTTATTTATTTAACACGCCACAATAAAAATAAGAAATAAAACTATTTCAGTTTCAGATTCCTAAAATAAATAAATTATATATTTTTAGTTAATCATTAAAAAAAAAACTCACAAATATCTTCTTTCTTCCTAGAAAAAATATTTGTTTATAGTAGATAGTTATAACTTATCATAGTTATCATACATCCATTCTTTTTTAGTAATAGTAATACATCTAAATGTCAAAGATGGTGACGTGAACAATAAATTGTTATTTAATATGATCGTTCTAATGATCAAACACTAACAGAGATGTCAACTTATTCTGTTGAAACAACATTGATTTTACTCCGAACATCTACATGGTCAATTAAATCTCAGAGTCGAAGGCAGGACAATTGGATGATCAAACGAACTTACCTTAAGTGAAGTTCGATCCAAATTGTCCTGACTTCGACGAAGAGATTTAAGGTCCCACCCTTCCCAATTCCCGTGTACGTTTTTTATGCAAAAATAATCGTCACTCATACCATAAGTATAATCAATGTTGTACATCTCATACATCGGTCTCCTTGCTCTGAAATGAATGAGCGACAGGCGGCTGGCAGTGCTGTGGGGCGTGGGAGGGAGTGAGGTCATTTACCTTCTCTTTCTTGCGCTAAACCTGTGTGCGAGTTAATAGACGCGTAGCAGGGCATACTACATGGTCAATTAAATCTCTTCGTCGAAGTCAGGACAATTTGGATCGAACTTCACTTAAGGTAAGTTCGTTTGATCATCCAATAATACTAATAATAATAATAATATAATATTTTTATAGAATACAATATTTATTTATTGCGCTATCGTACACAAACATTACAATTTATATTATATTAAATTACATTAAAAAGTTTATCTCTCAGAAAAATCAACTTACATCCATAATTTCGCCAACCGTCTTACGGTTTTTCGATCAGCCCACGTGTCCTGACGCGAGTTTCACATTTTTCCCCCATCCCACAAAAGTGCTCAACGCCGCTAAAGAAGTTTTCACTTCAAAAAAACGATCACTTTAAATAGCATAAAGCTAAACTTATTAATTTCAATTGGTATTATTGTTTATACAATAATATTGCGCTTTAAGAATCGGTGCAACATACATGATACAAAAAAATGCTTAAACTAAAAAAAATGTTTTAAATTAGCACCTTTCTCTTGGACTTTGCCAGGGTTGGGTAAAAAATATATGTAAATACTCCCTGAATCAAGGTCAATATTTTTAATTTACTACCCTAATGGAATGCTATCGCCCCCTGTCAATGTCATCGATCGGCCGGAACCTTGTCGCATTGTAACTCAGTTTTTTTGGATGCAGTAAACTAAATGTATCTTCTGCTTCTATGTTTGGCTTCAAACCCTACAATTACTGTTACTACATCAGTCGGTGAAGCCCATAAACAAAGGGAACGAAGATGTAATCAAATAAATCGGGTTTAGTTTCCGATCTCATTTAAAATGAAATAGTAGGTTTCCCTGAGCATAGTTCGTCACGATAAATAAACATTGTTCTATGCTGAATTCCGTTTCGAATCAGTAGGTAACTTACCTAATTACGTGACGCAGCACACCATGAATGTAATCATAGTAACCTAATTCCAATATATCGAATCAATTACAGTTAATCACATGCAATACAATTCCCATGATTGGGTATTAATTGGACTCCAGATCTCTAATGATGAGTTTATCTACTGCTATATTGTTGGATGATTATACTCGATGCGATTAAACCTGCTATGAACTTCTGCGCTCCCAGCAAATGAGATGATGGATTCTCAATATAACAAGTTACTAGGGTTTAGGTGTCGATTGATGAATTTTAACATCCGAACGACACAAGCTAATAATCCAACTTGTTACCGAACTGAAATACCGCAAGTGCCACTCAGACGAGTGCCTTTACTGAAATCAGACCTCGAAACTAGTAGATATTGTTTAAAGCACAAAGCTTTAGAGCTTTTGATGACAATATAGCTTATATTGCAATAGTTCTGCATTGTTCATGGAATTTATGGATATTCTTTGTGCAATGCGTACCATGAACCCTTAAGCAGAATGGATTTTAGATTTGAGGCAAATATTGAATTGTGAACTACGTTCAATAAATAAACTGTTCCAATTCAAAAGCAACTGTTGAGAGGCTAGTGCATTTGCAATGGTTTTAATGAGGTATAATGCGAGTTGAAACGCTCAGGGTTGCTTTGAAGATTGCTTTACAACAACAGAGTTGGACTTAATAATGCAGCGTAAGGAGTCGCTAAATCCACTAATAGCTGTCAATATAATCTTTAATTGCAATTTGTGGTTCCTGACGCCTTCCTACAGCAAAAATGTTTTGTTTTTCAACATTTCCGATATATCGCTCAATTTTCTTATTTTCGTTTTAATGAGTGATTCTATCTTTAACTCTCAAGACAAAACAGGAAATACAAAAGACAACCAAATTGAACCCATCATATTGCTTGACTAAAAGAGTGTACATCATGTAGCCCTATTCATCGTCAGTAAAATGTATGGTACAGACAGCGTACCCTTTGACTGCGGGAGCACCTAGGGATCATGTGGCCAAGGTCTGGCTCTCGTTAGGCCAGCTCATCTCTAGTGCGGAAAACAGCCTTTTGGTCGTAGGCAGTAAAAACGCAATAAAACGCGCGGCTCGCGCTAGGTGGTGCACTCAAATGTGGGCTAAAACAACGACGCCTTTCTATCGGCTTTCCTACCGATAGCCTCACATGTTACGTGATTCGCAGTTAATAGGCAATATCACAAAGCTTGATTTGCTTGTTACTATCCGGTAGTTCCGGTACTGCCGCCTACTAGAACGTCTTTAGCATAGGTATTTGAAGCATAAGCTGAATGCACGGTTTTTTTATGTGTAATTGTTGAACTGATGAATAATTAAAAATGTAAATTCCCATTCCATAACTAACTAGATCTCAGACTGCTTTATTGTATAATAATAATAAACTCTAATTTGAAAGAAAATCTGTAAATTGTTGTACTTTTTAGCCGTGTGGCACACAATACTTTAAAACCTGAAGTACCTAAAAAAACTTCGGTTGTATCTCCTATAATCCTATTTTACCTACAGTTCGCACCTTTCTCGAATACCTTGAAATTTACCTTAGGTCACTTTGTATTACATCATATTACATCAAATTTGTAGTGAGTATAGAAACAAATGTAAACTCATCAATACGCACACACTTTGGATACAGTCTTAGTCCATTACTCGGTGGCGTGCGTATGCGCAATACTCGTTGTATTGAAATGAAATGATTATGCACACTCGCGGCTTACGTAACGCACTTCTTCCGCTTCGCTGGGGGGCCGCTGAGACCGCTTGCACTTTCATCAGAGACGCTGATTTTGCACATTTTTGCGACAGTTGCATACTAATAGCATTTTACGATCTGAAACTTGAATAATATTTTCTGTTTACTCCACTAAATCCACACTGCGTGTTCTCCCCTGATAAGCTTTATTTCCTCTTCAAATCTAGTTTTGCGCATACGATTTACGTTTCCATATTGCCAGTAATGGTTTGTTTACCGTTCACATCTTACAGTAATACTTAGCATATTTTCCTCGGAAATCCACAAATCAACGCTTTAAAGTTCAAACTTGTTTTATTTATTTATAGACTTTATGGCATCAATAATTTGAATTTTTCAAAAGTAAATTAATGCCAAAAGTATTATTTGCTAGTCAACTCAGTTAGTTCCGACATGTTGGTACGTAATGAAAATCACTTTATGAACTTTTGCATGTGTATTGACGTAGCTATTGCTGAGTTTATTTATTGTGAATATTGTCAATATTTTTTAAGTTTCTGAAGCCTTTTTCATATGAACCACTGTTTTAAAGGTAATGAATCATAATTATACGGAACTAGGATCTATATTTATTTATTGAGTACTAGCGTCAGGGTTACCGTCAATACTGTAAGTATTAGCCGTCTCGTTTATCAATCAAATCTTTGATTGCACTAAGCGATTTGTTATCACGTACCTCTGCACTTAGTCCTAGCACTCCCACTAACGATAAGCTCCATGTGAATCTCACGTTTAGCGTATAAAGACATTTGCTCGCTGCTTAATAAATATTCATCGCAGAATGAACTACGTCATTGCAATGAAACTACTTGTATGTTAAACATCAAGCGATGAAAAGCCGTCCAATATTTTGCATCTTTAATAAGTACAGCATGTCTTCCCTTACGTCATGATTAACCAAAAATATCTTATATTCGGCCGACAGGTACTCTTAGGTGAAGTATTAAAAGCGTGTTGGTAAACTTAAAGTTCCAAATTAAATCTTACCTAAAACAAAATATGTCTATGTATGAGTAAGGGTTGCATTTGCATCATAAATAGACCTTTTGAGCTATTGTGTTGGCGAAACCGTGCTAATAACATTTAATTACGATTCTTGATCAAACGATGTACACTTTGTGGAATTAACCGTTGTTGTGGTTTGAATGTGCTAAAAATAATACACTGATATTTTATACATTAAATACGAAAAGATATGTTGCCAAAAAGCAAATACTTAACTTTACCATAAATGTGTTTAATACTATGAATATAATTTAGCTTCTAGATATTTGAAATCATATAATATTTATGTCTGTAATTAATCTTTATAAATTAGATGTCTTCCTAAAATATGGCTGTGATTAGTTAAATTAATTTGTCGGAGCTGTAGGTAGGTTTCTTTGTTAAAGCCACACTTCCTTTGACACATTGCCTTACTGTGTTCAAACACAGGGATATTGGTGGTTAATTACGTATTTGACAACCGTGTAGGGTTCCATTTCGGCTAACATGCTATATCGACAAATAATTAACGTGGGTGTAATTTCCTGCGGTTTGAAATCACTACATATTGCCTGCGTAAACCTACACCAATCATAGTGTCCAATGCACTAAAGTGGAAAGCGTAACTCTAAGCGGACCAATCACGGTCATACCAAAAGCCCTGTGATTGGTAGTTAGAACTCGCAACTTATTAGTAAGACTGTTAGTAATTATAATAAACTATTTTTTGGTTACATTACTGGTTATGGTAAGGTAGGTTTATGGATGATGTTAACTTGATGTATGTAAAGTTATGTATTCATGAATGATATCAAGGTGATTGCGTTTACTACCTACGAGTTTAACTCAGCCTTACATTTATTTCTTTAATCTTTAATTTCCATGCTATTTGTAATAAAATATTCATCGAGAAACGTACAAGGGTCTACGGAAATAAAAAGTGCAGTGAACAGCGAAGATTTCCGATTTTCCAATTAAGTTAATTTACATTCAGTTCAATCCAGTCGGAAAGCCGTTTTAATATAATGAAATAGGTCGAAGGTTAATAATATTGAAGGAAGTTTCTAACCCATATAAGGTGTTGCTGTTATCAGGATCTTTTTTAAACGTATACGACGTGAAAATATTTTGTATATTGTTTCCGCTAATTAACACACAATCTTTGCGCGATACGAATCCAGAACCGCGCAAATGCAATAAAATCAGACATTGGGAAATACCTAATATGTAAAAAAAAGTTGCCCATTTTTTGGCAGCATCTTGAAATCTTAAGCTACGTGTGACACACAGTGTTGTTAATACTCAGTGAATAATTTAATGATCAAAATTCAAGTTTTAGTAAACTAATGATGTATGATCGGTTCAATTCATTAAGTTGGAACAACAAAGCTTGTTCGGGCCACGCACGCGTGGCTCGGTCAAACACACGTTGAATGAAACCAAAATTAAAGTGTCGTCAACTGTGTAAAGCACATATTGGACTTTGAACAAGGAGAGCTTTTAGATCAGTGTGTGACAGTGTTACAACGTTAACTTTGTAGTCAAAATGCAGATAGGTCGACGCTTGTTTGTTGTAATTGAAAATCTGGTAAAAATGATGTTTGTAAAAAAATATGCGGAAGCGCGTGTCGCATACCGAACTGTCCTTGCACTCGTTAAGTTATTATCGATGTTTGTTTGTAAGCTTCTGTTGAATATCCGTCATATGACTCAATCCGGTTTTATTCAATTAATGTTTTACTCGATCTTTTTCTTTTACCTTACTACAAAGGATCCATTGTGTGAAAAGCTTTTTATTAGTATTATACTTTGTGTGACGTAAAAAAGCGGTAAATCGGATGAAATCAAAAGCATTAGACGTTAAACTGTTTAAAGTTAAATAATGTACTCGTAAACAATGTGTAAAATTCTATGAGAGAAGAAATGGTAATTAAGCTCGACACAACAATAATGAAAGTGTAATGTTTTAAACTTTCATGGTCACTCACATTAGAATAGTTAGATACGGGATTGCTACCATGTACCTTAAGATATTGCCGTAATATTACGCCATGTTACACCACCGAAACCGAATGTCACCTCGTCCGAATCAGCGGCTTTAAGAGAGCTTCGTATGAATGACAACATTATAGTCCTTAAAGCAGATAAAGGTAATGCGACAGTTATTATGGACATTGTTGAGTACGACAATAAGATACAAAGTTTACTCAGCGATGTTAATACTTACAAAAAAGTAGATTATAACCCAACGGCGAGAACTGATCGTAGCACTCGGTCACTTATCAAACAAAACGCAGACGTCATAGACGACGATATCCTTAAGTTCTTACTACGACCTAGAACTGCCCAGCCTCCTAAACTATATGGTTTACCTAAAGTACACAAGCGGAATGTGCCCTTGCGACCAATTGTGAGCCAAATAGACTCACCGACGTACGAATTAGCTAAGCACGTAGCAAAAGTATTGCAACCAATAGTAGGCCGAACGTCGTCTTTTGTTAGAGATTCCCGCCACTTTATTGAAATTCTGCACGAAACTACTGTGGAGATGAGTGAGGTGATGGTCAGTTTTGACGTAGAATCGCTGTTCACAAATGTGCCAGTAGCGGAGTGTATGGAAGTGGTGAAGGTGAAGTTACAAGAACATGACATCCCAATGGAATACGCAGCACTTTTACATCATTGCCTATCAAAGAACTTCTTTGTTTACCGGGGTCAATACTACCTTCAAATAGATGGAGTTGCCATGGGCAGTCCCGTAGCTCCAGTGGTCGCGAATATATGGATGGAGTTTTTTGAAGAAAAAGCCCTTGCCACGACTACTACGGAGATAAAACTATGGAAGAGGTATGTAGATGACGTATATTGTATATTAAGGGGTAACAGACAAGATGTGGAGTCTCAATTGGCGTATTTAAATGGCATTCACCCTAAAATGAACTTTACCTTCGAGGTGGAAGAAGACAGAAGTCTAGCGTTTCTGGACGTAAAGATCCGTGTACGAAGTGATGGATCACTCAGTCACTCTGTGTATAGAAAATCTACTCACACTGATCGCTATCTAAACGCAACCTCACATCACCATCCTAGACATCTTGATTCGGTGGTGACTTCGCTGACGAACCGTGCTTATGATTTGTGCGATAGCGAAAATCTAAGCCAAGAATTAGAACATGTTCAGCGGGTCCTGCAGAGTAATGGATATAAAGGACAACTTCCACCTAGACACAAAGTAAGACACAGGAAAGATAGGGTAGATAGACAACCAGTATTTTTGCCATACATAAGAGGAGTGACAGATAAGGTCGCTAACATTCTAAATAAATATTCATTAAATACTGTCTTCACTCCATTCAGAAAAGTGGCACAATGTTTACGATCTCCCAAAGACAGTTTCCCACTACAAAGACCTGGTGTCTACAAAATTGACTGCAGTTGCGGAAGCTCATATATTGGTCAAACTAAACGTTCCGTAGCGTGCCGAATGAGTGAACATATAAAAGCAGTCAAAAACAATGACAGACATAAATCTGCTATAGCGGAACATTTATTAGAATCCGGGCCGAATCACTGGATTGAGTTCCACAACCCTCAGATCATCTCGACAGAACGCCACTACATACCAAGATTGGTTAGGGAAGCGATTGAAATAACTAAATACAAAAATTTCAATCGCGAGGACGGGTTTAAATTGTCAAGTGTCTGGAATCCAGTGGTTCGTATGTGTAAAAACCGTGTAAATAAACATAGTGCTGTTTCGCGAACAGATACTGTCAGTGTTGTGTGTCGAGAAAAGATGCGAGAAAATAGTGAGTTTGTGGACAATGGTACCGGCGGCGAGCGGAATAAACGACTTCGAAGGAGGGTAGACCGATATGTCTGCCAATAACAACCCACCCGCAAATTCTCTTCAGTAACTCCGTGATCATGGCGCTTGCAACAGCGCCGAAATATCGGAAACTCATAAATAATAAGGTACATGGTAGCAATCCCGTATCTAACTATTCTAATAATGAAAGTGGCCCAATTTTAAAGAATGTTAGGTTTAGAAAGAATGTTTTTGGGAAGGGATATCAATCTACAATCCAGCATACATATATTTTTAAAAAAGGACCATTTTCGAAATGCAAAATATACCAAAAGCCAATATAGGTGTTACTGATTCGAAAAATTCTCATTACGTTTATTTGACCACAGGCGGAATAATTAAATTGTTCGATAAAATGTTAACATTAACCTCAAACACGGTTAACTGACCAACCAAAGTCGATACAAATAAAAGTCGCCAAGCAATAAATTGGAAATCGCGATGCGTAAGTTTAACATGCAGCAAGCACAACAACACACATGTTCACAGCACTTACTATGTGTGGGGCTAATCCGAGCGGCGCACGCACAGGGCATTCACAGACTGCGCTCACGATTTGCTGTATGCGCAGACGCCGCTACCGTGCACCCCACTAGGACGACCCTACCCTACCACACTACCTACCACTGACGTGTCCAAAACACACATTCTTTACGTGTTGACGGCACGCTGAGCCGTGAACCAAATCCATTACTTTCGTTTTCATATCCAGGTCATTATTCGATGACAGTGAAAGTTAGGTCAGGGACATGGGTTAAGTGTAACCGATGCAGGTAACCGTTGCATGTTGACAGTGAACCGCATAACTGACTAATGGTACAGATTCATAATTTTAGGCAGGAATTTTAGTAATATTATTACTTATAAAATGTTATTTTTTTACATCACTAGTCTTCTTGATGACGAAGATAATTTAATAAGATAACGCAATTAAGCGTAACATGAACCGCCCAGAGAAAAGTAATTTGAAGTTTTCAGTTTTGACACATAATAAATAAATAGATATAAATATTGGACACCAATCACATACATTGCTCTGATCCCAAAGTAAGTAGCTAATGCACTTGTGTTATGGAAATCAGACACAACGGTGGTACCACAACACCCAGACCCGAGACAATATGGAAAAATTTGATTTCTATATCGACCCGATCGGGAATCGAACCCGGGACCTCTGAGCGGCGATGCCTTGAAAACAGCATGCTTAGCCACTACACCATGGAGGTCGTCAATGAAAAGATGTCAATCTTTTTTATGTCTGCTGCGGCTGCCTCTGCTGAAAATTGTTAAATCTAAATGAGCATTATCTGAAAGTCCAAACTTAAACTGGTTGAATCCCATGCAATCCTGATTTGATAAAGGGCTTAGAAAACTCAGTTCTTAAGGTTTCTTTAAATCCATCGGTGGTTTACAAGCACCAACAAAGAAATTTGTGCTCGTGCCGGTGATTAAATAAACCAAGATAAAGCAACAATACCTGTCACCACTATTGATTGTTAAGATAGACGTTCTCCCACACTACGCTCGGTGTAGGACGACTAATGAAGTCAGCAGATAATCCGGATTGTATAATGTAAGTATATGCGCGATAAAAAATGGGTTATTTACGAATATCGAATCCCTATTTCGTTTCAATGACAGTGATGACGTCATGGGTGGTCTCTAGCTCTCTGTATGAAGTATAATTATTCTCCTACAAGCATCCCACGTTATGTTATACATCGTTCGTATTGTTTCATAGATTATTTATTTTCTATCTACCGAAAGTCCAAAAGAATCAATTTTAGAAAATCGTAGAAAATCATTGTCACAATTTGTCTACTATTATTCATGCCCGTTAGCCCCGATTATTTACCGTTGATAGTTACATTAATAGAATACGAGTAAAATGTATACTGAGAAACTTTATGTTACTACCTCCTTAGTTTACTTTCCCCTATAAGGAAATTCCCATCGCAATAAAATAAGTACTCGTAGACGCTTAGCATAAGTAGGGATCAGAGCCAATAAAGCTTTCGATGGGCCTCAAAAGATATATGAAACAGCGAAGTAGGCTTATTTTATTTCTACTTAAGGCGATTGAGTGTTTAAAGGGACACCAATAAAAAAGTAAGTACTTACCCATAAGAAGTGAACAATCAGCGTTGCTGGTTCTTACGTCACTTCTTGTACTGGTATTGATTCCAATGAGTTTCAATGTTTTTTTTATTTGTCAGGATCCACAAAAAATATTTCAGTAATATTTACGATTGTTTGTTATTTATTTATTATTAGTATTCCAAATCGGTTTCGGCCGTGATGTCTGGCAGAAGATGGCTGGCAGAAGAGACACATATCCCATCAAAAACAGAGATGTCAAAAATAACAGCCTAGTTTAATACTAACAAACTGTTTGATTGTGGATTTCGCCGAAAAAAGTGTTGATATCTAAATAAGTGCCAAGTTCTACAGAAAATAAGATCATTACATAAATACTTTTAACGATAATTAGTTTGAACGACATTGAACCAGTAGTGTTTGAGATAGAGCAAATTTTCAACAATCGCAAATGTAATTTTGTCGTTTATTTAAACACTGTTAAACACTATGAAAAACAAAGGCAAACTGCCTCGGTGGCGCAGCGGTAGAAGGGTCGCACTTTAAAGCGACGGCTGCGCCAGAGGTCCCGGGTTCAATCCCCGGGTCGGGCCAAAAATATATACCTGAGTTTTTCTGTTCAGAAATTCTTAGGGTAGCCCGGAGTTTGGAAGTTGGCGGTGTTTCACCCCCGTGCCTCGGAAAAGCACGTAAAGCCGTTGGTCCTAAACTCTCCCCGGTCGTGTCAGATTGCTGTCCCATCAGGCTATGAGAGCGAAAGGAATAAAGAGTGCACCTGTGTTTGCGCACACACTTGTGCACTATCATATGTCCCGCGCAGTCGGTTAGTCATTGTGACTGACCACCGTAGTCGAAATCGGCTAGAGGGACTACTACGATGAAAAACAAATTATTAACTTTGTTTACAGATTTTTTCCTACGCTTTATAATTACCTAGCTAGATGCCAAGTTTTCACTGTCTAGGGTCATCTGGAAGTACCAGTATGTTAGCTTTTCCTATGGGCCAGCCCCACACTCTTAGAGCCACGTATTTTTGTAACCGTTACTAGCAAGGCTAAGGAAAAAAAACAAGGATTGCTCTTGTACTTATTGATTGATGTGTGTCTAGATAACAAGAATGTTATGAATAATAAGATAATACGTATAAATTAACTAGACATTGCTAGCTTTTGCTACATGAATATCAACAACGTGTAACGTTAAATGTGCAAATCCTGAAAATAGGTTGATTGGACGACCTTAACGAGCTGAATCAATTAAACCATTTATTAATATGGGTCACGTTATTCAAAAAATCTACATCGAAATTTTGCCTTGTCTATTTATTTATAAGTCAAATCATTATGTGCGCAAATCTATCAAAATACATAAACAAGCAATTATTTGTTCTTATAAGCGTAGATAGTAATAATAATCGCAGCGGCCCGGTAAATACCTACCGACTCCTTTTTCGGCAGATCGTCGTCCGCAGATCAAGAAATGATCAGAAGTGCCAGTAAAACTAAAGCACCACATAAAATCTTGAATTATTTTTTTTTCTTTTAGAATTAGGTAAATTGAATTAAAAATCATTTGGGGTGTCTGAGGTTTTGCGCATATAAAATTACACGTTGTATATCGTGTGCTTTAGTATGTTTAACACTCACAGTGTCATATTTTTATATACATAAAGATGAAATAAGAAACCAAAAATTTTGCGCACGGGCTGGACTTGAACCAGCAACCCTTTTCTGACCGGGCCAAATGGCATGGCCAAAAGGCCTTTTGGCCCGGTCAGCCATTTGGTCCGGTCAGCCATTTGGCCCGGCAGCCAAGATTCTGGTTCAAGTCCAGTCCGTGCGCAAAATTTTTGGTTTCTTATTTCATCTTTACGAAAACGTTGTATATCTTTTTTGCATGACAAAATCGACAGTTTAGTTAGTTTAGACAGTTAAATACAGTGATGTCATTTTCGTCAAATGTGTGAAGAATTTTGCCATTATTATTTCTTTCAAAATGAGCTTCATGCTTGTTTACTGTAAATAATGGCCAAAACAATACAAGTGACTTTCTTACATTGTGATTTTAACCAGCTGCATTATATTGTTTGTTTTGTTGACTTCATTGTGCAAGTTCCATAGTTTTATTGTTATTCATTTGTTGGTTCAGATAATTACCTAGTTACCAACTCGACATTATTAAATAAACAATATTTCACTGTGACTTTATTTACTAGCCTCTCACAACCTTAAGGTTGAATTACCATGAATAAACATTAATGCAGTTTTTAGGGTTCCGTAGCCGAATGGCAAAAAACCGAACCCTTATAGTTTCGTCAAGTCTCTTTGACTGTCTGTCTGTCCGTCCGTATGTCACATCCATTTTATTCTGTAACAATAAGCATCACACTGTTAAAATTTTGTAGGAAAATGAATCCTTTTAACCGCTTTACGTATCTTGTACAAAAAATAAAATTAAATACATTTTAGTCACAAATACATTTCCATACATGAAACTAAAACTAAAAACATTTTTTTTATTCAAACCTGAGCGTGTGGGGGTCTATGTATAGGCCTTTAAAATGACATAGAGGTTTTTAAAACAATTTTCTTTTAAAGTCTAACGTTTCATAGCTAGACGCTTCCAAGGTGGTGAAATGGGCGTACCCCATCTACCTTCTAAACTAAGCGAGTGTAAATTATGAAAAAAAATTGTAGATCTCAACAAATACTTTCAACGAAAATTGGTTTAGTCGGAATCGAACTAGTAGTTTTTGAGATAGAGTACATTTTCAACAACCGCAAACATAACTTTGTTCTTCATACAAACACTATGAAAAACAAAGTTATATTTAATGTCAATAAAATAATGTGATATTTTAACTAAGTGAAAGTAAGTGGATTTCCTAATTTAGTTAAAGTTGGCACGGAACCCTCAGTGCGCGAGTCCGACTCGCACTTGGCCGGTTTTTTAATACTTACTTGTAGAACCTTCAGTTTATTTAAAAAATAACATGTAATTCGGAATACTTATAGAATAATATGTTTGCTGTCCTAACGGCCCTTTTCAGAATGTTTTTATAAAGTAACAAGTAACTTTATCTTTCCATTACTTCATACGAAATTAATATGGACCATAATATAAATAATTCATTGGGTATTGTTAATTTGTCAATGGTGAAACTTGCCCTTAAGTCCGACTTGCAAATTGACCGATACTAAACTCAGATAATGGTTAAAAGTCGTAAGTAATTAATTAAGATAAAGCGTGTTTTGAACAAAAATGCATTGAGCAAAGGTAATTAAAATAACATTTCTTTTAATTGATTAAGGCATCTTTGGTTCAAAACATACATAGTCGAAATACTTAACTGCTGGAGGACTTTTAACCATGAGTTAATCATCGATCACGAAACATGTGAAACTTCCAGTCTTAGTCAATTTTCCTATATATTTCCTATCATAATTGTAAACTTATACTTATAGGTACCATCACTTTAACTATCTTAAGTATCAACTATTAGAGCACCGACTCCAAAAATATATTGTTAGCCTAAATCGGATCCTTTCCTTTAAAGCGTCAAGAGTTTATTTAAGACTTTTTAGTGCTTAAAGGATGGGGTGAGAGGGGGTTTAATCTATGACTCCGTTCTTGAAGAAATTTACCTTTCATGAGTTCGGACATTATAAGCACTGTTCTCTTAAGCGATCAGGAGTTCCATCATCAGCTTATCTCCACATGATGTTGACTATCAGATGTAACAACATGTCAACATTAAGATTCTAGTACAAAAACACCATACGTGCCTTTTAATATTTGAGGGTTCGTCTAGATTGCACCAAAATCCCATCATCAGATCACGACTTGGCAAAAATGGGACCAACTAAAAGGTATAACCTCTAGACAATCGAAAAAATATATTAAATCAGTTCATAAATGACTGCGATATGAGGTAACAACACCACAAAATAAACAGACTCCTTTTTTGAAGTCGGTTAAAAATAGCATTCTCTAAACTAAACTATAGCTCCACTTTGTCAAGAACTGCTTACGATATAAGCTGTAATTGGATTGGATTGAATAGTCATTTCCTTAACTAGTCCAACTCGCTCCAAGCGCTGTTATGTTGGTCAAACCCCAGTCAAACTATTACGTCTCTAATATAAAGGAAACACTATCTTCGTACTCAAACTTCTATGCCTGTTGCAGTGTTATATAACGCCTTATTAATTATAATAGTCTCATTAAAACTTTAACGTAGCAATAATTTCAGAATATTTGAAACGTTTTAAGGTAATGTTAATTACGCTCAACACTCTTGATAGGCCAGTTTCCTTATTGCAAGTTAAGTCGCTATTTCTTTGAAAAGAGCATATTATTGAAATAAATCATTCCGTTTAAGTGCACCTAGAATATGGTTTATTGACGGGGTGCGCTCTAAAGGCAAAAGGTACGTGTGCACATTTTCAGTCGAATGGAAACAGTTTCTCGGTTCAGCGGAGATGCGACATCAGCTGTGCTACAGCGTGCGTATCCATCTAACGAACATACTATGTTATGTCTTAATTAGATGATACTTGTGACTTACATAAAACTTTGTCGTGGACGTCCGAACAATGCTTAACTATGGGAGCTTGAAAGGCCATTAAGATGGATGGGTTCTTAACTTGATGTTTTTAAGTTGTACCGTCGATTAGTGCCATAAAACAAAGGGGCATATTATTTTAAGCGTTATTTGTATCTTTTCTACCCCGAAAATTATGATTATTTTCATTATGTACAAAGAAAAAACCAGCCAAGTGCGAGTCGGACTCGCACACTAAGGGTTTCGTGCCAACTGTAACTGAATTAGAGATCCACTAATTACCACAATATTATGTTGACAGCAAATATAACTTTGTTTTTCATAGTATTTGTATACATAACAAGTTATGGTGGCGGTTATTGAAAATGTGCTCTATCTCAAAAACTACTACTTCGATCTCGTTCAAACCAATTTTTGTTGAAAGTCTTTGTCAAGATCTACATCGTGTTTTTTTTTTCAAAATTTACACTCGCTAAGTTTAAAAGTAAGATTTTATCACTTTGGAAGCGTCTATTAATGTCATTCAATGTAAATCAGAATTAAGTGGCTGTGACATTCGGTCGGACAGACAGACATACAGACAGATGGACTGACTTGACGAAACTATAAGGATTTTGTTTTTTGCTATTCGGCTTCTTAACCCTTAAAAAGAGCTTTGAGACAAAAAAAATAGCAACAACGAGAAAGTCTTCCAGTCTAAATCAAAATGCCTATCCTGTATATACGACCGAGACTACTAGTACCTTCAAAGAATACTAAATAGTGACTCGTCACGGCCAATTATTTGGTCAATATTTATTTAGGCCCGGCTTAATTACTTACCCCGAACTGATTCGTGTAAATAAGGGCTAAGGGCTATAAATAGGCAGACTAAGGGCCGTTTTCCACGGAAAAACCCTGTATTTTGCAGGTTCTGTTTTCTGCAGGATGCCGTTTAGTAGTTAGTATACGCGTTTTAATGCTAATATTCGCACGGACATCCCGTTTGCAGTGACCCTTCAAAAAGCGATACTTGTTTGTGTACTGATCAACCTTCCACTTCTCTAAATTGACAGTATGCATAAACACAGCAATTACCATGTGTAATAACGCAGTGAAAGATATACAGCGCCGCTTAATTTGAAGTGAGGGATCGAATATATCGAATACGGGATCGAATCAGAAATGAGGAGATACGTAGAAGAACTAAAGTAACGGACATAGCCTTGAGAATCAGTAAGCTCAAGTGGCAATGGGCAGGGCACATAGCGCGAAGAACTGATGGCCGTTGGGGCAGGAAAGTTCTAGATTGGAGACCCTTCGACCAGAGACGCAGCGTGGGACGTCCACCAACAAGATGGACAGACGACCTTATAAAGATCGCAGGATCAAACTGGATTCAGACCGCTATTGATCGGTCGCTGTGGAAAGCCGTGGGGGAGGCCTATGTTCAGCAGTGGACGTCCTTTGGCTGATAATGATGATGATGATGCTTAATCTGAAGCGAGCTAAACGACACTAACAGGAGTTGCACGGACTCAGTTGACGAATAACCGTACCTGCAAAAACCTGCCGTGTGCACACACCAGAGATTTTGCAGTGATCCCGCAGAACTAGACTGCCGTGGGAAACGGACCTTTAATGCGTAAATTAGTGATGGTAAGATGTTATTTCGGCTATCTATGGTATTGGTGATTAATATATTGCGCGGAATCATAACTTACCAAAACTAGCGTGTATGCCCGTGCATCATTTATCATTTGTTATTAATTTATAACCTGCAGCCAATTGTTCAGAGTTTCCTGTCTGTGCTAATGTCTATTATTTCCGTTTTGCACTAATAGTAGTAGCTTAGTACAATTTTGTGGAATCGATACTTTAAACAAAGGTCGATAGTTCTAATCGATTCCATCCGGTTGCTTAAGTACTTTCAAATTGGCAGAAAAAAAATGTTTTGCACGTGTAATGAGGGTTTGTTTTTATTATGATCGAGTTTGGGGTAAGTACCTACTGCTGAATGTCAGGCGAGGAAGGATTATAGAGGGAATAGCTTAGATCTCGTAACTTTGGGGTTAGGTTACTCTTTTATTTTCCATAGAATTTCTTTTTGACATATCTCAAAAACTACTAAACCGATATTGATGAGGCTTCAACAAATTTAAAAAACTCATTCACCATACTGTATCCGAGATATCCATGGCAAAACAATAAAAAAAAAGAGCCAGACAGCATAGTAAGGAATTTTCATCCTTGAGGTACGAATACCAGACAACGATTATAAAGAGGCCGTTTGCAATAAATACTTACATTCATATAAACATCAAGGACTTAGGTTTAAATGTTCGTGTTCATCACACGAACATTGGCCCCTTGCGGAATTCGAACCCGCGACGGCGGCGTTATAGTCAAGAGCACTACACACCAATACACTAAACGCGTCGTCAAATAAAATATACCAATTTCAAACAAACAAAGATACATACACTAACAAAATTTTGCACACGTGTTTGAAAGATTAGATAGCCTCTAATAGATAATCATACTCAAATATTATCCAATTCCAAAGATGTCACATAAATACGAGTACCTAAATGTCAAATTGATAACCTCAATTTTTTGAAGTCGGTTTAAAACTTGCATATGTTAAAGGTTGTAACAAATTTTATTAGGTTTTATTTTTTAGGCGATCTCATGTCGCTAAAACTCATGGATTCCGAAAATTCAGCGAAAAACCCAAAAAAAACTTTAAACCCTCCCTTTTCTTCAGGCTCAAGGCCTACGGGCTGGTATGTTGAACTCCTGACCAGTCCAAACAAAATTAAAAAGTCAAAAATAGTATTTGTTCCTTGTAATTACCTCTACAAGGTTTAACGATAATTATTTGACTAGCCTAAAAATAAAAAATTGAAAAGTTTTTAAGTTGCTTTTCTAGATACTGTGACGTAGGAAGTATGCGTTTCATTAGCAATTCGTTATTAGAGCCTACAGCCTACAACTTTTGCATAACTAAATTTGGAATGTGTTACGGTTACGAAATTTTCCTGCGGAAATTAAATTATGTCACCTAAGTCATCTGTTTAAAGTGGCGTCTAGCAATCCGATGTGAAGTTTTGCTTGCTTGTAATAAAAACATTACTGACTTTATTACTATAGTATTTCTTAGGTATTTTTTAGTTGTGTATTACTAAGACGCTCAAGTGCTCGACAGCTTTCTCTTCCGTTGTTGAGAACATTAGGCTGGTCACGTTACACCTTTTTTTTTCACTTCCATCCGTATGGACATAATTATTTTATTTTGCGACACATTGTCGGATGCGTTTCGCAACTCATTCGAGAACTCGATATTTTCGAAAGTAGTTTAGTAAGTTTTCTGTAATCCCAACTGATTTAATTGCGATTAATTATTATTTTTATAACAATGCGTTGGTGTATGTGCCCTAGATCTAGAATCTGATGCTGATGCCTTATATTATTCATTGATTGCATTCTAAATAAACTTACTCAATATTTTTTTACGATGAAGAACTGTAATATGCATAGATTATGAACTCTTATAATTAATATATTTTTAAATTCGTTATTGATTAATAGCAGAGTCCTTAACACGACGGAATTAAAAATCCTAATATACTGAAAAAAAACTACAAAATATTTATACCGAAACGAAGTATCTAAAGGATGGAGGATGCCTTTATATAGATTCAAAACACAAAAAAAAGTCACATAAGAAGAAATGGTATTTATTTACTATCTATTAACACAAAACAAAAAACCACACACTCTAACTTAATATTCGCACGCCCATAAACAATGATTTAAATTCTAAAATATTAAAGACCTTGTGTGTCTGAAAATGTAACTTATTTCATCACCTCATTTAGCCTACATTAGGAATTCGTCATTGACACTGTTCTTCTGATAACAGGAGTTAGCTTTTAAAAACGATTTAATGGCTAATTACAATCAATAAAACTCTGAAATCAGCGCTTTAATATTTGCATATTAGAGTGCAAATTAAGAAGTTGGCATCACATCACATCAACCGGGCTGCGCTTATGTTTTGCTTGGTAAGAGTTAATGGTTGCATTGCCTCAGACGCCAATCAGACTGAAGAGTTAACGAAGATAATTTTCCTCGCCAGAATTATTTTGCAAACCGACGTAATTTGTGCTTAGGACATGAATCATGATAAACAGTTTTAAGTGTTAATTAAATCCTTGGAAATTGCTTAAGGGGCTACCCGATTTTTAACGCGCACACTAGCGCCACTTTAGTAGAAAAATCATAACTCTTTAAATAAAAAAACAATCGAACTTCTGATTGATACGATTGTAGCTCTGGTTATGTGGTTTAGATACAATGTTACAGTAAGAAAAAATGCCAAAAGTGGCCATATTTAGCAGTTATTCTAACTCTTACTACAGTAAACTACTTTAGAAACAATTTAAACGTCCTAAATAAACTATAGGACCAGTACTTCAATCGAGTCTACCAGATTTTTTATTGTTTTCGTATATAAGGTGTAATAATTATTTTAAAAAGAGTGGCACTAGTGTGCGCGTCAAAAAATCGGGTAGCCCCTTAAGGCTTACATCTTAGGGATGCAAACGATACATCGATGTTTTAAAACATCGATGTATCGTTCATAAACATCGATGTTTTACATCTATGTTGAACTACAAGAAAACATCGATACTTCGTTCATTAACATCGATGTTCCATGAACGATCTTTGGTTGCAGCGCCATCTTTTTGTATTGTGCGCAAAGAGTATAGTTACTATAGAGGAAAAGAGTGGCAACTCTATGGTTAAACTTGCATGTATGGAAAGTGCTGCCAACTGGAGTTTGTGCGCGTGAACTAAATCTATACTATATACATGCATACCTAGCCATATGTTTATATACGTCTCTACCTATTACGATTCTCCATAGAATGTATTCATAATAGAGTTTCTTGGGCGCACTCATGTTTATTACAAAAAAACAACACCAAATAACAAACTAATTTACTTAACAAAACGATACTAACAAAAACAAACAAAATAACAAAAAATAAACAACGTTATAGATGTATCGTTTAAAGTAACTAATTGTTCGACATGGTCAGTAATCATGATTACCAAAATGAATCTAAGTAGGTTATCAATATTTTTATAAAAAAAACCTTTTCTCTGTATTTCAAGGCTGTATTTGCTGACCCTGCTAGTAATTAAAGAAAACATCGAAAAAACATCGATGTATCGTCCTAAAACATCGATGTTGAAAACATCTTAACACTTTAAAAAATATCGATGTTTCAATATCGATGTTTTTTATGAACGATGTTGCATCCCTATTACATCTAGATCGCTGTTGTAGACAGCAACTGACTGACGTTAAAGCTTAAGAACTATGTTTATCTGGATGTATGTTAGATATACCTGAGATTAGACTTTTATTGAATAGAATACAACAGAAAAAACAGTAATTAGGTCGCATATTGTTTCGTTCGCTTCTGTAATACGATCACCACGGAGTAGCCCATCTCAAGTGACCACAAATGACGGAACAATAGCGGGCAATTTTGCGTCCCCAGTGCAATTAGCGTGAAAATAGAGAGTCATCGGAACAGCCAACCGACGGAATACAAATTCACGACCGGAAAAACCTCCAATATTTTTTTACCCGCACTCATTAACAAGTCACAAAAGCTTTTCATTTATTCTCATAGAAAAAAAAACAAACATAAAATCCCCGTATCATTCTACAAAAATAATTTGTTAAAAGAAACTGTAAACCTACCGGCTCTGATCCATTTCAGAGAGCGAACTGGGAGCGCTGGCGTTATTTTTTTAAAAATGATTTCAATTAATCCCTTCGTTCATTTTGATTCTAAATGATTTATTATTTCAATCAATTATTTGCGAGTATTAGGCATGATCTAAAATCCGTTGCACTCATGGTACCAACGATGATATGGTATGGATGGTCATGGTATTACATGTAATTAAAATGTAACTATGGCTAAAATGTTATTAAATATATGTATTTTTACTTAAAAAATCCACAAAGATCTGTCGTGGTTTTAGGGTGGGCCCCACCGAATAGCCTGACCGGCGTGGTACTCCAATCAATAAATAGTAAATAACTGTTTTCAAAGTTTGAATCAGCCAAAGTGCATTTTTGGTAATTTTGTATAATAAACTCAACACCCAAATTCCTTTCCTTCACTGGAGATAGTATATGACTTGTACCAATGCTTTGGTCCGGCTGAACGTATAAAGCGTGATCTTCTAAATCAATGTCTTTGCAAACTCTAGGTCCTAAAGATGATGGTATATTCAAATTTTCGTTATCTAAATCTGATCTGTATCTATTTATATCTGGTACCTTATCATCACCTCCCACAAAACTCTTCTTCTTGTTTTCTTCATTTAATCCAATGATATTGCGTTCATTTAAAGCATTTCCTATTTTGACATGTTTGTCAAAATTTCTTTTACCATCTAATCTTTTATTTTGCTTGTTTGGCTTCGATACTATTTTTTCAGAATTTTTCATCTTTGTTTCATGAGCAGGTAAAAATCCATGATTGTATTTAACTATTGATATAGTTTCTCTATTAACATCAGACGGATTGGAAACTCTCATTGCAAGTTCTCTTCCTCTTAAAATTGTTGGATCATCATTAGTTTGCACAATTTTGTTATGCTTGTATTTGAGCTTTATAATAGGATGTTTAGTGTTTGCTTCTTCTATTTTAGCTTCATTATAATTATCCTTATCATTTGAGTTCACATGTATACGTCGTGGAGTAAAATCATTACTATATGATTTAACATTATGCCACATATTACCATTTGATAGGCTTTTTGAGTACATGTCACTACTGCGTTCGAGAGTGTCAGTGTTAGAAGAGTCTTCCATGAAATATTCCAATGATTTTAAAAATGGTAAAATTGTATTTAAATCATTATTATTGTTAAGGTCAAAGTCTGATAAAACTTTTTTTCTAATTCCCACGGACTTTATTCTAAATGGTGTTGGTTTATGAACATTTTGAATAGCCTCACCACTTTCTATAGAGGCTTGAACGTTAACGTTTCTGTAAAATCTGTTACTCAAGGCAGTTTGACCTCTATTTGTTATTTCCACATCCTTAACTTTTGTTTCTGCATGAAGTTTTAAAATTCTTTCCCTTAAATCGTCTTCAAGTATTTGTACATTTATTTTAGGCTGATCGGTAACGTCTCGTTTTTTTATTTTAAACTTGTGACCAATATAATTTCTTCTTTGAAATTGGACAGGTGGGCGTAGTTTAGTCAATTTAAATTCTGAAGCATATGGATAGCTGTCTGAGACCTTATTTAAAGGTATTGTTGATGGCGGCTTCTTCTCATAATTCTTAAAATTTATACTCTTGAGATAATTTAAAACGCTCCCTGCAAATTTAGAACTTGTCCATTGTCCGTACACTTTTGTGTTTTTTTCAGGGAGAGGAGGAGGAGTGTCAACTTCAGGTAACGGAATATTTGTTTTACCTTTACTATATATACTTTGTTTTGTAAATCTATTTGTTTCTGGGCTGATACTAAATATAGATTTAGGCAGCTTTGGCCCTATATCAAAGTCATTTATTACCGCTGAAAGAGGCGGAGGCGGCGGTGGTGTTTCATATTCAGAAATCATAGCCAAATCCTGTGAACTAGAACTGGATATTTCATCATGTTTAATTTTCTTTTGAATCTTAAATTTACCTGCATGACCAGCTTTGTTGACTAAATTCCAATAATGTATTTTTTTTGCGTCAGTTGTAAATTTAAAAGTATCTGTTATCGGAAAATCTAATATTTCTTTTTCGTTCGAAAAAGTATCAACTATATGTTTTGATTTGGGTGTTTTATTAAATCCAACGTCCTGTTCATAATTAAAATTTGGTGACACAAACAATCTATTGCTTTTTGTTTTATTTTGGAATGTTGCCTTAGGTTTTTCAAAGTTATTTTTTATTGAATCTGTTTGCAAATTACCTAATACAACATAGTTAGTGTTATCCGAATTTCTGATTTTATTTCTCTGGAACTCTTTTTGGTCATATAAGTTGTTTGATTTTGTTGTATGGTTTCTTTCAATCGTAGATGTTAATATCATATTTGCTCCAAATACTTCTCCTTCCAAACCACTTGGACCACCTGCATCAAATAAGTAAATACATTGATAGTTTTGTTAGATATTTAAAACATTGGACTACCTTAGTTTTCTTTTATTTTTTATTCTTACCATCATCTGCGGTTCCGTATCCAATGATAACGCGGCCTGCTTTTGGAAGAACGAATCCGTATAGCTGTAATAAAAAAAGTGCTTAATATGAGCTTAATACTACTACTACTACTACTTACTTTTAATTTTCCAGAGACATTAAAATATTTAGGACATGCTTTTGACCAGTTAATCGCTTGTATTCGGCCGAATTAGCAGATAATTAGGTATTAATGTCGACATTTAATACCGATATCAAGGTGTCTCATGCCCCCGGGTGACAATAATACTTGAAAGGTATTCTGTATTCGGATATTCATACAAGCTGCAGCCTTGTCACGAGATTTCGTTTTGTAATAATGACTGCCTGCATCAATTTATCACATCATAATCATTGTTTTTAAAATCGTGAACAAACTGACCTCAGAGCGAAACTAAGTTATGCGGTCATTTATCTTCCTAAAGTACGAGCTGGAATGCAATGTTAGTTTTAGTCATTGACCAGAATTATGACTGGGGAAGGTGGGAGGGTGATGGTTTGGATAGCTTATTGATACTAACACTCTGGGCAACTTGGCACGATACGAGCTTAGCGTCGATGTAGATTGCCCAAGCGCCGTAATCCGATTGATAAGAGAGACAGACGTGACGCCAGACATCCTTCACTATTTCCACCGGTGTACTCGTAGGCATTTTTCCATTTATAGAAACTTTCAACTGATGCCCTCCCGAGTCCAACCACAGCCTCACTAAGCGCATATTTCCGTTGGCTGCAACAAAAATCTAATTAGTATTTGCAATTTTTTATCCGGCCATGGATTTATCGGGCCCATATACATTTTAAATGTTACCTTGTTTGGTCTAATCGTATGCAACGGGAGGACAAGACGGTTTAAATGTTGAAACCTGATATTTTGTAATATATTATGTGGCGTCCTTGGACGCTCGAAAGTGTAACAGTGTGGAGTAAGGCAAGAGATTTGGCGAGGGTGGTATAGAACTGAAATGGTTCGAAACCGACCCTTATTCTGCTCAGCGAGCCGCTAAATGTGCAGGTGAAGCCTGTTCCCGTGCCCTCAGTGCTTTATTCATATTTGAAGTGATCGGTAGTTGCTTTCAGAGTTTCCATATAATAAATTTACCATCTACTCACTATTGGATATTCGTGTCAGCTCATTTAATTTCTGGACTGGAATTAGAATACAGTGCCATCATATTTTATGGTATGTACGTATGGATGTTTCGATACCATCAAAGTATCGATACCTACTCATTTCGATAGTACTCAAATCTTCATTCGATACTACTTAAACAAATACTTCTAAAGTATCGATACTTACTTATATCGATACTTTACGAAAAACTATTATATAATTTTTATTTTGAGGATGCTTACAATGAACGTTGAAGGATATTTTTTAAAAAATGAGAAGAAAAATAATCTACTTATTTAAAATGTTTTGCGTCACATGCTTACTTTAAACATAAAACTCTTGAGCATTAAGATTGCCCAAAAACAGTATCTGTTTAAGGTACCTATTTTGGAGACAATCTTTTATAATAAGAGACCACAAATTTCGCAAGGTCGGGCTGACAGGACGGTAGCTCAATTGGTAGAGCGTTTGGCCCGGTTAGCCAGAAGTTGCTGGTTCAAGTCCCACCCGTGCGCAAATTTTTGGTTTTATTATTTCATCTTTATGAATTTCTTTTTCTTCTTGTGCCCATGTGCTAACTCCATATGATGTTTCCCAAAATCGTATGCAGGTGTTGCAGTAGACGGGACATCATGTTCTGACTTACTCAGGGCTACTTAGTTGTCTTAGGTTTTTTTTAAAGATGATATGCTGATTCGATTTGATACCAAGTACTTTTGTTTCGATACCGAGTAGGTATCGCAAGATTGATGCGATGCTATTTTTACTTGGTATCGAATCAAAAGTATCGAATACCTACTCGTATTTACTTGTATCGGAATGTCCCTATATGTACGTCGATTTTGCTATACGGATTTGATATGGGCAAAATAATGAGGTCGTCCTATTAAGCAATGTTGGGCCTACTCGAAACAGGTTCAAATTAACAGGGTCACATTGTTGGTGCAACGCAATACGATTTGCTCAATATTTTTGTATATGTGTAAGGTTGAGTGTCATGTTACTTTCAGTGTATTGGTAATTGTTTACCTACGAGTATTACATAATAATCTTGATGGGTCCGTATCGGTGCTGTAGCACTACTAGGTTACCTTGGTTACGACGTTCAAAAGTATTTTATTTTTCATGGAAAGTTTTCGATCTGTTCCATTTTAAATTCAAGAATTCAAATGTTGCGCCTGTGGTAAACGTGAGCTTGCTAAACATGCTTGTATCCACATACATAATATGGTATTGCATTTGATTACACATTATAAAATAGCATTTTCTTAACCCTTCTTCTCTGCCTCTGGCACTTACCGACATACGTGAAAATGCTCTGGTCACCGGCAAGGTCGTAAACACGAATCCAAGTACAAAACGTGAACTCTCTCAGAGGTGGCGTTTCGACGTCGTACTGCATAAACTGCAAGGCAAAACCAACCCATTCAGCTTTGTCTCTAATTTCCCACTTCGTCGACCATCCCGTCATACTGTACATTTTATCTCGCGATGGAATCTTTATCAGTCATCATCACAAAAACATTGTTACGTGAAGTTGATCTTAAGTTATAGCGGCTTTAGTAAAGACATTGATTAATGATAGTTGTTTGTTTTTACTCAAAACTTACTTGAAAGCTTTGCAGTTCGCGAAGTATCAGAATGTTTTGTAAGTGTTCGTTCACACGGTTACATCAAGAAGCGGAACCTACTTACATAGATTAGTTACTATGACTGCCGCGGAGGAACGCTTATTGCGACGGTCGGCCTTACAATAAGGTATATGTATTAGGTAAAGGTTTAGGCAAACGTATCATTGATTTTATAATCACTTTACACAATTAATTGCAATAAGATCATAACTATGTTAGCAACACCTAATATAGTCCGTTTTTATTTGCTATTTTTAGTCCAATTATGTAAACTATATTTTTATAACTTTTAAAATAATATCAGTGAATAAAATTAATTAACTGTTTGATTTAAAAAGATCACAGTATTCAACGATGAATTACCTACATATGTAAGTAGTGAATATGGTATTTAATATAAATTTTCAAACTAATCATTTCGTTGAAAAGACATGTCAAGATTATTTGCCATATTAGACTAGCAGAGAAAAACGGACTTTAATACTCGATTATTACATTGAGCTACTCTTTGCAAATCCGACTTGTAATTTGGGCTGTGGCCTCAAGTGGCGAGTAATTAATTTGTGTCTAAATAAGTAACACTTACCTGGGTGAATCCCTTCTGGGTCAGTACAACTTTGTAGACTGGTCTATTGATAGCCAGGCTAGCGGCCGCCAACATCAGACACACTGAAGAAATTTCCGACCACGTCATTTGTGCTAAAATTATATAACATTTATTAATTTAGCGACTTATCACAACTAGTTCATTCACAAAAGATTTGTATTATGCTACCGAACTTAACGAAAGCCGAATGCTTTCTCCTGAATATCTAGACGATAACTGAGAATTCCTTCCCGCTGCTTCAGTGTTGTTGTTGACTTAAACTATGTTTGTAAACCACAAAGTAATTTGTTTCAATACATTGTTGCGCCCTGAGTGTACGCAGATGATTTAAAGTATTACTCGATAGTATATTCGTCACTAAGTTGTGTTGATACAACACATTTCATTGAGAAAATTACCACATTTTAGTTTGAGGGTTCCCCTATCAAGTATCTGAACTAAAAATAATCCTAAAATGTTGAATATTCACATTATGTAACATAACCCTTGTTTCATTAAAACTTGCATTGGCAATTTGAATCTTAACTAATAGCGGCTGCCTAATTCAAAAGGTCCCAAAGAAAAACACAATACATCCCGGCTTCTGCCTTTTCAAGTCCGGTAAAACATACCCAGTGTATAGATTGACTTGCAATGAACATATTATAAGTTTAGTAACGATGATATTGTATCATTGTTCAGTAATGTTTATTTAATTACATTTTGTTCGTGATTGAACGAAACTACCCAGTTATAGCCCCCCATATTTTTTTCTCTATTCTATATATGGTCACTGATTGCATGATTGAACACTACAGCTACGATGTTTGAGAATCATTTCTAAAATAATACTAATAAAAATAGGTCGATCTAAAATAGTTAAAGGTGATTAAGAAATAGAGTAAAATCAAAATTGTGTATACTAAATTAATAGTTTTCTCGTGGGTGATCTCCGTGTGAGGAGCAAGTAGGGCATTTAAAAATAAGTTTTGAATTTATTGTGTTTCTGTTTAAGCTGATTATTTTTGTGTATGCCAAACATCTCAACCCGTTGTTTATACAGAATTGTACTACCTACAAGTAGGCCTCACTTTAAACGCCAATTAATTTTCTTGTATCATTAACCCTACGATCGCGCTTCTTACATGTTTTTTTACTGGGATACGATTTACACTGTATTTGCTTGTCGTCTTCAGTATGGACACTGCTTAACTTACCAGATTTACTTTTTAATTTAAAGAGTCAATTCCAGAGTTCTTTTATCAACTTTGAATTTAATCGTACCTTCTTTACATCTTTACATGAAGATCAGTCACAAACTTACTCTGCCATACAACAAATTTAATTATAAGCATCTATCTATTGATCTATTCTGCATTTGGTCTTTTGTCACACATTATTCTCTTCCTCAGGGTATTACATTCTGTTACACACTATTAGGTGAGACCTACTAATAGAGTGTAGCTAACTTCACAACATACTCCCTTATTGGTAAAGGCGCCAGCAGGGCTCAGATAATGTTATATTTTTGGAATCGTTTTCACCTTAAATACCAAAGAACGTTTTAGTTTCGTTTACTATCGAACAGGAATATTCCCTCGAGCGTATGTGAACGAGACACAATAGGTATTCTATTGTTATGCGGTCGCATGCGACCGCTCGAGTGTTGAGGTAATATGATTAAAACGTTTTTGAAGTAAACGAAATTATAAGTCACATTACGTTCTTATTGAGCCCTGGGCGCCAGCCTAACTTCTAATCATGTTTCTTCTCACGTTAATATCTTCACATAAGCGTCTTACCTACTAGAGTGTAACAATACATAGCGCTAACCAGTCATTCTTTCTTCCAGGTGAAGGCGCCGGCCTACTACATCGGCACGGCAGCCCCGAGCACGCTGCCTCGTGGTGGCTCCATGCTTCGGGCATACTCGCCGGCCGCGCCGCCCGTGCCCGCTGACCGAGTCAAGAACCTGCCTGCTGGTACGAATATGAAATAAAAACCGATTACGACAATAATATATAATGAGCGCAGATCTGCCAGAGAACGACCTAGCTAGGGAGACACATTTTTAATGACATACCCTACTTGTATAATAAAAACGTAAAATAATTTAAATTAAGGCATTAGAATTCTAACTCTGAAATCGGCTCTCGCAAGTCTGTGGTCACCTTTAGAAATCGTTCTCATAAATTAAGGAATCATTTTTACGATAACATTACTCAATCGCTCAGTCGTACTATTATATCTTCTGTAACATTACATTGTTCGGCAAAAGAGGAAGGGTTAAAGGCCTATCTAAAAAAATACTCACCAAGCTCACCGATTGTCAAGGAACTGGGCCCCGTTAGCGTTAACAAGTGTCGTAGGCTGATCCATTACTTGAATAATGTACCTAGTATAGTAGAGTAACAGTAGAAATTCAACATTCGGGAAGAGCGAACATCAGAACCGGTATAACTGACCTGTCGCACTAACTCACAGCATGACTTGTGGTTATGATCAAGCATTCGCTGTAGTTAAATGTAAACGACAAGTTTTTAGGCGTTATAGTTCCGTACATAGAACCCGTTTTAACTGTGACTTTCCTCAAGAATAAGTACCTGTTTCTCGTGCAATTGATAAATTCATCAACCGTGATGAATTATTTACGATAGCATCAAATGTATGTAATAAAAGAAAGTTGTGTTAGCTACACTATTTATAACTCGAGAACGGATGTATTTCACTTTGTTGTATTTGTTTTGAGTTGAAAATTGGTGGGGAGATAGCTACCTAGAGGAACTAGGAGATGGGCATAGGATACTTTTTACACCAAGGCCCAGGCCTGTAATATATTTTTTCCTAAAATGTACGTTCCTACGATGTGTCTTCAATTTAAGATGTGTACAGTCTTAGAAGGTCTTCTATTATAATGTTTACATTTCTATAATTTCAGTATGTGCTTAATATCAGTATCAGTATTACCATAATGTTCGGCCTTTTTAAATAAGCTATCGTCTATAAAATAGTCTTCGTTCTCAACCAGTTTTGTACCCGAACGAAGGGATTTTCGTTTTTTCGCTTTGCACTAAAATTAATGCAAATATTATATGCAACAAAAATTCAGTCTGTTTTTCACGGCTAAACCACTAAACCGAAATCGATGAAATTTGAAGACCATGATTGGATATCACATTTCTGGAATGTTAAATAAGAAGGCGAATATTTTTAAGTGACAGACATTTTAAAAATAAGCACTTTCTGAAAAGCAATCAAAACTGTCATTCTTAAAGACAGACAATTTAAACAAATACATGCTCACGTTCTGAATAGCGGACATTTTGCGAAAAAATAATTAAAGGAAAACGGATATTTCAGGCCTGAGCCTACACCATTTAAAACTCAAGAATTTTCAAGGCTTAGTTGAATTTTTTTCTTGGTCCTGCATAGGCTAAAAAAAAAGAAGTCGGGGCGGTTTGGCGTCAGGACGAAACGAAGATTGCTAGGGCCGCTTATTACTAATACAACTAATAATATGACGGCCAAGTAGCTCATGTAGGCGTCAGAGGGCGCGCTACCGTGCCCCCGTCAACACAGTCGCTGTGAACAAGATGACAGGCGCTCGCGTGACTGGTTGTGTTACGTAACGCGTATGGTCCGGTATGCGGACCGATAGTGAAATGTATGTGTGGAAGCATTTCTTAGTCAGAATCATAAATGACCCGATGAATGTAGCTGGATCTTACAAAGTGTGCCTGAAAGCTTTGAAAACGATCTAGCTCTGTCTGTCTAGCTGTTTTATAGGAGCAAAAGTGAAACATCCTTAATCGATTGCTAAATCCTGAATGATGAATTCAATGAGTTTTAAAAATATTTTTTTAGTAGGATGTATGGAATAAAGTAACGTTTTATTCAACATATTTTTTAATGTTAATGTGAACAATGACGAATAATAATATTAACGACTATCGTTCTCCCGCGACTCTAACCGCGCGTTTTGTGTTTGCTCCCTCCCCTCCCGTCGTAGCAATATGTTTTATAGCCTTAAGCCTTCCTCCATAAATATGCTTATCCACAGATTTTTAAAAAATTGATCCAGTAGTTCCTGAGATTAGCGTTCAAATAAACAAACAAACTCTTCAGCTTTATATTACCACAGATATAGGTTTCATAGCTATATGCGTTCACTGCCGACCGCCGCTCTTTTACGGTATAACACACGCACGAAGTCAAGACTATATGTTTCTAGACTGGAAAAGTACAATGACAGCTCTAAAAGCCTTCAAACTTGACATGCGGTCGTGGTTAAATCGAACGGGTCACGATCGCAGATTGCAAACTACCCACCTAAATCCTGGAGCTTGGTCTAAAGATTTTTATTTTTAGAACTTATAAATGTATTTCTATTAATAAAATTCTTACAAAAACTTTATAAACTCGCATACTAAGCAGGTACTAAGCATTAAAAAATATGGTGCTTAGATTAGATTTTTTTATTTATTTGAAAAACAAAGACATATACTGTAAACCTGACTATGACGTAGAAACGTTTCCTTTATGGAAAAATACTGCACTTTGAGATGGCGAAAAATAAGGTATCTAATTACATACATGACAATGAAAGAGTCGTCAACTCCCTTGGCGATCGTGACCTATTGTTATCACCTCACTGTCCAGACGCACGTAAAAGCTAATGCTGTTTTTCTCGAATTAAAAGGGAACTCACCAAAGTAGGGTCGCTTAATAGATTTGCCGTAGCTGTTAAGTGACTTTATTGAAGGTATAATATAGCAAATAATAATAGATAAATAAAGGAGGCAGGTGATTTTCATCACTATACTAGGATAGTTGACACCACCAAACGTTGACATACATTTTAGGGTCCCTTAGCCAAATAGCAAAAGCGGAACCCTTATAGTTTTGTCAAGTCTGTCTGTCTGTCTGTCCGTCCGTATGTCACAGCCACTTTATTCTTAAACTATTAGTAATACACAATTGAAGCTTAGTAGGTATATGTATACTGATAACCGATTTACGATTCTCATACAAAAATAAAAAAAGATTTTTAAGGAAAGGTATACATGAAACTAACCTAAAAAAATTTTTTCTAACCTATGCTTGTAGGATGTCTATGGATTGGTCATTTAAAATGACATCGAGGTTTCTAGACCATTATCTCTAAAATTCTAACGTTTGAGAGATAGACGCTTCCAAAGTGGTAAACTGGGCCCCCCATCTAACTTCTAAGCGAGTGTGAATTTTGAAAAAAAAAAACATCATGTAGATATTGACAAAGACTTTCAACAAAAAATGGTTGGAACAAGATCGAACTAGTAGTTTTTGAGAGCATATTTCCAATTACTGTAAACATCACTTTGTTATTTATACAAATCCTATGAAAAACAAATTTATATGTGCTGTCAACAAAAAATTGTGGTATTTTGGTTAAGTGGAAGTAAGTGGATCTCTAATTCAGTTAAAATTGACACGGAATCATTAGTGTGCGAGTCCGACTCGCACTTGAACGGTTTTTTATCAAATGTCAAAGACTACTCTCCCTATAACGTCCCAGCTTACTGTGTTCAATTTAGTCACTTTTCATCTCTTACCATTAAAATCCGATGTTTTAAATTATTATGGGTAATCATAATTTGGCTTGCCTTTTAGTCTTGAAAATGTTGGCTAGGCAATAGATGGGGTGAACGGTACAGAACAGCGTATGTTTAGGTCCCACCGCGCCTGCCAAGCCCTTGCGTACATACATCCCCGGCAGCGGTTCTGAAAGATGTTTCCCATACGCCGCCGAGTGCCCGAGAGGTCCCGATCAGCTCTACACCATTCCCGGTAACCTATACCTCCTCCTACCTTACTTTCGCTTTCCATTAATTTGCTTAGCGCTTGCTGTCTAAAACTCTCAGTGTTGTGCTAAAGCACGTCTATTTACTCTACCCTCCGACTGACCGTTGCCTCCGTCCCGTGATGTCATACCACGTGATTATCCTCCTGGCTCAATTTCCCACACGTTTTCTATGATGCATTCTAAACACCTTCCTTCAATAAAAATAGTGACGTTAAGAACAGGTATTGTATAACAAGTCACGCAATGATTTATCGTAGCATAATTTTAATCGACTTTATGAATATCAGGTTTATATCGTTTGCATGCTTTGTCTATTTATCTAATCGCGTAGCTTTAAACTTTGTCTACTTTTTTACTCATTTGTTACAACTGGTGTATAAATAAGCATGACGAAACTGAATTCTACGCATTTTCCCCTATTACATGTTTTTACAGTATTACACTAGGTACGAGTAGGTACTACATCCTGATGTTAAGATAATTTCGTTCGAAAACCTTTACAAATATTTGAAATGGAACTTGTTTTTGGTAAATACTTTTATGAGATGAAAGTAAGAATTAAACAAAACCTTATCGTAATAAGATTAAAACACACACACACTGACTGAGCCTTAGTCTGTTATTACAAACAAATAGAAATATACGAAATCGAGTTCATTTATTCTTACGCCAAACAAAACATGCCCGAACAATATTTGGTAACATGTATTTATTTTGTGCGTAGAATGCGTAGCCTTACGCTTCGTTCAACATATTTTCGCACCTCTTGTAACTCCGAATATATATTTCCTCGTGTCTAAATGTATTTTTGTGGTGCCATTGATTGTTAAGGAGCGAATGGTGGTACAGGGCACGCGGGGGACGGGTACATGTCGTCCCCCGAGCGCGGCGCGGCCAGGGCGCCCTATGAAGACCCTTACTACACGCAGTACCTGGGCCCCGCTGGTCCCAGGGCAAATATCACCCCGGTCATCGATGAAGAAACTGGGTAAGACATCCTACCATGTTTCACTCTCTGTACTCTGTAAAAATAAAGCAGTATATCGGAGTATCTCGGTAACGAAAGCATAACGAACTCGCCTGTTATAGGTAAAAGTAAAGTAAAGTTAGCCTGTAACATCCCACTGCTGGGCAAAGGCCTTACCTCAACTATGAGGTACTTTGAGCTATACTCCACCACGCTGGCTTAGTGCGGGTTGGTGGACTGTTATAGGTATTATAAACAAAATAAATATCCTAATTTTCAGTGATGGAGTGATCATTGAAGACGCCTACCAGATGTACGGTGTCAACGCCATCACCACCGCTCCGAGGCCGATGCCGCGCCCGCCGTACGACGCCAGGTAACTAGTGCAGGCACTATGGAATAACATTCCCATAGTAATTGTACTAATATAATACCAAATCGAAATGGAAATTTCAAATTCTCAGTAAAGTAGTTCAGTTACAAATTGCTGTGCTATATTGTGGCCACAATATTTAGAATGATTGAAATCTTAGTTCCCTTAATAATCAGTTTCTGGTGAAGTTAAATTGTATCCTTTTCATCGAGTCAGATTTATCTTTTTTTTCATAATGCTCGTGCGAAATGCCCAAAGCGAATTCTTTCAGTTTGTACTTTTTCCTAATGAACGTCCATGGACTTTTAAATACTGACGTTGAAGTTAAAAGCGTCTGGACGGTGTGGCACGCGGTGTTGCAGGCTTGGCCAAGTGGAAGATATGCAGCGTCTCCGTGTGGAGAAAATGGAGCGTCAGTTGGCCAACCTGACGGGGCTCGTGCAAAAGGCGCTGCAGGCCCCGGGACCCTCCGCCCCCGCTGTGGCGCCTAGACAGGAGTTCCCCCCCACCTTCCCTGCAAGACCACCAACTGCAGGTAAGATAATGCTACGTTTAAGCTTAGTTGTTTGTGTAAAGCAGCCTCCCTGATTACTAACTAATCATACCCAGGCTAAGATGCGCTGCTTTTGATGTCTTGAGCTCACGTTTGAGACTCTATTGCTATGTATGGTCCCTGTGTACTACTACGAACAATGTTAATGTACGTTGTCGTTTAGTGAATTATTTTTATTGAAATCATATTTAACTCAAATGAAGTTAAAAAAGCTACAAATAATTACTTATATTGTATTAATTATAAAATGAAACCTTATTCCTCACTAAAAAGCTTTTCCCACTACGATCAAAAATCTATAATTAAAGTGAAACTTATAAACGGACAAAGAAATACTTAAGGCTTTATTGCATATAAAGGCTAATTAACGAAACCTCAAAACTTCAGAATGTAAATAAATAACCTTAATTATTGAAACCAAATAAATGTATTATTAAGTTTACACTTTACTTAGATTAATTAGTATTGTGTACGAGTTGCCAATGCTTAATAATTTTCAGTAGATAGTACGTGATTAGTTAATATGATCCTTGTACTACAAATTGCGTTATTGATGCGCAATTGAAAAATTTCACGCTTAGGTGGTATTGATGTCCGAGATTCGGGCAGAAGATACATCAGTTACAGTTTCATAATCCGACCGTATATGATACAAGATGGTGGTAATAGCATAATACCGTCGAATCACGAGATGACTGTTACTCCATCCCTGTTCGCCGGCTTGTCACGGAAGGCTTGATTCGTTAATATCGCTGCCTTTTCCACTCAGATGCTGCGAGATTTGCCACCAACGAGAGGCCCCCTAAATTAGGGCGGGACAAATTTCGTAAGTTTTGATTGAAACGGCCGATTTTGCGACAATGCATTGCTAATGTCCAGCGTTTGGCTCAGTCCACAAATAGAATATATCTCATAATATTCTATAAACACATCATCAGGAAAGCAAAACGCTTTTCCTGCTTTAAGAGGGCGTTGTCGTGTTCTATGGTGAGATTTCTCCATAGGCAACGGTCGCAGTTTATCTGCGCATTCGAACAAAACCACAAATTGTTTTCCTCGGCAATCCATTAACGCACAACAGATGTGTTAGGAGCTTCCGTGCGTTGTGGTGTGACGTAGAAAGTGTAACTTTCACCCGAGACGCGCCGGCAGCGCGGCACGGAACGCGCGATCCGCGCTGCGACAGATCGAACCGGCATTCGCAATGCATTCCGCCGACTCTACCCATTCTCATGCCAATGCTTGCTTGCTGAATCGAGTGATTTTCCTTATTTTTCGGCTTTTTACAAGATAATAGGTTTTGAGTCTGTTTGTTTCATGATCTGCAAACCATCTGTATAAAGGATCCATCTCATTATTTTAACGTTCATTATGAGTCATTCAACACTTGCGCGCCAGGCTCATTGTAAATATTGCTTTTGGAGCAGTTTGAATTTTTACATTTAGGAATCATTAGGCCAGTTCGAAAGGCTTTTTCATAGGTAGCCGTCGCTGAAGTATCAGAGTAGTTGAGTTAAAACGATCACATTTTAACAAATTTGGTTCGTCACTGCTATTACGCCATCGGTAAGCTCAAATGAGTATTGCTGGAAAATGTAACATATAAATTTTAATTAGAAATCAAGTATTTATTTACAAATGTAATTTGAGTCACGATAGCCAGTCGGACAACTGTACTGGTTTTGTAAACAAGAACAATAAACAGTAAAAAAATAAAAACAAGCTTTTATTTAAGTGACCTAAAAAGTAGAAAATAAACTTTAAATTAAATCAAACAAATCAATTTAGTACTATGTACCTATTACAAAATTTAAATTTCTTATAAGCTTGTCACGATATTCATTTGCCTATTTCCTAAGATACATTTTATACTGGGACATTTGGCGGCGTATTAAATTTATGAGTTTGATTAAATAAAAAGTGTATTATCGTATGTTTAGGTCACTCAAATACTTGTTTGAATTTTTTTTACAGTTTCTTTAATAGTTTACTTAGTTATTTTTACGTGTTCTACTTAACAAGAGAAAAGAGCACTTACTTTAGAGCAGCTACTTAGAAGGAAAAATTAAGCGTCCGCCATTTTAGATAATCCGCCATATTGGATTTAGATTGACATCACATAACCATGCAGTGTCATCTAAACTAAGCGTGTATACAAAATTTCAGCTCAATCAGTTGAAGATAACTGCTTCAAAATTAAGTTGCAGGATTCCACTCTGAGAACATACATTGCAAGTTAAATAAAAGCTTGTAATATTATAAAAGGGGATTCTTAACGTGAAAAAAAATGAAATAACAGAAATAGTAACATACTGAAAGGTTAAAAATATATCAAATTTAAAGTTTCATTGTCTCATAATAAAGAACCATCCTCTTCTTGTCATGTCCCGTTTACCTATATGTTACCCGCTAAGCTCAAACTGGGATGTCCTAAACGATGTGCCTATTTTAATGTGTTTTGAGATTTTCTCCACTACACGAGTCTATTGTGTAACGGACAGTTTATAACAGAACCAATGAGGTATTAGTAGTGGAGTTAAGTATAAATGTATTTTAATTCATGGTGAACAGTTGAAACAAGGTGGAATATAATTTTAAAAAGTTGCGATAACAGTAGCTTGATGACACTAGCAACGACGGGGATGCCTGCGCAAGGGCTAACATGCATTTGGCCTCATTTAAAACAATTCACATTTTCTATTTGTTGACTTTAAAACTATTTTTTTGGGCACAATAATATCACCTAAGTAATTAACTTTTTGTCGTTCATGATCTTATTTCACAATGTTTCTCTCCTCTTCAACTTGGACGATGTTGAAAGATGCAACAGATGCAACTTTGTTGTTCACCAATATTCTGAAACCAGAATGTTTTGTGCACTTACCTTTTTATCACACGGCACTTTAGCCACGTAACTTTCGGTCGAATCAAATGTTATTTTGTGATAGTGTACAGATATCGTGACGTCCCGTAGTTTGTTTGCTATCATAGTTGACCCCCGAAAGTGGCGATTGGAATCATTGACTAAGAATATTTGTTATTTCAGAAAAATCAGTGTCGTTTGAGAAATCGGTATCATTTAGCGATGACCCTCCCGACATGAACTCCCCCAAACAACATTCGCCTCAACACTCAGGTATGCACATAAATTGAAATTATCTAATAAGTATACCTAATACCCGAAATAACATTAACAATATCAATTGTATATTCATACATGTACATGCAGACATTATAAACGTATGGTGATGGCTGTTGTATATTAAGAAATCTAAAGTAGTCCCTAATTTTATGACGCTCATGTATAAAACGTGTAACGATATATTTCCTACACGAATATACAGAGCAAGAATTGGAAATGTGTAGCGTTAACAGCGCAGTTGTCTTGTATATATTATGTAATTGATACTTATGTAGTTTCATAGCTCCTTCCCATTAGATTGACGAATTTCATCATAAGATGATTCCGTACCCTCGTACATGTGCAAAACATGTTGGTTCGTTGTTAAAAGAATACCCTAAGTAACAAATGCCGACATATTTACTCTTAATAAACCAACGTGAACATATTCAAGTACATTCATAGCCCATCCTCGATATGAGTTTGATTTTATTTCATGTTAAGTTGGCATTTTCATATGATATAGAATAGTCATGATGTGTTTCCGAGAAAGATGTGAACAGTAGTAATGGTCGCCTCATTCTCGGAAACGACGAAATCCTTTTCAAAATCTATCTGTCTAGCCACTATCGTAGTTATTGCCATAACCATGATCATAATTCTTGTATTTGATTTCTTTCCGCTTACTTCTTTGCCATAACAAGCTGATACCAAACCAACCAAACCGGCAATCAAATCATCGACTCTGCCGCGGACGTCATCGCAAGGTAACTCTTTGATATCAATTGACATTCGTGTAATACTCTTGTGCCTACTGCTGTTACTTGCGGACAGATGCTTACACTCACCAACCGCGTTTGTGCTTTGGATGTTTCAAATTTAACTATTCGCCGATTTTTCAAACGTCAGATAAAACAAATCCGGCTGTTAAATATGAAGCGACTGATTTCAAAATGACATTTACATAAAAGATTGCCGGCAAATAGGTGACGTTTTGAAATTAGCCACATTGTATTTCATTCGACGAATATAATTATTATCTGACTATTGAAAAATAAGGCCTCAGTGGACTCCGTTTTCTCAGGCTCTTTTCTGTACGACGATGGTCTAGTTTTCAACTATAGTCGTCTGTGTTATTCATGGCCGCATGTAAGTGCGAGCGAGATAGAAGCAAGAGTCGAAAACGCCGGGAAGCGCTTGTACTCTAACCGTTGCCCTCGCATATGTGATAAATCCCACTTCTCATTTGTGTATAATAAAGAAGAAAATAAATTCGAATTGTACCTATAACAACGCTTCCTAATTGCTTACTAGTCAGTGAAAATAACGCAGGCAATCATACCGATCTGATTGATGAAAGCTTGAGATAGCAGCTTAGCCTCTGGATGCCGTATAGTTGGTAAATGAGCTATATTCTGGCTTGTGTTCACAGAACGTGACCGCTTGAAGCCCGCTCCCCCGCCCAAGCCGGCTGGCTTGGTGGGGCAGCAGATGGCCCTGGTGGCTCCCAGGACGTACACCATCAACGTAACTCCTGATTTCTTCAACCAACTCCGGGTGCTGCAGAAGCAGAGCCGGGATCTGAGGATTGAGGTAATATTACTATCTTATTTTTTATATAATTAAGTAATATCAAACCGTTTTTTTGTGTGATAGCTACTCGCGAATTTAATTGCAACTGCGAACCTAAGTTGATAATAAGATGTTTCATACTAATAAAAAGTTGATGTTCACATATTGTGTTCTCCGTTCTCCGATCTAAACAAATCGATAAATTATACCTAATTTCTCGTGTACATATCTTGTGCGAACGTCAATTTGATAATCAGTATTTAGCTCGCATATATTGTGGCTATACTATCCGACCACTTTTTCCCAAATTTTGGTCTATTATTTGACTCTACGTTTTTTTGTGCGACGACAAGGTAAAGGTAGTGAAATGGTTTGGGGAAAGGTAGGTAAAATACCCCCGGGTATAGGTAAGAAAACAAAGGATCTAAATATTTTCAATTATTACTATGTAAATAGATAATGTTATTTTGTTATTTATGGAATTATATAAAGGAATAAATTTAAATATATATTCATATTATATGATGCTAAAAGGCAAGTAATGGAAGTAGGTAGATGAACATGAATGGATAGAAGTGATAAAATAAAGGAAGAAGAATCATATTTCTGACTAACACTTCTATTACTCGCGAACGCTGTAAACGCATCATTATCTCGAGCTCTTGCCACTTGTAAATCATCAACAATGCCCGAGAAACCTTTGTTTTATACCTCGTCAATCGGAGGACGCAGAACTCAAGTGGTGCGGCACCGCCTTATGTATGTCGTTTGGTCCTTAGACGCGCAACCTCCGCCGCTCGACGCTGACGCACGCCATACAAATGCGCCAGCTCATGGCTGAGACCATCGTGAAGATCGGCGCCATCGCTGCCAGCTTCTGCGAACAGGACCCGGACTCGGTATGTATTGTGAAAAAAATGTGAAAAACTATTTGTTAATGTCGTCATAAATACTAATATATTTGACGTGAAATGGAGGATATTAAAAAATGAGAACGAAGATTCTTGTTCTGGAGTGAGAACTATTTCTAGACAGAGCCAGGATGTCCGATGTGTATTAAAATCATCAAAGACAGGCTCTCCTGTAATTCCGGGAATCAGAGAATTCCCTTGACAAACAGCCGACCGATTATTGGGTTATTGTTTTGTATCAGCCCTTACAATTTATTTTGGTTCGTTACAGCAACTGACTCGCGAGGAGGAGATATACCGCCAAGACATGCTTCTGCTCGAAAACGATCTGTATGAGCTCGAAGCTACTGTCGAACGCTTGCGCGGCCAAGCAGCTAACAGGTAAACGTATTCTTATTCATTAAGCACTTTTAAGACTAACACAAATTAATTAAGAAGTGCACCCAGTTTTGTGTCTAAGACAAAGAAAGACAGATAGGGCACGTTCAGCCGTATCTGCTAAGCAGCATTTCGCTTCAAAGCATATATGAGATAGAATACGCCTCAAAGCGTAATCCTACCTGATTCCTTTTTCGCTATCAGATTATATAGTGTAACGGGAGTTACGTATATTATACGGTTAATATTATAACTTCAGGGAGACTCGCGTGAACATGGCGGACATCGAGCGAATCGCCATGGTGCTGTCCAAGAGCAGCAAGACCGTCGCCGACTGGAAGCTCAAATTCCCGATCCTGCAGGAGACAATGAAGGTCAAGCTCGCCGCTGAGATGGAGAAGGTAAGTATTAGATGAAGCGATGCGCTTGACTCGTCTTGGCGACTAATAGTTTGTTTTGACTACTTGACACCACCAATTTTTGACGTACTTTTACCTATGTTTGGTATTATTGGTGAATATTGTCTGATACTTTGTTTTGTTTGTATATCAGTTTGCTGGCCTCTGTCCACTAGTTCCTTAGTTAGGCAGAACCTGAATGGGGTGACCTGGGTTCGCTATCTTAAAACTACTCAAGGATAGTCAAGAAGTAGTACACCCCCATACTTTGGAAAATAAACTATGTCACGAGTCCTGCGCCTGATAGACTTAATGGAAAGAGCCCTAGTCATATACCATCTCTGTGGTCATTGCGTCCTTCTTGCTAATGCGCTCACCGTTGACTATACTTTTATATCTGCTGTGGAGTTGGCTAATTTTGTTGAGTTCGACCTCTGTTGCCAGAGTATGCTAGGAAGTCATTATTCCTATGTTTGAATCTGTTCATTCTTTGTTATCTGCTTGTAGTTGTTCAAATCAAAAAATGTATCTCAAAAGGCGGCACTAACGGCATACCACGGATTTGTTACCTCGAACCTTCGTTATGGAGTCATCCGTTCGGGAAAAACAGCCAATAAGGACATGTTACCGGCATTTCGCGCTCAGAAAAAATGTATCTGAGCACTGTTTTGTGTAATTCAAAGAACTAGAATTGATTGTAACGGGATTGCTACCATGTACCTTATTATTTTTGAGTTTCCGATATTTCGGCACTGTTACAATCAATTCTAATGTTAATGACCATGTAAGTTTAAATCAATATATTCAAAGAACTAGTTGCAGATCACTATTTTCCAAACTAAGTATCCTCAACCTACCATCCATATATATCTATCAAGTTTGTATGTTTATGAAAACGAATCTAATTATACCAAACGCACAGTTACTAATAACAAAAAACAAAATTGACCTACTCCCCAATCACAATTCGCTAACAAGTTTTAAATATACAATCATCTTCCTGGCTGAAAGAGCTTTATAATAACAGTTCTTCAAAACCGCAATGTTAGCGCTTAAAATGCTATTTGAATATTTTGGCCACACAAGTTCCTATTTAAGAAAATAACTGATGAAAATGGCCGCTTCCCCATACATTGTTTGCACCAAATGTGAAATTCTATGCGCCAGACCAAAACTGAATATATGTACTTGAAAACGTTTTTTTAATCTTGTCTTAGAATATTTAAAAAATGTATCGGTAGAAAGCAGGGTTTTTCAGGTTTAATGAAATTTACTTTGTATTGGAGCAACCTCTTCCACACTGTCTAGGGCCGCATTTCACTACTAATTTATTACAACAAAATCATAATATAAGCATAAAATTATTACTATGAATAGAATAGATTATTGAAGTTTTGCCTTTACCAGAATTGTCAAGAATTGTGAGCATAATCTACCAACAAGTACCTAACGCCATCTGTGCGGCCTAAGTATAAACATATCGATTAAGCGCCATCTAGGCATTCAAATGTGAATCATACTGTCACTTTGCCTTTACTCTCCAAAAAAGCACCATTTTGGTGAACAAGCGCCACTTTGCTTACAAGCACTATCACAGCAATTGTTGGGTAAGAGAAGTTGTATTAAATCGTTACATCTCTTATTTTGTGTATTTTCAAACGCCGCTAGATAGAAGAAACTAATTGCATTGTTTTGTATCAATATTTTTTTTCTTAATTTCTAAAATGTTTACATCAAGTCTCTTGGTGTATTTTTCTAATCAAACATGAAACGACTTTGGGGCGACCTACGACTGTCTCCTTTCCTAATTTCATATAAACTACTATCCATTGAACTATGATACAAAGATATTTACCGCTGGGGCTAGTTACTTTTATTAGTAAGCAACATAATACTAGATTAAGAAAGTAAATGTTTTCAAAATGTATTTAATAATTGTAATAAATAATAACATCTATTAATAGGAAGTACTATTACCAACAATATTGTACGCCTCATAGGCATGCCATACAGATTTCATAAGCATTGACAACCGCTGTAACAAAACTACCTACAACAGGTGCAAAAAAATATTATTTTAATTTGAATTGATGCTGCATAAGTGACGTACACATTGCAGGTGGTCCGCAAGGAGAAGATGCTGGAAGAAGAGCCGGAGAGGCTGGAGCTGGCTCTGCGCCGCTGCAAGAAGCTGACCGGGACACTGGTTACTCTTAAAAGGTACTGATGGCTTCAAGTAATTCTTTCCTTTTTATAGTTCCGTAGTCGAATGACAATAAACTGAATCCTTGCAGGTTCAGTTAATTTAAGCTTAAGTTCTGATAGATTTTATTTTTTTAATATTGATTTCTAATATACAGTCATCAGCACATCAGGTTACCCACTTTTGTTCCAAATTAGCCCTTATGACAACTGCATAAGACACCACAGTGCTTACCTTGACGTGCTGTTGTCAGTACTAACATTAGCTCGGTCAACCAGAGATGTAAAGGAAATTATAACGAACAAGATGTTTGACTCTTAACATTGTTGGGATTAGTGAGGAGGTTAATATATCAAAAGTCATAGGCCGTACCTCTTGAGCCTGGAGGGAGAGAATAAAAAAAAGTTTTCAAACTTTGAAACTGCCTTCAAAAGTCTCGGAAAAGGGCTGCAGTAACACCTTTTTCTTCTGTTTAGGAAGAACTAATTATTTTGGAGTCGTTTAAGCCTTTTTGTGTTAGTTTATGAAAGCGGTTAAAAAGTTTGAACTGATATTTTTCTCCTTAATATATATATTTTTGCACATATTATCTCAAGAACTACTAAACCGATTTTGACCGATGAAACTTACACTGTTCCTTTTATTGGAGTATTCCAATAAATAAATAAAAAAAAATAACTCGCCACATCGTATCCGTTATTTCCGTAATAAACAATAGAATTATAAAAATATACGAATATCAAAGAAAAATATACATACACTAACGAAATTTAGCGCACGTGTTTGAAAGCCCTAATAGATCATCATCAGTGATCGGATAATCGGATGCATATTTACTTAATGTTAATTTTTGGCTAAGATATTATGAAGGCGGCTTCTCACAAAAGTTTTTGAATATTTTAATAACTCCCGGGAGTCCATAAAATTCGGTAATGTAAAACTAAGCTGTAACATAGTGAGGAAACTACGTTTGTAGCATGAGGTATTTATTTATAGAAACACAGGACTCCGGGATGACATATTATTAATGTGTATGTGTACTTAAAGTTAAATCTAAGCTCCACATCAATTTATTCGTGTAAGAAGAGCATAAGACAGTACATACACACACAAAAGTACACCCGATTTGATTCTATAATAAAAACACTAGATTTGTTGTGTGATGTTTTTGATATTCTATAGTAAAAGAACAAAATTTTTCAATTCCGCAATCACGGAATTTTTTCGATTCGAAATGTGGTGCACTCCAAATAGCCAACACCTAAACTTTAGGTAAATATGCATCCGATTATCCGATCACTAATCATTATTGTCAAATATTATTTAATTCGAAAGACGTGACATAAATACACACACACACACACACACACCACACCACGCGCACACGCACACACACACACACACACACACACACACACACACACACACACACACACACACACACACACACACACACACACACACACACACACACACACACACACTTTGAACAGGTAGAGCGAGGCTATACCTACACAAGTATTGCTTAGATAACTTTATGGGAAGCCCCGGCAAAATATTTGTAAAAGATATTAAGAAGAAAAAGAATTTTATTTTAATATTTATTTTATTTTAAATATATGTCGAATTGATAACCTCCTTTTATTGAAGTGGTTTTAAAACTTGAATAAGTTTAAATTGTAACAAATTTTATAAGATTTCATTTTGTAGAAGGTCTCAAGTTTATAAAACGCATAGTTTCCCAATTAATAGTTTTCGAATTAAGCGAAAAACCTAAAAGAAATATTGTTTAAACTATTTAAATATGACTTTGTCCTCCTTTAAAATAAATTTAATAAAACAAACAAAGTTATTTTAGCTAACAACAAAATATTGTGGTATGGTAGTGTCGTCAAGTCTGTCTGTCAGTCTGTCCGTCCGTATGTCACAGCCACTTTATTCTGAAACTGTGAGTACTACACAGTTGAAACTTAGTAGGTAGATGTATCCTGTTAACAACTAAGCGAGTATAAATTTTGAAAAAAAAAACATGATGTAGACCGTGACAAAGACTTTCAACGAAAATTGATTTGAACTAAATCGAACTAGTAGTTTTTAAAATAGAGCACATTTTCAATAACCGCAAACATAACTATGTGTTGCTCATACAAATATTATGAAAAACAAAGTTCTATGTGCTGTCAATCAACAAAATATTGTGGTATTTTGGCAAAGTGGAAGTAAGTGCATTTCTAATTCAGTTAAGTTCGACTCGCGCTTGGCCTGTTTTTTGAGAATATGCCAATTAGATTTCATTTTATAAAATTAGTTGTGCCAAAATCTTTTGGAAATTTCTATTATCTCATCCGCTCTTATCCGTGTCTGCTTGAAACTGAGGACAGTTAGTAGTGCCTAATTTTACGTTGAGTTCATACTAGTGTCAAATAAACAAGGCTTTGATTCTTAAGGCGCTACCCGGATTTTTACCGCGCACATTAGCGCCACTTTACTAGAAAAATCATAACTCGTTAAATAAAAGACCAATCAAAAATCTGGTAGATACGATTGTAGCTCTGATTATGTGGTTTAGATACATTGTTTAAGTTCAATAAAACAGAGTTATCTGCAGTTACAGTTAGAAAAATTGCTAAAAGTGGCCATATTTAGCAGTTTTTCTAACTCTTACTACAATAAACTACTTTAGAAACAATTTAAACGTACTAAATAAACTTTAGAACCTGTACTACAATCGTATCTACCAGATTTTTGATTGATCTTTTATTTAACGAGTTATGATTTTTCTACTAAAGTGGCGCTAGTGTGCGCGTTAAAAATCCGGGTAGCCCCTTAAGATACGGCGGTAATCTGAATAGTACTCAAATCTCTGTTTAAGATGTTTATGCTCATACTTAATTTGTATACGAATCAAAACTGTTTCTAACCCATGCATTAAGAGAGAGGTGTTATATGATTGACGTGTCCATCTGTCTTAACGTAACTCGCAAATGGATGAACCGATTTTCGTTTACTTTTGCGATGTGTCACATAATTTTATCCCGATCGTTCTTAGCCATGTTTTATGAAAATGCGCCGTTTGAAGATCATCAGCTCTTTTCTAGTTTCTAGTTGTCATCATACTGTGTCATGTGTCTGTACTTTATTTAATTAAATGTATATGGTAAGGTTACCATGAACTGTTCAGCTGTTTGAAGATCATCAGCTATTTAACAATTGATTAGGGCACCTCACTAACTTCCAAATGTCATATCGATTTAAAATTTATTCGATTCATTATAAGGTTACAATGAGGTGCTCGTAGCGCAGTGGTAGCAGCGCTTTGGTAGTATACCGATGTGAAGCTCCCTACGGCGCGGTCGTGTTTGGATGGGTGACCATTCCGACCATATAAGTGACGTACGTCACGAGTATCTCCGTGCTTCGGAAGGCACGTTAAGCCGTTGGTCTCGGCTAATATCGGTTGATATTAGTCTTTAAGCCTAGTCAGAGGCCTTATGGCCGGCTCGATAACATCTGACAGCAGGGTTAGTCGCTTGTCTTGCAAACACCCCTCCACCAACCCGTACTGAGCCCGCGTGGTGAATTTGGCTCAAACTACCTCATAGTTGAGGTAATCTCTTTGCTTAGCAGTGGGATGTTACAGGCTAACTTTACTTTTTTCAAAACCCCTGTCATTGTAACCTACTATGACAGGGGTTTTGAAAATATTAAATTTTGTATTACTGTCGTCATTACCAGGCTGGCATGCGTGCAAGAGCAGCGCCTGCCGCTCACTGACGGCCGCGTGTCGCCCGGCTCGTCGCAGAGCTCGACGACTTTCACGGCGGGGCCGTCGTCGGACGAGTTCGCCTCCGACAGCACGTGCCACGTGCCGCAGCCGCACAACAAGGTAACGGCGCGTCTTTATAGGATACTGAATTATATTGATAGGGAACGGTGCGGGGAATGCGACGACTGTTGCGCAGACGCGTAAAAGATGAAACCTTTCGTGCGCGCCTGAATATGAATATTATCGCGCATCAATTGTTTGTGAGAAGCTAGCTGTTTGGGAGTGCCAAATGTATACAAGATTTTAAAGTCTTTGTGATTATTCTTTTAAAAATAAGTAACCTAATTGTGTTTTCAACGGTGTGTTTAGTAGACACCTAGAATATCAATTTGCCGTTTATCAAAGATAAAATTACCGCAGGGACATAATTGTATATAGAAAAAACTGTGTTAAATAGTCGATGCATTTCCCACCAACAAATAATTTAAACACTTACTAATATTTACATATAAGTTATTACCGAGGAAGAAATAGTTTTCAAGAATAAAAGGAATCAATATATATTTTTATAAGTTGATGATTGATAAACTATTCCTTAACTCTCTTCAATATAGATACTTATAAAGGCATCTGATATGTTTTACTGATCCCTTTATTTACAGAATGATATTGCCGACATCTTTTGGAATAATTTTGTATTGAATCGTGTTTCTAAAAAATGTATTCACTTAACAATTGCAGGTTTGCCAAAAGTTTAAAATTTGCATTTTTTTCCATCACTTTGTTTTATTTGCGGAGTGTGTGTAGTGTTATTTTGCTATTACTTGCCCCCCGAGTCCCCACCACTCACTAGGTAGCGCCCTGGGTGTTCTGCGCCCACTCCGCTTCCCCAGTACACTAAGCATGTGCCCTTTCTTTGTACACACCAACAGCATGATATGAAACCGCATTACCTATAATATCAGTAGACAAACCTATAAAGTGACATCACCAATGGCTAGTATGCCTTATCGTTAGCAGCTTATTCCACACGTTTTATATTTTTCTCAACCAACATGTGTTTTGGATTGTATGAAGTAGAATCCTATGTATTCTGGATGTTATCATGAATTGGCTTCTAAATTTATATTGTACACGGGAAACGTACGTCGTTCCTTCAGTATATTTTATCACAAAAATTGGCATCGAAATTTAAAAATGTTGTCGTCCACCACATCACACTCTGTCGAAAATAAGTTACATGCATACTAATTCAGATTCCCATATGGTAAGTAGCACATTTTTGTTTTTACTAAATGATTGAGCACTTTGTTAAATAACGATTATATATTGCACTAAATATAATTGGATTTTTGGATACTTTTTTATTTTATGAAGGCACTGCACAGTAGCATGCTATTTACTGTTTTTATTATGCACGAGTCGCAAAGCAGGTGGTGATTCACATGAGGTAATTGTTAAAACAATAATAATTGAACTATCTGCATTTTTTTGTTAAAACTTGATAAATTGGGACATGTGTTCGAATATTTTGACATTTCAAGTTATTAGTCGATTGATGTCGGTCCCAACTTTAGTAAAAATATGACTCCAAAAGACAGAGTGTGATGCCAAAACAGAATACAATAAATTTAAAATTCTTTTGCACATATCCCTGCAACCAATGCACTATCCGTAAACGTTGCATTTCTAACCCTTGCTTCAGGAAAACAATGCCAATTTTAATAACATTTCAACCATCAACCAGTAATGTGAGAGTTAAGTAAGCGGACCTGCCACTGTCTAGCCTTGCCCAATAATCTCGTGGTCATTAACTTTGGGTATGTGTACTGCAGTCAAGGCATATAGAACCCCCATAGCCCTTGTAAGCTTGCCCTCTTGTCCTGCCCCGTGACGTCACATCTCATCGGTCACTTCATTTCAATTGACTTATTCTAATTATTTAATGCTATTAAATGAAGTGGCTACCAGATGGAAAAGTCTACGTAGGAATGTATCATGAAATGTAAAGCCTTTATATATTTCAGTCACGCATCTTACTAAAAGCCAATTGCGGCTGGACATGTTTATACTAATTCGTTGTGTCATGTTAATAGAGTTGTTTTAACGGTTTTCATGGTCTTTTCTCTGGTACCCGTCAGTTCGCCTGGAGAAAGAGCAATTACTTCAGAGAGGCGATAGTTATAAACGAGTAATAAATCTCTTCATAATATATCCATTATTATTATTCATAAATACGTTTATATATTTATTTCAATTTCGATATTTTATGTCACATTTTTATTAATTTCCTTTTTGTAAATCCATCCGTTGTTTTTGGAAATGAACACAAATTTTGCTATTTTGATGTAGGCATGTTGGTGCACTAATGCGTATAACGCCGCTTTAGCGGTACTGTAATATAAGCTTTTCTCACTTTCGGAAACATTATCTGTGTCCCCTTCTAGTATCCTTTACGAGTAATTATTAATATGAACTTCGTATACGCTATCAAACACTATTTTATATTGGTTCAAAGTTTAACCAAAGCGCACATTTGACTTTATTTGTTGCAATCATAGATAAACAATTAGCGAAGCGAGTTCGCTTTGTCTTCGGTTGCGCGATCCTTTCTTGAGGCGATACTGCGAGTAGGTGGTGTTACTCTATTACAACGCTTGCTTTTACTTATTAAATGAACACACCGCGCTAAAATGCTAACTTGTAAACCTACTTACACATACAACGTGTATCGTTAAATGCGCAAAACCTAAAAATTGTTTGATTGAAATAACGAGCAAAATCAATGGAACCACTTTTGAATATTGGTCACATTAAAAAAACATTAAAATTTTGCCCTGTCTATTTATTAATAATACAAGCCATCACGTGCGCAAACCGGCCAAAAAACGTAAACAATTTACCGTAACAATCAACTAACCACTGGGTTAGTTTATTGTTACGGTAAATAGTAATAATAATAATTTCAGCGGGGCGCAGTGGACCGGCGAAAACCTTATTAATTCTCTCTCTACCGAGCGTTTTTCCCAGAACAAAAAAGAATCAGAGGCCGTAGTACGAGTCGGAGCGAGACACTCGATCAAACGCATCGTGATTTTATATAGGATCGTTTTAGTGTAAATGTTAGCCACTAGACGGCGCTGCTTCAATCCTATGTAAGTTCACGTAAACGCACTCAATGCGTTTGATTGAGTAAGTCTCGCTCCGTCTCGCACTACGGCCACAGAAGTGTAAAACCAAAACATCACATAAAACCTCAAATTCATTTTGTATTATAGTTTTTTCTTTTATCATTTGGGCTGTCTGAGGTTTGGCGCAGATAAATTACACGTTGTATAATTAATTATATTGTGTTTCAGTTTTCCTGTCAATGTATATGTTGTAGTGGAGTAACCATCACACTCTCCTAAAACAAGCGCAATAAATGCATTAAACGATAACTAAATAAACCATTAAACTACCAACAAATTACTATAAAATTGAAGCTAAATACTTTATGTCAATCCTTCTAAATTTAATGATTTCTACATTAAATCGAATCCATGAATCGAGTTCGGTATTATAAATTACTTTCTACTTACTTACTTACTTCCCGTTGCATTATTATTATGTGTTGCATGATACGATAGATAACTGTCATGTAGTAATTGACTTAAAATTTTGTTAGGTACTAATTTAGCAAAGTTTGACCAGAAAATCCATAACTACCTAGGTATATTTGGAACCTATGATATAAAAAATGAGGCAACGCTTTTAAATCAAACAAGCGTTGCGTCTTTCAACTTTATTTCGTCAATAACTACTCGTTTCTCAACTTTTTAATATTTCTCAACTGAGTGAAATAGAAATTGACTGCACAAAACTAAAAAATATAGATTTCTGGTTATGCTTTGTTTAAATTGTGTGATAGATTCTTAGAACTAGGTACTAACACTTGTAATTTATTTCAATATTGAATGCACTATATTTTTCAACAACTCTGGCACTATTAGACAGTAGTTCAGTTCAACTAAGGAGCATGAACATTCGAATAGTTGCTTTGTGATGGTTTGCATTTGCCTGTCTTTGTTTTTGTTGCAGCGCGTTCTCGATATCAGGAGCCAACCACAACCTAGAGCCTCAGGAATGAATGACATGCATTAACACCCGGTTTTTCTTCGTCTTCTGGTATTCTCAGCTAAACTTTGCCAGTGATGTCCTCACGCTCATCCGCCATCATTCCGACTTCGATAAACCTATCTTCTTTACCGACGGACTCATATCACACTCATGCACCAAATGATCACTCGTACCGCCACAACCGTGTACTCGACGCCCCTAGGACTAATGTTTCGCTCCCATGATTGGCTGTTAACTACGAACGATTAAAACCTTTGTAACCAAACTAACCAAGGCATCCGGACGCACAGGTAAATTACGTTTTTATTAAAAACTTTATATCGCTTTGAAATCTTGACCTTAAATTATTTAACAGCACTCATATATTGTTAACAAATAAAACGTGTAAATTGAAGTAGTTATTTGCGATTCACTTGAGCTTTCATTAGATAGTTATTTTGGATTTTTCACTCCGACATAGCTTTCTTTATTCAGTAGTCAGTTGTTAAAATTAATTGATTATTTACACAAACACTTTTTAAAATTTTTGACTAATGGCAAAATCATCACAATTGTTAAGAGTGAAGTTCTCTTTTAATATTTCAATATTTTTATGCATTCTATCAATCACAGTTTCGATTTGTTGAATTACATATTTTATATCACATCGATCGAACGTATCTACGTATTTTCAATAATTATGTATCTGTGTATTGTTCTCCGCCTGTCGCCCTGTCGCCCCGTCCGACACTGACACCCGGCCGCGCCGCGCACGCGCCGCCCGCTCGACTACACCTCATCTTTTATTTCTGTCGTGGAATAGGACCCCTCCCCTTGCGCCTGCTCATTACTAATCCCATCATCATTAATACATATTACTTACCTGCCTAATTTATGTGTGCGACTATTCCACCACAAAAATAAATCGCCTTTCGTTTCTCTTTTATTCTTTTTGAATGATTGTGGTCGCATTGAGACATTTAGTTCTATGAATCATTGTGACTTAATAAGTGTTCTTAATGGTTCCTTCTATTGAATGAGTGTTTATAAATGTTTTTTTTGGAATAAGTGTTTTTAATCTATCGAATACAAAACGTGGTTCCAAAATTCCGAAGCGAGCGTCACGACGCCGTCGGATATCAATCGGAAGGAATTTGTAACTACGTTTTAATTATGCGTTCCCGGACACAGCTAGAAGTTGATGGAATGGTGCGCAGGGTTCCGTCGGGTGCAACGGGCGAGGCTCGGGCCGGGGAGCAGCGGACGTGCGGCCAGAGAACGCCCTCGACGCTCTTCTAGACGAGCTGCAGACGTTCGCGAAGCCGGCGGAGCGCGCGCGCGGCGACGGCCCGCTGCGGCGGCTGCACTCGTACCCGAGCGGCAGCGACACGGACGCCTCGCCGCCCGTGCGCGCGCGCGGCCAGCACCCGCCCAAGCCGCCCGTGCCCGAGCGCCACCCCGAGCTGCTCGCGCTCGCCGCGCGCCGCGCCCCGCCCCCGCCGCCGCCCCGCACCACCTCCCGCTCGCCCCTCGCCTCCCCCACCTCGCCCGTCTCGCCCCCGCGCTCCGACTCCGCCGACTCGGCCGACCCCAACGACGACAAGTCCGCTTCCCGCCAGGCGCTCCTAGAGCAGCGCCACCAGGAGCTGCTCAAGAAGCAAAAGGCGCTGCAGGAGCAGTATGCGCGCCTGCAGATGATCCAGCGCGGCGGGCCCGCGCTGCCGCAGCCCGCGCAGCCCGACCTCAAGAAGACCGGCAGCGAGTCCAACCTGCTCACCAAGATGAACCTCAACCTAGCGCCGGCCGCGCTGTCGGGCAGCATGACGCACCTGCCCGCGGACCCGAGCCCCAAGGACGCGCTGCTCGCGGAGAAGCCTTCCGAAACCGTCGCCACCACTAATAAAGTTTACGAGACTGACATTCTGTGACCTAGTAGCCGCTTTCTAACATCTGTATAATTTGAGTCAGTTCAATTCCACATGCTGCGTTCATATAGCAGTCACACTTTTAAACTTTCACCCCGGATTTGTTTTACCGTTACCATTCAGTCTGTCTCGCTGCAGTCCCATGCTTTATGCTACCCTTTTAACAATAAGAATAATACACACAAACTGAACCATTGCAACTGACACCGGACACGATTTACTCAATAAATATCAATGTGCTAAACAGAAAAAAATACAAAAAAATAATAAATGGATGTCTTTGTTTAGATATTAAAATTCAATATTGAATAAATGGCTGTTAATAACTTAATGGAACCTGTCCACATGATTTCGATTTCATAACCTATTTATCCACGTTAATTGTACTCCCCGACTCAGACCCGTTTTGTAAATAGGTCACTAAGGCACACCTACTTGTAACCTAGCTCCTAAAATTTCTACGTCTTATATTACCAAGTAACCTATATCATAAGCATTTTCTTACAATATCATGTGCCAAAGGATTTCTTCTCGACGTATTCGATCTCTCAGTCCTCTTGAAAGTGATACTAACTAAGCAACGACTACAACCAGCCCTGCGCGCGCGCGCGCCGGCTATCCTGTTTATTTCTTCGTTTCCGTAGACTTCTACTCATCAGATTTCTCTACAACGAAAATTAAGTTGTATAACTTTTAAAAAAACGCTAGCAAAATTCTTCTATAATGAACTATTTAATATTTTTGACGGCTCGTTTAAACGAATATGAATATGGTATAAAAATCGTCTGTGATAAGAAAAAGTTACCTAATTAAAAATGCTTAAGAATTGAATTCGTATTTTTTGTTGACAGTTTTTTCAAACCTTGTATACCGATTACTTTGTACACACCTCACTTAGCCCCTTCAAGTTGAGTTCGCGAGCGTAACTTTACATTTTATGGAATATTGATAACGATAATAGAATAACTTATAGAATTTATGAAAATTACTATCGTTGCATTTATAATCCTCGCTGACAACCGTCATAAATATTAGCATAGTCAAATCAAACATTATTCATAAAGAAAATATAAGTATAAATGTGGTCAAATTGATTGAGATATGAAATACGAGTGATATTGTTGTAATTCAAATTGATTATGCATTAAAATATCCTTATTTTTAGACTCGAAATATATCTGCATTAGAGCGTGTATAGAGTCTTAGAAGTCTAGGAATAGTAACTGTAAGTACCTTATGTGTTATACCAAGTAAATGTTTTCGCTTTTTAAATGTTTGTTGCAAGTGACACGTAAAATTTATCATTATGCACAAAATTTTGAAGCACTTAGGACTAATTTTTGTGAGATGTTATAAAAAGATTTAAAAACAGACGATTGAAATTATTACTGTTTCACTTGCCTATTTAATGGTGAGCTTTCAAGCCTCATTCGTTTCGCTTGTATCTTTGACCACCGGGATATTTTGTCATTGTAGAGAAATAGTGTAACCTAAATGTATATTTTCACACGATACAATATAAGACGTACCAGGTACTCCATAGTGATCATCCGCTACCACAGTAGCTGTAAGGAATTGTGACGATTTATTTTCTTTACATTCCTATTTATGGTATTTAAGTCCTGTCATTTTTGTAAATTAATTTATTCCTCAGTGAAGAAATATATTTTTTAACTAGGCGAAGCCGCCATCAGTATGTACTTTAAGAGCTATTTTTTTAAAGCAGTTTGTCAAATTTTAAATTTTGTAAGATATACTGTTTATTATTTAAGTTACTTTAATAATGCTTTTGTATACGTTTACACTTTGATTACTATATGTCCGCTTAAATGTAATAGGCTTTAGGTGTCAATTTAATGTTGCATCCGAACCTCTTGTTTGCCGACGAAATCCGATCAGAATAGCAGTTGAGCGTTAATACTCGTAGCTCATTAAAATAATATTCTTTCTTATTTCTCGGGAAAATAAGATGGACTTGTTTAAATACGATAAACGTTAATGTAATAGATAATATTTGTGTCTCTGTGTGTGTAATCTCAAAAATTTTAATAACTCTACAATGTGCCCCGTTTCTGAAAACACTGCATTTCATTTTTAATGACTTAATTAATTACCAGTAGGTACTTACATGGTGTTTCTCATTGAATATATATTTCGTTATCAAAAGCTTCGAAAGCTTATATTTAAAAAACAAAACTTAATTTTGTTCAATATTCTTTCAAAAACTGGACATTGTTTTTGTCTAAAAGTGCCAAAAAATATTCGGTTTTGTTTATTATTATTTTATCTTATATTTATACTTCACACTCAAGTAAAATGTTCAATGAATTTGTGATTACTTTTTTAAGTTTTATAATTTAACTTAGATTTATAACACGAAGGCGATGTTGTTATTATAAATTGTTTTACTAGAATAATTATTTCCTCGTGTACCAACGAGTAATCATTTTAGCTTATAAAGCTTTTTATTATTATGTTATCTTAACAAATTATGATAATATTTTATTATTATTACTTTTGTATTTCTTATTTAGTTATAAACGTTCATGTTAATTGTAAAGTTAAACTGAAATAGCTTCAAAATATTTTAATTGTAAAACTAAATAAATCAATATATACACCTCACCTCATGTTTCTTATACACCTGAGTAAGCATAGTACATAGTTTGGTATCCTGTATTAAAAGTAATTTTATAATAATAATTGTCTTACTTCTTCTTCTAACCGGAGAAGAAGAAGATTGTCTAACGGGCCTCTGTGTGTTGGCTTCTACCCATGTACGCCTTCCAAAGGTCCGGGACCCCATGATCTCGTGAATGATAAAGCATATTAATAGGTATATAGGTAACATCATTCTTTTTTCAGAAGAAAACACTCTATTTATATTTTAAAGATTTATATTTAAAAAATCTTAAACTTATTTAATTATAATAATATTATGACAATGTGACTTAAATTAGTTTATTTTGTATAATAATAGGCGCGCAGACACGCTTGGGTAATATTTTTGTGGAGTTTTGCAAACCTATCGACAAAATCGTTTTATCAGGTGACATTATCGGTCTAACGTTGCCACTCCGTCGCGATATTCTACCGTTTATTTGACTTTTTGTGTGACAACATTAGGTATGTAGGTATAAAATAGTTATTTATTTGCAGTCTCGTTGCACTTTGGTTCATTGGCGACGACGATACGTTATGCTTCCGACGTGTACACCTGAAAAATTGAAAAAAATGAGGTTTTTAATGTTTTTTAGCTCTTATCTTTTTATAAGACAAAACTGAAGTAGAGTATGAAAACCAAAAAAGAACGACAATAAAAAAAAGTGAAATCACTATATTTCATAGAATAAAAACAAATTAATATTTTTTTTAAAATAACGTTCAGCCTTCTTTTATGTGTTACTACTACTACATAAAGACTAGACAAGATTGTGACGTTTTGATTGAATTTGAATTTCGAATTTTGAATCTGTACTGTAAAATTTCGATTTATGGCAATGCAGACCTCCGTTAATGCTGAAAACTACAGGCAGCTCAATAGACAAATATGGAAGTCTCTGCGACACGACATCCGTTGCTTTAACACTAATAGTGTTAAAGAAACGATAGAGCGGAACCAAGGCTCCAAAGTGGAAACTTGGGCGGTGCTTCAGTCTCTGCAGCGGTGCCACATAGACTATAGGTATATAGAGGTGTTAAAGTGCCTTTACAACAACGCCACCATGTCGGTCCGAGTACAGGTGCAGAACACGAGGGCGATTCCACTGGGGATAGGTGTGAGACAGGGAGATGTGATATCTCCGAAACTGTTCACAGCGGCATTGGAAGACGCCTTCAAACTTCTGGAATGGGAAGGAATCGGCATCAATGTTAATGGCGAATACATCACACACCTCCGATTTGCCGATGATATAGTCGTTGTGGCAAAGACGCTGGACGATCTTGGCACTATGTTCGAAGACCTTCACCGAGTCCAACAAGTGGGTCTTAAAAGGAACATGGAGAAGACGAAAATTATGTCGAGTTCCCTTGTTGTACCCACTCCAGTATCCATTGAGAACTCAACTCTCGAAGTTGTCGACGAGTAGGTACGTCTACCTGGGACAAGTGATCCAATTGGGTAGGTCCAACTTCGAAAAAGAGGTCAATCGACGAATCCAACTCGGCTGGGCAGCGTCCGGGAAATTACGCAAGAGTGTCTTCTCATCTCATTTACCTCAGTGTCTAAAGACGAAAGTCTTCAACCAGTGTGTGTTATTAGTGATGACATACGGATCCGAAACATGGTCTCTAACTATGGGCCTTATAAAGAAGCTCAAAGTCACACAACGAGCGATGGAGAGGGCTATGCTGGGTGTTCCTCTACGAGTCGAATCAGAAATGAGGAAATACGATACGATACGATAGAATCAGTTAGCTTAAGTGGCAATGGGCAGGGCACATAGCGCGTAGAACTGATGGCCGTTGGGGCAGGAAAGTTCTAGATTGGAGACCCGTCGACCAAAGACGCAGCGTGGGACGTCCACCAACAAGATGGACAGACGACCTTATGTAGATTGCAAGATCAAACTGGATGCAGACCGCTAGTAATCGGTCGCTGTGGAAAGCCGTGGGGGAGGCCTATGTTCAGCAGTGGACGTTCTTTGGCTGATAATGATGATGGTGATGACTATGATTTGATGTCTGTGTCATCAATTCATGGAGCACGAGAATTGTTCGTGGTGTCACTTCCAAACGCTAGTAATAGTAGTTCAATGGACTCTAATGACAATTTTCGTGCCAACCAATACTTAGTTACTGACAAGCGATAATTTTGCAACAAAAAATAATACAGACAGAAGGGCGAACTCTAAACGGCTAGTTTTGCATTGGACGTACCCAACCAAAGCAGTATCTACAGAGATTATAAAAAAAAGGTATAAGCTTTTTTCATGGAACCAAATAGCTAGCGCGTCTCAGCCTCATTTCATTCGCAAGTTCAATTTTTATTTACGGTCATATTTCGTATAGGCTACCTTCTTTTTCATTTTCAAGTTCTTGCTGTCCATATAGTCCTGGAGCGCCAGGTATATGAACCGGTACTGCTGCTTGTTCTGCACCATGCCGGCGCGCTGCGCCCGCGCACGTCGCACCGTCTCGTGCACGTCGATGTCGCAGTTGAAGCCTGGAAATAGACGATCCTCAATTTTTATAGCTTAATAGGAAGTAAGTTACGGATTTACGTTTTTACGGATTTTATTAACAAGCAGATACGGATAGCTGTTCAAAGAAAATTGGTCAAAAAATATAATATATAAAAAACACGTCGTTCGCTAAGGCTCACTTGCGCATGATAATTTTACCTAGGATTACGCTAATCTTGGATTAATTCATTATTCTGTCTTGGTCAGTTTATTTGACGTTGACAGAGACAGGATGAAGATTTAATTAAGAGTTAGCGTAACACTGGGTTAAATCTTCGTGTGCAAGTCCACGTTCAAGGCAAGGCAATAAGGCAAGTTCGCACATACTCAAAAACACTCAAACGTGGGTAGCTGTAAAATCCAGATATTTATACAGAAATGCTTATATCAAAAAAATAAGCTAATAAACTCGCAATTTCGCCTAGAAGCTCAATACATTTACAAAATAACAGTCGCAGGCAATAAAAAAATGATTCCTGGCGTGGCGGAAATGCAATCAAAAAATGCAAATTACGTATCTAGACGACCTGCTAATTTTCGGTAACGCTATAGCTACTCATGATCACCATACATTTAAAGCTGGCTAAAGTTGAAAATACGGACATAGTCTACTTTACAGGATAAACAGGCTGAGGGTGGAAAGTGTTTGTCTCTTACCAGAAGTCTTTATTTTGTCAATCAGCATGTCAAGCACTATGAAGGTGCCTGTCCTGCCCACGCCCGCCGAGCAGTGCACACATAATACATTCTGAAAATAAACATGTATTTACTTGTTGAAATTATTTATAATACCTTTTAGCAAGGACGATCGTAACTTAGAATAGCGCATATTTTCAAAATAATTACGTGCATTATGCCGCAAAGTACTAAAATCCAACTTACTTGCTCCGGTGGGTTTTTGTCCTGTCTTATTTGGTACAGTCTTCTATTTATGTCTTGTATGAAGTTAAGAACTCCGTCTGGTTCTGTCGGTGTGCCGTGATCGGGCCACGCCTGAAATACAAATTTCTATTAAGTATCTAAATAATCGGATCCGATCCTAGCACATACATAACACACCCTCGTATTGAAATAATCATAGTCATAGTGCGACGACGAATGCTTACAATCTCTTCCTGGTAACGTCAAAACGTTGGCTAGGAAAGTATATCTCTACTAGCTGCCTCTTCAAACACTACCAAATTATAATTTCTACCAACGACTGTAACATCTGCTTGTCATACAAAAACCCTGACGCATAATTCCAACAACTATACTCTTGATTTTTAATTAGATAGACCAAAATGACATTTAGTGGGTGGCCACTATTTCTAAATTTAAAAAAAGTGTTGTTCCTAAATAATCGCAACTTTTTTTTAAAATTATTCAATAATCATTATATAATTGATTTTAAACGATTTTAAAATATTTCAATTCTACCGGATTATAGAAATCATGTTTCCTGCAAAGATGGTGATTATTTCCAATATATTTTTATGCAAAGTATTAAAAAGTGAAAATTGGTATAATCATACAATAAAGTTGCCTTTGCAAAAAAAGTACCTACCTAATTTTTTATTACTCCTTACAAAAACTGTTTTTAACCGACTTCAAAAATGGAGGTTATCAATTTGACTGTTTCATTTTGTGGCTGGGTTGCTTCATATCACAGTCATTTGAAGACCGATTTGATTATTTTTTTTCTACCTAGAGGTTATAAGTTCTAGTTGGCCCCAAGGCTTGAAACCGGTTCAAGATTTACCGGTATTATAACGGTTAAACCGGTTTTATCGTAAAATTCCGCTCCGGAGCGGAACCAAATAAGAGCGATACTGTGAACCTCAATAAACCGGTTAATTCGTAGCCGCTCGCGACGATCGCAACGCGACTTGTTTTTAGACCGAATATTCTTCAAAAGATGTTAAACTAATTATCAGATTCAGAAACAAACGTCAGATGCGCTCACCGTTTGCAGATCTTAACGAAGTTCAAAGTGGTTGTCCTGCCTGAACGAAAAGTTGAACCGGTTAATGCAAAATACCCATATTTTTCCAAACCGGTTTAAAAACCGGTTTAAAGGAACATAACCTTTTCCAAAAAGTTCCACCTGTATTTTCATCAAACCGGTTCAAAAAAATACCGGTTTCCAAGCCCTGGTTGGCCCCATCGTTGCCAGGTCTTGCCAAGTCGGGATCTGATGATGGGATCTTGGTGCAATCGAGGAAAACCCTCAAATTTTAAAGGCACGAATAGTGTTTTGATACTATAATCGTAATGTTCACGTGTTGCTGCGTCTCTGACAGTCAACTGTGTAAAGCTGAGCTGAGGGTGGAACTGCTTAACACATAAAACTTCTGGGATTAAAATGACAGAGCTTATAATAGTTAATTTGTAACTCCTTAAAAAACAGAGTTATTCGGTGCTTTGGTAGTACAAATAGTGTTGCAACATTTAAAAAAAAAGTTCGAATAAAGATGTCATTCTGGTCTATCTAATTAAAAATCCGAGTATAGGACTCATGTCACGGTCGATAGCCACTGAAGATGTTCGGAAAACGCTGGGTTTAACACAGCATCACTAACTAGATCCAAAGAGTAGGAGCTGTTGTATTTCTTGGATATCTGACTAAATTATAAAATGCTGTATCGCACCGTGAACTGGTACTGGTAGATGGTCCTGCAGGTGAGCCCCGAGCTGGCGTCCCACTCGCGTAGGAGATAGTCTTCGTACTGCGTCTCCGATATAGCCTTGACAGCGACGCCGCCGTACCGCTCTTCCTGACCCGATAGCGGCCAGTAGCGCTCGCATTTTTTCTGTAAAAAGGGCAAGTATTAAGCAAGTTAAGCTGACGCTTCTTCGAAGCCGACCAAACTATCGGCCAATAAAGTCTGTACCGTTACCATGACTTTACGACGGTTTTACTCGCTAGCGATGACGTAAAAAGTCTATAGAAACAGTCTATTGCACAGCGCCACTAGCGGTCACTGACAGAACTATTTTTTTTCCATACAAAAGTTACGTCGTCGCTAGCGAGTAAAATTGCAGTCTGCGCGAAGTCTCAAAGAACTTTTTCGTCAGAGAAATCACATAGGTACTATCAGTTACTGGTCGGTGGTCGGTAGGACATCGATACCTAGTCTAAATCTTAGGTATTAGCTTTATTTTGTGGAAGTTTAATAATAAATACTGCTTACCTTCCCCTTTTCTGTTTCGTTGGTGATCATGGCGATGAGTCTCACGTCTTCCTGCCAAATCATTTTCCAGAAATCATCCTTTGTGTTAGGTAAGCACCCTTGTGCTGCTATGTATACTTTGTCTTTCACTGTAAACAAATTGAAAGATAAAAAAATAAATATTAACCTTTTCCATTTACCGTTGAAATCAAATTAAAACTGATTGATGGCTTATATTACTAACCGATATCACCAGTAAAGTTCCCATTGAGTTTGTCCAATTTGATGCTCATTTTCACTTCTCTGAGGGCATCATCTGACAGTGACTTGGAGACCAGTGGCATTGGCTTTTTTGTCTCGCTTCTTAAAATTAAAGCTGGAACAAAATAATGTCAGTTTTTCATTACTCGTACTAGAAAAATATCGACTTCATTCGATCGTACTTATCTTTACATACGTTATTCCTAACTTTAATAAAGAACCCACAAAAGTAAGTAGGTAAAAAACTTGAATGAGAAAATAATCTGCAGTTTCGTGCTATGATAGGTGATTCCAAGAAAATCGCTCTAGCTACCCAGATACCTACTTAATTACAACATTAGTAGGTAAGTAATTAGTGAACTTTACAAAGTCTACAAAGCGATCGCATTCTTATCCATACCTGGGCATGGTAGGTAGTGGCAAGCCAATGGTATCACGTTTGTGACAAAAGTGTTGACGTCGAGTCGGCATACATGAGGGTACTAAATAGCTACATGACAATAAATATAGCTGTTAGAGCTAAGTAAGTACTGTTTCATAGAGGTACAAGGATTTGTATTACTAATAGTATGCTATAAAATCTTAGTGATTCAATCCATGTCCTTCCATAACATTATCTGACAAATAGATTAGTATGGAATCTGAGTATTAAGTGTGTGACGCATACGGTGATTTTCCTCAATCGGTCTTATTACCGAAATGTGGCGTGCTACTGATGCCGTGATCATGCGTAACAAAAAGTTGATTATGATACAAGCTAATTATTGGATTAAACTAACTGCCAATGAATTAGAAGCAGAAATAACCACCAAGGCAGATTACCTATTATGTTAAAAGTGCAGGTTAAGCCATTTTCAATTTTCAGATATTAATGCAGATCAAATCAGTTCGACTTAGAACTGGATTAGATCTTATAGATAAATCGAAAGAATGTCTAAAATTTCTAGATAAGACAGGACTGTGGTGGTAAATAGATATATAGATTTTGAATAAAAGTCATTATACTTCTTACATTGCACACTGTGTAAACTTTCATTGGACGACTGCACCGAGCTGTTGGAATCACTAAACCGCGACGCTCTGATGTAACTCGCGTTGATGTAGTCCTCCTTGCCTGAGTCTCGTAACACCACCCGCGTCTGGTCATCTAGAATCCATAAGAAAACTGTGACTTAAAAGGCGTAGTTGAGAGACAGAGAGAGAACTTCCTCCTGCTTTTTGCATCATCTTAACTGTAGCTCGTGATCATGATCTAGGAAGATTACGCGAAATGTCCTTAATCATAGTTCTTGTTATAAGGCGGTAGCATTACGGTATTATAAAATGACAGTTGGTACCCACTTGGAGTGGATCTAAACAACGTCAGATACCTAGGTCTTATCCGACCGAATACATATAAAACGTCCGATCTTAAAATGACATTTTCATAAATGATTGCTGTCAAATAAGTGACGTTTTCAAATTAGGGGTTTTGTATCATATTCGACGAATATTCCTCTGACATTATCACTGCGTGGGCTTGCTTTTCATTGTCTATACAAAGTTAATGTAGGTATTACAACTAAATACTCAGTAGTCCTAAGTGTAGCAATACACCATTACTTAAGTTTAAGAAAGGTATAATTCAACCATGTGCTTCGTAACGGGATTGTCGTTAAGAGATAATCATAGCCTAAGCAGATGGCGACATTTGAGTCATCAATAACAATTAGAGCAAGGTTGTGTTGGTAATTTTAAGTAGTAGGAAGTTATTTATGCTTAATTATAAGACATTTCTGTTATCAGGTAGCACGTAATATCGCCGAAGAGTACCTACTTCCTTAGTCGCAATCGTTACGGATTGGCGTAATCCGGTGATGGGTAATGAGGCAACTACACCATCAATTGGGGCCGCCCGAAGAAAATTCTAGTCTAGCCAAGTGTCGTAGTAATAGGCTAGTTGACCAATTTTAAAATCCTAGATGATACTTTACATAAGTAAATACATTCATCAAAAACATTATTATTTTTAAAAATCCCTTAGGTAGGTATTTAAAAAAAAAACAAATTAAATACTTAGGCCTCAAAAACGCTCGTTCTGTCATAATGTTCTACTAAATGACGTCACTGTTTTAGTTGCAAGTCTTTTTGACGGCAAAATACTATGAAGAGTTGTCTTTGACGGCAAATAATGCCCGCCATCGTAAAAGGCGTTTTCTCTGATAGCACTTTACGGTCACTTGATTAAATGTGTATTTTAAACATACCTCATTGTTGAAAAAAGTAATAATCCTTATTCAAATGTATAATAGATTCGTTTTTTGAAATATCCAAACCATAAATAACAACATTATAATTTTTTCTTAGTGGAATCTAGTCTATTTAGTATTGAAACCGTGCGCGACGACAGCGCCAATCATCCATTTATTCTATTTAATTATGTTAATCTATAGTAGTCTCGATTTCATTATAAATAAAATATTATGCACGGCTATTTTCTTCTACGAAAATTGCTAGAGAAATGGTTATAAGTCCTCCAACGTTATTGTTATGGTCACTGCAAGCGTGCCATGGTTTCGGGTTCTTCCACCACCTACTTCTCACACTGCGAATACCTACAACAACTCTTTGTATTAATGTATTAGTACCTTAGTACTACATAAGTAATAGCTAGAGGAAAACTATATTGATTGATTGCACAATAGTGAAATTATATACTTTTATTTAAAAAAAGATAATTTCCTAAAATTTAAAAAGAGATTTAGTCGACCTTACCGCTTTAAGCGGTCTGTTGCTTGTTAATATATCAGCTCGTCTTGTCTAATTCCAAAATGGGTCGTCATAAAAGATATTCGGAAATCATATTCATCAGCACTTACAAGGCAGTATATTCCTGTATCTGTTCTTAAGCTGGTTCTCAGGGCGCTGGCCCTCGAGGGTAGTGAATACATGGCGCTCCTCTAACATTTTGAGCGTCAGAAATTCGCCGTCGAAGCTGTTCTTGCTCTCCAGCTTTGGGCTGTCCTCCACCGCCTGAGGGAAAGGTAGTTTATTGAGAACCAATGGCATTGGGAGTAGCATAATTATCTTCTTAGTCTTAAGACAAAAAAAACTAAAGGTAGGTAAATGTATTGATGATTTCCATTAATAAAATGGTATGATCTATACTTAATTAACTCAATAAATAAATTTTGGGGCGTATAGGTTAATTAGTAATGCCTTTATACCTTTACGGATTAATCTGAATCTTCCAAATCGTAGTCGTGGGCCAAAATATCTCAAATAGACACATGCGCACGTAGGCAGAGATTTTTCGAAATTCTAAGCTTGACTTTCAGTGATTTTTATGCGACCTTTGAGGGGCTTTTTATCAACGTACATAACTATTAGGATTATGGGATCAAACCTACTTAGTTAGGATTATAATATACAACGATCATTGTCACAATATCAATATCTACTTTAACGCGTGGAACGTTTTACAACAATTGCAGTCGTCATTTATTGCAGCAATCCTACGCGTTTGTCCGACTGTCCGTCACGTTATGATTGCGTCGGTTCACGTGTTCACAACGTTAATAAAACGTTTCTATCAGATTCTTAGGGAGAATCAACTGGATCTCATAATTTGAATAATCGTTTCGTCATTATCGTTTGCATAGAAAATGCATTATTTACGTGTTTTGTTTTTGCCTATTTACGAGTAGGTAAATTGGCAAAAACAATATAATATAATTAAATAATACAATATAATTGTTGCAAGTTTGCCTTGCCAAACTTGCAACAATACCTACTTACTCGTTACCATGTTAGAAACGTTTCTTTATCACGAATTCAAGAAGCTGATTACTGATACTGATCTTTCAGTAGTAGATCAGTAAATAAGGGTGGACCAGCTCGTGGCTATTAATTACAAATAGTTTTATAGGAGCAATTAAGTACCTACGGAGAATAGCGCTGACATCAATAAAGAGAATTTACAATAACATTTTACTGTCCTTTTGTCTTTAGCACTCCTGCAGCGCATGGGAGCCCACGTGAGGCGGGCCCTCACCGTCTCATGTTTTATGTGCCTAGATAAACGATAAATACTTGAACCCATTTATCATACTAATGCGATAATTAAATTAACTAACGCCTAGTTGCTCGCTGTGACAAATTAATTACATACGAATAAGGTATTATAGCTGTCGCGTTATCAAAGAACTTTAAAGTTTAGGTATAACTTTTTAAGTATTTCATTCAACCACTTGTTTCGCTAGATACACGTACTTGATCTTCTCCAGGCTTGTAAAAGTCCAGACCCACTGGAGGCGTATTGCGATTTTGCTTTCATCTAACTAACTTAGGATAATGAAAAGTATATCTCGTGTAGTATTTCCACGCTGAATGGGTTATACAAATTCGTAATACGCATTTGCTAATCCGTTCAAAAACAGAGCTGCTTGCTGCTAACTTTACAGAAAGAGAGCAATAACAATCGCAAAACGCACCCTGTTCCCCACGTTTCTCAATGATCACATTTAGTTTCAGGCATGTCTTTAGAGTGTAAATGCACAGGATATGCAATCTGTCCTTGTTCCTCGATAAGTCTGCTGCGAGCTGGTAGTTCTTTAAAGCAAGCACCCACCTGCATCTCATGCACCTTCCTGTCTATCTGGTGCGCTCTCAGCCGCGTGCCGCTGACTGGCTGCAGCAGCCGCAGTACATCGCCAGACGACTCCGTCATAGGGAACGAACGGAAGTGCTCTATCAGGCCGACGAGGTCGTCAAACTGCTCGCCGCTGCCCACATCATATTTGTTGTGCTGGAAGAGAAAGAAATTATTAGTGGATTTGACGTGGTAAATTTTGACGGTGTCAAAGAGTTTATAATCGTATATTTGCCCCGCTTCAAAGAATTTGTGGTATTTTACGCGCACACACTAGATGCTTATCAATTTAGTCAAGTTTTAGATGTTTTTTATAGACATATGGTTAAAGCAAATCGGAGTCTTGATAACATTGGCTTCGACGCTTAAGGTATGTTTTCATCCCAGTTTTTCTCTTTAAAGGTAATCACAATCCTTGCTCAAATTAAAAATTACTAAGAATAATCAGGTAAACTTTACCATGGAAGTAGATCTGGAAAGTAGTACTTTAATAGAAACGATGGGTTTATTATGGCAAATCGGAGACCAGCCCAACGTGTTTCGTGATGTAACTCGATTAAGTGGAAGTGGGTTCGTACCAACTTGTACTCCGCAGGAACCAGGGAAGTAAGTAGAAACAAATTATCAATAAATAAGTACCTATCAAAGCCAATTTGTAAGGCTGGGTTGCGAAATCGGTTAAACTCAACTATGGGATCAATGTTGTTATCAGCGCGGTTAATTATTATTAACGATTGTCCGTTTTAAAGAAAAAAAAGACATCTGACATTTGGTTACAGTATTTTTTTTCCTTAAAACACGCGCTTAATTCAACCGCTGGTAACGACATTTAACCATTAGTTGATTAAATATCGATCACCCAATAGGGGCTTAGTAGCTAGTACTAGCTAGACTCGCTCTTACTGCATAGCAGACATTCAGACACATTTCTCTTCTCTATCTATTTACATATCTAGGTAAGTGTTTAATAAATTAACTACTAACTTGACTTGTAGGAAACCTTTTGTTGATATTTTATTTCTAGTTTTTTTTTGTACGTAGCAAGTTAATTTTACTTTTAAATGCGCAGTAAGTTAATTTTACCTTACGAACGATTGACGACCCTTGCATTAATCTAAAAATGTAATCATAACCGTTCTTCAAAATATTGTAAACAGCATTTTGTTGTTAAACATGGCCGTTACTAGGTAGATAGAGACGATTCTAGAAAATTGCATGCATAACGTTATCATGCGTAATATACGTAGGTAATACTTATGTCATCGTTGCCTGAGGTACTTATATACCCACCAATAATAAAATTAAAATTAAAATTTCTGGTGACTTTAATAAAACGTTATAATTGTCATGATTTACAAAACCATATAATAAAATAACCTTACAAGCTCACTCAACCATTAATTATTTCATTCACACTAATTTATTAGTACCTGCTAACTTACTACTAAGAAAGAATTTATGTATGATAGTGCGTGTACCTAATTATGCTTAATTTTATAAGCGACGTACATTTTGAATACGTGGTCATAAAACGATCGTTTCTCATAAATAGGATAAAAGTCCTTCCCTGCTCTCAAGGCTACACCATGACAGCAGTCACGTAGGTCTTACCTTGAGTTTTTTGCTCAAATATTGTCTAGTTAATGTCCCTTATTCTACGGTTTCCTTATAGCCGACGCCACGGGGCACATAAAACCGATTTGGATTCAAACCGCGCACTCTAAACGACTTGTTTACTTTTTGTGATGAGATAACAGCCGATTAAGTTTAGGAATCGCGTAATACTTAAGTGTCATAGAAGGCATTGCCTGGAATTAAGATACAAGCTATGTCAAATGGTTCCGTTTTTTTGGAAAAAACAAAAAGTAGGTTACTAGTTCTGTATCTTAACAAATCATCATCTTTTTGATTAATACTGATCCTTTTACTCCTAGCTTAGCTGTTATTACACACCAGTCATTCACTAACACTATATTACTCGTAACTATTACCCACATGTTACCACTTAGGTACTGCAACTTGCAAAAATTGCAAGAGAACCCGTTGTGAAAAACCTGTTGGATTTTCACTCCTTAGCGAAGATGGGTGAAACCATGTCTGAACGAATCGATTAATACCTACTTTCCGAACAGAACCAAGGGTTTACAACCTTTCCCCGTTGTTCAGGTCAATTAAAGAAAACAGGTCAGTACAGAAAACAAATTGTAGTCATCTGCTTACACATCTTTTAATCTTGTTAAGACAATACAACTGATGTGTATCAATTAAATCAGTTGTCTTGATGACTATGTATGTACTTACCAGTTACAAAGGCACTTAAAGGTTTTATAAACTGAGCATTGAGCTAAGCTTAGTAGGTATTCTTTAGTAGGAGCAATTGCAGCTATAAGAAATAATTATATTTATTCATGAAAAAAAATACAGCTCGTTTATAGAAAATCTGCTAAATAGCTTTTAATTCAAGGTTCTAGTTGAAACAAATAACTTACCTGCAGCCTATTACGAGGAGAGCTTCTTTTTAAAGTGGCAAAAGGTTCTTAACTAACTTATTTTAGTTAATTTTGTGCGTTTGCAATTTCGCATGCATCACGCGTAGGTACATCAGCCTGCATCTTCCCAGGCTCGTCACCGATAGTAATTGTTGCCTATCTGGGCTAATCACTTCAGTAATTAGAAATGCGTTTGTAGATCGCTCTGTAATAATGACGAGCATCTCGCAGCACGACATTCAATGCGAATATGAAATTATGCACTGAATAATCGTAAAAAGTATGCTGTGACACAGTTTGACATAGCATGTTAAAAATATTAAGGTTTGCTTTGGATTAATTATTGTACAAGTGTAGGTACCTAGTAGTTACATACTCGTACATAGCCTGATGACAGGTATGAGTCATGAGGCAGAAAAAAGCTAATAACTATACAGCTTTAAACCATAAAAAATAGTTACCCAAAATATAACCTTTAAAATACCGACTAAACAAAGATTGGTGGAGTATTTATCTTACCTTTGAAGTCATTTTCATCAAAGCGTGTCTCTTTTTGTGGTAAATAATGTTGTTATGTCTTTGTTTATCTTTCAAGGCTTCAATTTCAGTCAACACGACTCGGTCTGCCAATGAAATCTCACACTCTTTTTTATTAAACAATTTTTGAATGTTAGAGATTCTCCCGCCGCGTAATATTATATCCGGTCCTGCAATAGATAATGACTGTGGCTCGTGTTCCGATAGCTTAGCAAGTAAAGTCAATGCAAGCTGCACTAGATTCTTCTAATGCCAAAACGCATTTGATGTAAAATTCTAGACTACAAAGAAAAGCGTTTGCGTTGCATCGCACTTGCTAGGTTATGTTGTGTATTTATGGAGGCTATCAGGCTAGGCATTCCACGCATGCCCTGTGGGTACAATGGAATCCTAGGCTCCTGGTAGTTAAAAATCGATCGGAGTCGTGCACCGACTGCTGAGAACTTCAGTGCAGTATGCAATGCGCACTGTGCAAAACGCAGCACTGACATCGAAAAGAGAGGGAAATTCTTTTAAAGTTGAACACTGCCTTTACCTCTATTGGGAGTTGTAAGCAAAAAAAAAACGAAAATCGATGCACAGCTAACTTAGCCGTTTGAGATACGCATTGTAGAGGTCAATATAACTTTACTTGAGCAGACTTTAATTAAACAAAAACACACTAGTTTTCTAATCTATTTTTTTTTCAACTTCATCAATCAATTAACCATATTGCTCCAAAATTGATGCCAAACCATAATACCTACTCAATGTATATCAAAATTAAAACCATTTATAATTGATTACTGGTTACTTACATTTTTGCCCCTATTACCTGCAAAAGTGGCCTGCCACACCCTGTATAAGCGTTCTAATCATGTCGATATTTTCAATTACGCAAATTTATTTGTAAAGGAAATGGCACATTAGCAATATTTTCATATTTATACTCACAAAAAATCAATGCATAAGAGAAATTGAAAATGCAAATTTTTCTTTCCTTACTTACCAAATAATAATACAACCAGCGTTAATATAAAAATGATGAATATTTAAAACCTTTTGAAAACGTCAAAGAGAAAAATGAGATTTTTAAATTCATTGTTGATCCATTATTACTCTATGCTTTCTTTCTGGCTTAAAACATTTTTCAAAACTGCCCTATGACGATTCAAATGCCCCTGGGGCCCTATTTTTGAATCACTCGCTTCGAAATGGCGAGTGATTTTCGTTCTACAACGAGTTTTTTTCTATGACTTTTAATTCATCTTCGAACGAAAATCACTCGCCATCTTGAAGCGAGTGATTCAAAAATAGAGCTCCTGGTCTCGGAATCGTCCAGATTTGAACAATCTGATGGATGGCCATGGCCAGAAAGAAAGCATAGAGTAATAATTTGGTTATTTTTACTTAAACAAAATATTAAAGAACATTTAAAACGAAACTTCTAAAGTTAAATCGTTCATTATAGTAACAAAAATTAAAATTATAGTTTTAATCCCTCAAGCGTATGTGAACGAGACACAATAGGTATTCTATTGTTATGCGGTGCATGCATGCGACCGCTCGGGTGTTGAGGTATTAATTGTGTTCAATTTCTTCCTTGTTAACAATAATAACAAGAGTGCCTATTAGTTTATTGTTATTATCTATACTAATATTATAAAGCTAAAGAGTTGTTTTAACGCGCTTAGGTATCTCAGGAACCGACTTTCAGGAAAGTTTCGACCGTTTTTTTCGTGTTGGGTGAAAAATCAAGCTGCGTCAGTAGGGGAGGAAGCAAACTCAAAACGCGCGGAGGCAGTCGCTAGTATTTATATAATTATATAGGTAACACTACCTCAGATGCAAAATAACGCATTAAGTAAACTTAATAGTTCCATAAGTAACGAAAATACCCAAAAAAAAAACAGACCAACACATTCAAATCTGCCCCTGTCTGTACTGAGGTTCTTCCTTCTCCACGGTCGCCAGCACAATATCACATTATACATTGATATTGGAAACTTCCTTTTATTGCATGCTGCTGTGTTTATCTTGACGTGCTGTCTTCAATCCGTAGGTACCCTAGATTGAATGAGTTAGATGTGTAAACAAGGAGGTATCCGAATAAAAATACTTCATAAGAAATATCACTGACTTTTTAAATCTATGGAATAAAGGTACCTAGTGAAATGAATAATACTAACAATACTAACAGACTTACCACCAATAAATAAATGAGGTTTTCAATCAGGGCAAAAGACAAACGGGTGACATACATTTCACTTTAGCCGTATAACATTTAAACTGTATTTTAAAACTGCTTTATTCATTAACAGTTTGTAGACGACCTTACTAAATCATTTATGCTTTATTGACAGTCGGCAGTAAACTTTATTTAGAAGAATACTGACAGCCCAAAATTATAATCTGACTTCTAGGATTAGCACAATCACACACGCCCCATTTGAGTTGCATGCATGTATAGCTTAAAATTGATGCAAATGGCCCAATAGTAAAAATGTTTTAGTGTTTGAATATTAAAGTCGTCTTATTAAGGCATGTCCTAATGCATTCAAATTAGCAAAACGCGTATGATAAGACACTCGTTCCTTAAAAAGGGCAGGGCCGTTCGCTGAGTCACGCACGCGCGCAGGATCGTCATCCTTTGGCCTTGCTCAGGTTTAGATTGAAACTGATTCACTTTGTTTATTACCATTTAAAGTCATCTTGAAGATGAATTTGGGATTAATGCATAATTCATGTATCAGTGGATAAATGTTTCGGGTCCGAAGTCTGAAGTAGCTATACTCATATAATATTACTTGAAAAACGTAAAATAGTACTATTGACCAAGTAGGTACCTACTTTTTTATACAAGTAAGTAGTATTTTCCCGAGCTTATGTAACCAGACACAGATTAACGAAAATGAATAAAATAATGTTTGGTTAGTACCAGACATCTCGGTATGTTTTAGATGCAGCCTTCTTTGTTACGCCGGCAGTGCATTGCATGGACAGCCTGAGTCTAATTTACTCATGTAAATTGGTACGAATACAATGTAAATAATATTTGACACAGTTTCTGGGCTCGAATAGACGCGACCTCACCGGAGGCGCCTACTTATCGGCATTGGTTCAAAGCGCCTTCGACTATTTACTATATTATCACCTACTTAGATCAGCATACAACCGAACCAAGGAACTTGACGTTCGAATTCATCTATAGACCGGAAAAACAACTATTCAAAATGGTTAAATTTTGACCGCAACCTTGCATTCATATGACAATTACAATGACGATCCGATAAGTTATTTTTGATAAATTCGTAAGAGCTAGGTAGCACTGAATCTTGTTGATTTTTTAAAACCTCAAATGACCTCAAATTAAAGTCATGAAACTGACCAAGGAGGTGGTAAGTAGGTAGCAAATACACAAATGTACTCAATATTCTCTCCGGAACCAAAACAAACTAACAACAATAACTTGTAACAACAAATAACTGCATCCAGTACATTTAACATATCCCTAAAAATACATTATAAACTATTGGACAACTATTAATAGTGGAACTGACACCACAAATAGAGTCGTAAAGTCCGTTTTTCTCTGATAGTCTAATATTTTTAGCAATTTATTCATAACACTTTTAAACTAATATCAGCGAATAAAAATAATTTACTGCTTATTTTTTTTTTAAAAACTCAGTATCAACGTTGTAATTTGCCTATGTAAGTTGGTATTTTTGTGTTAATATCATTTTAAAATAATTAATTTCATTAAAAAGGAATGTCAAGATTGTTTACAATATTCGACTTTTAAATAAAACGGTCTTTTAGTCCAATTTATGCTATATTGGACTTACAACTCTCTATTTGTGCTGAACTACTAATGTAGCCTACCAAAGCATTTAGTAGCATTCCGGTAGACTACGCTAGGCTTCGGAAGCCTTCCATTCAGTGCGGTAGCTTTAGCAGATTTAATTTAATTTAATTGTTTTGTATGGATTCGGAAGACTTACAACCAACAACACAAATCACGAACAAACTTCGAGCTCCATGGATTGACGCCATCCACTTGCCATCAACTCATAAATACGGTTTATATTCGAAATTTAAATTTCAAGGAATAGGTACCTACGTCACCATCTGTCGTCATATTTGCGGCACATTTTTTAACTGACTTCAAAAAAAGTAGGTTCTCAGATTGACCAGTATGTTTGTCCGGGATTATATCGCAATCGGCTGGATCGATTTTGATGCGGTTTTCACTTAAGTATTTGGTACACTGAGGAAAAGGTTTAGGTAACTATTTTGGTTCAATGAAGAACATTGTAACTTAAAAAATAACTAAAAACGATGAAAAACATATTTTTTTTACAAAAATTGAACACTAAAAGGATTAAAATTACGCTTTAGGAGAAACAAACTCATTTGAAGTCGGTGCATAATGTCAACCTTAACAGACGGCAGCAGTCTACGTTCGCACATCATGCAACGACTTCCAAATAAGTTTGTTTCTTCTATTACAGTAATTTTAGTCCTCTTAGTGTTTGTTTTTGAAGGTAGTTCCATTTTTATGAAAAAGTTTTTTGCTTGGCATTGCTACTCTCTGTAGTAATAGTAGTCAATTATTTATACCCGATTATTTAATACCAGAATATAAAAAAAACACATTTCTCAAAACTTAAAATAAAGCACACGCACATTATATTTTTTTTTATATTTATCAGTAAAAAAGCTTCCTCTCTCTGTAGAACAATTTTACGGCGCCCGAAAGGACTCGTAAAGATCGTCTGCACATTTCCGGCATTCTAACACCTGTATATGTACAATGATTTAAACCGTTATAAATCAACTTCGCGTTTGTCGACATGAACTAGTATAATACTTATTCATTATGAGTATTTACAAGAGACTTAAGATAACGTTATATTAACTTTATACAGCTTTAATTTATCACTATTGCTTTACAACATGAACTCGTGTTAAAATATTGTTTTAAATACAACAATCATTGTATTTTACAATATAATTTACCTGAAAATTATTGTACACACGTGACATGTGTTTAAGTGGAACTAGTTTATTATATTTAAAACTTGTGTATTTTTTTGTTATATGGACACGAACCACAAACATTGCTCCGATCTCAAAGTAAGTACCTAGCTAAAATCAGACACAACGGACACCCAGATCCGAGAAAATATAGAAAATTATTATTTCTACCAATGAAGAAATCATAATTTTCCCGTTTCCCGGAAATCAAACCCGGGACTTCGGAGCAGCGACGCCTTGAAACCCAGCGTGCTTAGTCACTACACCACGGAGGTGGTCAAATAAGTCATCATCATATATCTGCCAAATTGTAGAGCTAGTCGCACTTCATGTTATTTTTTGAGCAATAACTTCGTTCAGCTTTATGACCAAACAATATAGTTAATTCATTATTAGGACGTAGTAAGATTGATTAAGTAACATCATCCAACCAACCAGAGCTATATGAAACTTAACGTCTTCAAATAAATTAATTGTACGGTCAAGTGTAGTATAGCGTTGGTGTCATCATGTTCTCTGACTTTGAGTAATCAACATCGCCCACATCTCCAATTCTCAATAACGTATAAATAATATGTTCTAAATTAAGCCGACAAAAAAAGAGATCTAATAATATTAATGTCAGAGCCTGTTTTTAGGGTTCCGTAGCCGAATGGCAAAAAACGGAACCCTTATAGTTTCGTCAAGTCTGTCTGTCTGTCTGTCCGTCCGTATGTCACAGCCACTTTATTCTGTAACTATAAGCATCACACTGTTAAAACTTGGTAGGAAGATGTATCCTGTTAACCGCTTTACGATTCTTATACTAAATATTAAAAAATAATAATATTTAAGGGGGGGGGGGAGCCATACACGAAATTAAAACCTTTTTTTTAGTAAAACCTATGGATAGGTCTTTTAAAATTACATTACATGGAGGTTCCTATAACCATTGTCTTTAAAGTCTAACGTTTCTTTTTAAAGTCTAACGTTAACGTTTCATTAGAGCAAGTGTTCTTGAAAAGATCGATACTCAAATAAGTACTTGCGTACGTTATGCAGTACATTAGCAAACAATATCAAAGAACTGCCTTTGGCACGAAAGGCAGACTACTATGGTACAGATTGCATTAACTTGCACCTATGCAGACTATAATTACCCGCTTTGTAAAGCAGCATGCAACTGTTTAGAAATGTAAGTAAAGTAACTCATAAACTGTTAACATTATCATAATAACATCTAAACAGGTTGTTAAGGATACAACTAAATAGTTACACACTTGACAACATCAATAACGTAGGTTACTTGAAGTATTTTTTTCTATTGAGGACGTGTGGGTGGCGCTTAGTTTAGTTTAACGAGCAAAAACAGTGCAAAGTCGTAGTCCAAAATCTTTTGGAGTTCCTTAGTATTCTTTCTATATAAAATGTTATGATTATCCAACAATATTCCATAACTTAACAAAGGTCTCTTCGAATCACAGATATAGGTCTGTGCTTCGAATCACCTTAAGTAATGGTTCAAAATTACATTAGCTATGAGAATTAGCTTAGCTTTCAGTCGACTGCTTTTTTAGAAACTTTGCAAACCTTTCAATTTAATCACTATACATATGTATATACTGTAATCAATTAAATTAGTTTTACTATATTTCCTACCTACTGAGAATATTGTTGGTAGATACTAAACATTTTTAAGAAACGCTGATAAATTACTCGAATTGAAAACGCAAAGTCCTACTTTGTAACAAAAAATGGTACCTTGCCCGTTGGGATCGCAAACCATGGTAGGTTGTAATTTGGTGATTCACAGAACACTCCACGGAGTTCCCCATCAAATTATCAATAATTTGGTATGTAATAAAAGGCAAAGATGTCTTAATAACTTAAGTTTTAAACTTATTACAGGAACATCAGACCAAAATTAAGTAAGTAAATAGGTAATATAAGTATCTCTTTTACTTTTTGTATAACGCCGTGAGTGGTAATAAAAGCCTTACCAGGTTTTTCGAATTCAAAGCTTGCTTTAATTCTGCGTCACAGTGTGACCTTATGCCATAAAATGTAGGCATTATGTTAATTACAACGTAGGAATACTTAAAGGAAAAACAAGGTCACTCTACATCAGGTACTTAGTACTAACCATGAACTACATTTTTATATTTAGGGTCCCGGACCTCGTAAAGGAAAATAATGGAACCCTTATAGGATCATTTTGTTGCCCCTCCGTCTATCTGTCAAGCCCCTTTTTCTCAAGAACGCGTGACGATATCAAGCTGGAATTTAAATCAAATACTCAGGTATACTGACCCTTTGAGCTGTGATCAAACTTCTATACTATTGATCAATGAAGCGAGGGGCTATACTGCCAAAATAATAGCGCGATTGATTTCTATTTCGATGGGTGTTTGTGTAAATAGAAGGCATTTAACATCACAACTACCAAATTTTAATAATTGTCCTTTCAAAGAGCGTGACCTTTCTTGGTCCACCCACATTTGAACACACTACATTCCATTGATAGGGAAGTTTGTCCATATGTTTTTGCACCCTGTCCAGTCAACGTCAGATACTTAATATTTAACTTTCATATTTGACGAGATGCGACGATTCCATCCAAGTCTTTACTTGTTAAGCTTTAGTCAGACTCAATGCTGACGCTATTGATTGGCGATGGATCTATGATTGTGTGTGAAAACGAATTGCGTAGTATTGCTATTAATAGGAGTGTGTGACAAAGCAGTGCTATATTTGTGGCTTTGGATAGCATAAGACGGAGAATCCTAGCCCTACACAACTAATTTGTTCGGATAACAAAGCGATTTTTTTTATCACTCGCGAGTCGCGACAAAATGGCGCGTGAGGAGCTACTCATAGATTAAAATGACCTATTTTCTAAAAAAAGTTAATGTAATTCCACAGGAGAGTGATTGAAAAAAAAATAAGTAACAGATTTTTTGCACTACTGTCTTTATTTTGCGTAATTTTTATAGTTTTCAAACGAAATACGCATGCCTCATTCAAGCGAGTGATTCATGAATAGGAACGAGATCTGATAATAGTTTGTTCAAACGCTATGCTCTTGAATCGCGTTCCGTGGACCTGCACCTTCCTACATTGAACAGCACTACTACGGCTTATATACATACTAGCGGTCCCCCGCGACTTCGTCCGCGCGTTTTGAGTTTGCTCCCCTCCCGTAGCAGCGTCATGTTTTATATCCTAAAGCCTTTCTCGATAAATAAGCTATCGAACACAATAATATTTTTTCAAATCGGTCCAGCAGTTCCTGAGATAAGCGCATTTAAACAAACAAACTCTTCAGCTTTTTTATAATATATTAGCGCAAGCGCACGTTGTACTTAAGCTGCGAACATTATTTTGGTGCGGAGTTATGTTAAAACTGTGATAGCTCCTAAGATATTTATTGAAATCAAATGATATAAAGGGCAACTTGGTTCTAAATGAAACGCTCGTGATGATGAATGTATTTATTTTGATAAAAATAAATACCTGTGTGTATAATACACCTCTAAAAATAATGCATTTTTTTTTTACAAATTGATTAACATAAAAAAGGTTGTAGTAAGTCAACCATAAAAGATAGACATATGCTGTCGCGGACTTTATTATAGAACTCTTAATGCTTAACAATCCTGTCATACATGATTTTTGTGTAACTTAAGCGGTTTCCGCAGCGTCTGCAGCGGAAGCTCTCAAAAGGAATATTTTTCTCCCGTTTTCGCAACATTTTTCATTTCTGCTGTGGTCTTATGAGTCTTATCTTTATGTTATATAGCCTAAAGCCTTCCTCGATAAATGGACTATCCAACGTACAAAGAATTTTTCAAATCGGGCCAGTAGTTTTTGAGATTAGCGCGTTCAAACAAACAAACAAACAAACAAACAAACTCTTCAGCTTTATAATATTAGTATAGATTATGTAGAGTGTTTATACAGGTAAGTATAATAATTATGGTTAGAACCGTCTCGTATCAGCGTGCTTATACCTAACACGCCGTCAAAAACTTTAGTGCTTTATAATTTCAAATGATTAAAAAAAGGAGCCTACTGAAGCTGCCAGTAAGTTGGCTCACCTGCCGCCTGATCATGACGTGGCTGACGCGGCCGCGCGCGCGCACCGAGAGCACGAGCTCGCCGGGATGCGCACGCGACTCGCGCACGAGGAACGAGCCATTCTTGCCCTTCTCCATTATGAGCCGCTCCGCCTCCTTCGCCGACATTATGCCGTGGAACCACCTGGAAAGGAACACTTTGTTAGTAAAGATGCATTAATTAACTAAGCGGTTGTCGTTAACTAAATCTCACACAATTTATATTAATCAGTAAGATATTTTCACGAAGACTTTATAAACTGTTATGGCTCGAATGCTCAGTCTAAATAGCTGTCAGCCAAAGTAAAATAGTGAATCTCATAGATTTCGCACATGCAACTTAAGCTTCAAATAACTGAGTAAATTCTACCTATGATATCTATGGTAGGTATATAGGTATGGCATACAGGATGTAACAGGACTAGGTGCAGTGGAAATCTAAGAGAGCGTAGAATAACCTACTAACCTGCTGTGATTTTATAAGTTTTGTTGTACACGTTGTGAAATAAATATTCGTGTAATTATTTATTGAGTAAGCCAACAGTTACAAATAAGTTGTAAAATTAGTTAGTTATTTAAGGGCCAGTTGTATTATGGTCAGATAAAACTTATCAGACTGATAAATTATAAAGCGACAGACTATAAAAAATGACAGGTACCTATGACTGCTGACAATTGTGACGTGACGTTTTCAAATTAACCTTAGGAGTATTCTATTTTGTTCGACGAATATTTCTTATCTGACTATTGCAAAATCAGCCCTAAGATAAGTTAAGCCAAAACCGGTTTCTCTATATTTGCAATTAGATTAGGACGGGGAAAAATTATGTCCTTAATTAAATATGTACTTAAATAAATAACCACTACGACATGCAACAAAAAAATAAACTGAAAACCTACCTACTCAAGAACGAATCCATTACCTTGCCATATGTCTCTTAATCATAGCCAAATCAATTTAGGGTCGATTTTACCAACATCAGATAAGGAATATTCATCGAGTGTAAAACAAAACGCCTAATTTGAAAACGTCACCTATTTGACAGTTATAATTTATGAAAATGACATTTTAAAATCGGTCTTTAATACTTATTCGTTCAGATAAGTCCTATCTGACGTTGACAAAATCGACTATTTTGTATATGTAAATGATCCTTTTATAAGATGCATGATGATTACTTAGTGATCCACTGCATCTTTTTGTTAAACACTGTATTATGTGGTAAGTAAAATGTAATTTCATTTCCATTAATGCGTTGTAAATAGATAGGTCCTTTCGGTAGCATATTATATGCATTGTTTGGGTGGGTTACCATATATGAAAAAAAATCTTTTTGTTTAGTCCACGACACCAGTCGTCATTCTCTGACATGAGTTTTTCATACCATTTGTAGATATGGGAATAGTTTAACAATCAAACGAGCATTCATTTATCACGTGCTCATTAACAATGAATGTGCCTGTACATAAATTGCGAGACTTTTGTTTCAATGCCCATAACAGTACCTACGGGCAAGAAGTTGGTGGTAACCCATATCTAATATGTTAAGAGATATTATTTTACACAATGATTAAAGGACAAATTTAATTATTTACTTGGGCCCGTATTCTCGGTGTCAGTTTATGATCTTTTCATAATATGATTTATAAGCAGGATGTGTGTCGATAAAAGAAGAAATGAATTCAGATTTAATGACTTTAATAATTTTCACCTTCTCTTAAATCCGCAAGACACATGTTTCCGCATTGTTCTCTCGCTTATGGACTATCTTAAGGTACAGGTTTTAAGACGTGAAAATATTTTCAAAATCCCGATTGTCATATTTTGTTTTGAAAATCGACAAATATTGTACGTTTAAAGTATAATAAACCTTAATATATTTTAGAAGTTTGCCTATGCACGAAGCTCGCTAACAAGCATTATCATAGCTAGTATCCAACGCGGCAATGCAGCCAGCGTCATAGCCTCGTTGCCGCAAGGAAATGGTTTTGTTTTTGAATAGGTAACTATGTTTTAAGTTTATTTTTATGTTGCATGTCTAAGTTTTTTTTAATAAACAAATATCTGCACGAGTATGATATAATTAGTTATATTTTTCTAGGATTAAGTAATTTACGAGTAATTGATGCCTTATTGTGAACTTTAGGAATTCCGGAGGTAGATTAAATTATAAAGGAAATGTATTGTCAATAAAATCTATAGTAATATTTTAAAGCTGAAAAGTTTGTTTGTTTTTTTGAACGCACTAATCTCAGAACCTACTGGACCGATTTGAAAAAATCTTTTAACGTTAGATAGCTCATTTATTGAGGAAGGCTTTAGGGTATAAAACATCACGCTGCGATGGGAGGAGGATGATGGGATAGAGGGCATAGCTGGTATTACAAGACAAAAGATATTGATATTATATAACCACTTCACCTAACATTCAGGAAATATTTTTATGTAAAAGAACGGGTGCGCATCGCATGCGGGCTCCCCGCCACGTCACATAGGTTGACGGCAAATCATGCCGGAACTGTGATACTCGTATTTACGACTGTGCTTTTAGACTCATATTATGAATTTAAACTCGTGATACAAGTAAATAGGTGTCTTCGCCAGCTTACTACGCACATTACTGTTTTACAGTGGAAACTATAAACATTTTTAAAGCGCCTCGTCCACTGTTCTTCTATCAGTACCTAGTGTAGTACCATGCGTCCTAGGTTGGAATGTTTAAAACAAAGATGGATCGAGCAAATTAAGTATGAAAGAAACACGCAAATAAATAACGTAGGTAGAGCACTTTGTTTAATGAGTTATTGGCGATTGTTCGCCGTGAACGCTAATGCTCGCCTAAACGAGTAGGCTCCTTTGGAACAATGAGCGATACATCTGCAAATTAGAACCATCGGTGCTGAATAATGCATTGTTGTTCGGTGTTTTTGCGTCTGCGACTGCGGCGATGCGGCCCGCAAACTAATGGCTCTTATGAAGTAAGAAGTAACCAAACTCACAAGGTGGTAGCTGGAAAGCTCTACTTACTACCTACGTCTTCATAAAACTAAAACTACTATCCAGAGCAATTAAGAGTAACCTATATAATAGGACTTTTTGTTTTCCGGAAGTAGTCGAAGGTTTCGCCTGAATTATTGCGATGTGGTGGGCTGCAAATGCTGCGAAGTGTCGCTGTTGTTTAGTGATCCGAAGCGTGCGCGCGCGCCGCCTACGGCCCGTGGCCAAGTTCACTCACCGGCTCACAGGCGATCACAATGTTATGCCTCATATTTTAAACCGAATTATGTGTAAGTAGTTACTAATGTTGACCACGAATTGTGAAATGGAATTTCGAAGTTAATTTTTAATCTGACTTCGACCGTAAACGGCGGAATACCAGTAACTTATCTCAAGACATATTACTTTCAGGAATTAAATTCTACATCACATACCTACATATTTGCCAATATCACATCGTTGCTCCGATCCCAAGCTAAGTAGCTAAAGCAATTGAGTTATGGAAATCGGAAACAACGGTGGTACTACAACACCCAGACCCGAGACAATATAGAAAAGATCGTTTTCTACATTGACCCGACCGGGAATCAAACTCGGAACCTCACGAGATGCTTGAAACCAGCGTGCTATTCACTCGACCACGAAGGTCGTCAAAAGCATTTTAAAGTAAAGGTGCCTGTTATCATCCCACTGCTGGATATAGGCCTCACCTTAAAGATAGGGTGTTTTAAGGGCCAAGCGGTCCGATCGTCCGATAGTCCGGAGCGGATTGGTTATATCTTTCAAACATCCGAAATCACGTGTGGCTGCACTGTGAGTAGGTATGAACTAGGAACACGTACTGGGTGCGTTGCGCTTAGAGCAGGGTATTGCGATGTACAAATTTACTTTTAAAAAGTCTCTCCGCTCCCACTACCTTAACCTTGGCTCACGACAGAATTTACAACCATTTTTCTTTTACTTGTGTCATTTTGGATGTCGTCAATATCATCACCTTTATCATTTATAATTTGTATTTATTATGTAAATGTACTCTATGTATGTTTATTAGTCTTTTGCTTTGTATCTCATTACATATTTGTGTAATATTAGTATGTATGTTTTTGTTAGTGCATTTTACTTCTTTTTTGTACCACTTTTCTCTCTTATTAATAATATTCCGCAACTGATTAAACTCTCTGCATTACCAGGTGGTTGACTGGTAGAGAGTACCATTAGGCATCAAGTCCGCCAAATGTAAATGTAAAGCGATATGTATTTATTAAATAAATAAATAATAATAAATAAATATCGCTTTGACTGTTAACCAGCTCTGCTTTTGAACTGATTTGTAAATTCGCATTGCGATTTCGTATAGTGGATTATCAGCTAATTTGATTCACTTAGCTGATGAACGCAGGACAGCACTACAGGACTGAGATTTTACCAACTTAGACTTATCCTAGTGAATAAGTATTAACAAATGATTTTAAAGTGACGCGCATAAATTATTGCTGACAAACAGGTGAGGTTTTTGAATAAGGCGTTTTGTATTATATTACGACGAATATACCTTATTAGCTGTCGTAGGTAAAATTGACACAGTGAAATAGAAATACTTTGAATTAGTAAGCACGAGGTTTGGGCGAATCCACCCTAAATAACGTAAGGGAGAATAACGAGTTAAAAAAAAATTAATTGAAATGTTTGAATTCTCTCTAAAGAGTCTTTTCCATCTCTAATCCTAATTTGAATCACGGTTCAAACAAATAAACTAATTCCGTTCATTATTTGATTTGTTTAACGATTTTCCAATAGCAAAAAAGACGACTTGGCACGTCGGTACAGACACGAAACAATTACCTTCCTCTTTATATCTTCACCCTCATAAACAACAAGTCGGTTTTGTTGTTTGTAGCGACGCGTTCGACCTAGACAATGCCCAGCCGAGGCCTACGCGGCGCAGACGGCACCCGCGGAACAAAATTTTATTGAGAAAACAATCATTGAAACGGACATATGAATAATTACTCATAATTTGTCTTAAATGTTTGGTACGACTTACTTATCGACTCGGGAAATCTAAATTTGTACAGCTCCTCAATAAGCATTCTTTAAAACTGAAATGAAATATTTTGGGTGAATAGGTACGAGACGCTTACCTACTGGATTTTTGTTTATCACGTGTTAGCGCATAGTATATTCTTACGCATAGTCAATGTATTTTATAATTATTGTAAATACCTTACCTGACTATTTACTGATCCTTTTGTCCTGTCAATATTTTGATGAGTCTTTTAAACAAGCTCTTTCCAATTACGACAATAACCTGCCTATTTACCTACCCATATTTCCATACAGCTAATCAGTGTCAGTCAGTACGAACATGGCAACCAGTCTATCAAGTTCATATTTTCAAAACAAATTCACAAATAAACGACAGTCATTTTATGTAAATTTGCTTAAAATATATGGTCACGTGTCGCGTCACAGCGGCCGTTTGCGTAGAATGGATTCATTAACTACACTAAATAAAGAGTAGAATAGCAAGTTTAAATCCGTATTTAGTGCGGACTTTTTTTTATTATTCTTGAGCTTATTATTGCTTAACTGCGCCTTTTAATCTAATTTATTTTAAGAGTTATGCATTCGGTCGGAAAATTGGACCTATTCTCATGCAGAGCCTACCTTATGATTTATTTAGGTAAATGATATTGGCAAAACATCAATGAAAGCAGGCACTGCATAGATGCAACGATAGACTAGAACAACGAAGTTAAATCAGAAGGGATTTTACAAATTTCCACCTGAATACTTTCCATAGCGCAAAATAAGACCTCAATCCTATCTTTATCGATATTAAGTTGTCGGAGTAACGTGTTTAGAACTCGTTTACTATATTTCCATACACAGCGACTCGGTTTATGTAACGCTGGCGCAGACGCAGGCTCTGGAGCCGACACCGATACACGCGGTGTGCGTTTCATGACGTAGGTAGAGCCTTGCGTCCGCTCTGGCTTTCGTGCCTCATACGTAGGGGAGGTTATAAATGTAGCGTATGAGTTAGGTATAATGGTAGGTAACTAATGTAATAGAAGGCAAGATCAGGGCTCATAAAACGAACTAGGAGACATTTTTGCTCAAAGACAAGGATAACGGTGATCTACTCCACGCCGGCTTGCTTCGTAACCCAGGCGCCAGTCAAGTAAAGTTTGAGGGCTGCTTATGGGCAATACTTGTACAAACTAGGTAGGTTCTTAATATACCCTAAAGATTCCGAAATGAAGATTAAGCTGTAGTAAGTACACGTGATAAAGGTCAGGCTTTTTCAAACTGAGAATGTAAATCATTTTTGGACATTTTATTTCATGTTAAAGCGCAGATTAGATTCTAAAACAAGACTTTACTAGTTTGTTACTGGCATTATCTATCAGAGCCATTAGACAAGTGAGCATAAATATTGGCATGCTGTAATATGCATTCGCTTAGCATCTATTTTACGAGTTATAAATATGCATCAAAAGTATATGCGCGTGTAGTAAATACGTTGAACGTTATTTAATCTTAGAAGTTTTTAAACATGTAAGTTACAAAAGTATTACGAGTAATAAAATAGTACATATTCTAATACTTTATACTGAGATTTGTATTTTGAAAGGAATTGATATAGTTAAGTTTTCCCGACAATTTTCATCTCCAGTCCAAGATACTAAGCAACGCCTCAGCATGCGCTCTTGTATCTTAGCCGATTATAAATAGTACCTATCAAAGTAGGTACATGAAAGTTTGTTTAATCATGTTACCGAAATCATCAAAAAAATAATATTGAGCCGTTAACTAAAATAACTCAAATTGGGAATGCATCAGCCTTATTTATTCAATATTCAAATACATAAAGTGATATGGGCATAGAAAGTAATAACTTACTTTTTCAGCATGAAAGCCTTGCTGAGCTCCTTGAGGACTGTAGAGACGATGGCGCCGGCGGCGGGCACGGCCAGCACGGAGGCGTCCATGCAGGCCGACAGAGCCGCGGGGGCCAGCACGCCCAGCCTGCTGAACCTCGAGCTGTCTTTAGACATCACAGTTATCAGGCACGACACGACTTCACCGATACACGCACGACCGCAACCGCAGGGCGATCCGCTTCGCGCGCTGACTCGGACTCGAATGAGAACACGCAACGTGCGCGCGCGCCCCTACGCGCAGCCTTATCCGGTGCAACGAAACACGCGAAACCGCATTTTTACGCGAGCCTTTCGGGATAATCCAGGTCCGCTCTTACGAAATGATTCGCGTTTTTTATCATCGACATTCCTGCTCCATTCCACTTATTGGACTGGTTCGACGTGCTGGCTTGGGACGAATAAATAATAATAATACAGACGGATGTAGATATTGTTAAACTGGTTTGAAGTATTTATTTGTTTATCATTTGCAAGGTTCCAAACCAAAATTGAATCCTTCCATTCTAAAATCGAAATCACAGGTACACCCCATTTTCTGTTTAGTTTTAAATTTTAGGATGGAAGGATCCTCCCATAACATACAAAAGCTTCAGAGGTGCAGTGTTTTGTTCGAAAGGCAATTAAAAGTTATTAACGATTGATGGTGTCATCATACCTACTCATTGAATTCCAATCTCTATATATCTTAACAGAGTGCCTTTGACATCAGATTAATAAATAGATCCAAGCTGAGAGCATTGTTTGTTGCAGTTTGCAGACACATACTTAAGGCACTTGTGGACAGTCGTCGATATCAGATATAATTGCGCACATAATGTCACACTTACCGCCATACTACGCGTAGGTAAGTATTTTAATTTGATTGACTAGTTATAATTCAGTAAGATAGCGGTGAAGTGCAGTCTTCTGTTAACTACTTAGGGACAGGTGAATCCCATGTACTGACTTTCTAATGCAACATTTGAAATACTTATCCTATCTCTAGTATCTAAGGTTAAAATAGTTTAACAAAATCATCACGATTATTATTTTATGAATTATGTAACACTTAGTGAGCAAAATAAAAAATTGAACTGAATTCGTCGCCGATAAGATAAGTCGCATATCAATGCACTGTAGGAAAAAATCACGCCCGCAGCAGGCGGGTTTTCCCGCTGCCCCCATTGAAAGGATCACGAACGAGACGTCGACCATATATACCTAGATGAAGTTAAAGCAAGTTAGTTGGCGCCTAAAGTATGTATTTCAGTACTATAAATCCCATATTTTGAGAAGTCAGTAAAAAGAGATTGACAAATTAATTGCAGAACTTACCTGTACCTTACCAAACAGCATAGCCAGCTTACCGTAACTCCAAATACAGTTTCAAAGCTTGTCTGGCAATAATCAGATCGAATATCAATATGACACTCCAGATTAGACTTATGTCCAATCAGCGTTACATTCATCTCAAACCAGTAATAAACGATCAGGAAATATAAGAACAAAGCATGATTAATTTGTAGACCTCATTTAATGTATACTGGTCGGTGCTATCAAGTAGTGTACATACAACGGAAGTGAGCTTGTTAACAAAATTCGTCGATTATATCAACATGGCGTATGAGGCCAATGTCAGTAGGTAAGAGTTAGTAACAGAGGGGTAAGTGCGGACCGATGCGGTGCGATGCTCATCACTTAACACTGTGTTGAGGCACAGGTTACAGGAATTTGTGTAGTGGTAGTAATGATCAACGACTGTCAATAATAATTATTTGTTTGCGGCTCAATAAAAGATGATACCTACGGGTAAGCAGGTCGTTCCAATTCACTACAAATGGACATGGATAACTTGCAGATTTTACGAAAGGTTTAGACATAGGTGTGAAAGAAGAAAAAGCAGGACTTAAGAAGTACTGAATGCGGCACAGTGAGTCGGTAAAGACCGCTTTATGTCAATAAATCAGCATTACATTTACATTACATACCATTTTGATTTATTTTATCATCATTGAGATTTATTTGAATTCACATAAATTGGTATTTTTTTACAATTGCCTATTTTTAAGCATCTTCAAAGCTTTTAAGTGATGCGTAAACATGGCGCATTTATAAATCGAAGGCCAAAACAAACTCCGAGTCAGTCAGCTGACCAAATTATTAAATACTAAACAAATAAATTATAAATAGAGTGGACTATAGACGTAAATGTATTGCCGAATAAAGCCCAATGGAGCAAGGCGGTTTTTTTCCGGAAGTAACCAGTTTTTTACGGTCGTACAAATCCTCGGTCGGAAGGTCTCGGCCGGCGCGCGGCGATGAGACAAATATCAGCCGTCGTACTAAACCAGTTTGAAACCGAAACCGCGGAAGTTAGCACTTAGCGCGACGAGTTAAATACTCAGCGAAACTATGAGGACGAAATAAATGCAGGCACTTAAGACCCCTTACACACTGCGACTTTAAGCATCGGTGCAGTCACCAAAATTCAGTACATCATTTGACAATTTCTAGCTTCTGCATCGCGACTGTACTGTATCGATGCTAACGTGCGTTAGCATTGGTGAACTTCTTTCGTATAAGAACTGCACGAGAATCTACTCCCTGGTCTATCTAATTAAAAATCAGAGTACGAGTATAGTCTTCACAAAACCGAAGTCTTTGAGCGCGCGTTCGACTCGCTCTTAAGAGGTTTATCCATTTGTATGAGAAAAATAACATTCTTCAAAACTGCAACTGCTGCAACATAGTGTTGAAAGTAGCCGATTCATTCATTAAAACGCAATTATTGTATAATAAGCTGTTCAAACAAGGAACAATGGAGCAATAAAACTCAATCCGACCCTACTTGTCCATGAAATCTCTGAACTACCTCTACACCCAAAGATTTGCTATATCGTGATAAATCAGCAAAATAAACATGCCATGATACAACACCGTATTTCAGAGACGTGTCAGCTTTTCAACATAGAATTAAATAATGTATCATAAGTAAATGACAATAATGGCGCCGTTAATACGGATATTCATCTCTAAGAACTGAAATTATCACAATAATAAATAGCGTATAATTGAGCGTGATTGGTACTGTCATCATCAAAAGAAAGCATTCGCGCCCTTCGCCCTCCAGTACCAGTGGCGCACGCGCAACCAGGTTTGGCAGAAGCCTACTAATTTGATAAATATTGAAAGATATTGTTGAGTTATTTGCAATATCCACAAAACGTTTTTTTTAATTCTGTGAACATAACCGGGCTATTGGATTGGCATTCAGGACCACTTTAGGATATACCAGAAGATGGGTTTTGTTACTAAATAACAATAAAAGAGTTTTACCGTGTAAGTTATAGCAGTTGGAAAGGTAAAATGTTCTTCCACGTGTCAACCTAAAACAGTTCTATATTTTCTCTTTCTTAGGTCTTAGATATTTCGTTTCTTGTTTTGCTCTGTATATGTAGCTTTCTTTACTTTTGGCATCGCTGCCTGTACGCTATTGTAGGATTGCAAGCTTTTCAAAGCTCGGGTCATTCAATGTTTGATGAGTGATTCTTTTTCACCGCTGACGCCAAGCCGCTGTGAGCCGAATACATATCGCCCATCTCGCCAACAAAGGTTGCAAGCCGCTTAAGGGACCGAGTCATTTTCCTAAAGGAAGGTCAACAAACAATGGCAGATGTCACGTAGACCAGCGGGCCAATAATTCACTTCCTAGTGTAACCATACCATCCATCTTCACCTGAACAGTTTCCAAGGAAATAGTCTGATGCCCTTTTTTACCATTATTTACGACTAGGTACCTACTTGTTGCAAAGAATCAACCATTGGAATTTACTCGTGTGTAACTTCAAATAGAGATAATTATTGTCAGAACAAAATAACGGAAAATTGGCTAGTTAAAGTCTCTCAAAGATACGGCACTTATTTTAACAATCTTCTTAGCTCCGGTATTTTTTGTTCCGGATATATACGTAGTTTGAACTATTCTTGTACCTACTTGTTTGTAGGTATGACTAGTGTATACTACTATCATTTTTAATATTTATAACTTCTATGTAGTAGGTATACGTACAGCTTACACCCAATAGTTTGATGACAATCACTTTATTTTAGCCGTGACTTTGTGTGACTTTCCTATAGGGTGAATCATATAACACATTATGGATATTAAAATAATTGGCATTTACTAAATCTATTTTGATTTCTGACACAATGAGATGTAAATAACTTGATCTAGCTAGTGCACTTGCACACATGTCTGTACTGTATGACATGTAACAGCACTCGTTTTTTTAAATCAACAATGTTTTTGATAAAAAAATCGAGTCCCGTTGCATGCCATAAAGTAAAAACAACGAAAAGTAGTAAATTTATCACACTATACAACTTTTATTTACATATTTAACAAACTTTGAGCACACTCTCCTTAAAAGCTAATGCAACATCTCCTTAAATGCTATTTGTCACTAACTTTAATGGATTCCAGTGATTCCGCTGGGTAAATCTCATTGTAGTCATTTCTTCTAAGAACTTTCAGTTCCATAAAATGTTTATTTTGTCTAACTCGCGGAATCTGGGCCCAGTCTAGCGAGAGGGATCGGACCTTTTTGCTCTTGGCTAAGTATTCAGAGAAGACCTCTTCAAGGTGCCTCCGCCGGTAAACGGTGTAGACCCAGTCGTCGGAGTGGGAGCGTTTTTTGAGCTCGTTGCTGTTGGCGTCTATGTCAGGTGAAGCGGGCGCGGCGCGGGCGACGTCGAGGACGCCGAGCGGCCCGGAGAGCTGGCCGGGCTGGCGGCGGCGGAAGCGACGCGGCGCGGCGGCCCCGGGCTCCCGGGCTCCGGCGTCCCGCCGCGCCAGCCAGTAGTAGTGCGCGATCGGGTCCCGAGGGCCCCAGTGACGCGACGCCCGGAACGACGCCTTCAGCTTCTGCGCACATAACGCATTCTACACGCGTCTCCTCCCATACAAATTACAGGAAACATAACCTAATATCATATTCACAGCGTGTAATTGGTACGGTTAGAATAAGGCGAGGCCTCGTCCTTAATAGTAGCAGATGTTAAGGAAAAGTGTTATATTATTTCGCGGAGCAGAGGAAATCATATAGGAAGCATTGACACATTTGCATGAGGCCCTTATCGCTATGCATCACAAACTGAACGCACATAAATTAGACTCGTCATTAGCATACATGCTAGTAACGGTATTGATTTACAATGTGCTTATTATTTATTTAGAAACTAATAATAAACTCAGGTTATTTCAGAACATAAAACTACTATAAACGGATAAACGCAATGCCACTTATTAGAAGACGTCTAGCCAAATGGTTTTTAGGTATGATTAATACGTAAATATTACGCGCTTTTCAATGAATAAATTGATTCTTTTGTTGTTGCACATTTTCCATAAATTGCAAGACAAAAAAATAATAAACTCCAATTTACCCCAAAAGCATCGTACTGGTCTTGATGCACCACTGCCACCGCAGCAAAACCGATCACTACCAGTAGAGTAGTCGCTAAGCTCGCAATGGCACCTGCCGCGGTCCACGGCGCAGCCCACTGGTCCACCACCGCGTCCGCCACCGTCACCGCGGCCCACCACAGCGCGATCGGCGCGATCACGCCCGGCGCCGCGTACCAACCCCACACCCAGAACTTAGACAGGTCCTGCCCGGTAAGGAACTCGATGTCCTCCATTAGGACTTTCCAACCTGTGGAAGATGGAAGTCCATGACTTGTGTGATTCATTAAAATATGTACAGTAGTGGGCTCTTTATTATGAACACTATCAAAAAAATATTAAGGGCTTCCCTGAATAACCAATATGTACGAGCAAGTACATGGTATTTTAGTTGTATCTGAAATCTGCTGACAGAGGCTTACCCGCGCGGCCGCGTGGCTTCATATTACTTTCATTGCATTTTGTATTCAATTGTAATTTAGTGTAATAAACGCTCTCTACGGAATCGGACACAGTTTTACTTACCACATCCCGTATCGTAGAAAAACAACCTACATACTACAATCAACATTTAACATCCTACATCTATCATATGTAGGGGTAATTCAATACAGCCCCTACATTTTGGTCCTTCGACATTTTGAACTGCGACGACCTATTTCGCGACACGTGTTACATCCGCGAGTGGTCCATTGTGAAGTGGTTAAAAGTGTTGTGATCAGTGGTTCTATCTGTGGTAGCAAATCGGTCTACTGGCCTCTCAGAAGCGAGAATCACCAGCTAGATTGAGAAGGTGCAAATACTGCGGTAAGGGCTACGGGTTGCACGAACCTTAAACCACATTTTAACTGTTCACCATCATGGAGCAGTTACTTCAGCAACAACATACAATAGCTGATTCTATCATCAAGATCGAAATAAACTTCAAAAAAGATCCTGAATCACGTAAAACAGCAGCGTATATCCAGAAACGCTTGGACTCTCTTAATGCACAATGGGAATTGTTCAGCATGAATCATAGTGTTTTGGCGAACTCAGATGAGCACCAAGACCACAACTACTTCAAGAACAACCTATATGATACCATTAAGGCGAGGTACGAGGCGTTATGCGAAACATTTCGAAAGTACGAGGTGAGGGCGGAAGTAGTAGACACAGGAATGCCATCCAAGTCAGATGAGTTAGTCAACCAACAACGCACCAATTTTCGAGCACTATCTAGGATTATTCGCAACATCAAAGTACAAGAATTAACTGAAAAGTGGGAAATAGTGGACAAACTTAACGCATTACAGTCTCGTTGGAAACTCATTGACGAACTACACTGGCAAATTGACAACCTTGTTTCTGGCTCTGACAGCAGCTACGAAGACGAGTTTACTACATATGAAACCCTGTTTGAAACTACAAAAAGGAATCTGAATCGGAAACTCAACTCAACATCGCAACAATATCAGCAAGTACCTACGATTGAGATTCCAGCCTTCTCCGGTAATTACTCACAGTGGCCTACCTTCATGGACCTTTATTGTGAAGCCATACATAACAACGTCATGCTGACGAAAACACAGAAGATGCAGCACCTTAAGGGCAAACTTAAAGGTGAGGCGGAGCGCATCGTGCAGCACTTAACAATCTCTGCTGATAACTACGACACCTGCTGGGAGATACTCAACCACAGGTACAATAACAAACAACTGCTATTTACGAAGCAGATCCAAATCTTTATGGGTCAACCAACCATACAAAGGCAGAATGCGTACGAGCTAAAGAAACTGCATGATACAAGTGTTGAGACAATACATGCTATTCATAACCTTGGAATTGACATTACGACTTGGGATCCAATCCTGGTGCACATTCTTTCTGGAAAATTAGACCCTGATACATATTCAGCCTACATGGAAGCAAGAAAAGCACCCCGAGAACTACCTTGCTTGGATGAGCTAATACACTTTTTAGAAAACAAGTTCACGGCGCTGGAACCTGTACAAAAGAAAAAAATAACACCCAACAAGCCGACTCAACCGTCGAACAAAGAAAACACGGCTCAACCCAAACAAGATATTAATATCGGAAACAGGCGTTTTCCAGCTAGAAGCTTCCATACAAACACGGATAAAAATTGTCCTGTGTGTAAAAACAATCACATTTTACTTCATTGCAAGTCGTTCCAAGAAATTACACCTGAAGACAAAATTACGTCTATTGCGCAGCTACATATTTGTCGCAATTGCTTATATTCCCACAACGACAATAAATGCAACTCCAACAAAAGGTGTCGAGTTTGCAAAGATGCGCACCACACAACGCTACATGATATTTATCGAAGCGGCGAAAAACAAACGAGCTCAAATGCAATTCCGAATAAACCATCGACGTCGCAACAAAAGGCAAATCACGTGTCCGGTAACTTTAACGAAGTTTTACTTGCGACGGTACAACTAAAAATAATGGCAGCTGACGGAACATTCGTCCGATTGCGATGTCTCCTCGATCAAGGCTCACAGATAAACTTAATTACCGAATCTGCTGCACAACGCTTGGGGCTACGAAGACGCAATCAGAATGCTACTGTATCCGGAATTGGAACGTCAGCACATCATAGCAACGGCACCGTCAGCCTAGACTGTACATCACTATATGGAGACTATACTTTAAAGATTGAAGCAATGGTGATGGCCAACATGCTCAGCAACTTGCCTAACTACACCTTCGAAAAACAAGAGTGGCCTCACATTCAAAATATACAGCTGGCTGACCCCGATTACAATGTTTCAAGACCTGTAGACATCTTACTAGACGCAGGTGTCTACGCTGACATTATCATGAGTGGCATGCTTCGAGGCCCCTCGCACGCGCCCTTGGCCCAGCAAACCAAGGTCGGATGGGTGCTACTAGGAAACATAAAAACATACAACTGCCACGTACTTCTGAACATCGACGACGTCTCTCGGTTCTGGGAGATGGAAGAAATATCAGAACAGAACAATAACCTAACACTTGAGGAAGAATATTGTGAATCTTTATATTCGGCCAAAACTACACGTCGAGAGGATGGGAGATACATAGTCAGACTTCCGATGAAAGTTAATTTCGAAGAAATCTTAGGCGCTTCTAAGCCACAGGCAGTCGCACAATTTCGTCAGTTAGAAAAACGACTAGCCAAAGATGAAAATTGGTCAACATCGTACAAAGGCTTTATACATGAGTATCTTGAACTCAACCACATGAAGCCATGTACTGATCACAAGGAACCCAGCTGCTTTTTGCCGCATCACGGTGTCGAAAAGCTGGACTCTACAACCACAAAGCTGAGGGTGGTCTTCAACGCATCAGCCAAAACATCATCAGGCCATAGCTTGAATCAACTCATGGAACAAGGACCGAACCTGCAACAAGACCTGCAGGCCATGATACTGCGATGGTGAGCATTCCAATATGTTTACACTGCCGACATAGAGAAATTCTACCGCCAAATACTCATCCACGATGACGACCAACAATTACTCAAGATCATATGGCGTGACGCACCCACAAATCTCATCAAAGAATACCAGTTATGCACTGTAACATATGGTACTAAAGCAGCACCATTCTTGGCTATGCGTACCATAATACAGTTAGTTATTGACGATGGAAACCGCTACCCTCTTGCGGCGGCAATCCTAACTAATCAGCTGTACGTAGACGATTTGTTGGGAGGCAGTAATGACCTCATCGAGGCACAAAAAGCTCAAAAACAGCTGATCGACTTGTTGAGAGGCGGTGGATTTAATCTGCGAAAATGGGCTAGTAACCACCCCAGTTTACTCAAAATACTACCTAACGAACAAATAAGTCAAAATATGTTCAACTTTAAGGACGCGGAAAGTAACAAAACACTCGGTCTTACGTGGAATCCGCTCACCGATCAATTTACATTCCAAGCGCCCGTTAGTAACAACCGTGACGTCACAACGAAGCGAACATTACTCTCAGACCTATCGAAGCTATATGACCCACTTGGCTGGCTGTCTCCGGTCACAATGAAATCGAAGCTCATATTTCTACAAGCCTGGACCGCAACAGCTGATTGGGACGAACCTCTTCCGAGCGACATACAACAAGAATGGGATGAATTTCAAAACGAACTACCATCTATCAATAACATTGCCATACAACGCTGGATTGGTGACACTACACAACCAATTGAGCTACATGGGTTTTGTGACGCATCCGAGAAAGCATACGGATGCGTCATATACTGCAAATCTACCAATGAAGCAGGTCAGCATCACATCAAGTTAGTCGCCGCGAAAACAAAGCTGGCTCCATTGAGAAAACCCCCATCACTGCCACGCCTCGAGTTATGCGGTGCCTTCTTACTATCGCGACTAATGAGTAAGGTCATAGAGTCAATAAACTCACAGACAGTAACTATGTTTGGATGGACAGACTCTATGATTGTACTAGGCTGGCTACATGGAGAGCCCTCACGATGGAAAACGTTTGTGGCTAACCGAGTCATCAAGATCACAAACGTCATGCCTCCTGGATGCTGGAGACATGTCAAGTCGGAAGAAAACGCAGCCGACAGCGCTAGCAGGGGTCTCAGCCCACGTGAACTAACCGAACACAACTTATGGTGGGGACCTGAGTGGTTGAAGAACTACAAAGCATGCAATGAAACATATTCAACAAACGAAGAAGTGAAAAAATCCAAACAAGTCTGCTCAACGCAAGCCAGCGAGCCACTCGTCGAATCACTTCTACAAGATCATAGCTCTATGTCACGGGCAACCCGTGTATTGGCCTGGGTCATGCGATTTATAAACAATGCTCGAGACAAAACCAACGCCAAACAATTCTCGCACCTATCGCTCAGTGACATAGAGAACGCTGAAGCAATCATAATTCGAACTGTACAACATAAGCACTTTGCCGATGACTTATATCAGTTACGTAAACATAACAAAGTACAGTCATCGAGCAAACTTTTGACACTGTCACCTTTTGTGGACGACCATGGAATACTCAGAGTTCAAGGTCGACTTCAACATGCAAGCCTTGGTCAATCACAGAAACATCCTGCCATTTTACCAAATAACACCAGATTGACAGAGCTATTGATCAATCAGGCACATCAAACAACGCTTCATGGCGGTGCGAGATTGACATTGTCCCATCTTCGAAACAAGTACTGGATCTTGGGTGGACTGCGTACTGTCAAGAAACAACTTTTGAAATGCGTGAGATGTCACCGATTCAAAACACAACAGAACGCCCAACAGATGGCAGATCTACCTAAACCACGAGTAACACCTTCAAGGCCATTCACACACACTGGCGTAGATTTTACGGGTCAAGTCGAAGTGAAGGCTAACAAAGGACGAGGTATTAAAACGAGCAAGGCCTACATCGCCATCTTCGTTTGCTTGTCCACCAAGGCCGTCCATCTGGAATTGGTGTCCGACTTGACCACCACAGCATTCCTCGCTGCACTGAAACGACTATGTGCTCGAAGGGGGACTCCAAGTGACATGTATTCCGACAATGGAACCAACTTCGTCGGTGCAGCGAAGGCCTTAAACAAGGAACATGAGCAAGCATTAAAACTTTACAATGTAAAGTTTTAATGCTTGCATGCTGTAAAGTTTACATAAACAACGAAAGCATCAGTGACATGGTGAGCTGTGGAATCCAATGGCATTTCAATGCACCGGCCTGGGCGTCGGCTGGAGGGCTATGGGAGAGTGGAGTAAGAAGTTTGAAACATCATCTCAAACGAGTCCTCGGAGAGCAGAAGCTGACGTATGAAGAGTTTGCTACACTCTTAACACAAATCGAGGCTTGCCTTAACTCTAGGCCGCTGGTAGCTATCACAGATGACCTTGGAGACCTGGACTGCCTAACGCCAGGTCATTTTTTAGTTGGAGGCTCTGTGCTATCTCCACCACCATCTGGACACATTGATGACATAAGCTTAACTACCAGATGGAAACAAACCGAGAGAATGCACAGAGACTTTTGGAAGCGGTGGTCTAAGGACTACTTGCAAACTTTACAAACCCGTGGCAAGTGGCAGTATCCAACAAGAAACCTCAATGTCAATGATGTTGTGCTGATTAAGGACGACAACATACCACCTGCGAAGTGGCTTTTGGGAAGAGTTACAGCAACGCACCCCGGAGCCGATGGGTACGTGCGGGTCGTGACTGTTAAGACGAAGACAAACTACATGAAGCGCCCAGTGACGAAGCTATCTCGTTTACCCATTGACAACGACATCACGGCCATATCTCAATCTGACCCTCAACCAAAAGACACACTGCCTACGAAGACAACACGATCGTTGAGACCTAAGAAGAAAAAACCAATCTTCTCTAAGATACTCACGTCACTATTAGTATTTATGACGTGTATTGCCCCATCTGTGACTCAGTTAGCCAACGTGACGCACCTACAACCAGGGAAACTGATGTACTTCGACAAAATCGGCGAGATGCAAATTATTCAAGACGAGTGGAAACTAATAGTATACTACAACATGTCTACATATTGGCAAAGCTTTACAAACATTGAAAAGTACGTCAGTCATTTAAATAGTCTCTGTACTAAGGAGCCAGCATTCGTTACAATTGCAACACAATTCCAACACGAGCTAAGAGAATTAAGCCATTACAATGACATCCTACAGTCAGAGCATGGAAGACGCACCAAACGAGGCTTAATCGACGGCGTTGGTTATGTTGCGAATTCTCTGTTCGGCATCCTTGACCAAAGATTTGCTGACAAGTATGAAAAGGACATACGACTTATTCAAGATAACGAAAATCATCTAATCAATTTATACAAGGAACACACATCAATAATTGAGGGCGAGTACAACTTGTTAAAACGAAATGAAGAAGTCATGAATAAACAATTCACCATCATCACCCAGCATCTGGCAGCCACCGAGAGCAAAGTCCAACAAGTCCACGACAATGCAATGTACGTCACCGCTACAGCACTTGCTGCGAACATGATCGTCACTAACCTACGTCACATACAACAACTACTACTAGATCTTGTGACCGACGTGCGCAACGGCAGGGTTGACACACACTTGCTGAAGCCAGATGAATTCGAAGCTCAATTGAACGTCATATCGGGCCAGGTACCAAAAGGTTTATCTTTGCCCTGTATAAACGGCTACAAATGTACAAGAGAAATGTACAAACTTTCGAGAGTGCACATTCGATTGACGGATACATTTTTGATATTCGAAGTTAAAGTCCCCCTTATATCTACGGAGCAGTACGAATTAACCCGTGCTATACCGATTCATAACGTCAAGGAAACCACGATGATCTACATACAGCCGAGTGCAGAATACTTCGCAGTGAGTCTCCAAAAGGACCTCTTGATGCCTCTCATGTCTAAAGATGTATCGTCATATATCAGTTTGAATGAAAACCAACTTTTGTGTGCAGCCAATTTACCGATTTATGATATCAAAACCACCGACTCTATATGCGAAGCGCAAATTATAAACAATAGAGCGATAAGCGCGTGCCGCACGGTAGTATCGGGTTGCCGAGATGAGTGGATCAAGTTGCACACTCGAGGCGCTTGGATGTTTACATGTTGCAAGGAACGCTCCGTGCGCATATTTTGTCCAGCTGGTGTTACATCACAGATACTACACGACGCAGGGATCATAAAACTCGCTGAAGGCTGTCTGCTCCGAGGTGATCATCATTTCGTTCACTCACACTACAAACTACAAAGTGAAGTCAAAATCACCGAAGACGCGATGTATATGCCTGAATCAGGAATAAACACACTGCTATCTCACAACAGCAACATTACCTTCCATCCTGAGAGTCATGAAGCACAGCTAAAGACACTCAAGGATAAGATAGAGTTAATGAAGAAAGAACAAGAGATGCTTCACGTCCAGGCAGACTCGCACAATTATCATCAGTACGCCACCTATGGAATTTTGATCTTGTGTGGAGCTGTCATTGGAGTTTGTGGGGCACTCAAGATGAGAAAACGACTGCAAAAACATCGACGTCACGCGAAATCACCGCAAGGCGATGAAAACACAAGTCAGCGGGAGCAGGTCGGCGCAGACGTGGACCACAACATCGAAATTCGCTCGATCAGCAAAAGGGTCGACACGGCGAGCTCACCGTTCCCGACGCGAGTCAAATCTATACTAATATTATAAAGCTGAAGAGTTTGTTTGTTTGTTTGTTTGTTTGTTTGTTTGTTTGAACGCGCTAATCTCAAAAACTACTGGCCCGATTTGAAAAAATATTTTTACGTTGGATAGTCCATTTATCGAGGAAGGCTTTAGGCTATAGAACATAAAGATACGACTCATAAGACCACAGCAGAAATGAAAAATGTTGCGAAAACGGGAGAAAGATATTCCTTTTGAGAGCTTCCGCTGCATACGCTGCGGAAACCGCTTAAGTTACACAAAAATCATGTATGACAGGATTGTTCAGCATTAAGAGTTCTATAATAAAGTCCGCGACAGCATATATCTATCTTTTATGGTTGACTTACTACAACCTTTTTTATGTTAATAAATTTGTAAAAAAATAATGCATTATTTTTAGAGGTGTATTATACACACAGATATTAATTCTTATCAAAATAAATACATTCATCATCACGAGCATTTCATTTAGAACCATATATCATTTAATTTCAATAAATATCTTAGGAGCTATCACAGTTTTAACATAACGCCGCAACAAAATAATGTTCGCAGCTTAAGTACAACGTGCGCTTGCGCTAATATATTATAAAGCTGAAGAGTTTGTTTGTTTGAACGCGCTTATCTCAGGAACTGCTGGACCGATTTGAATATTTCTGTGTTGGATAGCTTATTTATCGAGAAAGGCTTTAGGATATAAAACATGACGCTGCGACGGGAGGGGAGGGAGCAAACTCAAAACGCGCGGACGAAGTCGCGGGGGACCGCTAGTGATTTCACATATAATACTTTTTATCTTAATTATTTTCTTGACTCGGCAAGATGTACGAGCAAGTACATGGTATTTTAGTTGTATCTGAAATCTGCTGACAGAGGCTTACCCGCGCGGCCGCGTGGCTTCATATTACTTTCATTGCATTTTGTATTCAATTATAATTTAGTGTAATAAACGCTCTCTACGGAATCGGACACAGTTTTACTTACCACATCCCGTATCGTAGAAAAACAACCTACATACTACAATCAACATTTAACATCCTACATCTATCATATGTAGGGGTAATTCAATACAGCCCCTACACAATAAATATTTCAAATCACGAAAATTTGAAGTTTCATCTTTATGAAGAAATAAATGGCCATTTGTTTTAAATTCTTATTGGTCAAGAGAAATGTTCCTACTTGCTGTATTATTTTTCCATGAAGACTGTTTAGTCATCATCACCATCCAAAGGACGTCCACAGCTGAACAAAGGCCACCCCCACGGTTTTCACATGCGGTTCATCTAGTTTGATCGTCGTGTCGTTTAGTCATCTTTCCACTTTGTCGGTGGACGCCTTGCGCGTCTTTGGTCAAAGGATCTCCAATTCCATTGAAGAATAGGAGATCCTTCAAATGCAGAATGGACATCATCCGCTTAGAGCTTCAATAAAAAGTCAAAAACTTCTATCTACTCATCGTAAATAAAGACCAAATCGAGCTACTCGATTACGTAAGTGAGGCAGGCTATCAGAGGCAATGCGCCGCCTTCCAGCAGATCAAGCACTTGGCGCACCCTCCGCGCAGCCACTCGCGCCCTACAGGGGGTGGAGGAGCCAGATGTACTTCTAAGTTTTCTAAATCCTTACCATAAATACAGACGAAGGCGAGCACTTCAAACACGGTAGCAAGGCAGGCTAGCAGAGGGACTGCGCCGTCTTCTAGCAGCTTCAGCGCTTGCCAGCGGCCGGCCAGCGCTGCCAGCGACGCCGCAGCGCCCACCGCGCAGCCGCCCGCGCACCACGCGCGCCAACGGGCACCGCCCGCACGCCGCGCGCGCTCGTATAAAGGGTACAGGAATGTCAGCTGGGGGAAACATACGAGGCGAAGCCTTCAAATGAAATATCTGTTTTTTACAGATACCAAATTTTCACAAAATGCAAATCAGTTACATTTTAGGTTAGTTTCGAAATAGTATGCACAAGCATGACTATTTATTATTCTGAGCATAGAGATACATACCATAATAGTTATATTTCGATCTAGGTCAGGTATTTCGAATGTTCATCAAAAAATAACGTAACTGGGCTTTTACATTTCAATTATATAGTCAGGGCACCAAGGTACCGTTTTAGTTAGTTGTATCATAATTTCAAACGAATAAAACTATTGTTTTAGTGAATAACATACATGGTAAACAACGTCACAAACCATGGTAACAACGCCTGAGAGGAACAACGCGGCAAAGACGGCGAGCGGCCACGCGACGCTCAGGCGGTGCTCCGCGGCGACGCGGTACGTCTGCTCCAGCACGGCCGCGGCGCTCGCGTCCAGCTCCAAGTCGCCGGCCACAGAGAACCAGAACACTAATCCTAGCCACATGGTCACTATGTTCGTGCCTACGAACGCTACTGCTGTCCTGGAGGAGCAAAATAGTCAAATTATAGTAAATTGATTTAAAATTACATGGCACAAACATTACCATAGATTGTAAGGCGATTGCTACTATTTACCTTATTATTTTCGAGTTCCCGATTTTCGTGCAAATTCTGCGAGTGTTGTGTGACGACAATAGGGTTAAAAAAACGTGAACAATGGTTCCGCAAGTGATCGCAATAAAAGACTCTGAAGGAGGATAGACTGATATGTCTTCCAATATCAACTTAGCCGCAACGCCTTTAGTTACGCCGTGACCATGACCACTTGCAACAGTGCCGAAATTTCGGGAACTAGAAAATAATTAGGTACATGGTAGCAATTCAGTTACAGTAGTTAGTAGTTAGTTTAAAGTTAAGTTAGCCTTTTAGCATCCCACTGCTGGGCAGGCTTGATCTCAAGTATGAGGTGGTTTAAGCCATACTCCACCACGCGGGCTCAGTGTGGATTGGTGAGTACCAACTTTGCTGTCAGATGGTATCAAGTCCCCTGTTATAAGGCTTAGTCTTAGGACCTCTGTCTACTATTAGCCAGAGCCAACAGTTTAACTTGCTTTTTCATAGCACGGAGATGCTCGTGATATACGTCACTTAATATGTGGTTGGAAAGGTCATTCTTCCAAACACGACCGTGCCGTTGGTTGCTCAACTTCGGTATATATTTTTGCCGATGGCTAATCTTAGTTAAAGTTACCGTCGTGGCTGTGTAGCGCCGAAGGGACCATCTATTCAGGTATTAAAACAAACCACACTGACCACTGCACGTCGGCGGCGCTGTAGACGGCGTGTCCCGCCGCGACCAGGTACCCGCCCGCCAGCTGCGCCGCCAGCAGCGCCTGCGCCAGCGCGCTCAGCCACACGCTCGGCTGCACGAACCAGCGCCAATCGTCAACCGAGTGAATTGACGACAGGTTCCCCCAGGAACCGATGCTCGGCGCGATGATGAACCCCATCAGGAGTATTATTACACCCAGCACGTAAAAAGTACGCTTCATGAGCTTCACTGGACTGTAAAGCCTGAAATATCACATAAACTGGTGACTGTAATTATCATACTCGTAAAATACAAAACAACGCCTTACAAAAATACGATTTCTTTATTTTTACGCAGTTAGAAAATATAACTTACAAAAAAGGTAAAACGATCCATATGAAACATATTATTAGAGACATAGCGAGGAAATATTCAGGTTTCTGGCTAGCTGGGGCGAAGAACGTGGCGCTGTAATCAATATTAAACATTACTCAAGAACGCGGTTAATTTATGAGATTTAAGTAATATTTGTGCGTATTACATACTTTAAACAGCTTGTGGAATTTATTATGTCTTCGTAGCCAACCTGTAAAATCGCAAAATCTTGGTTAATTTGGCAGTAATTACGAAGAAATCGTTGCAATTAAAAGACAAAAGAATACCACTCATATCAACTTCCTGAGTGCCTTAAGTGCCAGATTTAGCCAGGGAGTTTAGGGAGTTGACCCAGGAACCAATTCTGGTTGTAATAAAAAACACCTTACCTCGTTGAGACGTGGATCAGAGCACGCGCGGAAGGGAATAAAATTGCTTAACGTGTAAAGGAAATAAGCAGCTGAAAGCGCCACGTAGATGGCGGAGTACACGCAGCCGAGCGCCGACACCAGCAGCCTGAGGTAGCCCACTCCTAATAATGAGCAAAAATAATAATTAGCACTTTTTTGGGTTCCGTAGCCGAATGGCAAAAACGGAACCCTTATAGTTTCGTCAAGTCTGTCTGTCGGTCTGTCTGTCTGTCCGTATGTCACAGCCACTTTATTCTGTAACTATAAGCAACACAGTGTTGAAATTTGGTAGGAAGATGCAATCTGATACCCGCTTTACGATAGAAGAAAGATACAAAAAATATAAAATAATGATATTGTAGGAGGGCCCTGCATGAAACTATAAACGAAATTATTTTTTCCAGTCAAACCTATGCGTGTGGGGTGTCTATGTATAGGTCTTTTAAAATGACATAGAGGTTTCTAAAACCATTTACTATTGAAGACTAACGTTTGATAGATAGGCGCTTCCAATGTGGTTAAATGGGCGTCGCCCCCATCATCGTATTTAATCTAAGTTGGCACGGAACCCTCAGCGCGAGTCCGACTCGCGCTTGGCCGGTTTATATTTTTTTTTTCTGTGTATGAGTTTCAAGATTAAATAATATTAATTCAAATTGTAAATAAATGATAGGTAAATAACAGTGTTTTCGTACCTCTAACTCACTACGCTTATACTAGTTCTCATACGAGTAATTATACACAAGAGCACTATAGGTCACCATGAAGAAGGGCTTGAGATGCCGTCACAGCGTACTGCTGACTCAATGCCGACCGCAACAGCGCCAGCGGCAGCACGGTTAACGAGACCAAGGTCGTAACCAGGGCAAATGTGATCCGCCGAAGCGGAGCCCACACTTGCTCTATTGTGCACAAGAGAGAGTCGTTGTCCTGCTGGCTGAACTGTCCTAATGTCAGCTGCAGCAGTGCAAGTGGCAGCACAACCAAGGGTTAACGCCAGGTTCGTCTGAGCGTGGAGCCCACGCTCACCCCTAGCCGTGTACAGGTAGCTAGCTTACCTCTGAAGAAAGGTACAGCTCGCCAGACACCAACTGCATCCTGCTGGCTCAGCTGCCCTAGTGCCAGCTGCAGCAAAGCAAGCGGCAGCACTATCACGGAAGCCAGGGTTGTCGCCAGGCCAAACTGAAGCCCGCCGTAGCGGAAGGCCTCCCTTGGAGCGCGCCACGTGCTGTTGAAGCTCACATTGACTGCCAGCGTGCATAGGTGCGCTCGGATCAGAGGCCATTTGTTCCAGCCCTGGGGATAAAAGTGTTAGTAGCTTGTTATTATAAGACATAACCATATTTTTAATAAATGTAGCACCGGCACATAGATTAACGCTCACAATCACTTCAATTATGATAATTGTACAATTCAATTTACATAAAATTATGTACTTTTATATTACAATCTCGAAGCATAACAGTTCGTCAATAAGTCACAATTACATGTATGGATATACATCGCAAATTTTGTTACAGTAGGTAATAGAACCATAACATTAAGTTCCCACCTTTGAATCTGGATGACGATCGGATATAAATAACGAAAAAGAAGCGTACCTACCTTGATATTGTACCGTCGAAACATATTAAATCGGGAAGGCGTATCACATTTTATTTTTACACAATGCAACCAAACTGTTGTGATCGCGCTGAAACAAGTGCCGAAACAGTTTTGCAACGCTCGCGATAACTCCGAGATAAAGCTATCTCAGGCCGTACCTACAAAATCGATCTTTCAATCTGAGTTATCAGATGTGAAGTGTCTTCCCAGCGGGATGTGAGCCGGCTTATCGGACTCGAGAAGATACTGCACTAGGTCGCCCCGGTCACCACTACTGACAGTGTTAGAAAGTAAACACATAGGTACATATATTGTTTGTCAACTGCCGATGTTATTAAACATGTGCCTATGACCTTAGTTATTCGGCGATTATGTTTAGGCTTACGTGCACAAACATACCGGTGTTTTGAACTGGCTTGATGACTCGTACGATGTAATATAAGTAAGTGCATTGTAAGGTCATTAACCAGGAAATATCCCTCTACAATTTCGTGATCACTGTTTAGGTAAGCTTTGATATGTTGTGATATGAATTTGACCCTTTCGTTAAATCATTGTCATTAAGAATAGGATAAAGATGAAACTAGTCAAGTACTTAATCATATATCTCATCTACATTATACCAACTAAACCTATTTTTAATTACTACATAAAATAGGCGCTAACTCCAGGATTAGGAATAAAATACATACTGTTTACATTTTAAGCTTTATTTGTAAAATTTCTTATACCCTAAATTCTTAAATATATATTTTTTGATGTAAATGCCTAAAGGTGCATTAAAATGATAAATCAACACATTTTATAATATCATAATTATGTAATGATGTATTTGATAAACATTCAACATTGATCGACACTAAAACACCGATTTTTAATAATGTGCAGTTTCTTGATTCTAGAATATAAAAAAACGAAGACGTAAACTAGGAACGGTTTAGTAAAACTCATCGACACAAAACACAAGCGACCGCCACGCCTGGCGTCACACAACGAGGGAAAGAAAAAAGCACCAGAAAGGAGGAAAGTAGTTACGAACTTAAAATAGTAGCATAACTTTTATTTACAACGCAACCGACTCTCATAAAATAAAAATCTATAGCTACTTACAATGGACTAACAATTGAAATGTAAAGATTTCAAGAAACTGCACTCACCGATCATAATGGAGTTCACGATTAAAACATTTACTACTTAACACTGTAAATTATTCGAAATACATGTTCTATATTCTTAGGTATGTAACATTGAAAATGAATCTCATCTACCACATAAAGTATCATTTCACACTGATTTATTTAACTGAGTGACTATCTACGAATAATTGCTTCAACGTAAGCTGGGAGCGCGTCGCAACCGCCGGAATGTTTCAATGGGTTTTCGAATACAAATGATCCGGTAGTTGCACCGCGTTGCCAGCTGTACACTTAGTATGTTTAAATAACATGAATTGGTTATTTATCTAATTGTGAAATAATAAATACTAATGCGACTACCGCAACATCAACCAAAGGACAATGTGCCGGGGTAACTCGTGAGAAAAATATTGGAACTTGCAGTGAAAAAGGCCGCGGCGAGAAAGCGGTCTGCACATAGATACAACTTTAAGTATTGGGAAGTAAATATACAATACAATTTTAATTGTAACGACTAGAAAATAAATTTGTGAAAAAAACGACTAGAGAAAATGAGCTTAATCCGTCTAACTAAGTATTGCACAATAAAGAACATTTATTAAAATATAATCTTCAAATCATTGGTTTGTAAGAGTATGTAGTAAAGGTGTAAAAATATCTTTAACCAGACAACAATTTGTTCGCTACGAAACTACACAACAACTGGGGCTGATCGGGGGCTGCTGGCCTCGCGCGCTTCGCAGCCTAGAGCGATCAAATTATATAAAAATAGCCAATTTCAGTACTAATCATTATATGTATAAAGCCAAAATATCGGCAATATTCGCCGTTATGCAAAATATCAACACGCAATTCATATTCTCAAGCGATATATTTTCTATAAAAAGAAGCGGCGGCGTCAAAAAAGCATGTAGGATACAAGCATGCTAATAGTTCAAGTGTCAATCTAATCACACTTAACTCGATATCCCTGTTGAGTCATTAGTATAGCTTATAAGGAACGGTTCCGATTTAAACAGTTCAAAAACCCTTAAGTATATTTAATAATAATAATGACGTAGTTTCATAATACAAGTATTTTTACTTGTACATTTTTCGATGATAAGTTTTACTGTGTTCGGAAGCGATTAAAAAAAGGATCTTAAATTCCCTTTGAGTTATTCAAATTATCAAATATCATTCATCGGTATAATTTTGATATGATTGCATGTTTTTAGTGCAAACTATCTTAAATGAATTAGTACTTGTGTCCTAAGAAGTAGCGATATTGTAAACGTTTAAATTATCTTATTTGATTTCTCGTTAATGGCGTCAGCTATGCCAAAATATATCCATCCTTGTAGGCTCTTTTGAATAACACTGGACTATGGACGACGTGCCCACTTTTATTTTTTAACGCTACTACTTATTAAGTCATCAACAATTTTAATCAATAGACAGTCCACATCCCCTTACAATATAAATATCGCCTTAAAGGTGTTTGAGTAATAGTAAGCCTGGCGCATGTCACATCACAAGGTTTCTGATTGTCAGGTCGTATTGTCGTCTGGTCTTACGACTGCTATAAGAAATAACAAAGGCGTCCTAATACATTTTGTATTAAATCTGTTATTGCTGGCTTATTATTACCTTGCACTGTCTTATAACATTCTTTGGCATTAAACGTAAGTTTCACTTCCTTTGTTTCTGTGATCGCAGTATTTTTTTAAATAATATTATAAGTACTAGCGATACCCCGCGGCCGCGCCCGCGCGTTTCGATTTTACTCGCTTTCCTCCCGTCGCAGCGATGTTTTACAGTGCCTTCCCCGATAAATAAGCTGATAAAACAAAAATATATTTTTTATCGATCCAGTAGTTTCCAGAGACTACTGCGTTCAAACAAACAAACACTTCAGCTTAATTATATTAGTATGGATTAAGAAATAACAATCATTTATAACGCAACAGGGCTAACTATATCGGGAGTTAGGATCTTAAAAATTAGTAGTGGTATACGATATCAGTCCGAAATATTTGTTAATAAAATATTTGAACATTTCCTGATACTTCATTCATGTATATTTTGTGATCAAGTGAGATTTGGGCATGATTCCGTGACATTGAATATAAATTATCGCGCCATTTAAAATGCTCATACATAGGTAATTGACGGAAATGTCTTTTGTCTATTACATGTAATTACACTGGTTAGCAATGAATTCCTGGAATCATGCCTACCGTCTCACCTGTCACTTCGGTCGGACACAATGGGGCGGCGTGATGCGCGGGCCGCAGGGCAGGCTGGGCGGCGCCTAGAAGCCCTGCGAGTGGCGGCAGATGCCGCAGCCGAGCGCGAACTCCTCGCCGGTGGGCGGGTGCTGGACGTGGAGCGGACATTCCTCTGCTGAGCCGGGCAGTTGCTCGCCTTTAGGACCTAACAACGCAAGACTGTTATACTCAGAAGGCATTTTTGATACTTTACTAGGTTAATCGCAAACGTTAAAGTGATATAAGTTTAATTTTATTCGTAAATTATATACTCTCGGTCACTCAAGTACAACGTGTAATGTTTAATGCGCAAAACCTCAGTCACACAAATGATTTTTAATTCCATTCGCCTAACTCTGAAAGAAAAAATATTAATTGAATTACTCTGCAGACAACGCTCTTTCGACAGAGGATTCGGTAGGTATCCACTGAGCCGTTGCTTGCATTATTATTATTACTATCTACGATCAAAAAGAAGTAACCATTGTATTATTACGTATATTGGCGGCTTGCGCACGTGATGGTTTGTCTTATTAATAAATAGACAGGGCATCATTTCAATCAAGTTTTTATTTTAATACAATACATATTAAAAGTGGTTCAACTGATTCAGCTCGTTATTGTTATCAACCTATTTTCAGGTTTTGCGCATTACCGTTACATGTTGAATACCTTCTGAAATTGAAATAAAATGAGTACCCACCAGCTGGGCACTGCGGCAGCGAATGCTTTGGGATGTTGGTGACGCGCTGGAAGTCGTCGTGACACGCGTTGCAGAAGTGCGACGTGCCGAAGCAGAAAAATACTGCCACCTGTGAAAAATATATTTGTAATAAAAAAAATTGATTGTTTGTAAAGTAGGTTTACGATCGAGATGTTTACGTGATAAAATCTCCATTCGTTTGTATGCCGCTAGAGTGAGAGAGACGGAAGATCGGTCCACTCACTCAAACGCTATGCCAGCCTCCGCTCGTGAGGATTCCGCGTGACTAGTTTTACGGAATGACTGGCAGCGCTCGAGATGAGACGGGAGATCGGTCCGTCTTTCTCTCGATATACCTGCGATCGCGCTCGTGAGGTTTTGGTGTGACACAAGTTTCTGAACATGTCACCCGACTTAAACGATTTTAAAGACGTTATCACGTCAATAAATTAAATCCCCGAAATCATACGTGGACTAAAAGCGGTGAGATATATTTGACTGATAGCCAAATAGGGCTACTTAAATGAAAAAGCGAAGAAGCGCCTTACTTAACACCACAAATATCCCATCTGCTTATAAGACTAATATAAAAAACGGGAAAAGATGTTGCAGCAGCTTCAAGACTGATGATGCAGCGTTCACGACTGTAGTTATCAAGTTCACTCACAAAGTGCCATTTCATCTTACGTTGTCCTGATATAAAGCAGGCGGCTAAAGTGTCTAAGCCGTTTTTTTGTTAAGGGCAATACAGATTACGTAGTAGAGAACTGGAGAGTACTCTAAGGCACGGGTATTCCTCGAGCAAACGTTGAACACTGCCACATGTAATTTACATTATCACATAGTACGTGTTTGTGAAATGCCATGCCGCGAAGTGACGTCTGCATGCACTTTATATTGGGAAGTTATCTAGACACTCAAAGCGCGACCCTCTCTGTTGCCGAAGCTAGAAGAAGTCTATCCCGTAGGTATCCCATGTAGCTCAAGGGCTTGTTGACCTGCTATTAATACACTTCTGGACATATCAATTGGCCCACCTTGTATTTTCAGTTTCGTTTGGTCCTATCTAAAATTTTATATCAGACACATTCATAATTTCATTCAATAGCCTTTTTTTGAATTTCGAATACAGAATCTAAAGAAACAAAAGACAATTTGAGCCTGTTTGTTGATATCAAACAATCGAATACTAAGAAAATTTGGTTTTATTGGTTTACTTGGATTAAAGGACAATATTTTTTTTGTATGGGAGTTGGGCTTAAAATACAATTCTAACTAACAGAAACAAATGATACACCAAATGAAAGAATAAATTCATACAAACAAAAAACACACATTTTTGTTAATTTTTCGATATGGCATGTACAGCAGAGAGTTGCAACACTGTCCGCAGTAAGTTCGTTTTGTTTACAGTTATAGAAACAATTTATTTTGTTTATTTTTGAGAAAACGAATACAAAGATACTTAAATTACATTAAAAATCCAAAACGAGAAAATGCCCACTTTACAATCAGCTTGATACTTATCCTAAAACAAAGAATTTTACTCTTTATTTTTTTTTTAAATTCGACGAACAAAACGCTGGTTTGGTTTCATCCAGTTCCATCCACTTCTTCGTAAATATTGACGTCTGTCATATGTCAGTGTCAGCAAATCAAATGTCAAAGCGGTATAAATCAACGTTCTGTTCGACGCATTTTCAAGAATAACAAAATGTTTTCAAAAAGAAAACGGGCATATTAAAAAATCTAAAAATAATGTTAAATGAAAGTATTTAAGTTTATAAGTAATCCACAACTAAATATGACCCTGTTAAATATTCACGTATTTTAGGCCCAAAAAAAATGATGTCCTTTTTGAAAAAGTGATTGATTTGTAGATTTTTAATTGTTAAAAATTGGACCAGTTGTATATTGTACAACAGTATGTTTAGCTGAGCAAAAAATAAAATAAAAAGCTCTTTTACTTTAATAATATGATGTAACTCAACTATCTTTAACTTTATGTCTGATCGTAGCAATTAAAACTAAATTACTTGCCACCTAGGGATGGAAAAGCTATTTTCCACCCGGCGATCTACATTTGAAAGTTCAATTTTCCGATAAGAAAGATGAAAACAATAATGCCAATCCACGTCAGTTAAACCGGCTGTACAACAGTAACCCAAAACTGTTGCGTTACGCAACATGCGTTGTCAAAAGGCAAAGGGGTTGCTTACGTACTTATTAAAATTCATAAACGTTGTCATAAAAAGTGAGCAGAAACAAGATTGCCTATAACTTGTTAGTCCCAGTGTAGTAAAGAAATTGTTGAAAAACACGAAGTCTTGCAGTGATGACTGTTTAAAAAACACGAGTTTTTTTCTCTTTTTTACTGCGAACAATATTTGTGTGTATAAATCAGTATTGGCTGACGTAAACCGAACGTGGTCTTTGGTTTTGCAACAAACATTACTTATTCTTAACATTAAGGTGAGGTTCTATCAATAATCTATGGATACTTCACCTGAAGTCGCCGCCCAAGCTGTGGCACTTATTCAGGCCGGACACAGCCAAAGAAACGTGAGTGCTCAACTTAATTTTAGTCGATCTGCGGTCCGAAATGTTTATCGGAGATACCTAGAGACTGGCGGCTTTGTTCGTCGCCAAGGAAAGCCACGATCTCGGGTCACAACTGACGACCAGCTTGAGAAATCGTCACCTTACCTCCATTGAGATACAAAACCAACTTCGCGACTTTCACGGAGCATCTGTGAGCGCTCGAACTGTTCGGAGAAGGTTAAAAGAACGCGATATGGTACCACACAAGCCAGCTAATGGGCCCAAACTAACGCGAGCCCACCGAACAGCGCGCCTTCATTTCGCACGCAGTCATGTAAATCGGACACAGCAAGATTGGAGCCGTGTATTCTTTTCTGATGAGTCTAAAATTGCGTTACAAGGCAATGATGGAAGGAAGAAGGTCTACCGACGTAAGGAATAGCGTTTCGCACAATGCTGCTTTGAAGAGAGGGTTGCTTATGGCGGTGGCTCGTGGACTGTCTGGGGGGTATATCCGCGAGCGGCAAAACTCAACTTGAGGTTGTTACAGGACCTCGGCTGCCAACATTAAATGCTGAAAGGTACATTCGTGAGTGCTTAGAACCTCACGTGATACCATACGCGGACTATGTGGGCCTAAATTTCCTTTTTATGCATGTTAATGCAAGAGCCCATGCGGCCGGCATCATCAGGGAATATCTTCGGGATGTGAACATCACAGTTATGGACTGGCCAGCCAGAAGCCCAGACATGAACCCCATTGAGCACATGTGGGACGAGCTAAAAGACGTGTTAGGGCTCGTCAGCCAGTTGCCCAGACGATGCAGGAGTTGAAAACTGCCATAGAAGAGGAATGGGAGATGATTCCTCAAAATTTCATAGAGCGGTTGATAAACTCTATGCCTAATCGTATGAGAGCTGTGGTAGATGCCCATGGAGGCAACACGCGTTATTAAATTAAACATTTATTTAATAAAACATGTTTTTTATTCAAAAATCAATTGCATTTAACAAGGCGCATATCCGACTTGTTAGGCGTAGCTCCATGTCGTGCCATCTCCATGGTATTCTGAATTCAAATTTAAAACAATACGATCGAAAAAGATGGTAAAATATATCAGGTTTAAAACAGCATCAACAGTTTTTGTTCAATCTAGCAATCATATTTCGGTAGGGGCCATCGAAACCTAAACTCTAAGGTGGGCCAATATATGTTTCCAGAAGTGTAGTTAAGTGTAGTTAACTGCCCCCGTAGCGCACAAGTTAGACGTTCGTATTTTAAAGTAGCGGCTACGCCAGAGGTCTCTGTTCGTACCCAGTTCGGGCCAAAGAATATGTGCAGATATTCTCAGGGTAGCCTGGAGTTTCGAAATAGGTGGTGTTTCACTCCCGTGCCTCAGTGCGCTAATGGTACTGCACGAGATCTCTCTCCGGTCGAGAGCATAGAGAGTGCGTCTGTGTTTGCGCACACACTTGTCCACTATAATATGTCTCGCGCAGTCGGTTAGTCATCATGTCAAAGTCGGCTATGGGGGCTATAAAGGATAATTCACGCTATAGCGTGCCGCGACCGGACCGTGGCGCTGCCGGGAAAAAATCTCATAGACATTCCATTCCGTTAAAGCATGAATCACTTCATACAAAATAAATAAATATTGGACAAAAATCACATACATTACTCTGATCTCAAAGTAAGGAGCTTATTGCACTTGTGTTATGGAAATCAGACTTAACGGTGGTACCACAACACTTAAACCCGAGACAATATAGAAAATTTTGATTTCGATATTACCCGACCGGGAATCGAACCCGGAACTATACCCAAGAGGACCTCACTCAGCGTGAGCCAGGTCTCCTGGAGAACCTGACGCTGGTTTTCAGTGGGCCCCTACTGAGTAAAGCACACAGAAGTTGGCGCAAACAGTGCGTTTATAAACTATTTTAAAAAACATACAAGTAAAATAAGTTTAAGCATATACTACATAAAGATTATAATAAAAGAAAATTCAGTATGTATTGATGGGAGTTGCAACTAGAACATCGATTGAGTTCGCTCACCGAGCAGCAGTAGCGGCACTTGTACTCGAGGAAGTCTGCGCCGTGCTTGGGGCAGGTGCGCGCGCCGGCCACGTCGCTGCACGCGCCGCACACCAGCTCCGTCTGCTCCCACCACCCGCTCGTCTCCGCCTCGCAGCGCGCCAGCCCCCCGAAGTACGCCTGACCAGATACGTGTTTGTGTAATAATTGCGTACAATACAAGGTGTTTGGTACGTCGTGTGTCAAATTTAAATGGCATATAGTCGAGGTCCCTTTTTTTAAAGGCAGGCATAGAAACTCACCCTCGCTGTGTTTTAGTGCTCAGATCTTTTAAACTACGCAACGGATTTGAATGGACGGAGAAAGAAGAAAAACGGGGTTCTTTTTCTCATTTCTGAAAATTTCATTTCATTAGCTTTATGAGTAGAATAAATAAAAAATCTGTATCATAGTAAAAAAAATGGTTGTTTGTAAAGTAGGTTTACGATCGAGATGTTTACGTGATAATCTCCATTCGTTTGTATGCCGCTAGAGTGAGAGAGACGGAAGATCGGTCCACTCACTCAAACGCTATGCTAGCCTCCGCTCGTGAGGATTCCGCGTGACAAGTTTCACGGAATGACTGGCAGCGCTCGAGATGAAACGGAAGATCGGTCCGTCTCTCTCTCGTTATACCTGCGATCGCGCTCGTGAGGTTTTGGTGTGACACAAGTTTCTGAACATGTCACCCGACTAAAACGATTTTAAAGACGTTATCACGTCAAAAAGTAACATATTAATAGATTTAATAAAAAAATTGCTTATCATAGCACGCTTTTTATTGTCTTTTGTACGCTTATGTGTGTATCAGATAAAAAAAGCCACTGTAATTAATTTAATCATTGAAATCTTTAAGAAAAAGATGGTTTATTTAATAAACCAGATATTTTAAACGATAAAGTATTATTTCACATCTAATTAAATATAAAAGAGTACGTCGAGTGAAAACCTGGGCAGATATTTTATACCAAACAATGTCCTAAACACAATTTGGCAATGAAAACTTTTTTTAAGGCAAATAATGAAAAGCAAGATTCCGTAGCATGCGCTCACCCGCTCGCACTTGTGGCACACGTAGTACGCGTACCGCTCCATGGCGTACTCGGCGGGCTCCAGCAGCGGCCTGCCTCGCGCCGCGCCGGGCACCGCCACGCCTTCGTACTCGAGACGCATCAGCGCTTTGCGGCGCACTTCGTCTTGGAGACGGCGGATCGGCTCCAGCAGGTCCTCGAGGGTCCAGTGGTCCATGTCCTCCTGCATAAGGGAAAACAAAAGATACGCGCATTATTGTTACCGATAAAATTGATTAAAATGGTATAACCTCTCCTTAACCCAGCCACTTAAGCTCTGTTATTCGCTGTGTACGAAGTAGGTGGTGGGGGAACAGAATCGATGACAGCGGTCGCAGTGACCAAGAAAAACACGTTAGCGGATGTCTGTCACCATTGCTCTAGCTATTTTTGTACAAAAATTATGTATCCGTGCAATATTTTTATTTATAAGTAAAAATCGACACTAGATTAACAATATTTCATTGAAACTTTAGTTTAATTACTATTCATAATGACAGCCGGCCATTGTTAATTTCAATGTCCGCCAATAGTTTATGACGCTGTCGTAGCGCACGGTGTCAACGGTCGGCCTGATATCAACTGTGCCGTGTTAACTTCTGTCAGTGTCAAGTATTTTTCTATTGCACTTACCGATAAAGATGCGCACTGTATATAGTTATTTTTATTGACATTAAAACCTTACGACTCAGTTAATTTTAACCTGACTACAGGCACCGTGTGTAGTGATGACTATGCCATCTAGGGACTCGTATCCAAAACTTATACTGCTACAAACTACGGTAGAAAATTTCTAAATTTTCGTGTAAAATAAAATTTTGCTATTTTAAGTTATAAAATTGTATTGTCGGGTCTAAATTTAAGTATTTCCCTACTAATAGTACTCACATGCCATGGCTTAGGGATAAAAGAATTAAATGGATAATTGCAGTTATAAAACAAACATAAGTATTCATTTAAGTATAAAAAAAAGTAGTGTTTGATTTTATTAATATAAAAACTACCAATTTTGTTGTATTGAAAACAATTATTATTGAAAATAGTTCATACTTCAAAGATAGATAGATTACTTCCAATAACCTATAACCGATGTTTCTCTGTAGACAGACATCCAAATAACTGGCTCCCGTCAAATAATACCTCCATCTGCAGCGCCCATTTTATTGGAAACATAACTTACACTTTTTCGAAATTCCAATCAGTTTTCGAGTATCACTGACATAATGAAATGAAACACGTTTTCTCATTTATTTGACACTAAAATATCTGCGGATTACTAGCTTTCTGTTAAGGTATAACATGCTAGGATATTATTAAAAAATCTTTGATAAAAACATTGATGAAGAACTATCGGGTAGTGTTAAAAAATAACGATACTTGAGCGTCAAATTTAATTTGAGTCAGAAAACAAACTTGGGAACCGTTAAGTTTGGTGTATGGGGTTCCATAGTCAAATCAGTCAGGAATGATATAAACTACCACGTCTTAAAGGACTTAGGACGATTGAACCTGTAATCCTGTATATGAGTGAGTACGTAACATAAGATGTTTACTAATTTCACAAATGCTACCATGCTAATAAAAATTGAGTTCTTTGTCTACATTATTAATGGAATCAGGCGTTACTTTGCGGAAATCCATTATTAAGTTGAAATTTCTGCTAAGCGACGCCTAGTTGCCTGCGCCGGCGTCGCTTAACGGAAATTTAAAGCAAAATAATTTTATAAATTTCATCTTCTTTGTCTACGCTTGTAGAACTGGTTGGTTGTAAATTAATACAGTTTTTGTATTCATACCTTGCAAATGGGGCACTGCGCGAAAGAGAAAGTGATCCTGGGGCCGATCCACTTGCTGGCGAGCACTTTCTTGCAGCAGTGCAGGTGGAACACGTGCCCGCATTGCAACTGTCAAAGAAAACATACAGCTTCAGTTTGCATTCTTTAGGAGGTGTGAATTGTAGAATGATAATTGCTTCATCCCTATTCATTACTTGTACTGCAGGGTCATAGGCTAGATGAACAAATATAAAAAAATAGACAATACTTTACATTAGCAAATATACAAGACTTTGATATTTGTAAAAACATTTAACATTTACATTATTTATCTAATTTTAATTTATAGAACCCCACCCGGCTTCGGTAAAAAGTATGATTAAAACTATTTTATGATTTTCCGTGGGTATTTTTACTTTTTTCTTTCATAATATCCTTGTTCTGACAATACCAAACAAATCGAAAATAAAAACAAAATCGGTGCACTCCTTCACACGTGACACCGTGACCAAGGGACATAAGGATTCATTATTTATATACTGGATGTCAAAAAGTATATTTATTTTTTTTAACAAGTAAATGTATTTATTTTATCGATTGCGTTATGTATATGTAATATTTTATTAGATCATATTGTATTTATTGTAAATTGTAGTTATTTTGTTTTGTTTTATGAGATATGTTTTTTTTCTTTTAATAGTAACGCATTTTCTTTTTTTCTATCGCACCGCCTACAATCTTTTCTGCTTAGCCCAAAGGTATGACTGGTAGAGAATGCCATATGGCGTTAAGTCCACCTTTTGTACAAATTTTTGGTTGTGTAATAAAGTATAAATAAATAAATAAAATCAAAAAAAGAGCGTGCCAAACTGACACTGAGCGATACATTTTTTTTTTAAATTTTGTCACTTTTTGTCTTATAAATGGCACACCAGACTGACATTGGAGATAGCTTAGCAAAAGTCCTTATAAATAAAAATAGCATGAATCTTATAAAAGTATCATGCTTTGGGAGATAATGTCACTTTCTTGTTTTCTTTATACAAGAAAAATACAATAAAGTGGCAATATGAGACTTTTCTTAGCAACATGCTATTTTTATTTGAAAGGTCTATAGCTAAGCTATCTCCAGTTTCAGTTAGGCATGTTTTTTTGTTACAGCTAGTACATAAAAGAATCATCCGTATGGCGGAATGTGTGCGTGTCTGCATACCTGTATAGCGGGCGCGGCCTGCAGCGGCTCCGTGAAGCAGATCATGCACATGTCGTCCGCGTCCTGGCGCAGCGGCGCGGCGCCGGGCGCGCGGCCCGCCCCGCAGCCGAACAGGCACGGCAGGCACAGCGGCTCGCAGCGCACGCCGCCGCACGCGTGCCCGCAGCTCAGCACGCGGTTGCACGCCACGCGCCCGTGCTCCTGACCAACGAGAGCGGCACAATTACAACAAGGACCGGATACACCGGGGACTTGTGCTCGCCTCTGACACTGTACTAAACGCAACTACTAGCGGCACTTTTGTAATAGGGGTGAGGAATGCGCACGCGCAAATAACTGGACTATGTATAATACAAAAAACATATGGCGTATTAACCCCATTTCCACACAAGTAACAATTAACTCGCATCATTCGTGTGACGTCATCTATACTCTGATTTTTATTTAAATAGACCAAAATGACATTAAGTGGGTGGTCAAAAAATGACAATTTCGTCAATTATTTTTAAACGATTATAAAACATTTCAGTAAAATATATTTATAAAAATCATGTTTCATACAAAGATAATCATTATTTAAGGAATAAGATGCCAAAATAGGTAAATTCATACAAGAATATTAATTGCTCCTACTTCTACAAAAACTTTTCTATGTATAACTTTTATAAACGTTTTACGTGTAGGTATTTTGACCCTAATGATTAAAACCACAATTTTTAATAATCGTATGACAAGTTCAATTAATCGCACACTAGTGCCCGCAGCTCAGCACGCGGTTGCACGCCACGCGCCCGTGCTTCTGACCAACAGGAGCGGCTCAATGTGAACGCGGACCGGATCGAGCGGCGTTGAGCTTCCTCTGAGACTGTACTAAACGCAACTACTAGCGGCAATTTTGTAATAGGGGTGAGGAATGCGCACGCGCAAATAACTGGACTATCTATACTAATATTATAAAGCTGAAGAGTTTGTTTGTTTGTTTGTTTGTTTGAACGCGCTAATCTCAAAAACTACTGGCCCGATTTGAAAATATATTTTTACGTTGGATAGTCCATTTATTGAGGAAGGCTTTAGGCTATATAACATAAAGTTACAACTCATAAGACCACAGCAGAAATGAAAAATGTTGCGAAAACGGGAGAAAGATATTCCTTTTGAGAGCTTCCGCTGCATACGCTGCGGAAACCGCTTAAGTTACACAAAAATCATGTATGACAGTATTGTTCAGCATTAAGAGTTCTATAATAAAGTCCGGGACAGCATATGTCTATCTTTTATGGTTGACTTACTACAACCTTTTTTATGTTAATAAATTTGTAAAAAAATAATGCATTATTTTTAGAGGTGTATTATACACACAGGTATTTATACTTATCAAAATAAATATATTCATCATCACAAGCATTTAATTTAAAACCAAGTTGCCCTTTATATCACTTGATTTCAATAAATATCTTAGGAGCTATCACAGTTTTAACATAACTCCGCACCAAAATAATGTTCGCAGCTTAAGTACAACGTGCGCTTGCGCTAATCTATACTAATATTATAAAGCTGAAGAGTTTGTTTGTTTGTTTGTTTGAACGCGCTAATCTCAAAAACTACTGGCCCGATTTGAAAAATTATTTTTACGTTGGATAATCCATTTATCGAGGAAGGCTTTAGGCTATATAACATAAAGATACGACTCATAAGACCACAGCAGCAATGAAAAATGTTGCGAAAACGGGAGAAAGATATTCCTTTTGAGAGCTTCCGCTGCATACGCTGCGGAAACCGCTTAAGTTACACAAAAATCATGTATGACAGGATTGTTCAACATTAAGAGTTCTATAATAAAGTCCGCGACAGCATATGTCTATCTTTTATGGTTGACTTACTACAACCTTTTGTTATATATGTTAATAAATTTGTAAAAAATAATGCATTATTTTTAGAGGTGTATTATACACACAGTTATTTATTCTTATCAAAATAAATACATTCATCATCACGAGCATTTCATTTAGAACCAAGTTGCCCTTTATATCATTTGATTTGAATAAATATCTTAGGAGCTATCACAGTTTTAACATAACTCCGCACCAAAATAATGTTCGCAGCTTAAGTACAACGTGCGCTTGCGATAATATATTATAAAGCTGAAGAGTTTGTTTGTTTGAACGCGCTTATCTCAGGGACTGCTGGACCGATTTGAAAAAATATTTCTGTGTTGGATAGCTTATTTATCGAGAAAGGCTTTAGGATATAAAACATGACGCTGCGACGGGAGGGGAGGGAGCAAACTCAAAACGCGCGGACGAAGTCGCGGGGGACCGCTAGTATATTATAAAGCTGAAGAGTTCGTTTGTTTGAACGCGCTTATCTCAGGAACTGCTGGACCGATTTGAAAAAATATTTCTGTGTTGGATAGCTTATTTATCGAGAAAGGCTTTAGGATATAAAGCATGACGCTGCGACGGGAGGGGAGGGAGCAAACTCAAAACGCGCGGACGAAGTCGCGGGGGACCGCTAGTCTATAATACGATAAGAAGAGGGTAACGGATAAAGCCCTGATAATCAGTAAGATCAAGTAGCAATGGAGCAAACACATAGCGCGAAGCACTAATGGCCGTTGAGGCAGAAATTTTGTAGATTCCTTCGATTAAAGACACGGTGTAGGAAGTCCACTGACTAGATGGGCAGACGACCTTGTAAAGATTGCAGGATCAAACTGGATGCAGACCGCTAGTAATCGGTCGCTGTGGAAAGCCTTTGGCTAATAATGATGATGATGAATGAATATAAAAAAACATTGACCCGACCGGGAATCGAACCCGAGACCTCGCAGCGGCGACGCTTTGAAATCAGCGTGCTTAGCCACTAAACCCCGGAGGTCGTCAAAATTATCTGAAAACTGAGCCATGACAATGAGACCTTTTTGCTTTCAAAACAATTAAAAAAATAACATATGGTTATACCTGGCACTGGTGGTCGGCGCACACGTTCCCGATGGCGAGCAGGCCGGCGCTGCCGCGCGCGCCGCAGAAGCGGCACGTGCCCGCGTGCGCGTCGTCCGCGCCGGGCGGCCCGCCGCGGAACTCCGCCAGCGCCTTCAGCGTGCGCCGGTCCACGAGCAGCAGCAGCCAGAACAGCTTCGCGCGCCCGCAGCCCTCGTGGATGTCCACGCGGATCGCGCTCTCCTCTTCTTTGCATATCTGAACACAGGGACGGTAAAGTCACTGGCAGATATTTTAATAATAAATAAAAATAAAATAAAAATGCATTAATTTATTAACAACCATAACAAATACATTACAGAGAATTCCTATAAAGTTCTCTAAGTGATACTTGTGTTAGAATAACTTAACTCTTCTTAATTTTAAATAAGTCTTCAATGTCATTATTCACACTCAAACTAATAAAGTATGATAAAATTTGGTCAATTTGACGAACTTGTGTTCAGAAGTGACATAAAAATAGCAAAATGAAGAAAACAATAATAATATTTCGTGTGCCTTATTAGCTGATCCTTACAGCCTCGTAATGTGATGCGCCTAAGTCATATATCACCTCGTTTTAAGTGATAATATGTTAAGGGCCGATTAAGCACAAAAAATGTATAATTTTTTGTAGAATGCACTATGTGTTTTTATACGCTAGTTTTTGGTAAAATCACAGATTAAGGTAATTATTTTATGCAGATATTTATTTTTTATTATTTGAGGTTAAGTTGAGAGAACAAGAGGGAATGGGCATTGAAATGGGAGAGGCGAGGCCTAGAACATGGATAACTTTTTAAATTGTTTGTGTGCTGTTTACAAAAAAAATGATTTCTCAGTTCGAGATAATATCTAAAATTCCAGTCTCGATTTTCCCAAAAATAATGATTGTGTCCTATTGCTATGATGTATACAAAGACACAGTTAAAATATTATCGATTTGATCTTATAAACAGATGCGTTGAAACAGGTGTAAGATACTCGCCTGGCGCTGGTGCGTGCGCGCGTTGCGGTTGAGGTGCAGGAAGCGGTCGCACTCGCCGCAGAGCGGGCCGCACGTGCGGCACTCCACCACGGCGACGGTGGCGCCGTCGTCGTGGTTCGAGCAGAACGGCCGCGCCTCCGACTCGCGGCGGGATTCGCGTCCGTCGCCTGCGCCGTTGATACTGAAAAAATTGTGATTGGCCCATCTATACTAATACTAGAAAACTGAAGAGTTCTCTTTTTGTTTGTTTGAACGGTAATCTCAGGAATGACATGACCTGCTGTGTAACCTACAACGGGGAAGAGTCAGATCGTTTACAGTGAGTTGTGGAGTCAAAAGGGTGTGTGTTAGCCCCGACATTCTTTGCGCTTTATTTTGCTATGGCAGTCGGTGAAGTTTTAAAACAATATTCATCTGGCATCAAGATACGATTTCGAACAGATGGTGGAATATTTAACCTTGCTAGAGTAAAAGCACGCACAAGGGTCTCGCACGCGGTTACAACGGAGATAATGTACGCAGACGATCTGTGTTTTATTGCCAACTCTCCTCAAGAACTTCAGCTGTTAATTTCGAACCTCCATGGAGTCTGTTGTCGTTACGGTCTTAAAATCAACGTGTCTAAAACCGATTTATGGCAATGGACTTCACTGGCGATACAGAACTGCTAAAATTAGCATTGACGACTGTGAGCTGTAGCAGGTAGAGAAATTCAAGTATTTAGGCAGCACTATTACATCCAAGTGTGACCTAGAATGCGAAATTAACCACCGCCTAAGTTCTGCGGAGGCTATGTTCGGTAAATTTCGGTCTAAGGTGTTGCGTTCACATGATCTGAAGCTCTCTACTAAAGTTTCCGTATACATGGCTGTAGTACTCCCAAACCTTTTGTACTCCTCAGAGACCTGGGTTTTGTACCGGAAGCATGTCCGTATGCTAGATAAATTTCACCTCAAATGCTTGCGTGACATTTTGAGCATCAAATGGTCACATCGAGTACGTAATAGTCAGGTACTTCGACGGGAAAGGTCTGCGGCCTTGAGGCGTACTTGATGCGGCGGCAGCTTCGTTTGGTGTGGTCACGTCTCGCGCATGGCTGATGAGAGAATCGCAAAGCGCATGTTCTTTTCTGAACTCGATGGCAAGCGGAAACAAGGCGGCCAGTTCTTACGGTTTAAGGATTTTCAGAAAAGATATATGAAGCGATGTGACATTGATCCACTAAAGTGGGAGGAAACAGCTAGCCACCGTTTAGAGTGGAGGCGCCTGGTGCAGAAAAAAGTTTCCGATTTCAAAGAGCAACGAAAATCTGATTTGGATTCTAAACGCGATGCTCTTAATGCCAGGCCTCCAACGGCTATTTTTTATAATTATACCAACGGTGTCCTCACGTGTCGGCAATGTTCGCGCACGTTTTTGAACAAAATTGGCTACTGTAGTCATATAACAGGGCAGCTCAACGTAGCCCTCATATTGCGGACTAAGGGAATTTATAGAAGTCACCGTAGCCGAAACCGGCTTGGGAGTATACATAATCTCAGGAACTACTGGACCTAGACTTTAAAACATTACGCTGCGGCAGGATGGCAGGAAACAAACTCAAAACGTGCGGACACAGTCGCGGTGGACCGTTAGTGTAAGATAAATTCCAGCTCCATTCATTATGATTGTACTGTCTGTTAAAGCGTGTTGTACAAGCAATATAAACATCTACAGTTATAATTTAATCCCTTTATGGATTCTACAAGTTTATTCACCAAAAGAAAAGGCACTTGTGTTATAAAGCTTATTTATTAGAGAAGGCTGAGAAAAATGTATGGATGTAGCTTTGTTCCACCTTCGCGCAAAATCACTGGATGGATTTAGATGAAAATTAACAATAATATAGCTTATACATCTGAATAGGGCATAGGCTATAAATAATTGTGATATGACATGTACGCGGGCGAATCCGTGTGGAGCCGTCAGTAGGTTATAAAACATCATGCTACGACGGGATCAGCAGAGAGTAAAATCAAAACGCGCAGACGTAATCGCGGTGTGCCGCTAGTATGGACACAGGGTCCTATCGTCGTTACTCACAGGTCTATATGCGGCTGCTCGCAGACGCAGAGCGCGGCGAAAGTCATCCACATGGCGGGCGAGGCCACGCAGCGCGCGGGCCGCCGGTCCACCTCTGCTATCTGCGCTATCTGGCCTACGTAGTTCGCCAATGCTGTCCGTGTTTCCTGGCCCCATGCGGGGGATACTTTGTCCTGGAATTATACAAAATTAATATTACATTTTATTTTTAATTATAAAGAGTTTTTAACTAAACAAATTTAATATTAAAAATGACACTACCTGCCCTGCGTTTTACGCTATTCGGACGCATACCTATAACACTAGACCACCGTAAGCGTAAGACAAAGGATTTAACTTCATGCCCGACACGGTTGCTTTTTACAAGCACGGTTTATAAATGTATCAAAACAGATTTTATGTGAAAACAAATAACAAGTAATGAATAGGCCTAATGGATTTGGATCCATAATAAAGGCTATTGATGTCGTCATATACTAAAAACACGTGTTTTATCATGTCTTATAATTTAATGATACTGTCGTTAATTTCCAATCAATAAAAATCTTCTTTTCATCTCTCCTGTTCGAAAAATTTCATGTAAAGATATTGTTTTATCACGTTTCGGAGCAACAACACCAGATCACTGTACGACAGTGACAGCGGGACCCACCTCGGCCATATCGGCCAGCATCTTGGCCACGAGGTGCGCGTGCTTCTTGGAGGTGTCGCCGCGCATGAACCACGTGGCGGGCGACGCGGCGGCGAGGCTCGCGCCCATCGTCACCGTCGACGGACTACTGCCACTGGAGCCCTTTACCTTCATCTGCACTGTGATCGCTTTGCCCACGTAGCTCAGCAGATAGTCTAGTAGGGTCACCCTGGTGAAAAATTAGATGAGTTTCAAATAATTGTGTATAAAATTCAATGGATCTGTCGACTTTTTTCAATTCAATGAAAACAAATTATATTTTACCTTGTGCTTAAATCGTTCCCGTAGTTTATAGCAACTAGTGCTTTTTGTGGTTTGATCTCTGAAATCATTCTTCGCAATAGTGATATCACCTGAAATATAATAAATTATTTGAAACAAGATACATCTTGTGTATTATATATAATTATACTATACCAAAACAGAATTCTTATAGAAAATATATAATTTACGTGTGAAGTTCCAATAAGTTGTGTTACCTGTCTCTGCACGCGCTCGCTGCCAGTGTGGAGCAGAGCGAGCAAGTCGCCCAGTAGTTCAGTACGTTGCGCCAAGTGCGCGCAGCCCACGGCACTGCCGCTCAGCGCCAGCAGCTGTGGACCATAATGCAGAGATTAATTACATAGACCAAAATGACATTTGGTAGGTAGCCACTTTTTCGTAATATGAAAATAGTGTTGATGCTCACTAATCGATAAATTCAATTTTATTCAATTGTTAATTTTAATCGATTATAAAAATTAAATATTCATATAAAAACTTGAAAATCATAATTATTTCTAATAATCTATTTATAGAAAGTATTAAAAAGTTAAAGTAGGTAAATTCATACAAAATGTTGCTAATGCAAGTGAAAACTTAAATGTTTTAATCCTTCCAAAAAATTTTATATGTATTATGTTTACTTATAGCTTTATGTTACGTTTATCATGTATTATTTATACTAATTAGTAAAATCATAATAGTGAAAATGTTAACCACAAGTTCAATTAAACGCGTACAATTGAAATGTTACAACACTATTGGTACTAGGCTTCCATCATTAAAAAATAAAAAGTTCGATTGAAGCTGTCATTCTGGTCTATCTAATTAAAAATCAGAGTATAGTAATAAATCAATGTACTTAAACCAAAAATAAACCAAACATATGTAAGTAGAGATGCTTGTAGCGCAGTGGTAGCCTATAATAATACCGATTTCAAAAAACCTTTTTTATTGTTGTTAATATTTGTCGTAGTCGCAGGCTAGCATTCAGCATGTTACAATTCTGGGCGTAACAGACCATCGGCAGGGCGTTAAAGTTCTTGTGCCAGTGCGTTGAAGGCGATTGACATCTAAAGTGGCTGAAACGTAGACCTGCGTTGCATCTGATGCTACGAGTACGTTCGATTCGACGTGCAGTATTTAATAGTGCTACTGGACCGAACTGTCATTGCCCTAGTATTTTTATTGGTTAGCACGTCTTGCTGCTGGAGGTTTAGATAATAGGGAGGGATAATAAAGAGACAAAAGAAAGAGCGTGACGTTAATAACTACAAATTTAAACACATGTACATGTTTATATACAGGGTGTCCCAGAAATCAACGATAAACCGAAAACGGGTGATAGGCCAAGTCATGACAGTTATTAGAAAAATATAAAAAAAAATCTTTGTCGTGTATATTTCATATTATAAATATTTTAAAAAATATCGGAAAAACTGACATCCTGTGATGATCTTTCAAGTCCTAAGACTACAAATATTACTTTTTTGAATATTTTTTTTCTGCATTGTAGTCATGACTAACCCTTCTTTAAATAACAGTTCATATTTTAAACATACCTGCCTTAGTTTTAATAAAATGGTGTGTTTTTGCCCAACAATAAATTCAAAATAATTACTACACCCAACTTTAATCGTCTGTACTGTAAAAAAAAAATACTACCATATTTTGGCAAGTAACTTTAAAAGATGGCGCATTTAATCTGGATTCCAAAATGGTATGATACTTGTTAGATTACTTCTTAATTGAAGAAAAAAAAAAATTTTTTAACGGAACCGGGTTTCAAGCCAACTGTTTAATTATTTAAAATGTTGGAATTAAGTTGTTATGTGACGACTATGAGTGACGTCATCTTGTCTAGAGTGAGCGAGACAGATTGTGACGCTAAGTGCGAGTGCTTTTTTTTTTTTTTTTTTTTTTTTTTTTTTTTTTTTTTGATAAAAAAGCACTCGCACTTAGCGTCACAATCTGTCTCGCTCACTCTAGACAAGATGACGTCACTCATAGTCGTCACATAACAACTTAATTCCAACATTTTAAATAATTAAACAGTTGGCTTGAAACCCGGTTCCGTTAAAAAAATTTTTTTTTTCTTCAATTAAGAAGTAACCTAACAAGTATCATACCATTTTGGAATCCAGATTAAATGCGCCATCTTTTAAAGTTACTTGCCAAAATATGGTAGTATTTTTTTTTTACAGTACAGACGATTAAAGTTGGGTGTAGTAATTATTTTGAATTTATTGTTGGGCAAAAACACACCATTTTATTAAAACTAAGGCAGGTATGTTTAAAATATGAACTGTTATTTAAAGAAGGGTTAGTCATGACTACAATGCAGAAAAAAAATATTCAAAAAAGTAATATTTGTAGTCTTAGGACTTGAAAGATCATCACAGGATGTCAGTTTTTCCGATATTTTTTAAAATATTTATAATATGAAATATACACGACAAAGATTTTTTTTTATATTTTTCTAATAACTGTCATGACTTGGGCTATCACCCGTTTTCGGTTTATCGTTGATTTCTGGGACACCCTGTATACAGGGTGACTTTTATATCAGTACCGAAATTTTGTGTAAAGACTCCACTGATGAATATGAACAACTTTTACTATGAGAGCAATAGTGAAATCGAGAAAAAAAATCTGCTGTTCCATACAAAAGTTCAGTTGGCGCGCGGTCAAAATGTATGAAACAGCTGTTTTTTTTTCTCGATTTCACTATTGCTCCCATAGTAAATGTTGTTCATATTCATCAGTGGAGTCTTTACACAAAATTTCGGTACTGATAACAAAGTCACCTTGTATACTACAGATATACATACACATAGTACATATAGATAATAATGATAGTACACATTAAATAAAATAATGTCAATGAGTGAAGACGGATACCTCTTTCTAAAAAGGCCTACTTGAAGGAAAATTTAGAAGTAGACGCTTGAACTGCCTTTGGGAGGCTATTCCAAAGTCGTGAGGCTGTGAGAATGAAGGAGTTTGACATGAAGCCAGAAGAGTATCGTTGAGTAAAAAATTGGAGAGAGCTACTGGAGCGAAGGGACCGGTCATGAGAAGTATGGCGTATATTGGCGACTGTATCGATGCAGTCGCGCTTCAGCTAAAAGTCGGTGTGTGTAAGGTGTTTCATCGCCAAATGTTAGCACTGACCAGCGCCAGCATCTCGAAGCAGTAGTTGTCGGGCGGCGGCGGCGCGGGCGGCCGAGGCGCCGGCTCGTCCCCCGCGCGCTCGGCGGCCTCTGCGCACAAGAGCGCCGTCTCCCAGTCATCGCGGACGCGCGCCGCCTCGTAGCCTATCGCGCACACTATGTGCGACATCACCTGTCACATACAAATACAACACTAATTTAAACATACGATTTTGCTATTATTTACACCACAAAATAACAACATTACACCAATAAGTCTCCACACAGAGTTGTTTGAAAGAAAAGTAGAAGGTTATCAATTCGACTGTATGTTTTTTTGGATCTTTTACCTCATATCTCAGTCATTTCTCGACCGATTCGAAAAATTTTTTTTGCCTACCTATAGGTTTTACCTTCTAGTTGGTCCTATTATTGCCAAGTCGGGATCTAATGATGGGATCTTGGTGCAACCGATGGAAAAACTCGAATTTTTAAGGCACATATAGTGTTTTCGTACTAAAATCTTAAAAAAACTTTTATTGCTGTGTCTGATAGTCGACATTGTGTGGAGCTGAGCTGATGGCAGTCTCCACACAGAGTTGTTTTAAAGAAGTCTAGATTCTCGATGCAATTCGGCGCAGGATTTAGTCTAAAAATAATCTGTAACATCCATCTGGTCCATGATTTTGACAGTAACGATGCTGTCAAAATCATGGACCTACAGCCTTACTACAAATAAATAAACTAGGTTTGAACAACTGTTTAAATATACTATAGCTAGATTAAATTCAAACTCAGATGACATAAGGGTAACATACATTTCACTTTAGCCGCATGAGATTGAAACGCAAGGCCGCTAGACTCTTGAATATAAGCTATAAAGCCACATAAATACAAGACTATATTTTATGTTTAATAGATTTATTCATTTTATGTGATGAAAGGTACAATTAGCGAACGTAAAACCTAAAAAAAAAGATGTTCCGTCGCAAAATTATAAATATACATCTGTAAGAGGGCTTATTTTTCTACACAAATAAATTGTTTAAGAATATTTCAATATTATAAAGATGAACTTATGGACGTTTAATCAAGTGTGATGCCAACACAATAGTTGTTTACTCTGTCTCGTGTCTTCCAAACAAAGACTTTTTAAGTAACACCCACACGCTTCAGGCACGACGCCAGTAGTCTGCGACCTTACCACCTGTGACCTTCACCCTTGCTCTTCAAACTAAATCACAGGTCTAATGGTCCCTCATCTTATTAGAAAATGCGTGGAAATATTGTCAATAAGGCGTGGAAAATAACTGAACAGATGCATTAAGGGTATAAACGATTTGACGGTTTATACAATACGCCCATTAGAGATAGTGGTAGATACATTAATGATTGAAGGATAATACCCATAAAGTCTTTTGTGAGCAAACACTAAGTTCAATATTATTGCACTAAAAGCTTGTCAATCTTGTAAGGCAATATCATGTTTGTTATTCTCATTATATAAAAAATTTTTAGACAACTTGACGTAAATATAAAAACCACGTTTAATAAAATACTTAAGCCAAATAGAGAGTAAGATAACAATAATCAATTTGTCCAAGTGTATGTGTCAAGTAATAGGTATTTTCGCAACTTTGTATACATTCAAATCTGATGTATACATTTATCGTTTTTCATCTAAAAATTTGTGACTGGAATCGCATACTGATGACTACATAATCGCTCTTACACTTACAGAACCAATAGGGGTATAACAAAAGGTAAGTATCAATATAATCATTTATTTTTGCAACAATCAGGGGCACTGCAGTGCCAGCTTACCTGCCGCTGCAGCGACGTGAGCTTGTGCCCCGCGAACAGAATCCCGACAACGTGCTCGCGCAAGTCAGAGTCGTTAGCGGGGTCCTCCGCTGCTGCCGCTGCTTCACCCGTGTCGCTGCCGCTTCCGCTCCCGCTCCGCTCCCATTCGAGGAGCTTGCCGAACACCTGCGAGTATTAAATGGGGATAATAGTTAAGAGAAAACCGTCTAGTTAAAATAGGTTGATGTGAATTTGTAATACTTAACACTTTAGTGGGCAGTAATCCAGGCTATAATGTTGTTATCAATCACGCTTATAGGCGTTTACTGTCCGCTGAAGTGGTAACTTTGAAACACAAAACCTTAAGTCGCTACTGTGCTACATCTAGTTAAGTCACAAACGGAATTTTGAAAAAAAAAATGATTTAAGAGAAATATAACTCTGGTTGCTTAAAGAAGCTGACTAGAATATCATGAGTAAAAAGGAATATGATTATCATCAAATTCAAGGGCTAAGGCTATTGACAGCGGAGATTTTGAATAAGAACTCCAAATTAGGGAATTCCACCTCACCTCAGTTTAAAAATTGAGTAATAAGGGTCAGATAAGGACTGCGTTTGTATAGTGTTCTCTTGAGATCCGACAGTGACACTGTAGAAAGTTTTTTTTACTGTACCTGTGACGTCAGCAGCCTGAAAACTCTTAACGCGTCGGCCTCAGCCACAGCGTGCAAGACGCGAGCGGGTGCGACAGCGGCGCCGGGAGCGGCAGCGGGCGCGCCTAGTACACGCACTTGCCGGACCCGCACCGCCGGCTCCGCGCCGCGCAGCTCGCAACGCACGCGAACACAACTGCTCGGCACCCCTGGCATAGGAACATGTCACCACATTTAGTCACGAATGAACTAATGTATTGTTAAACCATTCCTTTCACTTGCGAAATCAGGCTGATAAAAATGACTCGAGCAGCTAGACAAATCATGTTATAACTAGGCCTCCAGAGAAAATAATAGCACACTAAGTATCATTTATTTTATTAACTAACTTCATAAAAGTAGGAGGCTATCAATTCGACTGTATATTTTTTTTTTGGATCTTTTACCTCATATCTCAGTCATTTCTCGACCGATTCGAAAGTTTTTTTTCGCCTACCCATAGGTTATACCTTCTAGTTGGTCCTATTATTGCCAAGTCGGGATCTGATGATTGGATCTTGGTGCAATCGAGGGGAAAACTCGAATTTAAAAGGCTCGCTTAGTGTTTTTGTACTAGAATCTTAATAAATATTTTTTTTGCTGCGTCTGATAGTCGACATTGTGTGGAGCTGAGCTGAGAACTCCTAAACGCTTAAGAGTTTAGTGAATTTAATGACAGAACTTATGAAAGGTTATTTGTAACTTAGTAAATAACAAAGTCAAAAGTTGCAACCCCCTCATATAATCACAAAAAAAAAATAAAAAAAATTACTTAAAACCGACATCAAAACCAAAATGAAAAAAAAAACTTAATATTAATCGTTTTCAAACTGACGACAAAACTGAAGCAAAATAATAGACCACAACTACAGGTTCAAGCGATAAGACCGCCAATATCGTACAAATGATTTGCCTGTAATGTCATTGTTTCTTGTGTCCTTACTTGTGCAATAAAGAATACTTATTATTATTACAGTAGGTACTATGTAACTTACTCGGCAGGGAGTAGCAGAGCCAAGTGGCTGCCTTTGGGTCCACTTCTATGTCTTGCATGTGCATCAGCTCGTCTGAACCGCCGCTATACAGGAACGACGCCAGCATCGTTTTGTTCTGGTCGAATATTAAAAAAAAACTTATTATAATAGTGTCCAGTAATGGTACCCAGGGTAAAACAGAAGAAGAGGGTTTAATTACTTCACTAAATATAAAGTTTACCACCGATACAACTACTATTAATATTTATGCGGTGGTGTAAGACCCCTTACACACTGCGACTTTTAGCATCGAAGCAGTCGCGCGTTTTGAAAACGCGCTTCAGCATCGCGAATCACGCAATGAACAGATTTAATTTAGCATCGATGCAGTTTGTAAAGTTTGACAGTTTGCGACTGCATCGATGCTAAAAGCCGCAGTCCATAAGGGGTTTCAAGACTGGTGTCACTACCTTCAAGGAACATTAAAAAATACACATCTATCTTAAACTAGCGGTTCACCATCTTCGTCCACGCGTTTGAGTTTGCTCCATCTCCTTCTGTCACAGCGTGATTTATAGACTAAAGTCTTTCTCGATAAATAAGCTATCCCACACAAAAATATTTTTCAAATCGGTTTAGTAGTTCCTGAGATTAACAAATAAACAAACTCCTCAGCTTTATAATATTATTATAGATTACGTGAACAGATTTTTATATGAAATTCCACAGTCATAGGAGCGCTCCTTAATAAGTATGATTCGCTGACGCTAGTAAATTGGTGTAACTTAGGTATACGTGATTTTAATTAGACAATAAATTACAGTTTTACTGAATGGTTGTGCTCTTTTTATAATTACGAAACCCCCAACATTTCATGGCGACCCTGCCAAAGGGCTCTGCCAAGGGGCTCTACCAGTAGATTTATTAACGTTCATCGGCTTTCAAAATCGAATCAATATGTGTAGATCAACTGTGGAAAAAGAGGAGGTTTTCTTGAACCAAAACGCAGCGGGTGGAAACAACGACGCCATAGTAAAAGGCATTGGAAGCAGCGTGGACCAGCTCAGCATCGTGAGCTTCGTTTCACTGGCCATTCTCATGTTAGTCGCCGTCTTTTTTGCTGCGCGATTCTATAAAAAATGCCATCAGCAATGGATCCGCGAGGAAATGGGTCTCCAGGCGGTACGGCGCATCCGAGCGTCGATGAGAGGACGAGCCCAGGACGAGGAATCAACAGCCTAAGGAAGTGAGTGAATAAATTACGTACGTCCCAGTGTTGACAGAGTGTTTTTTTTTACATGTGTTTGTGCTAGTTCGTTCGTGCAAGATTTAAAAGACGCTTAAGTATGTTAGATTTATCAAAATATTTAAATATTAGTGGTATTCATTAATAATAAAACGTGGTTACGATAAAGTAGGTCAAAACATTTTATAACGCAATAAATTATAAGTAGCTGAAAGAGTGCGCAAATATGATATCCCGCGCGTAAACTGTTAACGTTGCACATTTTCGTTCGTGAACTTTGTCACTATGTTTCATAGGAATCTATTTTAGACTATAATTACGAAATCATAATTAAAATGTAAAGTTTAAAGATATGATTGAAAGTTTAATTGTATCGCATAATAAATTAGTAGAGATACGGAAATACTTAATTAATAAAAGGTAAAAGTAGATATACATGTAATACGACTAAAAATAAGTTGGATGAAGCTAATTCGATTTACGACAAATGTGAAGAAATATTTTCTATTTTGGAGGAGAATAAAGATGCTTAGGTTGTTTTATTAGCCACTAATTATTTTGAGCGAATAAGAAAGTTAAGTGAGGAAATAAATATTTTATGTATTTTGCCTGAAACGACAAGTGACAAAATGGAGTTTAGTCTAAAAGAGGCGTGTAGTTTGATTCCAGTAATGGACGGGTCGGAAGCGACGACAAAACGGTTAATCGATGCTGCCGAGATGTATGCAGATATGCTGGATGAGAAAGGTTTTCAGACGGGCTGCGCAACTCGAGGCTGGCTACAATCATCGCCGCGCGTGACTACAGCAGCTTGAAGGACGCTATCCAAGCAGCAAAGGATGAAGAGATTACGTCCCAACCACAGTCAGGTAACATCATGCATGCATCTAAGCAAGGACGAGGTAATTTTAATAATGCGAGATATGCCCGTAGTAATCGTTATCACCGTGGTAACTTTAATAACTATTATGGTCAATATCGTAACAGTTATTCTAATGGCCAGACAGGACAAGGTTTTGCGTCTAAACGTGGAAATTTCGCTGATTTTAGAGGCAATTATAGACAGCCCGCGACTTACTCAAATAGAGGTCAGCGTGGTAGATTTTCAAGAGGCCCGAATCTAAATCGTGGAGGCACTCGAAACGTTTATACTGTGTAACAAAGCAGTGTTAACGAACCAGATAAAATCGATAATACGAGTTGTGGTTCCACAAATAATAATCAGTTTTTTCGATCTTAGCCATTTTGTGTTTTCAACAAATGGTAATGCTAAATATGTAACTTTTTTCATAAATAACATTAAATATTACTGGCTTATTGATACAGGCGCTACACTATCAATTGTGATCCTATAATATAATTATTATTTTAATATATTATTGTGAACTGATGGACAAGAAAATAAATGGCGTTTAGTCATAGACTATAGAAAACTGAACGAAGTAATTTGCGATGATAAATTCCCATTACCAAATATTAATGAAATTTTAGACTCGCTATCTGGCGCCGTATATTTCATTCACCTTGACCTCCATCAAGGGTATTATCAAGTGGCCCTAGATTCAGACAGTCGTAAATTAACAGCTTTTACTACTAACACAGGACAGTACCAAATGAAGCGTCTTCCAATGGGACTGAAGATAAGTCCTAGTGCATTTAGCCGCATGATGTCAGTAGCAATGTCAGGCTTATCTTTTGAACAGTGTTTCGTTTATTTGGATGATTTAATCGTTTTTGGACGTAATTTGAGTAGTCATAACAAAAATCAAAGTGTGATTTCTTAAAAAGGGAAATACTTTATCTAGGTCACGTAGTTTCAGAAGTAGGAGTTTCACCTGATCCTGATAAAACTAAGGTATTAAATGAATATCCTATTCCGAAAAATGCAATAGAAGTAAAGCGTTTCGTAGCGTTTTGCAACTATTACCGTAAATTTATAAAATCATTCGCAGACATAGCCGCACCATTAAATAAATTGAGTAGGAAAAATGAGCCATTCATTTGGTCTGATGAATGTCAAAATAGTTTCACATATTTAAAAAATGCATTAATGTCATCACCCGTTTTTCAGTACCCAGATTTCGCAGAAGATAACGAATTTATAATTCAAACAGATGCTTCCGGAACCGCAATAGGCGCCGTGCTATGCAATAAAGATCTAAGAGTGAGTGCGAGTAGGCCATTAAATAAAGCTGAGAAAAATTACCCAACATTAGCAATAGTTTGGTCAGTCAAATATTTTAGACCTTATGTTTTTGGTAGAAATTTTACAATTATGACAGATCATAAACCATTATTATATCTTTTTGGCATGAAAGATCCATCGAGTAGACTGCTTAAATTTAGATTGACATTAGAAGAATATAATTTTAAAATCGTTTATGTAAGAGGAAAAAATAATTCAGTTGCAGATGCTTTGTCTAGGATAATCATAACATCAGATGACTTAAAAAATATACGACCGTTTGACGACCCGTCTGGTGTAGTGGTCGAGAAATCGCCTACTACGCAGCGGGTGCGGGTTCGATCCCCGCACAATACAAACATTTGTGTGCATGAACATGTCTGTTTGTATTGGTCTGGGTGTTTTCTATGTATATCATGTATGTATTTACAAAAAAAAAAGTATTTAAGTATTATATCCGTTGTCTGGCACCCATAACACAAGCTTTGAGTAGCTTACTTTGGGGCTAGATGGCGATGTGTGGGAATTTACGAAGGAAGGAAGGATTTATACATGAAAATTTTGTATGTGTGTTAACAAGAGCACAGAGAAGGAAAATTGACGAGAATGATAGAGTGAATAAATGTGATGATACGGAACTTAGTACGTCTACCGAGGACTGGCCTGATCAACCAAGAATTGTAGACATATTAAGAAAGCCGTATGATTCATATGAATTAGTTTTCATGGAAGAAGAGAAAGTAAATGAGATGAGAAAGAAGAAACTAGTTACGGAAGAATTGGAATGTTTTGCGTTATTGTCTAGTAAAAAGTTGTAATGCATTAATCTTAATTTTAAGGCGCATTTCTCGCGAGCCGAATTTGTGCAAAAATTAAGATCGTTTTGTAATGATAACAGTATAAGTGAAGTTTGCATAATAAAAGATAAAGATAATATAGATTTTATTAAAAATGTTTATGAAGAAATAAAGTCGTTAGAAAAATGGTCCGGACCACGAATTAATATTTTACGAGGAGTAAAGAGAATTGTAGACGATAACGAAAAAACTATAATTATGAATGATTTCCATCTATTGCCCTCCAGTGGTCATGCTGGAGTAAGGAGAATGATAAATACTATTAAAAGACGATACTATTGGCCAAATATGGAAAAAGACGTTCGCGAATTTGTAAAGAAATGTTCTAAATGTCAGAAGACAAAATATTTTAGATACATTAAAGAACCAATGGAGATAACTTCAACAGCTTCTTCGGCATTTGAAAAAGTTTTCTTAGATATAGTAGGACCATTAGATAGAGATGTAGATGATAATGTTTACATATTGACCATACAGTGCGAATTAACTAAATTTATTCAAGCTATTCCTTTAAAAAATAAAGAAACTGTGTCCGTTGCTGATGCATTTGTTCGACATTTTATTTTAAGATTTGGGGTTCCTGAGAGAATAGCCACTGATAGAGGGACGGAGTTCATTTCAACAGTCATGAGCCAGGTATGTAAAATTTTAAATATTAAAAAGTTGTCGTCCACGGCATATCATCACCAATCAATAGGTGCTCTGGAAAATGCACACAAGTCGTTGGGAATATTTTTGCGAATTCAATGTGAAAAAAAACCCTGATACTTGGAGCTACTGGTTACCGTTTTGGTGCTTTAGTTATAATAACACAGTCCATACAGAAACAAATTACACGCCATATGAACTAGTTTTCGGTAAACTATGTCACTTACCTACAAACATTTATGACAAAGTAGAACCATTGTACAATATTGACGATTATCCTTTACAACTTAAATATAGATTACAATTAGCTCATGCTGATGCAAAGAAAAATTTACTATGTAATAAGCATAAAAGAAAAGAATGTTATGATAGCACTGTTAATTCTATTAAATATAATGTAAATGATTTGCTTCTTGTAAGAAATGAAGCCAATAAAAAACTAGATCCAATATATAAAGGTCCTTTTGTAGTTGTAGAAGACTTAGGATGTAATGTTAAAACATGTAATAGGAATAACGGTAAGATAGATTTAGTTCATAAAAATAGGACGCGCCCTTTTTATGAATAACTAATTGTGTTTGAGTTAATAAATACTTAAATAATAGAAAATATTGTAAGTTGTTAACAGACATTTTATAGGTAGTAAATAACAATAATATATGATTGTAAAAAAAAAACACTTGCATGTTTTTTTTTTCATACACCCCCGGGAGGTGAAGTGTGTCAATTATATAATGTGTATGTTACTTTAGCCGATACCTAGTATGTACGCTCCTTAATAAGTATGATTCGCTGACGCTAGTAAATTGGTGTAACTTAGGTATACGTGATTTTAATTAGACAATAAATTACAGTTTTACTGAATGGTTGTGCTCTTTTTATAATTACGAAACCCCCAACATTTCAAAATCTTTTAGATTGTGTTACATGATAACTTCTCTGTAGGTATAGTGGATGGACTTGCTGGTTGACACAAGGCGTATTACGATCTAGCTTTAAGCAGTTCAGTTCCTACTCAACAAGTGAGTTGCAACTTTAGAAAAGTTTATATTTTGTTTTGGTAGTATTTTTATTTTACTTACTTGTGCAGTGTTGTCCCACGCTAATCTGAGTGCATTATACGCAATCGCAATACGAACCTGTCATTCATTCAAAAGCAGAGTTGCTCAACTGTCAAAGCAAGATCGCATCACGTACCTGAGGGGCAATTCTCGTGCAATTCGTATACGAAAAAAGTTCACCGATCGTATTTTTATGTCGAAGAAAAAATAGTTTAAGATTTCTTAGGGTCACGATTTCTATGTATTTAGATGTTGTTCGTGCGATGGTTTTCTTAAGTGTAGATATTTTACTGTTTTTTTAGGTAAACCGGTTAAACTGGCTCTAGGCTGGCTGGCTGCGCGCAGAACAAAGTAGGTCCTCTACACTGACCACAGTATCGCGCGTGTTGTCGAGGTGCACGCAGACGATGTGCGGGCGGTCCTCGGCGCTGCCGGGCGGGTGCGCGAGCTCGATCCAGCGCGCCTTGTTGCGGTCCTCGTCGCCGCTCTCCCAGAACGTCTCCGTGCTGCCGTCGGTGAGCGCGCCCGCCATGCCCTGCCGCGACGACACGGTGATGTCGCACCAGCTCGTCACGTCCGGACACTGCCATACGTAATTCTCCTGTTTGAACGAGGGAAAGTAGCATTTCAGTATAAATTTCGACTGACTTTAAATGCAGAAGCAACATAATCGTGACTTAAAACCGGAGTATTCAACAAGTAAAGACACAATCACAATGGCGAAATGCGAGTGTATTCCAGGCATAATGGGCACGCCCGTTCTGTCCGAACGTGCTTGCATAGGGCCAGTGATGAGGATCTTAATTTATATCTAAATCTGGCAAAAATATTGGTAGAAAATATTTGATTTTATTCACAAGTCAACTTAAACATGTTAAAAAGCCGATTATATATTTTTTCTGTTAAATATATTAAATATGCATAAACTAAAAACCTGTTACGAAACGAAAAAATGATGAAAATAAAATAACTAACAAATCAAAATATCACATCCATCTTTCCTAGTGTAAACCCTTTATTTGGTACAAAATTTAGCTAATAACAATATGTTAAAAAATAAAGTAGCAACTAAAAATAAAATCAGAAAAAAATACTTACGAAATTTGTCAAAAAAAAAAGTTCAAATTAAAATCATAACTAAGCTCCCAACGGCCTTAGATCAATACTGCACCACACTATACTACCTTGTTAGTAAAGCTGTGGAAGCTCTCATGCAGCGCGCCGACCATCGCGTCGTCGTATGCCGCGTCGTCCGCGTGCGAAAGCACCTTGCTGATCACGCTGAACACTTGCGAGCTGCTCCGGCAGCGTGCGAGGAACATTGGAGGGTAACAAGTGATCGTGGAGGGGACAATGTTATTATAGTATAATAAATATAGGTAATGTAAATAATAAATAGTTGATGATACAAATAACGTTACACAGATCCACACAGACTGATTAAGTGATTATTAACTGCGCCTGAACCAAAACGGCGACTTGTCAGTTTTAATTGTGTGATACCAAGTATTCCTTTCCTTGCGGTTAGTTGAAATGGTTACAATATTGATTTTGAATTGTATATTTAATTTTAACTCATTCTTACTCAAAATCACTGAACGACAGGAACGAAACTAGTGCGGCACATGGTTGCTTAAACTCAACTATGCGTTAATAACATGGTATGCTACGATGTGACGATTGTGGTGTTCGCAGTCGCAAATCAAACGTGGGCTAAATTAATGAATCGTTAATTTCTGCACAGCGACAAATTGCCTCGCGGTGTTCTTGTAGTGAAGACTGGCAGTGAACTATGGCAGATCTAGAGTGGAGCACTGGCCGTTTTAAGCTTCATCACCCACGAGCGCCCGGGAAGCTGAAAGAAGAGCTTTAGTCCATATATTTTATGATGATCGCTGAGACGTTATCATTTCTTCATTTTTAGTGATGTAATCCAATAAAATTGAACCGATATTTATCGGCCAAAGTATAGGATTAGTGTCTGACGTTTTTTCGTTGTAATTTAATGTTTAATATTTTGAGTGTATTTGAATCCTTTTCCAAGTTCAAAGTCTATAGGTTACACATAATTTGTAATCTTTTTGACAGCTCTCTGTCGAAAACGAGAAGGAAAACAGTAGTTAAACATTGACAAGTAGGATACCATTTATTTAAACAAATTTAGCTTATAATTTCATATTGTTCATATGGTTTTCATAGATAAATAAAGTGATTGATTCTTACGGCCATACGATTAATCGGACAAACACGATTTTAGACCGATTAGGTTTTGTCAATCACTATCGTGCCATGCATAATTTACAATGCCAATGCCATGCATGATTAAAATAATGTTTACATTTTATAAGGCATTGTTTCATTTTAATATGGCAGTAATAACTAAACTAACTATTGAAATATAGAATGCGTAAAACGCAATAAAGTGCCAAGTTCAGAAAGGTCTCAGCACTCATCACAAAAATCTAGACTATAAAGCAGAAAGGCTAGTGTCTCGCTCACCGGTGCAGGAAGGCGCGATCGGCGGGCGAGTAGTGCAGCGCCCAGCAGCGCACGGCCTGCAGGCCGGCTGCGCTGGCCGGCGGCAGGGACGGCGCCAGCGCGCTCACGGAGCCCAGGAACGCGTGGAAGGCGGTGCGCGCGCCCCGCGCGGAGCTCCCGCCCGGGCACATCGTCGAAGCGGCTGGGAATTTCGACATGTTGCGCGTGTTCTCGTTTGCGGCAGCCTGAAAACATTTCAATACGATTAATATCTGTTTTCCGTATTTATTTTTAACCGACTTCAAAAAAGGAGGAGGTTATCAATTCGACTGTATGTTTTTTTTTATCTATGTCACCTCATATCTCAGTCGTTTGTCGACCGAATCGAGAAATGTTTTCGCCTACTTAGAGGGTGTACCTTTTAGTTGGTCCCATTTTTTACATTTTGAGATCTGATGATGGGATCTTGGTGTAAACGCGGGAAACCTTCAAATTTTAAAGGCACGTATAGTGTTTCTTTACAAGAATCTTAATGTTGACGTGTTGTTACGTCTGATAGTCAAAATCTTGTGGGGCTGAGCTGATGGTGGAACTCCTTAACGCTAAATTTATGATAAGTAATTTGTAGCTTCTTTAAAAATAGAATCATAAGGTGCAACTCTCCCCCCCCCCCCTCTTATATAATCACTAAAAATGAAGAAATAAAATATACTTAAAAAAAAACCGACTTGAAAACCAAAATGCACTCAAAAGTCTTAAATAAACTCTTCACTATTGAAAGGAAAGGAATCCGTTTCTTTTTTTTGATCATAAATGATGTTTGGCACGAAGGTAAAAGGATACTTCCTTATCACAAAAGTTGTTGCCAATCTTAAGATCCTTCGCTCATCCTATAATCTCACTCTTTTTACACCTCTTTTCAAAACCGGCTTTATGTCGGACTTATTAACCATCTCCACGATTCGACTTTGGAATTCTCTCCCCAATGAAATCAGAATATCCCGCAACAAATGTACTTTTGAAAAGCCTCTCCGTACCCACTATCTTACTTAACTTTGGCTTCTTCAGCACCATCTTCAGAATTAAAAACCATTTTCTTTTATTTGTGTTTTTTGAATGTCGTCATCAACTTTATCGTTCATAATTTTGTATTTATTAAGTATACGTATTCTATGTATGTTTATTAGTCTTTTGCTTATGTATCCTATTACATATTTGTGTAAAATTAATATGTATGTTTATGTTAGTGCATTTCACATTTTTATTTACAACTCTTCTCACACATTATTAATATTCCCCCACTGATTAAACTCTCTGCATCCAGGTGGGTGATTGGTAGATCATGTCATTAGGCATCAAGTCCGCCAATTGTACAACTTACAGTGCAATAAAGTTTAAATAAATAAGGTATTTTTTTGCAAATAAACAAGCTGTAGTATGTATCAGGCAGCACTAGCAGCCATAACTTACAGAGTTGTCCTTGTTGTCATCTATGTTGGCGGGCGGCGACACGGTGCGCGCGTACTTGTCGAGCGCGTTGCAGAACCACCACATGACGTCGTGCACGCACGTCGGCTGCGTCGCCGAGCGTAGCAGCCAGTTCAATGCCTGCGCGCGACAACACATACGAGTGTCATTTCAGTGCGGTTTCCATACAGAAAACTTGATTGGATTCTCTAACGAATATAGTTTTTGTTCAAGTATACGAAATATTTGTTGTGACAAAACAACTATGAGTTGCAATGAATATTTTGAAGTTAAATAATATTACAAAACATGCCAATGAAACATCTTTACTGCTGAAGTGTTAATCCTGTACTTGTTTTCGTCGTTTTGAAGTTAAATAATATTACAAAACATGCCAATGAAACATCTTTACTGCTGAAGTATTAATTCTGTACTTGTTTTCGTCGCGCCATACTTTAACTTGTGTAAGGTTACATTTAGATCGATTTTGGACCTGACAGGCATAATGACCCAAATCGCGTCGTAATAAAAATATTTGCGCAACTTAAGTCGTACTCATCAAATCAATATGTTCAAACCATGTCACATTCAAATGGTACCTGTTTTGACAAATGACGATATTCCCAGGCTAACTCAATTTGGTCCGTTAAAACCCTGACTTAAAACACCTTGTTTTTTGTTTACTGTCTCGATCTGCAACCTTAAATCTCGATTTCTTCGACCTTATGTACCGAAATAAAACAAACCTGGCAACACTAGACAGACATGCTACAGAGACGCGTTTTGAAGGACTTAGATGGAGTGACGACAACACAACAACCGATGTACTTACTAAAATTTTATTGGGAGCAATTGCCGCAGGATAAACAGTCTCATCGGTTTTATGAATAATCGGTGATCGGCGATTTTAAGATAATTTTAAAAACACAATTGTGTTTTTAAACATATACATTTTTACAACATATAAAAAAACTTAAAAACAATATAAATAAGAAAATACTAAGGATTTAATGTGAAAACATATTATAAAATCGAAATTCGTATATGTTGCTTAGACTTTTTTGACGCGTGTAATTGACGGTTGTACAAAGCAGCACTTTCTAAACAGTTTATTACTTGCTATTTTTTAGCCGCCGACGCGTGGTGCCATAAGTTTATCGCACGTACCTCGAACGCGTACTGTCGCACGGTGTTGATGCGCACGGCGCCGTCGAGCTTCTGCGTGTACGCGTGCAGATCGCGGCGCGCGAGCACGAAGGCGAGCACGGGCCGGCGCAGCAGCGCGGCGGGCTGCACGCGCGGCGCCTCGAACGCGGACACGCCGCCCGGGCCCTCGCCGCACCCCACCAGCCGCCGCAGCGCTGCGCTCGGCTGCGCGAGCAGTGACGACCCCACGCCTGGTCACCGAGTCGCATTTATAAATGTGGCTTACAATTGGATGAATATTTTATTTTATTTATTCATACTTTATTGCACAATGATAAAATTCTGTATAAAAGGTAGACTTAACGCCATATGGCGTTCTCTACCAGACATGCCTTTGAGCTAAGCAGAAATGATTGTGGGCGGTGCGACAAAAATAATTATGTAGAAAAAGAAATATCTACATGAATAATAATTACGTACTTAGATTTTATGCAATAAAATGAATACTTACCAGACAAATACAACTAATACTTTTTAAAAAAAAAAAAAACTGTGAAAGCACTCCGGGAGTGCCGGCAGAAGTGAAAACTTGAATATCAACGTTGTGCATTTTTGATTTTTTGGAATAGTTATTATCAATATAAAATTACTATCATTTTTGTGATAGAATAAAATAATAATAATACAATAATAATAATAATAATAATAATAATATAATATTTTTATAGAATACAATATTTATTTATTGCGCTATCGTACACAAACATTACAATTTATATTATATTAAATTACATTAAAAAGTTTATCTCTCAGAAAAATCAACTTACATCCATAATTTCGCCAACCGTCTTACGGTTTTTCGATCAGGTCACGTGTCCTGACGCGAGTTTCACATTTTTCCCCCATCCCACAAAAGTGCTCAACGCCGCTAAAGAAGTTTTCACTTCAATAATACACATTCATAACACAAGCAATAAAATGAATACATCAATAATTGATACATATACCAACATATATTACATATATACTATATATTATGACGAACGTTGTAGATACATGTTATGGAGATGATTCCGATAAATGAAGGAAGTGCGCACGGACGAGTCTCTTAAATGAGAACTTACTGGGAACTTGTAGAATATTTGCCGAAAGGGCATTCCAAAGACGAACAGCTTGGACAAGAAAAAAGTTTGAGAGGAAACCTGTGCGGTGTGAAGGAGTAGCGAGGGAAAGATTATGAGAAGAGCGCAGTGGACGCGAGTGCGTCTCACTGAGGAAGGTGAACTGGCATTTTAAGTATCTAGGAGAATTAAGGAATTAATATTTGCAAAGTTTTATCATTTGTTTTTATTAATTAACTTTATGACGTGTTGAAAATAAAATGTGCTCAACACGTCGCTGCATCGTGCGTCGCTTAGAGCCGCGCGGTCCGCACTTAAATCAAACATATAGCGTTGTATGAATTCATTCACGTACCAGTGTATTTTCACGCTATTGTCTGAAATTGGGCGTCGAATGTGGTAAGTGGAACATTTCGCTCGGCCTATAAACGGTAAAAACGCCCGACGCGCCTCGGAAAACAACGCCCCCGCGACGCACGACGCATCGCGTTTCCTTATGCGAGGCTTTAGATACAATACCCGAAAGCGTGTCGTGCGCGTCGTCGAGCTCGACGCTGGCCAGCGGCACGTTGCCGCGGCGCGCCGCCGTGGCCAGGTCGCGCACGCCAGCCTGCCCCATAGACACTGATCGCTGCACGCGCGGCGCTATCTCCTTATGTCCATCGCCCTGTCCTAGCGCCTCCTGTAAGTACAATGAGAAAGGGCGACGTTTGCAGACAGTCAGATCAGCTTGTTCTCGTGGATAATGTCGTCACACTAGCAACGTAGTTTATGCGATGAAACCGCGTCAACAATGGTTACGACCACAGCGTATCTTTAGCGTAATTTAGATTTCAATTCAATTCAATATCTTTATTGCATGTAACATAAACTGTTTGAAATTATAAAATGAAGTAGCATATTACTGCAAGGGCGTTGCAAAGATTCTTAACTTAATAAGTATAAACTTATTGAACATACAATATTTAAAATATTTGATGGACAATATTCATTACAAATTTGAATACTTAAATAAAAAAATGAAATATTTATATAAATTATTACATTCATTAAATTGTGTTTTGACCCAAATTATACTACTGGCCTTTTAAAAGGCCACCTTAGTTATTAGAAAGAACGTGAAGTTATATCAAGTATAGCTTTATTTTTATCAGTTTACATTTATTTAAAATTCAAATTAGAAAAAAAAACTTTTCTGTGAACCTGAAACTCATATTTACCTATTTTTAATATACTTTAGTTTTGAAAAATATAAATGGATAAATTAATAACTATTTTTAACAAACAAGTTTTGTTCCTATTTTGTATATAGGACCTTATGTTTCTAAGGCGGATCTTGTCCGTATTAACTGGGTTAAGATTGAAAAGTATTGTAGTTTTTTAGGTGGTGTCTTCAAAAAATTCGGAAATACTGCAATAAAATTTCTTGATAAGTATTTTTTTCAGTTCAATTTCAAAACTTTATGTTTTTTCTATATTTTTAATATCACTATATATGACTATATGTTTTAATGAGCATTGATTGTGGAGCCGACGTGTATAGTTTTGATTTGGAAAATGGTGCCTTAAGTTTGTTTTTATAACGGTCGTTTCGTCTCTTTATGTCCACAGGAGAGAATAGACTGGGGTGTTTTTTTACAAACTTACATGCTTCAAAAATATAAACCCTTTGGCCACATTCGAAACCAAGGTTCGAAACTAGTTTCTAAATAAGAGTAATGTTTCTTCTTTCGAAACTAGTTTCGATATAAGAATTATATTTCTTATTTCGAAACTTGATTCGACAAAGGAATTACATTTCCTCATTCGAAACCGACAATTTAAAATCAAAACCTCTTTAGATATATAGCGTATGGGGATTGGTGAACTATAGTAAAGAAAATTTTTGTTTGAGTGGTACCAATATTATTAAAAACACTGTGAGTGTCAAAAAATAATTCAATGAAACTATATGGAAATAAAATCCGGTGCGTTTCCGTACATACGCGTAAAGAATTAAGAACACTACAAAAAAAAACTGATATATGAAGAAATTAAATTAGATCATAGAAATTTAATTAAATCTTCAAACGAAAGAAATCTTTGTTGGCCATTGCGTTGAAATTATCGCCCCACTTTTACTACATTATTAATCTTACTCGTTAAATTATTTCAATTAAATATACGTGTAGTATGGAAACGCACCGGAATTTATTTCCATGTAGTTTTTTTTTTATTTTTATTTGACACTCAGTGTTTTTAATAATACTGGTACCGCTTCAAAGAACTTTTTTTATTTTCTATGATTCACCAATCCCCATACGCTATTTATCTAAAGAGGTTTTAATTTTAATTTGTTGGTTTCGAATGAGGAAATGTAATTCCTTTTTCGAATCAAATTTCGAAATAAGAAATATAATTGTTATATCGAAACTAGTTTCGAAAGAAAAAACATTATTTTTATTTAGAAACTAGTTTCGAACCTTGGTTTCGAATGTGGCCGAAGGGAATATAAATGCACGTTCAAGTCATAATTTGTAGTTTTTCAAATGACGGTATACTCACGGCAGCAGCGACGGGCGGCGGGCGGCCCAGCGAGTGGTATCGCGCCGTGTCGACAGAGGCGGCCTTGGGCGCCAGCCCCAGCGCGGGCAGGCACTGGAAGGGCGGCGCCGGCAGCCACACGCTGCCGGGGGGCGTCGGCGGACTACGCGGCTGCCCACCCTCGTGTATCGGCGACATGCGGTTCAGTGGTTCTGAGACGATGATTACAGTTTAAGCATAGCTCACTCTTATCAGCCAATGATTTAGCCTATGAGTTACAGATAGTGCCATCTACGAAAAACAAGGGTTGAGGGGAATGTGATCCACTACGCGTCAGTTGTGAGTAATTTTAGTGGACGTGTGTGACGATAGGTAACTAACGGACCCAGCGAACTTTGTTTCGCCCCCAGATCCGTACCATCCCCAGCCCCGTCCCGCCGAGTCCCGTTAATTATAAAAGTTAAGGATTCCCAGTGAACTTAGTTTCGCCCTTAAATTACTAAAATGGCTATTAAAAAATAAAGGTTGATCGTAGAAGGGTAAAAATTGACGATTGTATGTATTTTTGTTAGTTGTATCATAAAAAAAAAAGAAATAAAAATTTTGTCCAAAAAAAATAAATTAAAAATTTAGGGGTGCACACCCCTAACATTTAGGGTGATGAAAAATAAATGTTGGCCGATTCTCATAGATACCGGATAAGCACAAAAAAAATCATCAAAATCGGTCAAGCCGATTCGGAGGAGTATGGCAATAAACGTTTAGAAAGAGTGATGAGGTGCACTATCGGTCTGTATAGAGTTTTAACGGAATACATTTCACGTCTACGTGAACCAATTACATTGTTATTCGGACAAGCAGCATTAGTTAGCAATATATAAAATCAAAAAACAAGTTTGAATATAATAAACATACCTAAATATTTCATAATTAGGGAACAAATTGTACCGGAATTAGTCAACGGTGCCAGGTCCAGTAGAAATACGGCGTTTTCCCTGATGACCTGGTGATCCACCTCGTTCGGAAGGGCGTGTTCGTAGCTCAGCTCCGATATGGATTTCGTCTTCGGCTGTTTCACCGACGACGCCGCTTTTAACGCCTTCTCGCGGCATTTTTCGCAGAATGTGTACCATAGTTGACAGGCTGGTGAAACACGGAAAAGACACGTTAGAAAACAAAAAATAGTTTAGTTGACATACTTACCATTTAATGGATAATTTAGTAGATAAGAAGGAACAGTGATGTGTCTTTGATAAATAAGAGTGCAGGAATAGTAAACATAACATAGTTTCTTTTTTCATAACAAATGAAAGAACAGGCTGATAACCGGGCTTTGTCTGATCAGGGGTAACCTCGCAAGATTTGGGGGTGGACTGGATAGTGTGTGCGTACGCATGTGGGTGCGTGTGTTCGCGTGTATGTGTGTGCATAGTGGTTTGTGTAATAATACCTTGCGCCAGCTGGCCGCACAGCGCGGCGGAGGCGTCTTGCGGCGGATCAGAGCGGCGGTAGGTGCCGGAGCGGTCGTAGCCGCGCGCGGACGGAGCCCGGCAGCCTGGGTGCGCGTGTCGCATGTGCGCGGCTAGCGGCGGAGGCACTCCTGTCCCGCCACACAGCTCGCAGCTGACTGTGTACAAACAACAGTCTATAAGTGAAGAGTTTAACGACGAAGTGGCATATGCAAGACTTAAAAAACTGACGTACAACACGATGTAATAGGAATATACATGCGTGTCAAATTGTGCTGTATAAACGTAACATCACCAAATACAGTACACAGTAACTAAATCATGCATTTACTTTAATTTTGACACACACTCGCCGGTCGCGCTAGGATGTCAAACTTGGCTTATAGACAAAATAACTATCATGGTCGTCGCGCTTGATTCTATAGTATTTTTTTATGATGAGTTCTGATACATTTCTTGACATGACGCATTCTTCCTTTTTTTTTAAATTACTTCCATTATTTTACAAAATATTTTTTTATATTACTGCAAAATTATAAAAAAAAACAATGCATTATTGAATATAAACATTTATTTTGATTCACTGTGAGTGATTTGTTATTTTCTTTTTTCATAAAAAAAAAATATATGCATGGAACGAAACTCGAACTATAGTGATTGACGAAACCTTATCGTCTAAAATTGTGTATACTCTGAATAATTAATATGGCTGTAATAATCAATCACAATATTTATCTATGAAAACTGCATGAAAATATAAACATATAATACAACAATATAATCGCTATCGATTAATAATGGTATTCTACTTGTTAATGTTTTACCATTGTTTTCCTTATTATTTTCAACAGAATATGTCTGAATATGTCAAAAAGAAAGATCAAGAATTAAGATTTAAATACACAAAAATATACAACATTAAATTACAACTAAAAAAAGGCTTGACATTAATCGATTAGTTTTAACGAAAAATATCGGTTTAAATTTGTTGGATTACATCACTAAAATGTCGAAATGACAACGTTTCAACGATCATCATAAAATAATTGGACATATTTTTTTGTTGAGAATGAAAATGATAAACCCTTAAACTAAATATACACAATAAAAAACACATAATTTAACTTAATTGATGCCATTTATTTTAGCCTATTCGTTTTAGACTTACACCTATCAAATGACACTAAAAATACACAATATGTACATTAGTATGAACACCAAATTAGACACCATTGGAGCGACACTCGCGCTCGCACTGTCCCAAAATGTTCCGAGAACTCATGTACGTGAAAGGTGTCTATGTGTGTGTGGTGGAAACTTTTTAGGCAACAAAAAATATTATTTGATTAAAAAAACTACTTATACCTATAAAACCATGACTATGATATTCAATAATAATAATAATTGCACTTACTTGAATAGGGTGTCCTTGGCAAGGATCTCCAAACTTTTTTCTGTCGAACTTTGATGATTGGTCTTGGCTCGTCTTCATCTTTGTCTTTGTTATCTTTCGGGATTCTGAACACAGATATATTCGCAATTAAGCCTTATCAAATTAGATAACAGTGAAAACAATAATTTGAATAATAACTTACTTTTCAGTAGCAACCCTTAGTTGTTTGGCGTCGTAGAGCGCATCCCACAAGGCGACAAGTGCGCGTAAAGCAGGTGGCAATACATTCACTACAGACGAGGTCGATTCTGTGAAATAAAGATAGCATTGATTATAATCATCACCTTTTACTGGGCTCTCTGCCTTTTCGCAGAAAATTGTTTGGCCGATTATCACTTTCCAACTAACGTCTGACTAAATTTTAAAACAACAAATAATCATTTGGTAGGCAAGTGGAATACTGCCAGAGAATTTTTTTTAAAGGTAGAATACCTACGCCACTATTAGTTTTTATTTATCTTTTTTTTTTTACTTTTTAGTCTATGCTATTTTTGGACACGTGCCTTACGCACGTTACTGCTTTGACAATTTCATCAATATAGACGAAACATTATTAACTTAAAGCACATCCCTGTAATATTTTTTTAAATGAGAGTCTTGTATAGAGAGTTCTATAATAATTTAATTTATCTACTCTCATATCGTTAAATTCAAAATACAAAACTCAAAACGAGTTTATATAGACGTACTTTATAAATAGTATATCGAAATGAAATTTAAAAAAAAAATTATGACACTATTTCTCTAACAAAATAATGTTATAATAAAATTTTTTTTCATTACGATATAGATTACAGATCATAGATAAATGTATTTATTTTTTTATCTGTAGCTGCGCGCGCTTTGGCGCATGCGCGGTGATAGCGGGAACTTAGGCGTCATAGTACGTTTGTGTTTCGGTAGATAATTATTAGTGTTTATTAAAATGTCTGATAGTGAAAGTGCAGAAAATTTGGCGCCGCCCGACATTTTAGAGACTGCGATAGCAGTCTGTCGTAATCTACTACCAGTAAAGTCAAGAAAATTATACGTTAAATGTTATCAAGACTTTTTAGCATGGAAATTTTTTTCTTTTATTTGATATGTTTGATATGTGTTCAATGAGAGTAGATAAAGTAGTGTATGAAACTGCACATAACTAGGTATTATACACTCGTGTGATACTTTTAAAAAACTCGCTTCGCTCGTTTTTTAAACTCACACTCGTGTATAATACCTCTCATTATGTACCAGTTTCATAAACTACTATTATTAGTCCGCCCTATCCGTGAGCATACGGTTACGTGTTATTCGTATTAGGTAGTAAAAATTATTTAAATGAACTCAACTAAATATAACTAAATGACTACAGCAAAAGATTACTACCTTCCCCAGTCTCTTCCTCGTTAATCGGCGTGTCAATGTCAGACTTGCGCGCGCGGCTTGCGCTCGCCTCTTCTCCAGAGCGCGTCAAAGATTCTAGAGTGGACGGCTGTATGCTGAGATATTGGCCTAGCAAATACAATATAAGGTTATTAATACTATTATTGAGTACTTACAGGTGGTGCGTAAGGGCAAAAAGGTAGAATTAGATCAATGATGATGATACAAAGTGGATATTGTGACGACCCGTCTGGTGTAGTGGTCGAGAAATCGCCTACTACGCAGCGGGTGTGGGTTCGATCCCCGCACAATACAAACATTTGTGTGCATGAACATGTCTGTTTGTATTGGTCTGGGTGTTTTCTATGTATATCATGTATGTATTTACAAACAAAAAGTATTTAAGTATTATATCCGTTGTCTGGCACCCATAACACAAGCTTTGAGTAGCTTACTTTGGGGCTAGATGGCGATGTGTGGGAATGTCCAAAGGATATTTATTATTATTATTATTATTATTTATAGGATATTTTCAACTTCAGAATTATTTCACGTCGAGAAATCGCCTACTACGCAGCGGGTGCGGGTTCGATCCCCGTACAATACAAACATTTGTGTGCATGAACATGTCTGTTTGTATTGGTCTGGGTGTTTTCTATGTATATCATGTATGTATTTACAAACAAAAAGTATTTAAGTATCATATCCGTTGTCTGGCATCCATAACACAAGCTTTGAGTACCTTACTTTGGGGCAAGATGGCGATATGTAGGAATGTCCAAAGGATATTTATTATTATTTATTTATTTATTTATTTCGTTAAACTAAGTAATACTCGTATAACAAAAAAATGATTGTAAATAATTTATTTACAATTAGCTACACTTTAAGCAATTGTGTAAGTTAATTCTTGTACCTACTGCCACTGTTGTAAGTAGAGGTCATACCAGAAGTTAGCAACTGTATACATATATATATATATATATATATATATATATATATATATTATATTATATATATATATATATATATATATATATATATATATATATATATATATATATATATATATATATATATTTACCTGCGTTGGACACCTCGACGGAGTGGCGCTGGTGTCGCGCGTGGTCGTGCGCCGCGCGGGTGACGACGCGCGCGCCTTGCTTCGGCAGCTGCGGGTGGAACTTGAGGAACGCTGCGCACGCGATTGCGTCGTGCACTATGCCTGTTGCGAAACATTGTGATTTCAGAAAAATTACAGTGAGATGCCATGTCGAAATTTAAGCTGACGTCGAAACAAGACAATTATATTGATTATACACTATTTCTATGAATTAAAGCGGCCAAGTGCGAGATTCGCGCACTGAGGGTTCTGTGCTATCTTTGATTGCTTAGGGAATCCACTTACTTCCAGTTAGTAAAATACCACAATATTTTGTTGACTGTAAATATAACTTTGTTTTTCATAGTGTTAGTATGAAGAACAAAGTTATGTTTGCGGTTGTTGAAAAATGTGCTATATCCCAAAAATACTTGTTCCATCACGTTCAAACCAATTTTCGTTAAAAGTATTTGTAAAGATGTACATTTCATATTTTTTCAAAACTTACACTCGCTTAGTTTAGAAGTTAGATGGGGGGAGGACGCCCATTTTACCACTTTGGAAGCTTCTAGCTATGAAACATTAGACTTTAAAATAAAATTATAAATTTTATATGACCTATCTATAGACACGCTACACGCATAGTTTTGACTAAAAAAATGTTTTCAGTTTCAATTTCATGTATAAAAATATTATTTTTTATTTTGCGTATAAGAATCGTAAATCGGTGATTAACAGGATTCATTTTTCTACCAAGTTTCAACAGTGTGATGCTTCAGTTCCAGAATAAAGTGGTTGTGACATACGGACGGATAGACAGACAGACAGACAGACAGACAGACAGACAGACAGACAGACAGACTTGACGAAACTATAAGGGTTCCGTTTTTTGCCATTCGGCTACGGAACCCCAAAAAGGAAGTTATTAAATGTTACGTAGATGATAATTACTCCTAGTGTGGTTTTGGAGTCCTTATTTTTTTCCAATTATCCAATTTTACGTTGATTAGCAGGAGCAATGAGTCACAAAGTATATACAGTAAATCAAGTTTAAATAATTTAACACACAATTACAGTTAAATCTGGTTATCACGAAAAAGAAACCCAGGAAATCGCCAAGTTGTACAATTAGCGGACTTAATACCTAATAATTATGAAAAAAATGCAATTATAAATATTTTAAAAAATAATTAGCTTTAAGCTCGAATATCAGCACACAGCGTGCCGGTAATGACCAAGCGCTCATCTCCGAGTGCTTAATATATATATAAAATGACACCAAAAAAAGACGTCACCATAAACTCTCGGACTGGGCTTGGAGTCGGCGGCACTGCTGGGATCGTTCACGCACCCTCGAGCCCGTTAAGAAAATTTTGCTCAAAGAGTTACCTTCGTGCCACAGCAACGCCGCGAAGATGGCGCGCAGACACTCGGCCTGCGCGGGACTGAGCGCGTGCTTCCGCGGGGGCGGCGCGGCGCGCGCGGGCAGCGGCGGCGGCGACGCGCCCCGCTTCAGGCGCCGCGTCGCCAGTCGCTCGCGCACCGCACTGCGCGGGCTCACGCGACCGTCCTGCGCACGCGCAATATCTCATATAGGCTTCGCTGTATTATACAGTGTATACTCTGATTTTTAGTTGGATAGACTAGAATGACAGCTTCCATCGCACTTTTTTTTAATGTTGAAAGCGATAGTGTCGTAACAATTCAATTGTACGCGATTAATTGAATTTGTTGAACGGTTTTACTCATTTTGATAAATTATACATGTAAAACGTTACATATATCTTTTAAATAAATAATACATAAAACAGTTCTTGCAAAAGTAATAAAAATCTATATTTTTTTATGAATTTACCTATTTTTAAATTATAAGAAATTATGATGATCTATGTAAGGAACATGATTTTTATAAACAAATTTTATTTGAATATTTTTTTGATCGCATAAAAACAACAATTGACGAAATTATAAATTCCGATTATGCAGGAAATGAAATGAAATGAAATTAAATGAATATTTTATTTGCCTTTGGAAAAGGGTACATTTTTGAAGGTGTTATAAATATTGCGGTTCAGCTTTTCTAGCTATCATACATAGCATGCAAATATTTTACAATCTTACTAAATTATTGACTATGAATTATAAAATTTTCAGCACAATGTCTTCATTATATTATTATTTAAGTCACAAGTTTGCTACATCAATTACATAAAAATTATATTACAATTAAATTAATACCATTTTACCAGGAACAACAATAATTTTATATTTCGACGCAGTGGCCACCCACTCAATGTCATTTTTGTCTACCTAATTAATCAAATAAAATCAGAGTATATGGTAGGTATACACTAATGACACTACATAACTACACATTAAATGGCCGTGAACAGATATTAGTAGGGGAGCCCAATGGGGATTTCGGGAGTTACTAAAGCGCGGCAGATTAACATACAGGGAGATACCTTGTGCCAGGTAAAGTATCACCACCAAATATGAGCCACATATATATGGCCACCTGTACCTGATAAAGGATCAGATTAGTAAAAAATGAAATTCAAAATCGATCAGAAATTCTCGGGCGCGTCAGATTAAGGTAGGGTGAGTTAATTAAATGCTAAAAAGTAGATTCCACTAATCTGCAAATTTTCGAGTGACGTAAAGTAGAAGGGTTCCAACTTGTAAAAAAGTCATCTCGACTTTCTCGAGCGTGGCTTATTTTTTATTTTGAAGGAAATTCAAAGATATCGAAAAATATATAATCTGACGATGTCCATAAGCCGAAGTAAGAAAAATAATCGATAACATTTAATGCGTGCAGCTATGCGGTGCCTGTATTCCCCTCTCCGGATTTTAATTCCCCTCTCACTCTTTCTCTATCTATTACTCTCTTACTCAGTCCTTATCACAGAGCATTTTGTATTGTATACATAGACGTAGACTTCGTCGATTGTGTATAGTGGCGTTCTGTGGTCCATCTAGCGTTCTGTTCACGCAACTTTAGTATTATAGGCATGTACCTACCTACCTTCTTTACAAATTAATCATCATTTACTGTATTTAAATTATTACAAATTAAGTATAATTAATAAACACAATGTCAAAAATATATATACATTTAAGATTTATGTCAGGCTATCAATACTACTTAAACGTCAAAACAGAGTTGGTCAAAATCTAGTATTAAAAATGTCAGTAATCTTATAGAAATTTTTATTTCTAAGCTACTCTATTAGTTTGCGTCTAAATAGATTATTCGGCAATGTAATTCTGTCTTTTGGGATGGCATTAAAAATCTTGACACACATCACGTTACATTGTCTTTGATAGTGAACCAATTTTGGATTATTTGTATACACTATTCGATTCTTATCTCTTAGATTTCTATTGTGTATGTGTATTCTTTTCTGAAAAAGGTGGAGATTATATTTAACAAATGTTGCTACCTCAAAAATGTACATGCACGGCAGAGGCAATATTTGCAACTTGTAAAGATTTTCTTACAGGGCTGCCGGGGAGAGCCCGCAAATCGCTCTTACACATTTTTTCTGTATTTTAAATAGGTCAAACGAATCAGTAGAATTTCCCCAAACTAAAAGTCCATACCTCATTAGCGAAGCGACATAACCATGGTACGCTGCGAGTGAAGTCTGTAGAGCAGACGCGTAATGTAGTCTCCTCAAAACGAATACATATCTAATTAATTTAGTCTTTAATGTATCTATTTGTTGCTTCCAGTTACACTGATCGTCAATTTCTATACCTAAAAACTTTGTATGATCTACTTCTTGAATCGTCAGTCCATTGTATTGAATTTTAAGGTGCATTTTTATATGTCTATTTGTACAGTCGCCATCAGATATATCGGAGCAGACAAAGTGACCAAATACTTCTGCACAGTTTAAAATTTCAATAAGTTCCATACACTACAAGTTACCATTAATGTCAGAACATTCATTACTTCATAAATACCTGAGCAGATGTTAGTCAATAACTTCTATACACACAACTAACCAATAATATCTGAACACTCACTTGCCTGAATTTATTTACTGCATGACACTTTCATGACAGTGATGACAATACTGAAAACTACAAAGCCTTACTAACTGCCAGCGTCATCTTACTATAATATAAACTAAGAAAAGAGTCCCTATTTAACCGACTTCAAAAAAGGAGGAGGTTATCAATTCGACTGTATGTTTTTTTTTGTATCTATGTTACCTCATATCTCAGTCGTTTGTCGACCGAATCGAAAAAAAATTTCGCCTACTTAGAGGGTGTACCTTCTAGTTGGTCCCGTTTCTTTCTTCCATTTTGGGATCTGATGATGGGAGCTTGGTGTAATCGAGGGAAACCCTCAAATTTTAAAGGCACGTATAGTGTTTCTTTACTAGAATCTTAATGTTGACGTGTTGTTACGTCTGATAGTCAACATCTTGTGGGGCTGAGCTGATGGTGGAACTCCTTAACGCTTAGGAGTTCAGTAATTATAATGACAGAACTTATGATAGGTAATTTGTAGCTTCTTAAAAAAAAGAATCATAAGGTGCAACTCCCCCCCGGCCCTCTTATGTAATCACTAAAAATGAAGAAATAAAATAAACTTTAAAAAAAAAGTAAAAACCGACTTCAAAACCAAAATGCACTAAAAAGTCTTGAATAAACTCTTCACCATTGAAAGGAAAGGAATCCGTTTTAGGCAAAAAAAATCTGTTTTGGAATTGGTGCCATCACTTTGACCATCTAGCATCAACTATCACAGCACCGACTCCAAAAAGAAATTGTTTGCCTAAAACGGATTCCTTTCCTTTCAATGGTGAAGAGTTTATTTAAGACTTTTTAATGCATTTTGGTTTTGAAGTCGGTTTTAACTTTTTTTTTATAGTTAAGTTGGAAGCACTTCTGCAATTTGCCTCGATTGCTCAGATATTTAAGACCGACTGCGTAGATACATTTGACGTTATGAGTGTTCAGATAATTTTGGTTAGTTGTGTGTATAGAAGTAATTGACTAGTTTCTGCTCAGATATTAATGAAGTAATGCATGTTCTGATATTAATGGTAACTTGTAGTGTATGTAACTTATTGACATTTTAAACTGTTCAGAAGTATTTGGCCACATTGTCTGCTCCAATATATCTGACGGCGACTGTACCGAATTGTATAAATTTAATTTTATTAAGATTAACAGGCAAATCATTTTTATTAAGCCATGTTATTATTTGTTAATTGTGTTATTTATGTCCGTTTCATACAGCAATTTATTAGTTTTACAAGGTATGATTACTAAAACGTCGTCAGCAAATAAAATGCATTTGTGATTGGTTGCTTCAGGTAGGTCGTTTATGTAAAGCAGGAATAGTAACGGACCAAGAATACTTCCTTGCGGAACACCGCAAGAATTTATTAAACATTCTAATCTACTATAACTCATACATTTATTTTCATCAAAATTTGCAATTTCTTGCTTTCTTGCTGATCAAGATATTTAAATAATACTTAGTTGAGAACTGGGAATCGTATCCTTGGGAAAGGATCATAGGCTATGATACCCGATTTCCAACGAAATTCCAATTTCAATTTACGCAATCTAAAAATGAAATCGAACCAGAGGAAAACATGATAATTTAAAAAAAAAAACTACGCAATTTTTGAAATAATTATTGTCTTATAAATACAAGTATTAAAACTTTCAGAAAACCTGTTCATTTTTATTTCCATGCTGTTTCTTCAGCTTTTCAATTAATTAAGTTCAATGATTTGAAAAAAATATATAATAATAAATTTTACTGTCAGACTAGGCAAATCCCTCCAGATAATCGTCAGATTATGAGACAGCACGTCTAAGGCATTAAAAAGAACCATATAAATCTTAATCTGTCGCGCTCGAGTATTTCAAAATGGCATTTTTTTGCACATTCTAATAATGGCAGCGAGTTCGCGGCACATCCAAATCGTCAGATAATTATATAAGAGCTTTTTTAGGTGCAAATAACATCCCCTTAGAAAATCTGACACGTTATTTTTTTTTCATTTTCAACCCTTACGAACGACCACGCCCATCACGGAAACAATCAGATTAACATACTTACATTTTCAAAAATACACAGGACATAGATGCTATCAATATCTGACGCGCTCGAGTAAGTCCATGCAACTTTTTTTTTACATTTTTTAAAATCTATAGTCGCTCCCCCCACCGATGAAAAATTATATATATTATATGTCATTTTTTCTTGTTATCATCTAAACTTCGCAATCCAATAGGGTTCTATGACGCTCGAGTAAATCTCGATTTAGCATCATGGGCTCCCCTACTATATCAAAACTCTGCGCGCATAAGCTGACAATAGATCACGATGATAGTAGAACAGGACGTAGGGGTCTAAGCGTTTTATTTCTACTTCAGTCTATCGTTTTTGTAGCGTTCTATGCATATTTGTTTATGTAAAGATATGTGTATGTAATTGTATACGTACATCGAAACTAAAAGCTTACTGAACGAGCCTTAAACTTAGTAGTTCTGGTAATATTTTAAAAAGCTTCACGTTACCACAAATTTTCCAAAGACCGCCTTCCTCCTAGGGACTGCAAGCCTTACCTGCGGTGAGTACAAAGGTTTTACCTTGTTACCGGCGAAGTTCAAGTGCACGGCGTGGTCATCGGGCGCGCTCTCCGGCGAGGTCTGCGTGCCGGCCTGCGCCAGCCGCGCGCCGCACGCCTCGCGCACGCCTTCCAGCTCTAACTCCGTCTGCAAACACAGCTGCTACATTCTACAGCGACCCAGACGCCGGCCTGGCCGCTCGCAACAATGCGGGACACAAGCACGCTTCAGCAGCAAATAATAACATCCAACGACCGGCGGGAGATCAATATTTGTGCGATAACGTACAGTAAAACATACAAATGTACCTGACTTTGGATACAAAAGATGCTGACAATTTAAGTCTACTTTAAGGTCTACGAGATTGAACAGCTCAGTGAGGGTCACCACATGTAAATAAGACGGCAAATACAGAACAGCCAAAGGAGAAACGTTTGGGTCATTCATCAGTTTCAGCTTAACGATTATGAGCAAATAAAATTACATACAATTTAGTCATTCCAAGAAGTCTAACTAATGTAAAAGCGTTCTACGGGCTACAGGAGTACTCGCCTCGATGATTGTGGTGTCTCGCACGTTTTCGCTAGAGCGGTGTTTCACGGGTGACCAATACTCGTCTGCATTGCCGTTTGATCGTCGTATTCGCCTAGCAAACAAAGTATTTATAAATTATTTATATTTAACAAATTCCATTAGATAGATTAGAAAAGCAACACAGCACCAACATTAATTAACTGTTTACAAACCTTGGAGTCGGCATCGATGTGGATTCGCTGCGCATAATACGGGTACGTTTTGAGGGCTCGAATGCATACCCAAAGGGCATCGTCCCTGTGTCACCCTGCGAAACAAAAACATTTTGGCATATATCTTTATCCCAGAAATCATGTAAATGGTCTAATTTTTCAGTTATTACTTTACCTCATTAGTCAGATCGGTTTGACTTCCAGATGGAGGATAACCCCGATCAATGCGTTGGATTTCTGAAATACATCACGATATGAAAACTGTGTTTTTAAAGAAAATAAGGAAATTTTATATGAAATAAATATTTTTTTCAAGCAGACTGCTACTAGGCAGACATGGTTTATCTGAGGCTGCACCTTTCTTACATCAGGTGCAATCGTAGGCAAATGTCTGGTTATCTAAAAATAAAATAAAACTGTGTTTAAAGAGTTAAAGGTAAGTATTATTCGTACCAGAGCCCGTCACTTCTAGGTCTTCATCTTGCGTCCACGAATGGGTATCATTTCCAGAATCCCAGTAGCCGCTCCATATGCCCATGTACTCCGACTGCATACAGTGTCGAAAAACAAAGCCTTTATTACAATGGACAGAAAAGTTTTCAAGTCTAAATAAAACATCTTTAAAATATGTTTTTAAAACGAAAATAGCGTGTCCAACATTTAAGACACCTCCCGACTTAATAAAGTTTAAGTAGACATTGAATTTTAGACAATTCCACGTATCAAAAGAAAATATTGTAATCTAATAAAACGCGTTCAACGGTCACAGCTTAAGTTCACTAAGAAGCTCTGAAACTTTGCAAGTTTCTTTTCATTGAAATTTATTTTTATGTGTTTTAGATGTTTTTGTAAAGTGGTTGAACAATATTGTAGACACGAAAAATAGAGTAACCTTTGTCGTCACCAAAATGACTGAAAGAGATTCTTGTTTGAGAAAATGGTAGGACAAAGCCCATAAGACGGCAAATCACCTCGCAAGTCATATGTTGTGACCGCCGTAGCGGGCAACCCTATTTACTATTTTGCGATGGAAATTGAGCCATATTGAAAACTACGTTTAAAGTAAAACTGGCCAAGTGCGAGTTGGACTCGCGCACTGAGGGTTCCGTGCCAACTTTAACTGAATTTGGGAATCCACTTACTTTCACTTAGTAAAATACCTCAATATTTTGTTGTTTGTAGATATAACTTTGTTTTTCATAGTGTTTGTATGAAGTACAAAGTTATGTTTGCGGTTGTTTAAAATGTGCTATATCTCAAAAACTTCTCGTTCGATCACGACCGAACCAATTTTCGTTACAAGTATTTTTTAAGCTCTACATTTTACATTTCGCTTAGTTTAGAAGTTAGATGGGGGGGACGCCCATTTTACCACTTTGGAAGCATCCAGCTATGAAACGTTAGACTTTTAACGAAAATAGTTTTAGGAACCTCTATGTCATTTTAAAAGACCGATGAATTTTTAAAAGGTTTGACTAAAAAATTTTTTTTTGGTTTTAGTTTCATGTATGGGAGCCTCCCCTTAATATCATTATTTTTTATTTATTGTATGAGAATCGTAAAGCGGTTAACAGAATACATACTCTTACCAAATTTCAACAGTGTGATGCTTATAGTTACAGAATAAAATAGCTGTGACATACGGACGGACAGACAGACAGACAGACTTGACGAAACTATAAGGGTTCCGTTTTTTGCCATTCGGCTACGGAACCCTAAAAATTGACTAATTAGTACTGCATGGATGGTATGAAATCGATCGATAGTATTCGTAATTAGCAAATTTAAACTAAAGTAAATTTAAAATTTATTTTTTCGTCAAAGATGTTTACTAATCGATAAAAAAAATGACTTTTGAAATAAAATAAAAAATAAAGGAAATCTTTTTTGGCCATTGAAAGGAGTTCCGATAGTGCACTAACCTGCGGCGACGAGTACGGCTCGACGGGCGCCAGCAGAGCGCGGTCGATGTGCCGGTTGTGCTGCAGACACCAGGCCACGGCGCCGCCCGCCTCCGTGTACGCGCGCACCGACTCCTCGCTCAGTCGGACCCATGTGCCATCCTTGTTGGAGACCTACAAATACGAGACAAAGTATTAAAATTCTGTTCCCTGACTGCAAGATCCGCAAGTGGAGCTGGATTGGCTACACACTTCGAACTCTGGATTAGAACGCCAAAGAAAAAGTAAACGTAGTCACTCAAACCAACTTGGCGGCGCGCTAGAGCGGACGAGGCGATGAAAATTGTTAAGTCCTCAAGTGAAAAAAAACCGCCAAGTGCGAGTCGGACTCGTGCACTGAGGGTTCCGTGCCAACTAACCGAATTAGGGAATCCACTTGCTTCCACTTAGCTATACCAAATTTTAACAGTGTGATCTGAAAAACTGAAAGTTCTTAGAACTGGCTACTTATAAACAATATAATAAAAAAAATATTCTAAAATTTGAAAATAGAACTCTTTGCCAATATTACTGAGTATATATTTCATTCATTTGTCATTTGTTTTACGATTTGGCGGCAAATTGAAAATTGTCTGTGTCACGTCAACATGAATTTAACACGAGAAAATTTTCGTGCAATGATTTTTTATGACTTTCGATGTCATTTAAGTCAACAAGAAAGTTATGATAGACTACGATTGGCCTTTCACGATGAAGCCCCATCTCGTGCGACTGTTTACAACTGGTTTAATGAGTTTAAACGTGGTCGCACTAATCTCACTGATGATGTACGTGAGGGACGGCCTTCTACGGCGACGACTGAAAATAACATCTGTGTTGTGCGGCGTATGATAGAGACTGACAAAAGAGTGACCTATCAGCAGATTCGGACAAGCTTAGGCATCGGTATGAGTCAAGTGCACAAAATCCTCCACGAACATTTAGCGGTCAGGAAGCTTTGCGCCCGGTGGATACCTCATAATTTGACTAAGGCTCAAAAACTCCATCGTGTGGATTGGTGCCGTAAAATGATTGAAAGATTTAACGGAGGTGACTCAAATGCTGTGTTCGACATACTAACAGGTGACGAAAGCTGGATTTACTGTTATGATCCTGAAACCAAAAGACAATCTGCTCAGTGGGTGTTTCCTTTCGAGGAGTTGCCAACTAAAGAAAGAGAGATCGAAGTGCGGGAAAAAAAATGGTGCCTCGTTCTTTGGAAGGATAGGTCATTTCGCAACAATTGTGTTAGAGGATCAAAAAACAGTTTCTGCAGAATGGTACACTACCAATTGTTTGCCACTTGTCTTGGAAAAAGTTCGAGAGAAACGACCTCGCAGTAGGATCCTCCTTCACCACGACAACGCCTCGTCGCACACCGCCAAGCGAACGATCGACTATTTGGCGACATCAAACGTTGAATTACTGGGTCACCCGCCGTATAGCCCCGACCTCGCGCCTTGTGATTTTTATTTATTTGAAAAATTAAAGAAAAACTAAAAGGAAAGCGGTTTATGAATGCTGAAGAAGCGGTGGCTGCGTATCGCGATGCCATTGAAGAGACCCCTAAGGACGAGTGGGCAAAGTGCTTTTCCTAGTGGTTCCATCGCATGCAGCGGTGTATTGACGTCAATGGACAATATTTTGAAAAGATATAATAAAACTAATAACTGGCTAATGTAATCAGTTTTTGATTTTCTAAGAACTTTCAGTTTGACCCTCGTAGTTACAGAATAAAGTGTCTGTGACATAAGGACGTACAGCAGACAGACAGATTAACTTGACGACACTGTAAGGGTTCGGAACCCTAATAAAACGAAGCCGGTGGCACGCATGCCCGAAGTGCACCGCGCGATGGGGCACCGTAGCTGTGTATAATGTTGCATTACACATACGCACCTCCTCGACGTAGGCCACGTTGGCGCCGGGCGGCACGCGGCCCACCTCCTCGGCCTGCAGGCTCGGGCTGGCGCGCACTCGCAGGCCCGCAGTATACCGCGCGATGAAGCGCCGCAGCTTTGCCGGCGGCAGCGTCGCGCCATCCGCTTGCACGCCTCGCTCTTCGCACTCTTCAGATGAGTCGTCGCCCATCTCAATCGTCACCTCCTGAACAATGCTCAACATTGAGACGTGATCTTATGGTACAAGAAAATAAATGTCCAGAAGACGTCTATTCTTCAGCCTACAGTTAGATAGCACATGCCTATCCGAAATGAATTGGATCTGAATACTTGATCGTAAGAGCTGAAAAATTGATTTATGCTAATTAAGATGAGGCATCAATAAATATAAAGTAGTAAGTGTTTTATTTGGAGGACTTGCAGTTACAAAAATCGTGTGCGAAAAATCGAAGTCAACGGTTATATTTCCGAGTTGCCTAACCGACGTGCACTTTGGCTTAAGTTGCTTTCAAGTTTGATCTCCGAGTCTTTAAAATAAAGTATGCAATATCGCTGAAGATGATATGATGATAAGATGCGATGATTGGAAATGGCTTTCATAAAACCTGTTGGAACTTTTATATTGTAAAGAACGCATGCGGCAACGCTACCAGATACAATGATTGGATATGGCTTTTATAAAAACGGTTGGAGCTTTAACAATTTGACCCATGAATACCGCTTTTTCAATTTTTAATACCTGATGAAAAAGCGTATCAGACTGAAATAAAACAACAGACCATTCTTAAAATGGCTAAGCTGTAGAAGTTACTTACAGATGTTCAATCCCGTTATTTTACATTTCGAATTATTTTATTTCGGTGGACTAAATATTTCTCAGTTCTATATGGCTAAACTTCAATACTCTGCATTTTTGATTCCCATGGAAATATCATACACTATCTTTTTAGTAGACCCGATAGGATTACTGCATCGATCCTGGCTAATGACCTTGGCTCGGCGGCGAATTAAGTTTCCGCCGAAAGTGATAGAAACAAAAAGCGCAATAGCGCCCATCAGCCTGGGCTCGCGATAACCGGATTAACGTTCACGCAGGTGACGCGTCGTTCGGCTTAAATCCTGTAGGTATGTATTCATAGAAACCATTAACCTAGCGCCCTTTTAAAATAATGGACGAAAGATTACACATTAGCCTTCCATGTATACACTGAGAGCATTTACGTAACTCTGGTAATGTGCGAGAATGGACTTTGTTAGTAAAATTTTCCAATACTTATGTGAACATGGCTTTCGTTCTAAAAATATTACAATTCTTAGTATTCAATTCTCTAGTAGTTAGGCAAACACATATTTTTTACGGATTACTTCCCGATTTACTAACATTTGATTTGACTCCTCACGTTAAAAGAACTCCGAAAAAAGTGTGTATAAGGGCTGATTTTTCAATAGTCAGATAACAAATATTCGTCGAACAAAATACAATATGGCTAATTTGATAAGTCATCAAATTGTCAGCAATCACAAGTACCTGTCATTTTTGTAAATCTGTCGCTTTATAATTTATCAGTCTGATAAGTTTTATCTGACCATTGAACAATCGGCCCTGAATCAAGTAAATACAATTCAATGGAGAGGTACGATGCCGGCTTAGGTTGCATCCAGCGAATATGAAAGTAGTTCTTGGTGCTTTTTTAGTATGGAAGACTATCACCTCTGTCGCGCTGTTTACCACTTAAAGTGTGGAAGCTCTAACTTTGAGTAGATATTACGGTCAGAGTCAAATTCTTAAGCGAGTGACACTCACGTGGGGTGCGGGGTGGTCGTCCAGCGTGCAGCGGAACACGTAGGAGCCGGGTGCGCGCGGCGTCCACGTGGCGAGGTAGGAGCCGTCGGGCTGCGCGCGCACCGGCAGCCTCTCGGCCGGCACGCGGCCTGCGGGCGAGCATCCCTCGCCGCCCCGCGTGCCCCACCCGCCGCTCGCCAGCCGCAGCTCCTCAAACGAGTAGCTCTGGTATGGCTGCGTATAACGCACAATTTACAATTCATCATCATTACTTTAGATTCTAGACTCCGAAAAAGAGATGGATGGACTGTGTGAATAATGATACGAATGTGAAAGGAGTGGGTGATTTAGTGACGAGTGATAGAATAGTGTAGAAGCGAAAATCAATCTGCGCCGACCCCAGATAAACAGGGAACAGGGCAAGAGATGATGATGATTTAACTTTAGGTTCTAGACTCCCTCAATGAAAGGTTATTAACTATTTTGTTTTATTTTATTTGCCCCTAATTTACTTTACTTGTTCATTCATCTACGGTAGGCTTTCTACTTACAACACACTAAACACTCGGTACTAAACCTCGTTACACACCGACCCGCCGGTTTACGGTCCGTTTCAATAGCGTCGCTGTAAAACACATGCTTCTGAGCTAGGATTTGTATGAAAACGACTTCGATTACACATAAGAACGCGACATAGTATTTAAACAACCGCGAAGTTACGCGACGAGCTGCTTAAACCGAAAACTTACGATAGTTAACTTACAATACCTATGTTTTGGTAATAACTGCTAATTATGAAATGTGTAAAAAAACTGAGGTTCTTAGTGACGATATTTGTATAAGTATGGACCACCCAGCGTAAAAGATCCTTAGAATCCGGAAGCAAATGAGCTACCCCACTTTCGAATCAATTACCTAACATATTAGGATATAATATATCCACTTAATAATAACTAATAAAATACTAATAAATTAAGAGTAAAAAATAATAATATCATATATAACTATTGGACACCGATCACATATTATGTGATAACTGAATTACTCTGCCCACCCTCCAGCTCCATTATCAGTGATCAAATAATACTAAATCCATCATTAGACCCTGGTCACCATCTAGCACTAAAGTACTCGTCAAGCCGAATCATACGACCCAAAACTCGATAGAGATGAGCCGTTTAATAACTGAGTTGATCTGCCCACCTTGTAGCTCCATCATCAGACCCTGGTCCCCATCGAACCCTAAATTACTCGTCAAGACGAATCAAACGAGCCCAAACTCAACGCGGTTGTGTGTTTAATTACTGAGTTTCTTTGGCCACCTTATATTTCCATCATCAGACCCTGGTTACCATCTAGCACCGAAGTACTCGTCAAGTCGAGTCATATGTACGAGCTTTAACTCCATGGGGTTGTGTCGGTAACTACCGATTACCTACCTACCTATGGCCACCTACCGGCTCCATCGTCAGATCAGCTGCATTTCATAAAAATATTGCATTGTCATCCGATAATTAATGGAATCAGGCGTTACTTTGCGGAAATCCATTATTAAGTTGAAATTTATAAAATTATTTTGCTTTAAATTTCCGCGAAGCTACGCCGGCGCAGGCAACTAACTACACGAACCGTCACCGCGTTTAGTATTAGTTCAGGCAAATGCAGGATGCACCACCCGCCCTCCCTCAATACGCATGCGGCACAGCTGATGCAATTAATAGTACCCAATACCAACGTGCAAAAAACCTCGACGCGTTTCGCCACTACACGTGGCATCCTCAGGAGATGTTGTCGCCTCGGCGGAGCACGGACGACTGAACTGTGTCGACTGGCGAACAGGCCTTTTATACTTTCCGTCCACTAATGAGGTGACGTAATCGTTGTCACGGAAATTTGAAAATGAAGTTAATCCGTTGGTAGTTGACGGTTATTATTAATAGATTGTTGATTTGAAAATATATTTAGAAGTGGAGAGGCGGTATAACTGACCTGTTCGTTCAACAATGTAAGCGTATTATCTTTATTATGTTTTATTATTTCTAATTGTTCCAAAACGGATAGTTTCAAGCCTTTTTCACAAGTATGAAGGACAGAAAATGTATGATTATCAGGAATACTATGTCCTGAATCTAAAAGATGTTTGGCGAAATGAGACCTCTCAGGATGGTTGTTTCGGTAAGCGAAAATATGTTCTTTATAACGTGTGTTGAAGCTACGGCCGGTCTGACCTACATAAATGGCGTTACATGCACTACAGTTAAGCCTATAAACACCAGATTTTTGGTGTTTATCAAGCTTATCTTTTCCGTTACAAACTAATCTTAAAGAATTATTAGTTTTAAAAGCTACGCGGATATTTTGACGTTTTAATGTTTTAGAAATACGCTCCGACACCTCTCCTAAGTAAATCAAACTAGAATTATATCTGTCTACCCTTTCTTCAGGAACAGAGTATAATAAACTAGTTATGATTTTGTTAGTCTTGTTTTTTATTAAGTTGTCAATAATGCATCTCTTGTATCCGTTTGATATGGCGATATGATACAAAATATTAAGTTCTTTATGGTAATTGTCTTTACTTAGTGGTACAGTGAAGAGACGATGAATATATGAATTGAACGCGGCCATCTTATGTTGCCACGGATGACAAGATGATGCATGAATGACAGTGTCAGTATGTGTTGGTTTTCGATATATTTGAAATTCATGTTTACCCTGCACCCTTGTTATAGTTAAATCTAAAAAGTTAATACTATCGTTTTGTTCTATTTCTAATTTAAATTTAATTTTAGGATGAATGTTGTTAATTTTAGAAAGAAAAATATCTAACTGTCTATTAGTTCCGGTCCAACAAATCAAAATATCGTCAACGTATCTATAATAATAAAGTATTTTTCTTTCTTGAATTAAGTATTTATTTTCAAAATAATCCATAAAAATATCTGCCATTAATGGACTTAAAGGAGAACCCATTGCTAAGCCCTCCTTTTGTCTGTAATATAGATTGTTGAACCGGAAATAATTTTGTTTCATGCATAATAATGTTAATGATATGAGATCTTCTATCTCCCCCGGATGCAATCGCTGTTTTTCTAAGTGATTCTTTAAAATATTAAGGCATTCTTGATAAGGTACGTAAGGTCTCATTTCGCCAAACATCTTTTAGATTCAGGACATAGTATTCCTGATAATCATACATTTTCTGTCCTTCATACTTGTGAAAAAGGCTTGAAACTATCCGTTTTGGAACAATTAGAAATAATAAAACATACTAAAGATAATACGCTTACATTGTTGAACGAACAGGTCAGTTATACCGCCTCTCCACTTCTAAATATATTTTCAAATCAACAATCTATTAATAATAACCGTCAACTACCAACGGATTAACTTCATTTTCAAATTTCCGTGACAACGATTACGTCACCTCATTAGTGGACGGAAAGTATAAAAGGCCTGTTCGCCAGTCGACACAGTTCAGTCGTCCGTGCTCCGCCGAGGCGACAACATCTCCTGAGGATGCCACGTGTAGTGGCGAAACGCGTCGAGGTTTTTTGCACGTTGGTGTTGGGTACTATTAATTGCATCAGCTGTGCCGCATGCGTATTGAGGGAGGGCGGGTGGTGCATCCTGCATTTGCCTGAACTAATACTAAACGCGGTGACGGTTCGTGTAGTTAGTTGCCTGCGCCGGCGTAGCTTCGCGGAAATTTAAAGCAAAATAATTTTATAAATTTCATTGTCATCCGACTTACACTTGCATGCAAAGTTTCAGCTCAGTCGGTTGAAGATAAGTGGATTTATTTGGAAGAATTTAAGTTGTAACATTTCACCCGGACACGTACATAGAAAGTTTATTAAAAGCTTGTGAAAAATAGGAACATGCCCACATAGAACCAGAAGTATTAAAATCTTTCCCTAAATGCATTATGCACCTTGCATCACGGGTCCTATTTGCAATTAACTTTGCGTTCAACGATACCGCAAACAACTATTAGTATTCAGTAATTTCATATCGTGTCTGGAACGTTTATTAGATTTACAGCAGCCCGCAGGATATAATTGATAGTCAATTTAGTTACTAACATTGACTTTCAACTTAGTGCTGTAGTCTTAGGTAAGGTATGCTACTTATGCAAAAAGCAAAACGAAAAACAACGTTCACATCATAACTTAAATGTGTTGAAATGTTTCCACAAGATAATGAGAAATACCGTGAATAAGCAGAACACCGTTACAAACACACGTTCATTCCCTGTCCTCTCATAGTTTTCGATATTGTATTTTCAAGAATACGACAACTATTTGATGCATTTGTAACTCGAGTACGATATAATAATACTTTAAATAAGAAAGTTTAGCGTGGATGTACTAGCTTAAAACAGATCAACGCGGCAACGCCGCCAGCATCATAGCCTCCTTGCCTCAAGGAAATGGTTTCGTTTTTGAATTGGTAGACTTTAAGTAATTTTTTTATGTTGCATGTCTTAGTTTTATTTTTTCTTGTTTATATTAATTAACAGATCTCACCTAACAATTTTGGACGAGAACTCAAAGCGTAAAATGGTCTTAATATTGGTTAAATGGTTCGCATATTTTATTTATTGGAATTATTTCTGAAGTAAAAACGTGGAATTTATTACCAATCATTAAAGTAAAAATAAGAGTATTCTTGCAGCCTCCAAAAAGAAGTTCTGTTTTGTTTCTGTAGGACCCTATTATGAAAAAAGTAATCCGTCAATAGCATACGAAAAATGCTTCGGATCCGCAAAAGTATTTCATTATTCGTAGTAGGCATTGAGGCAAGCCATAAAACGATGGTTTCACAATCGAAAACCTTTGTGTCTAGAATCAGTTTACGGCTTACTTACATCATCTATCATCATGATAATGACGACTCGTGCTCATATCCAAAATCCCTAGAGCTTTCAACTCGAGTTGTCAAACCGCTTCGATTGCCTAAAGAATTGCGTACCAGTGGACGAAATAAACAACGGGTTTGTGGAAACTGTCCAAACGGTGGGGTCTAAGTTTTTTAGGTCTGGCCGTAAAGATAGACCTCAAAAACTGTTGGTCCACACTCTCTACCTTATGGCAAAACGTCGATCTATGGCACTGCAGACCTCCGTTAATGCTGAAAACTACAGGCAGCTCAATAGACAAATATGGAAGTCCCTGCGACACGACATCCGTTGCTTTAACACTAATAGTATTAAAAAACGATAGAGCGGAACCAAGGCTCCAAAGTGTTTGCAAGGAACATGTCTATTGGGCAAAGCCTGTTGACGAAGCTAAAGACGGAGGACGGCAGTGTAGCGTCGACAAAGCAGAGGTTTTGAGGGAGATCGAAAGGTTCTATGGGCAGTTGTACACCTCAGTAGCCAAACCCGTTGATAGCTCGGTCAGAGACCCACGAGCTATCCTGACCCGACACTACACCGAAGACATCCCGGAAATCAGCCTTTACGAGATTAGGATCGCCCTTAAACAGCTCAAAAATAACAAGGCACCTGGCGAGGACGGAATCACAGCAGAGCTTCTGAAGGCGTGTGGAACACGAGTACTTAAAGTCCTTCAGAGATTTTTTAATTCCGTGCTGCTGGAGGGCATCACGTCCGAGGCGTGGAACAGGAGTGTGGTGGTGTTGTTCTACAAAAAAGGAGACAAAACCTTATTGAAGAACTATAGACCCATCTCACTCCTGAGCCATGTCTACAAGCTGTTTTCAAGGGTCATCACGAATCGTCTCGCACGTAGGTTTGATGACTTCCAGCCTCCCGAACAAGCCGGTTTCCGAAAAGGCTATAGTACCATAGACCACATCCATACGCTTAGGCTGTACGAGCTAGCATCGTACATTGCGACAACCACGGCGTCAGCGACCTACATCGCAGCGGTTGACCGATGGACCCATCATGCACCGTCGGCACTCACACCGGCGGCACACAACCTCAAACCTTTATATGTTTACACACTATGTAATAATTATAAATACATGTAACTAAACCACAATAAACTAGATATCAACCGTCCGTGTTGGTTCTCATTTCCCTCCGCTGCGGCCAAGACACCTTTAGCCGTCACTATGATCAGTCTGGTGAGCCTGCCAGACTGGCAGCGGGTCCACGCCACCTACCTACCGTCCTAACGCTGCTACCCTGGGTGACCTGGGTGCAGATATCCTACCACAACATCCTTATTATATCTAAGTATCTATTGTTAGGCTGGGCTAGGGCTCTAGGGACTTAGTATCTTAGGCAAAGGGATATCTACGCCACTAGGGAGTTAGTTTCCATATTAACCTTTTATATACTATACAGACGGGACTTCTTCCCGCCTGTACATCTTCGAGCCGGATAGATCATCAGTGACCATGGACCAGCAACGTACATACATAAACTGACTGACTGCAGTTATGTCAAATGACGTTGACTGGTAGAAACTAGTTAAGCAGTAAGTCTGCCGTTCAATTCAAAACTTATTCCGGCAGTACTTTATTACAATTAACTTATTTAAAATCATTTCAATAATCAAAGTAATATCACCAACACTTATTCAGTGCAAGTGAAATGTGAGAACTTTGGCATTCTTGCATTAGCGCCTAACGCGATTCAGCAAATTCAGTAGGTAATTACATTTTATCGACGGATATTTATTAATATTTTAGCTGACCTACATTTCTAACGTCGAACATGACTAACATTGGTAGGGTAGGTTAGGGAAATTAAATCAAGACTATCAACTGGGAGTGGTGATTACAACCACCACTTTCCAACATAGCATGACGTCGACTAACGGGAGTGATGACTTACAACCACCACTTGAGCAAACATAACTTGAAGCTCAACAGAAGTTCAAGTATTAGCTTTATCATGGCTTGACACTCGACGTGGTGATCAAGTTTTATCTAGCAAGCAAACAAACATAACTCGAGGCTCATCAGTAGCTCAAGTTACAGCAAGTAAACAAACACAACTTGAAGCTCATCAGTAGCTCAAGTTTTAGCACTATCATGGCTTGAAGCTCAGCAAGGAGCTCAAGTCTTACTTGGGACTCAGAAAGGAGACCAAGTTTAAGCATAACATTTTCTTGGGACTCAAATCAAGGAGACCAAGTTCAGCAATTATCAAAACAAGCTCATTACAGGGTCAGGTGCCTTACAACCACTTGCATCCCGCCTTAGTTTATAACAAACAAACATTAGAATTATGGGGAACAACGGTGACTTACGACCACCTACATCCCGACTTATCAATATTTACTTATCTATGTATTATTTATCATAGACTTAAACCTTAACTTGACTTGACAGGGACTTAATAGGCTAATACAGCTTTACACATTAACAGCTAGCAGCCTTTCCCTATTCCCTTGTCTGTCCTTTCCAACATCCTGAGGATCAACCGACGGAGGACTTCTCAGGAAGCAACAAACACGAACAAGCTTAAAATTAACAAGCAAGAAAGACAGCAAAGAAGCAAGAAGATCAAGCAACTGACAGTAGCGGTTCGGTTACTGGCCTCCCAGAAGCGGGTTTCACCAGTAACTGAAACACAACCGCATGCTGTTCAGTACAAAGAAGAGGAGGAGCGAACGAGCAGAACATCATCATCATCAACAACCAACTTCAAAGAGGATCTGATCGATACTCAACGTGAGCGACTCACCAACTTATGTTTGCACGCCAGGAGGCTGCAATCTTCAATTCATCGATGGAAGCTTGGAGGCTTGCCATCATCATCAACACTGTGCAGGCCAGGAGGCTTGCCGGCAAAATAAACACTGAGGGTACAGGCTAGGAGGCGTGTACTCTCTTCTCGCCCTCGTACAAGTCAGGAGGCTTGTACACCATCATCGTCTCCACGGAGGGAGGCTACTTATCCTTGCACGCCAGGAGGCTGCAATCTTCAATTTATCGATGGAAGCCAGGAGGCTTGCCATCATCATCATCAACAAGGTGCAGGCCAGGAGGCTTGCAGCCACTAGCAACACATTTGGAGTACAGGCAAGAGGCGTGTACTCTCTTCTCGCCCTCGTACAAGTCAGGAGGCTTGTACACGAACATCATCTCCCCGGAGGGAGATAACCAGCTCGTCCAGGCATCAGGACTTTGGACGGGTCAGAGTCGTCGCGTCGACATCAGATAACCTCATCATCAACTCACTTCATGGATCATTATCAAGCCAACAACAAGCAACACTTCCATCGAGTCAGTCAACACAACAGCTGCAACGGGACAGCAAGCAGATGAAATCAACAACGACGGATGGTGCTAGCAGTACATCGCATCTTCGGTCACATCACTGGACACCAGGAGACGGGGCTGCATCTTCTTCCTCTCTCTCTTTTTGAAGATGCCAATATGTACGAGCTAGCATCGTACATTGCGACAACCACGGCGTCAGCGACCTACATCGCAGCGGTTGACCGATGGACCCATCATGCACCGTCGGCACTCACACCGGCGGCACACAACCTCAAACCTTTATATGTTTACACACTATGTAATAATTATAAATACATGTAACTAAACCACAATAAACTAGATATCAACCGTCCGTGTTGGTTCTCATTTCCCTCCGCTGCGGCCAAGACACCTTTAGCCGTCACTATGATCAGTCTGGTGAGCCTGCCAGACTGGCAGCGGGTCCACGCCACCTACCTACCGTCCTAACGCTGCTACCCTGGGTGACCTGGGTGCAGATATCCTACCACAACATCCTTATTATATCTAAGTATCTATTGTTAGGCTGGGCTAGGGCTCTAGGGACTTAGTATCTTAGGCAAAGGGATATCTACGCCACTAGGGAGTTAGTTTCCATCTTAACCTTTTATATACGGTACAGACGGTCCCGTCTGTACATAGGCAAATTATACAGAAGTCCGAGGAGTATAATATGGCTCTATGCTTAGAGTTTGTGGACTATGAGAAGGCCTTTGATTCGATCGAAACTTGGGCGGTGCTTCAGTCACTGCAGCGGTGCCACATAGACTATAGGTATATAGAGGTGTTTAAGTGCCTTTACAATAACGCCACCATGTCGGTCCGAGTACAGGAGCAGAATACGAGGGCGATTCCACTGGGGAGAGGTGTGAGACAGGGACATGTTATATCTCCGAAACTGTTCACAGCGGCATTGGAAGACGCCTTCAAACTTCTGGAATGGGAAGGAATCGGCGTCAATGTCAATGGCGAATGCATCACACACCTCCGATTTGCCGATGATATAGTCGTTGTGACAAAGACGCTTGTCGATCTTGGCACTATGCTCGAAGACCTTGACCGAGTCTCCCAACAAGTGGGTCTTAAAAATGAACAGGGAGAAGACGAAAATTATGTCGAGTTCCCCTGTTGTACCCACTCCAGTATCCATTGGGAACTCAACTCTCGAAATTGTCGACGAGTACGTCTACCTGCGACTAGTGATCCAATTGGGTAGGTCCAACTTCGAGAAAGAGGTCAATCGACGAATCCAACTCGGCTGGGCAGCGTTCGGGAAATTACGCAAGAGTGTCTTCTCATCTCATTTACCTCAGTGTCTAAAGACGAAAGTCTTCAACCAGTAAGCTCAAGTGGCAATGGGCAGGGCACATAGCGCGAAGAACTGATGGCCGTTGGGGCAGGAAAGTTCTAGATTGGAGAACCCTTCGACCAAAGACGCAGCGTAGGACGTCCACCAACAAGATGGACAGACGACCTTATAAAGATTGCAGGATCAAACTGGATGCAGACCGTTAGTAATCGGTCGCTGTGGAAAGCCGTGGGGGAGGCCTATGTTCAGCAGTGGACGTCTTTTAGATGTTAATGATGATGATGATCATCATGATAATGAGCGAGGAGGAAGCACACGATGTTGCGGAAGGACAGCTGGGAGGTCACCTGGCACCTGGCACCAGTAGCACGCTGTGAGGGTCGGGCACGCACCTAAATCATGATAATGACGTGGAAGCACACGATATTGCGGAAGGACAGCTGGGAGGTCACCTGGCACCTGGCACCAGTAGCACGCTGTGAGGGTCGGGCGCGCACCTTCATCATGTTAATGACGTGGAAGCACACGATGTTGCGGAAGGACAGCTGGGAGGTCACCTGGCACCAGTAGCACGCTGTGAGGGTCGGGCACGCACCTTCATCATGATAATGACGTGAACGCACACGATGTTGCGGAAGGACAGCTGGGAGGTCACCTGGCACCTGGCACCAGTAGCACGCTGTGAGGGTCGGGCACGCACCTTCATCATGGTAATTGCATGGAAGCACATGTTGTCGCGGAAGGTAGGCTGGTAGGGCACGTTGGGCAGGTCGCCACTTCGGCTCTCGGGCTGCGGGCACGGCACGCGAACAGTTGTTTCTTCCACCCTTTGCACAACCACCTGGACAATATAAAACTATTTTTGTACATGAACCCTAGTGAAATAGATGAGATAATTAAATGCAAATAATAATGAACATAATATGGGCACATAAAAGTCTATGAGAACTAATCGTACTAAAAGTCATTTATTTATGCAAATAGATCCACTGGGGGGCCTTTTACACGTTACAATATAAACCCTACCACAGCTTTGTCCCGAAGCTGTGGTAGGGTTTGTGGGCTAGTGCTGAGACGAAGTTGCGCAACGCAACAAATTCTTTCACTATTTTCAATGCCTCTTTTCAAAAGGTTTATAATGTTTGTGGTGATCTTGCAAGTCCATACATGACAACACGCTTGGTGCAGTGGGTAGGGCTCCTGACTACTGAACCTGCGGTCGCGGGTTCGAATCCTGCAAGGAGCAAATGTTTGTGTGATGAGCACGAAAATTTGTAGGTACCTGAGTCGTGGATGCTATATGTAATTAAGTATTTATAGAAGACGTCCCCTTCATAATCGTTGACTAGTACTTCGTACCACAATGAAGAAAATTCCTTACCACGAAACCAGATAATTAGTGCGTTTTGTGGCGAATATTTTATTTATGTACTATCTTCTTAAATAATCATCTACTTTATAGCACCCTTTCGGCATTAGGATTTTTTTAATGACAGATTGAAATTTACGAGTACTAACCGGTAAGTTTACAATTGTTCTGGTAGTTTGTTGAAAAAATATACATTTCCACATGAAAGAAAATTAAACCTTTTAAACTTTCTCTCGCTTCTCATGTTCACCGCACAGGTTTCTTTTTAAACTCTTTCCTTGTTCAGGCCATTCGTCTCTGGAATTGCCCTTGCGGCTAAAATTCGACAGTCTCCCACAAAAATTTTATTTAAAGGACTTGTCCGTGCACACTTCCTACATAATATGTATATCGGAAGCATCAACATAGCGTAATCCATAACCTTCTACAACATAATATGTAATTATTATTGTATGTATAGGTATTTGTATTAATTTTATCGCTAGTTTATGTATACGTATTAATTTACCCTTTTTCCTCTAGCCTTTACTGTCCCACGGGCAAAGGCCTCCCAAACAATTCCACGTGGCCCTGTCGGCGGTAAGGGTTTTCCAGTCTTCGCGATATTGGTCTAAATCGTCTCGCCATCGCTTTCGGGGTCTGCCTCTCGGACGTCGTCCTACGGTAGGCAGCCAGTGGGTAACGTGAACTTCTGACTTTTGTGCATTCACATTTTCAAACATTGGTCATTGACCAATAATAATACGTAATAATATACTTGTTTATATCTTATTTATTATAAATTGTAATCATTTTGTTTTTAACCGAATTCAGAACAAGAAGGAGGTTATCAATTCGACTAAATATTTTTTCTCTTTTTTTGTGGCTGTGCTTCTTCATATCTCAGTCATTTGTTGACCTTTTTTTTGCCTACCTAGAGGTTATACCTTCGACGACCCGTCTATCCTCGCACAATACAAACATTTGTGTGCATGAACATGTCTGTTTGTATTGGTCTGGGTATTTTCTATGTATATCATGTATGTATTTACAAACAAAAAGTATTTAAGTATTATATCCGCTGTCTGGCACCCATAACACAAGCTTTGAGTAGCTTACTTTGGGGCTAGACGGCGATGTGTGGGAATGTCCAAAGGATATTTATTTATTTAATGTTTTTTTTACTAGAATATTAATGTCGACGTGTTGTTGCATCTGAAGTCAACTATTAACTTAAAAAAAGTAAAAACCGAATTCAAAACTAAAATGCACTAAAAGGTCTTAAATAAACTCTTGACCTATTAAAGAGAAGAAATGCAATTTAGTTTTCAAGTCGGTTTTTACTTTTAGTCGGAGCGATCACTTTGACCATCTATTTATCTATCATCCATCCAGCGTCAACTATCATAGCACCGACTACAAAAATAAAATTTGCGCCTAAAATGGATTCCTTTCCTTTAAAAGATCATTTATTTCAGACTTTTTAGTGAATTTTAGTTCTTGTTTTATAATATAATATTGTTTGTGTAAAATTATCCTTTTTTAAATAGTAACAAATTAATAACACAATTTTGGTTGTGCAATAAAGTATGAATAAAATAAAAATATAGGAATTTAAAGCACGCTGGATTTCAAGGCGTCGCCGCTCTAAAGTCCCGGGTTCGATTCCAGGTCGGGTCAATACACAAATCAACATTTTCTACTTTGCCTCGGGTCTGGGTGTTGTGGTACCCCTGTGTCTGATTGCCATAACACACGTGCGAGCGTCGCCACTCCGAGGTCCCGTTTGATTCCCAGTCGGGTCAATATAGAAATCAAAACTTTCTATATTGTCTCTGGTTGGTCTGGGTGTTGCGTTACCACCGTTTTGTCGGATTTCCTTAAGAGACGTGCATTAGCTACTTACTTTTCGATCATAGAAATGTATGTGGTTGGTGTCCAATGTTTATTTAAAAAAAAAGAAATACTGATAGACAGCAGGGTCACTTGGGTCGAAATCCGTTCATCCACGTTTTGACGTTTCTTCGATGTGCTGTTGTCGGTACCGAGCATGATTTCCGCGCAAACTAGAATACATCGAAAAAACTGCAGACCGCGGCACGCGGTGTAATGTTTGAATCACCTTAATGTTTTAATGGATTCGAGGAAACTTTAATGATAGAGTTTGCGTCTCGATATTAAGGATTAATATAAAACGGACCACGGTATATGCTTTTGTTTGCATTAGGTTACACTACAAATGTTATTACAAATAGGCCGCAGTTATAATTTATTTGCAGAAACCTATTATCCATTAATATAATACCTTTGACAGATAAATGGACGCATCTGTCCTTTTTAGCTTTGTAAATAAATTCATTTTTCGCCGAATCGCCACTCGATTGTGCGATGCAAATATCTGCTGACATTGATACTGCATTGTTGCATGTTGAGTTCGCACGTGTACCCCTGAATTGGGGGTGGCCCGGAGGGAGTTTCCGCTCAGTAGAGCCTTCCACGTGTGATGGCGTAGGCGCCGTGATTGTCAGAAACGGCTTATACAGAATAATGTTACGATGACATCCCTACTTCTATAACCCTAGAAATTTTACACGTGTAGTCACAACGTGAATATCTTACAATAAAACGACACAGAAACGTAGTTTACCTTATAGTAGGAGTTAAAACGTAGACTCAATTATCGTGGAGGCTTACTTAAAGTATCTGTCTATAAACGGCATTATTGTTGTGTCGGGTAAATACTTCATTCATACAGATTGCATTCAGATTAGCACCTATCATATTAATTAAAACACTAAACATTTACTGATTGAAAGCTTCCCACGAACACGTTTTCTTATGAATATTCATCGAGTGACGTGCTGTCAAAAGGGTCTTATATGTCCCTAAATTGTATATAATAATTAAGAATGCCTGCGGCGCCATTTTAAGCACAGGTACACATCCTTAATTTAATACCTACGTGAAATGTGATAAACTGGTGCGTCGCATATCGCATTCAATTGCAAACATCATATAATTAGATATTTTAGTAAAAAAATATATTAATAGAATATTACGCCAGATTGTAACCACAATGAAGTAGGGTCGGTTCGCCGATACTCCGGAGTTACCAGGAGCGAATTCCCATGACGGTTAGCGACCGTCTTAAAAAATATGGCAAACCAATGGCCGATAACCAGATATGCAAAAGGTGTGTTAGTATTTACGGTCATTACTTTGTATTTCTTAATGGGGTTGTGAGTTTAACAAATGTTTCGGAAATGAATAGTACGATTGAGTGGAGTGGCTCCAAGGTAAATGTTGGGATTCCTTGAGTAAAATTACCCTTGATTTTAAACTATCGCGTTGCATTACAATGAGAATTCTGACATGAGGTGTCTAATCACGAAATACAAATATGAGTAAATGCTACTCACTGCTCGACTTTTCGCCTGTATTGTGTGCCTTGGTCATGAGCAAATTATATTTGGGTTTCGAGTTTAGACCCGCCTTGTCTAATTCTCAAAAGTACCCTTGTCCGAGTAGTGGCCGTAATTCTAGCAGTATTTTTTTTTGTCTGCAACCGAAATTTCGCCTATATTCGAATAAGAAAATATTTTTAAATTAAACTACATGCGTCTTACACTTGTACTCATGTTAATTATACCTAATCTTAATAACATAGGGATTCGGTTTGATTACTTCGGATAAATATCAAATGAATAAATGATGCAGCTTTTGTTGGTTAAATTAAGTAGATAATTCGCCCTAACTAGCCGAATGCCGGCGAAGCTGCCCTAGTTGATTGACGGCCGCACCAACGAGACTGACCGTAGGACAAAGGTTCGTAAAAGCTGGCCTGGGATTTTTGAACTATGCCTTTTGTAAAAGGTCAGTCAACAGGTATTAGATTGCGCTAGAAACGCGCCGTCTAATAGCCATTCTTCAGTGATAAACACTTTGATATAATATTTTCAGAACATCGCCATTGTATTGTATCTGTTTGTCTGTCTCGGTTAAACACCGGGAAAAATAGTCTACTCCGACCCTACTGTTCTGTACTCTTCTGACCTTCAATGGGTAAATATTTGTCAGCTGCTTTTATGCAGTTCGATTTTAGAGCTTTTTGACATCAGACCTCTTGCGCCCCGGACGCCGCGATGACCGAACCGCCCAGCCGAAATGAAAGAGTCGACAGCTTGACACAAATGTTATTTCGTGGCTACGTAATCTGTTCACTTTTGACTTTAACAGAAAATTTTTCAGCTTTTACTTTTAGGTGGCGCTGAAAACTTCTACTAACCTCCTTTTTAAAATATTTTCAGGTGCGTTTTGGGCCTACACAAAATTATTGGAAACTTTGCGGATGATGTAGTAGCTAACAATTACTGAGCGTGATTATTTTCATCTCTCCTATTTGGGAAATTTTACATTCATGTGTATAGATGGGTGAAAAGTAATTTTGTTTCAATTGGTACTATCAGACGACATGGAGTCAAAGATAATCAATTCACATCATATTATTAAAATTTCCATGCAGTTTTTGCTTAGCTACACAACAAAAATTGGCTAAGTGCGAGTCGAACTCGCACACACAGGAATTTCGATGTCATCTTAAAAGACCTACCCACAGACACCCTGTACACATAGGTTTGATAATATTTTTTTTAGGATTTAGTCTCATGTATGGGCTTAAATATCATTATTATTTTTTTGTTTGAGAATCGTAAAGCGGTTGACAGGATACATCTTCCTATCGAATTTCAACAGTGTAATGCTTATAGTTACAGAATAAAATGGCTGTGACATACGGACGGACAGACAGACAGACTTAACGAGACTATAAGGGTTCCGTTTTTTGCCACGCCGGCTATGGAACCCTAAATCGTGTTTAAAATGATCGTTGATTTTGTATGCAGAAAATGTTATTCGGCGTTAACTACCACCTTTGGTTGCGTTAAAATATTAATAAATATTGTTTTAACTTTTTTACCGTGTTGTACGGCGAGTATTGAAAAGCCGACTTGTTCATTTATGTGAAAAAGGGCAACCTTTTTCGATCGTGGCGCCAATATGTCATTCTTCAGATAAGAGTTAATGGCACTATAAAGCATTCAGGTGGCCGCCATACACAATGTCATCATGTCATTTTTGTCTAATTACATTGTTCCTTTTTATTCTTTTTACTGTGTTTGTAAAAAAAATGCGTAGATTAGTATGCAGGCGGAGGCGACTCGCAGGAACATTAAAAACCATTTATTTTATGACTAGTGGTCCCCCGTGACTTTGGTCCGCGCGTTTTTCGATTTTATCTCGCCTTTAAAACCTTCCTTAGACCTCCACGAACGTTTCAAGACTAAGATAAGATAAATCAGTTCAGCTGTTCTCGAGTTTTAGTGAGACTAACGAACAGCAATTTATTTTTATAGATGATCGCTGAGACGTTTTCATTCCGAAATTATTAGTGATGTTATCCAATAAAATCGAATCGATAGTTTCTTGTCAAAGTAATCGTTTAGTGTCTGTTTTTTTTCGTTGTAATTTAATGTTTTATATTTTGCGTTTATTTAAAACCTTTTTCAGGCTCAGGGCCTATAGTTGACATACAATTTTTAATATTTTTGACAGATAATTATTTCGAAAACAAGTAGTAAAATAGTAGTACAACATTACACAAACTAGTAGTTCATTTAAATAAATATATATTATATTTTTCATGCGGTTTTAATGGATAAATAAAGTGATTGATTATTACGGCCATACCGATTATTCAGACATACACGATTTGAGACCTTTTGTCAATCAATATAGTTCGAGTTTCATTCCATGCATAATTTTAGTTTTTTTTTTAAACCATTCACGGTGGATCAGAATAAATGTTTTAATTTAATAAAGCATTGGTTTATTATATTTTGGCAGTAATGTCATTTTTTTTATTTACTTTGTAAAATAATATTGTCGTTCTTGGAATGTAATATGCGTAAAACGGAAGAATGTGACATGTCAAGAAATGTCTCAGCATTCATCATAAAAAAATAAACTAAAGTGTTCAGTATAAAATCTTGTTACTTTTTTTACTCCAACCTTTAAAAATAAAAATAAATGTATTTATTGCAGACAACTGCGATAAGAACTTTAGCTGTCATTCATAGCGCAATCTGATGAGACAAAATTGAATCTGAAATTTGACATAACCTATGGTAGTTTTCGGGACAAGGTCGAGGTTGAGTTCTTCCCCTATATCGTCCGAGGCCAAATGGTAGTATCTCAGAAAACAGATTACAGATTTTTATGGTATCTGATAGCTTAACAAATTCTCTACCTAATACATGAAGCTAAATAGCTCTATCTCACCCAGAAATCACCTTAAAACTACTAAGAATATTTTACGTATCTCAAATCTACACGGTTTGGCTAAGCGGCTGGGTATGTATACCTTACTTACGGTGAAATCACTTACCCCATAACCGCTCGGAGCTGGCTTCTGGCATATGTATGATACGCAAGTAACGCATACGCATGTTTTAACACCTCTAAATCCGCAACTTCCAATAATATTTTGTTAAATGTTTCATTATAGTGTTATTATTGAAGCTTACAAATAACGATATTAAGCATCGTACAAGCTCAATAATGCGTTGGTTTCATTTGAGTGTTAATGGCTGAATGCTGGTCAATATTTCTAAGAAAAACGGCGGTATCTTCAGATTACGGTTATTGGGCAAAGTAAAATAATGACATCCCGCTCTTGTCTGTTTATTCCATAGGGGATAATTTTATGCTCACATCCTCCGCCGTCTCTTTCGCTCAGTTGTCAAATTCAAAATAACGAAACGTCAAGGGAGTAAATATAATTTTCATTTCTTCTATTCGGAAAATTGAACTTTCATATGAAGATAGACGGGTGGAAAATAGCTTTTCCATCCCGAGGGTGGAAAGTAATTTAGTTTAATTTGCTACGATCAGACATGGAGCTAAAGTTAATTGAGTCACATTATATTATTAAAATAAACAAGGTTTTCATATTTTTAAGATTAGCTAAACATTAAAAGCGTGTTTATTATGGTCACTGATTTGAAAAATGTACAATTGGTCTATTTTTTTACAATTTAAAATCTACAAATATATTCGGTTTCCCGCCATACATAGTCACTTTTTTTTTTGTCGATTATTGCATAGATTATTAGGCAAGCGGAGACGACTTGCCGCCATTTTTGTTGTTCATTAATCTTCTTACTCACTCCCACCTTTAGCTGTCATTCATGGCCCTATCCCATAAGGCAATATTAAACCTGGAATTTGACATAATCTGTGGTAGCTTTGGTGACAAGTAACCTTGTTTTCGCAAGGTTGCGTTCTTCTTCTATTATTATTGACTATGAGAAAAAATCGATCGATATTTTTAACAAAGATTTGAAATATTTGATATCGTCCGCGTTTTAAGTAATACTCTGTTTTTTTCCGTGCCTTTACTGTCCTTCTAATATTGTGTTTTATGTATAAGGACAGTAAACAAACTGATATGTGTAAAAACTTGAGATCTCATCTCTCTCCAAACAACATAATATCTAAATAAATTTATTTATTTTTCCTAACAGTCGAAATGAAAAATAGTATGTATAACTAGGGTGAAAGCACCCATTTCACTCTCGATAAATTAGCGCTCTCACTCCGTTCGAGCGCCAAGAACTTCTCGAGTAAAATGGGTCACTTTCTCCCCTTGTATAACAACCTACTATTTGTGTTGTGTTTTCAATTGTTCTCCGACATCTTTAGACAATGTGAGAAGAAGTCGAAAGAAAAGGCTCCAGGAAACATTATCTCGAGATTTAAATGATAACAATAAGCTGAGGAAGTAGTTGATTTACACGTATGGCATGTTTAAAACGTTTGTTAATAGCACCTATTTCTATGTTTTTAACTTATCTATTAATACAAATAGAGTACGTGGTACGTATCAATGTTCACAAAATGCTGCTCTTTCGAATATATCTTTAGATAAATATTATTTAGGATTTTTTTTTTTTTTTTTTTTTAACCTACACCATCCCACTGCTGGGCAAAGGTCTCCCCCAAACTCCGCCATCTATCCCTATCCTTGGCCAACGACTCCCAATCCTTAGCAAAACTGACCAAATCGTCACACCAGCGCTTTCTAGGTCTACCTCTGCGGCGATAACCATCTGCTGGTATCCAACGCGTGACGATTTGGGTCCATCTATCCGGGTGCATCCTACATATGTGTCCCGCCCACTCCCACTTTAGCCTCGCTGTCCTTTCGCCTACATCCACTATACCAGTTTTGGAGCGAATTGTGGTATTACGGACCTTATCCATCCTGTTAATACCCAACACGCTCCTCTCCATGGCTCTTTGGCAAACCCTGAGCCTGGATTTTTGACTTTCGGTCAGAGACCACGTCTGCGCTCCATACGTAAGAACGGGCAGGATGCAAGTGTCGACGAGTTTGCGTTTCAGTGAGATTGGAAGGTCTCCCTTCATATACGCTTTCATGGACCAGAAGCTCTTCCAGGCGTTATCGATGCGTCGTCCGATCTCTTTGTCCTGCCTATTTTCGAAGGATACTATCTGGCCCAGGTATATATACTCGTCGACATACTCCATTCTCTGCCCATTCACCACTATGTCGTGTTCTGCAGCGTTGGTCATGATTTTGGTCTTGGACCTATTCATCATTAATCCAACCTCAAGGCCTGCCTCGCTCAGCTGATCGAGCATAGTGGCAAGTTCAGATGATGTGTTGGCAAAAAGAACAATATCATCCGCAAAACGAAGGTTTGTTAGCTTTTTTGTCCCGATATTTATGCCTTTCGTTTTCCATGGACCGTCCAGCTTCTTGAAAACTTCTTGTAAGGCGCTCGTAAACAGTTTAGGGGAAAGAGGATCTCCTTGTTTTACACCCTTTAGTATAGAAAATGGTGGTCCATGTGTGTGTAATTTTATATCTGCCGTGCTTCTTTGGTAAATAAGCCGTAGGAGTTGTATGTAGGTAGGCTCAATATCTTGTTTTTCTAGTGCAGCAAATATGGGTTCGTGTTTAAGGCTGTCAAACGCCTTGGAGTAATCGACAAACCCTATGTAGAGTGTCTTGTTGAACTCTTTGGACTTCTCTATTATTTGATTCACTGCATGCAAGTGGTCAGTGGTAGAAAAATGTGAGCGGAAACCAGCTTGCTCAGGGGGTTGGTGTTGATCTAGTTTATGAGCGATTCTATCTTGTATTATTTTTGTAAGTAATTTGTAAATGTGAGAAATCAAACTAATTGGCCGGTAGTTATTAATGTCGTGTTTGTTTCCGTTTTTATGTAATAATATTATATTAGAATGACAGAATTTTCGAGGTAGAGCTCCAGTGAGCAGAATAGCATTAAAAAGTTTTGTTAGGTGTGGTCTAAGAGCTGGTTTCCCCAGTTTGAGAACCTCCGTAGTGACACCATCATCTCCTGGGCTTTTACTGTATTTTAAGCTTTTAATAGCAACGTTTACTTCGTGCTCATTAATAAGAGGGATGTCATCACTGCAACTATACTCCACCAAACGGCCGTTATTAGAGCTGTCCGAATATAAGGTCTTATAATATTCAGTGCAGATATTAATGATCTCATCCCGGTTGCTGTGCCTTTTACCGCTCGGATCTTCTAAGCTGGTTATCCATGTCTTACTTCGAGAGTGCCCCTGTTTTGCAGTTCGAAGTGAACTATTTTGTTGCAAAGCTCTTTTAACTAAATGTGTATTGTAATTTCTGAGATCCTGCCTAATGTTTCGTTTTACTTTCCTGTTTATGTTTTTATATTCTTGTGTTCCAATAGCTGTGTTTAATCTTAGTTTGATTAGATTTTTTGTGTTTTCCGATAATTTATTTATGTTTTTTCGTTCTTGTTTTATTTTGCTACTCGCAGCTTTTATACTTGATAAAAGAGCATCATATTGTGAGTCAGGATCAAATGGATCATCAATAGTTAGTTTTTTAAAATGGTTGGTTAGTTCTAAGTTAAATTGTTCATAGTTGTTTGATATGCTTTGTTTATCTAAGAATGTTATGTGTTTTTTAAAAAGGTTGACTCTATCTAACTTGAAATTGAATTTAATCTTTGCTCGTACTGGCCTGTGGTCAGAACTAAATTTAATTCTATTTATGACATGGACATCTTTTATAAGACACTTATCTGAGGTGAGTATAAAATCGATTTCATTCCTAAATCTGTCCCCAGGTGAAGCCCAGGTCCACCTTCGATGAGCTTTTTTGTAGTACCAACTGTTTGCTACTTTAAGATTTTGCCCAAATGCAAAAGATAGAAGTCTGGTGCCTCGTTCGTTACGCTCTCCTAGACCATGGGGCCCTACCACTTCGGAATTATCGGTTGGTTGCTTGGTTCCGATTTTTGCATTAAAATCGCCGAGTACTAAGGTCCACGATCCTCTTTGCTCATTGCAGGCTCTGTTTAAGATATCATAGAAATCTTCAACATCTTCATCACTGTAGGTAGAAGTCGGAGCGTACGCTTGGACGAGGGTTAGAGTCTTTTTGGGAGTGAGTCGTAATTTTAAGGTTGCGACCCTTTCGGAATACCCAACAAATTCGGCAATGTTATTTTTCCACTTCTTCGAGACCAAAAAACCTACTCCGTAGAGTCCATCAGTTTGCCCAAAGTAGTAGAATACGCCATTGTTATTTTCTTGGGTTTGTTCTCCATTCCGCCGCACCTCAGATAAGCCTACTACGTCCCATTTGATGTCTTGTAGAGCGTTTTCCAGTTCAAAAAGGCGGTCATCGGAAAGTAGCGTTTTTACGTTATATGTCAAAATATTTAAATAATCGGAATCCATTTTAACATATGCTTTAGTCGTTTGACGGGTAATCGATTCCGCCCGGAGATTCTTCGCACCCCTGGTTTCAAGGGCATCCCCGCTACCGTCATTGCTGAGATAGCCCCTGTCACCGCCGGGAACTTGGGGCCGTTGTTTTGAATGTGTTTGCATTCGTTTGGGGGGTTTTGGACCATGACCCACCACGCTGGTCCAGTGCGGGTTGGTGGGTGGTATACGCCAGAGCCTCGTTCGTTGTTCGGCAGGATACACCACGTGCAGGTGAGGTTGGCTTGGATTTATTAGGTGTTGTTATAAATCCCTTGCATCCATTATTTAGGAATAGGCGAATTTAATTAAGGCAATAATCTTTTACTTCATATGGGGTAGTGGGCGATATAAACGCCACTTGGAATAAATCTCGATGATTTTTGATATATTTTTTTGACATTTGAGTATTCTATTTCTGGCCTAGAGAACTCGTCTCTAAGAACGTAGTGATTTATTTGACTCAATAACCAAACCCACTAAGGAGTATTGACATTAACTTCACCACCAAAATAAGTTTGTACCCTTTTTTAACTCCATTTTCTGATACATTGCAATAAAATATGAAACAAGGGCTTTGTTAATTCTTTTAAAGAAAAAATTACGCACAATTAGAAGAAGATTGGGCCAAGGAATCACGTTGCCCGATACAAACTTTGCCCCACTTTTCAACCCCCTTAGTGGTGGTTATATCTTTCGTATCGAATCTCTACGTCATAAAAAGAACACACCCTCTAAGATTCAGGTCTCTACTATCAGAGCAATTTAGGCTGTGCGTTGATCCGTCAGCCATTCAGTCAGTAGTTCAGGACAAAGCATTTTATAAGTATAGATAAATTGCACAACATAAACGCTCTCATTTTAAAATATGAAAGAACCGTTGCATTAGTAAATAAAAAAAACCTGGGTAAAATTACTTCTTTAATAAACAGTAAAATTAAGTTGGAAGGCTCTCAACCAGTAATGTGCACTCGTGGCAGCTCGTTTAAGGAACTGTTAGCGGCGGGAGCTAACTTCGTTGGCGAGTGTCAAGGCCTGCCCGTGCCCTAGCGAACGACGCGAACTATGTTTGCAGAACAAATCGAAAGAGCAAACAATCCGAACATCCATTTAACTACTCATATTTGCAGCGTTAGCGCATATTTTTCGCATGAAACGTCACAAATTAACTGATACCACTCTAATTGAACGATCGGGAATAAAAAATCAGTACTGTAGGAAGGTTCATTAGTTATCATCATGGATTGATTACCTAATTTATTTTTACAAATCAAGGCTAGGTCATGTCGTTAATCTGGTACTGATTTATAAGTATTTAATTGATAACAAAATGTACGTGTTGATGGCTTTTTAAGCTGCTAGTTTACATTGGTAATCTCTTGAAATTAAATTATCTATGAAATTAAATCAAGTAATATCATAAACCTAGGGATTACAAAAGATAAATCAGATATAAATGTTACTTATTTGAGACAAAAGGGACCGGTAATCCTAATTTTCCAATTCACAGTCTTGAATTTATTAAGTATTATCTATTTTTATTTGCTTTCATATTACCAGAGACTCCTTGCGACTTCGCCCGTGTACCGGGTACGCATCACAAATAAATCGTCATCCCTCCTTTGACCTACAAAATAAAATTACGCTTTACGAAGTACGAAGTACGCTTTCATATCCAAAGTGTCACTATTATGGCCTTGTCCTTCTATTATTTCAAAATTTAACCGAGTACTTAAGCTGTTCGAGCCTTATCAATTCACCTGACGATTACCTTATACTGCGTTCGCGTTTGCCTTTGTGTAACTAGATACTTCAATAATTTATAGAAATCAAACATTATTTTTCCTCCAGCAACATACGTTATTATAACTTATGGAAAGCCTATTTTTCGCATTAATATCCGTAAAATGCTCTTTGTAATCTCTGTTCGTTTTCATATAAATAAAAATAAACCCACCAATCATATGCACTACGCAGAGCAAACTATTTTAATAAGGACCTCGCTAACATTATTGCACGTACCCATCCATATAACTACATAGGATATTATGGCTGCATTTCAAAAATTGAAAAATATATATAGGGAATCCACTTAGTAAAATACCACAATATTTTGTTGACAGCAAAAATAACTTTGTTTTTCAAAGTGTTTGTATGATGTACTGATGTACAAAGTTATGTTTGCGGTTATTGAAAATGTGCTATATCTCAAAAAAAAAACTTCTCGTTTGATCCCGTCCAAACCAATTTTCATTAAAAGTATTTGTAATGGCCTATTTCATATATATTTTCCAAAATTTACGCTCGCTTACGTCTAGCTATGAAACGTTAGACTTTATAAGAAAATGATGTTGGGAGCCTCAATGTCATTTTAAAAGACCAATCCATAGACCCACACGCATAGGTTAGACATTTTTTTGTTTGTTTTTGTTTCATGTATGGGAGCCTCCCCTTAACTGGCATTATTTTTTATATTTTATATGAGAATCGTAAAGCGGTTAACAGGATACATCTTCCTACCAAATTTCAACAGTGTGATGCTAATAGATACAGAATAAAATGGCTGTGACTGTGACATACGGACGGACGGACGGACGGACGGACAGACAGACAGACAGACAGACAGACTTGACGAAACTATCTATATAAGGGTTCCGTTTTTTTCTATTCGGCTACGGAACCCTAATAACTCGATTCGATGTAAACTCTTACGTTAGGCGGGAAAAGAAACTGGCATACATAAGAAATATATAACATATCAGTTGTATGTATTAATAGTCAGTAAGAAGCTCTCAATGTGGGTAGGTGCTCCATAGAAACATAAGATACTTCTCAGTGGCAAAAAGCTTTCAACAATAGACACAAGACAACACGCTTGAGTCTAGACTTTAGCACATGCTAAAGTCTAAGAATGCGTTCAGCCTATTGACGGGGCTAACAACCCGATGTCTGTTGTTATCAACGACTGTAATAGAATCCGGAAACTGTCGATTAGGCGACACTGCCAACTGCGCCCACGGGTGCGAAATAAGAGTGGCCGGGTGCAAAGATCTGTACCAAATCTGTGTCAGTTGCGACCAATTGCTGCCCTTTTATGTACGATAACAGCTTTCTCTATTGCGGGGTCAACGCATTGATGCATACACATATGCGTAAGCGTAAGCTGCAGACGCTTCACGAACGAGATGTAACAATCACATGCATATTCGATGAATATGTCGCCCCATATCTCTCAACTCTGTTGTTGTTCGCCGATTTCAAATTCTCGCATATTATGATCAATTAATCAGATCAATGAGAGATTATTTAAATAATTTATCACTGTTATAGTTAGATCGACTTTACGTGCCTTTGTTAACAACCGTCGCATATCCTGCATTGAAATAAATACTAAATTAATAATGCTAATAGAATATCACATCAGAATATTCCTTAAGTGCTGTTAAAAGTATCAATACAGGTTAATTACGTTTTTAGGGTTCCGTAGCCGAATGGCTAAAAACGGAACCCTTATAGTTTTATCAAGTCTGTCTGTCTGTCTGTCTTTCCGTCCGTATGTCACAGCCATTTTATTCTGTAACTATAAGCATTACACAATTGAAATTGGGTAGGAAGATGTGTCTTGTTAACCGCTAACCAATTCTCATACAAAAAATAAAAAATATTGACAATTAAGGGAGGGCTTCCCATACATGAAACTAAAACCAAAAAAAAATTTTTAGTCAAACCTATGCGTGTGGGGTGTCTATGGATAGGTCTTCCAAAATGACTTAGAGGTTACCTAAACCATTTTATTTTAAAGTCTAACGTTTCATAGCTAAGCGCTTCCAGAGTGGTAAAATGGGCGTCGTGTGGGGGGGGGGGCACATATAACTTCTAAACCAAGCAAGTGTAAATTTTGAAAAAAATAATATAATGTAGATCTTAACAAAAACTTTCAACGAAAATTGGTTCGGACGAGATCGAACGAGTAGTTTTTGAGATATAACACATTTTCAACAACCGCAAACATAACTTAGTACTTCATACAAACACTATTTGACGACCTGTCTGGTGCAGTGGTCGAGAAATCGCCTACTACGCAGCGGGTGCGGGTTCGATCCCCGCACAATACAAACATTTGTGTGCATGAACATGTCTGTTTGTATTGGTCTGGGTGTTTTCTATGTATATCATGTATGTTTTTACAAAAAAAAAGTATTTAAGTATTATATCCGTTGTCTGGCACCCATAACACAAGCTTTGAGTAGCTTACTTTGGGGCTAGATGGCGATGTGTGGGAATGTCCAAAGGATATTTATTATTATTATTTATTACTATGAAAAACAAAGTTATATTTGCAGTCAACAAAATATTGTGGTATTTTACTAATTAGAAGTAAGTGGTTTCCCTAATTCAGTTAAAATTGGCACGGAACCCTCAGTGCGTGAGTCCGACTCGCACTTGGCCGTTTTTTTTTGTTTTTACAGTATTAATTAGGTCAACTATCGTAAAAATGCCTGCATTCGTTATTCCATTTTTATTGACGTCTCTACTTCGACAGTCGAGAGTTCAAGCGCGCAGACTACCTACATACAGTAAAGTGCTATACGATCTTCAAATGGTCTATCCATGGTTGGCAAAGCAATCGCAAGATTAAAACAATTGCTAGGCAATAAAAGTAAAATTCCACATTTCAAGCGAAGCTGTTGATGTTATTCAACAGCATGACGGATCTTGCATCATGTCTCGTATTCTATGTTGCCTTGATGGTCAGAGAAACTGGAATAGTCTGCATCCGAGAGTGACAAATGCGTCGTTCAAGGTGAGTATCATCGTCCATTAGTATGCACTAGCTCTATCAAGGACACAGGAGCCATTGCTCATTTTATTGGCGACACGGATATCAACGAATTACCAGTAAAATCATGGATCATGGTCCGTGTCAGCTTGGGACTTTCAGCTACTGATTCAATACCATCGAAAAATCTGTCAAATGTTTACTTGTACATCATACTCGTAATAATCTATCTACTGATCCGTATGTAGCCTTGTGTTGGGGTCCCGGTAATCAATAAGGAAGTGACAAATTAGCCGTCTTATCAACTCTAGCTCTACTACCAGTAGAAGTCGTTCGTCTGATTTCTCTAAAATCATGACAGATGTCTCAACATAAAAGTCATATATCTTTACCTATAGAGTATAGACTTATCTCATATGCTCGTAATCCACTGTTAGTGCTCGTATTTATTTTAATTGTAACAGACAGACAATTTGAGACAATTAACAAAAAGACATGCTAATAGACGACTAAATTATAGCGCATCATAATTATATGTTATTATGGTTTTCATGCTATCCTTCGGAAGAGAGAAGCCACGATACTGAGCCGAGTCCGTAGGAGTTCCAATGACATCTTGTGTGTTGTAGCCTGGCAAATCCTCTACATGAAAGTCTCTACATGAAGCAGTTGGCGCGGCTTCACATGATTGCGACTACTTGCTTAAGCTCGGAGCCAGCCGATCACCGGCAAAATTATCCTCGTAGCCATGTTGTAACTAGGGCAGTGCCAACGGTGCGCAGGCACGGAGCGCCAATTCTCAAGCAGCATTGTCTAAGACACCAATTTTCCATGTGCGGAGACATAGGACGCATAGAATTCGGTACTGTTACCATACATACCTCGACCTTGAGCGCCGGCGACACGACTGCGTCTCCGTACTGGTCGCGCACGATGATCGGCAGGGTGAGCTTCGCTGAAGGGCGGGCGGGCGTCGTGGGCGGTTTGAGCTCACACTTGTCGGGCTCCACGAAGGGCGCGGGGGACAGCCACCGCGCCAGCCGACCACCAGCTGACTTCTCGTTTGCCACCACGAAGTCAGATAGGAACTGACGCTCGGTTGACACAGATCTGAGAACAAGAGATTTTGTGACTTATCTGCGTAATTTTAAGGTTACTTAATTTATTTGCGTCTAGCTCCAGTAAACGGATAGTTCATTAAAAAGTTTTTTGTAGAAAGCAGTAAACTCCAAATTTAAATTATATAATGGCAGAGCAAACATCAATCAAAAATTGATAACGATTTGAAATACGCCCAAATGTATTACTGAATTTAACATTTGGAGCGAACTTACAACTGAAGTGAATCCGTTGAAAAATATTTAAAGCAAACAGGTTTGTTTACGGAATAGGCAGGTCAATTTAATTTCATGTCATATTTATTTATTGGAAAATCAAGAGTGCCCGAATATTATAAACCAGACGGTACTCGACTGCAGGCATAGCGTTTAAAAGCCTCCGGATTATTTTATAGAGTGGACTTGAAAATACAGTCATTAGACAAATATTTATTATAACCGCTAATAACCTCTTACGTGTTAACAATGAACTACTCAGACAACATCATCCTACAAAAAGAAAGCAGAGAATTCTTTGATCTTACAAAATTTCTTTGTGTTGTGACCTTAGATTTTTCTTAAATAAGCTATGCATGGACGGGCATCTGCGCCACAAAAGACAAATAACTCATTCACAATACAAATTTCTATTTACTGTTAAAATTTAAAAAAAATATACTATACGGTCCTGAACGGTACCAACAGCGTTCACAAAAAGAAACAATGCACGCCGATAGTTGAGGAACTTATTAAAAATTGCTTACAATTCAATTTCAGCCAAACGTTTTTGCCAAGGTCAGTCCATTTGTGCCCGTGATACGTTTTAATTTAACTTTGCTTGTTAGCTGCGTAGAGTCAAGTTAGGACTTTACTGTTACACTACACGTGCACATTTTTATTTGGAATTTGAATATTCACTCTTGATCATGTAACGTTTGTATTTTTGTCCAAGTTCGCGTGAAACGAAAAGCTAAATGGATGTAGGACTCCAGTCCATAGTCGAGAAATTTTAGCATAGATATGATGCTGACACTGACATTTGTCAAGTGTGACAGCTGCTGTTTTTTCCGGTTCCGCCACTGTTGGTCGTGCGTCGGAGTGGAACGTGTGTTAAAATGTAAAAAAGTAAAAATTTTGATAACGGGGCACGCCCCATTTATTTTGTAGTTTGATAGTTATTCCTGACGCCGCCAACATGTTAATTTGGATGAATTCATTTCGAAATTGATTTGAAATAAATAACTGGAAAATGTCTCAAATAGAATAATTAGCATAAATGTTTAGTAATCAATTCAAAATCTATATGGCGAGCGATCCAATTGGGTAGGTCTAACTTCGAGAAAGAGGTCAATCGACGAATCCAACTCGGCTGGGCAGCGTTCGGGAAATTGCGCAAGAGTGTCTTCTCATCTCATCTACCTCAGTGTCTGAAGACGAAAGTCTTCAACCAGTGTGTGTTACCAGTGATGACATACGGATCCGAAACATGGTCTCTTACTATGGGCCTTATAATGAAGCTCAAAATCACACAACGAGCGATGGAAAGAGCTATGCTGGGTGTTTCTCTACGGGATCGAATCAGAAATGATGGGATACGCAGAAGAACTAAGGTAACGGACATAGCCTTGAGAATCAGTAAGCTCAAGTGGCAATGGGCAGGGCACATAGCGCGAAGAACTGATGGCCGTTGGGGCAGGAAAGTTCTAGATTGGAGACCCTTCGACCAGAGACGCAGCGTGGGACGTCCACCAACAAGATGGACAGACGACCTTATAAAGATCGCAGGATCAAACTGGATGCAGACCGCTAGTGATCGGTCGCTGTGGAAATCCGTGGGGGAGGTATGTTCAGCAGTGGACGTCCTTTGGCTGATAATGATGATGATGATGATGGCGAGCCAGCTGTTGCAGGTTTCGCTTTTGATATGTGTCTGTAAGTTGTGCAGTCACAATTTGGTGATTATGTTGTAACCTCAGTGACCTTATTTAGACCTCATTTGGATTTTTTTTGAAGTCAGATTTTCCTGATGGATTGATTTGCTTCTTGTCTGCTGTTTTGAGGATGGATCGGTATCGGTGAAATTTTCGGGGTAACGTTGCATAGTTGTCTGTAGTTTGATGAAACAAAGATTTGAAATAGTAACCTCCGTTGAAATCCAAGGTTGGTTTTCCTTGTATTTACTTTAACTTTAGTGAAAAGTGGGAAAATTTAGCTATTAATTTAAGCATAACTTAGGAATCCCTTTGAGGATAAATTTTGGAAATCAATTAGAAAATTAAAAACTTAAATTGATGGTTTATCTTTATTTAATTAGAAATTTGTGAACATAAAGATTTGTAATAAATTGTATAGATAAAATTTAACTTGTATAGATATAGATAACTAAATTAGAACCTAACCTAGTCTCTACTGAATTCTAAGCTATTAAGTTTTGTATTTGATTTTTTTTAAAGGTGTTTAAAGGTAGATGTATAATAGCAAATTTGAATAAACTTTTGTTGCCAAATGCTATACCCGGATTTCTTTATTTCATTCGAATATTAGTACCTTTTAAACACCCTTTGTCCACACTGGCCGGGAGTGACTGTGACAATCAATATCGGTTTCTGTGCAGAACTGCAAAGTCGCAATTTGTATGTGCATGTCGGCTTCTAGAAAATGTAAGGATAGGTTTGTGGAAAACATCTGACGTAACATGAACAGTGAAACCCAGGTCAATGTCGAGCCCATGAAATTGAAAATCTATATTTTTCCATTTTCTATGAGGTTTACTATGACTCTTAAATGCTCATACCTACGAGTTATATGCAAATGCTTAGTAGTGAAAATATAAATTTCGTAACCTTATTTGACTTTAGAGGTGTGTATGTGTGTGTTCTTCTCCAGGGTGTTGTTTTGGTTAGCGACGCCCGACTCAGTATCGTTTGTACAGGGTGGTTGTACAAACGATACTGATGCCAAGTAAAAATGTTAATGGAAAATCAATTTATTACTGCGATACTAGCGAGCTACTCAAAACTACTAGCTTACTAGCTATGGCGAAGTATTTTGTCGACACTCGCGAGGTACGCGCGTACGTGGGTGCGAATTTCTCCATTCGTTTTATGTTTTTTTTTATAATGTTGTGAAGAAGTTTGCTTTTATATAACTTGCATATAATTTAAAGTTTTTTTTTAAGTATAAGCATAACTCATACCATCATCCCGTACATCCCAACTTGGGATTCCCAAGTTGGATGTTAATGTCACTGACCATAACAACACCCTATAACCTATTTAGTCTTCTTACCACAAAAAATAGACATTTGAACATTTGAAGTCCCGGTTTCAGCTATTGTTGTAAATGTAGGTAAGCGAAATTATTAACATGATAAATAGCACAAGTGTATATGCGATGCGGTTGGCGAGTAAAGAACAATGAGATTTGCAGCAGAGCTTTAGATTTTGGTTTCAAACATGTTACAGTGACGTATAAGATAAGAATAAAAGAACGTGGCAGGCGAGATACAACAATGCCAATACAATAGCCGTTAGTGCCTACTGCGTGCATAGCACACATCCAATATTATTATTGAAATGCCAATTTGACAAGGTGAATAGAATGATTTTTTGATAAACCAAAAAATATTTATTTACATTTTTAATTAATAACTGTCAATTTTGGTAGGTATTATTATAGGTTCAGTTTGAAACATTTTAATTACTTAATTAAAGATTTATGAAATTACATGTTTCCCATGAAAAAAAAATGTCAAGATAAATTAATTTAAAAACATTTGGTATGATAATGAACTGACGATGAAGAGTGTAAAAATAATTGGATTTGGCTTAAGAAAAAATCATGACAGTATAATATAAATCGTCAGGCCAGCCAATGACAAGATACAGAGATAATCGCGTAGAAAAATAATTTCGACTCGTTATCATCAACAGTCTCAGCCTGTATAGCCTTTGAGCCGGGAGTAGGAGATGGCAAGGTTTGATGGAAAAAAATACGTTTTTTCGCATATCGCTCGGAAACTATTTATTATCCTAGGTTAGTTCTTATTTATCCTAGGGACATGAGATTTAAAAAAAAATATTTCGCTACCAATTTTACTCAGCCTTATTTTTAAGCAACTTCAAAGAAATAAAGTTATTTAGTCATCTATTTGTCAATGGATAATATTTGAGTATGGTGAACTACTAGGACTTCTAGACACGTGTGCTAAATTTCGTAAGTTTCTCCTCCCGGCCTAAGGGCTGGGACTTGTAATATGTTCACTTTCTGACTAATCTCATACGCAGTCAAAAATTGTGTTCCAAGTGATTGAGTAATTGCTTGTAACGGTAAGATTTGAGGATATTTATAACATTATCAATCAAGTTCAATCAACCAATATTTACAACATTAAAAATATATATATTATTTTCGAAATTTTCTTAAGTCCTCCCTATTTAATGAGATATCGGCATTCTAAGAAGTTTGTACAGTTGCGAGTATTCATAGTGCGATATTTAAGAAAATATGAATTAAAGATTAGGATTCACATCATATTTAATTAGTTGCTATTCTCGTTACATTCCCACAAGTCAGTCTGCGTTAGACAGTGGGTCTTTCATCTTATAACTATCGTAGGCTGCGAGCGCTAAGAGTGCAGGACATGTGTCGGCTGTTGCATGGAAGCATAATGTGCGGCACCCGCGAGGCCGACCTCCCTGTAGTGATGTAATTACCGCATCGACATGTTTGCATAAACAGTTTCATACATGCCATTAGAGCAATATTTTCTTTTTGACGTTTATTTTTTATTTAAAAATCATTACAGGAAAACTTAATCTAGGTACATTAATACCAGTGTGATTATAAACCGACGAAAAATCATTACAGGAAAACTTAATCTAGGTACATTAATACCAATGTGATTATGACGGTGTTTTGGATATAAACATTTTTTTAAGATTATAATATTAATATTATATAAATTGAATAAATGGATTGACACTATTATATATTATTTTATATAGATGCTCCAAGTTTGGAATTAAATGCGATAAAGTCCGTTTCTTTTGGCTAGTCGAATATTGTAAACCATCTTGACATTTCTTTTTACCGAAATATTTCATTTCAAAATAAGATAAACACAAATCGCACTACCTACATAAGTAATCCATCGTTGAACACTGAGATCTTTTTAAACTAAATAGTAAGTTAATTTTAATCACTGAAATTATTTTAATAGTTGTAAAAATATTGTTTACATTATTGGACTAGCAAAGAAAAACTTACTTTACCTATACGATCTCAAGTCTAAATCAACGCAGGGCTAGGGTATGCCAGTGCACAGTTTTATAACATTGTGCACACAGCTCACTAATATACTAAAAATTAAATAACATAATAGGTCTCCTAAATACTTTAACACTAGAATTAAATATTATAAGATATTTTTGCATAATAACTGAATAATAATTTTGCTTGCTTTGTTTTTACCGTTTAAACCAAGAAGGTGCGAAGCACTTTTGCATAGGTATTATATCTACCTAAAAGAGTGCTTTAAAAACTAACAAACATTATGTGATTTATTACAAATTTTTTTTTTTTTTTTACTTTTACAATTTAGTCCATGATTTTCTCCTGTGGATTCCACCAATAGGTACGAGTAAGGTACTGTTAGGGCAAAGTTGGCGCGTACTTGAGTATCGAGTAAGAAATAGTTTGCGGCCGAAACTAAGATGGAAATGTACGAAATAACTCGCAAATGACTTAAAAATGTACACGCTACACGCACGCTTTACTCACAATTACGGGTGCAAAAATGAAGGCTTTTTTACAGCTGCATAAATAAGTTAATAGATTTAATGTTGATGATCTCATGCTCAAATTACATTTAACTAACCATCACTTAACGTGATCGTTACACTATCTAACTAACTAAGCAGCTACTCATTAACAAATTATCATCGTAATTATAAGTCTAACCAAATTCCTTGTCGATAAGTAACTATTAGCACTTGGAAATAGTTCTAATGAGTATCGCATCATCGACATCGATGATAGTGGGCGGGAGATATATCAGCGTCACTAGCGGTCGCGGCTCGGCGGCGGCTGGCGGGCAGACCGAAACTCCGGCACGGGACGGCGGCAGCCAGCGTTCGGCCTCCGCGGACGGAGGCACTCAGTCCGTGCATGAGTCTCGTCCCGCGCGGTCGGCGCGCCCCGCGCACCATGATACGACTTCTCGTGCTCGCGACGCTACCGGCGCTCATCTCGTGTGTCTTCCACGACGAAAATGAAAATATGTGTACCCAAGTTTACTGTACGTGCCGAGACTTGGAACACCCCTCCTGGATTACCATCAACTGCACCCTCAACAACATTAAGGTAAAATCATAATTATTTTATACCAAACAAAAGTGAATGTGCTTTGCCAGATGCCAGTTACCAACAGAAACGTGTATGAGCAGTGTACGGGTTCTATGACTTGTTTTAAAGAGTGTGCTGTTGACTGAAAGTTAATGTTTAACTCTGGGTATAACTGGGAGATCAGTGTGTTCATTATAAATCATCAATCTCTGATTTAAAGCCAAGCAACCAATTCGTAAACCAAATCTCAATCAAATCCAATATGATCAAGAAGAATAAGTTTTAATTAAATGAATATTTATTTGTCAAGTACCCAAATTAACGATGATTATGTTATCTTTTATTTAAAAACTGTACCATAAAGTTGGCAGTTTTGCATTTATTAGGAACATTTTTACTATTTAAGTTTGATGAGCCGTCTGTCTTCATCCAAAAAACATTGTTAATGTGTAAACATGTATAATTCAACTTTATATCAATTGCACGAAACGTTATCATTTTGTAAACAAAAATAACAGATGTTCGGAGTTCTGAGAGACGAGCTGAATAAAAAATGTGTAAACAAAGCTTCTACCTGGGGTCGACCCGGGCGGCGGGAGCGCGCAACAAGTGCCGAACCGCGGCCGACCAGGCGCACATGTCATCAACTACCTACACTGCGTTTATTTAGATTATCGCTCTCTAACGACCCAGTTAATCATACCGCGACAACTCAATTACACAAATAACCGTCCTTTGTCAACAGCGCTATCTAAAACGAACACATTTAGTCGAGACCTGGCTCTTGACCCGTCGTCACCAGCCATGAGGAACTGCAAAAGTAGAGAAGCTAAAAGCATACCAAATCGCGCGCCACCGCCAGACTGGGCTATTTGCGGTGACTGCGAACGCACTCACGAATTTGACGACTAGTTCATGAGTACGTAAATACTCACATAATGGCGTCCCGCATAAACGACACATTTTTGTATCATACCAGCCACATGGTTAACTGTTACTAAAAGTGCAGATGGATGTTTGATGAGAAATGTCAATGTTGCAAAAATTAGTCATGTTTTTTTATAAATATATATGTCGTATCAAAAGAATCGTCAATTGACAAAAAATACATGATTAACGTTGCTCAAACTGATGCAAATGTCACGGAAGTTCCGAAAATTGGCCACAATTCAATTTGTGTAAAATAGAAATAGGTTTCAACGACTGACTTGTCTGATCTCCGACAGGCAAATGTTTTGTATGACTAACCTATAATTATGCTAACACATTTGTATACGTGTACAGTTAAGTGTGGGGGACAACGACACAATGGATTTGATATGTTTCTCAGATGATGATTCATAATCTTTTTTTTTATTGTGGTACACAGGTTAAAATATTAAACAAAAGTAAAGGTACTGGACGTGTCCTGCCTTTAGCTAGGGTGTACAATAATTATAGCACAAGTTAATACAATGAAGCACATGTCCTTCACTAGTTTGGAAATGATGATCAAAAAGGAATTTTAATTATTTTAAAACGTCTCATTAAAGGCATTTATTTAGCTTCGGTATGAATCGGGCGCAGACGTCTAGCTCCTTTCATCGCAGAAATAACAATTAGTGGTAGCCGTTTGCCGCTTATTGCTACTAATATTGAGTAAGTCAGCCAGAGACTAATCTACGAGTAGAGGTGTGTGCATATAAATAAGATGTAGCGATATACCTGATCTCAATACAAATGTGAGCGCCCACCGCCATTGAGTAAACAAAACATAAGAAGCATGTAGCTTTCCAAAGCGCGATATAATACATCTGAAAAAATGATAGACTATACTGGTGTGAGATGCACGAGAGAACACAATTAATCCAAAAAAATTTTTTGAATCAATCGTACAAAAACTATTTCATCCAAACAAAAATATAAATTATCTAATCTACTAAAGGGTCATTTAAGTACAAATTATATTCCCTTCATCAGATTGTGCGACTGCAGCACAATTATGTAATTTTACACACAGTATCATTCTGAGTTTGTTCGCATTGAAGCATAAACTAACTCAATTATGCAGACAGTAGGAAGTAAGACCAGTAATAAAATAATCGGGCACGAATGTTAGCGAGCAAAGCGCATCGGGGATGCAACATGTAGCGCGGGATCAACGTACAAACCGTAAAAAAACGTAATGAGAGACCGCTTCCTGCGGCCGGCGCCTACCACGGCATTCAAACAGCCGAACTTACCAACTCTACGGATTCGGACGTCACATCCCGACTGTGTGCATTAAAGAAAAATAGCAAGCGGCTAACCTACTCTTATGTGTCATTTCTAAAGTTAAACCGATTAAGATTGTCTACTTTGCTTTATCGTTAGAATTTATAGTGATAAGATAGCATTGTAACAAGGTTAAACATCATAAAAGGGGCGGTATTGCTATAACATTCTGCAATTTGAGTGTACAAATACCGTGTTAGCAAAATCATGACATTTATTTCACATCAATGTTGATCATAATGAATAATAAGAAAACAGTATATAAAGTAACTGAATAAATAACTATACAAAAGAAATCGACGCATATTGCATTTTCAAAAACCATTAACAATCACGGCGGTTATTCTTTTTAAAAAAATCGCACACGATATCACTTTAAGAAACAAACCTGCTTTAATCAGATGTTAAAAAGAATGAAACTAATCTACATTCTAAATTAACACAAATCCACATGAGACTATGAAAGAAATTGAGATAGGAGAAACATTTCGATGGGTGGGCAACTATTTTAAAACAGATCTTCGTCCATTCATGCGCTACAACGCTCATATTCCGGGAATAAAGTCTAATATTAAAGTGGACGGCAGGTTTAAATGTCTCGCGGTTTAAAGAATCGGACGGGTTTAATGGCCACTTTCTTCTACACAGATAGCAACACAGCTATTTTTAATTCGCTGATCGATTGAGTATTATGCCAAAAATAAATATAGGCTACGTAGGAAGCTGTTTACTTGCACAAATCAAGCCACTCCGTCCAAAGTTATGGTAGTCTAGCTGCAAATTCTACTCGAATGCTATTTCGGTTGCATAGTACACTGACCGGGTTACATAGTTTGATAACCGACAAGGTCAGTTTTTGATAGGTATAACTCTCAAATCTCGGAAATTAAACGTGAAGACAAATTAACTCTACCATTTGTTATTTGAAGAACTTTTAAAAGAAACTTGAAGTCGCGTGGGTACTCGTATTTTGTTAAATGTTTGTTTTAGCTAGGCAAACCACTTGGGCCCATCATATTGGATTTTATTTGCACAAGTAGTATTTTGAAGAAAATTACTTTGTGCGTCTTGTAAGTAGTTTTGATTATTTTTGTTGTTGAGACCCTACCTTAATTACTGTAGTAATTTCACCAGTCCGTCGAAAATTTGTAGTTAATTTTGCACTTTATTTACTCTTCACAAACACTCAATAACTCCTATTGTTATTCTATCTTTCTATTCTTAATTGTAGGTTATGAATTCCAAGACACCCATATTAGAATTCCTATTAGTGAAGAAAGAACACTCACTCTCCTTTGTTCAAAAGAATTTTCGCTGTTGGACATACAAATACTAATGAACTGAAGTATTGCTCTGTATTGTTAAATTCACGAGATTCACATTTAAATTTAAGATATTATACAACACAACTTGTAAAATAGTTGAAAAATAATGTTTGATGTATTAATACTTACATTAGAAGCGACATAGAACAAAGACTATTACACAAGTAAATCTTGACATCTGTAGACTCGAACAAGCAAATAGCGATCTCGTTTGAGATATGGCCGCCAAGCAGCATAATTAGCAGCTTCGCATACGCAATTGCATGAATAACACAATGTCAAACAGCACTCGAGGAAAACGACTAATAAGAAAAAGAACCTAAATATTGATATCTATTACTACTAACAACTAAAGACCAGGCGTTCCCTAATTCGAAAAAAACATGTGATGTAGAGGTTTTTATGTTTTCGCCCACAAGGTAACAGCGCAAACATTTTGAACATGATTATTAAATGGATTAGAGTACGTACCTTATAAATATGGTGAGTCTTATTATGACACGTTCTTACGAGTTATTTAATAACACTCGCCAATAAAATATATTAAAATATATCTTTTTTCGTGTGAGTTACATGTCCTTTATATTACATCAAATAATATATGATGTGAACGAAATTAAAGACGTAAATAACCCAAAATATTTTCACGACAGTCAAATATAGGCTACGTACCTATGTGCTTAATCCTCTTCAGAGAAAAATATCAATCTCAAGTCGTATCTATTTCAATCACCGCAAGCAGAATCACGACGATCGCACCCACCCATTGTTCCAATTGACTTATGCCCCATCAGAGTCGACCGAAAATCTCCGGGCATTGTATCTCCGTCTGTGACTGCACGCTGTTTTAACGCAAACTAACGACCATACTAGATCGCGATCCATTGTTCGCGAACACACATTTTTAAGTTATTTGCTGTGATTACTGTAAAACGACTAGCTAGCACGCTTCGCCATCGCCTTACTTCGGCCTAACTAAAGGCTTTTGGCAAACTGGTTTTACACGCAATATTGTCAGTTTAATTTGCTGGGCTTAATTATTCACTTGAACTTTAGTTTAGCGCGAGTCAAATAAACGATTTTACATAGAGCTGGCATTTCCGCTGAACAACATTTTTAGGGTTCCGTAGCTGAATGGCAAAAAACGGAACCCTTATAGTTTCGTCAAGTCTGTCTGTCTGTATGTCTGTCCGTCCGTATGTCACAGCCAATTTATTTTGTAACTATAAGAATCACACTGTTGAAATTTGGTAGGGAGATGTATCCGATTAACCGCTTTACGATACTCAAAAAATAAAAATAATGATATTTAAGGGGGGCTTCCATACATGAAACTTAAAACCGAAAAAAATCTAGTCAAACCTATGCGTGTCTATGGATAGGTCTTTTAAAATGACGTAGAGGTTCCTAAAACCGTTTTCTTTTAAAGTCTAAGGTTTCTTAGCTAGACGCTTCTAAAGTGGAAAAATGGGCGTCTCCCCCGTCTCCCCCTCTAACTTCTAAACTAAGCAAGTATAAATTTTGAAAAAAATATATAATGTAGATCATAACAAATACTTTCAACGAAAATGAGAAGTTTTTGAGATATAGCACTTTTTCTACAACCGCAAACATAACTTTGTTCTTCGTACAAACACTATGAAAAACAAAGTTATATTTGCTGTCAACAAAAATATTCTGGTATATTACTAAGTGGAAGTAAGTGGATTGCCTAATTCAGTTAACGTTGACACGGAACCCTCAGTGCGCGAGTCCGACTCGCACTTGGCCGGTTTTTTAATACAAATAACATACTATCGAGTTCATAGTTATTTATAAGTTTTAAACCAGGGATGCACAGACCGCGGCCCGCGGGCCGCTTGCGGCCCGCCGGTCGAATACTGGTGGCCCGCCGACAGCAAAAATAATACTCTCGTACATTCGAAAAATATTGAATTCTATTCCAGAATAAAACCAAAAAAAATATGTTCGAAAAGTAATTTGAATCTCGCGCGCGCGCTCTTAAGTGCACGAATTCCCGATTGCTCGCGTAGGTAGATACACGAAGCTTCCAGAGTCGGTTTCGAGATTTCTCCAGACAGTTTTCGACTCTATACGCGCGGTATAAAAGCCACGCTAACCGCAGCGACCCATAGTTCGGTTTTAATTTGAGTGAAGTGTCAATAGTTCTAGTGTAGATTTTAACTCGACTAGCCGGTGTCATATATTTTGATCCACATTCAACGTAGATTTCCCGTCAAGTGCCGTGTATAATTGTGTTGTGAAATCGTAAGTAAAACTCTGTTATTAATAAGTGTTTCCCTACCTATTTAAATCAATTATTTTTGCTAATTTAAAAAAGGATGGGTAATTTAAGTAGGTACTGTAATTGTTTTTAGGTGCTGTGTTAATCCTAGCCAGGATTAGAACGCAACATGGACAAGCCAGGACCTAGTAAAAAACGTAAGGTTAAAGATGAAAATCGGCAGTTTCAAGAAATTTGGACTGAGAAATACTTTTTTGTATGGTCGCATAATAAAGTCGTTTGTTTAATTTGCAAGAATTCTGTTGCGATTGCAAAGGAATATAATGTAAAAAGGCACTATGAAACGCAGCATCCTACTTTTACCAAGTTTACAGGCGAATTAAGAAAGCAAAAAATGTTGTCTTTAAAACGGGAGCTTATTGGTCAGCAAGCTATGTTTACAAAACCCATCCAAGATTCAGAAACAGCTACAGAAGTTAGTTATGAAATTTCTCGAATGATAGCAAAGCGCAGTCGCCCCTTCAATGATGGGGATTTTGTAAAAGAATGCATAGAAATTGCCGCTAAGAAAATGTGTCCAGAAGCAGCAAAAAAGTTTGAGAAAATTCAACTGAATCGTATGACTATCCAAAGACGTATTATGTCTTTGTCAGGTAATATTGCGGAACAATTAAATGAAAAAACTAAGATCATTGAATTTTTTTCATTAGCACTCGACGAATCCACTGATATTACTTCCACAGCTCAACTTCTCATATTCATACGAGGTGTTACTCAAGATTTTGAAGTCTTAGAAGAGTTGTTAGGAATGTGTTCATTGAAAGGTCAAACCAGAGGAGTTGATATACTCAATGTACTTTTGGATGAGTGTTCAAAAACTGATTTGGACTTATCAAAATTATCGGGAGTTGCCACTGACGGTGCTCCTTCGATGATTGGTGTCAATTCTGGGCTAGTTACTTTGCTGAAAAAGCATCTGCAAGAAAAAAACATAAACGCTGAAGATCTCATGCAGTTTCACTGCATTATACACCAAGAAGCCCTCTGTTCTAAAAAAATTGAATTTCAAAATGTCATGAAAGTGGTAGTTTCGACTGTAAATTTCATAAAATCACGAGGACTCAATCACAGGCAATTCAAACAATTCCTTGATGACATCGAAAGCGAATATGGAGATTTACTGTATTATACAGAAGTAAGGTACTGGCTAAGTCGTGGATTGACCCTGGAACGATTTCTAAATTTAATAGAAGAAATTGGAATATTTCTGGCGGAAAAGCAAAAGGATGTCCCGGAACTTAAAAATCCTGATTGGTTGTGTGATTTGGCTTTTTTAGTTGACATTACAAATCATTTGAATGTCTTGAACACACGGCTTCAAGGCAAAAATCAACTGATATCCCAGCTCTACGCTCACGTATCATCCTTTCAATGCAAGCTGACACTTTTCAGATCGCAATTGAATTCTGGAAATTACAATCATTTTCCGAATTATAAGAAAATGGCTGAAAAATTCAACAAAGCTGCGATTAATTTCAGTTATGTAGAAAAGCTAGATATTTTGATTCAATCTTTTCAAGAAAGATTTTCGGAGTTTAAAAAAGTGAAACCTCTGTTGGACATATTCAGCAATCCTTTCACGATTTCAGTTGAAAATGCGCCAGAGTCAATGCAGTTAGAAATTATCGACATTCAAAACGACCAAGATTTACGCAACAAATTCAACGAAGGAGACTTGCTGAACTTTTACCGCTGCATTGATAAAAATACGTACAAAGAGTTGCGCATAAACGCTCTGAAATGTGCCAGCTTATTTGGTTCTACCTATATATGTGAACAAACCTTTTCAATACTAAATAATAATAAAACAAAAAATCGAAACCGCCTTGCAAATGAAAGTTTGGAAGCAGTTTTACGTGTTGCTACAAGTAAATTTGAGCCAAATATAAAAAAGATTGTAAGCACTATGCAGTGCCACGCTTCAAATTAATAAATTCTTTTTCAATTTTAATACATAATTATCAATTCTTTATTGTCTTTAATTACCTATACTTCTGGCGGCCCGCCATCAGTTCATAATTTGCCCGAGTGGCCCCTAGTCTTAATAAGTCTGTGCATCCCTGTTTTAAACCATTTACAAGGAATGTGTGAAAAAATCAAGCCACCTTTAAAAAAAATTACATCATATCATAAAGCAGGCCGATGCGAAATAAATTCAGAAAGTTGAAACTTTAACAAGTAACATTTTTTAAGTAGGGGGTGTGATGTAAACTTCACCTCCGAAAATTGGTGGCAAGTGTACCGGGCATTCGGTCGAAAGCCGTAAAAGGCGAGCAGCAAGACCGCGATTGCAAAACGAAGCTGTAGAGACTCTGAGTCAGTGAAGGAAGATTGCCTGAATGCGTAACTGCTCCCAGCTCAATTGACTTTTTAAACACGAAGTTGTTCAAGGCTTCAATCATTTGATCTAATATCGACAGAATTGGTATAAATATATCCTATTCAGATATTCCCCAAATGTAATTGAACCGAAAAATATCTGAAAATGGATCTAATATTGAATGAAAATTTATTGAAATACGATTTCTAATCTGAAACACGAGTTACACAGTGCGGTAATTAATTGCCCGAAGAAAACATTTTATTTTGATGTTTCTAATTCCAAAATCATTTCGTCGGAATCCATGTAAGTACGGTGAACGTATTCATCTACCGACGTAATCATCTTTATATAAATTATTCAGTGGGTGTAAATGTTGGTTCAATCATCTTAGCAAAAGAGTAGAACTCACCACAAGCAGGAGTGTCTCCTAATTATTAGAATCTTCAAAGCTGAACAGGCTTCTTTTTTTTGAACTCGATTTATCGTCGACTCTTGGCTTTGAATCAAGAGGAAAATAAATTAATTAAAAATACGCAATATGGGCAAGCGCTTTATTTGTTAAATCTCCGTAATTTATTTTATAAAATACAATTTGGGATAGTACGTTCTACGCAAAGCACCATCACTTTAAAAAGTCTGGTAGATTTAGTAGGAAGTATCAGTTGAGGATTAGTTCTTACTTCAAAAAAGAGGAGGTTATCAATTCGACTGTATGTTTTTTACACGTGTTACACCTCAGTCATTTGTAGTCCAATTTAAAAAAACGCGTAGTTGGTCCCATTGTTGCCAAGTCGAAATTTTAAGAGTATGATAGATCTTGGTGGAATTGAAGAAATCCCTATAGATTTCAGGGTCCATTTATTAAGGGCTTTCCTCAATTTTACCAAGTTTTCTTTTTAACTTGAATTCTAATGTAGAAATGTCTTACGTCTGATGGTAACTATTTTGTGGAGCCGAACTGTTGGTGAAACTCCTAAACGCTAATGAGTGTAGTGTTTATAACGAAAGAACTTATGTTAGGCACTTTGTAGCTTATTAAAGAACGAGTCAACACTCGCATCGCACAATCACATCTCATAGTGGACGGCGAACGAGTCCAATTTTAAGGAAAAACCGCAGATCGATGTACAAGTTTACCGTTTGGCACTCGCATACTAGAGGTCAACAAATATTTTGGAACCGCAGTATAAAGCAATTTTGAAACTAATTACTCTACTTTAGTACTTATTCAACAAGAATTATGGAACCGTACTAAAGACACCTGCGGAATATATAAATGTATTGTGTTCTCGGCCCTTAAAGCTTAAAGATCTTCCATTTGACTGTGAGTCACTTAATAAACCGACTTCAAAAGAAAGAGGTTATCGATTTGTCTGTGTGTGTATTGGTTGGTTTGATATGCAGTACAATTCTATAATTATTGTTTAAAACTGAAATAGAATTGACAGTGTGTGGTTATGATAATCCCAAAAAAAATTTGGTACTTGTATTAATTTCAAAATTCCGTCCTTGAGGTTACAATGTTTGTAGGTACCTCATTAAAATCGTTACTTTACCTCATTAAATGAGGATAAGAATCGTTTGTGGTAAATTGTACAAACAAAACATCAGCCATATTGTAACAAAAAGAGCCCAAGTTTAGGCTCCTTTTAAAATATTTATGAATAACGAATGGAATTAAATAAAAATGGCTGACATGTATGCGCTGTATTTTCAGAAGCGCTGCAGCAAGCTCTATCAAATGGTATCACACACGATAAGTTTTAAATTTCCCATACAAAAAATTTGGTAAACTAGCGCCCCTTCTTACCGTAGATTTTTTAAGTACTGCGGGTCAAAGACAAACTTTTTACCTGCTAAAGGGCTCAAATATACAATAATTTGCGTTTTTTGCGTACAGCTTGCACTATCAAGTATCATCCATCAAATATCATTCAAAATGGACGCCTTTCTTTTAAAGAGTCAAGTGATTATTTAAGTCTTTTAAGTGAATTTGTTTTATGTCGGTTTTTAATAGTAGATAATTTCCTTAACATTAGCTTACATATAGATAAAAAAAAAACTGTACATATTATTTTGTCTTGAGTTATATTATGTCCCTTTCCCTGAGAATACCTTTTGTTAAAGTCTTTCGGTACCAAAGTCACACAATTTTAGAACAGGTTGCGAGACCGCATGCTAACTCATTACCATCCGCCACAAAATACTTACGAGTATAAATGGATGTAGTTGTAGATCATGGTAAGTTGTATTGTATGAAAAAACCAAATGGCGTTGACTGTTGCGAGCGCGGGTGTGCATGTGTGTTTATTTTTATTTGTTGAGCATGTGAGAGCGGACGTGTCATCTCGACGTCTTCCTTTTGTAGTTTTATCTGACTGCAGAGCAACGCACGAGAATTTCGACGATCGGAAAAATATTCAGCTTTGAAAATCGTAAAGCACACCAAAAGTTTCTTGCCGTTTCAGGAAAGGCCATACAAAGGATCTACATGAGCTTTGCTCATTGGATTATGAGAGGACGACAGCAAGGTATAGGAGAATGATAGTTTTTATTTTAAATATGAGCAGAAGCAATTATATTAGTAACTGGCATAATAGCGAGCGACTAAAACTAATTAAAACAAGAAAGTTTAACACAACGGTATTTTGTATCACAAAATAATGAATGAATGAATAAGGCAAACAATTAGCTAGGTTCCTTAGAAGAACATAACATTCCGGTGCAGTGGCTATCTTTGTGCGCGGGAGCGTGACTCATTCGAACTTTATCTGTCGCTGGGCATGAGCCGCACGCCTCGATAACAAACGATGACATACACAAGGAGTCAAATTTATCAGAAACAATATACATATGTACATACAGATAATAATAGACATTAAAATAAACAAAAACTCTTTCTTGGTATACGTCTTTGTCGAATAGCGCGTGGATTTGGATGGTGAAATGTGTATTTACAATGGTAGAGTCTAAGTCATAGAAATGCGTTCTTTTGTAAGTAATGTTTTTGAAAAATCAAAGGGTAAGTTGACGAACACACGCACAGCACTAAGGCACCAGCATCAAACATGGAACATCGTTTACTTCCCTACTCCAACGTAATTCAATCAGTAGCCCGTATCCGCTTGGCCCCTCTTTTTTTAAATAAAGTTAGGCCAAGCCAATATGCCACAAAATGACATAGTGACATTGAATTGCTTGATAATCATAATAAGGAATAATGTATAACATACTTAAAAATTACAAAGCTCAGATATACAATCAACTCATACATAAAAAACAATTTCAAAAAACTGACAAAGATTTAAATGACAACAAACAAATTCTTTTGGAGTAGTCAGTGCATGATGTGCGAAGTCTGTTGGTGTACGTTAGACTCTAAAAGAATTTGTTTTTCTTATATAAAAGACAAATGCGTTATTTTAAGCTTTTAAGTAATGTTTTTAAGTCGTTTTTTAAATGGTTTTTAATTATGATCTCAAAAACCACTAGACCGATTTGGGGAAACTTACACTGTACCCTAAGTTTAAACATCCCTGATTGAACTAAAAAGAATCATCTCGCTATGACTTCTCGTTTTCAAGAAATCTCTCGCTATGACTTCTCGTTTTCAAGAAATCTCTCGCTATGACTTCTCGTTTTCAAGAAATCCGTGGACAATCATATAACCGTACATACACTTACATAAGAAATTTAGCACACGTGTTTGGAATCCTTACTAGATCAACATACTCAAGTACTATAAAATTCTAACGATATCACATACAAATGGAATTGATTTCTACCTTTTTTGAAGTCGGTAAAATCTCAAACTTTTTAATGAAATTGAAGACTGGCATGACCTATAAAGCGATGATAGGAATTGTTTTTAGGTTGGAACGTCTTTTCACGGAATTTCTCAGTAGTTTGAAGAACATAACGACTTGTAATAACAAACTTAGTCATAGGCACAGCTAAGCGTTCACGGCAAGTTTCAATGCCTATATTATTGGAGCACAATCAGGTGATGAGTAACGAACACGGGGGCGTTTAGTGTGAACTTGTGTGGCAATTAGTAGCTGTACATAATAAATACAATAAGTTACAATATATTTATTACAATACACACATAGAAAGTGTATGTGAATGTTTAACGTATCATTTATTCGGCGCGGTCGGATTCGGTAGTTCACAATTAGTCGGTCATAAAGTCAGTGAAGTGTTTAAGCATTAACATACCTTGCATTGTATTCGAATAGTGGATACTGTGGATATCAGATATTTTAGGTAACAATAGACGGCATCTGAGCATGTGATCAAGCAAGAGCAATTCTTTATAAAGATTTAGATTATTAGATAACAATTCTATTCTGAACCAAATAATAGATTTTCCTGATGAGACAAGAAGGGGTTTAAATAAGTTGATAATGGCTCTTAAGATAATGCTAAAAAAATCAAATCTGTTCCAGGATATGCATCTGTTCGACGGTCACATTCCTGTCGAAGCAACCGAGCTGGTGATGGAAGGAGCGCAGTCCCTGTACTTTGAAGCGGGAGCACTGTCCGAGCTAATGGACTTACGACACCTGCGCATCTCCGGCGCTGGCGTCGTCGTGTTCCGTCGCGGCGTTGCTGTCAACCTCAACATTATCACCTCTTTCATCGAGGTCGAGAACTGCAACGAGGTCCGATTTGAGGAGAAAGCCTTCAGCAACATTCGAGGTGAGTGCGATGGCAACTTTTTCTTGCGATGCGATTGTGCGATAATAGCTTCGTCGAAAGCTCTTGTACGGTCAATGCCCAATTTTAATTGTAATGTACTAGTAGCCTATGTCTCTATTGTGGACTAAGATTTTGCAGTGCGAAATGTGATTGTATTATTGACTACGTAAATGTTTTCAAACATTACATTTAAGTAACTATATTTATCAAGTTCGGAAGCATGGGTAGTATTAGGGTCCAGCTACTCAATATGCAATGTGCGCAGTCTGTTGCGACCATGGATGTAATCTGTTACAAATGGAAGTGCGTAAGGAAGCAGGCAGCGCTGGTGCCGAGTGCCAAGAGGCGGCATTTTCAGCCACGCAACGCGTTGTCGAGCGTGACATGGTTACTATATCAATTTACGGGCCTGATTGACATCGATAGTATCAAAAACTAAGCGTGTAGGCACACATAATAAATGCGTCAGTTAAACTTTGCGCCTAAGCTGCTGCGCGTATTTAATGAAACATTATGCCTTTATAATAGAGTAGCGCAGCGCTAAACTTCTGTATTATATAATACCCACATCAGGAATAATGATAATAGCCGCTGTGCAGATATATTTTCAACTTTATTAATGCCTTATTTTATTACCTATCGACCAGTATTTTTGTTTTCGTAATCACAACTATACTTATCTTTATATAATCGTTTTTATCTCGGGACATGTCGCGCGATTTTTATCATGCAACCGTCGCGCGATTTCGCCGGACGGTTTTCCCACATCATAGTCAAGAAAGTATCGCGACATTTGAATTTTCGAGGGCTTCAAATCGGCTATTCGGCCACACGTGTTCCTCACGTATGATAAGAAGCCAATTTGAATCTTTAGTTATTTTTTACAAAAAAATAGCTGAGGCGTGTGTGTCTTCGTTTTATTAATTCGTCAAAAAATAGGGTCCCAAATGATGTGTTTATTATTATTAAAAAAATAAAATTTGCCTAATGGTGACTGTGGGATATTAAAAGACTATCTTTCTTTGCTTTCATTTAGAAAGGTTTGGAGGGTCCAGAAGATGTGATCGACATTAGGTGTGCCGTGATAACGCCTCTGCTTGCATCGTTGCTTGTGAGCGAATAACCAAACTCTAATGATGCCACGGCCGCCAAATTCCCTACACCTGTCCAACTGCGGCATTTTCTCGTTTCTAACCTAAACCTGAATAAAAAAGGATCACGATTAGCCACGATTGAACGTCATCGAAGGAGCTACATAGGGGTCACAAAAAATGACTTTTGAGAAAATCAAACAAAATAGATTTTTAAAACGGAGTCGTGACACTGCTTGAACCGACCTCGTATTCACTAACTGCTCAGTAAGTTTGCATTAAAAGGGATTCTATGTGACAATTTGTGGAATCAGCTGATAGAAATAACAGTATAAACACAGAGCCTCTCGTCAGCATTCACCATTGGTCGGCAAGCGAACCGGTTCTGTCGGCCGAGCAAGCGACCGGTCGCCGCCGGATGGGCCCGATTATCGGCTCGACTTCAATTTCGACTGGATAGACTACGTTTATTGTACTATTCAAGGCGCTTGTGTAACCGCTGCAATTCCTATCACATAATAATGCGGCTGTCTAGTGACTTCGTTTGTTTTGAATTTATGCGTAGATAGAAAATACTGTAAGATGCGGACTTAGTATTGGATTCCAGTTGAGCCCATCAGTGTTTTACACACAGAAAAAGCTCTTTCATAAAGTTATTTTCTTAAATATTAATACTTTTCGACCAAACACACTAAAACGGTTAGCGCTTTCTACGGCACGCTTATCAAGCACATAACGCCTTAACGTTTTACCCTCGAAGTACAATCAAGCGTGTATAGTGTAAACATGGATCCGACTTTGACCTTAGACGTTTGGAACGAGTGGAAAGTTATGACGTGATATTCTAAGTAAATAAAAGCTTTAAAAACGGTGCGCCGCAGGTTGGTAGACACGCGGCTGGCACCCGTCGTCGTGCTGGAACTGCCACCTCTATTCTGGGAGAATTTACAATGCATTGCATTATTCACGAAGGGCAGATCCTACCTATTTAACGTGGCATAAACCAATTTCGATAACAATAGAAATTTGCTAAAGATTAAATTAAATTACAAGATTTAGATTTTTATTACATTAAATAAATTAATTATAATTACATTAAATTTACTTCAATCACGTTACTTTACTCAACTATTAAGGGGAAGGATTATTGACAGGTTGATGATGATCGTGATGAAAATGCTGACGCAAAATCCTTAAATCAATTTCCACAAATTATTAGGAAGATTGGTGTATAGTAACGCGAAGAATAGATACGAGCAATTCCACATCGAGCTACATGCCAAACGACGTTAATTTAAATCTATTTAAAAATATTTCATTTTTTTAATTATACGATTAAGATACTTATTCGCTTAAATGCATCCAACAGTGATCGAATAAGTATATTCATTGACGACCTCCGTAGTCGCGTGGCTAGCACGCTGGTTACAAGCGTCGCCATCTCGTGAGGTTCCGGGTACAATGTATAAAACGATATTTTCTATATTGTCTCGGGTCTGGGTATTGTGGTGGTGGTGGCGTTGTTTCCGACGTCCAAAAAACAAGTGGTTTAGCCACTTAGCTTGGATTCGGAGCATGTATGTGATGTCAAATATTTATTTATTAAAAAAGCATTATAGGTGGTTCAAATACATCCGGAAATAGTTTTTATTTCTTTCCGTCATACTGCAATTTTACTCTACCCGGGAGCTTCAAATTATTTATAATAGCTGAATATTAACGTGCATGGTAGCGCGGTTTAGTGATGTTGTTTTTTTTTTTAATCCTCTTTGCCATTGTAGTTTCTCGTACTATTACACACACGCCGGGGCATATGAAAGCCAGCCCGCATGATATGCGAGAACTTAAACCCGCCTGTACTACGACACGTTATGTACATGTACATGGTAGCTACAGTAGATGGATACCATGTGCACTTGTCGTGAGGAATGACGACCCACTGATAAACTCGGCTATGCGGTAAATATAGGGTCATACTGCTATTTTGTGTCTGGGACGTAGAGCTCCATTGACAGTATATATTCAGCACGAAACAAGGACTTAACAAGAACAAGTATTTTATTATTTTCTAACGAGACATGATCCTATCCTACTGTCTTACTTGAAAATAATCTAGTAAGCTATAATATTTGAAATGTTTAAAAAACAATCACTTAAGATCTGAGTGATGGAGATTGTTGATTTTTTGACTTCATATGAATAAATGTCGCTACTTAAATTATAATTACACAATGGTTAAATTAGTCGGACCATGTGCTGGGCTGATGACGCACAATGTACAATAAAGATATAAAATTTTGTGTCGTTCACGTCTTAGATTAGTACGACCAGATGAAAATAATGTACATATCTGAATCAGAATTTGAATACTGTTTTGATACCGCTGTTTTAATGAGCATCAATACGATGAAACACATTTGAGTCGGGGCCAATAAACTCGACAGTTCAGAGTTTGCTGATCGAATTCATTGCGCAGTGCACTTTTCCTTCTAAAGACGGGAACCTGTTTCTTTTCCTTTACATCAATGTTTTCTTATCAATGCATACGCCAGTATAGTAAGACCTATAGGATGCGGTTTCGTGCTTTCAACCTCCACCGAGTAAGCATCGTCCCGTGGTTCTATGCCACCGGTTACACAGTCAACATCCAACCACACTACCGTTTAACTGGCCATAATGATACACTGGTAAACACGTTTCGCTCGACAGTTTGTTTAATATCATTAATTTGTATATCACATATAATAGAACATACTTGTTCTATTGCACTATGAAACTTGATCCTTTTAAGGAAATGTTTGAATTATAATCCAATCTCTAGATGCAATGACATCAGTAACGTCAGTAAGTAGATAAGTAGTTTTAAACGCTTCTACTGCGAAGAAATCGGAGTTGCTCACAGAGACAAAAAATGATTTAATTCCAAATCGAGGACATATCTGGATGCGATAGGTAGCCGCGGCGTGCATGGAGCGTCCGTCCACGGATCGCCATCTAAAAATACACGTTTCCCCGACTCGGCATTCGTGTTCCACAGGATAATGACTCATGAGACGAGAGGCTTATACAAAAGCATGAATGTGTCTTAGACAATAGTCGAGTGTTCGCGCGGCGGCTATTGGTGCAAACACGCGTGCTGTTATGTTTACATTTCCAATTATTATAACAGGCATATCACTGTTATGCTCGGCTAGTAAGGTACGGCACAAAGGTGCTTGTAGTTTGAAAAGAAACCAGCCAAGTAATTTTTGTAAAAGGATTTTCCGCAACCTATGTGAAGTCTGTGGTGCGGTCCATACAAAATTGCACGCATGCAGTCAATATTATATGGACCGGACCGCAAACCACAACCAGTGTGCCAAATCCTTAATGATGCCAAAAAATAGTGCTAGAAATGCATTTATGCAAAAACCACTAGAAACTAGTAGTTTCTCCTGGAATGTTTTCCGAGATTTATATATATTATATAAGCTATCATAGATTTTGATGTGCTCTTTTCGATTTTCAATTTTGCAACCTCGTCTACAGGGCTCCTAGGTCTACTAGCCCCATATAGGTGGTGTTTGGTATCGTTTTCGTAACAATGAAAGAAAATTCATTTTTAGAACTCAATTTTCACTAATTATACAATACCTTAAAGGATTACGGCGCAATAATGGAATTCGGCTAAAAATGCGAGTAACTTGCCACTTTGCGGAGCTTGTTCACCCAAGCTATTGGTTTCATGCAAATGTTGCTGAAGATGAATTGTACGAAATCGTCTCTTATTTAATTTTGTCAAATGAGGTGAAAAGGAGATATCGCCTAAAAAGTACTATTACACGCAATATTTTCAAGATGTCGGCGCGAGCGACTGAGATACATGGTGGCAAAGTTGAAATTCAAAAAGAGCACATTATAATCTTTAAAGTATCTCATTTTCGAAACTCCCGGAAAATATTCTAGTTGGCATAAGGGGGAGACTAATGACTTTGATAAACGCATTTTTGTGGTTCATACTTCTTTTGATTGACAGGATTGCCTTTAGTTTATATCATGCGTTAAATAATTTTATTGCGACTGAGACTTCATTTACCTACATATTTACTCGTAAATGTCGTATGTACATATTTTTTAATAAAACAATATTGTCTAACACTTTTATTGTTTGCCCTTACAGGTCTAACAGATAACGGAACGAAGTTTATACGTTAGTTCTCATTTATATTGTGGCAATGTCGCTTCATTGTTTTTATTTTATTTTGTCTTGAATTTAATGTTACTTTTAATATTTTTTTTAATATATACGAATTGATTTTGCATAGCTTGAAGTTGACCATTGACTTTCCTATTCATAAAATGTTTACTTAAAAAAAAGGAAATTGCGGTATTATACTTTTTTTTTTTGCAATTTCATCAAACAATCTTTTGCTCAGTGAATAAGAAAGTCAAACAGTAAAATAAGACGGCGGTTATTTGTAAATGGCACTTGCAAAATTCCAGGTCCGCTGTCGGTAACTATAAAGAACTGCCGTTCCGTGACCGTGGAGGGTGAAGCATTCTCCTGGCTGCTGAAGCTGAGCATCAGTGACGTGCAGACCCTTGTGCTGAGCCCTGGCGCCTTCTCTTTAGACCCTACCGCAGCCAACGTGGGCGAACACGGTCCAGGGATGTCGGTCAGTATAAAGATTCCACATCTTGACGTTATCCATATCAACTACAGTATTAAACCGCTACTTAACCTTATACATACCAATCAAGTCATAATTTTATTGATACTTTGTCAGTCAAGAAATTTGCATCTGCCGATGTTTTGCGACATATGCTACTGCGAATGTTATGCGTGCAACGCGATTGTTCAGTGTTTTTATTTGGTATGTTCCATCATCACTGTTATACAGGTTGTCCAAAAAGTCAAGATCAAGCCGTAAGTGGGTGATAGGCTAGGCCATGACATTCGCTAGAAAAATACAATAAAAAATCTAGCTTATGTTATTTACAAGTTATAGCCTTTTGAAAAAAACTTAAAATTGACACCTTGTATTGGTTTGTCGACTACTGTAGCTACAAAGGCATATTTTTTTTAGATTTTTCAATAGCTGTTTTGTTAACGTTAGATTAAAGTTTAAACACAACTACCTCAATTTTCATTTAATGACACTTCTAAGTTCACCCAAGAATTCATAATTATTACAAGGCCCTACTTTAGCTCGCTATACTGAAAAAAATGTACTAGGACTACAACGAGTCTGAGACTCATCATTTTGTAGTTCGTTTGCAGCATGATGCTGAATCGCATTACATTAAAATGTTATTGCACAGCTGCACCACCCAACAATTTCTTTGGAATATACACAATATTATCAGTTTTTACGTCACTGAGCGTGTGTTCATGTAGTTTATTGATGAAATTATTTTTCAGATCGAGCTGAAACATTTAACGGTACCTGAGATACCGCCACAGGCGTTCGGGTCGTCAGCAGCGGAGATAATACTTCAGTCAGTTCAAGTGAGCACAGTCCGCGGCGGCGCCTTCTCCGCAAACACATACAACGTCATCGCCGCCATAGACTGTTCCTTCAACATCATAGAAGGCGGCGCGTTCGCGGAGCGGTCCCTCATCAACAACCAGCGATTCCAAGGCAGCAGAGTACACATATTCCGGTCTAAGGCACTCCAATCAGCTATCACAAAACTGGAAATCTCGCATACTAAGTAAGTTTTAAAGAAGTAATTTACAACAAACTCAAATCAATCAAAATCATTCACGACTTTACAATGAACGAAACGAACTTTTTTTTTCAGATTTCAAATCATCGAAACTGGAGCCATCAACGCGACCATAGCAACCGTGAGAATAGAAGATAGCGAATTTCACAAATTTTATACCAGAGGATTTGAGTTCACGTCTTGGAACAATCTATACATAAGGAAAAACAAATTCGATATTCTTCCGGAGAACGCTTTTGTAGCAAATCCTACTATAGTAAACGGACTCGTCTTTTCTGAAAATGAAATAGAGTACGTAAATAAGAACAGTATAGACTTCATCGGCAAAACGTACAGTTCTAGATATTTCATTTTAGCAAGGTACGAGAACAACTACTACGGGGCACAATGCAATTGCGAAATCGACAAATGGCTGGCTAGCGCCCTGGGCTTCAAGAGCGCGGAACCGTTTTTGGACGACAGCTTCTGCACAGTCGACAAATTCTTTGCAAAATGCTTTAACGTTCCGGATCAAAATATGAGGTTCAAGAGGTTTATCGATAAAGTTTGCAGCGAGAAAACCACTGTGGAGTGTGAAAAATATCAGAAAAAATCGGATGTTCCAACAGAAATCAAAAACCCCAGATTTCCACATAAAACAGAAGAAGACTCTATATCAGAAAGAAACAAAAAAGTCATCGGCATCGTAATTGTGACTGCATTAGGCTGCATCGTCATAGTAATGTTTATCAGTCTCATAAGATGTATGAAACGAAGAGGTTATTGTGCGGCGTTAAAAAATATACTATTGTCATCGAATAATTCTTGTGGTGCCTTTTGCGGCAGGTTGTGCGTGTGTGGGCGAAATAATGGTCTCGACAACACAAGATCTATATCGCAGTTGTCGGTACACGAATACTCGGAGCGTCGACGCTTGAACGAGCCGCGCTTGCAGGATAACAATATAATGGAGACCGTTCTGCGCGGTGGCACCGATGGCCCCCTAGAGGAGATGACCCCCATGGACGACAAAACGACTCAAACGCTCCCTGAAGAGTTGACCAAAGAGCTGTTAGAAAACTTGAAGGAAAAGTTAGAAGATCCAGAAAACTATGTCGAAGCGCGTGAAATGATTGAACATTTGTATGAACTTATTAAAGTAGAAGAAAGTTGCAACTCTAACTCAGCAAGCGTGTTGAAAATCGAAGAAAATATTTATGAGCTGCCGTTCCAGAACACTACTCCTCGCATAGGCAAGAACAAAAAGCAAATGATCAGCGTCGGAACCCGCACACCATCTTTGGACAAGCTGTTACCTCTCTCGCCGTACAACCGGCAGACCGCCCTTGCGCACGAGTACTTCGAACCCAAAGACTTCGCCGTTCACTTGTACGCGGAAATCGCCAACTGTGACAAGGAGAAGCGTACTCTATTGGGTACAATTCCCGACATCGTCGAGCAAGTGGTGCCTCGTGGACCTTATCTCCGCGCCGTCCGTGAAAAGAATTCTAGTCCAATTTCCTCACCGTCATCTAAGTCATTGAATAGTTCTACGAAGAGCCCGCTGATCAGCCCTCCCGGAAGCCGACTGACGAGCCCGATCCAGAGCCCCTCGATTAAGTCAAACAAGTCCACGGCGTCTAATTCGTCAGGCAAGATGATGAACCGCCCGCTGCCCGAGAAGCCGGCCGGGCTGGACCCTGGAGAGGGCACATCAATGGTGGGCTAAGCCTGCAGTCGTCGGCTGAAGCCCCGGGCGCCCGGGGCCGGTCTTTCCGCGCTCGACGCACCGTTTGGCTGTGACTGTGACGCGCGCTTACTAAAACCCGTTGCACGCAGCGAAACAGTTCGCGAAATTTCGCATTATTTGCTGTGATATTATTTTGATTTATATTACTTTAATTATCTCGATGATTTGAGTGATTGTGTCATGCCAGACACATGTTAGACTATTTGTAAATAATTTGATATTTTTTTATATTATTATGACACTATGCCGCGGTATTTTGTTATGTGACACAACAGTAATGCTTCGTATCTTTGTGCTTTAAATGGTGATCTAACTAATGAATGAATAACATAATTCTATTAAATGGATTAAGTATTAACGTAAGGCATATAATATTATAATATTATGTGTAATATTTATGCCCATACTTAAACCGTTTGTTAATTCATAATTCCATGTTATATTAATCATACACCTAAGATATCGATGTATATGTATGAATTCCTATTTAATGTGGTGTTCTGTGCCATTTCTATATTATAATGTAGACATAATTTTATATAAAATATTTATGGGAGCACAATGAAGTTACAGACAAATTATTTTGAAATAATTTTACTAATTCAAAGATACGTAAAAAAATATATACAGTGTAGGTATATTACATTTATATTTCCCATTATGTAAACAAGTGTAGTTCCAAAGGTTAGTGAGTTATTTTTGTTCTATGAATAGTACGTTAATGATTATGGACTGTTAATATTTATTTCTTAAAATCATGCAGTTCATAATCAAATAGCTAATTTTAATTCTACTGCCTACCTTTGTTTACAATACTTTCATGTTTTATAGGATTTTAGTAATAAGAAATACCTTCTACTGCGTGTTATTATCTCCTACGATATCAATATATAATTGGATAACAATAACTGAAACCAAATATCATAGAAGTTTGATGTTTATATGATCAAATAAGAATATAAAAATTGGTGTTATACTTTGTAGTAACTTGATGATTACAATGTTGTCGCGCATCACTAGCATAGCATTCTTAGTGGGTGGGTGGGTCTTACTGGTTTCAGATATAAACCATTTTCATGGTTTATATCTGAAACCAGTAATATAACATCATGTTCTTATCCCTACAATTATGATGTTGTGCAAGTGTGTCTTAGGTATAAAGAAGGGAAAGGATTGAAGAAATGGTAAAAAGCTTTAAAACAATAGATACATCGCTTGTCATTTTTAGATTTATTTTGGTATTCGGTATTGTATATTTGATCAGAAACGAAACAAAACTAAATAATGATTTATAATAAATATCCATTTACTATTTGTTCGCGATAAGTCATCTGCTTCCAAAAATTTAGTTATTTGATCACATGAGCTCATTTTTTGTCATTATAAAATTAGGAAAATAATCACATAAAATATTAAATGTCTAGGTAGTAGATCCGTGTGTAGAGTTTTAAATTCTATGTGTAAATGTTAATAATAATAATCAGTAGAAGAGTAGAATAATAATTATTATGATTCTGTAGGGGAAATATTCACGTAATATTTGGTAAAAAGCTTTAAATGCCATATAAAATATTACGTAACAGTCAACAACCTTAATATAATTATTCAGATTGTAATGTATTAGTAGCACTTCAATATGTGGGATTTCATGTTGTTCTTCAGATGTTGTATGAAAATAAATGTTGAATGTGAATTACGTGTATCAATGGTTACCATAACATTTTTATTTTGCATTTTGTTATCTGAGAATGCAGGTACTTAGTTGGATATAAACAGGTAGGTAATATTTAAATATTAATTGCCTGAGGCTACACCCACTCATTTCAAAAGTTTGAAAGAAGTGAATCTTTTGGCTCAGTCACTTGTTATGAGATCGCACTCATGATCCCCGTGGACTGAATTAGAATAACTAAGTTATGAATGTTACTGTGTATTCATAATGAGTTTCAAGACAGAACGGTCAACATAACTAATGATTTGCATCTTATGCATAGCCATATCAGCCATAAGATATCAACTGGTAAACACAGGCCCCCCCATAGCTTTCCATAGCAACCGGACGAAAATACCTAAATCTTCAACAGTATCTAAATAAAAGGCTTGCCGATTGCATATTACTGGGCTAACACTCTGCATACCTGCGCATTACGTCGGCGCACAAGTGTTTAGAATGGCCGCTACTGCCGCGCCTTATACATCTTTATGGTAAATTCTCAAAGCGCTTGCCTCTTTGAACTTAACGCAAGACATAATCTTTGAATAAAATTATAAATGAGTTCGTGCTTAGGTACCTAGGTATAGTCAGTAGCTTAAACAATTTGATTTATTACTACAATCAAAGCACCATTGCGAAAATAGGTGTTCATCATTGCTGCCCCAGTTTTTTTACATTATGATAGTACATTGTCCTTAAAAATGGTTACAGAGAATAAAATCTTACATTTTACTACGGTGTTGCAAGGGAATAAGAAATTTTAAATTGAGTTTTGTTTACAATTCCGTTACAACTATTACGTTAAACTAACTACTACAATACACTTTCCCAAAAATATTTTAAAATGATAGGCATACGAAGTCTCTCTCTTGGATCTTTCTGAGATCTCAGATTTGATCTTCGGATCTATAAGACAAAAACTAAGTTTCTTACATTGAAATAATGTAATGCCACCATTAATTAAATCGTTAGTGACCCAGGATTGAAATACTAAGCCGTGGCAGTAACAATATAAATCGTTATCGATCAAAGCGAGCTATAACTACGATTCCTAGCGAGGTAATTTACGGCAGAGCGCGCGTCTAAAATACAATTTCCGGTGCGCGCGCGCAGCGGATAACGTACGCTCCGGCGCCAGTTCGTGAAACCGGGTTGTCATGTGTGACTTATTGCAGTAAACAATCAAGTTATTTCACGTATAACCTTACCTGTAACATTTGTTTAAAGGCTCTATGTTATACTACATACTCACCGTGGAGTCGTTAAGCTAGTAAAATAGGACAATTAGAGTAATGAGATGAGTATGGCCAGAATTAGAATGTTTCTTTGACAAGTCTTGTTAGATTAAAATATACACTGTCGTTAACATTAATATACTATATAATAAAGTAAATTTTAATAGACTGGATTTAGATGAAAATTTAAATTATCACCCACGAGGATTTAATTGTTGGTTATGAAGTCTATCAGGTACTTATGACTACCAGTTCGTCAATTTCGCAGAATCTACTAGCCCAATAAAAAGATAAAATGCACACTACATTATTATTATATAAGAGCATTCAGAGATTTCCAGCTGTATGCTCACCTAAACCTGGATCAATCGCCTATTAACTCTACACGTGAGGAGAGCGCGTGGAGTGAGCATAAGTACGAGTATATCGACATAAACAAATACCCGCGTTAAGGAAACGATCCGGCCAAACAAACCCACTATCACGGCTGGACAACGTCACCGTTATGCCCCGTAGGGTCACACGGCACGTTATCAAGTTTAATCAATAGTGGAGCGATTGTTTTGTGTTACAGTGCTACATTTACGAGAGCTAAATTAAGTAACGAAAACATCTTTGCTGTATTAAAAAAATATAGGCGCGATAAGTAAAAGTATTTTAGGGTTCCGTAGCCAATGGCAACAAACGGAACCCTTATAGTTTCATCAAGTCTGTCTGTCCGTCCGTATATCTGTCTGTCTGTCTGTCCATCCGTATGTCACTGCTACTTTATTCTGAAACTATGAGTATTACACAGTTGAAACTTAGTAGGTAGATGTATACAGAAAACCACTTTAAGAGGTTCTGAAAATCATTTTCTTCGTCTAACGATTGAGAGATATTCTAAAGTGGTAAAATGGGGGTCCCCCCTCCCCCTCCCCATCTAACTTTTAAACTAAGCGAGTGTAAATAAAAAAAAAAACATGATTTAGGTCTTCACAAAGACTTTCAACGACAATTGGTTTGAACGAGATTGAATTAGTAGTTTTTGAGACAGAGCACATTTTCAATAACCACAAACAACTTTGATATTGATACAAATACTATTAAAAACAAAATTATTTTTGCTGTCATCAACATATTGTGCAATTTTGGCTAAGTGGAAGTAAGTGAATCTCTAATTCAGTTAAAGTTGGCACGGAACCCTTAGTGTGCGAGTTCGACTCGCACTTGGCCGGTGTTGTATTTACCACAATAACGAAAAAACAAATTAAAGATTCTTCTATGAACATATCTTTTGAAACGATACTTTAACTTTTCTATAAGAGTTAAATACGATTCTCACTAACCAGCTAGTAGATACCTTACCATGTGTTAATGAATAAAAGCCATTAAAGAAATACAATCTAAAGCTTAAGTTAGCTTTACTCTTTATACGTCATACTTTATTCAAACTTCATTCAATGGCAGTTAAAATGTTATTATGTAAACAGACAGCAGCATTTAATTTAAAAATATCAACACTTGCACATAATAATATTTTTAGCCAGCTTTGTTCTTACAAGGAAAAAGGTTGTAACCTGAAGAAAGGTTTTGAATATTTGGTATCCGGTGCGGACGAATATTCGTAAATATTTTGGCCGAGGCAACCCTGGAGCACGAATAACTTAGCAAGCCACAACTTACTCGACCGCTGCATACTCTATTCGTGGCGGACGGGGTGCCCAATGCGCACTACTGTTTATAAACTCAATTAATTCCACTCAGCTACGTACTTTAGATTACACTCCGTGTGTACAACTATTTTCAAAATATTAGGACACGATATCGTAGGTACCTTCTGTTTAAATAGCAACACATTTAATAGGTCCTTACCTATGAAATTAACGTTTATTTTTTTTTTGCAAATTTAAACTTTAATATCTGTTTTTATTTTTATTATCATCATGTAGATATTTGTTATTGTTATTATTTAATAATATATTTTTGATCTATGAACGAAACTTCCCGTTCCCATGAATAGTCTATTCCGTTACCCCGAGGTTGTCTAACGGGAGATAGCTTTTAGCGATAAGACCGCCTTGGTTGTACATTTATTTATCCTTATACTCGTACATTTTAATTTACTTTTATGTTGTGCAATAGTATTAATAGTATATAGTATTGGACACCAATAACATACATTGTTCTGATCCCAAAGTAAGTAGCCAATGCACTTGTGTTATGGAAATCAGACACAACGGTGGTACCACAACACCCAGACCCGAGACAATATAGAAAATATTGTTTTCTACATTGACCCAACCGGGAATCCAACCCGGAACCTCACGAAATGGCAACGCTTGAAACCAGCGTGCTAGCCACTCGACCACGGAGGTCGTCGAATAATAAAGCGATATATTATTGTTATTATATCTGACGATTGGTTTATGACTTGAAATAAAAATTGACGTCGAATGAATGCCGTTTTAGAATTAGGTATTTCATTTTTTTTTAAATATTATATTCTTATGAAAAGTTAATAAAATCAGAACCTTGTAAAAGCAGTTGATAAGTCCTGGGAAACAAGTTTTTAAACATATCAACAAGTAAGATAGTTAATATGTCAAAAAAAAACATTTTTTTTTGTCATAGCAGGTAAGCTCCTATTTTTTGGCGCCTGCCAGCGATTTCCTATGAAATTGACTATTTTCTCTGTCTTCCGACACATTTTTGACCACATATTTTTCGTTTCAAATATGATATTAGTTGTTCTTCTTGCATTCCTGATTAAAATTGTGTTTTATTTATATATTTCAAATGCTCATCTCATGAATACTTTACATTTTGAAAAAAAAAAATATTTTAAAGATATAAATGCTAATAAAATCGTACAAAGTGATCATTCAAGACTAAGCTAAGATAAATCCGTTCAGCCGTTCTCGAGTTTGAGTGAGACTAACGAACAGCAATTCATTTTTATATATATGTATAGATATATTCATACATTTCAGGTATAAGGTTATTATTTATTTCAAGATATTGCTAAGTGCTACGTTTGATTTCTATGTGGATTCGTTAATACAATTGTAATGATAGCACAATAAAAAATATTTTATAAACTTTTGAGGGGTTTGGATAGAAAAACATGATAAATAGTTATCCGTTAATAAAGATAAATCTGAGGAATTTCAGTAATATTCCACACTGGAGTGATTCCGAGCGAAATAGCTGATAACCCCCCGCAATCGCTGGGAGCAAGGGCAGGCGGTACTCTTTGATATTGAACTTCAGAATCTCTAGGGCGCCAAGCCGATAAACAATACCAAAAAGTTCATGTAACATCCTTATGTGAAAGTAACACTGTCTGTCTGCCTGTCGCGCTTTCACGGCAAGACTATTTGACCTATTTAAATTAATCTTGGCACACACATTCGACGACCTCTGTGGTGTGGTGGCTAAGCACGTTGGGTTTCAAGGCATTGCCGCTCCAAGGTCCTGGGTTCGATTCCCGGTCGGGTCAATGTAGGAATCAGAGCTTTCTACAGTGGTTTGGGTGTTTTAGTGTGGTTTTTAATTCCACAACTCAAGTGCATTAGTTACTTACACCAATATTTTAAAAAAAACATAATCTAGAGCCTGAGAAAGGATATAGGCTACTTTTTAATGCGAAAAAGGGGTTGTAAGAGGTTAAAAAGGGGGATGAAAGGTTTGATGGAAGTATCGTCATTGTCAAAGCTAGAAGCTTGAAACTTGTTTTTAAGGCTCTTGATTAGATATAAATAAATATGACATCAAAATTTTCTAAAAGGTGAATAAAAATTTTACCCAAAGTCACTATTCCACACGGACGAAGTCGCGGGCCCAGCTATTATTTAATAAATAGTTTTGCCGCTCAGTGAATGCTATTTTGACGCTTTAAATTTTGATAGATAGTTAATAGGAATAATCAATGACGGTAAAGTTTCTTATCATATTCAGTGTATTTTTCAATAAAATCCAGATTAGGCAGAATATAAGAGCGAACACGCACCCGGTCATGGGTCGTAAACTCCGTTATTCCACACGTAGTTGCGCATGGCGAATGAAATATTCCCAGAAAACAAAAAGCCGTGTGGACAAACCAAAACCAACGGCCGCAATAAGCGACGCAACCCAACGGCAAACCTAAACCTAAACACACCTATTCTATTTCAAATAGACGGACCCGCAAGCAGAAAACTACCAATAAAATGGAAAACATGTTTGTATTTGACATTTAATTTTAACGCGCGCATACAAACTAACGAAGATCCTGAAGTAGCTGTTACTTAGTATCTCCTTTACAATCAAGACACATACTTGTTTTAACTTATGATTTTTAATTTTATACGACACATGATAATTTGACTCGTTTACCCCCCTCGAATGTCTGATTTGTTTCAAAATACTCAGATTTAGAAGAGCAAAAACCATAAACTTACACGAGATGCACAAATGATCGTTATCTACGTAGTGCACTTATCAAAACGTCAACAAATCAATGCGTGGATAAGCTGCAGCAATAATCGACCTTAGAAGAGTTGATCTCAGCAGCGCTGCGCACGCGATTTGTAGCGAGCGTCGAAGGTCGCGACGGGAGCGCGCGCGCAACTCACCGGCTCGCATCAGTCGCCCGCGCTCCTACACCACGCACGCATTGTTTCCGTCATTTTATTTTACGCGTGCTATACCTTACTCTAAAGTTTGCAAGAGTTTTTGAAGAACATTATGCAGTTTGAAACGGGCATATAATATTTGGACCATAGTGAAAGTGAGAGATATGCCGAAACCAGTCTTTATGAGGTGCGTATACGATGTAAAAATTGAAAATATTTGTTTTATTACTGTAGAATAAAAAAAATGTAAATGGCAAATGACCGAAGTAGTTGTTTCTTGATAAGGTTATATCTTAATTATTTTTAATTCTGTTTTGTTTACTTAGTGTTATTAATCAGAAGGTAGAGGAATTCAGAATCTATAGAGTAAACTAATGGGCTCGAAACAAAAGGTTTGTTAATCATTTATTATTTTTATAATACTCTTACGATATATTTTTTACCTGACATCATAATAATAAAGTTTCTGATGGCTTTATTTTTTCCGGTCATTTTCATAACAACATATTTTTCACGTGACACGGGTATGACATTATTGCCCATTTGTTTTTACCTAACTTATAACATTTGGCAACCAACTTGTTTCAATGTCAACGAAGTGTAAGATGTTTCTGCAAGCAGAATTTTATTTAAAAGGAATGTAAAATTGCGTCAACAATTTTTAATATTCAGTAGGTAGTAAAGTACGACACACACATTTATCACAACCGCGTAACTCCTTACGTTGTGTTCTTTATTTCATCAAATCTCAACCACAAAAGTGTAAATACACGTATATCCATAATCACAGCGTGATATATTTTCAGTTTCATGTGAATACTTGAGCGGGTGGAATCTGACCAATAATGTCGTGTAGGAAATCGCATAATTCAATGAAAGCACGACTCTGACACCAAGTTCGAGTGCTCGGGAAGCCGCTCGTTAGATCCTAACTCAATAATCAGCGGGTCCTGGCCTGCAGCAATCTCTATAATGCATTCAGCGGAGAGCTCTCGTGTCTCTATTAACGACACGCATGTAAATTCTGCAGTTTCAAAATCAGGTTAAAGCGATTTTATTAACTGCCCCTAGATTTTCATAACTTGTGAGTAAACGTTTTTCTTGATTTAAATCAATCAGCAATTAGATTTTGATAAATGTGAAAATTAGAGCAGACTCGCCTACATATGGCGTTTAACGAGTAGATGTGAGAATTAGGCACAGTGATTGTAATATGCATGCTTTTTTATATTTTCAACACACCTTTAAAATCCCAAACCTAAGCTTGGTGGTCTCATATTATCAGTTCCCAGCTCAGCTCCGTTCCGCTTGAATAGATAAAACTCGTGCTAAGGTCATAATAATTGAACAAAACAACATAATCCTTTGTTTCCTCTACTGAAAAACAGTTTATCGCTCCGGATTTATCACCTCTGAGAAGTCATTAGCACTCTTATCAATTGTAGTTTGCAGGATTATCACAGCTACATCTGGCTTTTGGCATAAAGCTATAATAAGAATAGTTAAGGGTGTATTTGTGATTTTGTTTTAGTCGCACGTTACAAAACAGGCAATATTGTTAAGAAGAAAAAGGCTACAAGATGCAATACATATTCGCATAAGGAAAGTTTTAAGAGAGCCAAACCGGCTATAAAGTTACAGTTATCCAAATATTTATGCGCCATAAAACTCTTGACAGTTCTCGCTAATATCTCAGCCGCATCGAGAGTGAGAGGACGAAAGTGCTGACAGATACCTTAAATAATTTGTAGGTATTCAATTGGATGGGTATTTGTCAATTTATCCTCAACTCTCAGGCCTATTGTATAAACAGATCTAAAAGTCCCAAAGAACTTTGAAATAACCTCCAGTGAGTATAAACTCAAAACATTTCATGAAGAACAATGTTTCTACTTTTTTATTTATAAATAAGCAGGACTGTAGGCAGAAGTTATGGCAACTTTTATAAATTTTCCTTTCTAACTTTCAAACACCAACATTTTTACGAAAAATACGTTAAAGTCACCATGCCGACCATAGTAGGCGTGTGCCTGTGATGAAAAAAATTAGAACAGGTCAATTGACCTCATCAAACAAAGGTCGTCACACGCGGTGTAGTCGGTATTTCAATTAATACACCTTTGTTTAAACTTAGTAGTACGGTCAGGTTACTAAACACTTACGTGGGGTGCACTGAAACTGATTTTAGAAAATTGAAATTATGCATTATGTAGGAGCCAGACATTATATTTGTTATACAATGAAGTAGTCTTAATTCCATTCTGTATACCATCAATTACGATGGAATAAAGTGATACCAGTGAATAAAGTAATATACTTACTCTACTTTAGGGTTGCCATTTGACGCGTTTTCAAACGTTGCCACATTAACTTTGGGATTCATAGAGGGAATCCCTTATAGTTTTTACAGTGTGACCAGGCATGTAGTAATAAAGTCTAAGATGAATTTCGTCGAGGAAAATACACCATATTGCAATTCCATGATTTCTCTATTATTTTTACAAATATTGCCTAGTGAAACTTACGGAGGTTTGAGTAGAGGCTCACGTTGTGTAGAGGGTGTGAATAATTCATAAATAAGACGCTATATAAATGACTCCAGTTTTTAATTGTTGAAGACAGAAAGTAAAAATACGGCCATAACTTGAAATTATTTCAGCAACTTAACAAATTGATGTAGCAATTATTGCTTTCGGTCTATTACATCAAGAGTTATCAGCGAATAACTAATAATGCGAATGAATAAGTCGCAGACGTTCATACATGAACGCTGAATACATACCATTCCTTTTTTTGTTTTTTGGTTTGGCCGTCGTGGAACAAGACCCCTTTGCTCAAATTTATGTATATAACCACAATAATCACTGCCTTGTGGAGGGATTTTGAAATTGACCCCCATATGGGGTATTTTCCTAGATGAAATTAATTGTAGATGTTGTCCTTAATTTTTTATTACTACATACCTGGACACACTGTATTAATTTTTTAGAAATAATCAAAACTCACAAGGTGTCAAGTAAGTACTGTAGGTATAAAGAGTCAGTGAAATATTTTCCACAGACGAAAAAGCATTTGTTTGTTTAGAGGGGTGAACCGCGGCGTTGTCGTGGCTAAGGAGGATCTTGCTACTCAAACACTACTGGTAAATATTTTTCAAGAGAACAGTACATTATTCAGAAGGGATGTTTTTGTTGAAAATAGCAATTAAAACAAATCAAAGCCTTATCCGAAGGAAAGTCAAAGACTAAACAACAAATGAAAATTATCTCACTAAGGACCGATTTTTCAATTGTCAGATAAAACTTATCAGACTGATAAATTATAAAGCGACAGATTTAATAAAAAAGACAGTTACGAATTGATTGCTGACAATAAGGTGACGTTTTCAATTTAGCCATATTGTATTTAGTTCGATGAATATGTCTTATCTGCCTATTAAAAAATCAGCCCTAATATGAATAAAATTCTTTTTAAATTATAAAAATAAAAATAAACAGCACATGATTTTTTTCCTGCGTTTACAGCTTCGTAATGAGTACCTTATTTGGAATTATTAAAAATATATCATATGTAGCTCTTTTTTCTAATCGATTACTAAAAAATCCAATGCAGATTTCGTACGAGTATGTACCTGTATCAAACCAAGTAAGAATTCCCCCAGTTTCCTAATCTGTTTAAAATAAACAAACATGTTATTTCGACATGGTACATAAGTTTTCAGCTCCAGCTCTCACAAAAAATAAGTGTCAACATAATTTTATCAAATCCTTTCATAACAACTTTACGAATAAAAGATACAAGGTAAATATTAAATTGCTCGGACGAAAATAAATGAGTAGCGAAGATAAAACGCAACTCGTCTAGTGGACATAGTAAATAAGTGGCGGTTACAAGACTACGGAGGTGTATCTTCGATTGAATCAGCAAATAAAACACAAGCATGATACATTCGATTCATAATGTAGCTGGAGCTAATTAGGCTAGTCAAATAAAACCTTGTAGACGGAATTTCACGGAATACGATTTTTGACTTCGTAACTTTGTTTGGACGGAAGTTCGAAGGTCAACATATCAAAAGTCCCAGCCCATATCCCTTGAGCCGGGAGGTGGGGATGGGTTTGAAGATTAATATTTAGGTTTTTGGCTTAATAATCGGAAAATGTACGTATTGGCGACATTAGACCTTCTAGTACAATATGAACAGTAATTAAAATTTGCATAAGTTTAACGTACTCAAGTTTTGTCATGTATTAATGTGACGTCTTAGGAATTAGATAATACTTGAGAATGATGATCTATTAAGGCTTCCAAAAATGTGTGCAAAATTTCGTTAGAATACGTAGAGGTATGTCTGGTAATAGTACGTAATAGTACAGTCGCCATCAGATATATTGGAGCAGACAAAGTAACCAAATTCTTCTGAACAGTTTAAAATGTCAATAAGTTCCATACACTTCAAGTTACCATTAATATCAGAACATTCATTACTTCATTAATATCTGAGCAGAAGCTAGTCAATAACTTCTATACATACAACTAACCAAAATTATCTGAACACTCATAACGTCAAATGTATCTACGCAGTCGGTCTTAAATATCTGAGCAATCGAGGCAAATTGCAGAAGTGCTTCCAACTTAACTATAAAAAAAGTAAAAACCGACTTCAAAACCAAAATGCATTAAAAAGTCTTAAATAAACTCTTACCATTGAAAGGAATGGAATCCGTTTTAGGAAAACAATTTCTTTTTGGAGTCGGTGCTGTGATAGTTGATGCTTGATGGTCAAAGTGATGGCACCAACTCCAAAACAGAAATTGTTTGCCTAAAACGGATTCCTTTCCTTTCAATGGGGAAGAGTTTATTCAAGACTTTTTAGTGCATTTTGGTTTTGAAGTCGGTTTTTACTTTTTCTTAAAGTTTATTTATGATTCTATTTTTTAAGAAGCTACAAATTACCTATCATAAGTTCCTTCATTATAATTACTGAACTCCTAAGCGTTAAGGAGTTCCACCATCAGTTCAGCCCCACAAGATGTTGACTATCAGACGTAACAACACGTCAACGTTAAGATTCTAGTAAAGAAACACAATACGTGCCTTTAAAATTTGAGGGTTTCCCTCGCATACACCAAGATCCCAAAATGGAAGAAACGGGACCAACAAGAAGGTACACCCTCTAAGTAGGCAAATTTTTTTTTCGATTCGGTCGACAAACGACTGAGATATGAGGTAACATAGATACAAAAAAAACATACAGTCGAATTGATAACCTCCTCCTTTTTTGAAGTCGGTTAAATAGGGACTCTTTTCATAGTTATTATAGTAAGATGACGCTGGCAGTTAGTAACGCTTTGTAGTTTTCAGTATTGTCATCACTGTCATGAACGTGTCATGCAGTAAATAAATTCAGGCAAGTGAGTGTTCAGATATTATTGGTTAGTTGTGTGTATAGAAGTTATTGACTAACATCTGCTCAGATATTTATGAAGTAATGAATGTTCTGATATTAATGGTAACTTGTAGTGTATGGAACTTATTGACATTTTAAACTGTTCAGAAGTATTTGGTCACTTTGTCTGCTCCAATATATCTGATGGCGACTGTACTAGTACTCGTATATTTGAATAATCTTATTGTTTTTCATGAGTATCCCGGATAGCGCTTAAATAGATCAAATTACTCAAATATTATCCAATTCCGAATTCAGCTAATCTTATTAGCTTTGATTTTGTAGAAATTCTCACGTCGCTAGGACAAATAGTTTCTGATACATATACGTAAAACCTAAAAAAGAACCTCCTTCTCTCGGCTCAAGGAGTACTGGCTGGGACTTTTGGTATTTTAACGTCCTAGTAAGTCTAAACTAAGTTACGTAGTCAAAAAATGAGTTCCAAGCGATTCCCTCTAGTATCCTTCCTTGCCTGATCTATAAGGCGTATATGATCTATGAATTTGAAAACCAAATACTTTTGTCATTGACTATTAGTACTTAAATCCTGCCTGATATCATACTCGTATCACCACTGCTAAAATTAGGCCTCCCCTACGGCGTTTCACAGTGATTGGTTGCCTGATAGAATTGCTTTTTACAGCTAGAATGTATTAAATAAAAGTAATGATTCTGGTTTCACCTATTGTTAACAATAACACCTTTCAAAAATATTAATGTATCCTCGAGACTAACTCCATAAGTCCCAAAACTCTATTTTCAGATTTATATGTGCCCTAACAGAGGTATTCAAATAATTTATCCATGCTTAATAGGAAACCTGAATACTTCCCTGCATACTGCATACCTGCATTCTTGTCTCGAAATGCCACTAGCTATGATGCATAATTGTACATTCTACGCATCGCATCCTTGGCGAATCATTCATGAGTTTAGTAAGTTTAAAACAAGAACCAACATTGTGCTCGATTTTACTTTTACACTCTAATAGTCGAGTAGAATATATCTGGAAACCCTAAAATACGACAAAGAATACACGCGGTGGATATTTTGAACTAAACTATGTTAATCACAACTCAGCATCTATACCTATACTATTCGTATAATATGATAAAACTGAAGAGTTTGTTAGTTTGTTAGAAAGCAGTAATCTCAGAAACTACTGGTCCGATTTGAAAAATATTTTTTGTTAGATGGCAAATATGAGAAATGAGATAGCTTATTATTAAGAAAGGCTATAAACTATATAAAACATGATACGACTTATAAGAGTACAACAACAATGAAAAATGTTGCAAAAACAGGGGAAAATTATTCCTTTTGAGAGCTTCCGTTGCGTACGTAGAGTAAACCTTTTAAGATACACAAACCATAATCATGTTTGACGGGATGGTCTCGATTTAAAAGTTCGACAACAAATTCCGCGACCTCACCTCACCCACCGGTTACCTCACTACATACTTTTTTATGTTCGTAAATTTGATATTAAATAATGTCCTATTTTCAAAGGTTAGGTGTTTTGATGCACATAGGTATTTTTATTCTCAGCAAAATAAACAGAATTATCATCATAAGCACATCATTTTGAACAAAACTGACCCTTGCAGGGTTTGATTTCAATAAATATCATAGCATTTTAAAATAACTTTCACGCGCTTGCTGTTGTTTTATTCAAATGAAAATATTTTGTTTGCTTTAAAATATTTTACACCCAATAACATTCGAAAACAATTGTAACATGTACATACATTGTACATGTAAACGCTTATATATAACATAAGTCCTTTTCAAGTGGCTGCAAGAACAATGCTTTTATTAGGTGGATGAATTTTTGAATTTGACGTAGGTAACTCTAACTATAATTTTTAAAATTTACTTTTTATGTAAAGTGTATTAATTTAATTGAAATTTAATTTCAATGTAATTAGTAAACTTGTGCCTTAAATAAAAATATTATGAAGACATTTTAAAGATAATATTATAATTCGTATTTAATAATTTATTGAGTTTGTAAAATATTTGCATGCTATTTGAGATTAATAACACCTACAAATATAATATAATTTTCATTTGATTACAAGAAATCCGAAATTTGTGCCAATAAGGTGTTAAAAACGTGACCGGGCCCAACTAAAATAGACTTTATGTCAGACATGACGCAATCCCAAGAAACCTTCAGAGTTGATAAATAAATCAGAGTCACAGTAAGCGTAATATTGCAGCTTCTATGAGAAATTCACGTTAAAACGTATAACCATGAGTTCAGTAGTACACACCGATTCTACGCAGTCAATAGTATCTCTGACGAGAACAAAGGCTATAACATTACGAATGTATGTATATGCATATGGGTAGTAACTTGTTTGAATATACATATTTATTGAAGATAAGTCATCATTATTTGAGTCACATATTTGATTTGATATCAAGACTAGACCACTTCTATAAGATATAGGCACCCAAGTAGTCGTAAAAAATGATTGTTATTACGAAGAAGTAAAGTATCAGCTTGACCGTTATTTAACCAAATTGGCGACATGAAACATCTTGTAGGAAATAAACCAGGAGGTACGGCACAACAGCATTAGGCTGGTTAATATACCATTTATCGTGTATATAAAATCACTTGCTAATACCGATGCAAGCTGACCGGTTAAGCCTAGCAAATTCGAACCGATCTTTAAAGTATGCAGGTAATAAACGTCGGCTTCGCATTGCCCCACGACTTAACTCACGGCTAAATTGGTTCCGGGCACCTATTGGTGCGTATGCCCAGTCCTGAGACGCACTTAATCTTTCCGTTCACCAGTAACTTCAGTTATTTCAATTTTTATTGCTTACCTCACCGCGCACAGTGTGCACAACTATAAAGAAAACAATGCATAATAATCATAATTTATGTAGAGTTCTGTAATATAATAGGTTAAGTTGAAGCATTCAAGAGTTTAATGCAGAAACAAAAGATAAAATCCGGGAAATACCTTAACTCCAAGAAAGATACAGAACCTTTGAAAAAAAATTAGATCATGTTAGTGTTTACTAAAATGGATCATCCTCTCTTATACCTCTAAGATATGGTAAACGCTAACATAATGGAGAACACTATCATTTTACACCAAACTCGGCTAAATACTCATTTCTCATATTTACTGGATATTTGATGTTTATGAAATGAAAACGTTGCCGATCATTATTTCTTTCATAAATTCATGGAAAAAGCGAATCTCATGAAAAAATATTTTTGCAGAATCTATTTGCCATCGCGGTGTACAAATAGGAAAAAACTGGTATGTGCTGTGACGCAGCAATCATGGACGTGAAAAATCGATTTTTAACGTGACATAAATTGTTCACATATACGGAACATTCTTTAGGGATGTTAATATCGAATATGTTAAATTCGGTTCTCTGCCGTTTCGCAGAAAATTATTTAGCCGATTATCACTTCCCAACTAACATTTCACAGAATTTTATTTTACCGAATAATCATTTGCTAACTTATCAAATAAATTTGTTTAATTTCCCAACCTCACATCTACAAAAGGCAGGATACCCTTTAATGTCAAGGTTTGATAAACCTATCTAAATAGGTATTTGATTTTTTTAATAACAATCTTAAATATTTATAAAAAACAAAGCTCTCTTAAATACGACGAAAATATATCAAATATTTATAAATCAATGATTTTTTCTTTGTTAGCTTCATATGTAACAAAACGTGTTACGTAAAGATTGAATGAAATGAAGAATCATTGGAGATTGGCAAAAATCCGCAGCTGACGGACTGGGCTCTCAAAGCACGCTTCAATTTTGTATTGCTCAAAGAATTCGCTCTGTATTCGATCCTATGAACACGCAGCCTAAATAACAGATCGCAGGCGTATCTAAACGCAATAAGCTAAGGCAGACATGTCTGCCAAACGAAATCAACCGGCTAGTCAGACATCATCATCATGATTTCTGCTTAGAGTAGGTAGAAAAAGGTAGAAAATGCCATTTGACGTTTAATTCTCTTTTTGTAAAAAAAATGGTCGTAATAAATAAATACATAACTAGTTCCCGACCCTACGCAGCCGAAGCTGAAGTATATGCGAACTTGATTATGTAAGCCCGGCGAAACGCCCCGAGCAAAATCGGTTTGTTTTGGTCGCATAAAAATTGGTGCATATTTTTGCACCTGACTGTACGCAACAAGAGCAAGAAGCACTCGAATACCGCGCCAGGCTCGCGTTAGAAATGCGTTCATAATTCACTGATGGTTTTAAATGCTAAAATTACTTTGGGCAACGCAATTAGAATGGCGGTCTGCAGACTCGAAGATGACTATTTTTGATACTTCAACTTGTTCAAAGTAAATTGGTTTGCAATGTACTAAATTCTGTCAGAGATTTTGAAATTCATGCATATTTTCAACGTTAAATGATTTGTCTGGCTTGTTATTATGAACGGGCTTTTATTGTCACGTAGGTATCTAATGTTTTCAAAGTTCCTATTTAGTATCATTTTATGAATTAAATGCAATCGTATATGGAATGCAATAGTATCGAATGCGCCCAATAGATAGATGCAATTACCAATGTTTACTTAAAACCGTAAACGGGTCGACAGCACGCAGTACCTGGTCGCTATCTATAGATTGCCTTGCTGAAATCGCACGCACACTTAGGTATATGCGCGGCTATCTGATAACGTCGGGCTGATAAGCCGATACCTCGTTGACTCAAATCGACAAAGTTAGTTTGCCGTTCAACACGTTCTCGTGGCTGCAAAAAAGTACAGTGCCTATTCATTAAACATCTGAAAATCGGACACGTCTTTATAGTGAAATAAGTGCGTGTAAAGAGTATTTATCCGTATTGCGGCTATCGTATTAGAGGTATATAATATTGTAGCTACCTAATTAAAATGATTGTGCAATAAATAACGGATGTGATTGTGATTCCAGGGAGTAAATGATCGAGTGCGATGGTGACGTGAGGCGCGAGCATGCGTTGGACGACGTGGTGGCAGCTCCTGCTGGCGTTGCTTGCGCACGCTTATGCGCAGTCTCCCGTGCCCACCATATGCGCAGAAGAGTTTTGCCGATGCGATTCTTTCACCAGAGTCATTTGCAACTGTTCGGGCGATAACGTAAGAGTTTTGTTCATACTCATAAATTATCAAACTTTATCATATAAAAACACCGATAACAAATAAGTTTATTATCCAAACAGGAGGTGACACTAAGACCGAACGGAGCATACAGCGTGCCAACGACGACGACGGGCATCATAATCAATGGCTGCGCACGAGTGTACTTCCTCGCCGAGACCGCGAGAAACCTCATCCAATTACGCACCGTGGAGCTGACGAACGTCGGTCATGTCGTCATCAACGACCACGCCCTCGCCTGGTCACCCTTCTCCAGAGAGAACGACATGCTCCCCGGATTAAGGATAGTCATACAGAACAGTACGATCAATGACATATCGTCCTACGCGATTCAGGGCCGGGTCAACGACATATTCATCAGCGACAGCAGAATCGAAAACATGAGGCCCTTCGCTTTTTCTAGTCTCAGAGGTGTTAGAAATATAGAACTTACAAATAATGTATTCGGTAACATCGCGATCCAAGCTTTCAAGCAGTTCACCACGGGGAACTTCATTTTACGAGGCGGTTCGGCGGGAACTCTACCCAGTAGGTTCCTATCCGATGTAGAAGTGACCGACTTATTCCACATGGACGGAGTCACTGTTGGCCACATATCTAGTTTAGCATTTTTTGTCAATTCACCAAAGAGAGTTCTCATAGAGAGCAATACGATAGACACATTAGAACCTGATGGCTTTCATATGGTTACGCATGGGCCGATTACTTTTAGAAACAATTCTGTGAATACACTCAGAAAAAACGCATTTTTAGGGTTTAGAGTGGCACCCGAGATAGCATCCATCAAAGGCCGTATGGAGATTTTGATAGATAACAACACTATAACTGGCCTAACGCCGATGTCACTCGGTTATAATGCGACGACTCTTAATTTACGCGTCGATGGATTAAATTTGAACATCCCGTGCAGTTGTGAGTTGGCAGACGAGTGGCGAGCCATGCTCAAGGAGCAAGGTGTCATAAATTGTTGGTACGACCTGGAAGGACATTTTATTTCTGTGCCAACGTTCGTGGACAGTCGTTGCGGGAGATTCAAACAGACTTTTTGGATATTCGTGGTGATAGGAGTGCTAGTTGTGGTGATTATAGCATCAGTGGTGACATTTTTCATCGTGAAAAGGGAAAATGAGAAGAAGAAGAAAGTGCAGATAGTGTTGCCGGACGGTAAGACGTACAGGGAGACCGAGTTTCATATAGTAGTGGAAAGAGCCGAGCTTCTGACCACTGACCTGTGACCGGGCCTTATTTACGTCTGACTCCTGATCTCTGTCGCGCAGCCGGCGCGGCGCGGTGTGCTTGTAGTAATGCAATCCACGCACACAAGGACATTCCCCGATTTTATTAACGTTAGCTCTTCTACCTCAGAGTTACAACCAGTCGAAAATGTGCCAAGCTTAGATTTATTGTAGTTATTATAACATGTGGATCAGTATTATGTGGTATGGTTGACCATGGATGCCGTTGCATTCGAATGTTTCTTTATTAATAAATTATTTTTTGAATAAATTGTTTTATGTAACATTGTGTTTTATTTAGTGCTGTACTTATGTAGATACATATACAGGCTTTGTTATAACAAAAGTGTTGCAAAGCGATTTTTATAGCCATTAGCCATTAGTTGTCTTGCAGCTATTGCGAATGTATTTTAATGTAACAATAATCTGTACCAGCGTCCTACATTCTGCTGTATTGTTTTGATTGTATTTCCGTAATAAAAGCTGAAGGCGAATGTTTAATCAGCACCAGAGTGAAACAAGTGGCTGTAATACATTGTATTGCGTACACGGTACTTACCTCTGCGCGATGAATCTTACCTTGGACGTTGAATGGCATACGTCTGTGGACTCCTCGATGTAAACATACGTAAAAGCCACGACGCAGGCTGCCTGGTTACCTTACCACCTACCATACATACACTTACGAGTACATAAAACTTAATACAAATGCTTTATAGATTCTTCATAATATAAGAAACTCTTAATAATATTATGAACATGCCACGCTTATTCAATAAGTATTTTAGCAGTATGTAGTTCATGCTACTCATTTTCATAAACATAAAGAAATTATCTACTAATGAAAACAAAACTATTTGCTCTAAGTTCCTACCTTATTTTATACTAGAATACTTTTCAATCAAACAAAGTAACGATATTAGAGAAAAGGCGCGGAACTAAAATTACAGATTCTGCTAACTAGTGCTGTCGGCATCGGATTTGCGAATTGGGGTTGTTCTTACATTTATATATTATAAATTATTATTATTATTTATTTATTATAAATATATATATATATATATATATATATATATATATATATATATATATATATATATATATATATATATATATATATATATACATACTTTAGGCCTGATTTTTTTCAACGTCAGATAATGAATATTCGTCGAATAAAATACAATACGCGTAATTTGAAAACGTCACCTCTTTTTTGCTGACAAAGTAGGCATTTATGTAAATTAAATTTTAAAATCGGTCGTTTTATACTTATTCAGTCGGATAAGTCTAATCTGACGTTGGTAAAATCGGCCCTTAGAGAAATAGTTTAACGTACTAAATTTTATCTTAAGAATGTTTTGGAAAAAAAATCGACGTGTTGACAAATTGAAACTGAAACATTATTGTGTCACAAAACAACCGTCAATAACTCTATAAACAAACAAATACACACAAGAACGTAAGTACATGGGATTGATTTTACTCTTATTTTGGTTTAAGACCACCTTAGTTCCTCTTTTCGCAGGAATATCAAACAATAAAGCCCTTTGTTTTACCATGTTGTAAAAATTACGGAGATCTGATAACCTACTTTTAGGCTTTTTCTTTGTTCGAAACGAAAGTAGTCCATAAAATCTGGTTTGAAGTAAAGAACTGCCGCCGCTGCCGTAACATACAAAATTTAATGTTATAAAATGACTGACAGTGACGTGTTGGCCTTAATAAAGCCATTGAAGCCGGCGCACAGTGCAAACACAACGTAAGTATGTAGCACAGCAGAGATTTATCATTACTTTTAGTTCGAGAACAGACATATGATTGCGAAATGCGCGCGGTTATACGGTTACCTACTTCCGCGTGTCCTCACAGAAAGACGCACATGCGACCTTGACATCATCAACTTTAGATTAGATTCAGAACGACGATTTTAATGGTAATTTGTAATGAGTTCATAGGCATTCCTCAACAAATGTGTAATAAATAATAACCTAGTTAAACAAAAGTAATATAAATTCCGCTTGTCAAAAGCAACCTTGGCCGTGACAGACGAGGAATCGAACCCCGTGTCCTACTCCATCCAGGAGCACGCCCATACCACCCGGCCACCGTCAAAGCAGCAAGTCTGTTTAATTTAACCAGCGCCCATTTTGCTTTTTACAAGTGCAATTCATATTATTAAGTTTGTATAGTGACAAAACACTATAAAAACAGAAATATAATTATAAACAAAAAGCTAAAGCTAAGCTTACTAAAAGCGTGCAAACAAGCATTGTGTGAAGCAAATTGGCATAATTTGAGTTTGTCCATCGAATGCTTTGTACAAAATACAAATGCAGTAAATATTCTACAACTATCAAAACAGATTTACCGTCAATTCTGTAACGATAACAGTATTTCGATTCGATCAACAAGTTACGTATACTCGTAACACATGGCCATGTAACACTAAGAATAAATGTGTTTTTGATGACGCGTCATTATACAGAAGTAGCAATCATAGCTTGTTAGTAGAGCATAATTTATTCAATGGTGTTGCGTAACTTGAAATTATGACACGAGTTTCATAAAGATTTGTTTTAAATTAACAATTCCTGTCTTCAGTAAACTAACATTATAAACATATATTTTTTATTTTCGATGTTAACTACTACTAGTTATAGTTACATGGGTAACGTCAGTTAATAATAAACTTTTACGTGTTTCAGAATTTTAATTTCGAGATCAAGGTACTATAAAAACAGAAATATAATAATTAATTTAATTTTAAGAAATTGTGATAGACAAAAGTTCTTTTTTGTATGGGAAGCAATAAACGCATTTTACTTTACTTTACTTTACTTTAGGTATAAGAGGTCTAGAAATTCAAATATGACATATTTGCAAGTTTAGGAACTGCGGAATTTCAGATGGCGCTGTCATAACTTACTGATAAGGAGACATGATTTTGTCATATTTAGGGATTTCTACATTGCTTTACTTTTTAAGCAAGTGAGTTTAATTTATTTATAGTAAGCTGCAAATATGAATAATTTTGAAAATACCATATCAGCAACTAGTAGTCAGTCAGTTGTGTGTAATATGAATGATCATCTACTAATCACTGCATGATGAACAAAGTGCATCACTGACCTGATCAGCGGGTGTCCGTCCAGCACCTGGTGTATCGTGGGCGGGGACGACAGCTCGAGCCCCCTCGCGAGCAGCAACGCCCCGCCCGGCGTCTGCGACGCGTCCACCTCCGCGCCCGAGGGGTTCGCGCCCATCATCGACAGCAGTTGCACCTCCACCACGGTCGCTGGGGAATGCGACACTTGCAAATATGTGCTACTATGACATAAGAACAAAGTTAAGTGTTTACCAGAGACAGTCGAGACCTCGACTGTCTCTATTAACTCTGGAAAACACTAATAAGATATTTTTTAATGAAGCTGTAGAATTGTCCCAGACTTTTAACAAAAGCTATAAATTAGGTATATTTTAACGAAACAAGTATTTACAAAATCAAGTTTATTGATGTGATTGCATTTATTATACGTTTGTTATTATTATTATTGGAATTTCAATTAGAAACTACTTTGTGTACTCACAGGCTTTTCTTTGATATAAGCGAATAATACACTTTAATTCAAAGCCATAGTTTTGTTTACTTTAAACCATCCTTCGAAAATTCTTATGCACTGTACTTACACTGCTTAACCTTCATGTATTGACTTTAAATTATATACCCAAAAATTAAATTGTAAACAAGCTATTTCAGGAGCAAATGAGTACTAAATCGGCAGTTACCTACGTTGAATCATCGACGATGACGAAAAATAAACAACATTACTCATTTCCGGGGATAGCTTGATTGCTGATTCGTCAGTAAATTGAATCAACACGTTACTGCATACCTATCGTTAAACAGACTACTTCAAAGCCAATGAAAAGTTGACAACGTATAGGTATACAATAACGACATTGAGAATTGCATCAATAGCAATAGGAAATGAGCCTGTTACAAAAGAAACGTATTATTCTGTTATAATATGACGCGGCAGGGCGACACCTGGGGATGGAACAGCTGCATTATATGCAGTCGTGTCACGCTCGATATTCGCTTACAGACAATGACTCATTATAACTAAATCATCCAATAACAATTCCACGAGGCCATCTGCAGAGATAACAGTTTCAGTAGAATGTAAACATCGGTTTCATGTTTCTGGTCACTGTGAATGTAGGTCCTATTACTAGACGGTGAGGCGATCGTTCCAGGGACTCAATGTGTCAACAGATGCCTTATCGCTTAGTTAAGCCTCATTATGGATTGAATTAATTCTAAGTAGCGCACATTCTGAATAGGTGAGTATTGTTTCACAAATCTTATCAGCCAACACCAACAACACAATTTCGCAATGTGAATGAATAATTATTATTGAGAGATATAATACAGGTACTTTTATTTCATTAATCAAGCATATCTATTGGACCTTAATCTCAATACATCAGAAAAATGTAGGACCCTAATAAGTCATTCTATCATTTGAAAGTTAGAAACTGATTTCAGCGGGCCTAAGATGCGCGCCTATTTGTCATTTATCGATAAATTTCATACCTCTTTTTTATAATTTTAAAAGGTTTTTAGTTATTTTTTTGTATTTATTTGTTTTAAAAAGCAAAAAGGATTGATATACAAGTGAAAAATATGTGTCAAAACATGTTGTTTAGGAAATAAAATTATTTTATCGACGCGATAAACGGTTTTGGGGCGTGCATGTTAGGCTTACAGATTCTGTACTCCCAGTCTCTCCTACCAGTTTGACCCAGTTTCATTTATGAATGAATAAATACTAATAGCAGTTTAAATTAAGGCAAGGGCCAACCAACGTACCACAAGCACACGCTATTAATGGTACGTGTGTATAGTGTCCCTGCATCTTTTTGTAGTTGCGTAGCGATGAGTCTAGTTTTCGGTATCGCCGGTGGTTGCGACGTCATCGGTATTACAAGCGGTCGATAACGACTGCAAAATGTAAAATAGTCCTTCCATTCATCTCTATTTATAAAAACGAATCTATATTTCCCTCGGTCACGGCATCACGTGTGATCGTCTAGACTGATTTCGATAATCCTTTTTTTCTTGTATTCGTTATTGTTAGATTTTTTTATGTAACGAATAAAATTGTAGGGTATATGCGCGGAGAATTTTAAATTTTATGAGTAACCTACTTTCTTACCAGGGACGGAAAAAGGGTCCGCTACTTTTCAATAACAAAATAAACGTTAGACTACGTAGTGTGGTGGTGGTACGTGTGTGTAGTGCCAAAGGCTCAAGTTGTAGCTGCTGCACTAGCGCTATAGATAGATAGATAGATAGATAACTCTTTATTGCACATTACATAAATTGATTTACAAATTCGTTTTAGGGAAATGTACAATTTAGGCGGTCTTATCGCTATAAGCGATCTCTTCAAGACAACCTTTGGGTAAAGAAATTATGAGTTTTATAGGAAGGGGTATTTTGTGCATAAAAAGAAAAGAAAATGAAAATGAAGAGCTGAAAAAGTGGAATAGAAATATATCTGTATAATAAAAATAATTATATAAAAATAAGAACAGATAAATAAATAATATACATATTTATAAAATATATATATAACACATTTATATATATATACCAACATAGTAATAATCATACATAATACGAGGGTCAAACTGAAAGTTCTTAGAACTGGCCACTTATAAACAATATAATAAAAAAAATATTCTAAAATTTGAAAATAGAACTCTTTGCCAATATTACTGAGTATATATTTCATTCATTTGTCATTTGTTTTACGATTTGGCGGCAAATTGAAAATTGTCTGTGTCACGTCAACATGAATTTAACACGAGAAAATTTTCGTGCAATGATTTTTTATGACTTTCGATGTCATTTAAGTCAACAAGAAAGTTATGATAGACTACGATTGGCCTTTCACGATGAAGCCCCATCTCGTGCGACTGTTTACAACTGGTTTAATGAGTTTAAACGTGGTCGCACTAATCTCACTGATGATGTACGTGAGGGACGGCCTTCTACGGCGACGACTGAAAATAACATCTGTGTTGTGCGGCGTATGATAGAGACTGACAAAAGAGTGACCTATCAGCAGATTCGGGCAAGCTTAGGCATCGGTATGAGTCAAGTGCACAAAATCCTCCACGAACATTTAGCGGTCAGGAAGCTTTGCGCCCGGTGGATACCTCATAATTTGACTAAGGCTCAAAAACTCCATCGTGTGGATTGGTGCCGTAAAATGATTGAAAGATTTAACGGAGGTGACTCAAATGCTGTGTTCGACATACTAACAGGTGACGAAAGCTGGATTTACTGTTATGATCCTGAAACCAAAAGACAATCTGCTCAGTGGGTGTTTCCTTTCGAGGAGTTGCCAACTAAAGTGAAGAGAGATCGAAGTGCGGGAAAAAAAATGGTGGCCTCGTTTTTTGGAAGGATAGGTCATTTCGCAACAATTGTGTTAGAGGATCAAAAAACAGTTTCTGCAGAATGGTACACTACCAATTGTTTGCCACTTGTCTTGGAAAAAGTTCGAGAGAAACGACCTCGCAGTAGGATCCTCCTTCACCACGACAACGCCTCGTCGCACACCGCCAAGCGAACGATCGACTATTTGGCGACATCAAACGTTGAATTACTGGGTCACCCGCCGTATAGCCCCGACCTCGCGCCTTGTGATTTTTATTTATTTCCAAAAATTAAAGAAAAACTTAAAGGAAAGCGGTTTACGAATGCTGAAGAAGCGGTGGCTGCGTATCGCGATGCCATTGAAGAGACCCCTAAGGACGAGTGGGCAAAGTGCTTTTCCCAGTGGTTCCATCGCATGCAGCGGTGTATTGACGTCAATGGACAATATTTTTAAAAGATACAATAAAACTAATAACTGGCTAATGTAATCAGTTTTTGATTTTCTAAGAACTTTCAGTTTGACCCTCGTAATATATACACAAACCAATATGAAATAAAAGGAAATAAACTGAGACATAAGAGTAGATAGAATTATTTTGAAGAGAGTAGATGTTCTTTAAGCAGTTTTTTGAAAATAGCGATAGATTTTGATTGCTTGATAGCCAAGGGTAACCTATAGACTCGGGACACTCACAGAAGTTGAGCGAGGGTATCTCCAGGTCGGGTGCGAGCAGGCGCGCCGCGCAGCCGGCGGCCGCGTACACGAGCTCCATCTCGAGCGCGACGAGGCCCTGCCGCTGCGCTGTCAACGGCGCGTCTTCGTAGCCCACGCACAGACACCGGTACCCGTAGCGGTTCTCGTCACTGAGTAAAGTAACATTTTCAATATTTTCTGTGTAAATAAAAAGGACTATAATTCTGATATCTCTAAGACTAATTTTTACAGTCACTCTGACTCTTATCTGCTGCAGAGCTAAACGGCAAGTGATTTAAAAGTGTCAATTTACATAAATTAAGATTTGCCTTATAGAAGTTTCTGTAGAGAATCGTTCCTCTTTGTCAGACATATAGGAACACAGAACACATGCATTTAAATATGCGTGGCAGTTAAATGGTCATCAATGCATAAATGTAACGATTTATTAAATGATGAAAGATGCAATTCTTATTAGGTACTATCTTGAGTAATAACAAGATACTGAACTAAGCTCGTTAGGATTAAAATTTATAGCCGAGAATAGCGACTATCCATTGAATCAATTTAATCACTCACGTGTTAGTCTTATTGTATTCGTTCAGATAGTCGGATGCAGTTTCCAGAGAGAATATAACTTCGTTTCCAGGGACGACGAAAGCTTGTGGAGGCCATTCAGCAGCGCTGTAGCAAAAGCATATTTGTTATTATTTTCAGATAGTAAAATAAAAATCAATCATTAAAAACCTAAAGAAACTCTAACGGTACCAATTCCTTTTAGCTATAGTCTGTAATATATGGTCTGGAGGAACGATAAAAGTTGGATCTTTGGGGGACTTTAAATACGGCGGTTAAATTGTATAACTTGTATCTCATCTTTTATTATTAGCTTGAATTTGCCTATATGAGAACATGCAATACGCTAAGAATTATGTTTTTACAGTGTTGACTGCAGTCGTCCACTGCTAGGATATTTACATTAATATTTCGTCCCATCACCATCATTACTCATTTTCAGTCTCTTAATTTTGCATGAGTTTGCTTTGTTTTTACTTCATAACATAAACTTATATACTGTATGCTATATACTATAGACTTACTTATTAGACAACTTAGAAGTGACGCTGAAGTAGGAGCAGTTGTAGTGCAGACACGGCGAATCGGGTTCGCTGTCGTCACACAGTTCCTCAGCTTCACCTGACTCCGAAGTCAGCTGCACGAGCCGCTAGATATTAACAGAAAAGTTTAGAGAAAGCTCACGGTTATTTAGGAGTAAGATTTAACTAAAGGGATCCTTTTCCGCTAGGTATTATCAAGGTTTTGACAAATAAGATCGCCGTCGTCACAAAATGTCTGGACAAGGTAAAGATTTTTAAATCTATCCTACTTGCTTACTAGTACATACAAAGGTTGGTAACAGGTATATATAATACTACTATACTATAATACCTTCACTATGTCTTCAGGCTGTCTTTCAGAAAGCCTGAAGACATAGTGAAGGTATTTCATACTTCAGCTACCTGTCAGCCGAATCCGTACAGTGCGACAAGGATCTTCTGGCCGATAGATGACATTGACAGGGGGCGCTAGCATTCAATCAGGATAGCCAATGAAAAATCTTTCCCGATCTAAGGAGTTTAGGAAGCTATTTAGCATATTTTTTACCCAATTGTGGCAAAGTCAAAGAGAAGGGTACTAATTTTAATCAGTATAAGCAAGTAAAGTATGTTTGTATCATGTATGTTCTACTGATTTTAAACGAAAAAAACAATTGTATAAACAATAAAAACCATTGAAAATTTTAGCTCTACAGAATTGAAAAAATCATTTCTTAAACTATACGGAACATGTACGAAATATAAGAAAAATCGGAATATAAGCTGCACTAGATCTGGCAACTGCTTTTCTGAAGATGAAATCATTAGTTCTGATTTTCGCCGTCGTCGGCCAAATAATCTATGTCGCACCGCATGCGCAATCAAAAGATGGTTGGTAAACAACAAAGTGAGGGTTTAAAATGACTCATTTTTCGGAGGGCACTCAAACAAGTCCTCCTGAAAACGTGCGTAAAAAGGGTACGTTCAATTTCTTCCTGATCACAAAATATAAAATGCACCAACGTAGCAGTCGTAATTACCCACTGAGAAACTCAATGACCGAGCTTGATGGTCGACTGGAAATAGCTTGTGAGGTCAGACTCATTCTAATTGATAAATATTCGGGAAACCCATTCCACTTTATACCCATCAAGAAAATACTGCTGTTGTGATTGATTCTAAACGCTCTTTTTAATGTTCTGGTTCAAGATATTGCGTTATAGACATGTCTACTCATTGAGTTTATACGTAAAAAAACTGATAAATGTATTATTGGATGTTAGATAACATACTTATTGATATTGAATTAAGTAGTGAGATCTACGGACATAACACATTTGCTATGAATATTGTATGTAGTTAATTAGGTATAGTGTACGAAATCACTCTTCATTTAGTCACATGATGTCTAGAAAACATTTCTTGGTGGCAACGAATTTTTAAACCTCTCGTAGAATAACTGCGTGCCTAAATATACTTAAATATATTCAGTGTATCTATTTATACCATGTGTTTTACTTACGCTTGGACGAACACGGCAAGGAGTTATGTTGCTTTATACTTACTAGGCCATATCTCGATGTAAGCTCATGATGCTAGCGACGTTAGTGATAGTCATATGAGAAAGCTGTACAGTGCAAATGATTAATCTATACATACATGATCGAATACTCTCCTAATAATCGCTGCTAATGTTTTGGCAAAGCATGTCAAGATGTTAGTTATTTTTCTAGACTTGAATGATGACTGACGTGTTCTTTTTTTGGGTGAACTTTGCTCATTAGTAATACTAATTTAAGCTCTCATAAATGAGAATGATGCTGCGTTTACTCTGGACGAACTAAAGCCAACGAGTGGTAAATTAGTTTGAATAAACTTTAAAGAACAACAATGAAGTATCGTAAATAGTTTTGTCAATCTTATATGAGAATATTTTTCTTGCACTTTGGGCTTTTAGTACTTATCTGTCTGTTTTATGAGTTTAAAAATCATTTTCAATCATTCATGTAAAGTAACAGATTCTTATCTAAAAAAATAATCAATGGTATTTGTAACTATCATCCCCAACTTGTATCAGAGACCAAAGGTATTTTTGTAATATGATAATGTATTTTTAGTTAGCCATTGAAATCATTCGTGATATTGTAAAGTCGAAAATAGAGATGTCGACTGATGTCATAGTATTTTAAAGGTGGCCATTAAGTATTGGCAGACTGATTCTGTCCACCACAAACAATCGACAGTTACCCACACCCGTTGGCTTCTGCACGTCCAGCCGCAGCGCGTCTATCAAGCATCTACCTTGTATACCTTGCGGAAGGGCGGGTCGGCGAGACGCGCGTCGCCCGCGCAGCGGCAGCGTCGACGCGGCGGGCCCACCGCGCCGTACACCGTCAACGTGTCTTCCGGCTGCGCGGTGATGCTGCGCCGGTCCAGTTCGAGAACCACCCAGGACACGTTCGGGGGGAAAAGCACCCTGAGTAGGATGAAATAGTAGATTGTTATACAAGGGGAGAAATTGACCCAATTCACTCGAGATGTTTTTGGGGCTCGAACGGAGTGAGAGCGCATATAATTCGAGAGTGAAATGGGTGCTTTCACTCGAGCTTAACGTACTATTTTTCATTTTGACTGTGAGGAAAAATAAATAAATTTAGCTTTGTGATTGTGATGCGATGATCAGATATTAAATGCTGTTTGGCGAGAGATGAAAGCTCAAGTTATTACATCACATATCAATTTGTTTACTGTCGTTATACATAAAACACACGATTAGAAGGACAGCAACGGCACGGAAGACAACAGAGTACATAAAACGCGGACAATATCAAATATTTCAAATCACTGTTAAAAATATTGATCGATTTTTTCTCACAGACAATAAAAATAGTAGAAGAGCGCAACCGTAACCTTGTCACTAAAACTAAAACAGGTTATGTCAAATTCCAGGTTAAAAATTTTGCCTCATGAGATGCAAAATGTAACCTGGAAAGGTGGAGGTGAGTAAGAAGATTAATGAACAACAAAATCGCGGCTAGCCGTCTCCGCCTGCTTAATAATCTGTGTAATAATCGACCTATATCGTCAAAGACATACAAAGAGTGACAATTTAAAATGAAAAAAAGTGTCACTGTGTATGGCGCGCAACCGAATATTATATTTGTAGATTTTAAATTGTTAAAATGTGTAAGCACGCTTTTAATGTTTAGCTTATTTTTAAAATATGGAAACCTTGCTAATTTTAATAATATAATGTGACTCAATTAATTAGGGAGGCGAATAGGGGAATTTTCGGTAATACTCGAGCGTGGCAGTTTAAGATATGAGAGATACCTTGGACCAAATAGAACAACCTTGTAAAGTATTTAGCTCTCTATGTAGTGACGCGCGCCTAGGATAGACGATCAGATTAGTAAAAAAAAATCGATAGTCTGAAATACTCGAGCGCGTCAGATTAAGATATTGGGGGTTGATTTTAGTGATTTAAGACTAAATTTAACTAATCTGACGATAAGTCTTTGACGCCGCCGAGTTATAGGGTCGCGAACTTGTAAAAAAAAAACGTTAATACGGCATTCTCGAGCGCTATTTATTTATTTCTTATTTTGAAGCATATAATCTAAAATGTACTAAAAATACAAAATCTGCCGGTTTCCGCATGACCGGGAGTGTGGAGGAGCCATTTTGTCTTCCGAAAAACGCGTTGCAGCATATAAGTCGCGAACGATACATTTAACAAAAAAAAGTTTAAATAAACAAAAAAGGTAATTTTATTTTACACAAAAAAGGTCTCTTTACATTTTTGTCCAAAGTTAAAACTTTTTGACTTGATGCATCATAAAAACTCAAACTCCCGGTTATTTGAGTACATCTTGAAAACTGAGGGTGTTAAAAAAAATGATATGAAATAACGATAATTAAATTATGTTACTTCTATTATATCTCAAAAAAAAAACTGAAGCTTCTCGACAATTTTCGTGGACTCGGAAAAAGTTACGCGTATCTGTATACAAAAGTATTATTAACATGTACAGTTTCATGTATGTATATTATTCAATAGCCTGTTGATCCTCAAATTGTTTTCTGGACGTACCGTAAGCAAAACGAAGTGAAGAATTATTAAAAAGAAAGAAGAAAGGAAAAAAAAGAAAACAAAAAACTTTTCCGGTCAGATTAAGAGAACCCACTAACATTTTTGTCAGATTATGAAAATATGCTTTCAGGATACCGAGATAAACCTCCCCTATGAAAATCTGACGCGCTCGAGTATTTCAAAAAAAACTTTTTTTTTGCATTTTCAAAAATTCATCGTATCTTATGGTCACGCCGAAATCGTCAGTTTTTTTAAAGGGAGCTTCCTTGGGGCCTACTTAACACCCCTTCCGAAAATCTGATGCGCTCGAGTATTTTTATTTTTTTTTGCATTTTTGACTACTTTGTATGCCTACCCCCACCACGCAAACCGGCAGATTAGTATACCGTTGTTATCAGAGGCACTTGAGGCATACGTAGTATGAATATCTGACGCGCTCGAGAATGCCCAAATAACTGTTTTTTTTTACATTTTTGAAAAACCGTATACGCCAAACCCACCGCTAAAATGTTTTTTACCATACGTGCTTTTCTTTTCGAAATTATTTTATCTTTCGATTTTGATAGGTCTCGACGGCGCCGTTGAATTACGCCATTTAGCTACCTCGCCTCCCTAACTAAATTATCTGTATCTCGATGTCTGATCGTAGCAATAAAAACTATAGTAGATTGATAAACAAGGGGAGAAAGTGACCCATTTCACTCGAAAAATTCTTGGCGCTCGAACGGAGTAAGAGCGCTAATAATTCGAAAGTGAAATGGGTGCTTTCACCCGAGTTATACATACTATTTTTCATTTCGACTGTGAGGAAAAACAAATAAATTTATGTTGTTTGGCGAGAGATGAATTCTCAAGTTTTCACATCACATCAATTTGTTTACCGTCGTTATACATAAAACACAAGATTAGAAGGACAGTTAAGGCACGGAAGACAACAGAGTACTACATAAAACGCGGACGATATCAAATATTTCAAATCATTGTTAAAAATATCGATCGATTTTTCTCACAGACAATAATAATAGGAGAAGAACGGAACCTTGCGAAAACTAGGTTACTTGTCACCAAAACTACAACAGATTGTGTTAAATTCCAGGTTCAATTTTAGTTCCTCATGAGAAAGCGCTATGAATGACAGCTAAAGGTGGGAGTGAGTAAGAAGATTAATGAACAACAAAAATGGCGGCAGGTCGCCTCCGCCTGCTTAATATTCTATGCAATAATCGACCAAACTAAAAGAAAAGTCAAAGACAAACAAAATGTGTCAATTTAAAATGAAAAAAAAGTGACACTTTTTATGGCAGGAAACCGAAATATATTTGTAGATTTTAAATTGTAAAAAATTAGACCAATTGTACATTTTTTAAATCAGTGACCATAATAAACACGCTTTTAATGTTTAGCTAATCTTAAAAATATGAAAAGCTTGTTTATTTTAATAATATAATGTGACTCAATTACTTTTAGCTCCAAGTCTGATCGTAGCAATTAAAACTAAATTACTTTCCACCCTAGGGATGGAAAAGCTATTTTCCACCCGTCTATCTTCACATGAAAGTTCAATTTTCCGAACAGAAGAGATTGTTTAGACTAGTAAGTATATGAATAGTACTAATAATGCCAGTGTTACAAAATCACTGTAAAATTATCCCATTAAAACTAGTCTCACGACGCTAGAATTAAACGGGATTGTCAAATATCTGTTCAACAAAGAATATAAAACAGTTACGTAGTCTCGTCAATTTAAAGCAAAGGAACTTTTTTTTATGCCTTAGCTGTAAATTGAGATTTCGACAATCGTGTGCCACATCCTTTAAGTTTAAGATGAGTAAGAGTGAAGTCGAGGAAACGTCTGAACATACGGATGTAAGGGTAGTGTGTGACTAGTTACAGGTAAATACAGCATGCAATACAATAAAAAAAAATCGATATACAAAGTGTTGTTTTGATCAGCGACGGGCGACTCAGGGGTGGCTATAGATACTGATGCCAAAAAAAAAATATTTGAAAAAAAGGTTTTTTTTTTTAAATGGACAAAACCCACAAATTTTTTATTTTATCCGCTACAGCGATCGAGTCAAAACCACCAACACCAGGTAGCCTCTTCGTAGCTTACTAGCTACGTCGTAGTATTTCGTAGATAAGCAATAGCTACGCGCCAGGGTGCGAGCTTTCCCATTTGTTTTGTAATTTTTTTGAATGTTGTGCAGAGGTTTTCTTGTATAAAACTTGCTCAGACTTTTTTTTATTAAGAATGAGCATAACACATATTATCATCCCTGAGTTGGATTTCACTGACCAAAACAACACGCTGTATAGGAGACATACAGGTAAAGAAGAATATTAGATAAGAAAAGAAGGAAGGCTACTAACTTCAAAACATTTTCTGTGATCGTGTATAGATAGACATCACGATAGAAAACTACAGTTTATTCAAACTGAGGTCAGATAATTTGTATGCTATGTCATACGCAATTTTACCTCATGTTAGACACAGTGGCCTGCTTGTAAGGGTGGTCGCTCTCCACCCACGTGTAGTACTGGCCGGTGGTGGTGGTCACCGTTTCTTCCACTCCTGGCACTAGCAGGTTCATGGCAGCGACGTGCGGGAGTAACGTGTGGACCATCTCCAGAAGAGTTATCATGCTCTGAAAAAAATAAAAGAAGAAATTGGCAAAAACTAATGATAGCGGGCACAGTGTTCATGATTTATTGTTTTAAATGTAAAATTTTATGCTGTTTACACATTATACCACAGCGCCAGCGGCGGCACTACACTCGGCTCTATATGTACAAAATAAAAAATGGAAATCATGAAGTTGTTAATATTTTAACAAACACAGTTTTACAACAAGAGAAAATTAAGACGGACGGAGGAAAATTTTTCATATGAGCCCCTCCTCATATGAAGCAACGCAAAAGGAACCAAACAAACTCAAATTACTTACCAATCAACTTGCTTTTTATTTCAGGTTCGCACAGGAAGCGACTTATATGTATGATAAACTATCTAATTAGTTTATTTTGCGTTGCTCTGTGGGTGAAGAGGGTAACACTAGTGTCCAGGTTGGACGAAAGCGACGTATAGCCGCAGCGCTTCGATGACGGGAGACTGCTGAAGCACCGCCAGACCGCCACGTTCCTCCTTAGTCCGCAGGTTCTCAGAAGTCAGCGGATATTTACCAGAATAAAGTCCTCCTAGTCGTATCCGACCGCATTGGTTCATCAAATTGTGCTTGAACAGTCGCCGTCAGATATATTGGAGCAGACAAAGTGACCAAATACTTCTGAACAGTATAAAATGTCAATAAGTTCCATACACTACAAGTTACCATTAATATCAGAACATTCATTACTTCATTAATATCTGAGCAGAAGCTAGTCAATAACTTCTATACACACAACTAACCAAAATTATCTGAACACTCAAAACGTCAAATGTATCTACGCAGTCGGTCTTTAATATCTGAGCAATCGAGGCAAATTGCAGAAGGAAGTGCTTCCAACTTAACCATAAATACTTATTCATAATAGGAACTCTTTTCATAGTTTATATTATAGTAAGATGACGCTGGCAGTTAGTAACGCTTTGTAGTTTTCAGTATTGTCATCACTGTCATGAAAGTGTCAGGCAGTAAATAAATTCAGGCAAGTGAGTGTTCAGATATTATTGGTTAGTTGTGTGTATAGAAGTTATTGACTAACATCTGCTCAGATATTTATGAAGTAATGAATGTTCTGATATTAATGGTAACTTGTAGTGTATGGAACTTATTGAAATTTTAAACTGTTCAGAAGTATTTGGTCACTTTGTCTGCTCCGATATATCTGATGGCGACTGAACATCTGCGCGGGACACACACCCTTATCTATAACAAATTTTGGCCCGACCCGAGATTTGAAGCCAGGACTACTTTAGCCACAAACAGCGAACTAACTACTACACCAACGGGGCAGTCAGCAGACCAGCTGTAATATAGGCCAGCTCACCTTGGAGTCGTCCAGCCCCTCCAGATGTGCGATGGCGTACGGCAGCAGCGTGTTGATAACAGGTGACTGCTGCAGCACCGCCGCGTTCCTCCGCAGGTCTTCAGCGGTCAGCTCGTTGCGAAGTACGCAGAACAACTCGGCGCCACGCTCTATCACTAGAGACGCCACGCGGAGAGTGATCGCGCGGAGTTCTGTTATCAACGTGTCGGCACTCTCTGAGGTGTTCTGGGATTTTGATGTGCTGAAATAAAATGTCATTATTGTTAAACAGTCCTCAAACAAATATTTAATAAAACCGGCTTCAAAAAACTGACTAAAATGCTTAAGATAAAGAATTCCTCTTATCAGGAGAAAATTTTGTTTTTGGAATTGGTGCATGATGTAAGTAGACTGCAAGTTTAGGTAAGCTTGACATCATGCATTAACTCCAAAAAGAAAAGACGTATGTGTTATTTTAGTCAGTTTTTTTAAGGCGAAGTTTTTTTTCGTTATTTTTAATGTTTTATCATTACTCATATCTCAAAAACTACTGGACCGATTTTAATGAACTTTACGCTGTACCTTATTGAACTACACCGGATTAAACTGAAAAGAGTGAAGAGGTTTCTTTACTCCGTGTTTACAAGCTAGGATGGACTATGACATTTTGAAATATTCATTGATTGAGACGAATTTTGGAATTAAGCGACGACGACCTCCGTAATGTAGTAGCTAAGCACGCTCGTTTCAAGGCGTCACCGCTCCGAGGTCCCGGGTTCGATTCCCGGTCGGGTCAATGTAGAAATCAAAATTTTCTATATTGTCTCGGGTCTGGGTGTTGTTGTACCACCGTTGTGTTTGATTTCCATAACACAAGTGCAATTAGCTACTTACTTTGAGATCAGAGCAATGAATGTGATTGGTGTCCAATATTTTTATTTAAGTTTAAGAAATTGAAAATCTTTTTACGTAAGTTAAAAGGATATATGATGCCGCAGAAAATCTAAAAATTAAAATTATAGACGCGAAATGTCAATGTCCAATTGAGCTTACATATTAGATTAGCTCAGGCATCAGAATAGCATTATTTTTTGTGATCCGACATCTACGCGGGTGAAGCCGCGGGGGGCCGCTAGTAGCCCATATATTTATCATTAACATAGTATATCAAATAGGTACTGCGATTGGTTCACTTTAATACTTCAATCGCAGTTGAAAAGTGACATTAGATAGAATGTTTCGTTACATTAGCTGTTTCACAGACTTTATTATGGTTGGTGGTAGATTTATTTTTATTTATTTCTTATTATTTTAGAAACGTTGTCTTAACAAACATGTCCATTCCATTTGAAAACTTTTCCAACAACAGGCCATTTGAAAAATTAAACAGTTACCCGTAATAAATGAGGCATGGGATCTGCCCGCGCGCCATGGACGTGCCGTTGATGCTGAGCGAGCAGGAGGCGAAGCGGAAGGTGGTTCCGTCCGGCCCCTTTACGGACGGCAGCCCGCAGTCGCCGTTGGCCGTCCGTCCGCCGTGGTTGCATAGACGGATAGCGTAACGGAGGTCCTCCTATAGATTGGCATAAAAACGTGTACTCACTTTTCGCAAGTCTTGTTAAATGTATCCATGCGCGGATACACCGTTGTGGGCACTGTGGGCATGCCCACAACCCTAATCACAATTTATAAAGTGAATGGTAGAAATAATCATTTTACTACAAGAGAACGCGTCCATAAGCATGTCGACTAATCAAGAATCTCGTTAATACTACACTTTCACAAAAAATATCATCATTTTCTTGTTTTCATAAGTGTCGTAAACCGAATTTTAGCGCGCTCGCTTCGATCACACTTATGTTTTTACCATGTCCTTGATTTCAGAAGCGTCGCAAACCAAATTTTAGCGCGTCCGCGCTTCAGTTTTTACCATGTCCTTGGTTTGAGAAGCGACGCAAACCAAATTTCAGCGCGCTCGCGCTTTAGTTTTTACTATGTCCTTGGTTAGAGAAGCGTCGTAAACCAAATTATAGCACGCTCGCTTTGCTCACGCTTTTCTTTTTTCCATGTCTTTGATTTAAGAAGCGTTGAAAATCAAATTGTAGCGCGGTCGCTTATCATGTTTTTGGTTCGTGAAACCAATATTTTGTTAGATTCGAGGAGAGAAAGGCGCGAACGTACTAGCATTGAACATTTGGAGAAAAGGTTTCAATAAACCCAACGCGAAACGTACATTATTCCATCTTCCCAGTACCTTCTGAAGTGGTAATATATTATGACCACAGCGTTTTAAGTTTTAAGTTTTAAGACTTTTAGAAGGAAACAGTACTTTATTTACTACCTTAGGTAGTAGCGCAGTTTTTATTTCATGTTTTTTGTCGATTCATTTGTTTGACTAAAAGTCGTGTTTGTCGTTACTTTATCATTCAATTTTATGTTTATGATGGGCGTCTCCCTGTGTTCGTGTCAATCAAATTGCATAGAGGCGCGTGTGCCTATATAAATACTTCCGACGGTAATATGACAGTTAATATGTTAACAAGGTTAAAGCGTTCATATAGTTTAAGCACGCAAGAATGATTTAGGAAGGGGGAAAACGTCGACTATATTGTCAAGTAGCTAATTTAAAGTGTATGCTCTTTTCGCAACCGGATCTGTACATGTTTAAGAGGAAAATAAAAGTAAAAAGATCTCGATGTTATGCTTACGAATAGCTAAAAATACATATGCTCATTACCTTGAGTGGGATGGGACGGTCGAACTTCAGCTGCACCATGTCGTGCTGGCAGTCAGCCGTGCTGAAGGTGCCCTGCGTCACCTCCACGCTCACCCAGCAGTGGCCCGGGTCCGTCTCGTCCGCTGTTGCTCGGAGCTGGATTAAAAAAAATTACATTGGTAGTCTATAAGATCCACACTCCACATAGCCTAGTCTGATACTATGCGTTTGATACCATCGGGCTGGCTTCACAGTCACAATAACGTTATTGTGCCATGTGACGGTCTAGTTGTGCAGAACTGGTCGCCTGAAGCTGATATTTATATTATACTAGCGGACCCAGCGAACTTTGTTTCGCCCTCAGCCCCGTCCCGCCCCAGCCCCGTCCCGCCGAGTCCCGTAATTTTAAAAGTTAAGCATTCCCAGCGAATTTGTTTCGCCATTAAATTACTAAAATGGCTATAAAAAAATAGGGGTTGGTAATAAAAAAGTAAAAAAATAGAGATGTATGTATTTTTAATGACACATTATAAAAAAATAAAAACAAAAAATTTCGTCCAAAACCAAAAAAAAAATTAGGGTAGACAACCGTTATCACTTAACGGTATGAAAAATAGATAGTAGCCGATTCTCAGACCTACTGAATACGCATATAAAATTTGGTAAGAATCGATAAAGCCGTTTCGGAGGAGTATGGGAACGAACATTGTGACACGAGAACTTTATATATAAGATGTATATCAATTGTATTCACTAACGTAGTTTAAAAATTTACTAACAACAATGTGTTACTGTTACTTACAAAAATAAATCATTCATACAATACAGAGAACATAAAAGGTAGTTTTAAGATGAACGCACACCGTTTTCAAATCATATGCAATTACAGCGTGCTAGACAACTACATTCGCACACAATTCATATGCGTCCAATCAGTCACATGTGAAAGAATAATGAAGTACTAAAGAGCATTAAATTAGCATCGAAAGTGATGGATCATAACAGTGACTGCGAATGAGAGTGAGTAAGTACATATTGGTGTGCACCAGTAGCTTGTTACGTTTATGTTAGAATTGCCAAGTTGTATAAGTTCACCCTTTGTTCTAATAACACAGTTTGCCATGAATATATTGGCGCGATCGTCGGTGATCGATTGACATGGTCTAGGGCGGGGCACAACCACTCGATTGCTAGTGCCGCTGCATACTTCTCAATTTTCTTCTCGCTAACAGTTGTCACTTCCAGATTGTCAGAGCACTCACCCGCAGGTCCTGCAGCAGCTCGAGCGTGTACTCGTAGCGGCCGAAGCCCCCGTACGCGCACACGCCGACCAGCATGACGCCGGCGCGGTCCACGGTGAAGCAGATCGCGTCGGGGCTGCCGTTGCCGGTGTGCCACGCGCGGGACTGGTTCACGCGCATGAATCGTGACGGTGTCACCGTGTGCTTCACTATGTTTGTGTCCATGTCGTCCTGGAACAAACACCGCAAACCCTAAGTCTAAGTCTAAAGAAATTGATCGCCTTAAATGGAGTCGTCTCCTTTAAAAAGCCAAAGTACACACTTTTTGGTGTGTTTTTGTTTTTGAAGTCGGTTTAACTGTTTTTGTAAAAGTAAATTTAAAATTGCGAATTATTTGTGATTATAGGAGAGGAAGAGAGTGTCGCTTTTTTGACTCTGTTCTTTAATTTGCTAAAAATTACCTATCATAAGTTATGTTATCATAATCAGTGAACTTCTAAGCGCCAAGGAATTCAACCATCAGTTCAGCTCCACACAATGTTGAACTTTAGACGTATAAACATGTCAACGTTAAGATTCTAGTACTAAAACACTATACGTGTCTTTAAAATTTGACGTTTTCTCCGATAGCTTCAAGATCCCATCATCAGATCCCGACTCGGCTACAATGGGACAAATGGTAAAAAGTCTAAGTCGACAAAAAAGTCCACAAATTACTGAGAAATGAAGTACCATATGTACAAAAAAAACATACATCGAATTAATAACCTCCTTTTTTGAAATCGTTAAAAAAAAATATAGGTTTCAAGTCACAATATTAGCAATCCGAGTTTGCATAATAATAAATCTGTAAGTGGTCATCAAAAATATTAGTAGAAATAATATTCCACACGAGCAGGCACGTCAATGTTAAAGAAATTGTGTCTTCAATTGTTGAATGTTAAAACGTAACAAACTGGCATCTTGATCGATCGTCAGGCCGCTTGTACAAACACGAACTTCTAAAGTCTAAATGATTTCGCGCTTCGATGAACGATAATGCAGGCACGGTTACCAGTGTCGTATGGATCACTATAGGACGTTGTTCACATAAATGGTGGTGGGATACACAGCACGTTGCTATCCCGCTAAAAAAACGTACCGTTGCCAAGACGCCTGATGACGCAGTAAACTTACCCGCACATTGGTGGCGCTATACGACAGCTCGGCCACCAGCCTGCCGACGAGCTTGCAGCAGTACTCCGACAGCGCCTCGGCCTGCTTCATCTCGCCGTGGTCGTGCGGCTGACCGCACTGCCGCGTCATCATCTGCTTTTTGATCGGGATCGTCACGATGTCCAGCAGTTTGGGCACCACGTCCAACAGATGCCATTCCGTGTGACTAGATTTCGTGTCGGTCGGATCCGCCATCTAGGTAGCCAAAGTTAACAACAATTATACTTTAAAATTAATCAACTCACTGATAAGACTACCTATAAAAGTATATCTCGGAGCATAGACGCAGAGGCTATAGGTGATAAATATAGCAAGCGTTTGCTATTTGTTTACTAGTAATATCAATTTGGAGCCTGCAGCTAATCTAATGTTGCATCAAGGAAAGCTATTAAAAATGTCGACTTTTATAAATGCAGCGTTTTCAACTCTTGCATCTAAGATGTCATCAAAGTAGTGCTCCTGCACAGTAGACCGCAAGCAACATGACAGTCGCGCGACTAATGTTTGTACTCGCTCTGCCTTCGATCTAATGTGAAGGAGCTCTTAAGATTCCGTCTTCTCCGGCAGCAAGCATAAGGGCTACATGAGAAAGCGTCGCAGCTGATAGGCGTGAGTATCAAGTTGATAACGCGCACAAAATGATTGAACGTGTTCTCGATTTACTAGTTACCTTCTGCGCGTCCTTGCTATTAGCTCGCGGCGGAATCGGCGGCGGCTTCTGCGACGAGCGCGGTACCGTCGCCGATTTCGAAGGCACGTCTTTTAGAACCTTATAAAACGATTCAGCTTGAGAATTTTGATGGAGCACAACTATTTATGGGTCTAATTGCACTCCAGACTTATACTACGATTTGGAATAAATAAGGTAAACCATTTTAGAAAGCCAATTAGGTCCTTGCTATAATTTTAGGTTTCAGAGATGAAAGTTAAATACTAATTTATGTTACGCAGAAAATTCTGGTGTTTTTATGAAATTGGTGCCAAATTAGTAGTGTCCGTGAATGAAGGTGTAAATTTGTATAGTATCATAAATTCCATTTTGACAAAATGTAGAGGTTTCAAAATGCAATCGTACTTCATTTTGTAAACCATTATGTACTCATTTGTTCATAAGAATCCACAAACTGAAGGAATTTGTAGGTAGTAATTAAATCGTCCCAAAAACATCGCTATTTATTCACATTTACTATGACATTTTGAAACCTTAACAACGTTACATCACAGCACAAGTGTCATTCATCAGTGGAATATACATTTATAATAAATAATTAACGTAAACAGAAGTCAACGTTACTATATCTTACCTTGCTATCAGGGCGTCGGTAGTCGTTGACAGCGCTCTGGGTGACCGGCACGATGTATTGCAGAACATCGCGCAAACTCCGAGAAGCGCAAAGTGCCGCGCAGGTTGACGTCAGCTCGCGCACTTGCGAACAAGGAACGATTCCATCCTGTGTGGAAATAGATACTTTTTTAAGACAGACAAGCGAGTTTAGCAGATCAGGATGATGATTTTGCCGCATAGGCTATTGGAAAGACATGTTTAGTGCGACTTTACATTAAAGCGACAGCAGCGCAGCAGCAGTGGAAGCACATACATAAAAACCACGCGCTGCTGCTGCCATTTATGTATGAAATTATCAGCAGCGCGACTGTCACGCGACAAAAGTCGTCTAAATGTGAGATCGCTCATAAAGATCAAACACATTATCTAAGTTGCAAATGCCATAGACATTATGTAGATTTCTATACGAAGGGAGTGATGTACTTTCTTTACCGGGCTAGTAAGTTTAAAACGTTCAAGTTTTAATATACGTAGGTATTTAGGAGATTATGTACAGCTCACCTTAACATGGAAGAGCAGCGAACAAAGATGATTCCACTTCAGCGTTGGCGTGGGGAAGAATGCATGAAAGCATGCCGTGATGGTCTCGTGCGCCTCCTTCAGTATGGAGTTAGTCAGCTCTAGCGCAAACTGCACGAAGCAAACGCGATGCGTCTTGTTCTTCCCGCGGCGCGGAAGCTTCGCACACGACGGCGTCTTATCCGCCATTATCAGCTGAATCAGGTTACGAACATCAGCGATAGCTTCAAAATACGACATGTACTCGTGAGAGTTCCGCTTGCGGTTGTTTTGAGGGTATATCTCGTTAATGTAAGATTTCACTAGTCTGAGACACGCGCGGATAACGTAGACGAGTCGTTTCTGATGCTTCATCAGCGTCAACTTCTGGTAGTTGATAGGAATTTGTCCGTTGGTATCCATCATGCCATCTTTGAATGTCGTCCAGCTCCACTGGAGTAACGTTATGAGCGATCGGAAGCATGAGACGGTGACTTTTCTGGATATGTTTTTTGAGAGGACTATGACCGGATCGCCCGGTTCGATGTGTTTGATAGGTACCGAGTGGTCCGAGTTCATAAGGTTGTATAACAAGCAAGGTATCTGGCCGGCGTTGACGTCGGTGCCGTTGTTTGACTTCTTGGAAGTCTTGAAGTGGAAGCCCACCTCGTCGTTGATGACCATGGCTTGGCCGGACGAGCCGCAGTCGGATGATGGGCCGTTGATGCAAGCCCAGGCAACGTACCATCTGTTTGCCTGTGGAGATATTTATTGTAGATATAGGGACGGAAAAGAGGTAATAACGGATGGTATTACCTATCTATAGCAATCAGACTATCAAAAAAAGAAAAGTTGTGACGTCGTTTATGGTCTTGGGGGTCAATAGTCAAGTTTCTTATTACCACTAAAAACTAATCACTGTTGGTAGTTTCTGGACATTTATTATGTTATGGACATAACAAAAAATAATTCATTATCAATATTTTGAATAATTACTAAAATACACATTATATTCACGCGTCCGTTAACGCCTGCCAGAGAACATGACGTCTTTTTTACTGTCATGAAACACTCTATAGTATTTTTTTTGTCAAGATGTCTTTGGACTTTCACTAACGTAAGGTACTTGAAGGGAAGAGGGGAAGAGGACGGCCTAGGATAAGCTATTTCGACCAAGTGAAGGAGAAAATTAATGTCATGTCATATCAGAAAGTAAAGGGGAAAGCAGACTGTAGAAAAGAATGGCGATTACTCCACCGACAAGAGCGCGGCTCTTAAATTGAAGAGAGAGAGAAGGTACTTGAAATGTGTTCAACTAACCTATTCCCGCCATTCTTAAAAGAAAGATTGCTCTATGTGTTTGTTTCTATGTTACTCACCACCAGCGGTATGGGCGCCTCGAACAGTATCGGGTAGCGGTCGCGCGGCGCGCACTCGTAAACGACCTCTTCGCTCTCGGCGACGAGCTCGCCGTCGCCCTCCTGGTCGCCGCCCTCGCTGCCGATGTCGAACAGCTTTATCTTGGCCGTGTAGTCGCCGCGCCCGCCGAATAGGGCGAAACCGCCTGTGTAGTAGAACAAGCATTTGTAAGCGAGCGCTGACGTGACGTGTTGACACTCGCGACATAGCGGTAAGGTTCCCCTAGTTAACAAATGTAATACAGTGCGATATAGATCTTCTGGCCGAGGGATGATATTAACTAGGGAACGCTTGCATCAGAACAGCCAATTCAAAAATCTCCCTTGATTTAAGCAGTTAAGGAAGCTGTTTGACGAATATTTTTCTACCCAACCATGGCAAAGTCAAATATAATGGTACTAATAAAGTAGTATAAGCATGTATGTTCCACTGATTTTAAACGCAAAACAATCGTATTTATTACAATCTTTAAAAAATCTAGATTAATTTACGAAGTTTAGCGCTACGATATTCAAAAAGAATCATTTTTATTGTTATTTCATCTTTATGAGAATCATTTTTAGTTTACAGAACATGTACGGACAACAGCACGTCAAGGTAACACTGCGGCATCTTATGCAGTCGAAATTAGGGCTATTTCGCAACAAAAGTGGGTAACCTGATGTGCTGTCAACTGTACAATAATTAATCATTAACAAAATTTGGAAAATCATTTGCAAGATTGGACGATTTAGCTACACTAGATCTGGCATCCGCATTTTCGAAGATGACAGCGTTAGTCCTTATTTTCGCCGTCGGCCAAAAGATCCATGCCATTTGGATATTATGCGTTTTGAACGGCGTATACAAATAAATAAAAAAGCTTATTCATGTACATTAAAGATGGTATCTAATCTAATCACTCAAGATGCAACTCAAAAGGAATATATTGAAAAAGCAAAGAGAGCCAAGGAGTAGCTAATTCACTCAATTAAACCAAGTGCACCTAAGAAATCATTTTTGGTACTTGACCACTATTATTATTATTGTTATTGGTTGTTGGGCTCTAATGTTGCCAGCTCGACCAGGTATGATCTATTGTGGCGCCCTTATATTTAAATTTCACTGCTTAGTCCCGTTGAGTCTATAAATTGCCAGATTCTTTGGAGCGTGATATCTGCTATCTCATCCGGGTGCATGATGTGCCGCCCGAGATGGATACTTCTTTTGCTCATAAGCGGTCCGCATGAGCAGAGGATATGCATGGCCGTTTCTTCTTCTGTATTACAGAATCTACATAGAGCGTCTTCGGTCATGTTCATATTGGCCAAATGTTTGTTCAGTTTGCAATGGCCAGTTAGTATTCTGGTTACTGCACAAGCTTTGTATCTTTCGAACTTTAACAGTTCTTTAGCTACTTTGTTGTTGTAACCTCGAACTAGTGCTTTTGAGTGTTCTTGTCCTTGTGTAGACTTCCACGACTCAATAGCCTCTTGCTTTACTTGACCACTAAGTGTTAAAGCATAAATGTAAAAAAAATACACTTGTACTTGTAAATGGGTTATGAGTTATTCTTTTAACTAGCAATCATAAATGAATCTTGAGTTATTTATTTTACTAGCAGTCATGAATGAATCTTAAGTTATTTCTTTATTACCGTCATATTCGAAACGTTCAGGACCTAAAAGTCTACGCAAAATATTCTCGTACACACTCACCCAGCAAGATGTCAGTGTCACACATGAACCGTATCGCCTCCACCGAGTGCCCGGAGTAGCCCCACCCGCCGCCGTGATTTTCGAATCTGTTCACAGTGAGGAAGTCTTCTTTAACAGGCACTACAGGAGATGATGCGCTGTCTCGCTTGCACTCCACTTGATTCAATCTGCAAAACAAGAATGGTGAAAGTGAGACTTCATATATATCAAACATATTTGACGTTATGATCGAAGGTTCCTAATTTTCGATATATATAAAGGAATTTCTCTGTAATTTTAACAAAAAAACAACTACTATAATGTAAAAATTTCAAGAATACAACGTCAATTCATTCTTATTTACTATGCACTACATCATCAACATTACAAGCAACAGGAAGTTTACTACTGAACACTAATATATTTTCACTTGTACCAGCTGTAAAAGAATTCTATAACAACATCATAAAACGTTGTTCTTAGTGACCATAAACTAACAACCAACCAATACAAACTTACTTGGTATCATGCGCATACGTCAACGAGTCTAAACACCCGAGCAGATGCAACGCCGCGTGCATCCTGGTCACGGAACACCCTGCCGCAGAAGGGATCGCCAGCTCCTGGTTCAACACAGACATGTTTGACAGCGCCACGTTCTCCGGCGATCGGTTGTCGTAGAGCACCGTCGTTTCGAGCACTTGCAGGTTCTTGAACTCGTCCAAACGCTTCATGGGTCCGTAGTTTGGGTACTCAACTTCGGCGTCAGAGGAGGCGTATGTGTCTTCGTTGTTGCAGCACCTGTAAGAAAAGTTAGTTTTGCATTTGCCATTGATGACAATCTCTTTCACCGCAAAGATTTTTCGCTATTATACAAGACTACCGCACGGTCAGTACGATATCCACTATTAAATCGTCTGAGCTTACAGGAGTCTCCTAGATTTTACTCGAGGATGTGCCACTTCAGTAACTCTACTCACCGTCTAAACTTTTGCACCCAGCAGAGAGGGTCAGCATTGAGGATGAGATAACCTATGCCTGAGACCTCTCTCGGATAGAAGCTGATACCACCTGGCATATATTACAGACGGCAGCAAGCATAACGACCGAGTTGGTTCTGTTTTTGTAATGCACAAACCTGATGGGGGATTGGCAGTTAAAATTTCAAATTATATAACCGTTGCTCTGTTTATCAGACGGAACTTATAGATATCCGCGAGGCCTGTTTTTATGTTGCTCAAGAACCACAAATCTCCAAGGTCATTGTTCTGTTTGATTGTAAATCAGCCTTGAGTGAACTTCAAAAACCATCAATCCGCAATCCATTCGTCGTTGCTATCCATAAATCCCTGAAAGGGCTCTGTGACTCAGGCGTTGATGTCAATCTTGCATGGATTAAGTTTCACTTTCTTCCTCTTTAACGCTCCGACCGCCCTTATAATCATTTGCTACATCTATAAACTTAACGATCCTTACAAACTCTCAGATAACCCTTACATCCATAACCTTCTCACATTCATAGTGTCAAAATTAAAGAATTTCAATAAATAAACGCAATCATTCTAAACCAATGTTGGCCTTACAGTGTAATCCGAGATCACTGTAAGTAATCCTAATAAACACATTCTGAGTTTAACGACAAAAAACGTATTTGTAACTTATATGATTTAGATGATTTGTCTTTAACACTGACAACTAACTTGCTCGGGCTTATTGTAATTTAAACATTCAAATTATAAAAATATAATAAAAACTCGCAATTTAAATATCTAAACAGTTTTTATAAATATTTTCATAAGGCTTAATATCTTCGAGACGGTTGGTTCGATTTCCACCAAACATAGCTAAGAACCATCACTAAAAATCCGCGTCCAAATCGGTTCACTCTTTTAGGAGTTACGGTGCCACAGATAGACACACAAACCCACAGACGCACACATAGCGGTCGAACTCTAGGAAAAGGGTCCTAAGAAAAGACCGTACTAAAACATCGCAAGTACCACGACAAGATTCTGACGCATTCTTAAAATTTGAATTTAGAATATAAAACCGTTTGTATTCGTTGATGACAAGTGGCGTCAATTCATGGACCAAGAAATTTGTTTGTGGTGTCACTTCCAAACGCTAGTTATTGTTATTAAATGTCGCTAGGTGACATGAATGACGACGCGACGTGGATTCCCGTGTCGATCAACATTAAAATCCGTTGTTTCTGCATTTCTGTTGTTGGTGCGAGGTCCTGGTTTTTATAACAGGACGACGAATGTTACCTGTGAAGCTTGTGTGAGTCGAATGCGAGGATGTTGTAGCACTTGACGACGCGCATCTGCGGCTGGTAGCACCACAGCGCGTCGTACAGCGGGTCGAGGCAGGCCAGCGTGTTCACGCAGTCGACCTGTTCCGGGCCGGTCCACGAATTGCACGAGCCATCTGCCTTGTTTATGGTTATGCATTTGAACGTATGCTCCGGACGGTTTGGTAGGATCACTGGAAAAGGGCAGAAGATCGCTTGGTATTTACAGGACAAATAAAGCAGGCTTGATATCAATATCAGCTTATCATAGCACAGTTTTAAAAGTTTATTAAAGACTCACATATAGCATTATTGTTGGCCGTGATTGTTGCACTGAACAGCGTGTCTGTCTTGATGAGGGCCTGCGAGACCTGGTAGGAAACAATAGTCAAATAGAGAATCACTTACACACTCACATTAGCAGATTAACACACCAATTAATCGTTTGCTTCAAAAGTTATTCAAATGATTTTCCAGGTCGTTTGAATAAGTTTTGAATACAGCCCAACATCTTCATTTCTTTAAATATAAACATAGCACACACAATATAAATAAATGACCTTAAAAATGAACTCAGATGAGGTGAAAAGAAAAAGGCTGCAACCACCGCAGTACTTGTACGAAAGTCTGGTCGCCAGTGCAGAACACCCAGACGGCCTTGCACGCGTGACGCGGCCTGGCATCACGTACCAGATCAGGCTTTTTTGAGGGTTTTAATGTGTTCGCTGCGTAGGAGAAGTACATGATGAAATAAATTAGGTAAAAAGGACTAGATTGCGTCCAGTACAGTACCTGGACGAAGGTCTGATCGCCAGAGCAGCACACCCAGACGGCCTTGCACGCGTGGCGCGGCCCGAGGCGCGGCACGCGGCCCGGCGTCGCGTACCAGATGGGGCTGCGGTCGTTGCGCGCTGGTTCTTCTAGGCGAGGACGCCCGAGCGACCCTTTCTGTTGCCGAGAATAGGGAAACATATTAGAAATAATAACTTAAACGGTAAATGTTTTCAGTAGACAAATGACTAATAGAGCGTGACTTAGGCGCTCTGAAATAAAACACTATTTAACGCATATTTTTCGCGAATACTTATAAAATGTTATCCCGACGTTTTAAACACTTTAGAGCGTTCGCGGTCGTGCTTGGACTAATATGTTATTTGTCATTGACAAAGTTTCGAAAAAAAAAGTGCAGTGACAGGTCTGGGGTGGGACCTCGCTAGCACTGGTTCCCATGCTAGTGGATTTTCTCAAGCATCTTCTCTGTTGAAATTTTGATGTTATCTTGATTAGTATTTATTCTTTGAGTAAAATTTGCGTAAACTTTAGAAACAAGTATAAGAAGCTCTATCTTTAATGACTTGCGTCAGTATTTCAAGTTATTCGCGTTCGTAGTTCTATTAAAAATTGCAATAATAGACGTTATCTTTTTTTATAAATGAATATGTTATAAAATTCAAACAACTTGTAATTACGCTAGTGAATTTTATTTTAAATATTTTAAGCACCGCTCGCTCAGTGACAACGATCTTCGTACTATTGTTGACGCTGTTCAACGTATTTATAATAAGAGTTAGTTTTAAAAAAAAAATGTATCTGATGTGACCTGGATCTGTGTACACCACATGCGCTGTATCGTCACGTAATCAACCGCACGGTGGCTAGAACTGACCGACTGACTGCTGCGTACCTGGTAGCTGCCGAAGGTGTAGAGCTCGCCGTCGCGCGTCAGCACGGCGGAGTGGTAGCTGCCGGCGGCCACGGAGGCCGCGCGCGGCACTCGCACGCGGACCACGCGGTGGTGCGCGGCGACGTCGCCGGCGCCCAGCTGACCGTACTGGTTGGACCCGAACGTTAGAACTTCACCTGTTTAATACACAAACGATATTAACTTGGTGACGATGAAAGACCACTTAATTAAGGTGGATCACGAAGGATGCAACTAACAAGTGCTGTGCTATTTCGTGTGTGCGAATTAGGTGGTTGGAAACCAGAAGGTCAACTATGAAAATCGAAATGCGATACGCCATCCGAAACGAAGCTTCAACGATACGTAAGCGTTTGGATTACCACGAAACCCTTTTGGATCTTAATGCTTCAATCGCATCCAAAGACAATATTTCGGAGCGGTATCGTGAACGAATGATAGGGTTGTATTTGATCTGTTTTTTATCGGACTATTTCCAAAAAATCGATAATCAAAATAAAATTAATGATTGAGGACCATAATAGCAGGTTTATGTCTAAATAATAGTTGTTTAATCTTTCTATTGCTAAACTGAATGATATTTAATTGATATAAGAGTTTTATTTGGCAATTGTTGGCTCAAAGTCAGTATCCCACACCTAAAAACAAAGATTTAAAAAGTAATTGTCTGATCTTTCTATTTTTGCAGGCTGTCATTTGTTTTGATAAATATTGTTGTTGATTTTCTCTAATTTTCTCATTATAAAAATCAAACCAAATCAGTTATCAGTTTTTGTGAATATCCGTTTGTGTGTTAACTGCGAAATAGCGTAATTTAAAAAGTTAACTAAGTCAAGAACAAAAACTAGTACGGCATCTTCATGACAACACCTGAAGACATGTTATGATATGATATACTGATATGTTGCCCTGGAGACCCACAGCATGTCACAAAAAGAGTGAGGATCGTCTTCCTCGACGGAGAGAACAAGCATAGCCCTGCTGATGAATGAACAAGGTGTTTAATCTAACTAAAAGTTACCTTATTAACATAAACTATACGTAATAGAGGTTAACGGCTGATTTTTGTAAGAAGAGTATTACACCATAACATTAAAATAAAATTGGTAAGTAAACATTAAAAACAACATATAGTCTTCATATTTAAGATGCCAGATGATAACATTGCCTATTTATTATTTGTTGATTGAGAGTTGAGAGGACAAGTGATCCAATTGGGTAGGTCCAACTTCGAGAAAGAGCTCAATCGACGTATCCATCTCGGCTGGGCAGCGTTCGGGAAATTACGCAAGAGCATCTTCTCATCTCATCTACCTCAGTGTCTAAAGACGAAAGTCTTCAACCAGTGTGTGTTACCAGTGATGACATACGGATCCGAAACATGGTCTCTAACTATGGGCTTTACAAAGAAGCTCAAAGTCACACAACGAGCGATGGAGAGGGCTATGCTGGGTGTTTCTCTACGTGATAAAATCAGAAATGAGGAGATACGTAGAAGACCTAAGGTAACGGACATAGCCTTGAGAATCAGTAAGCTCAAGTGGCAATGGGCAGGGCACATAGCGCGAAGAATGATGGCCGTTGGGGCAGGAAAGTTCTAGATTGGAGACCCTTCGAGCAGAGACGCAGCGTAGGATGTCCACCAACAAGATGGACAGACGACCTGGACCAAACTGGATGCAGACCGCTAGTGATCGGCCGCTGTGGAAAGCCGTGGGGGAGGCCTATGTTCAGCAGTGGACGTCATTTGGCTGATCACGATGATGATGAGAGTTCAGAGTAATGGTTTTGTTAAAAATACTATTTACTGTTTATCATTACTAAAGTATAACCTGCATTTTATGTTTCTTATACAATTAAAAATTTAAATATATATATTTTTTAATTTTCAGGGTCTTATGGAGAATCGCTATGAATTAGTCAATGCTACTAACTTAAGCCAGAATTCACAAGGAAAGTCACTCATAGACAGGAGTCTGAAAAGAAGCACTATGCTAACCCAGGCTGTTAGGAAAGTTAAACATTGAGTGTTGAACACTTTGAAATCAAGCGTTATTGTTATTATTATCAGACTCAAACTATAACTGTGGTAGCTACATAAACATATTGGACTACAGTCAACCAAAGTGGTTGCCGACTGGCGGCAATAACACACTAGACTAGATAATGATTTTTTAAGATGAATAATAAAAAAATAAGATGTAATGAAATTGTACCGGGCTGATTTGTATTTTGTGTTAGAAATAAAGGCAACTTTGCTTTATATTATTTGTTTATTGTCATTTTAAATCTAACTATAGTCCCATAAAAGTAATCAAGCTAGGTCTGATTCAAACTTCTTCCTGCCTTTTTTCTAATATGTTGAAGTTGAAGTGAACGTCACACACATGGTGTGCAAGAATAGAACTAGCTCTTAGTGAAGCGCTTCTACCCTTTATGCATATTCTTTCTAATTTGTGTTTCAATCTAGTAAACTTAATTAAAGTCTAGCAGTGAGACACTCACATGTTAAGCAAGTGTTGGACTATGTCATGGCACTTAGACTGAACTTCTTTAGTTTTAAGCATTTCATCTCTATTTCTGACTAGCGGTCCCCCGCGACTTCGTCCGCGCGTTTGAGTTTGCTCCCTCCCCTCCCGTCGCAGCGTGATGTTTTATATCTTAAAGCCTTTCTCAATAAATAAGCTATCTAACACAGAAATATTTTTTTCAAATCGGTTCAGCAGTTCCTGAGATAAGCGCGTTCAAACCAACAAACTCTTCAGCTTTATATTATAAATTAGCGCAAGCGCACGTTGTACTTACTTAAGCTGCGAACATTATTTTGGTGCGGAGTTATGTTAAAACTGTGATAGCTCCTAAGATATTTATTGGAATCAAATGATATAAAGGGCAACTTTGTTCTATATGAAATGCTCGTGATAATGAATCTATTTATTTTGATAAACATAAATACCTGTGTGTATAATAGACCTCTAACAATGATGCATTATTTTTTTACAAATTTATTAACATAAAAAAGGTTGTAGTAAGTTAACCATAAAAGATAGACTTATGCTGTCGCGGACTTTATTATAGAACTCTTAATGCTGAACAATCTTGTCATACATGATTTTTGTGTAACTTTAGCGGTTTCCGCAGCGTACGCAGCGGAAGCTCTCAAAAGAAATATCTTTCTCCCGTTTTCGCAACATTTTTCATTGCTGCTGTGGTCTTGTGAGTCGTATCTTTATGTTATATAGCCTAAAGCCTTCCTCGATAAATGGACTATCTAACACAAAAAAAAAATTCAAATCGAGCCAGTAGTTTATGAGATTAGCGCGTTCAAACAAACAAACAAACAAACAAACAAACTCTTCAGCTTTATAATATTAGTATAGATTGAATCTTGTGAACTTAATTGAAGTATAGCAGTGACAGACACACATGTAAGTCAAGTTTCATGTCTTGCCACGGCACTTCAATATTTATGCACCTTTATGCATATTTTTTTTTATTTGTGCTTCAAAGATGTGACCATCATAACTTATTGACATCTAATATTCGGGAATATTTTAACAACCTCCCCCAACCACAGTCCTTTCAAAAGTTAATACTATGTTCACGTGTATTAATTACTTTTTTTTGTGATTTAGGAAGGGGTGTGCACTTTTTGATTCTGTTCCTAAATAAGCTTCAAAGTACCAAATATAAGGTATAGAGTCATCATCAATCACTGAAGGAGTTCCACCATCAGCTCAGCTCCATAAAGTGATGACTATCATACATCATTAAAAGAAAATACTAACAAGCCTTTGATATTTTAGAGTTTCTCTCGATTACACCAGGAATTCATCATTAAATCGCGATTTGGCAACAATGGGACCAACAAAAAGGAAAACACACTAAGTGGGTGAAAAAAAATAATTAAATCGGTCTACAAAGACAGATATGAGATAAAATAGTTACAAACAGTCGAATTGATAGCCTCTACCTTTTTTAAGTCTGTTAAACACAGGCGAGGTACTCACCGTGCTCGGTGAGCATAGCAGTGTGGTGCAAGCCGCACGCCACGGCCACGACGCGGTGCCCGCCCGGCACGGCCACCCTTGCCGGCGGCAGCGAGCTCACTTTCATACTCGCATCGCGCTCGGCTTCGGAGCCCGCGGCGTGTAATGGCGACCCTTCATACTGTGTGAAGCGGACGCCGTCTTTTTCTGAAAATATTAAAATAAATATTCGAAACGTTTCCGGGTGACATATTAAATGAATCAAGGCTTCCGTATTTGTAGACTATCTCGCTAGAAATGATTTTGAAAAATTAGGTGTTTAATAGCAATAGCAATTAATGTCAAGTGAGTCCCCAGTGTTTTGTGGCTTTTTTATTATTTACTGAGTTCATGCCCTACGACCAAAACTTGCGCAATAAGCAGTTTTATTTCTTTATGATTTTAGGTGTAAGGCATTCATTCATTTTATGTCTCTCACGTAACGTTGGCGGAAAACAGTATCTTTTGCTATATTTCCGAAAGTGTGGCGGTCCCCCAACTCTTGGTGATAAAAAATATGTAATAACATGGTTTAAAATAAAACTGCTCATTGTAGAACATAGAGGCTTTTATAGAAGTAAAAAAAACTTTTCTATAATGCCCTATTCTCCGTACCTTTCACGCAAACGATTTTACAAAAAATTTCATTGTATGTCGCATGTTGCGATCATATAGCAAACATTTTTACGCTGTAGATCCATTTCACTCAAGAAATAACATTTAAATAACGTGTGCTTAAACTTAAGAAATTTAAACATTACAACACATACAAACACATGATAATTGAAATTGATCGCATAGAGAGATTGACGACATCAGTCACATTCACACTTATTTGTTATTTATTTATATAATGTAATTACAATTTTGGCTATATGTTTAGTATTAAAGAAACACGTACGAGTATACTGTAATTTTATGAGATGTGGATTTTGTTCTAATAATAAAATAAATTTCAAATAAATAATAATAGAACAAATGAACACAGTTTTTAAAGAATTCGGCCTTAACATTAACCACAATAAAACTAAAACTATGATTGTATTTAAGACTCATTCAGCTAGCATAAAAATAAAACTCAACAATTCATATTTGGAACAAGTTAAATCTTTTAAGTATCTTGGCAGTTCAATTACACAGGACTCAAGATGTACTCCAGACGTAATCTCTAGAATCGCTATGGCTAAAAATACGTTCAACAGCAAAAAGTATTTACTTAGAGCAAATATATCTAAGAAAATTAGGGAGCGACTTATAAAAACGTAGGTCTGGAGTATAGCATTGTATGGAAGTGAGATGTGGACTCTGACGCAGAGAGACAGAGAGAGGCTAGAAGCGTTTGAGATGTGGTGTTAGAGGAGAATAGAAAGAATAAGTTGGACAGAAAAAAAAACAAACGAAGAAGTGCTCAAAATTGTAGACGAAGAAAGGAATATTTTGAAAACAATAGAAAATCGACGAGGCAATATGATAGGACACTTGATACGACATGACAGATTTTTAAAGAATATCATAGAAGGAAAAATAGAAGGGAAGAGGGGAAGAGGACGGCCTACGATAAGCTATATCGACCAAGTGAAGGAGAAAATTAATGTCATGTCATATCAGGAAGTAAAGAGGAAAGCAGACTGTTGAAAATAATAGCGATTACTCCACCGACAAGAGCGCGGCTCTTAAATTGAAGATAGAAGAAATAATAATACTATGTTTACGTTTGGCCAAACACAGATGGAAATTCCGTCACAACTTGTATTCTTTAGAGCACTGTCACCGCTGACTCACCACTACGAGCGTCGCTCTTGGCGGAGGCGTCGGCGTCGTCGTCCTCGGGCCGCTCGGCTCGCGCCGCCGCCAGCGTGTCCGCGCAGCGCCGGCACACGCCGCAAACGCTGCAGCCGCTGTCGCCTTCGCCGCAACCACATTTCCTGTAAAGCACGAAGTAGTAAACGGATACCTAGTCGGATGCATATTTGACGACCCGTCTGGTGCAGTGGTCGAGAAATCGCCTACTACGCAGCGGGTGTGGGTTCGATCCCCGCACAATACAAACATTTGTGTGCATGAACATGTCTGTTTGTATTGGTCTGGGTGTTTTCTATGTATATCATGTATGTATTTACAAACAAAAAGTATTTAAGTATTATATCCGTTGTCTGGCACCCATAACACAAGCTTTGAGTAGCTTACTTTGAGACTAGATGGCGATGTGTGGGAATGTCCAAAGGATATTTATTTATTTACCTAACGTTGAGGTGTCGGCTATGAAGCACTTTTGAATCGTTAAAATCCAGGAATGGCGCAAACAACAACTTTTTTTCCTACGATATAATAAAGTCGGTAAAATGTACCTAACATAAAGTGTAGGATAATATAGAATGTACTCTTCATATAGAACAATCCCGGGATTTCTAAATAGAAAATCCAGTGTTTTTATTATGGAACTTAAACAATTCCGGGATTTCTAAATAGAAAATCCAGTGTTTTTATTATGGAACTTAATCGGGTGTACTATTGTGTGTATGTATGTACTATCTATTGCTCTTTTTACACTTAACATAGTCATTAACCGACAAGGAGCTTAAAATAAACTTCTAGGACATACATATCAATACAATCCTGTTTATTATAATTAAAATACCACATGCTAAAGACGATAGTTTTTCACCATGTTACGGCTGACCTAGTTTCGCTTTTCCGAAGTTATAGAAATCCCGGGATTTATATATAAAAATATTTTTTTAGAAGCCGCCTCCATAATATCATTGCTAAAAAAATATTTTAGGTAATATACATCCGATTATACGAACACTGCTAATGAGAAAAGATGATGTAAAGAATGTGCTGAATATAACTCTTACTCAAGTCAAGGGGTAAAGACTTGGTAACAAGTAGTACTATAGCTCTATATCTATTGGGACCGTGCACAACGAAAGCGTTTCAAACTACCAGCGAACCGTCATTACGAAAAGTAATTAAAGGAACGTTATTGCAATTAAACATCGTACTATCCATTTATTCTATTTAATTACGTTAATTTATAGTGTGAATTTTTACTTATTAATAAAATATTATGAACAACTGCTAATAAAATTGCTAGAGGAATGATATAACAGAAGTCCGCCAACGTTGTAAATTTTTTGGTCACTGCGAGCGCTGACATCGACTCGGGTTCCCCTACCACCTACTTCGCACACAGCGAATAGCATTTCTAAAGACAGTCTTTCTTTTAAGTCCTTTTTAAAGAAATGATAAATTTAAAAATAAGATAAACACAAAACTCGCAACTTATATAGGTTAATCCATCGTTAAATATTGAGATCTTATTGAATCAAATATTTTACTATCATTTAAAAAGTTATAAAAAGATTGTTTACATCATAGGACTAGCAAAGAAAAACCGGCCAAATGCGAGTCGGACTCACGTACTGAGGGTTCCCGTAACAACTTTAATTGAATTGGAGAATCCATTAACTTCCACGTAGTAAAATACCACAACATTTTGTTGACAGCAAATATAACTTTGTTCTTCATAGTGTTTGTATCAAGAAAAAAGTTGTTTGCGGTTGTTGAAATGTCCCATATCTCATAAACTTCTCGTTCGATCCCATCCAAACCAATTTTCGTTGAAAGTATTTGGTAAGATTTATTTATATATTTTTTTCAAAATTTACACACGCATAGTTTAGAAGTTAGGGGGGGAGGGAGGGAGGGAGGGGAGGACGTCCATTTTACCACTTTGGAAGCGTCTAGCTATGAAACGTTAGACTTTAAAAGAAAATGGATTTGGTAACCCCTATGTCATTTTAAAAAGACCTATCTTTAGACACCCCACACGCATAGGTTTGAATAAAAAAATATATTTGGTTTTAGTTTTATGTAGGGAGCCCCTCTTAAATGTCATTATTTTTATTTTTTATATGAGAATCGTATAGCGGTTAACAAGGTACATTTCATCTCATACATCATCTCCTACCAATTTTCAACAGTGTGATGCTTATAGATACAGAATAAAATGGCTGTGACATACGAACGGACAGACAGACAGACAGACAGACTAGACGAAACTATAAACGTAGCCGAATGGCAAAAACGGAACCTTAAAAACTGTCTTTAATTATTGCAATTACTCACTCGGCGGGCACGCGGTTGGGCAGGTGCGCGCAGTGGCACGCGCCGCCGAAGCCGGTGCACTCGCGGCACAGCACGCACACGCGACAGTAGTCCGTGGCCCACGCGTGGCCGCCGGCACACACCTGCGACTCCTCGCGGCCGCTGCCGCTGTGGCGCCGCGTGTACATCTCTGCCGGTTCATACGGACGTCGAAGTAATCTCATAATGTTCGAGTGACATTCAAAGGGAAGGGTCAAAATAATCTCATAATGTTCAAGTGGCATTCAAAGAGTAAGATCAGGTGCAAAACCAGCGTTTCGAATTGGTTCAATAAGACAATCGTGGTCACGGGTAGAATGCAGTAGTGTTTGAAACGTTGGGATGTAAAAAGAGATGTTTATAATAATGCCAAGACCATTTACAGTATCTCAAAAAAAAATGGCTAAATACAGGTAATTAGACGGACTATTGTCTGACGACCTCCGTGGTGTAGTGGCTAAGCACGCTGGTTTCAAGGCGTCGCCGTTCCGAGATCCCGGGTTCGATTCACGGTGGGGACAATATAGAAATCATTTTTTTACTATATTGTCTCGGGTCTGGGTGTTGTGGTACCACCGTTGTGTCTGATTTCCATAACACAAGTGCAATTAGCTACTTCGTTTGGGATCAGAGCAATGCATGTGATTGGTGTCCAATATTTATTAAACATCATAAAATAAATATTGCTAAATCTTATTTTTTTAAGTACATACTACATAAATTTCAAATATTTTACTGTCAAAAGTCATTCCAAAAACGATTAAGCCTTACTTAAGTTATTTTAAGTGTCATGTACAAGGTGTTGGTATTTTTCCCATACAGACATAAACATGTTCTTGAAGGATATTTTTCGCGGAAAATATCCTTTAATTGTGTTTTAATTCAATGATTTTAGTACATTTATTTATTTTAGAACTTATCTACAAACAATTTTAGTAAATCTAGTAGGTTAAAAACAGAAAATACCAAAAACCTTCAGTTTCAAATTTTTCAAACGAGACAAGCACAATCAGCAGTACTTGCTTTCTATATGTCTAAACTATGAGCGGAGACAAAAGATACTCTATGAACAATGATATTTTATTAAGAACTAGATCACCGATGAGAGGCTAAAAGATGGCTTAGGTAAACAACACCTCACTTCAAATTGGGGTCATAATTTTGACTTAGCTCTTTCAGACCGGCGCCGAAACTAGACGGATTTTCACAAAAAAAAAACAGTCCCTAGGGTAAAACATCAGCCTAGTTTCAAATCTGAGGTCAGTTTTCCATTTTCCCGGCGCCATCTTGGAAAATTTTTGCCCACACAATCATATTGACGGGGCCCTTTGCCAGCAAACACACAATCATGAAGTCGCGCAATTGTGTCTAGCCGGGCTCTAGGCCATTCATATGAAATGAAACAAAATTGTAGTTTTAGGGTAAACTAACTGTTTATTAAAATTATATCAAAATCTTTCTAAGCATACACAATCGAGAAACAAATATATTAACTTTAGGCTACAATTTTAAGTCTTTTGCAACAGTCTTAAATGTATCAATCAGCCTTTGTTGTGTCTTAAAATTAAGATCAATTAAAATTCGCTGTTTTGGAAATCATAAAAACAATTCCTGTCCTTTGTAAGGCAAAGGTAAACATCACATTTTGAGCAACGACAGCGTGATCCAATGGTGCATCTTGGAGCACTGCAGTCCTCCAAGATGCACCAGTTGCAACGTCCTCTTGTTCCTCTTTGTCGCTGCCCTCATTCCCAGACCCATTCAGCAACAGCTCAGTGTCGGCTTCCACCGAAAACCGTATCAGGATTGATGTTTCTGTAAAAAAAATACAGAAAAAATATTAAGTTTCAATAATGTCTAGATAGCTCACGGGACGGCTCCCCACAAATGTGTCGAAAAACTTCGTTGAGTCGTTTAAGTACCAGCAAAAAAATGTTACTACATACACAAGACAGTACTTAATTTAAGTAAATATTTGTAAAATTGTACTTACATTCGCCAAAAGTGGAAGCAGAAAAATTGGATCGACTCGACGAGTCACAACTTGTCGTTACACTGACGGGCGCGAAAAATTCAAACGCGATTGCAAACCTTAGCTTCCGCACAAGCGTGTGGCGCTGGGCCCGTTCATTTCGGACAAACAGTTTTCGCTTTAAATTGAATTTAGTGAAACACACAATTGTATGGCAGAGTTCTGAAAGGGTTAGTCTGTTTTTGATAGCGTCAGTGTCTCAATGCCTCAGTGCGCCTTTAAAACCGCAGAAACACCTAACTAAATAAAAAAAACAGTTCGAATATCATATTTTCGCTAAGTTAATTGTATTTAATGATGCCTATCATTCATGATTGAAGTATTTTCAATAAAATTGGTGAGTTTTGTTTCTTAGCCAACCCACGGACTAACATGGTCGATGTTCTAAGACAGTGCCATACATGGAGTAGTTTGGTACTATATTTTTTAATAATAATTTAACGACCGTCATAGTGCGGTGGTTTACGTTCTGGACTACAAAAATAAACAGTCGCGGGTTCGAATCCAGCCCGCACGACCCTAACAAATATGTCTATGGAAATGTATGTTAATATGTCTGATATATAACTATAAATTACACCTTATTTTTTTAAAAGTAACAGCGTAGACGCTCACGGATCAAAAGGTAACCGGCACTTGCGTTAACAAAAGACTGTTGATAAACACATCTGAGAGGGACGATCCTCACGATTGTAGAAAAAAATATGTACGTTCACTATTAGCGAGTTATTTGAAGGAATCATTCTGTTTACATGATGCCAGATGACTATGGTGTATTAATAAATATTTTTTTATTTATTTAAATAAGGACTGTAAATATTTTAATTAATTAAATTTGTAAAAAATATACATGTGGTCACGTGATCGTGAATTCCTAGCATTGAACGTGACTCTGATATTGGCGCCATGGCGTTTCAGGCATTCACGTGATACATTTAAATTGCATTTATTAGATAATTATTCAATATTTTAAATGTTAAATAGTTTAAAAATAAAATGTTTTTGTTGATTAATATACTAACGATCTAAAGTGTGAACTCAATTTTTAAAATTAGGCCAACGAGTCTATTGTAATGTACCTACATACTTTAAAAAATATATTATGAAAGCTACTCTATTAAGACTCTGTTCGGAAACTGATGTCTGATGTGATAGATGTCAATCCATTGACATCCAGTAATCAGACGTTGCCATATTTGTGTACTCTTTTAGTTCGCGAGGCGCCATCTACTTCTAAATACAATATCATTGTCTATGAATCAGTCAATTTTATAATCAACGAACTAGTTACGTTATCACACCTTATAAATTAAATACTTACTTTCTTTGGTGTATCCAAACTCTCTTCCACATTGGCCTTTGTTGTTGATGCCAAACGTGTACACTTGGCCGAAATTGGTCAATACGGCAGCATGAGCTTTGCCTAGCGCCACCTAAAACAAAATAAGAATCAAACTATATATTTTACACTCAAGGTCTTTTTCCAACGGTGTCATTTCGGAAAGAAAACAACTTTTGACATGAAGAAAATTAAATAATATGATTTATTAGTTTATTATAAGTGTATTTAACACTTAAGTCATAAAATGCCTTTCACATACACAAAAGTGAATCAATATAGTAAGTAAGAAATACATTGCAATAGAGAATAGGTTGCTTAGAAAAACCATTTCACAACAGTGTTGTACACAGTATTGACAAAATTTTAACAATTAGTAAGTCTAAAAAAACTAAGCTTTAAAGTAGCTTTTTATTGAGTCAGAGTTATTTTTGTTTCATTGTAAGATGAAACAAGAAACCTCAGATTGCAAAGGGCGGGACTTAAACCGCAACCTCAGGCCAACGCTCTAGATTTCCAATCGAGCTATACCGTTCTGTCGGTCCGTCCGCGCGAAATTTCTGGTCTCTTATTAAATGATTGGTCTTAGAGTGCGAGTCCCGCCCATACGCAATTTTCGTTTTTAGGGTTATGTAGCCAAATGGCAAAAAAACAAACCCTTATAGTTTCGTCAAGTCTGTCTGTCTGTTTGTCTGTCCGCCCGTATATCACAGCGACTTTATTATGTAACTATAAGCATCACACTGTTGAAATTAGGTAGAAAGATGTATCCTGTTAACCGCTTTACGATTCTCATACAAAAAATACATAATAATTATATTTAAGGGGGGGCTCCCGTACATGAAACTAAAATCGATTTTTTTTGACAAACCTATGCGCGTGGGGGTGTCTATGGATAGGTATTTTAAAATGACATCGAGGTCCTTTAACCATTTTCTTTTAAAGTCTAACGTTCGATAGATAAACGCTTCTAAAGTAGTAAAATGGGCGTCCCCCCCCCCTCGTCTAACTTTTAAACTAAGCAAGTTTAAATTTTGATTTTAAAACAATTTCAACGAAAATTGGTTAGGACGAGATCGAACAAGTAGTTTTTAATATAGCACATTTTTCAACAACTGCAAACATAAGTTTGTTCTTGATACAAAAACTAAAACACGTAAAACAAAGTTATATTTGCTGTCAACAAAATATTGTGATATTATTGGAAGGAAGTGGATTCCCTAATTTAGTTTAAGTTGGCACGGAACCCTCAGTGCGCGAGTCCAACTCGCACTTGGCCGTTTTTTTTATTTCATCTCATAGTATTAGGTTAGTGGTTCAGTGTGCAATTACTTAGCAAAGTTTACCTGAATGACCCTCTCATGTCGCAGTCCCTGCACGACGCCATTGGCGTCGCTGTGCTGCGTGTCCTTGCCGAACATGAGCAGCAGGCCTTGCCTCGTCACCAACGCCGTGGAGCCGTAGTTGCAAGCCGCGTACACCACATGGTGACCTTCAGCCTGGGAAATTAGGAACATTAACTGATTGTCTTTTCCATCACGTAGACTTTAATTATTTATTTAATTTCTAAGCTTTTAAGAGAAGTAACAGTTCACGTGACCATGAGTAAAAACAATGAAATAACGAGAACATGAATAACCTAAATAGAATTGAATTTCGTTCATAAGGTGGATAAAGAGATGCAGCTTTTAGATATCGAACATGGGGCACATCGAGGCTTCGAGAAACCATAAGGTTATCACTAACATCCATTCTCTATATGTAAACTATAGTCAAAGGTGGTAGCTATCTTTTGCCGGAAAAAGGATTTCCTCGACCGGTGTTAGGTTCATACTGCGAGAAGTTATAGGGACATAAAAATCTAAAGATAACCATTTCTATCTCTAGTTTCAAAACCATAGATAGAATGGATATAGACCATAGCCGTAAGACAACGGTTACAGGATCAGAATGATTGGAGTATGATCGTGAACTACGTACTTGCAGACTGATGAACTGGACTGATGCCAGACTGAATGTGTACTGTGTAACCTTTGTGTAATAGGACGGGATATTCATAATAATAATAATTAAATTAAAGTCCGTAAGCCTATTACAAAAGGCTGCCATTTTAAATACCTACCGCTTAGCCCGCAAATTTTTATCATCGGAAATATCAGCTTTCAATCATTATGCTTGGTTAGTACCCGCATAACAGTTGTATAACCTATCAGAAATGATGGAGTAGAAAAATATTTCACTATAATAATAATGATAAGTTAATAACAAGTTTTGGTCCTAACACGAACAAATATAACCAAATATGAAAGGGTTACTTACTTAGTCATAAGTGAAATTGTCTAGCATTAGACCTGTTTTACGTATGTATGTAACACTAAGTTGGCAAATAAATGAGTATGAATATGGATATAACCTTGAATATCTTCTTGGGGCGTGTGGGCTTGGGCGTGCGGCGGTGCTTGCTGGCGTCGCCGTCCTCCCCGCGGCGCGCCACGCCCGTGAACAGCGCCGACCCGTTGTCCAACACCATTATGGCGTGCATCCCTTCGTGACCCACTGCCACCTACAGAAGGTTTTGTCAAACATCTTACTGGCTAAAGGATTTGTCACACTGAGTCCGGCCTGCGGTACGGTCAATACTAAGTTGACCGGATGCGGGCAATTTTATATGGACTGACAGTGTCATATTTAATAATTATAATTAAAATATATTTCATAAATATAATTAGAATTGATATTATTTAAGTATTTTTATCTATGAACACTCTCCGTGATAGTAAACAGCTATAGCATCAAACCATAAAAGTTCTGTTGTGTCTGAGATACTGTCCTGTAATGTGTTATGGCTTCACGCAAATTATAGTAAGTGATGTTTGCCCACGGATTTCACGAAAACGTGAAGTGAAATTTATTTATTTTTTCAAATTTAATTAGATATATTCTAACTTAGTATTTTTCATTAAAATTGGTCGGCGGTAAAAAAAGATGAGATATGCTTAATTTCTGCTTGGTTTATACCTTAAGGGCTATTGTTGTACAGAAACCGGTGAGCGTTTAAATTGTTGTTCTATGGCTATGACTTTCTTTGATGTTAACGGAGACAGAACGAGGTAGGCGCATCTTTATCAAAACATACCTGTATGACTTTGCATTTCTTCACATTCGGAGCTTCGTTCTTCAGGAACAGGGTTTCCTTCATAAGCGTCCAGCGGCCCGAGTGGGGTGGTGCCGCTTTGTAGCCCAGGCTAGCGCCCTTGCCCGTGTAGTATACCTGTTTGAAATACAATATCTCTTGAGCAAAGCATATGCTACCACAGGGAAATATATATATGTGCCTAACCTTTGACAGCAGTTCACCATTCAATCCTCTGTGTGGCTAGCCTCTACCACGAGAAACAAAGTATGTTAGCAGAAGTCAGGAGACGAAGGATTGCTGGGCTTTTAAAACCAAATTCGGCTTTGAAAATCACGCTCGCGCCCATGCAAGAGCTCAGGTTTACGCCAGCTAAGGGTGTCGCCATCGACAGATACGTCTGGGAGGACATCACCATCGTCTTTAACTGCATGGCACCAGATGAATCCTTCTCTGCGACTCGCCGCGATAGATTGTCTTCGAGGAAGCGCGACCCGTTTAACTGAGTCTGTATCTTAATGTGATTAAAACTAACTAACCTTGCCCGAGTTGGTAGTCAAGAGGCCGAAGTCCTGTCCAGCGCAAATACTGGCAAGCGGGTCATCCTCATTGTCCTCTAACTGCATAGCAACAGGTGCATCCAGTTCTGCGACCCGCCTCGACAGATTGTCTTCGAAGGGAGCGCGACCCAGCGCCAGGGTTCTCCGCCTTAGCAAGTGCACGTTTAGTTGCTTGTGCGATGTTAGTGTGGTGGTAGTGCCGCCCTCTGCACGCTCTTTCGTATCCACTTCGTACATTTTTATTGTAAGGTTGTCCTGTGAAAAGATAAGGTTTTGATCACTTGTTTAATGTGGTAAGCAAGTATTACAAATCAAATAAATATCAACAAAAGTAGTCTTATTACGAAACTTAAGTGTCGGGGACAAATCTTCTTAATAATATCGTTGACAATGACGTTGTCGAAACCTAACGTTTAAAAAGAAGTTAGTGTTGTTTTACAAGTTTTCAAAATAGCTCTTTGAGAAATCTTTGTATCTCTTTAAGAAATCTATTTTATTCCGTAACTTTTTTGGTAGTTTCATTTGCCGTCCCCGAAATTGAGAATGATATGAGTCACTATTAGTAACATGTATAGAGATAACAGACGGAGAAACTTTGATTTGACTGTACAGGGCAGATATTTCTTATCCATATAACATGACTGGTAGATATTACTCTAAATCATTAAGTCCGCCATTTGTACTCCAAACAAAGTGTAAATAAATAACTCAGAAATAATAGTTAATAATCGAAACAAAAAAACAACAAAATACAATTCTTACTTTAGCGAAGCGATAGTCATAAAATACTCACAAAGTTGGTCAGCATAATCAACCCAAGCTGGTTGCCGTCCGTGAAGACCGCAGACTTGGGTTCGATAGGCACTGGGTGACCGGGGTCTAGTCTCAGCACGCTCTTCATTTCTAAGGTTTCCTTATCAATTTCATATACTTCAGTCTTCTTTCTGCCGATCCTTACATACAACTTATTCTGAAACAATAGAGAGTATCAAGATAGTTTATATTCAACTACAAAATTATTTGAATCCACCGACAGTGGTTAATAGGCTGTTCAGTAACTCTATGTATACAAAACTTTTTAAGGTATCTTTCAGTACCATGTACTTTTAAGGCCCGAAGCTTATGATTTAGTTCGACAATATGATATATGGGTATAGATAACATGTGTATAGTTCGTACAAACCTTACCATAACTTAGCTAGCCGTGACGATCACTATTAAAGAAATCCTGTTTTAGCTACGTGCTGCTTGATCAAGCCGAGCCGATCCGGAACCAATCCTCAGCCGTCGGACACAGCGAGCGGACGTCCTCCGTGGTATAGTGGCTAATCACGCTGGTTTCAAGGCGTCGCCGCTCCGAGGTCCCGGGTTCGATTCCCGATCGGGTCAATATAGAAATCATTATTTTCTATATTGTCTTGGGTCTGGGTGTTGTGGTACCACCGTTGTCTGATTTCCATAACACAAGAGCTCTACTGCCAGTAGACTACTGACAAGATTTCTTTTGCTTTCACTTATGCAGTAGCGTGCTGCATACTCCTATCATTATGGCCTCACGACTCTGTTGCTATCGCAACGACTATATAAATTCGGCTATTGGTTTGGCCTCAAAATAGTTTACTTGAAAGTTGTGACTAGCCATCTAGCTGATGCAGCCACCGGGTGAGTGGGCAACGCCTAAAACAATGCGCACCCGTTATTTAGAAAACCTTAATATCGATCCTACATTAAGAAATTGTTATTTAATGACACGAAAGACACCCAAAGTTAGTGTTGAATCCTCCACTCTCGCTTCTTGAAAACGCCTTAATGCTTGCTCTACTAAGATCATGTTGAAACACACCAAGGTTCCGTTAGCATCATGCCTGACTTTGTACAGGATGCAGGATCACCCTGGATGCAGACAGCTTGAAACCAGTCACAGTTGAAAACCATGGAGGAGGCCTATACTTAGCAGTGGACGTCCTTTGACTGATGATGATGCCTTGACCATGACTTGACATAGTTTTGATGTTTATCTAACTTAGAGTAGATTTTACCAAAGTAGTAGCAGTATTAGACGAAAATTCCTTATACCTCGAATACAATACACACCTATTTGTCAGCAAACATTTACGTAAATGTCATTTTATAATCGGTCGTTTTATTATTATTCGGTAAGATAAAGTTGAACGTACACTTATCCAAGCCAAACGAAACGAATTTTAGAATTCTTTATATTATGAAATCTCATGAATCCTCGCACACTTCCCCGCATCAAATCGTTCGAATCTGGAAGAACCTCAGAAATCCCAGATAAATTCGAAGGATGTCCTCAGATTCGGTGCGGCTAAAGCGATCAATATAATATCTAATATATTCTCGTGTCACAGTTTTAGTTGCCAAACTCCTCCGAAACGGCTTGACCGATTTTGATGAAATTTTATATGCGTATTCAGTAGGTCTGAGAATCGGCCAACATCTATTTTTCATCCCCCTAAATGTTAGGGGTAGTCCACCCCTAAATTTTTTTATTTATTTTTTGGTCAAAATTTTTAATTTCTATTTTTTTATGATACAACATACAAAAATACATACAACCCTCTATTTTCACCCTTCTACGATCAACCCTTATTTTTTTATAGCCATTTTAGTAATTTAAGGGTGAAACAAAATTCGCTGGGAGTGCTTAACTTTTAAAATTACGGGACTCGGCGGGACGGGGCTGGGACGGGACGGGTTTGGGACGGGACGGGGCTGGGGCGGGACGGGGCTGGAGGCGAAACAAAGTTCGCTGGGTCCGCTAGTATTCAATATAAAATTTTCAAACTCACTCCCACCTTTAGCTGTCACTCGTAGCGCTATCTCATGATTTCTTCGACGCGGTCGATTCTTCCAGATCGGTCGATTCGTCTAGTGCGAATATGTGTGCGAGGCCTCCTTGATTTCGATTCGTTCGACGCGTTCGGCTCGGGTAAGTCTGCGTTCACCTTATGTCCTATCTATTACATTCTATAGACATTAGTAAAATCGACTCTTAGGAGACTATCAAACAGAGACTACAAACCTTACAATACCCTAGCCAGCCGTGGCGATCACAAGCGAAAAAGTCCGGCTTGTGCAGATAGACATGCTGCTTGATCGAGCTGCCGTATCCGGAGCCGATCTTCAGCAGGCCCTTGGACGTGTACACGTAGAGGTAGCAGCCGTCTGACACCAGCGAGCGGACGACCAGCTCGCCAGGGCCCGCCGTCAGCGCAGCGGGCAGTTCTACTGGGAAGCTGGTGACGAGCGATTGGTGGGGCACGCCGTAGTTCAGCCATTGGTTGCGGGACGGAGAACCGAGGATCACGGATTGGACGCTCCGTTGAAGTATTGTCAAGTTTGCGGGGATCTGCGAAAGGGGCATAGTTTTAACGATTTTGTTCGCATAGTTAAACAAAATGGTCCAAAGAATTCTTTGTTGATTACTTAGAGTTAGTTGTTATAAATAATATATACAAAATTTTATTGTTTATTTGCTACAATCCTCCTTTAAAAATCCGTCTTAGTTGATACTACATACAAAACTATGATTTGGCGAAAGGTTTAGTTTTGTTTTTGATGTATTACTTCGGACGTTAGTTTCCCAAACACAACCAACATGGGTGTTGCCACCGCGCCTTGACCTACGATTCTCGATTTATTGAGAACAAGCTCGATTAAGTAAGGCATATAAGGCACCTAGTAAAAGACCAGGTTTCGAATTCGCATGTTATCACTGATAACACACACTGGTCTTTCGTCTTCTGCAGGCACTAAGGTTATTGAGACTAGAAGACACCCCTGCGCAATTTCACGAACGCTGCCCAGCCGAGTTGGCCGCGCCGAACTTTTTTAATATACTTACATGTTAACCTAACACGGAGGATAAACGGGGATTCGTTTCGATCAACCCGTTTATCGTTCACCTACCCTGACCCACATCTTTGCCCAGTGATTCGTCGTTTTAGTTCAAGTTATAAGTTATTATATTAAACGTTAGATACCGCAGCCAGCATCATAGCCTCCTCGCCGCAAGGAAATGGTTTCGTTTTTGAATAGGTAGAGTGTAAGTTATTTTTTTATGTTACATGTCTTAGTTTTATTTTTTCTTGTTTGTTATTAATAAACCATAAAAAAAACGTTAGTTAGTAATCAGGCTGCTATTACATCGACAGCGATCGAACGAGCTAATAGCTAGAAGGGCATCATAATTGCCTTCTTTTCAAAATGGCCAAAAATGATTGTTGGTCAGGTGGGTCTTGGGAATTCGGGGCCCGGTTGAAACCCTCTAGTATATACTTGTTTTTTAAAATGATCAGGCCTCGATCACTATCACACTTGGTGGTTAGTAATGATGTGATCGAGGATGGATCATGTCTGACATTTATCGCAACATCACCTCTCGGTCTGAAAACGAATGCCAATATAACCTGCAGCGTCTGCTCCGAGAGCGCGGGCGGCGACATGATGAGCGACGCGACCGCGTTGAGGATGAGCGAGGCCTCGCCGCGCGCCACCGACAGCGCTATCAAGCACGAGCTGCTCAGCGACGTCAGCAGCGTCGGCGCCTCCGAGCGCCCACCCGGCCCGCTGCCGCTCGCCACTTCGATCAGCATGGCGTGGAGGTTGGTTATTATCTGAAACAACAGCAACAATGCGGATGAAGTGACAGGGTTGTTCACTCATGAAAATCAGCTGAAAATCAGCGTCGTGGGAAGCGCTCCGCTGCCACGACTTACGCTGAGCTACTAGACCTATTCGACTCGAGTAGTATTTTTAATGTCCTTTTTTCGGTCGAATTAAATTGTTTTCTTTCTTTTATACTTAAGACCAGCGGCACCCCGCGGCTTCACCCGCGTAAATTAGGCTTGTGTAGTACATGTACGATGTACTATTAGGAATTAGTTCATGCATGTGACCGAGTACGAACTATTCACTTCTGGTCGTTCAAATCGGTCTTTAGTACATTTCATTAAGCAAATCTTGTTCGTCTATAGTTCAGTTTAGCTCGCATGAACTAGTAAAGCGAGAACGAGACGGACGCGTGTGCCAGAGCGTGATAGAAGATGTACTAAATTGAACGACATTGACGTACGACCATATTCGCTGTGTACGAAGGACGACTAATGTCAGAGTAAGCGGTGAACCATTGAACTAATAGTACTAAAAGACCGAACTAGTTCCTTTGAGCAATTGTACTAGTTCGGAGCGCTCCATTCAGTGTCCGATTAAGAACAAGACTAGCGTAAATGTAATATTCTGCTCTAGTAATTATATCTTATCCTGCCTATTCTTATAATACCGTGCACAAAACACAAACCTCAGTAGGTTCCTGAGCCAGTTCTTCCGGAGTATGCCCCTGAAGCACATCAAGTAACGCTTTGAGCGCATTCTGGCTGAACTCAGCGTCCGTGAACCGAGCTTGCGAGATGAGCGCGAACACAGTACGCAAGCCTATGCCTGTCACCTGCAATGAAATTATCCATTGTAACAAATTGTAAAAATGTTGACAAATTCTGAACATTATCATAAATTGATGGACTGGGATGGTCTTAACAGATTTCAATTCAATAAATGGTATGATAAAATGAATTTTGGAAATAACCCAATTTTTATTTTTATTAATTTGACTAGCGGACTCAGCGAACATTGTTTCGCCCCCGGCCCCGTCCCGCCCAGCCCCGTAATTTTAAAAGTTATGCGGTCTCCGTCGATCGAGATTAAAAGTATCCTGGTTCTAAGCTACCTCCGCACCGTTTTTCCCCAGCCCTGTCCCACACTAACCCCGGCCCCGTCAATCGGAATAAAGAATCTTTTGTCCTTCTTCTGGTCGGTTTAGCTGTTCTTGAGTTATAAATAGTTATTTATTACTTACAATATAACGGGATAATTTCAGTGCTATTATAATTTCACCAGACCGATGCAGTGAAATTGTATGACAATGATATTTTGACAGTAACACTGCTTTAAGAAAGCCGTTATATTACGACAGCGATCGCTGATTAGTCCGTTTTTTGTTATCAACTGAGTGAACAAGTATTAAACATATAAAAGTCAGGTATTTGAAGATGTATATTTTTTATTTTATTTTTAATATGTTTTATGTACTACATTTAAATTGTGCTGAAATTTTTATGATGGTTACTAATCATCAGCAAATAGCGATTAATTACCTCAATTGACCAATGAGAACAAGTCTCCCACCACAAACTTATAATAAACCTAGATTTTTTATAATATTGCTGTTGCAGCCCTGTGAAATTAAAATATCACTGAAAAGAGCCCATGAAATCATACGAACCAGTCGTCATTACCAATAATCAGCGTGTCTTTGACAAAATCCCTACGACATAACTATGACGACTTTTATACAGGGTGTCCAGAAAGGCAAAAGGAAAAATAAAATGAGAACTGTAACTAATGTACTTTTCGAGTTACGGCCTTATGAAAAAAAACCTTAATATTGACACCTTGGCCTTGTATTGGTTAGTCGACTACTGTGGCTATAGATAATAAGTTCTTTCAGTTTTTTTCCTTGCATTGTAAGCCTGAATAGCTGTTCTATCAACATTTTAAATTTGAACACAGCTACCTCCATTTTTATTCTATGACACTTTCAATTCCAAACATGAATTTAAACTTTTTGCAAGGTCCAACTTTAAAAAATGTACTGAAAAAATAAATAAAGGGGCTACTAAGGCAAGTTACTACAAAAGATTGCGCATTTATTCCAGATTCCGAAATGGTGTAAGAATTGCCAATTTAATCAATAAAGGCCGGCCAAGTGCGAGCCAGACTCGCGCACTGAGGGTTCCGCGCCAATTTTAACTGAATTAGGGAATCCACTTACTTCCACATAGCTAAAATACCACAATACTTTGTTGACAGCAAATATAACTTTGTTTCTCATAGTGTTTGTATGTAGAACAAAGTTATATTCGCGGTTGTTGAAAATGTGATATATCTCAAAAACTACTAGTTCGATCCGATTCAACCCAATTTTCGTTGAAAGTATTTAAGATCTTCATTATAGATATTTTTAAAATTTACACTGGCTTACTTTAGAAGTTGGGGGGGACGCCCATTTTATCACTTTGGAAGCGTCTATCTATAAGTGTTAGAATTTAAAAGAAGAGGGGGGGGGGGACGCCCATTTTACCACTTTGGAAGCGTCTATCTATAAGTGTTAGACTTTAAAAGAAGAGGGGGGGGGGGGACGCCCATTTTTCCACATTGGAAGCATCAATCTATCAGCGTTAGTCTTTAAAAGATAATGGTTTTAGGAACCTCTGTTATTTTGAAAAACCTATTCATAGACACCAGGTTTGATAAAAAAAAAAACATTTTTTTTTTGTATAACAATCGCTCATGGCAAAGCTGCTGGTTTGGATGATATCACAGTCAAACAGCTGAAACACCTGCGACCAGTGGCTATATCCTGGCTGCTTAGTTTATTTAACGCGTGCATGGCATCAGCGAAGATCCCAAAACTGTGAAGGAAGTCGAAAATTGTGGCCTTACTAAAACCTGGGAAATCTTCATCTGACCCTAAGAGCTACAAACTATTTTATCTTCCGTGCCATACCCTCAAGTTCTTCAAGCGACTAATATTCCATCGACTCACAGTACCATTGACCCTACTCTCATCCCAGAATAGGCCGTATTCCGGCCGGGAAAATCATGCACCAGTCAGGTGCTTAACCTCACTCAATTTATTGAGGACGGATTTGAGCGGGGCATAGTCACCGGTGCTGTATTTGTCGACCTCTCAGCTGCGTATGATACAGTGAACATAAAAAAAATCTGTCTAAAGTATCGAGTGCCAAAAACGATCCCACTTTTGTGTCACTGTTAAGTGAGCTCTTTCGTAACCGCCGCCTCTGCGTCCATTTACACGGAAAGAAGAACAGATGGCGATATCAGAAAATCTGCCTTCCCCATGGAAGCGTCCTGGCACCACTTCTATTCAAAGTCTGCACGAATGATCAGCCCCACAACCCTAGAACTCAGCGATATATCTATGCCGATGATCTTGCACTAACTTGCGAAGATAAGACCTTCAAAACCGTGGAAAGAACACTGAACCGTGCCTTGCAAAACCTTCATGAATATTAAGAGCATAACGCTCTCAGGCCCAATCAAAGCAAAACCCAATCGTGTGCTTTCCACCTACGTAACTGCGAGGCAAAGAGGGAGCTGAACATTTCCTGGCATTCCAAGAAACGTTCAGCTCCCTCTTTGCCATCCAGCACTGTAACTTCCCTAGATACTTGGAAAAGACCCACTGCAGAAACACAAAACAAAACGCAATAACCTACTGCGCCGTCTCTCCTCAACTAACTGGGGAGCAAACCCAACGGTTATGCGTACTACGGGTCTAGCTTTGTGTTTCTCAGCAGGAGAAAACGCGTGTCCAGTGTGGGCTAGAAAAGCACATACCAGAGACGTGGACGCAGAGCTGAACGACACCAGCCGCACAATGACAAGCTGTCTCAAGCCAACCCCGGTCCGGTGCTGTTTCTTCTTGCGGGAATAGCTCCCCTAGAGTCGGCAGAGAAGTGACATGTTCGCTTGAAAAACAAAAACAGGAATGCGACCCTAGACATCCACTCTACAGGCTCTCCCCCATCACAGATCGTTTGCGAAGCCGCAAAAGCTTCCTGCGATCTACTACACAGCCTACCGACGAAACCTCTACTGACATGAGGTGCAGGCTTTGGGGAAGCGAGTACCCACTCTCACTGTACCCCCTCGATGAATATCTGCCTCCAGACTATAAGGAATCTTGGCCAACCTGGAGAAGTCTAAATAGGCTGAAGACCCAGGTTGGTCGGAGTAAAGATAAACTGTGTCGGTGGGGGTACTCAAGAAGCGCATACGCCAGCTGTGAATGTGGAGAACCCTGCAAACCATGGCCCACCTCACTAACTGTCTGGCGTGAGGACTTACTTGTCTGTAAACAGAGGGCTACCACAGTAGCCGCTTTCTGGGCAAGTAAGATTTAGCCAGTGTTCTTGCCGACACGAAAGAAGAAGAAGAAGTAATAATAACCAGAAAAAAAAACTTGTTGCAAAATACTATTATTTTAACAACTCTCAAAATTAAAGTTTGACTACAGTTTCAATTTCATATCTGAACGCGGTTTAGAGGTAAAAAAATATAAGCGGAAATTAACATGTGTTAACTGTTATTGCCTACTGTCAATTTAATGTGCTCTAAGTTAATGTACTACAACTCTGTAATTTGTTTACTTATCATAGTTGTCATAGTTTTTCTCCCAAATTCATCATACATGCTACTGCTGTGATTTTTTTCACGTACCCACCACCTACTACCATTTAGTTAAGAGAGAGTACAGAAACCTTAAAAACAATGAAAACCATTTGATGCAGCAGTTCTCTTATCCAAACAAAACCAGGTTATCCCTGGATGTTAAGAATCAATATTTTGACAACCTTCGTGGTGTAGTTGCTAAGCATGCTGGGTTTCAAGCCTTTGCCGCTCCGAGATTCCAGGTTCAATTTTTCTATGCTGTCTTGGGTATGGGTGTTGTGTCACCACCATTGTGTTGGATTTCCATAACACAAGTGCATTAGCTAATTACTTTGGGATCAGAACATTTTTGATTGGTGACCAAAATTTTAATTTATTTAATAGCATTGTTATGGAGCCAACATGTGTTCAGGACTATTAACTTCAATACAATAACATTTTTACTTGTTGAGCCTGCATCAAAATAGTGACCAGATGTAACAAAGAACCATAAAAAATAACTTTCTATTGCCTTCTAAACTGAGGAAACTGACAAGTATAAGTACTCCTTATAGTAGTCTGTTTACCTTCTCTTATTCTTATTTATTTATTTACTTTTTAAAAATATCAGTAAAATTTACTATTTTATTTTTAAAGATCTCAGGACTAAATAATAAATTACCTATGAAGTTGGTGAGGTTTGTGTTAATTGTAACATCAATTAAATAATCCCAGTAAAGGATTGTCATGATTGTTAATAATATTCAACTAGCAAAAACAAACAGACTTTAGTAACAGTCCAGCCATGTGCTTATCATGAATAGACAAGGATTGAAATGAAAAAGTGTGATTATGAATAAATCTCTGTAGAGAATTAGAAACTTGCTACCTTAGGTAATTTAGTTAGAGGCACAAGTGCAGAGGTCTCATCATCATCGCTGTCATCTGAGTACTCCGATATCACTCCAGGGAGGTGCATCCATCGCGTAAGGATTGACCTTCGGACACTAGCATACACAGCAAACTGAGATGGGTTGCTCAGGATCGAAGGAGCAAAGCATACAGGCATAGCATTTGTTGCTTTCAGACGTCGAATCTTTTCTTTCTTGGTAAGTTTTTTCTGCGATTTCCTATCCAGTTTTCTGAAATAATAAAAATATTTTTTTAGTAAACAAACAATAGCATAACAAGAAGCAGTGCTTTTTGAAATAAGGCAATAGTAAAAAAATATTAAAGTACAGTAACTAAGGAGAAAATTATAAAGGTTTACAAAAATACCTATTTTTAGTGTAATTTACCTGGTATAGCTCCAACACAGTGCCCGGAAATACTTCCGGTAATTTTCCGGATCCATACATCTCAGCTCAGGTGGCTGCATTTTTATAGGTACTAAATATTCCCCTTTTTAGCCCTGAAATAGCATCATTAAATACAAAATTCTAAATGTATTATTAATATGTAAACAGGTAAACTCGCGATCTGAGATAACACTTTAAAAATCGCTTGGCTTTGTTATTTTTTTTAAATATCTGCCAAAAGGACTTTGGTGGTCAATTAAATTATAGAGGCCACTGCAATCAATAAAGGTCAATGCTCTATGCACTTTCCTACTGTAATTGCGCTCAATATCATTAATAAGCCTTTTATGTAGACACTTTTAAAGGGTACACCACTGATACGATCGCACAGCTTTGTCAAATAAATATTAACACAAAATAGTAGGTACTCAATTATGAATTTTCAAAAAAAAACATGCCTACAGCTTAACACATATAATTAAATATATTCCAGCACAGCGATAGTTACTAATAATAATGTAATAAATGATATATCAATATACCTGTAACACAAGAAATAACATTTTGTTGGATTTTAATCTCAAACACTTTGAAAATTCTGAGTTTTCGCCAAAGTTTGCGGTAACGTCAGAAAATCAATAAATATTCGGAAGCTAGTGATGCTGACCGATACTTTATCTCAAAATCGTATAGTATAGTATTGCAACAATTTTGTTATCAATTTCAAAATCGATAAATCAACTTATTTATTTAGATCTAGAACTTATATTAATCGAATTATTTATCATAGTAATAGTTGGTAGAAAATATACAATAGGTAATAATGTCGCGGGCAATACGTATTTCGCGGGCCCGTCGTTTACTTGGGTCATCAATTTATAAACATTCGCGGTTTTTCAAAATGCCGTAGGCCAAAATTTAGCTGTTTTAATATTCAATAAATTAACTGTAGTCATTTAAATCAAATAAAATATCGACGACACAGTTGATTAGTAGATGATGATTTAGGGTGACCATGATAAAACACAGTTTGGTGGGACAAATAGGACCTATGAAAATAATACGTAGAAGTTGCCAAAAAAAATATACATTTATGACAGTAAATCACTTTTGTTCCATTATAAATTTACAAAAGCAATGACTGTTATACTGTTGGGGTTATCTTTTTTTAGAATAAGATAATTGACAACACTAACACTCATTCATGACATAATATTTAAGGTGAACGCACATTTATCCGAGCCGAACGCGCCTAACGATCGAGTCAAGAAGCAGGCCTCGCACACTTAGCCGATTCGACCGCGTCGAAGAAATCATGAGATAGCGTGTAAATGCAAGTGTTAGTGTCAGAGTATAGGGAATAGGCATCGGATCGATTAATTTCTTAAATTTTAAGTTTCAAATAGCTTATGGGAACTGAAAAATAGTCCGGTGTAATGTCTAGGTTTGCAGCGGCCTTCGCTGCAGCATCAGTATCTTCATTGTCTTCAAATCCAGTGTGGGCTTTCACCCACGAGAACTCGATTGAAAGCACAGCGTTCGGGCTATGCGCAGCTGCTTGTGCATTTGCACAGCGAATTGACACCCTTATTAAAACATAACAAATTATTACATAATACGCTGAGTGTCACTAATGTTGAAACTAAGAAAAAACAATGATTATTTTGGCGGCTTTTAATTATGAAAATACTGATATTATTTATAACATGGCAATTGTTTCCCACCATCTTATCTTTGATAGTTCTTGTTGTGATATTGTGTTAACAAATACTGTGAATAATTATATGCCGCAGATTCCCCCTATTAATATATATTCTCTGTATATAGGTATTGTGCTACTATCCAGATTGAGTGCTTCCCATTAAATCTACATATAGATTTCATCAAACTCTGACTGTTCTTTTCGCCCAGAATCCTATTTCCCAACAAGTCACTACATAGTATAAAAGAAAGTTGCTTTCCGCTGTCTGTACGTACGAGGGTCAAACTGAAAGTTCTTAGAACTGGCCACTTATAAACAATATAATAAAAAAAATATTCTAAAATTTGAAAATAGAACTCTTTGCCAATATTACTGAGTATATATTTCATTCATTTGTCATTTGTTTTACGATTTGGCGGCAAATTGAAAATTGTCTGTGTCACGTCAACATGAATTTAACACGAGAAAATTTTCGTGCAATGATTTTTTATGACTTTCGATGTCATTTAAGTCAACAAGAAAGTTATGATAGACTACGATTGGCCTTTCACGATGAAGCCCCATCTCGTGCGACTGTTTACAACTGGTTTAATGAGTTTAAACGTGGTCGCACTAATCTCACTGATGATGTACGTGAGGGACGGCCTTCTACGGCGACGACTGAAAATAACATCTGTGTTGTGCGGCGTATGATAGAGACTGACAAAAGAGTGACCTATCAGCAGATTCGGACAAGCTTAGGCATCGGTATGAGTCAAGTGCACAAAATCCTCCACGAACATTTAGCGGTCAGGAAGCTTTGCGCCCGGTGGATACCTCATAATTTGACTAAGGCTCAAAAACTCCATCGTGTGGATTGGTGCCGTAAAATGATTGAAAGATTTAACGGAGGTGACTCAAATGCTGTGTTCGACATACTAACAGGTGACGAAAGCTGGATTTACTGTTATGATCCTGAAACCAAAAGACAATCTGCTCAGTGGGTGTTTCCTTTCGAGGAGTTGCCTACTAAAGTGAAGAGAGATCGAAGTGCGGGAAAAAAAATGGTGGCCTCGTTCTTTGGAAGGATAGGTCATTTCGCAACAATTGTGTTAGAGGATCAAAAAACAGTTTCTGCAGAATGGTACACTACCAATTGTTTGCCACTTGTCTTGGAAAAAGTTCGAGAGAAACGACCTCGCAGTAGGATCCTCCTTCACCACGACAACGCCTCGTCGCACACCGCCAAGCGAACGATCGACTATTTGGCGACATCAAACGTTGAATTACTGGGTCACCCGCCGTATAGCCCCGACCTCGCGCCTTGTGATTTTTATTTATTTCCAAAAATTAAAGAAAAACTTAAAGGAAAGCGGTTTATGAATGCTGAAGAAGCGGTGGCTGCGTATCGCGATGCCATTGAAGAGACCCCTAAGGACGAGTGGGCAAAGTGCTTTTCCCAGTGGTTCCATCGCATGCAGCGGTGTATTGACGTCAATGGACAATATTTTGAAAAGATATAATAAAACTAATAACTGGCTAATGTAATCAGTTTTTGATTTTCTAAGAACTTTCAGTTTGACCCTCGTATGTATGCTTAAATCTTTAATACTACGCAGTGGATTTTGATTAGTTTCTTGAATCTTACAGGCAATTTTTAGATTATTTTTTAATGTTTATTTTCGTACATATTCTGTGTAAACTATTAAAATCATCCTTTTTAAATATGTAGGTATCTTAACAGTTTTTGTTTACACAAGCGTTTAAAAGCAGTGGAACATGCATTGGCAACAAACAAACATGCTAATTTTGCTTTAAATTAGTATATTTCTCATTGCCTTTGCCATGGTTGGGAAAAAAAACGTTAACAGCTTTCTAAACTCCTTAAATTAATAGAGAGTTTTGCATTGGCTATGCTGATTCAATGCTAACGCCCCCTGTCAATATCATCAATCTACCAAAAGATCCTTGTCACACTGTATGTTAGGGTGCGTCATGGTCACAAAAGTCACTGGTGTGCATCTAACATTATGCTTTATTTGTATTGAAAATTGAAATAAGAATAATATAGAATTTACTTATAAAAAAACCTGTTCCGTTAATCGTCGTAAAAACTTAAAATTTCATTTTATTAGGTTCGATTGTTTGACGAACTCTAAGCGGGCAATTTATGACAATTGAAGTAAAAAATACCATCATCTATATTCAAATTGATTGAGTATCCCTGATCTGAACAAGTTCAATATTTTAACACACGTTGTATATGGCAACCCCAATTATAATCTTTTTGATACTTCATTATGTTGCTGTATTTTTTGTATCTAATAAAGGCTCCTTTCCACTCCAAGAGATGAATGTAAGAAAAATATCTGAATGCGTAATTAATTTATTAGAATGCGTAGTATAATGTTTATTTAACATTTAGTTTCTTGAAGTCTTACTACCTTTTATAACTGTGGCTATACATTAGAACTTGTTAAAATCCGTACAAAATTTGGGCAAATAATTTGTTCCTGATTGTTGTATTTTTTTTCTAATAGATTCGTACTACAGAGTTGTCAATCGAATAAATTTCAAGGCTTTGGTTACTAAATTAGACCTAGAATGTCAACCAAACAAAATAAACTCTACATAACAATCGCAATAAGTGTCTTACAGCACAACTTAAAGCACTGTGTCATAGAGGTATTAAAATTCTTTCAGCTTCCTCGTGCATTTTAGGTCCTGCCATTAGAGATTCTTCATGATCTACACGTTCAATTAGCTTCTTCGTCCAAATCTCCTAATTCAATAGGTTCGTCACAAATATTAATTCTAACTCAATCAAGTTCATTATTATTCAACACTCTAAATGTTCATAACGGGTTCATCAGTAGGGTTATTTCTAATACCTTCATTATGAGTACTACGATCTTCGAAGACATTGGAGTTTCTGGATAATGGTAGAATAAGATCCAAACAATTATCTTTATCATCAATTGATAAAGTTTCTGGTCAAACGTGACTTCCCTAGATCTGATAAGTGACTTTGAACTCTTGTTCCAGAGTCTGTAACCATCAGCATTATCATAGCCAATGAGAATGCACTTTTCAGCTTACCTTTGAAGTTTACTTCATCTCTGCTTTGGTACATGTGCATAACATACTAAACCTATAATCCTTAAATGCTTGATATGTGGTTTCTTGTTAAACCACAACTCATAAGGAGACTTAGAGCTCACTGGTGTTGATTCTGTCCTATTCAAAACATAAACAGCAGTCTCCACAAGCACAACCCATATTTTTTTAAGTAATTCCTCATGTGAAGTCATCATAGCTCTAGCTGATTCTACTATTGTGCGATTTTCCTTTTCACTAACGCCATTTTGCTCGGGCGTGTACGGCATTATTAGTCTATGGTTAATAACAAGTTACGACATAAATTCTTTACTTGCGCATTCACGAATTCACCTCCATTGTCACTTAGAATTTCTTTAACAACATTTCCCGCTGTTTTAGCTTCAGCCAGTATTTGTTTCAGCTTCTCTGATACCTTTGACTTATTCTTCATTAGATATAGAAAACGGCAACGTGTGTATGCATCTTTGAATAGTACAAAGTAACAGAACTTTGCATTTGAGTTTGGAAACGGTCTACAGACATCCGTGTGTATACGCTCCCCAGGCTCGTAGCTTTTTCTCGCACACCGAACTTTCGCCTTATATGTGTCTTTTCAAAGATACATCCTCCGCATACCTCACCTTCATCTGTTTTCTTGATGTCCAATTCAAGCTCTATATCAGGATTTTCACATGCCTTTTGCTCTGATGACCCATTCGCTCATGATAGAGTTACAACATATCAGAATTCTGTACTAAGTTTATGCCACAGTAGGTGGTACGACTTTGGAATTTAATTCGTATAAGCCTCCATACCTCTGCCTATATCCTGTTACAGCAACTTTCTCGTTTAGTTTCATAAAACATGATGTGACCTGCGACTCAAACAAGCTTGTAGGATTTTTATTTTGTGCCGCCAGTACCGAAGAAAGATTCTTACTTATTTGGGGATCATACCAGATATTTCTTAAGATGAAAAGGTAATTTTATCTTTTAGTTTGGCTTCAAATTTGATCGATCCCTTTTCAATGGCTTTGATAATTTTACCATAAGCTGTCGTTACCGTGTGACTTCCATAGAAATGCTCAAAATCTTGAAAAAGATCTTGAAAAGATTGAACATGATGTGTATCCCCATTATCTAAAGCTCTACTAGCGTTTAAAAGCTTTGAGCTGCAAACTTTAAAGTCGCCAGCGTCGTTTTATTATTATTTTATGTTAATTATGTGCAGGCAAGGGTATAAAACCATTCCACATACATCTTTTTTATATTACTTTAGTTCTCATTACCAGTTGGCTGAGGTTTTATATGATACCCTTATTCATTTAAATTATTGTTTTGAGTTACGCAACAGACTAACGTTGTGTTGTTATTTAGCCAATGAAAGCAACTTTAAGCTTGGGATATAAAGAAGTTCTCTGTTGCGAACACATTCTATGATTCGTTTATCCATTTTGAAACGTGTGATAGTTCTCGCGTGGGTCGCGCTCTTCTGACGCAAAGCACCCCGTGCATACTGTCCGCGGACGTTTTCGGCTGACAAAAACATTTGGCGTGGCGATTTCTGTAATAGACAAAAGCATGCGTACGCAATAGTGTCGGTTGTCTATGAAATGACGTGCCGCTGTCATGTCAGTTGACTTATGTCTGATTCCGTTGTTATTTGATTGTTGTCTTTAATAAATGTACTATGAAAATAAAACACTTATTTTCGTGATATTAAATTGGCGACGAGTCAAAAAAAATGCCAAACGATGGCGACGTCAGCAACGCTGACCTTATTACACAACTTATAAAGGCGCAACAGGCGACACAAGCACAGGTATGCCACCTCGCCCAGATATTGGCACAACAAGCCTCAACATCGAACATGGATCAACAAAATAAAGGGAAACATCAGATTTTAAACCAATTCAAAGAAAAATTTGAACCCGAAAACACCACTATAGAACACTTTATCGAGTATTTTGAAGCCAAATGCGACATACTACAACAGACACATAACATGCGCGATCTTCTCGTATCTTGCCTCACCCCGAACGTTTACCACGAAGTGAAAGTAGCTTTAACCCCTAATTTCGACAAACAACCATATGACGCACTCAAAAATAAACTGATGGACTTATATTGTGCAAGAAAAACTCGACTCAAAGCACTGACAGAATTTTGGAATTGCACTCGCCAACCAACAGAATCCATGGAACGCTACGCCAACAGACTGCGAGAGCTTAGCAAATATTGTGGATATGAAGGTGAACTCCTCGAAAGACAGCTACGAGACCGATTTGCAACCGGAGTAAATCACACTGAACTGCAAGTCGAAATGCGACAGAAGTGGCCGGACCTAAAGGATGTTAACGGTAAAGAGGTCACGTTCGCAAACGTATTGACTATGTGCGCAGCTCGTGAGCTAGCTGAGAACGAAGAAACCCCACAGCCTTTACCCACGAACAAAATACAGGACAAGCATGGGCCGTCCACATCTAGGGCAGCTAGAAGGCTACGACCAAACCAATGTCGACGCTGTGGCAAGACGGATAAGCATCCCCTCAGTACGTGTAACGCTAAAAATCACACATGCAACGCATGCGGTGTCGAAGGGCATTTTGAAAGCTGCTGCATCAAGAGTGGAAACGCATACTTAATGCCAAGCAACAGACGTGACGGTTACCACCAGCGTGGAAAGAAAAACAAAAACCAACTTCAACATGTCGGCCAATGTACTGACAATGGTGCTGCAACCCCAACGACAACATCAGACAGTGATTCAGAAGACGACATTGACACTGTAAACAAAATTAACAAACACCCAACACGATGTAAGAAAATCGACGTGCGCATCAACGGCCAACAATGCACAATGGACTGGGATCCGGGCTCCGTATATAGCATAATAAGTAAGCAGCTTTGGAAACGTATAGGTGCACCAACACTTAAAAAAGGTCCAAAACTACATGCCTACTGTAACTTTAAACTGAAACCAATGGGACTTACCGATGTGGAAGTTGAACTTCGAGGTGTGGTTAAGATACTTCCCGTTGTCGTCATGAAAGGCGCAGAACCAATGCTGTTCGGACTGCAGTGGAGCGAAACGTACGGCATGACATTTCCAGACGCAGTATACTCGATCAAGCATCCACCTACAGCCAAAACCAACATATCTTTACAACAAGTACTGCACCGACATGAACACCTTTTTAACAACGAACTTGGCAAAGTTAAAAATTACCAGGTCAATATCCATATAAAACCGAATGCTGAACCGAAACACTTACCAGCAAGACCAGTAAAATTCAGCATGAAAAAGAATATTGAACGAGAGCTTGAACGCTTGGTCACAGAGGGTATTATTTCTACAGTCGATCCAAATCTGACACCCATAGAGTGGGCCACACCTACGGTGAACGTCCTAAAGAAGGATGGGCGAGTACGAATATGTGGCGATTACCGAATCACAGTCAATCCAGCCTTAATCGCTCATTCGCATCCTGTACCAGTTTTTGATCAGTTACGTCAGCGACTCGCAAACGGCTCTAAGTATTCTAAAATCGATTTAAAGGACGCTTATCTACAATTCGAAATTGCACCAGACTCAAAAAAAATCCTCGTCATTAATACACACAAAGGATACTTTGAATACAACCGGATGCCATTCGGTATCACTACAGCACCATCAATATTTCAGCGTTTCCTAGAAAAACTTCTTGACGGCCTAGAAAACGTGGCCGTTTATTTTGATGACATCGCTGTGACAGGACGTAATGATGTAGAGCATCTAAATACCCTGGCTGAAGTTTTTCAGAGGTTAGAAGCCGCTGGCCTAAAAGTAAATTTGAAGAAATGCACCTTTTTGGAAAGCGAAATTGAATACCTCGGACACTTATTAGACAAAAACGGGGTACGGCCGACGACTTCAAAGATAGATAGTATTTCAAAAGCGCCACCACCTACAAACGCTAAAGAACTGCGTTCGTTTCTGGGATTGGTAATTTTTTATGAAAGATTCATTCCTCACCTACATAGCGTGTGCGCAGATTTACACACGTTGACGGCAAAACACAACAAGTGGAAATGGTCTCATAAGGAAAACATGGCTTTCCAAAAGACCAAGGAACTAATAACCCGTTCGCAACCTCTTGTACCATTCCAGGAAAACCGACCCGTCTTTTTAGCATGTGACGCATCCGAGAAAGGCGTGGGGGCTGTATTGTATCATGTCAACGCGAGAGGGATCGAGCAACCCATTGCATTCGCGTCACGCAAGTTGAGACCTGCGGAAGCCAAGTATTCTGTGATAGACAGAGAAGCATTGGCAATCTTTTTCGGGACACGCAAGTTCGATCAGTATCTGCGAGGGATAAAATTCACGCTAGTGACCGATCACAAGCCCCTAATTCACATTTTAGGGCCACAAAGGAATCTACCCAAGGTAGTTAACAACCGCCTTGTACGCTGGGCCCTCATCATAGGAAGTTATGACTTTGATATCAAACACACTAAAGGGGAAACAAATATTATGGCAGACTACTGTTCGAGAATGCCAAACCCAGACGTACAACCAACTAAAAAAGAACTAGCAATATGCAAAATTGTGGATCACCTAAGAGAAAATAAAATTAAGGACTTATGTTTATCGGAAGAAAGCATTAGAAAAGCTACTAAGAATGATCCGATCCTTAAGGAAGTTAAGCAACGGCTGAAAACGGGCTGGAAAACAACAGAACCCAGTGAGATCAAGCCATACTACCGTAAACGACAAGAGTTATCATTAGAACAGAAAATCATTATGTGGGAGGGCAGAATAGTAATGCCTCATGCCCTCCGAGAAGCGACACTGAAGTACCTACATTTAGGGCATCCAGGTATTACTGCCATGCGGGCCTTGGCTCGATTTTATGTCTGGTGGCCCTCATTAGACGAAGATGTGGATGAATTTGTAAAAAGGTGCCACGCGTGCCAAGAAAATCGTTCAAACCATGCAGAGCTTCCGGTATTTTCGTGGTCTATTCCAGATAAAGTTTGGGAAAGGTTGCATATTGACTTTGCTGGCCCTTACGAGGGAAAGTACTGGTTAGTACTCTGTGACGCTTTTTCAAAATGGATCGAAGTGCGACCTATGGACACAATCACGACGAATAAATTGATTGCCGAATTGGAGACAATATTTTGCACGTTTGGTTTGCCGGAAATTATCGTATCTGATAATGGACCTCAGTTCACGTCACATGAGTTCCAAGAATACTGTTCCTTTAAATGCATCACTCATGTAACATCTTCACCATACCATCCCCGGTCCAATGGACTAGCTGAGAGACTTGTACGCACTTTTAGGACCAGAATGTCAGCAAGCAAGAATGACAAGCAAACACAGAAACAAAGGTTACAAAATTTCCTATTTACGTACCGTATCACACCACACACAACCACCGGCAAATCACCAGGAGAAATGATGTTCGGTCGTAGACTATCCTGTGTACTTTCCAACATGCGGCCAAATGCTAAAAGGAATCTCCAGAAACGCCAGATAGAAGCCAATATTATATCAGAACAGGAAACACCCATCTATCCCGCAGGCACACCAGTGTATTTTAAAACGTCATTGGACAAAACGTGGACGCCGGCTACTATCGATCACCGCACCAATCGTTATTCGTACGTAATCACAACTGCTGACGGCATTAAAAAGAGAGCTCATGCTGACCATCTTCGATTGCGTGTGCAAGGGGAGGAAGAGGTAGACCACACCCGTGCCCGTGATTGGACACCACTGGCTCCCACCACTGCCACCCACACAGATATGCCCGGGCACGTGAATAGAGAAGAAACAGAACATGAAGTCGTAGTAACACCACCGCTACCAATACCATTGTTCACCTCTGACCTAGGGTTACAGCCGGCAGCAGAACCACTAATTTCAGAGCTGGACTCCGTACCACATACAAGAGAAGCTACAGTGCCAGCTACTGAGGGTTCCAGGACACCGGTGCGACCAAAGCGAACAATCCGTCCACCCCGGCGGCTCATTGAAGAAATGTAATCACTGAGCACCGATCTAAGCAGGGAGGAATGTAATAGACAAAAGCATGCGTACGCAATAGTGTCGGTTGTCTATGAAATGACGTGCCGCTGTCATGTCAGTTGACTTATGTCTGATTCCGTTGTTATTTGATTGTTGTCTTTAATAAATGTACTATGAAAATAAAACACTTATTTTCGTGATATTAAAATTTCTGTCGGACCTCCGAAAGTTGAAGGTCAGCCCAAGGTTACGTCTATGACATCCGATAGTTTGAACAACTCAGTGTAAAATTATTGCCCAGATAGCTATAAGTCGTGACTGTCAGCCCGTCCGTCACCCGCGTCCGATAATGTGTTTCCAGCTTAACAGACAAATGTTTGTGTGATGAGCAAAAGCATAATTTAAGTACTTTATCTTAAAAACACATGATTCAATGTCAAGAAGAAGATTGTTGATGAAACAAATATATCTTATAAACAATAGAAAATAGACGAGGCAATGTAATAAATTACATAACATGACGGGTATTTCAATAATGTATACCTACAGTAATTACTTATGAAATTACTATATGATCAACAAAAAAAACAATCTATCATAATTATGATAATTGAAAAAATATCAAATCTATTTCTTCCAGGGAGACGGTCGGGCCCCCATACATTATTTTGACCTAAAAAAGTTTATCAGCTTGCAAAAAAAATACTAAAATGCTCAAAATAACACATTTGGCTTATGATCCGTATAGTTGTAGGAACTAATTAAAAAAAAAAACTTATTACATAACTTTTTTTAGATACGTTTCATCTCTGTATTATTCTCAATCAATATTATTATTACTGTAAGTAGTATCCCTAAATTACAAATAATCAGCGTTACTATAGGGCAACACTTAATTCGTTTTGAAATGGGTTGAATTGTTGAATTAGGCTTATGTTATAATCGATTCCAAAATCGATACCCTTTTTCGGTTTTTACAATTCAGAACAACACTAGCGCGCCATTGTGGTGGTGGTTGGTTGGTGTTACTCAGTGTCATTTTTGTCCAGTTTTTGTGTTTTTATTAAGTTCTATGGCAGTAATGAATATATTTTTTACTAATTTTCTAGTGGAAATAATAACAGTGACAATAATGCGTGCCGAACCTTTTATACCTGACTAATTGGCATCTTTGAGTCATCACGGTTAGTTCAAATTGATGGCTGAGGTTATTTGTTGTGACATAGGTAGATATATCTGTAATAATTTGTCATCGCCGTTTTATTTAATTCCTTGTGAGAACCTGTTCATGCTTAAGAAGTCTACTAAATATAAAACACTGGCTAAAATAATTCTAAGCCAATTTATGTTCTCTTTCGTGCGCACACCTCCAGTCGTTGGTATCTTGGCGTTGGTCGCGAATTACAAAGAAACATCAAACTCCGACGTCGTTGCGTTGTTATTACGATGATTTATAGTAGCACTTATTAACATGTGGTTTAAAATGATCAGATCAGATTTCAAAAAAAGCAGCTCAGGCCAATATTTTGTTAGAATAAATCTTATACTTATGCTGCAAGTCCTTTAAATATGTGATACTGATTATTGTGCATGTTGCAAATATTTCTTCTTTATCACTCTTAAAATATATCACCTACTATAACTAATAATTAAAGTATCTTTGGAACTCATAGGGTATGCTCATGATCTAGGTATGTTTGTTTTGGTCTATATAATAAATAATTAGAAATCTTAACGTTTCACACACTCACACAAAGTTCTTGTGTTTTGTGAGTTTTGTTAATGTAGATTTTATAGAAGATATTTCTTACCTAAATATTTTTTGCAACTTAAATTGCTATTCAAAACCAAATAGCTTTAATTATGTGAAATCTGAAAACACCTACATCCTAGTAGCTAAGGTTTCTAGGTTTCTTAATTATTCCCTAAAAACAAAGATAATAACTTAATTGTTCCCTTCCAGCCATGCTATAATTTTGCAATCAGATATCAATTGAAGATAATACCTTACCTTTTTACTAAATTGAGATCTGCCTTTGGTCATTGTTCAATTTTTCTTTTTCAATTAATCCTAACATTAGGTGCTATGTGGTAATTTTGTTGAGTTAAATGATTCTGTCAGGCTTTTTCTGTCTGTGATTTTCCAAATAACCAAGAGCATAAATATCACAAAATCCCCCATTCTTACAATATATTAAGCAGTAATAATTATGTGTCAAAATATATTTTCAATGACTAGACTTCTGTGTAACAAGGAATTAGGTTCTACACCATGGCCACAATTCTCATACAGTTCTGATTTCTAAAAAAAATCTATTTAATGAATATCTGACTGTGTAGTGGTATTTTTAAATGTGCATATATCACTTTATTTCATCCATAGAACAGTAATCAAATTTGATTCTGATGGGGCCTAGGTGTTAAGGAGAACTTGTATATTTAGTCTTGTGAAACAAAACTGACTCCAAATATTTTATTATTCTCCTAGGATTCCCCAGGGCAAGCAATAGGTAGGGGCCGCGATGGAGGTCGCAGCCCGCGCCCTGGACGTGCTGCCCCTCTTGCAGGAGCGGGTGGCGGCCCTGACCGGGGGCCGCGACCGCCGCGGGGGGCCCATCATATGGTTCCCGGCCAACTCGCGGCGGGACCGCGTCGCTCCAGATGACTACCGACGACTACTCCACTATCTTATGAGTATACCTTGGTAAGTGAAAATGCTAATTTATTGCTCAACTTTTCAGGCTCACTTTACATTTAGAATATGCATATTATCTGTGGAAAAAGCATTTAGGTGGTGTTACTTGTTTAGGCTGCTGAACTCTGTGTCATACCTAAGTTTTTTAAGGCCATTTGCACTGTGCTAACTTCAGTTTGAAACAGCCACATCATTTTGCCATTGTCACCATAAACAAAGTGACTGTTATAACAATAATCTTGTCTTGTGATATCCAAAGTGCAATTAGGCCTTAGTGTAATTGAGACTGCTAGAGTCAAATAAATTGATGAAGTCTTAAAAATTCAGCTCATGTCATGTTTCGTTGCCAGTGACCTATATGTAACAGTCCAAATAAGGAAAATATCTCCCAAATGTTCCCCTAACACTTTAGAGCTGATTATCTAACAATGATTTAATTCTTTTGTTTATGTCTGTGATGATGAGTCAGATTAAACAAGCATGACGTTACTTATGGAGGATGAATAGGGTTGTAGATTTTGGAACATCAACTGTCTGGAATGTGTGTTCTGGTATTGAGCTGTTATGCAAGACGACACACATTCATGAATAGTATTCAATTATGCAGAATATTGTGTATATTTTTGCAAACATTTCATTTTATTAGTAGCATGCTCACATTTACACACTATTAAAAAATGCTAGAATATTAAATGAAAGTAGTGAAAGTCAGTAAAAGTGTGTTACATACTGGTGTTGACAGACATTAAATTGTTGCTAAGAAAATGAAATTCAGATATTTGTTCAGCTATATTATCATTACAGTTCTTTGAAGAAAGATATTGTAGATATTTTTATCAGTTACATGGAAGGTTCATCACACATAAGGTTTTTCCATGTGAGGGTGCATTGTTGGCCCACACAGATAATGTATACCTGCATGCATACACAATGGCCACTTGACATTGTTCCAAGGAGTAATCAAGCTCCATTGTTTGTCTCTGCTCTGCGCTCGGCCACCAAACAATATTGCCCAGCTTTATCATTCCCCTAATTGGCTCTTATGAACACAATCAAATTATATCTTCATTTGACAGCATAGAATCACTTGTTTATTAGGATGTAGTTTTAAGAGTAGAGTTTGTCAACTTGGCTCTTGTCGCTTTCTTGTTAAATATGGTTGCTTTACTAAACAATATGATGATTTTTTATGAACATTCCATGTGTGAAATTTCACGAGATTTAGATCCATAATATTATTTTGGCTTTATAAAAGAAAACTGTCTAACGAAAGTAGAATCAAAATGGTAGAGCAATTTGTAAGTTCTGTAATTTATTTCTGTATTTCAAATTGGACATTTCTATTTACATTCAACGAATTTTCTTCATTGACTCATCAATTATTATATTTGTGGAATGTCTTGCAATGGCTGGACACATTATTTTGATCTAAATTGAAAAAAAAACGACCTTATTGGGACAATGAAATAGTGATAATAAAGGAAGTTTTCAGAGAAAGAAAATATTTAAGTACCTAATTAAGATTACGAAACAAAGTAGGGCTACTTTGGTCTGTGACTATAAATCAAGAACGATGAGGTGGCGTAGTGGTGGCGTAGGTTTCGTAGCGCCATTACTTACTGCGGTCAAATAATTTAGGGTCGTCATTTCCCTGGTTTGTTTAAACATACTTCATAATCAAAAGTTAGACCTTGCCAAAATCAAGGGTTTTGCCATAAGATTGTGATATCACTAAGCACCCACACGCGACCGCTGTTATTCTTTAATTAGGCAGTACAATATATTAAGGCATCAGTAGTCCCTACAATGCATTCGTCTTGTTACAGTGACTCAGTCAGATCTCATGGGTTCACGATACTGATAGATATGAGATATGGATCAGCATGGGCTGCCGTGAAGCCCATACTAAAAGTTCTCCAAGAGCACTTTTCCTCATCCGTCCACCAGGCACTGGTTGTCAAACCTGACAATTTCTGGCAAAAGCAACGCACAACGATAGGCGCTCACAAGTACAAGTTTGAGGTATGTTTACTATAAAAAATACTGTGCGATAATTAAAAATTAACATTGTATTGTTATATCTATGTGTCTAATATGTGTAATGTGTTTGTTTCAGACAACCATGATTAGCTTAGAAGCACTTCCTAAGGTGATAGATAGCTCACAAGTAACAACAGATTTAGATGGTACACTTCAATATGATCACGCACAGTGGATAGATTTGAGATTGGTAAGAATGTTTTTATATCTGCCCTTTATTTCCGCTTCCTATTTTAAGTTTGATGACTCATTCAATGTGAACGTTATAGTCAGTCATATGAATTTGGAAATGGTAAATGAGTGAAAATTTATAGAAACGATAGAAATTAGAAGAGGGCGAATTGGACACCTGATTCGACACAATCTTTTCATTTAAACTATAACAGAACGAAGAATAGAAGGGAGATGGAAGACTAGGTATAAGCTATATTTAGCTAATGTGCATAATGTAAAATGTCGTGTTTTATCAGGAGGTGTTTTGTCAAAAGAATGGCGAAAAACCGGATAGAATGGAAAAAATCTCCACCGAGAAGAGCCAAGCTCTTAAATTTGATGATGATGATAGTTTTTGAAAATTGGTCCCTACAATTATGACCTGTTTCTCATGGCTAAATAAGTCCCCATTAACATTATCCATCCAATACTTCATACACAATGTAGTTCCATATTTGAATTATTCGTTGGTTAGTGCTTATTTATGATAGTGAAACAGGCCCTTAGAGTAACCTTTATCAATACGTCATCCGCTATTTTTCTGCCCCATATCTAAATACTTAGCACGTAATTATTTTCTCAAAAGGCTTTAGAAGAGCTAGTTTGGCAAGCGGGCGAGCTGATCGACCGCCTAGACGACCTTCAAGAAGACGTGGCGCGCGCAGACTTCGCGGACGACGTGACGGGCGCGCGACGAGCCATAGACGCACACGCCGACATCAGCAAGCGGCTAGCCAAGGTGCCCGTCGACGAGCTGGAGGCGCAAGGTACGTCCCTCATCTCCATAGTGCATAAGATGTTAAGCGACGACGACGTGACGACCCCTTGACGCGACGCGCACGTATTTTCTTACATTAATTTAACATACTTTACTATTTTGATCTCGGATCGGTTACGTGATTTATTACTGCGAGAAACAGTTAACTACCGGTTTTCATTGCCGGTTTAATCTTAAGAAAATAACACAATCATGGTGATGCGCCTGAGAGTCACATGAAACGGAATGAACTATTCTGAGTTAAGTAGGTGTTTTGGGTTTTTGGACATGCATGCATTAAAATAGTTCGAATCCTTCAAGTATCTTTCATATGATACTAACAGCGGTTTCGCACTACCTTTAACCGTAGTCCGATACGAACTTAGTTTATTTACGACATCATAGAGCCATTTGTATACTCGCTTAATACAAAAAAAACATTTATTTTAACAAGTCTAAACCTTAGTCTTGGTTTAAACCTGGTGCTAGCGTTCTTGTTATATCGGGGTTTGAGTTTAAACAAAGCGTACTCCGCTGTGTTTGAGTAGTAAATATTTTATATTGTTTCCTTTAAACGATATTACGTCTACCTTCTAATCGCCAAAGTAAACACAACATATTGTGTTGGGAATTCACCCCTGTTCTTCATTCTATGATATATTTGCTTACTATGATATGGCATGATATATAATTTCGATTGGAGAAAGTTTATTGGAATACGAGGATATGATTATTAGCAAAACAAATATGAGGATATGAACATCTTTATTAATTGACCGACCAGTCGACTGTTATGCTAAAAAACAATACTTCATATTTCCCGTCACTGTGAAACTTAGTAGCGTAGCGTTCGCACGCGCGGCTCGTGTCGACAGCACGACAAGTGGCTGAAGTAGAATGCTGGGTGAGTGTCACGAAACAACCGCTCTGCACCGCACGCGCATCGAAAACACGACACTGGCAAATTGCGCCGCAGCGTCTTGATTCATCAGCCAGCGCACTTCAATTAAATTGCACGCTTGCTCTTGAAACTCGACGGTTCAATTAAAACAATTAGACGTTTACCTAGTGTGCAATGGAAAATATCGTCTTGTGTAATGTCAGGTAGTTTATCGCGTAACAAAGTTATTTGGCTGTCGCGGTCGAGTGGTCTGCAAACTAGTCACCCTGATAGCGACTCCCTGACGGACGGTTGTATAACGACGCTCAAAGCGCGGCGAGCCGCCGACAGTTTTGTGAACGCCGTGGGATGTTGCCGACCAGTGTTGTGCTCCTTCCGCGCTTCCGACGATATGTGTTTCGATTGCTTGTGGTATTACGATGATGAAGGTAGTGTTATTGCGATTGTGGTGGTAATTAAATAGTGCAAATTATTGAAAACGAACTTCTGTTATTTACTCTACCGACGTTTTGTTACAAATTCTTTATAAAATATTGCAATTTGGTCAATCTCAATGTAAACTCAGTGATGTGTAAAATATTGCCCTTCACAACAATGTTTTTATAAATGCCTGTCTTGGGGAATATGCATCGATTTCTTGATTGCCGGGCCATACATTGTTGTGTGAAGTGGTCTAGTTTTAAGTGCTCAATTTCGTGTCCACTGTGGCGATGAATTGGCATTCAGAAAAGAAAAACGTTTTATGCAATGCTAAAATTCTAGTCTAACTGCTTTTCTACTTTTCATTTGAGACAACCGTTTGTTGTAATGTCTTTGTTACTGCTCATGTCGATTTTTACGAGTTGTCGATATGTGTATGGTATGTAACTTTTATTGCCTCAATTTAACACCAATTTATTTTCGCCGGCAAATCTTGCTGACTGTCTCATGTCCAGTCGGCCGATCGGCTTCATTTTGAATTAGAAAGCACACAACATGATTGTAAACAATAGTACAATTAATTTGATGTAGATTTATCGACCGCGTTTATATTCAATTCCGGTCATATCGACCCACATATGAAGTCTTAATTTTCTACAAGTAGACACGCATTTTTGGCAATACTTACGAACGCGCTAAATAATTTAATGTGAAATCACATGTCTTTTGCTTTATTCGTTTCCATACCCTATCTTGAGCGCTTTTGCTAGTAAGTCTTAAGCCATTGTTCTAGCTAAACGTTATTCTATTTCGCCATCACCACACACGCTTTTACTCCACCCAGGCGAACGAGTCCTTCAACGGCTGGAAGCCGCCGAAGCGGCGTGCGCCGAGGCGAGCGGCAGCGGCGGCGACTCTGCTGCGTTCCACTGCGGCTCGCCGGCGGCGGTGCGCGCGCAGCTGGCCGGCGTGCGGTCCGCGCACGCGCACGCGCACAAGCTGTGGCAGCACAAGAAGATGCAGCTCGACCAGTGCTTCCAGCTGCGCCTGTTCGAGCAGGACTGCGAGAAGGTCAGGCGCGAGAAAAAGCTTGCATTTTAGGAGATGATTAACGAAAGAGCTTTTCTACTTACCGAGTCGACACCACACTTACTTTCAAGATGTTTGGCTTGTACTCGTAAATAATAGGAAACGTTAGAGAACGATCTGAAGTGGTTCCGAATATTGTTTTTGATCTTTCGGCTGTTAAATTCTCTGCTCTGAGTAAATCAGATTTAGGACATTTAGAAATGTCACTTCATAATTTGGTTAAAACGCAATGACGAAAAATGCGTTTTAACCAAATTAATATAGATGGTATCACAGACAATCGTTAGGTAACGCTACACATTGTTTCACTTCGATCGTAAATCATCAATTAGCTGCCTACAAACTTCTCAAACCAATGAGGTATCTCATTAATCTAGAACCAGTTCTAATTTAGGATTTCTCATTCCAGATGCTAGAATGGATCGTAAACCACCGCACAGCTTTCCTTGCCACTTATGTCGAGATCGGGAGGTCTTGCGCAGCCGCTAAGCGACTTCAGGAGGAACATGCCAGGTAACATATCCAATATTTAATGTTTTACTGCTTGATAATACACAAAAGGTGTTACAATTTAGGCAATGCACAGACGATAATAGTAGTTTATGAAACTGGTACATAATGAGAGGTATTATACACGAGTGTGAGTTTAAATAACGAGCGAAGTGAGTTTTTTAAAAGTATCACACGAGTGTATAATACCTAGTTATGTGCAATTTCATACACTACTTTATCTACTCTCATTGAACACGAACATATCAAATAAAAGATAAAGATTTCCATGCTAAAAAGTCTTGATAACATTTATCGTATAATTTTCTTGACTTTACTGGTAGTAGATTAAGACAGACTGCTGGCGTCAAATTTTCTGCACTTTCACTATCAGACATTTTAATAAACACTAATAATTATCTACCGAAACACAAACGTACTATGACGCCAAAATTCCCGTTATCACCGCGCATGCGCCAAAGCGCGCGCAGCCACAGATAATAAATTAAATAGATGTATCTTTGATCTGTAATCTGTATCGTAATGAAAAAAAGAATTATTATAACATTATTTTGTTAGAGAAATAGTGTCATAATTATTTTTTTTAATTTCATTTCGATATACTATTTATAAAGTACGCCTATATAAACTCGTTTTGAGTTTTGAATTTTGAATTTAACGATATGAGAGTAGCTAAATATCATTAGTATCCTTATCGTCCCTAATAAGTATCAAAATATTAATTATACTAATTTATTAAGCTGAAGATATTATTTGTTTGTTTGAGCGCGCTAATCTCAAGAACTACTGGATCGATTTGAAATATCATTTTTGTGTTCAAAATATCGAGGAAGGCTTAAGGCAGCCATACAGGCAGACAGTCTTTAAACTTGACACTGCAACGGGAAAGGGGAAAGCTATCTCAAAACGCGTGGATGCAGTCACTGGGGACCGCTAGTATCATAATATAAATCCTATGCTGCTATGCATCTGCAATCAGCTTGCTAAAAGGTTAAAGGCTAATATTTCATTTTTGGTAACTAATCTTCATCTTCACCATTCTTTTCATTCTTTCATCATTCCATATAAATAAATAAATAAAAATAAAACAATGACAGGCTGAGACAAATTATATGGACACTAGTTAGGTTGCGCTTCACTGCAGAACTTGTTAAACATCGGTGGATGTTGTTGCAGGCAGATACGGCGTATATATTTAATTAATAAATTAAAATCAATAATATACATATATGAATAAACTTAATTTAAAAGTAAAAATAACTACAAAATTTAATTAATATCATTTATTTAATTACTTTTTGTAATGACAGCCAGCCATTTGTCACTTCAACGTCCGCCAATAGTGTCGTGACGCTGTTCATCGTGTATCGGATATTAACATTTTTGTTATTTATGATCTAGCATCATAAATAACAAGGGTGTTACTATGTGGTGATGATTCCCTCAGGTTCGCGGCGGCGTGCACGGGCGGCGGGCGGCCGAGCGTCGCGCGCGTGACGACGGCCGCGCGGCGGCTGGCCGACAAGCGGCACTACGCCGAGGCGCACATCACTGCGCTCGCGCACCGCCTCGAGCGCGCCTACAAGCAGCTCTCCGCGGGTATGTGCCGGCACCATGGCCTCAACCACCAATTTATTATCTCTCCAGTCTAGCGGTCACATCGCTGGTTGACGACGTGACCCAAGAGATCTAACGTTTGAAATATTGATCGGATTGATTTCTTCTCCAGTGCAGTGATCAGTTCGCTAGTCTCTTACCTGACGACGTGACCCAAGAGATCCAACGTTTGAATTTTTGGTCTTTACTGTATTGTTAGAAATCAAAAGGATATTGACCAAACCCAGGCCCAGATTGTGTCTTTGTAGTTTATATTGCAAAAGTCTTGTTTTAATTATAATTGCATTGATATTTTAAGGGTAACTAAGTAAGTAAGCAGTGAATTACTTTAGTAAAATAAAATAATTACCTTCTGAATGTATCAAAACGAATTCAGGTGAGGCGCAATAACTCTGCAATCACAAAACATAACCTCAAAATGTCTAATCTGCCATTGGATTCCTCGTAAACCCCTAATAATTTTTTTTTAAAAAAAATTGTCTGTATTCTTTCAAATATTTATATATTTTATCCGAATATTTTGTAAAGACGCATGCAGACGCAAAGTGGGCCGATTTTCTATAGAGTTTTGGTCAAGATCCTTTTATATATTGTCTCAGGTCTGGGTGTCGTGGTACCACCGTTGTGTCTGATACCCATAATACAATTGCATTAGCTACTTTAGGACCAGAGCAATATTTGTGATTGGTGTCTAATACTTCATTTATGCTTCCTTCCTTTTTATGTGTTACATAAAAATCAGTAAGAGTCCGGAATTTAGGGTATGACAACTAACTGTAACTCGGAAGCACGTTATTCGGTTGTTTCAGTAGAGCAAATACACAATGCGTGAGAAAGGATATGTTTAAATAATTATGTTATTATTATTATTATAAGAGTATTGAACTCACCCAAATACATAAGCTATTATAATTGTTTTACAACATTCAACCTTAAGGCAGTGGCCCAATCATAACAACCCAAATAATAATATGTGTATTGTATATAATTTTAAATGTCGTTTGTGTAACCAGAACCATTACCCTAATCGCATCCGATGGTTAGTCAAAATACGGTATTTAATTAACACATTTTCTTAACGGATACATGTTCACTTGCATTTCCTGAATTAGTGTAGAAACTTTGCAGGTGTAATTGTTTTACCTATTAGCTACGGTTAAATTATTTATTTGAACATATTTGATTCTTACGCCTATTTTAGGGATGTGTTCCAAATGATAAGTGAAATAAGGTATGATTGGTTGTGTTCTTTATATTCCACCAATTTCTTGCTTTTTCTACCTTTTACCTTACCTCATTTCTTAGACATGTTGATAAAAGGACCGGTTTCCTTTCAAGTGCTATTAGTGTATTTTATTATTAAGAAGAAGAAAGTTATTAAGGCTTCGTTCTATTTACTGATCATTGAAGCTAGAATATTCAAGAAACTTGATCATACAAATGAATGAACGATAGGTATGCCATTGGTTGGTGCCGAAACACTGTTAATTTCGTGTGTCGGTATAATATTCTTGCCTTCATGTGATTTTAATGAATTTATTTTTTTATTGACGACCTCCTCGGCGTAGTGGCTAAGCACGCAGGTGTCGCTGCTCCGAGGTCCCGGGTTCGATTCCCGGTCGGGTCAATATAGAAATCATAACTTTCCATATTGTCTTGGGACTGGGTGTTGTGGTACCACCGTTGTGTCAGATTTCCATAACACCAGTGCAATTAGCTACTTACTTTGGAATCAGAGCAATGTATGTGATTGGTGGCCAATATTTATTATTTATATATAAAATTCTCGTGTCTCAATGTTCGTTCCCATACTTCTCCGAAGCGGCTTTACCGATTTTTACCAAATTTTAAATGCGTATTCAGAAGGTCTGAGAATCGGAATACTATCTATTTTTCATACCCTAAGTAATCAGGGTTGTTCACCCTTATATATATATATATATATATATATTAAATTCGCTGGGTCCGCTACTTTATATATATATATAATATATATATTACTGAGCAGGCCTAGAAGAGCGTTCAGCGGTGCTGTCCCTCTCGGTGGTGTTCCACCACAAAGCCGAGGCGTACGCGTCAGCGGTGGGCGGGTGGGGCGCGCAGTGCGCGGTGGCGCTGCAGCTGGCCACCGGGCAGGGCGGCGCGCCGTGCAGCGAGCCGCGCGCGCTCGAGCAGCACGCGCAGCGGCACAGGCAGCTCTACGAGCACATGTGCCAGGCGTACACCGAGGTGAGTGCCTCAGTCCACGTCTTAACTGAATTGACGCGACCACAATCGGATTGTAGCGGCACAGTACATAGTCAGCATTTCTAAGCGCAGCAACGCGATCGCCAGTCTTCCCTCCGTCGAGCTTAACAACGCACGCGCACTGTTTTGTATTATGTCCCTACAAAATTCGACCTGCTTTATTATGTGCAATGTTTTGTGTAAGTGTGCGAACTTGACGATTACATCAGTATTTACGAGAAGCTGGACTTTGATTTCATACACCCTAAAGACATACCATAAGAACCCTTAGTGCATCACAACACAATCGCTACACATATAGACGCAACTTGACAGGATTAATGACTACGAGCAAATTAAAAATATATACGCAATACATATTAGAGCTGTGTAAATCTTTACAGAAACGACGCACTGAGTCATTACTTCAAAATGTTCCACTGTTTCGAAACCCAAACGCCGCTTCGAAACGTATCTGCATCATTTGCAACTTGAGATTGAGTTCGACACGCGTCGCTTAGGAAGCAAATGATCGCGCACGCTTTGTTCGGTTCGCTTTGGACGGCTCTAGCGCGCATGCCTGCCTTCTCTCTCTCACACACTGGCACACCGACGCGCTTAGATGAGATAGAGGACGCAAGACGCAATGTTATTATTTTTCAGTTAAAGTTGCGGACACACTACATTTATCAATTCACACGATATATGCAACGCGAAAGACTTTTACTCAACCGACATTCACATTTCCAAACAGAGGGAACCATAAAACAAATATTTTTAATTGAATGTACCCCTGATCTCATCTACGCGCATAGCGCGTAGCGGTACACATCATGCAGATGAGATAGTGATAGATAAATATTGTTTCGAGAGTCGCTGTTCCAAATGATGCAGAGACGTTTTACGGAGTCGCATCTTTTATAAGTGATACAGTTACAAATGATTCATTCTCAATGAAGACACAGTTTTCCAGCTTTTATACATATACAAATACCGTTGTAATTGGTCATTCATATGCTGGTGAGACTCAAGCAATTTGTTCTCCAACTTGTCATAATTCAATACAATGTACTGGCGCTGCTCCTAAGAAGAGCGCATTTGGATATATCACGCGTCCAGTCGACCGTGACGTAGGCATACAGATCTTAATTCTCGACGCTCTTACATAAATCAAATGTCCTCTTACACAGATAAAGTCCACTCACACATCCAAATAAACTAATTAAGTAGTGGAGTGCGTCATTTCAGCTTAGACAAGCTAGAGCCAAGCTTAGGCAAGCTAGATTTGATTTGAAACCAACACTAGCGTGACCTGGGCGGCCTTTGGAACATTTGCTCTTGGATGAATTAACCACTGGATATGAAACGCAAGAGCGAATGTATGAAAACATCATTAGCCAATTTTTGCGGGGCGGGGGGAGCTTGTCGTGTCAATTTTTGACATTTAGTGCATGGAAGTGTCGATATTTTTTTTTATCAATATGTGTGGAACGAATGAATGAACGAATCTTTTGTAAAATTATATTTAATTTTATCACCAAAACAATAAATTACATTATGAGCATGTAATGCACACACCATCAAATGAATAATTGAAACGTAGAAAGTCGTTTTATATGAACGATCTGGCAAGTATCACTTAGTTAGTGTGAACTTCCTGAAACATTTTGAAACAGCCCGTTAGTACACAATATAGCCTTGCACCATTAAAATCCTCCTATGGGATAATTAAGCAGTAGATTTTTTGCGTTGGCATTCAATCACGCTTGGCGTAAATTGGAAGCCACATATTCGGTGATGTTTTGTGGGGATCCATTTTGCCTCTCTTTGGACTGCTTGTAACCACTTTATTTTCCTTAATGGATCTACAGAAAATATGAAATAATATTATAAAGATGTATTGTCAAATATGAAGTTTAAAATTTTAAACCAAACTGTTGTATTTTTACTTTAATCTACTTTCGAGTGAAACATTTTACAGATTTATGATTTTATTTTAAAATAACTTATATTAAAAATTTAATAAATGTTTATCGATATGATTTATCGACAATTGTCAAGCACAATTAAAATTAAACTGACAAGAGAACGAATGATAAACATATGATAATCCTACCGTATAAAGTTTACGTTATCTTGTTGATTTTGTAGTAATTTACCAGCACTTTTTTAAATGGCAATGTTACTTTTCTCTTGGAAAACACATTTTACTATTTTCATGAAAAATAACAGCTTTTTTTGGGATAAAACGTTACTTACGAATGAAATTAAATATTTTTTGTCTTGCCGCTATAATTTTTACACAAAAATAAGCCACATTTACCCATTTTTTCCGTCAATGTTTCTCACTGAGCTCTATCACCGTACTGACAAGACGTCACCTGTAAGTGAGGCCAAAAAGCCCGCTTCGTGGCTAAGGGGGCACAAGCGAAATTGCCCGTCATTGCGCGTCCAGTGGTTTATTCGTCCAAGCATTTACTACAGCAGCTAAATTGTTCATATAACGGCATCGTGCATAAGACTGAACACACATTTTAATTAAAAAGAAGACATCGTTGATCACCCCTAATGGCGGCTTTTCGCTGCTTCAATATTCAGCTTAGAATTAAATAAAAATTTGCGTTTGAAATTTGCATCCAATAGGATTCTTTATTTCCTTTTTTTTCCACAGGTACATTCGACTAGTAAAAAGCTCTTATACCAGCTAGACCACTTAGTTCAAGTGTGCCATCAAACAGATCCTGCTGACATGGTAAGTTTTATGTTCATGGTATTTCATTATTGACAAATTAAGTCGATTTTTTACATAAATATATACAATAAATAGTGGTTAATGCATCTACGTCTTTTAGATTGCTCCCTCGCCTCCCGTCGCAGCGCAATGTTTTAATGCCTAAAGCCTGCCTCGATAAATAAAAATATTCTTTCCAACACAAAAATATATTCAAATCGGTCTAGTAGTTCCTGAGATTTGCGCCTCTAAGAAATAAAAAAACTACAGCTGTATAATATTAGAATAGATAAATAATTTACGAATTGTTTTTATCCTAGATTCTGAAATCGACATGACTTCTTTATATGATATTCGTAACAACGTGTATCCTTACGCTGTAAACATCACAGCTACGAATTAATAAGATAATGTGCACCATCATTTTATGTCCTGAGCCTGTAAATGTAATACCACTTGCTTACAAAAACATGCCTTCTCAGCAGAGCGACGGATCGGTGAGCACGGCGGGCAGCAGCGGAGGCGACCCCGCCGCTGACTACAGCTCGGGCGCGAACCACGTCCTCGCCGTCATACACCAGATACTAGGCCATCACAGGGCGCTGGAGGCGCGCTACCACCAGGCCAGGCTCAAGCTGCATCAGCGACTAGCGCTGCTTCTGTACAAAGAGGATTGTAGGCAGGTGAGATATGAGTTGTGCCTCTGGTGAGGGTTTAGATTCCGTGCCAGATCCCTCAGAAATTAATGAAACCCTGTAAATTATCTACAATATGACACAGCGACCCATCTCAGTTCTTGATGGCTATACAACGTGTAACGTTAAATGCGCAAAACCCGAAGAAATGGCGATTGGAATAACGAACAAAATTAATTAAACTTTTTGATATGGGTCACATTGTTCAAGAAATCTTCATTAAAATGTTGCCCTGTCTATTTATTAGTAAACGACCCACCTCAGTTCTTGGCTATACAGCGTGTAACGTTAAATGCGCAAAACCTGAAAAAATAGTGATTGGAATAACGAACAAAATTAATTAAACTTTTTGATATGGGTCACATTGTTCAAGAAATCTTCATTAAAATGTTGCCCTGTCTATTTATTAGTAAGACAAACCATCACGTGCCCAAACCCGCCAAACTACGCAAACAAGCAATGGTTAATTATTCATGAGCGTAAATAGTAATCATAATAGTGTCAGTGCGGTGCAGCGGTCCGGTGAATACCTACCGAATTTTCTCTCGACAGAGCGTCGAGCATAGCAAGCAGTGATCAGAAGTGCCAGTAAAACTAAAACACCATATAAAACTTTTTTTTTTCAGAATTAGGCCGATTGAATTAAAAATCATTTGGGGTGACTGAGGTTTTGCGCATTTAACATTACACGTCGTATATCGTTGTCAGCTAAAATACCATCGTAAACTACCGTATGTTTTAGATCATGCATACAACTGTACTGTAGGCAAGAAACGCTTCCTTTTTCTCTTGTTTTTGACTGTGCCAAAATGGTGTCTATAATAGTACATTATGATACAAGTGTGCTAAGTTGACCATTATATACAAGGCGATATTGTGTGCGCACGAGCGAAAGCGAGTGCGCCATAAGAAAGCCGCGTATATAATGGTCACAGGCACACGTGTTTCATACGACGTTTTTCAACATACTTGCCATTAATCCAAACTTCGTCACACCACAGCCGCCAACTATTCACGAAAAATGGCGCGTTGTTTTTTTTTCTTGCCGCGAAACTAAAGCGCGCGCAAGGTTAAGGCGCGAACTAGATCGGCCAACAGCCAAGATTAAAAATGTAATAATTCGTTATTTAAAACACATATTATAGATAATTTTAAATGAATTTGAGTAATTTTTAGTAATAAAGCTGGATTTACCATTTATTGAAATAAATATGTACATACTGTTATTTTTCGCATAAATACTGTTTGTTGTGTAAGTTATAACCCGACTAAATTATATCGCTTCATCTTCTTACTTACTACTTGGTACTAGGGTACAAATGTAAATTGGTCGGGTTAATAAACAAAAGGCACTAGTGCAATAATATACAGAAAAAGCACGCGTGTTTAATATCTATGATTATGTGCCGAAAATCGGTGGAATAAAAACGTCATTTTGAGCAAGTGTGTTGAAAATTATATTATATGGTTATCGTAAAAATGGACCTGTCACTGTCACAGCACCGTGAGAAATGTGTGCAAAAATTAACTGTATTAACCTGCGGGAGGAACGTGCTATATTCCATACTTATTATAACCACGTAATAGTAAATTTTACTGTATTATATTCGCTCATTATAAACCAAAATACATCTACAGTCTGGGTCTGCTTTGTAAGAGGTTACAAAGCAGTACTAGACACAAAGAATGTGTATTTTAAATCTCATATAATATTGTTTATTTCAGGTGCTCGATTGGTTGGCGAATCATGGTGAAGTGTTCTTGCAGAAGAATACTGGAATAGGAAGGAATCTCCACAAAGCAAGAGTATACCAGAAATCTCATGAACATTTTGAAAATGTTGCTCAAGTAAGTTTTCTTCCACGGAACCTAACTTGTGGCTAACAATTTAAAAACTTGCCTATTTGTCGCTGAGCAAATTTTGTTATGACCCAAGTGTAAAACTATAAATCGGAATTCGGCATAAATCTATAAAAATGGCATTGGTATTTTACGTTTACATCCTAATAATAATAAAACAGTCTTATAAACCTATTTTAGCTATTGCACTGTTTTGTCACTTTCTGTCAAATGATGACAGCTCCAAGAAAGAACGAGACAAAACAGTGTAATAGTTATAACAGGTTTGTTAGACTGTTTGCGTTATTATGAGTAAGGGGGTTAGGTTGTAAGAGATGAGATGACAAATGTTTTATGTATTTAAGTATTTATGGGAGATGACCCCGTCATAATCGTTGTCTGGTATTCTTAACACAAAGAAGAAAATTACTTACTTCGAAATCAAGACAATTGGTGTTTTGTTTGTCTAAAAAAAGATTACAGGTTATATAAAAGAAAGAAGAAAGAAAAGCTTTTATTGATTAGGGTCATCACAAACACCCACACACACAAACAAACAAATGCTCGTACACAAATATAAACAAAACAGGCATACATTTAGAAATATGTAAAAAAACACATAAATACAACAGCCGGCACACAAATGCCAGTCAGCAGTGCGTGTGCGTGTCGGTGACGTCCGAACCAATAGGACTTCACTCAGCATCAGCCAGGCCTCTAGAGGACCTGACGTTGGTTTAATCCGAACACGTTTCGCAGAACACATACACAAACGCCGAGAAGCTGCTAGCCGCCGCGGAGGAGTTGGCTCGCTCCGGAGAATGCGATCCCGAAGAAGTGTTAGGCGTGGCGCGAGACTTGGAGGCGCACGTGGCCGCGTTCGCCGCGAGGGTGGACCGTCGCCGGCGACGCCTCGACTTGGCGGTGCTGCTGTACACACATGAGAAGGAGGTGAGTGTGTCTGTATGTTTTCATTAAATTCATCCATTCAAAAAGATCGTTTACATATTTTGATCCGCCAAACTGCTGGACAGTTTGTTGGTAGTCTTGTTAGTCGCTATCGTCGTAATATTTTAAATGCGCCATCACGCGGTTTTCACAATATCACGGTGACATATATAACTACCTGGTTATAAGAATGGACTTGTCACTCTCATTACGAGTTGAGGAAAAGGTGTAAAAATAAACTGTATTGCCATGAAACGAACGAACGCGGATGGGTAAGCGTGAAAGCAGAAGAGATTTGACACGTTTGACAGGTCTAATATACTTGTAATAATCGAGTAGAAGCTTGGAAACTATACGTTACTGTGTTTCATAGGTAGGTACAGACGACAGCGCGTTAAGTTAGGCACGATGTAATAATATCATAAGTGTTTGTAGTTGGGGTTAGTTTTCAACAAAAGTGTATAAAGTTAAAATTTATGAAATTATTTTGCTTTAAATTTCCGCGAAGCGACGCCGGCGCAGGCAACTAACAACACGAACCGTCACCGCGTTTAGTATTAGTTCAGGCAAATGCAGGATGCACCACCCGCCCGCCCTCAATACGCATGCGGCACAGCTGATGCAATTATTAGTACCCAACACCAACGTGCAAAAAATCTCGACGCGTTTTGCCACTACACGTGGCATCCTCAGGAGATGTTGTCGCCTCGGCGGAGCACGGACGACTGAAAAAGTGTATAGCCGGACACGCTGGACACCGCACACTTAATATTATACATATTTTTATTTTTACTAGGTACAGTCGGCAGCAATTAAATAGTGACATCCAAGGCTGTCAAATAGATACAGCCAATGTGGTCAATAACATCGATACAGCCAAAGTTTTCAAATTATTCAGTGCATCCAGCCGGTACAGCGTATGGTCAAATAAGTACATGCACTTGCAGTGGGCAGCAGACCTCTTCTAGTATTTCGCGATAACGAAACGAATTCAGTCGCCCGCGCATTTCAATGAGTCCACCTGGACCAGCTCTACAAATCCACCCCCAGTAGCCTAGGGTGATTCTACCACTTCGATTATTTGGTAGGACTTTCTGAGGGTGATTCCTGATATTGTTTGGTCTATAAAACGATAGGCGCCCGACTGCTGATGTATAAAAAAACCTTTCATCTAAAAAGTCGACATTATCGAAATTATGATTTAAATAATTTCGCGCAAACTCCAGACGTAGCGCTTTGTGGCAAGGTGTTATGCCACAAAGCTATATAATATATAACTGGTTGTTTCGCAGGTATTCGGTAATTTAAGCAAGCCCGATATGTTTTTTGTATAGTGCTTGAATTCTGTTCTTAAATAGCCAGTATTAATAAATCGTTTGGATCGAGCTCGTGCATTTATCCTGCTGTCTACTTCCGCGCTCGTTAGCCGAGCCCTTCCAGTGGTGACGTGGCTCGTGATGCCCCTTCTATCTCCCATCTCTCGATCTATCGATAAACTGTATTTCTCTAAAAAAAGGTGTTTAAATTTGATAACAAAGTTATTATTGTAGCAAATTATATTAAATGCCAGAAGGAAGAAATAAAACATAGCGCTCCATCCATAATAACTTAACGAGACGCTGATTTCATTGGAAATGTCGGTTATAATATTTTCACGTCTAAGAGGTAATATTCTGTATTGATTTTCCTCATCTATTCGATTATTCATGTTTTATTTTTATAATTGATATATTTTTATATTTGATTATTTGATATATTTTAATATCGAAATGGTATGATATTTTGACATATGCATATTACGAATAATGGCAGCAATGGTGTGACGTTCAGATTTCTCTTTATATATTTCTTAAAAAAAAAATATTCATCAAGATGATAATATTTATTTTAACGCCAAATTTTTCTCGTGTTAACTAAGTTCAAATATTAATCTTAAAGGTGACAACTAGTGTGTGTTTGTTACTCTTCTTAAATAAATTGTCGAATGGATTTAAGAATATAATTTGGTAACGGAGTAGTAACACAAGCTATCGATCTACACGAATGAAGTTGTTTCATTGACACGTTCTATTAAACCAATAACCTTTATGTTAAATTAATATTTCACTATAAGTTGCATTCAAGAATCAATTTACTTGTTTCGTTCTGATTTTATTTGTTATTTTAAGGCTTATTTATCAAAACGTATTTTTATCGTTACTAAATGGCAAGGTAATGACGTCACACACGAAATTACAAAGATAGTTATGTACAAAGTTTTAGAGGAAAGAAAGAGATAGACGTCTGTCATCGTTGTTACTGCCCAGTAAGTAATTTATTTTGAGCTGTATGCTTATTGCTTGCTTATTGCGTGTATTTTAGCATTTATATCGAAGTCTATGGCGAGGATGTTGTTTAGTTACATATGGTTATGTGGCTATCAAATGAAATGTCTCTATCTATATGAGCGTCTCGGGTGTATCTATATTCTTTACCACTTAGGCTGTATCTAACTATTTGACGGCCTTGGTTGTCGTTATCTAATTGCTGCCAGCTGTACTAAAACAATTTAGGGGCACAGAGACAGGTAGAGTTAGTGAATTTTGATTTCATTTGGCATTTAGTTATTAAATCATATAACATACTCTGCTCCGTTCATTATGTATAGTAGGTATAATACATTGTGTTGTCCAAAGAAAATTAATATTTTGCAGTGTAGTTTTTAAAATTGGTAGTGACCGGTGTGTAGCGCGTGATTTATAATAAACAAAATGTGAACAGTGATCTTGTAAGTGCTCACGGTATTATATATTTTTTTAAATTACGCACACACTAAAACCGGTGTACTCCGGCAGCTGGTGCAGTGGCTGGAGACGGTGCGCAGCGGCGGCGGCGCGTGCGCGGCGGACGAGTCGGCCGAGGCGGCGCGGCGCGCGCTCGAGCAGTGCGCCGCGCACCGCGCCGCCAGCCTCGACGCGTGCGCCGCCACCGTCGCGCACGGCGAGGCGCTGCTGCAGGACCTCAGGTCGGTGCTCTACGCTAACTCACACTCTCACTTAACACCCTCAGGTCGGTGCTCTACGCTAACTCACACTCTCACTTAACACCCTCAGGTCGGTGCTCTACGCTAACTCACACTCTCACTTAACACCCTCAGGTCGGTGCTCTACGCTAACTCACACTCTCACTTAACACCCTCAGGTCGGTGCTCTACGCTAACTCACACTCTCACTTAACACCCTCAGGTCGGTGCTCTACGCTAACTCACACTCTCACTTAACACCCTCAGGTCGGTGCTCTACGCTAAATCACACTCTCACTTAACACCCTCAGGTCGGTGCTCTACGCTAACTCACACTCTCACTTAACACCCTCAGGTCGGTGCTCTACGCTAACTCACACTCTCACTTAACACCCTAAGGTCGGTGCTCTACGCTAACTCACACTCTCACTTAACACCCTCAGGTCGGTGCTCTACGCTAACTCACACTCTCACTTAACACCCTCAGGTCGGTGCTCTACGCTAACTCACACTCTCACTTAACACCCTCAGGTCGGTGCTCTACGCTAACTCACACTCTCACTTAACACCCTCAGGTCGGTGCTCTACGCTAACTCACACTCTCACTTAACACCCTAAGGTCGGTGCTCTACGCTAACTCACACTCTCACTTAACACCCTCAGGTCGGTGCTCTACGCTAACTCACACTCTCACTTAACACCCTCAGGTCGGTGCTCTACGCTAACTCACACTCTCATTTAACACCGTCACCTTACACGAATGGAAATGATCCCGCATAAAAAACATCATCACCAACATTCTCAGCCAAAGGACGTCCACTGCTGAACATAGGCCTCCCCCACGGCCTTCCACAGCGACCGATCACTAGCTGTCTGCATCCAGTTTGATCCTGCAATCTTTATAAGGTCGTCTCTCCATCTTGTTGGTGAACGTCCTACGCTGCGTCTTTGGTCGAAGGGTCTCCAATCCAGAACTTTTCTGCCCCAACGGCCATCAGTTCTAAAAAAAACATCACCATCATGGTGTGCCATCTTCAAGAAGTTTAGAGGTCAGCATGTACCGATGTAGAAACCGAAAAAAAAAACATACTAAAACAATATTACTCATAATGGTTTAGAATGTTTTAACACTCATAATGTCATATTTTAAATTCACAAAGATGAAATAAGAAACCAAAAATTTGCGCATGGCCGGGACTTGAACCAGCACTTTCTGGCTAACCGGACCAAACGCTCTACCAATTGAGCTACCGTATTGTCTGTTGGACCCTGCGAAATTTGTGTGCATTATGTCTGTTGCATAAACAGACAAGTAAATGGCGCTAAAACGTCACGCCTAATGACGTATCCGTAAGAGACCTCAAGTTTAGCAGGGTCCGATAACACAGTAGCTCAATTAGTAGAACGTTAGGCCCAGTTAGCCAGAAAGTGCTGGTTCAAGTCCCGCCCGTGCGCAAATTTTTGGGTTCTTATTTCACCTTTATCAATATAACTTATCTTTAGTTATATCTATAAAGTTTAAATATTAAGTGAAAAAATCTGCCCGTGCGAATCCACAACAGCTCAAACGAGTTCTCCGCTTGCATAAATAAGCTATGTGTTGATCGGTCGGACGCGGAGCGTAACAAGCAACGTACTTATTTGCATGTTAAAAAATTTACAGACAGACGTCGAATCACAGTGTGCGGTGAAACCAATACTGGTTTATAATCACACTGGTATTAATGTACCTAGATTAAGTTTTCCTGTTATGATTTTTCAATAAATAAAATAAATAAATAATTACTAAGGCGGAATTTCCCGACGTCAAATAAGATATATTCGTCGAATAAAATAAGATACGCCTTGTCTTCGATTGACATATGGAATCAATGAAACTCGGATTCTGCAAATAGGTTTACTATAGTATTGTAAAATAAAGTACGATTATGATAGTTAGGGAGGCGAGGTAGCTAAATGGCGTAATTCAACGGCGCCGTCGAGATCTATCAAAATCAAAAGATAAAATAATTTCGAAAAGAAAATCTCGTATGGTAAAAACCATTTTAGCGGTGGGTTTGGCGTATACGGTTTTTCAAAAATGTAAAAAAAAACAGTTACTTGGGCATTCTCGAGCGCGTCAGATATTCATACTACGTATGCCCCAAGTGCCTCTGATAACAACGGTATACTATTCTGCCGGTTTGCGTGGTGGGGGTAGGCATATAAAGTAGTCAAAAATGCAAAAAAAATAAAATTACTCGAGTGCGTCAGATTTTTGGAAGGAAAAATAGTTTTTTTGAAATATTCGAGCGCGTCAGATTTTCATAGGGGAGGTTCATCTCGGTATCCTGAAAGCATATTTTCTTAATCTGACAAAAATGTTGGTGGGTTCTCTTAATCTGACCGGAAAGGTTTTTTGGTTTCTTGTTTTTTCCTTCCTTCTTTCTTTTTAATAATTCTTCACTTCGTTTTGCTGACGGTACGTCCAAAAAACAATTTTAGGATCAACAGGCTATTGAATAATATACATACATGAAACTGTACATGTTAATAATACTTTTGTATACAGATACGCGGAACCTTTTCCAAGTCCAATTGTCGAGAAGCTTTAGAAAAAAAAAATTTTTTGAGATTAAAGTAACATAATTTAATCATCGTTATTTCATATCATTTTTTTAACACCCTCAGTTTTCAAGATATACTCAAAAAAACGGGAGTTTGAGTTTTTATGAAGCTTCAAGTCAAAAAGTTTTAACTTTGGACAAAAATGTAAAGAGACCTTTTTTGTGTAAAATAAAATTACCTTTTTTGTTTATTTAAACTTTTTTTTTGTAAAATGTATCGTTCGCGACTTATATGCCGCAACGCGTTTTTCGGAAGACGAAATGGCTCCTCCACACTCCTGGTCATGCGGAAACCGGCAGATTTTGTATTTTTAGTACGTTTTAGATTATATTCTTCAAAATAAAAATAAAAAAAATCGCGCTCGAGAATGCCGGATTAACGTTTTTTTTTTTACAAGTTCGCGACCCTATAACTCGGCGGCGTCAAGGACTTATCGTCAGATTAGTTAAATTTAGTCCTAAAACACTAAAATCAACCCCCAATATCTTAATCTGACGCGCTCGAGTATTACAGACTATCGATTTTTTTTTACTAATCTGATCGTCTATCCTAGGCGCGCGTCACTACATACAGAGCTAAATACTTTACAAGGTTGCTCTATTAGGTCCAAGGTATCTCTCATATCTTAAACTGCCACGCTCGAGTATTACCGAAAATTCCCCTATTCGCCTCCCTAACTATGATGTTCGTGCCGTACGACCGGAAGGCAAGTGACAATGACATTTAGAAAATCAAATTAGAAATAGATACTCGTCCCAGAGAGCAACAGCAACGTTTTGCTTTATAGAGAATGCAGCGACGCAGCATGATGGGAACCGGAACACGCTTAATTTGAAAACGTCACCTATTTGTCAGCAATCATTTATGTAAATGTCATTTTAAAATCTTTGCTTTTATCTTGAGTGGTCTGAGTAAAATAATTCCGTCGCGGGGAGCTTTACGTTGCTATCCTTTACAAAAAGCGGAAACAAATAATGTTGGTATCCCCGCTATTTGTAATATCAAAAAAAAAATAACTGCGCAAACGACGTTTTTGTATCTTTTGACGCACCAATAAATATTTTATATTGGACTATTATATATTATTGGACTATATATATTGTTATAGATAACTTGGACTGATTGTAATTGTCTGACATTGAAAATAAATTATTATAATATTCATTTAAAACATGAAACCTAACAATCTCCACACAGACACTATGTCCAGTTGCTTCAACTTCACTTGATCCAAATAAATTGACTTCACAGCCGCATAAGGATAACAAAATATGTCTAAAATGTAAAACAAAGATGGGCTTTCGTTGGAACATAATTATTAGTCCATATTTCACCTCCTGACAGAAGGGAAATACGTAAAATATGACCATTCATACATTACATTCTACATTCATTCTATTCATTTTACATTCAGGATACATTCGTCTTGATTGCCCGTTTATTATCTGGTAGAATGTCCATAATTTTCTTAGACAATACCACCACAGCATTTCATAATAATATGATCTTTGACAGTAAAATCTGTCAGTCCCCTCTGTTTGATCACTTTAGTATTACTGTAGAAAAAATAACCGTGATATAACATTACAATACCCATTCTTAATAAAACGCGGTTAAAAGGTTTTCCACAGACGGAATATATTTGCGTTTTGTTTTACTACCTAACGTTACATGTGTAGATGGCGCTAGTTGTCTTATAAATTTTGTTACCATAACAACAATTCTGTGTTTTGTCACTTTCTGATAACTTGCGTGATTGAGGGCTTATTTTCCAACGTCAGATAAGACTAATCGAACTGAATAAGTTTAGAACGACCGAATTTAAATAAACGCTAACGAAATCGGTCACTTTTTCAAATTAGGCATATTGTATTTTATTCGACGAATACTCGTTAACTGTCTTTGGAAAAATCAGCGCTGTGGATTTGACCAAACGACAATAAATGTAATCCTTAGTATTATTCGCTACTTATCCTAGAATGTAACTATTTTCCATTTTACCGTCAATTTTTCTAAAATATCGTGTTTATACGGAAGTTACTTTTATTAACGGTGTTGCCTGAATTACACTAATCCAAGTTTAACTTAATGACGCCCTCTTACCATATGATTTATTTATGTCTTAACGTCAGAATGATTTGTCAAATTCAAAACTTTTGCCAGCCCGACTTAGATGACAGGATTTTTACCATAGGTTAGTGTAATATAAACTATGGTAGTAGTAAACAATAGAGGATTTTCAACGTGTCATGACAGTAGTGATGAATTGAACGCGGGACAATTTTCACGATAAATAATATAACAATATTGAAGAAAACTCCGCATTTACCAAATATTTATTTAATTACTATACAAAAACTATAATAAACAAAAATCATTCGGAAATTCATTGATAATTTTTCAAAAACCCGGCGATGGTTATTTCACGTTTCCACTAAATCCTTTCCAAAAATGGTTTCACAAAACTATAGAATTTCGTTTTCTAACCACTTATGAATTTTACTTTCACACCATACTGCTTTGGTGCAGCATTTATTAGCCGTATTATAATACGGTTCAATCATTCGTTCTGTTATGCGAGTTTAGTATTTCCAAATCCAATGTCACGTCGCTAATGACTTTGAGTTATTTGGGTATAAAATAGAGTCATAAATTTATCGAGTAATATCCTTCGTATATTTACGCGCGTGGTAGCCTATGCTTGGTCGAATCCAACCTCAATGAGATAAAACATTGTGAACTATTCTTATTATGTTCCACGTTTATATGCATCAATTTCACTTCTTACAGAAAGTGTAAGAAGTGGAATTGATGTACATACAGATTTGATTCCTGCGATACGACTTATCAATTAAACAAAAACGTGACCTAATAAAGCAGAGTTCTATTTTTGTACCTGCATTCGCTCTAAGTTGTAATGTTCTATTTGGGTATATCATTACAGTAATTAAATTTCCTCAGGATATTCCGAAGAAAGTGGAAGAACAGGCACCCTATCCTACTCCTACCTCCTTCTCTCCTCAAATACAGTAAACAACCACAAGCGCAAGCATACGAATGTCACAAATTGAAGAATTCACGCACCAAAATTATCCAACATCCATACTTTAAACACTGTCGAACTACAAAGAAAAATCTGTGCCTGTTTGTATCAAGTGTTTTAATAAACTGTTATAATATTCGGATGCATTGTTTATTTACTCTTAAAATAATTTAGAGATCATGACTATTCTACAAAATCGACCAGTTTGAAAAAATATTATTATTATTGAGAGTGTATAACGTATTCTACTGCAGGAAAAGACGGGAAGGAGGTCTTAGTCTCCGGTCTCCATGATTTCGAGCAAAAAAACTTATTAAAAATAATAGAAAATTTTGACTTGCTTTCGTTTGTATTATATTCTTAATACGAACAGTCTTAGTACCGCCCATGAAAAGCATTTATTTTATTCCCATTTATCCTGTATTTACTTACCTACCCTAAATCCGTTCTAATATCGTCAAAATTAAATTGAAACCTCACAGTCCTGCCTGTTACTATCACACACGAGTAATAACTGTTAATTAATTAAACTGTTTGTGTTCGAAATCAGGTATTCAAAGGTATAGTTAATCCTTTGATTCTCGTGTATTGTGTAGAGTCAAATCCTACCGAAGAAACACCACAAGTTCGAAATCGGGAACAAATTAGAAGGTTCGCAATTTCTAGAAATAATTAATTAGCTCCAGAATACACGTTTCTACTCTCAAACGGAAACTTTACCTTGAAATAATTCGGGTGTATCAAAAACTCGCTTTACAAAGGGGGTGAATGTGATATATCCATAATTTGTTCAATTTATATTGTGATGTTAAGAACTAACAACATAAAAAAACTGCTGCCTCGATGATTAAGGCTACGGACCAGTGTTAAGGTTTATTTATTTAAGAAAAGCAACAGGTAAAATAACATATACTAAATTACAATGTACTCATAAATAGTAAGCCAATACTAGGTTTTCCTTACGTTACAAATAGTATAACAGTTTATTTATTTCAATTAAATTTTCACTTGTATCTTACAGTAACTACTCCAATCCGCATACAAGCTTAAACACAATTATTAACAATATATTAAAACGATCATGAAAAAATAAACTTATGTCAAAACGAAAATAATGTTACATTAGATTAAAATTACAATAATAATAACATTCAGTCTGTAACCTTGCTATAAAAACAATGTGATCAAACACAGTATTAACATATGAAAAAATAACATTTAAAATAACCGCAATGTCAATCTCATTATTAAAATCAATTTCAATCTAATTAAGTAATCTATTTTACAATTTAACAGTAGTGTCGAAATCTTATAAAATAATTATAATAAACTCGTCAGACTATCAGCGAATGTCTAAATCATCGTGCTGAGCAAGTATATCTCCTACCAGAGCCCACGCACGTTTTGTCGGTGCATTTGCTGCCCATTCGGATCGTGCTGCGGGTCTCATCAAAACTAACTATTTTTCCTTTACCTTCGTCCCGAGTATCTCTACTTTCTCTACCGTTTTCCTCAACCTGATCGTACGTTTGTGGTGAGTTGATAGGACTAGTATCGGGGTGAACCCCAGCTTTGCCAATTTTCGCAAGAGGATATCATTATTGACTAAATCAAAAGCCTTTTTAAAATCAAAATAAGTTATCTCTACCTGCTCTGAGAGGTTTGAACTAGTGGAACGCTTTTTTCGAAACCCGTGCTGACGGTCAGATAAAAGTTGATCAGCTTGTTTACTAATACATACTGTTGTTCAAAATAATTTCAAATAGCTTCGCAGGAGCTGAAAGAACCGAGTTGTGAGGCTTAATGCTGACAGTGAATATTATAAATTATTGAAAAAGAGTACTATCAATGATTCGTTCTTCTTTGCTTGTTACAGTAAACAATATTTTTATAAATTTTAAAATGCTATCATTAAAAAAAGAATTAACTAATTGTTATTACATTTTATTTATATATCATTTATTGAGATATGTTCAACGATGAATTTACCTATGTAGGTTGTGAGTTTTGTTTATATCTTATTTTAAAATAATAATTGATTTCGTTATAAATGAATGTCAAGATTGTATACAATATTTGAATAGTACAGAAAACTGAACTTTACAATGCGATGCCGGACCACGGCGCGCGCCGTGTCGTTGCGCGGTGAAAGGTGCCGCGCCGTAGACATAAGACCTGTGCCTTAAGTGTAGAGTATTAAATGCTATAAAAAAAGTGGTTGGTTATATTTCCCTTTTAATATGGTGACTGTCCACGTTACACCTTTATCGTAATTCTGTTAAATGCTTTCTTATTATCTAGCAAATCACATATACAGATAACATACACATTCGTTTGGTGACTTCCTGAGGCCGGTAAATCAAAGCCTTTATGTGGAATTATTTTTGGTTTTGTTGTAATATGGAGTCATTGCATATTAATAACGTAGAAAAACACATATACGGATGACTAAATACGGATGGCAACTCCGAGAATTAGAAATTCAGCAAAATTTACGAATTTTGTTCATATCAGTATAATAATATATGTGTGCATTCTAGAACAACTCTGAATAGATATCAAGCTCTGAATGGTTATTGAAGTAAGACCGAGAATATTCATTATTCACCAGTTCGTCCGACCTACATTTCATCTTGTGGTTTTGCGATATAAATGAAAAAAAAGAGAGTATTTTAAACAGTATTGTGTGTCTACAGGACCGCGATGGTATTGTTCGTTGGCCACAATGTCGGCTCTACCCTACTCTTTGTTTTGGGGGTGAGGTCGTTTACTACGGCATTTCGAATGACACTCACTCATATTTCAATTATGATATCTAATGTATTTTAGTCAGACCGCTTGTGTAGCAAATTCAAAATCAACTTTTTGAAAAAACAGCAAGTGTGCTTAGTAGCTTTTTGCAAGTTCCACCGACAGACATCACTGGCTTTTATGAGTTTCAGTAGTATAAAAGTTACGGTGACCAAGTTGAAACTCCGCAGTGGGCAGTTGTCGCTGTGGTTCCTGTTGCGACCTACTTGAATGAAACGTTCGGTATTGTTCAACGCGCCGCGATGTGTGAATACAGCTGTAACTTTGTTACCGTTACGCGAAATCACAAGTTAAACTTTGCCAGGTTCAATTCCGCAATTGTTACTACAGAGGCCAGTTTCACCGAACAAAGCGAAACAATAACAAATTCAGCAGCACTGAAATGTACCCGTAACTTATATGACCGCGTCCAAACGCCTCTAGCAGATTTTCGAAATTTCCATTAATTAAATTTGGTGTTTTACAGAGTTGAAGCGAGTTAGTTTATTCAAGCAATAGTTATTGCTTATGTTGCGGACCTGAACCAAACAGAGTGACCATTAAAATTGTATCATCACATGTTTTTTAAAAGCTAGACTTCGAGAGCTCTGAAAATTGGTGCTCGCTTTTTCAGCTATTGTACAGATTGAATCTTTTTGTCTTTGAAAATGTCCGTAGCGCCAGGGCGACACATGTGTGCTTATTAAATTTTGCGCGCTATGGCAACGTTTTTAATACAAAGACTACGTGGTGTGGAATGTCGATGTCGTCGTATTGCTCACGGGATGTTACACAAAGGTATGCGACACAATTTCTACCTTCACCGAGCATACTGGAGCGTACTCCGTTTTCAGTGAAAATGCACACTACACGCAACGCAGATATGTAGTGCGCCCGATGCGTTATTCGAGCTACGCCTCTTACCGGATGATCGATTGTAATTGCCGATTAACTATCATAACGTGAAACGTCCTCTTAATTTATGAACGTAAAAATGTGAAATAGATTCTGTCAGTCTGTTATGCGGGTAGTGTAATGGCCTGTCTCACTGAAGAGAAATTCGTCAGTATAATATCAGCATTGTTTGTGATGAGCAATAAAATGTATTTATCATGAACATCGAATACCAGGCGGACGTTGTTTAGATTTGCTTGAGAGTATTCAATGAGTGTTTACAAAGTATTGGTTGCGCTGTGAGTCGAGTATAGTTAAATGGTTACCGGTTGCAATCTAATTACTCCGTGCGTGCACATACCGGCCGGTTCTAACCCCGGTGGGTATAAAAATACCGCGCCGCTCCTTGTAAGGGTCGAGAATTCGACGCAGGCGCAACCTGTTGGCTGCTGTGTAAAAAACTTGCCTTTTCGTTGGTGCCAACTTACTGCAGCTTGTTGAGAAAGAAAGAGTTCAATTAATCATCATCATCAAAGTTAAGAGTTAGGCTCTTACCGGTGCAGTATTTTCACACCGCAGTTTAAAAACCGGGGGCTTCCCGCCTCTTAAAACTCAGTCAAAATCCTTTCTTGATATACTATAACTTTAGCATATGTGCTACTATGTAACATAAAGACAACGCTTATTTGATTACTAGGCACAGGATTGTCCCTGAATATTGTAACTTTTAATAAAGAAGCCCATCCCCTAGACTCCCCAATACATTCTGAAAATCAGGCCGCTGTTTGGTCGAGGACTGCTTATTCAACATTTGTCACCTGTGACCCGGCTAGAAGCACTAACAATAAGTTAAATTATTAATAAACAAAACGAATCTCACTTTTAAACAACCAATCCAATCATTCGAGAAGATAAGTTTGGTCACAGTCTGAGCACAAGTTCCTCTTACATAATCGATATTTCCGGCTCAAAAGCGGTCCAACCTTAGGCATAGAGCTAGTGTCCATAAATAGTCCTTATAACTTCTTAGTTACAGATTACTGGGCATTTAAAGCTTATACGAGTAAGTGCGACGCGTTTTTTGTTTCATTACAAGGGTGACTACCTACTTCGAGACGTCAGCGTATAATCTTTTCACGGTAGATGATTCAGACCGCTCATTACATGTTTACCGTAACAGGAAAAGTGGCTGGGTGCTCCTGCAGGATTACTGGGAATACTGGGATCTTCATGCCCTTATTGAATAAGCGACAGTCGCGACAGCCGCCAGCGCTGTGTGGTGCGCTTTATTCAGAAAAAAATTGAATTGAACATTTGTTTGTACCTAAGTAAATGTCTTTAAGGCAAAAGTGAATAGGTTGCTACTAAGCAGATATACATCACCCTAGACCTCATTCACACCTGACAACAGTTGCGATCGAGGTCAAAAAATATCTTCAAATGCTTAGCTTCAAATAAAGTTCCTATTTTAGTACACCTAATTTGTTTTTGCCATAATTAAAATTCATGAAACGACCCGTGTATTGACGACTCGTCTTATGTAGTGGTCGAGAAATCGCCAACTATGCAGCGGGTTCGATCCCCGCACAATACAAACATTTGTGTGCATGAACATGTCTGATGTATTGGTCTGGGTGTTTTCTATGTATATAATGTATGTATTTACAAACAAAAAGTATTTAAGTATTATATCCGTTGTCTGGAACCCATAACACAAGCTTTGAGTAGCTTACTTTTGGACTAGATCGCGATGTGTGGGAATGTCCAAAGGATATTTATTTATGAAAGACCAGGACTATCCTTTTGCGAATTTAGATTCTTGTATTATTTTTTAGACTCCTTACACACTGCGACAGCATCGCGACTCACGCCATGAACAGATTTTGGCATCGATACTGTCGCGCGTTAGTACCGATGTGGAAGGGCGACTGCATCGATGCTATCGCGCGACTCGTGCGACTATCGATGCTAAAAGTAGCGCAAGTGTGTAAAGGTTGACGATTTGCGACTGCATTGCGACAGCATCGCGACGGCATCGCGACGGCATCGCTACTAAAAGTCGCAGTGTACAATATGTCTTTATTCCAATGATCTGATTTTACTCGTACATTATATACAGTTTGTATATAATGCCATTTCTGATGTGCGAGTATTTCCGAATATAACTGCACTGCTATTCTATTTCTTGAGAACAAACTCACCGATTTTATTTTACTCATGCTTGAACAAATATTGACTCTACTTATCACCTTGTCTCTTCATAATCTGACTGAGTTATTTTAACAGGGTAATTACAACCAAACACGATCGTGGCCAGGGCCCTCATACGAAACTATTTTTTTTGCAAAAAACGTTAATGCAGTAACGCTAAAGAAAAAAAAAGCTGCTTCGATATTGAGTCGGGCTCTTTGTTGTTCCCCGTTTTAAAAACATTCGATGAAGTGTTTTCCATCGGACGCCCAAAGGCACTCAGCGCAGTTTGATCTGAATGCAGTCTAGGGGGCGCATAAAAGCTAAATAGTGCCCCTTCTATTTGTTTGCAAAGTCCGCAGTTTTTCTGTTTTGACTAACAATGCTGATGGTTTAATTTACAAATTGATTATTTCCTACTGACATTAGCGCAGCTGGATTAATATGAGGTCATAAATTTAGGATCGGGTGACTTGAGTCTTAGAACTAACACCTCGGTTATTCTTAAGATAAAGCATACATGTACATGACAAAATATTTTAGTTAGTCAGTACTTCTTAGATATAAAAAAACACATAAAATACTTATGTTATGCGACTCAACAAACTAGATTAAGCATTTCATGGCAAAATCAACTTGTTTGGTTTATTTTTAATTCTCCGAGCGTTGTTTCTAAGTTCCGTGATATAAAACCACAAGTTACGGGTAGATTCCTTTTCCTCCGATTAATCAAAGAGCATGGTTTTAATCATAACGGGCTTAAAAGTACTACGAGGGTCAAACTGAAAGTTCTTAGAACTGGCCACTTATAAACAATATAATAAAAAAAATATTCTAAAATTTGAAAATAGAACTCTTTGCCAATATTACTGAGTATATATTTCATTCATTTGTCATTTGATTAACGATTTGGCGGCAAATGGAAAATTATCTGTGTCACGTCAACATGAATTTAACACGAGAAAATTTTCGTGCAATGATTTTTTATGACTTTCGATGTCATTTAAGTCAACAAGAAAGTTATGATAGACTACGATTGGCCTTTCACGATGAAGCCCCATCTCGTGCGACTGTTTACAACTGGTTTAATGAGTTTAAATCGTGGTCGCACTAATCTCACTGATGATGTACGTGAGGGACGGCCTTCTACGGCGACGACTGAAAATAACATCTGTGTTGTGCGGCGTATGATAGAGACTGACAAAAGAGTGACCTATCAGCAGATTCGGACAAGCTTAGGCATCGGTATGAGTCAAGTGCACAAAATCCTCCACGAACATTTAGCGGTCAGGAAGCTTTGCGCCCGGTGGATACCTCATAATTTGACTAAGGCTCAAAAACTCCATCGTGTGGATTGGTGCCGTAAAATGATTGAAAGATTTAACGGAGGTGACTCAAATGCTGTGTTCGACATACTAACAGGTGACGAAAGCTGGATTTACTGTTATGATCCTGAAACCAAAAGACAATCTGCTCAGTGGGTGTTTCCTTTCGAGGAGTTGCCAACTAAAGTGAAGAGAGATCGAAGTGCGGGAAAAAAAATGGTGGCCTCGTTCTTTGGAAGGATAGGTCATTTCGCAACAATTGTGTTAGAGGATCAAAAAACAGTTTCTGCAGAATGGTACACTACCAATTGTTTGCCACTTGTCTTGGAAAAAGTTCGAGAGAAACGACCTCGCAGTAGGATCCTCCTTCACCACGACAACGCCTCGTCGCACACCGCCAAGCGAACGATCGACTATTTGGCGACATCAAACGTTGAATTACTGGGTCACCCGCCGTATAGCCCCGACCTCGCGCCTTGTGATTTTTATTTATTTCCAAAAATTAAAGAAAAACTTAAAGGAAAGCGGTTTATGAATGCTGAAGAAGCGGTGGCTGCGTATCGCGATGCCATTGAAGAGACCCCTAAGGACGAGTGGGCAAAGTGCTTTTCCCAGTGGTACCATCGCATGCAGCGGTGTATTGACGTCAATGGACAATATTTTGAAAAGATATAATAAAACTAATAACTGGCTAATGTAATCAGTTTTTGATTTTCTAAGAACTTTCAGTTTGACCCTCGTACCAAGTGCGATTGGTTCGTTAATGTAATGTTACTTATATTCCGAATATCGTCATTTCGCCATATACGATTACCAAATCGGAATACTCGTATATGGCGAAATGACGATATTCGGAATATAAGTAACATTACATTACATAATTCTATTCTCTTATTTTTAAACCAATTTAATGATTGCTATTTCCGTTTTTCTGAAAACTTCTTTATGGAAGTAGCTTTATCGATAGTACGTGTATTTATATCCGACTTTAAAATAGGAGGAGGTAATCAATTCGACTGTATGTTTTTTTGTATCTTTGTTACCACATATCTTAGTCATTTGTCGACCGATTTGAAAAAAAAAATCGCCTACCTAGTGGTTACACCTTCTAGTTAGTCCCATTGTTGCCAAGTCGAGATCTGATGATGGGATCTTGGTGCAATCGAGGGCAAACCTCGAATTTAATTATGATAGGTATTTGTAGCTTATTAAAGAACAGAATCAAAAGGTGCAACCCCTCCTGTAATCACAAAAAATAGCAAATAAAATTTATTAAAAAAAAGTAAAAACCGACTTCCAAACCAAAATGCACTTATATGGCTTAAATAAGCTCTTCACTCTTTAAAGGAAAGGACTCCATTTAAGAAGAACATTTAAAAAAAACATACTTATAACTAATAATTTTCAAGTTTGGTTCAAAACATTGTCTATTGGGTGTTGGTATACCATAAAAAGTGTTCGAGTGAATGAATGACAAAACTGCTTTTTATAAAGTACGCACGTAAATAACAGAGAGTTAGGTGGGTCGTTCTTTTTTTTTACGTCACATATGCTGTCTTCCTCAGAAAATAACATGTAGTTCAAAATGTACTAACTTTTTTATTTTTTTTATTATTAATATAACTTTTACACTATACAAACAGTAAAGTGTTTAGATAATACGGTCTAACTTTACGAATTTCTGACAAAAATCAATGTGACGAAGGAGACAAATCATGTGACGAAGGTGTTTTCATACACATTTTACGTGTCTCCCAGCTCCAATCGCTGCTTTCAAATACCTAGCATGAAAATTCTTGTATGGGATTAAAAAATGTTTGAATGCCGGTTAGTGAGCGAAATAATAAGAATTAAAATAATGTACAATTTATGAAGATATGAACTAAAATGGCAAAAAAGTGCTAATATGAACTTTATGTCTCCGACTGAAGAAAGAATTGAATGATTGCCTCGGTCACACATTTTGTTGGATTTTACTTGCAACTATTGCGTTTGACCTTGGACGGACGGGACGCGTACACACTCCACTCCTCCCTCCACCCGACTACAACCTCCCTACACCTGCATCGGTCGAGTAAGTCGCCCAAAAGTTGTCGGAGTAGGTGCGTGTTTTAATTCGGCGTCTGCTCTGTCACGTAAGTTTATTGTTGCAAATTTCATTTTATTTGTTTAATAATTTGTAAATTGATTGTTATTCTGTTCATCCTAAACTTAGGCAGCTAAGTTTTATGATTCGTTAATAAATAAAAAAGTTAGAATCGTAGTTTCTTAATATTTACACCTCCGTCACACTACACTTCTGTCACGCCAGGCGTGACGGAGTGGTAAATTGTGTGACGGAGTGGTAGCTTATGTATGAAATTTTAATGTTTTAGCGTTTTTTTACCAAAAATTGACGTGTTTTTGTTTTTTTTGAGTGTTACAATTTGTTATATTTTTTGTTATAGATGTAACTAGATACTTATGGCATTGTCAGCAGCTGAGAGGCAGTGACGTTGTCGCTTAAAACGAAAAACAAATCAAAAGAGGAAAGCGTGTTTTGTACGAATTTGAAGAGCCAATCGACGTATTTGAAATGTAGAAGTTTAGTTCTAGTTTTTAATTACAGAAAGACTGAATTAACAAGATTATCTAATCATAATGTACAAGACTGAAAAAAGCTTTTAGTATTTTGAAAATGCGTAAAATTTCAATTCAGTTGTAAATTAGTAATTATTGTTTTTTTGTGTTTAAAAACACGTTCCTATTTCTTAAATACTATAAGTAAACATATCTTTCTTGACATTTTTAGTTTATTAATTACCACTCTGTTACAATTGTTACCACTCCGTCACAATGTCTCCCTACAACAAATTATTTAAAGAAGTCTGGCGGGTTAATTGATGTTTTTTTCAAGAAAATAGTTTTAAGATATGCTAGAAAACATTGCAATTTAGGAGTCCATTTGAATTTCAATGCAAAATATGTGCTCAAAAACGCTTATTTTTAAAAGTTAGTTTACTTAATGGTACAAAAATGTGACAGAGTATTAAGAAAGTTAAATAATATACTATCATTTTTTTTTAAAGAAAAAAAAATGTTACTAAATTAAAGATTTTAATTAGTAGTACAAATAGTACACATTAAAAACTTTATGTGATTCTGCATGCCATAATAAAACTTAAAGTAATATTGTGACATAGGTGTTTGATTTTTACTGTACCATCCCAAAATCTAGGCATTTACAAAATAATAAATAAGAAATCATCGCTGCTCAGCATGTTTGTGAAATCGTCAGTAATTAAATTACAACCCCAGATAATCAAAAACAAAAAAAAACAAAAAATTTTTTTTTGAAAATTAGTTTTTGGAGGGAGCTAAATATGACGTAAAAAAGAAGAACGACCCAGGTGTGCTCAAAGCTTATCCACGAGATTAGCGGTCCCCCGCACTGCGTACGCGCGTTTTAATTTTACTCCCTCTCCTCCAGTCGCGGCGTGGTACTATTATATTTTCTGTGGTGATGTTTTATAGGCAAAAGCCTTCGATAAATAATCTTTCCAACAGATAAATAGATTTTCAAATCGGTCTAGTAGTTCCTGAGATTAGCGCGTTCAAACAAACAAACACACTCCTTAGCTGTATATACAGTCTGGCCATAAATACTGTTGCAATTAAAAATAAGAAAGATATTACATTTGAATTTGGAATCTGTCATTTTTATACGATTGCTCATTTTGTTTTCTAATTTTGGCGCCAATACATTTTATTATATTTTGCGATATTAAAATGGAGTGGGGTGATAAAGAGAACCGAATCGCTGTGATTGCATTACACAAAGTTGGTATGGAGCCAAATGCAATTTTTAAAACTCTCCATACGCTTGGTATAAGTCAAATGTTTGTGTACCGGGCTATCAATAGGTACAATGAGACCTCCTCTGTTGGTGACAGAAAAAGATCTGGCCGTCCACGTAGTGTTCGTACGAAAAAGGTGGTCAAAGCAGAAAGTGAAAGAATTCGCAGAAATCCTGTCTGAAAGCAAAATATTTTTTCTCGGGAGATGAAGATAGCACCCAGAACAATGTCGCGTATATAAAATATGACTTAAGACTTGCAGCTTATAAGAGACAGACGCACTGGTCATTTCTTAACTGATCATTTAAAAAAGAATAGGGTGGTAAGATCGAAAAAACTACTGAAGCGGTACTCAAAGGGAGGTCACAGAAATTTTTTGTTTACGGATGAGAAAATCTTTACAATTGAGCAACATTTTAACCAACAAAATGACCGTATTTATGGTCAAACCTCTAAGGAAGCTTCCTGATTAGTCGGCAGAATGCAACGTGGGCATCACCCGACTTCAGTGATAGTTTGGTGGGGTGTTAGCTATGAAGGAGTGACGGAGCCATATTTTTGTAAAAAAGGTATGAAAACATCGGCACAAGTGTATCAAGATACCATTCTTGAGAAGGTAGTTAAGCCCCTTAACAACACCATGTTCAATAACCAAGCATGGTCTTTCCAACAAGACTCGGCGTCTGGTTATAAAGCTCGGTCCACGCAGTCTTGGTTAGAAGCGAACGTTTCGGGCTTCATCAGAGCTGAAGACTGGCCGTCGTCTAGTCCCGATCTAAGACATTAACAAAAGGGAAAGAGCCTTTCACTGAAAAATATAAAATAGAAATTGACATTGATGGTAAGTATTTATTAAATAAACTAGCGATTTTTTCCGGCTTCGCACGGGTTTAATGTCATATTCATGTCGTAGGGTTTACCCCGTGTTTGCAATGTAAACACAAAAAATAGTTTATTTAAGACTTCACTTAGAAATATCTTAAATTTTCAGTGTTTCACTACTATTCCGATGGATTATGATTTATGGACAGTTTTAGAGAGTACGGCTTGCTCTAAACGCCATGATAATTTGGAGTCCCTAAAACATCCATACGATTGTCAGTGAAGAATTTTCCCATGTAAAGAGTGCGTGCTTCTATTGATAACTGGCCTCAACGTTTAAAGGACTGTATTGCAGCCAATGAGACCACTTCGAATAAGCTTTTTATATTTTAAATTGTTTTATATTCATGTATAAAACTAACACACTATACAAATAATACATATTATTTGCATTAATACAAGTAATAAATATTATTTGCATTTTTTTTTTGTTTGTGACAATGTTTATGGCAAGACTAGGTAATATTAGTATATACTGAATCCGCGAAAGATCGCATTGCAAATTTATATTGTATTAGAAAGGTAAGGTAGCTTGACTTGCTGCACCCGTGTGTACTATGGATCTTGTTCCGTTTCGGAACTTGACAGATTACATGTATGTGCATCTCTCGTTCCGTCCCGCGTAGCCGGCGCGCGGCCGCGGCCCGCAGTCCGCACCTTGATCACAGCGCGGCACCACGCACTCCCGCGCTCGCGACTTCGCTCCCCGCGACGTTTCGCGCCAACAATACATTCAAATCAAACGTAAAAATAGCAGACAAATCTATTAATTTTTCGTAAACAATATATTACCCACAAGTTCATAAGTAGCGACGGTGATTGTGCTCTGTGTCCATCTGTCACGCTGTTATGAACATGAGATTGTTTACCGGTTTGCGCATTATACTACCACTGATTATTGAAGCAACAACATCTTACTCCGTAACGGACGTTTTACTATTTTATTTATGATGGGATACTGAAATAATTATATAGTCTACATAATGTATTTTTATCAGACTTGACCCTGTGTTCGGGAATACCGTGTCAATGTTTTGTATTAATAGGTTTTAACTCTACTTTTTGTTGTTTACTAAATACGATACGGTTAATGTTCGTGGTAGGCAGTGAGTCCATGATAAAAGCGCTCAGTGGCGGACCCCACGATCGCATTATTTATACTGGAAGATATGATTGAATTTCCGCCGACTGGCGTGGGCACCCCAATCGGCGGGTCTTTATTTAGCGACGGGGGCTCTCTTAATACATCTGTATGCTTGCTAGTTACTTATATACATCCTCTTTGACGCGCTGTCGGGTTCCTAAGAGATTTTCATCATGTCAGCGTCGCAGAATCTAAAGGCTGTCACGCGGTTTTCATTTACGGCCGAGACGCTATTACCGGTTATACCGATTTAAATATAGATGGATAGCCTCTTAAGCTGGAACAAGATCCTGATGATGATGAAAGCAAGATATCAGATATGGAAATTTATTTCTAGTTTGGAAGGGAAGCTTTTATAGATTAGGTATCTACTCTCTTTCTATTTCTAGGCAAAAACTTCTAATACCAAAATTTTAATTTCTTATGGCAGAAAATCCATTGAAGATAAATCATGTATAATAATTGTATGTCTATTGAAGAATAGAGATCTAAAACCTCATTATTCCAACGACTACATCAGAATCGAGTTATAGAGAAATCAGTTTTCATTTCCATAATGGGCTTGTTTTGCTTTATATTGTTTGGCAAAGCCGAGTGAATATGCGGAGTTTGATGCAAATTAATTGAAAATCCACAATAATTATGAGGTTACCTAGTAACCCTTCACCTCGCAAATTGCAATTTGCGACGTCTATTCATGAAATGCAGATGCAATCGGTTGTATATTGAACGTTAAATTGATATTGGTTTCGGTACACGTGATTATAAACTATAAGTTCCGTAGTTGATTTATTGAATGTCGATTAGGCTTTCATCAGGCTAAGATTATATATTTTGTACGAGTATTTAAAATGTTTTTCATTTATTCTTTAATTCGCATCAAGGCGGAAAATTAAACGTGACGGTCACTAAGGATATCAGTAGGTAGTTTAGTTATCCGTTTATATTGTATGACCGACCAATATTAAAAATAGCAGTTTAAGCACCAAATAAATGTATAATGTCAATTATACACAAGTAACAACATAGCACAAACATCAGAGAAAATTTATATAAAGAAGCGAATACCGGCTTTCAGAAAGTCGCACATCAGCAATATAACTGCGCGATTTCTAATGAAAATTAGGTGTAAATGATCTCAGTACGTACTCGTTTACTTGTAAACTAACATTACTTATCGGACTTAACGTCTTATTGACTAAAGCTAATACAGGTTATATTACAACTTTGTATCTTAATTTTCTTTTGAAGTCAGGCATACTTATCTTGTGCGACTCGCATTTTCGATATTTTTATAAATTGCCTTTTATATTACTCTATAATAATATCCTTTGGACTTGATAAATCAAAACTTTTCTCTTCGATAAAAAAAAACTTCGGTTGGTGAACTTTTTTCGAATGAGAACTCTACGGGAATTAAGGCCCAGTTGATTCTCCCGTCAATAGAACTTTTTTCGGGTGGTAATTCGATTGCGAGTATAACCGTCGTTAGAGCTAAAAAATAATTTTAATCATAAATCGCCTTGTAACACTGACTAACACTGGGTGTAGACTGTTGGTGTAGGTAAGCTTGACATCATGCACCGCCTCCAAAATACTTTGTTTCTCCTAAATATCTAATCCTAGCTCGCTAAATTTACTGCGGTTTGAGTCTTATGTCGTGTAAGGGCTTGTGTGTAATTTTAAATAAAAAGGTGTAGTGTAACTTATACATTAAAAAGACAACATCAAATGATTCCACTTTTTAATTGCTGAAAGCAGATATTTTTTTTGCGGCTATTTATTCTTAAATAGTACTAAAACGAAACCATTGTCAAACGTATTTTTTAGTATTTGAGTTACATAACAAAATGATATAGCAATCACTGCTTTCAGTCTATTACTTCAAGAGTTATCAACGATTAAAAATACCTCTTTCCCATATTTACGTCAAGTGGCCTAATTAAATTCATTTTTTAACAGTGACACTAAGATTACTACTACAATTTGCAGAATTATTGAAATAAATATTTATTGCGTTACGGTTGAAAAATAAACTAAAATAATGGAGAATTGAAGCCTATACTTCGTAATTTGGTTCTCATTATTACAGATTTTGGTACAGATTTGATCCTTAATTTTATTATCTCTAATTAGAAACCTAGTAAACCAATTAGCAAAACAAGTACTCGTCGCTTCTGTCAGAGTTGCCCACGGTGTAGAAATTATTGTATTGTAATGCTACATACATATTTTGGCTATTTGCAGTTTCCTGATTTAGCATGGGTTAAGTGACCTTTTGAAACCTTACTTTAGTGTATCCCAAAATAGTGTATTGGATTGTTCTTTAGTTTGCTGTTTAATGACATTCGTCCTTAAGGGCCTCAAATTATTAAATCAAACAAGACGTGAAATACCATACATTAAGTTGAAAATTTACATACTAGAGGTATAGGTACTCACATGACCGCATTTTTCTCGTCTTACCGCTACCCATAGGATCGTTTAGAAGTAAATCACATAATTAGGTATCAGCAATCCATGTGCTAAATATTGAGGCTGCGCAACTTTGACGCAAAAGGAAAAAGCGACATTACTGCAACATCACATTTGTATCTACCGGCGCCGGGTTCGAATGTGATTAACTGATTAATCATATGATGAAAATTGCTATAATGTGGGAAAGTTACAATTATACCCTTAATAAAAACAGCTAATCCAATTGCAACTTTCACATAATTTTATCTTCGTATACAAGGTAACAATAAAAACAACCAAGAGTGAACCCGATGTCATTTGGATAACATCCATTAAGTAATGCTAGATTGGGTGTAGCAACAAAATTTCATTCGCTTGAGAATTCAGTTGGATGTATCCCGAATCCGTCTGTGAATATGAATTGCACTGCGCTTCTGTAGACCGATGAATATTCTGTCAAAACATCACATTTTTCATGGTTGGTTTGGCAAGCTCAGCCGGCTCCACGCATGCATATGCCTTTTGCGAGTACAGCTTTTAACATTCACAATATTTACCTATTATTTTATACTTATAATATTACTTTTACAAAACAATCTTATGGTAAATCGATTTATTTCTTGAAGAGAATTATAATTAATAACTTGTAGTCTGCTAATTGTCCATTTAAATGGAAATTTTGCTATCTTCACCACTTTGTTTGTGATTGATTCGCTAGACTTATAGGTCGCTTCGTTTGTTTATTTAGTTCATCACTTCATTGACATGTGGGCCCAAACCGATTTCAATCAAAGCGGTATTGAGAATGCGGTCGGCCCTCGGGAGATGCGAAACACCTACATTTATGATTAGTAATTCATAAGAAATACGGAATTACTGTTATAACTAGGTCTACCATATTGAAATCACCTGCAGACAATTGCAGGCACCGAGATACGGGACACAATAGTCTAATCAATTGTTATCGTGTATGGTGTCGTTCAGGTTGTTTTTTTTTTAAATTTATAACGCATATAGGAAAGATTAAGTATTGTAAATGGTATATTTTAAACAAAAGAACTCGATTTCGTCCGTCTACCGTAGCTAGTGAGTAGCGAGTGGAATATTGAACAGATGTGAAAATGTTTGCGTTTGCGTTTGTCCCTGCTGTCCCCTTTATTAGATCGCTGCGCTGTTGGCCGGTCTCGGTCAATATTAGAAAATGCGCTTGAAAGAAAGCATGGTTATCAAACAACGGTAAGGGATCAGAGAAATAAGTAGCAGAAAGAAATAGCACAGGAAAGGAATAATTATAGGGGAAATCGCTTGGAACATAATTGTTGACTTTGCAAATTTGTCTGGTCTAGTTAGGAGATCAACATATCAAAAGCCCCACCCCCTACCCCTGGTGCTAGGAGGATGGGGGAGGGTATGAAGGTTTTCTCCTTCTTTTTTTGAAGTCAGTTTATAACATGATCAATCTTAACTTATTTAGTAGAGAATCTCACCTCAAAACGCATTGTTTAACGCATTGTTTCCTCTCCTCTCGGCTAAAGGGCTACGGGGTACTTTTGATATGTTGATCTCCTGACTAGACCAAGCAAAGAAACAAAAATCGTGACTGGCTTTTATTTTATATGTATTTACGAAACAAAAAAGAGTTCATGAAAAAGGAATCTACTTTATATTAAAATGCATCTTTTCGAAAGAACTTCTGTTGAAATAACATAGCGATCCGTATTAAAATTCTTTTAGATTTGTTTTCCCATATTTACTTGTATATAACAAAGAATTATGCACGCTGCCATGTTGTGCAGCGGATCTCGCTCTGATTAAAAAATACTTTCGTTTCAACATTGTTTCCGAACTATGCTGATGCGCTTCCTCACTCGTGCATTTTCCATTTGAACTGTTCCAGCATTTCATTCTTCGATTACCTCTCCTAGCGTAAAATCAATTAGCAACAGCCATCGACAGTTGCGAGCCACGGCGAATTCTGCGCTCCATTGCGTCATTTGTTTTAACTATTGTTTTGTAATAGTTATTTTTGTTTGTAATGTTGCGTTTATGCGCTTTTGTTTATTTTTTCTGTTTTTTTTTGCTGATGAAATATTGTCATTTATTTTTTGTATTCTTTATTTTTATATTTTTCTGGGTTAGACCGCTTTCGCACTTGTTCGTTATTGGGACGACAATTTTGCTTATGCTTCAACACCCGAGCGGTTGCAGGCAACCGCATAACAATAGAATTTGCATTGTGTCTCGTTCACATACGCTTGAGGGATTAAAAGCATACGTGTATAAATCGGATTCGGCTGACGGTTAAAGTGTTTTTTTAAAGATGTGTATCGAATAAGTATCAGATAAGAATATGTGCGTAAGTACCCCTCCGAAAAAGTCAAGACTGCCTTAAAAGTCTTATTGTTGCTATTTGGTATTGCATTATATTAATTTGTACCAGAAACGTAGGTAACCTATGCGTTTGGTGGTAATTGAAGCGATTGGTGTCGTGATCGGGAAGCCGTCGACAATGGCTGTTGGAGTGAATCAAATTGTCTCACAATCGTCGTTTCCGGTGTTATGAATAAGGACGCGTTCCTGAGCCCCTACTCTGCTGTCTGTGTTTCCGACCTTAGCCGTCTGCGTTTGAACCTGTTTAACCCCTACAACTTGGTATCGCGTTGAAACCTGGTAAAATTAATAACCTCGAAACCTCATTTACGACTAAAAAACATCGCAAAAATCAAATCAGTAAATCTTTTCATTTGTTGTTTAATTTTTGTCAAAAAAAAACGACTTAGGCATTAGTGGGCATTAGCAATTTACTCAAGCAGAAGTATTTTTTTTTCCATTTATCTATAGAGTAAGACCTTTGTGGCTTCTATGATCCTTCGGGACCCGCCTCCGTTCCCAAGCATTCAATGCGACACCGCCGAACCCTCTACAAATATACCTCATTGTTACCCATCCGTCTCGCTATCTCGCGAATATCAAACCTCACTTATGAGAAATGTTCAATCATATCTATTCTTACATATGTTTTATTTACATTGCCACATCTATCAGCAGTTCTGTTTGTAATCGAAGTCGGCTCTCACGGTGCTATTGTTTCGTACTGCGTGTAATTGCGTTCCTCTGCACATTTTATTACTGACATCACTGATCATGGTCTGACACATCGGTTTATGGTCGCGTTCCTAGCATTTTGAAGATTTGAATAAGAAACTTACAATAATAGATTGTAAATACTAAAATAATCTATTAGCCGGTACACATTCCTAAACAAAGGTTTTGTCCTCTATATTACTCCGTATTTGTAATTACTGACCGGTCAGTCATATACGAAATTCTAAATAGAACCCTAGTTGCTTCTTATAATGCCAAGATTAATAGGGTCCGTTCAGCTTGTGCACTAATAATATGCGTCTTAAACGAGTGGCCACCCTTCTGACTGGAGCCGACAGCGCTCCCTCACCTTTGAGTCTCGTGTGCTCAGCAACTTTTAATAACGGGGGTAACCATGCACTTCCCGTCCAGACCCCGATATTAAATTCTCGTCTACGACATTTTTAAAGCAACTGTCTGTGTAACAAAGGCAACTTCTACAGACTTCTCTTATTTTCCGTCTGAGATGCAGATCCATATTGAATGACTTTTTTCTTTTGAAACTATACAAACTGTTATTTCTACATTTTTATTCCACCTAGCGATCCAATCATTTTGCGAATGTTTAATATTTATTTTGTTGCGTAATCTGAATTTATGCCTTGGAATGATCCTTCCTATATAAAATCAGTTATATATTTTTATTCAATATTTTTCACGATTTAGTTTTCTGTTACGCAGTACTTGAATATTATTTATATTACGAATTATTATTCTATCCTTGTTTGTTTTGTGATGCAATTGGATAAGACATTGATGGAAGAAAGTCTTCGGGCGTGCTCACTGAATGTAAAACATTGCAAATAGGTTTTTATCATCTAGTGTTTTAGCTTTGTTATTGGCACTGACATTGTATACTTACAGTGTAGCCATCGGTTCGTTTTTTTTTAATTTACTATCTCGGTATACTAGTAGCCAAAAGACATAAGTGAGACATTTTGTGGTGTCAGTTTGAAACCAGACACGACTTCTAGTCTTAACTGCATTGTTAAAGGTAGTGATGAATCATATTTACTTTGCTGGTTATACTGATGCAGTATCGCTCGTCCATGGCTTGCAGTATTGTTACTGACGGCTGCGTGTTTCGTTTCTCACAAGTTCCTTTTTCCCATTGACAGAGTATCGGCATGTATTCTTTATTGAACGATGCGGAACTATTGTCTCACACGTAATTATTGTACTCATCGGTTATTAGTCTAAAGAGAAAGCCCACGCTACTGCCTATTGTCAACACTCTGAATATTGTGAAACGAAACCTAGCAACAACAGTGAAATTCCATTTCTTCAACTCTTGCGATTGCCCATGAAAAATAAATCGTGTTTCTATTTTTATTACTAGAATAGCTTTGATTGGAACAAATGATAAAGTCAATAATTGCGATCACGTAGTGGAAAGAAAGGAAATTCGTGCATCGTTGGGCTAATAAAAATGGAGACGAATGGCGATATGTGGCAAATTAGCGTCGATAGTTTTAATTTCTGTTTGTTATTGGTGGCATGTCCATATTAGCATGCGGCGCACTGCATAAAAACATAAGGCGCCGCAGACATGGCGCGCGGAGTCACGCAACTTGTGTCGTCCCGAGAAAGTGCTCGCATCTGCGCCCGCGCACACCTCTCTAATAGTTCACTGCCTCCACATTACCGCTTATTACCACTTTACCAATCTACCAGGGGTTGGACATTTTGGTAACGCACCTCGTAAATGACGACAAATCATTCCGTTGAAAGTTGCAGAAGTGTACATTATTCTGACGCTGCACGCAGACCTTACGAGGGAACATTATAATTTTATGCTCTATTATTTACGACGGCTGCGTATTCAGCTATTCATACGTGATTGTGATAGCAACTGATACGAGTAAATAATTATGGGATACGAAACCCGTTTGCAAAGACTAGTGACTAGTTAGTATGGATAGGATGTTAGTCCTTGGTGTTTCGAGGTCCTATTATGGGCGCAATTTGGCTCGTCAGTTTGTTTAGGTTTTTATCGGCTGCCCTTGGTCAATGCTGACGTAATACACAATGCAACAGAATGCAAGTGCGGTATGTGTTTATCAAAAAAGTTCGTTGACAAGCCGAGACAATGGCCTTCGGTTGCGCACGCGAATACTTAATGATAATATTTTCGGACGGCGCACCCTCACTTCGTGATCATCTTCTTGATGTTGTTCATGTCGTATTGCGTTGAGAGTCTCATTACTGTTTCGATTCGTTGTTGATAGTCCGTTACTGCCCATGTTACGATACAACATGTTACTTGATGCAAACATAATACTCGTGCGTGTGCCGTTGCCAAAACATTTATTCTGGTTGCTATAAGACAAGTATTTATTTGCTCTAAATCAAATCTTAAAATATTATTTTACATGTGATGTAAAAAAATATAACACATAATTTACAGACGTTATACCTAAGTGTCAATTACCCTAAATGTAAAAAGGCGTCTGGAAATTGCGTTTCCCTTTCTTACCTAGGAATTGTTTAAAGCCATCAATTATACGGCGGAAAAGGAGTACCGAACGCTGCCATAATAAGTGGTCATTCCGGCAAATTATTGTTTGTGAGTGGTGCTAGCGTCAGCACAGCACAGGAAGGCGCCCGCCGTATAACTTTTAATCCCTGCGCCTATTAAACCGGATATAAAATGTCCGCCGATGGATGCGCTTTTACTGCCCATAAACCACCACTGAGCCCTAATTGTTGGACAGCTAGACCCTTCTTGAGGGCTACTGTAAGCGTCACGAGCAGAATTTTTATGAGTTCGATGCTCGTAAAACACATCGTCAGTTAAAATGCACTTAACTGTCGGTTACCCATTTTTTACAGCTATCGTTTAACGGTTTGAGCAGAATATGGTGACAGGAACAAGCCGACATCCCTCGAGACTTGCATTTTTATTTAACAATCTATTATATCATATATTCAACGATTTTGTAGCACTTCCTTCGTAAGTCCCTTCCTTGGTACAAATATATAACAAAGAATGCAAATAACATTAATCTTGTTTTTTCCATACGTTAACGAGTTAGTGTTCTATTAACCGTTCAGAAAAAAAACACACTGACAAATTATGCAGACGTAAAACATATTTATAACCAACTATTACTTTTCAACTTTTTTTATTTACTTACCACGGGTAATGCAAGTCGGTCTTAGTATGTCGTTTTCTTTTCATAGTTCCACAAAAGTGACGAAAAAGTTCAATTTATACCGAAACATTGTCATCAAATGTTTTTCTAAAAGCCCTGTCGCTTAAATTACCAATTCATACTCATCAATGATTATGCAGCCCTCATTCATCATTAACTCGATGGAATGCGAACAGAAAAGGAATCCTAGCCTACTATTGTGTAACCTGGCAATACCGAACACACCGGACGCAGCTCCTTCCATCTCCGCAGCAGGGACGCTGATTGTCAAACCGCATAAGTGAAGCAATCGTGCTCTTCCGAACAACGATAGGTCTTTATTGCGAAACAACCGTATTCTTATTTCATCCGCTAGTCCCCCTGTCAGTTAATGAATACTTAATTAAATTTCGTTTGCGAGATGGTATCGCAAATTGGAAAATTGCAACTGTATGCTAACTGTATATCAACTTAACAGTTTTTTTTACGAATTACGAGTAAGTAGTAGTTATCTTATTCTTTTGGTTCAAATGAATCAAATCAAATCAAATTTTAGAATATTTTAAACTTAAAACAAACATATTGACAGAATTTTTCTACAGTAATGTTCGAATGAAGTCAATAGGCAGTGCAAGCGCAAGTTTTTTTTGGCGAAGTCTTATACCATCTTACACAAATTATCTACTTTCTTCAATTAAATAGACACCAATAAAATGAAATAAAAATAACAAAATCTAAATAACTTACAACTAGATTTCATAATATTGGATTAAAAAATAATGATAATTACCTACATTCAATTGCAATTCACTACATTATTATTTTACAAAATATTCAGTAAAAAAATAAAAATAAAAATAATGTCAATCCTGGCACTGGAGAAAAAGAGCCCATGACGGTTGCAGCTTTCCACCGCTGAATTGCTAAAGCTATTCTTTGGATTAAGAATGACCCCGATCGAGGTTCTCATTCTCAGGCGGCGCCCCAACTCTGCAACGAAAGTCTTTGCCTCTGAACCCCAACAGCCTGCAGTTTCATCAGCAAAGGGGACAAAAATACAGGTGTCCTCTAACGTACTGTATTTAGTGTGCTTTTGAATTGTCGCTGTCTCGGATGCAGCCCCAGACGCTAACTTAGTTAGTTAGACCCAAGTGACAAGCCGCAACCCTTATCCTAGGGTACCAGAGAAAAACCGTCTGGTCTTTTGTCATAATGTCAGGCAAAGGCACATCTTTTGTGGTAAGACATTTCAAGCATAAAATGAACATAAAATCTTAAACTTGTTTTTACTCTCACAAAACTTCGGAACCACTGAATATTTCTCGCATGTATTCATCCCATCAAACACTAGATTGTGTTTCGGGTAGTTTTCTAATTCGTCGATGAGTGTCGTCGGATATCTCTCGTTTCCGATTGGCTGCCTACGCGTGAGGAATGCGCCGCGCTCCGGCGCCGCTAGAAACTGAGCGCATGCGCATCCCATACAACGCAGCGAGAATATATTATATATTGTCGATAGATAGACTCCATTGTTGGTCTAGTGATTAGTTACCTCTGGACATATTAATAACTGGATATTTCGTCTTAAAAATTACTCAGTATCACCAGTTTACTCCCTGTTATCCAACCTGTACCTGATCTCTCATATCGTACAAACATAGTCTACACTTATCCCGAGAAACTATGAGAATTCAGGTAGTAAGTGAGCTTGTGTATTCTGCTCATGCAATTTACTCCTGCGCTTCTGATCTTGAGATTGTCCGCCATCGCCAAAACTGGGAGACAGTATTAGTTATTCCCGATGGTGATCTAAAACCTGAATGCTCGCTCTCGCCAGAGCGGAGTCCTCGGCCGCGCACGAACCCACCTGCATGCCGCATGCCAAATGAGCTCGTTGCATGCGGGTCAAAAGGTTGTGAGACTAGGTATTTTTGATCCTTGAAGGGAAAAAGCGCGTTCATAAAATTGCGTTTTGATAGTCGATAGAATTAAGGGCTGATTTTACCAACGTTAGTTAAGACTTATCCGAGTTATTAAGTATTGAACGTCCAATTTTAAAATGACATGTGTAAAAATGTTTGCTGACAAACAGGTGACGTTTTCAAATTAGGCGTATTTTATTTGTCAAATATCCCTTATGTGACGACGGTAAAATCAGGCCTTCTATGCAAAAAAAACTTTTCGATTGACGAGTGGTCTTACATTTTGTTCTTATGAAAACCTTTTTGATTGAGTCCAAAATCTTAAAATTCCTGAAAGAACTTCCGTTTGTATCATAAATAGTTCTACCAGTCATTAAATCCCCGGACGCATAGAGAATGTAGTTTTATTTGTTCACTAGGATCAACCTTTTTTTAAAAATTGTAACCGTCTTACATCCTGCTTTATGTTATAAAAGTACTGACCGCAATAATTTTGATCCGGTAATTTTATGTCAACATTACGTTGACGATGGCATGCGATGATCGTCCTGTTCGATTGATTCGATAATTTCATTTGATGATCGCGGGAGCCAAAAACTGGCACCTTCACCTTGTACAAACAAAAACACGTGCGTCTTGAGTTTTACAGCAGAACTATAAAATAAATTTATAACACAGTGGCTAATACGCGGTAATTTGTCGTGGCCTCGAACGGTCGCGACAGGATGTTGCGCCCGCGCCTTGCCGTTGCGCGGCTTTCCATTATAAATAATTTTCCACCCAACCTCTTGATTATATGTATATTGAAAAACATTTTTTTTTATATTTTACAATTTTTGGAAGACTTACAGCTAGAACAAGATTTCTTAAAAACTATAATTAAAAAGAAAGCCATTTACATGTCTCCACTGATAGAACAAAAATGTTAAAGTAAGAAACTCTAGCAAATCAAAAATTTGTCGCTTAAATTAATAAAACTAATTCGCAAAAGCAAAGGCAAGCTCAACATGCAAAAAAGTCGTTAGACATTAGTTTTTAACCTGACTTACACTTAAACAAAACAAATCGAAGCCATAAACGTACTGACATTGATTAAATAAATTAGCTGCTCTAAGTAAATAAGAATTCCGCCTGTAATTTGTGTTAACTATAGGGACGTGCAAAAGGTTGGGATTCCTCAGAGGTTTCCTTGGTGTGCAAATGCACAGCTTGCTTAACAACTCAGGACAGTCTATCAAACCACCAGCAATCTTGTGAATAAGACAAATCTGATATCTCGCTTGTACATATAAAGGTAGCTTAAGATGTCTCCTGCATCGCGACAAGTAGTCGATGTCGTGTTTACCTGTTCTATATTGAATGAATCTGAGAAACCACTTTTGAATGCTTTCCAATCTCGAAATATAAATGTTATAGTTTGGGCTCCAGACTTGTGATGCGTACTCAAGGTGACTGCGTACAAATGCACATTAAAGAATTGTAAAAGGTTCCTCGTTAGTAATTTCTCCAGAAAGCCGAAAGACAGAGCCCAGTGCCTTGGAGACCTTTTTATAACAGTTCTCATCAAATAACAGTATACTGTCGAAGGTGACCCCAAGATCTCTTATGCTTAGACTATAGTATACTTAATTCATGATTAAACTTAGAACTTAAATTCTGGTGGACGTCAGGCTCAAAATTGTTGAGCTCCCCACTTGTATTATACAGTGTTTCATTTCGTGACAAAAACTGTTTGGGTTGTGTGGACTTTTTTATACATTACATTTTATGAAAAATCGATTGCGAACATAATTTTATTACTTCCGTACGAAAAATACAGAAAATAAAAAAGTATTTCTATGCAGCAGTTGGCAAGAAAGCGAAAATGATGCAAATCAAAAAATGCAACGTTATTACGAAATCATTAATAGAAAAACAAACCGCGTAAATGTACTCGTATGTACTGTTTATAAAATAATGAATAGACTGAATTGTTTAGACTTATTGAATTGAGGGTTTTGTTTATAAACAATAAGATCATAATGCGCCTCAAAAAGGTTAATGCTATAACCGTGCAAGATGGATGACCACATCGCCGTGGTAGGAGAGGAATTAGCGTGTATTTACTATCCGAGCGTATCACAACAGTAGGCGCCGGCGAAGTAGCGTCTTGTCCGGGTCGTAATCACCATTCCGACGTGAATGCACTCCATAATTCTTTAAAATATAACCGTTATTTTAAACATATGGGGCCAGCGCATGTGATAGTGCAGTGATTAAACGATTAACGACTGTTGGATACTGAGAAGCTGTTAGCCAGTGAAATGAGCATTTTTCGGCAAAATGCTCAAATATCACCGGCGTTCCCATAGACACAAATCGCCCGTCCAGTGTTTGCGATGGAGGTTTGTATTCTATAAGTAAAAACCACTGAGAATAGCTATGTTTATTATAATAATTAAGGTCTTCATTTAAACACTTATATATGTATTCATAAAGATGAAGTAAGAAACCAAAAATTGCGCACGGGCGGGACTTGAACCAGCAACCTTTTGGCTGACCGGGCCAAACGCTCTTACCAATTGAGCTACCGTGCTGTCAGTCTCAAACAGAGGGCCGAACTTGGATGAATTAACCACTGGATATGAAACGCAAGAGCGAATGTATGAAAACATCATTAGCCAATTTCTGCGGGGCGGGGGGCTTGTCGTGTCAACTTTTGACATTTAGTGCATGAAAGTGTCGATATTTTTTTATCGATATGTGTGGAACGAATGAATGAACAAATCTTTTGTAAAAAGACATACAATTTTTATTACTAAAACAATAAATTACATTTTGGACATGTTTAATGCACAAACCATCGAATGAACAACTGAAACATAGGACGTTTATATGAACGGTCTGGCAAGTAACACTAACTAGAACTTCATAAGACATTGTGAAACCGCCTGTAAGTACAGTCGACAGCACATCAGGTTACCCACTTTTGTTGCAAACTAGCCCTTATTACAACTGCATAAGATGCCGTGGTGTTTACCTTGACGTGCTGTTGTCCGTATATACAGCCCAGTACCATTTAAATCCTATGGGATAATTAAGCAGTGGATTTTTGCGTTGGCATTAAATTACACTAGTGTTAAATGGATACCACATATTCGGTGATGTTTTGTGTGGATCCATTTTTTCTCCCTTCGACCCACTTTATAGTCCTTAATGGATCCACAGGAAATTTGAAATTGTATTTTAAGGATGTACATATTGTCATAAAATATGAAGTTTAAAATTTTAAAGCAAACTGTTGTATTTTTAAGATTATCTTAACCTACTCTCGAGAGAAACATTTTAAAGATTTATCATTTTATTTTAAAGTGTTCATATTAATAATTTAATAATAGTACCTTTATCGATATGATTTATCGACAATTGTCAAGCACAATTAAAACTAAACTGACAAGGGAACGAATGATGAACGTACGACAATCCTACCGTATTAAGTATACGTTATCTTGTTGATTTTGTAGTAACTGACCACTACTTTTTCAATGGTAATGTAACTTTTCTCTTGGAAAACACATTTCACTATTTTCAAGAAAAATTAACAGCTTTATTGGGATAAAAAGTTACTCACGGATGAAAAAAAATATTTTTTGTGTTGCCGCTATAATTTTTACACAAAAATATGGCACATTTACCCATTTTTCCGACAATGTTTCTCACTGAGCTCTATCACCATACTGACAAGACGTCACCTGTAAGTGAGGCCAAAAAGCCCGCTTCGTGGCTAAGGGGGCACAAGCGAAATGGCCAGTCATTGCGCGTCCAGTGGTTTATTCGTCCAAGGGACCGAAGCAGTTATTTCATCTTTATGAATATAAAATATGACACTGTGAGTGTTTCAAACATTTTAAACCATTACTTATACGTCATTATCTTCAAACTGCAGCAGAGCTATTCGGTTTTTCTTTTAAACGTCTTGATTTTAAGTCCATTGTTCTGTCGTTCGCTAAAATATGTTCGTCTTCCTTTATATAGACATTAGATACAGATTTCAAATGAGGTTGATAAGCTATGCTTGTCACTACATGATTCAATGTTACTCGTACTATTCTATCGATGGACATATTCAAACTGTTGTATTTTTAGAAGAAAATAACAGATTTTGTATAGCTGAGAGAAAAATAAGATTAGATAACTCTTTATTGCACACCAGAAAGCTTAATAACAAATTCATTTCCAGAAAATGTACAATTTTAACGGTCTTATCGCTATAAGCGATCTCTTCCAGACAACCTTTGGGTTAAGAAATAATAATTAGGGGTATTATAGGGGGATAAGATGCGGGTAATGTCTACTGGAATCTCCATATTAGTTAGCAATCAGTTTCCTTCATCTGATTGAAATCTTTTCTTATTTTTTCGCCCTTTTTTATTTTACTTTAAGTGAATCTTCACTCACTGTGTTATAAGAAATATGTTTCAAGTGTTTAAACTATAACCTTGTACGTCCAATTACAGATCATCAGGCGATTCCGATGCAGCGAGCACGGCGGCGGTGGAGACAACCCTGGAGCGGCTGCGAGGGACGCGCGGCGCGCTCGAGGAGCTGTGGTCCGACCGCGAGCGGCGGCTCGAGCTCACGCTGCAGCTGCGGCACTTCGAGCGGGACGCGCTTGAGGTGAGTGTGTGGGGCACAGCGGCGCTAGGCCCTGCAGCGGCTGCGGGCTCGCGCGGCGTGCTCGAGGAGCTGTGCTCCGTCCGCGAGCTGATGCTCCAGCTGCGACACTTCTAGCGGAACTCGCTTGAGGTAAGTATGTGGAGCATAGCGGCTACGGGCACGCGCGGTGCGCTCTAGAGCTGTGCCCCGACCGCGAGCAGGACGTGCCTGAGGAGAGTGGGTCGAGCACAGCGAGCTACACCCTGGCATCGGGCGTTGGTTGAACTGTATTCTTTTAGTAAATGTCCAAATGTATGACTGATATGGCTGGTACGAGCATTCCAGTGTAAGTAATAATTATACCATACAATTTTAAATTGAGAAAAACCCCTGTCGCAAGAAGAACAAATAATTAATAAATATTAACACAAAGCTTTATATTTTTGGAAGGCCTACTTCGATTTCCAACAAACATACGTGGGACACCCAGAAAGTAGTGCGCCTCTAAAAAAAAATTGATCTACAGTAACATTTTACTACATAGTACTCTCCACCAGCCTCTATACAAAGCTTCATGCGTCTGAACCAGGTTTTCAAAACACTTTTTCAAGTCCGCCGCAGACACCTCGTTTCCAGCCTGATTGAACGCAACCTGCGCATCTTCCGGCGACGAAATGGTATCCCTTTGAGCAGATTTTTTACTTTTGGAAATAAAACGAAGTCACACGGTGCTAGAACAGGGCTGTAACGATGGTGAACCAGGAGTTTGACTGACGTGCTATCTAGGAAGTCCCTCGGTTTGAGCGCGGTGTGTGCAGGCGCATTGTCGTGATGGAGCCGTAGTCCGCGGAGTCCAGTGTTTGGTCGCCTGTTGCTCACATCAGAGAAAACTTCTGGTAAACATTTGGTAGTATACCATTCGGCGTTGATGCTTCTTGGATCTCGTAAGGGAATCGACATCTTCCCCCGCTTCACTTTGGAAGGCGTTGGTTCATTTTAAAACACCCAAACTGTCGTCGTGCACTTGGTTTCTGGATCGTATTGAAAAACCCGGACCCATCACCTGTAACGATGTCGTAAACACGCTAAGACGAGCCTGCTTCAAACTTTTTCAGCATATTACGCCTCCTAATAATAAATAAAAAAACCTCGTCCAAACCTGTTCGACCGTTTAGAAAAACCGTGTCCAAATAAGTTCGACCGTTAGCAGTCACGGTACCACATACAGACACACAGACTCACACACATAGCGATCAAACTTATAACACAGTAAATAATATTAATGATATAAGGTCGGTATTAACAGAATTACATTAAAGTACCTATACTTTGTTTCACTTTTCAGTTGTAGTGCATGCTAAGCTGTGGAACACAAAAGCTCAAACTGAAATCCTATAACCAGAATAAGCTTAAAATTTATTTGGGTATTATGGGCGGTCTAGTCAAGACATAGGTCATAGGTACAGGGACACTGACTTCCTTTGTGAAATCTATATATATATACATATATATATATATAATATATATATATATATATATATATATATAAATGAATGGCTGTTCGTTAGTCTCACTAAAACTCGAGAACGGCTGAACGGATTTATCTTATCTTAGTCTTGAAATATTCGTGGAGGTCTAGGGAAGGTTTAAAAGGCGAGAAAAAATCGAAAAACGCGCGGGCGAAGTCGCGGGGACCACTAGTTTTATTATAATAAGCAATTACGTAAAAGTATAGACATGTTCTACACCATCATTAAAGCATTTTAAAGTGGCGCAAGGATTACTCTATATACGAACGTATGTTGTGTTGTTGTGTTGACGACACTAAGCGCTAATAAAGACAACACATAGGGCATGCCCGTTGATAGAAAGAGATAAATATATAACATTCGTTACGTATTGATTGCTACTAAGCGCTCATTGGCGCGAGCGCGTGACATCTCGCTCGTAAGCCTAATGTCAGCCATTGCTAAATCATGGTAAAGCATAAATACGTGTTTAAAGTTTTAATACTTTTAAATGAAGAAAAAAAACTATACTAATGAATGTAATGACACGTTTTTCTTGTCTCTAACAGTTACAGTGTAATTGGTACTACTCATAAACATACAGGAAGCCAATTTTACCAGCAAACGAGAAATCATTTACGGCGTTGTCGGGACGTACCATAGAAAAAATAAATAAGGTTAGAATGGTTTTGATCGATCGTTTGTATGGGAACCTTTGTCGCCGGTGGGAGTTACCACGCTGTTGCTGCAGTGATAAAAGTACCAATCAATGAATTAACGCACCAATATCACAAACCAATCACAATTTCCGCTAGGAGCTCTGTGATTGGTGTAATTAGTACCTGAAACCAACTACCAATCACAGAGATTCTAGCGGTGAAACCACCAATGATCATTCAGATACGTTCGTTCTTTTATGTCAAAATACTAGTGATGTGGTAAAGGTCGATTATTATAAATTCAATTACCGATGTAATGTTGTTTCTCTTTGTGAATAAACATGTAGGATTTAAGTTTGAAATAATTTGGATAATTTAACAGCTCATTTGATCGCAACAAAGGGTACTACTATTGCCTTTCGGTAAAAACAATACAAGAAAAAATTGAGTTGCTAAACGTTACTTGAAATAGAGTACTTATACCTTTTAACATTAAAGTAGTTTCTAAAAATAGTTCTATTAGAAGAATTGAATCATTCTTTGTATAAAGAATAAGTAATATTACTTATATAAGACAAATAGATTCCAATGTAAAGAAAAATGTTTAAAGGTATATAGGCATAAAGGCCATGGTCTACATTATTCAGGTATTATATCTTACCATGCTATTTATTCATTTATATTCTTAGCTAATACAATAAAGCTGAAGAGTTTGTATGTGTTTAATCGCGCTAATCTCAGGAACTACTGGACCAATTAAAAAAATGATTTTGTGTTGGATGTCTTATTTACCGAGAAAGTCTTTAGATACAACAGTTAACCTTGCAGTGTTTTTGTTCGGATCCTTTTAAGAGTTGATGGGGGAGCTCATTTGGGACAATCTTGATCCCAGAATATACTTTCTAAAAGTCAACCTTTTTAAGAAAATATTCTTTTTAAGTTTTTGTAGGAAAACGAGATTTCGAAATTATGATAAAATTAATACCGAATGCTTTTAAATGCAGAAATAAAATATCAACCGATACTAGCTTACTAGCTTAACGTGTTTCATGAAGCACGGAGATGCTCGTTGTTTAGGTCACTTAAATATGGTTGGTATGGTCACTCATTAAAACACGATCGCGCCGTAAGTAGTTTAACTTCGGTATCACTGCCGAAGGGAGTAGATTGTTGACAGTAAACCAATGTAGAACTTGTGAAAGAGTATTGAACACATATCGATTTCAAACTGGGAATTGTCGTACCCTATTTTACAAATAAATAGACCAAACGATAAATTAAAATCGAAGATAATAACAGCGAAAGTAGAAAAGTTGAGGATTAAGCAGTGCGTTTTTGCTGAGTTATATATTTTTTGCAGGAATACGTTATTTTGGTATCACGAATTAGAATATAATACATTTTTCTTCAAATAGCTCTAGTAGTTCCTGAGATAAGCGCGTTCCAACATATAAACTCTTCAATTTTATTGTATTTATTAAATCATAGCTATTTTTCAAATAATTACTAAACAAAACTTATTTTTGTCTTTTAATACATCAGTAGGGAAATTACCATATATCGATAATTTTACTGTGCTGTGAGCTACATCCCTAGTGATGCGTATACAAGCGAACAAAGCAAATTGGACGCGATACATTGCGTGTTAAGATACCAGATTTGTTAGAAATATGCGTGGACAGTCATCAATGAATATTTTTTTTTGAACAAAGTGAAAAAAAACCGGTATCATTTGAAATATCATAATTAAAAAGTGTTTTTTTGCAAATAATGTCGAAATATGTCGAAAACCGGTGAAAAAATACACTTTCTCTCTCATTTTATATGACCTGGCTTCACGCTCTTCAAGTAATTATAGCAAAAGACGGCATTTTTGACAAAAAATAATGCAGCGCTCTTGTCACGCGACTGAAGTAGCTACGGCTCAATGCAGGCATATGCCTACAATTAAGCTCGCTGCCGCACTGACCGGGGCCATTCTAACCTTATTTATTTTTTCTATGGGACGTACAGCCATAAAGAAAAAGCGTGCCCAACTGAATGCACTCCTGGCAATTACCTGCCTTTCGTGTAGCCATTTTCGAGCGCATAGGACGTATCTATATAATTTAAAACGTCTTAGATAATAGGATGCAATTCTGATTCTCGTTCCGATAGCTTACTCTTGTTGTGATTCATTCTACGCAACCAAACAACCAAAGTACCCTCGTTTTAGGAACCTCTTTGTCATTTTAAAATGCCTATCCACAGACAACCTACAAGCACAGGTTTGATTAAAAAAAAAATTACGGTTTTAGTTTGATGTATGGAAGCCCCCCTTAAATATCATTTTTATTTTAGTTTTTGTGTAAGAATCGTAAAGCGGTTAACATGATACATCTTTCTACCAAATTGCAATAGTGTTAGTGCTTATAGTTATAGAATAAAGTGGCTGTGACATACGGACGGACAGACAGACAGACAGACTTGACGAAACTTTATGGGTTCCGTTTTTTGCCATTTTCTAAAAAATACCTAATTAGTTTCTGTATTTTTTCAAGTCCAAGTTACGAAATTCCGTGAATGCACGTGACGACGACGGTGCCAATCAAGCATCCCTAATATATCTGATAAGGAATACAAGCTCATTTTGCACGCTAGAGCTAGTTCTGACAATGGCTTTTTTCGGTTTTATGACCACAATGGAAACAATTAATGCCAAGATATGATTTAATTGTTTCGTCATAATAATCACAAAAAATATCGATATACGAGTAGGAACTCTTTATTTAATCATTTGGGACCTAATTATTGTTCGGGGAATTGGTATCTTACTCATATTCTATGAATAAATAAAACCTTTGAAGCCGATCGACAAATGTTAATGCAATGCCGTGATAATTAATTTTGAAAGACTTTAGACAATGGTGAGATAGCATGGCACTGACAGGACTCAGTGGCAATGATAATGATACTGACTTCCCAATTACAAAACATTCAATAAGTAAAGGTGCGTGTCCATTAGAGCAGCCTCGATTTAAAGCAAACCGAGGCTGCTCACTCCGAGGTACGTTCGAGGTACGATAGCTTTAAGGCACGTTGCAGATCAAGGTGAGGCGCTGTCTCCACTAACTGCACGATTCGGACTGAGGCTTTGAGCGCGCCAAAGAAACCGACATAATAGCGTAGCGTAACGACAGCGTCTCCACTCGTGCGGCCTCAGGTCGAACAGCTGCCTCGCCCTGAGTCTGCCTCGATACGATACGCGATACGAGGATTCGCAGCTTAATGATAGTGTTTAGTGCACGTGGTTTATAACGTAAACCGCTTCATTGAGACTTTGCTTGTAGGTGCCACGCAGACCAACCCCGTAGGTGAGATTGGAATTTCGCGGTTTACCAATACCATAATGTCAAACTGTTTGTCGTATAGGCTGTCAACGCGCTATTGATCGGTGCAGAAGGCTTTCACGCCTCCGTTCGTTAAAAGAAGAAATGTAATAACTAAAATGTGTCTGTTTACCAGGTGTCATCTCGTCTGGAGCTGTGGGGCGACGAGCTGCAGCGCACAGAACCGCCGCGCGACCCGCAGCAGGCGGAGCAGGCGCTCGCTGCGCACAACGAGAGCGTCGCCAGGATGCAGCACGCCACCTACCAGGTATCTACCAGAAGCACAAGTAATAAAAGACTTCATACGATCAAAATGACAAAATGGCCTCCTACATCAGCAATTAGAGCAGACTACTTACGTTACATTATGAAGTTGGACCCGTCTGCGTTCTGCAGCCTCTTCCATATCTAATTTTATGACAAACGCTCTCCGATTCGATGCAGATTAAGTGGTCTTAAGCTGTCGAAATCTAAATTTAAATTTTTGACACCAATGCCATACATTGCTCTGTACATCCCTAAGTAAGTAGCCACTTGTGCTATAGAAATCAGATACATCGGTTGTACCTCAACACCCAGACCCGAGAAAATATAGAAAATTATGATTTCTACATTGAACCTACCGGCAATCGAATCCGGGACCTCGTAGCGGCGATGCCTTTAAACCCAGCGTGCTTAGCCACTACACCACAGGGAATTAGACACAAGAAAATCGTCAATTTCAGATTGTTATAACGAGTAGGTGTGTGCTTTTTTATTTGAATCTAACGAAAAATATTTTTTCAATATAAATTACAAGTCATGTAAATATTACTAGTATCATGTGTCTAAATCGCTACATATTTTGCAGGTGGTCCAACAAGGCCAAGAACTAGCGGCTGCGATTGCAGATGCAGCTGACGTGATGGCCGCTAGCAACTCCGACGGGAACGAATCAGCGCCACTCGATTCGCAGGCCAGGGTGCAGCTGCTGCTTGAGTTCCTTCACGACAGACAGCTGGACCTCGAGGAGCTGGCTGAAGAGAGGCGCGCTCGCTTCGAGCAGTGCGTGCAACTTGGTGAGTAGGAGAGGGAATTGCCTTACTGAGTAGCTGTCAAATAAATCTGTAGCAGCGTAAGCCACAGACTTTATATCACCTGAACTTTGTTAATTCATAAAAGAATTACTTATTCTTCAGGACAATTCCAAAAAGACGCGGCCCAAGTAGTCAGCTGGATCCGCAACGGCGAAGCAATGCTCGCGGCCTCGTTCTCTATCCCGGGCACGCTCTCAGAGGCAGAGCAGCTGAAGCGAGAGCACGACCAGTTCCAAGTGGCTGTTGAGAAGACCCACGCCAGTGCGGTGCAGGTCAAGTACCGAGCTGATGCGTTACGAGCTGCCAATCACTACGACCCGCATACGATACGGTGAGTAATAGTGCCTGGGCCTTAAGTCTAGTCCAAACTTTCACTAGGCTAACCTTCATTGACTCTGGTCTCCTATGAACAGTTATAGCACCAGATTAATAAAACGTTACGTTATAGTAACTCGTGCAGAAGTGAAGCATTTCCTAAAGTAATCGTGACTTTTGCTTTTCTTTGCTAGTCGTAGAGAGTAAGCAATCTTTTATATTTAAAAAAATAATATCAGTGATTAATTTTGAAAACATCTCAGTGTTTAACTATGCCTTACCTATAAAGGTTTAGTGTTTAACTTATTTAAAAATGAATCATTTCATAAAATAGGAATGTCAAGATTATTTACAATATAAGACTAGCAAAGAAAAACGGAACTTTAGCGAGCTGTCTTTGGTTTATAAACACGAATGAAACGAATATTTACTGTCATTAACGTCATTTGTCGTTTCAGAGAAATATCCGAAGAAGTAACCGAACGCTGGCAGCGGCTGGTCACCTGCGCCGAAGAGCGTCACAAGCTCGTCACAGCCTCACTCAACTTCTACAAGACTGCCGAGCAAGTGTGCTCTGTTCTGGACTCTCTGGAGCGCGAGTACCGGAGAGACGAAGACTGGTGCGGGTCCGCAGCGGCGCCGCAAGCTGACGAGCCGGCGCAGGCGACGACCATTGACAAGGCCGCTCAGGTACTATCCTAGTGTGTGCTAACAGTGGGTCTGCTAAGTGTTCGTGAATGGAATGTATGACAGTATGGAAAGTGTGCCGGTAAGCGACTGTGCGGTATGCATTGGTGTCTTAGCAAGATAGCGAAGAGCATGCCTGCTCGATTTTTGACTCGCTAAGGAAAACAACTGGTTCTGTTTTATATAACAGAACGATCGCATTTGAAGAACTAAACCGGCTACAATAATGTTTTGACTCTGTAAAGCAGTTTTCACATCGCGCCGTGCCTCTCTAGAGTTTGTAAAAACTCCTTTTGATTACACAAACTGACTGCTCGCGACCCCGTATGTAAATAAATGTTCATATCAATGAAATCATCTTCATTCTTTAGTTGAATTTTTACAGTCAACTGAGACGACAGTGAAATTAAAAACTTACCAACAAAAATCTTTTTACTCTTCACTGCAGGTGGCCGCTCTAATAGTGAAGCATGGCGAGCAAAAAGAAGCGTTCCTGAAAGCATGCACGCTCGCCCGCCGCACCGCGGAGACGTTCCTCAAGTACGCAGCGCGGTCCGCGCAAGTGCACGGACAGACGCCGGCCGCCAGCAAGGCGCACCACGAGCAAACGCGCGCCATACTCGACACGCTGCTGGCGCAGGAGAACAAGGTATGGCCAACATTAACAAAATAAAGGTCCATCTTCTGTAATCTGTACTGTAATGCATAGAACATGATGTTGAAAGGAACCCCCGCGTGACGTATTCAATTCATTATACGTGTACGCCCGGTGCGCCCTGGACAGTCTCCGAGTTCCCACGAAGACTGACGAATTCTTTCACCACGATGGTAAACCAAAAGCGGCGCCTACTAAACAGTCCCTGTGCGTCATTTAATTAACGTCGAAGGGTTCAAAAAGCACAAGTTCTTGCTTATCTGTGCAAAGCTTACTTTTGTGACATACTTTGTGTCCAAGAAACCCACCAAGATGATAAGCAGAGGCCCCCACATTTCTGGATTGACGCTTGTCGCCGAAATTTGTCTCCCAAAGGACGGTAACGCAGTGTTTGTTGCTCCCAGCGTAAGCATACTCACAATCAACTGTTCCTCTGAAAATGAAATCGAAGGGATCACAATGCATATATGTACAAAATTCATCTTTTTCTGAATTAGGGAGTTATAACTCCTTCATCCAAAGATGTGTATCACTCCTTCAACTCCGAAACACATCAGTGATTGTTAAGATAATATTATCACTAGGAACTCTATGGTTTATCGAATTAGAGTGATTATAAGGATAATGCTCATTTACAGAATTTTGTAATCATTACATTAGGTCCATTTGAAAATCTAATATACCTACCAGGAAGTTTGAAATTCTTTTCTTAAATTTTGTGACACTTTAAAATCAAATATGGGTAGTTAAAATTAAAGAAATTCAAAGCTCAAAATATTTTTAGTTCACATTTTATTATTTCTTGAATTCTTAATAAAATACCAACACACTTTGTAAGTCATGTTTTACTAACATTTGAATGGATCAGATTGTTATGGTTCGAAATGAAATATGTTTTAGTGTTTATATTTACTAAATTAGACATCTTTTCGGTTAAGTTGTTTGGGTATATCGCAGTATTGCGCGAGTCAACTATGAGCAGCACCATCTCATGACAGCAAGAAAAACTAAAGTTCAACTCATCTTCTATCTCATGGTATCAGTTGTTCCTTATTTTCCGTCTCGGTTCAAATCTTTTCATAGTTCTATCTATCCTATCCTAAATCAATCCTTATGACTGTAGTTACGGCTGAGTTGGGATGTATGGGATCAAAAATGTGTTAAGGAAGCATGGGAGTTGTTGAGTGCGCACATCTGTGTCAGGGAATTATCTTTAATTCGAGTCACTCCAGAGTTACACACTTCTACGTACTGTTATGTACTACAGGATGTTCAATATTGAACAGGCCTTTTATATGGAGTATCGTGGATGCCAGACAGTCAAGCAGCCTATATCTAGCGCTATGCTGTCAACCTTACCGGTCATCAAAACATCTCGCTAAAGAGCGTCCCCTGATCCAATAATACTCGTGCCAGGGAAACTAATAGGATTTTCTCAGACCAAATCTTTTGTGTTTGCCCCCTTGCCCAATGCTTACAAATGTTCCCGTCATTATGCATCCTTTTCAAAATCTTAATATGATCAGTATACCTCTTTCCGATCTGTATTAACGTTTAATATAATGTGTTCCACTAAAATCTACAGAAAGGCATTTATATTGACACACTCAATGTGTGATTATCGATTTGTTCCTTGTACGTTGCGCGAAGCTATAGAAATAAGAAAACATCCAAATTTCAACAATTAAAATGGTTGGAAAACCAGGTGGGATCCGGTTCTATCGAAGACCAAGACCCAAGCAAGACCACTCATTGCAAGATCTTAAGACACAGTTATCTCCTTATGCGTGGATTGGATCGTTAATTAATATTAAGGAGTTATGATAGTTTATTTTTTCAAAACTCTGAAAATGACAAATAACATCTTAGTTTATCCGTTACAATGAACGCTGTGGAGTGGTCGAAACGTCAGGATATAAAATTTAATAAATCTCCTCGAAAAATAGCCATAAATAAATTGTCTTTATAAAATTTTATATTTCGTGATCATATGTAATTAGTAGAATATACGACGGAAATATTTATTGTGAACATTAAGGTAAATTATATCTATGATTGTGTAGCCTTCACCTAGATGTGATAAGTTCATAATAATATATCATCTACAGTATAATAGAATGGGTGCATACATGATAATATAAATAGACTGCCATGGCTAATGGTGGCTATTACGTAGATAGTTATTTGAGGTTCCGTAATGTTTATATTAAAAACTCGTGGGTGATGGAGGACATAAAAGTCTAATTTATTCTTAAATGTTAGTGGTTGCCCTATGTAGAATCCCCGATCTATTAGACGGACGGTAGGTTCTGATGACGTGAATCTAATTGTGATTCTAAAGTAAAGGTTTCTTCCCACAACATCAGACAGCATGTTTCTTGTTTAATGACAGAACACTATAAAACAAAAAAAACTAATTTAAAGCATCTTATTTGTATTTAAACTTACGGCAATGTTCCCACTAGACGGTATCGTCATCTACAGGATATATACGGGCACAGAACGCTGTCAATCTGTTCAGTGGGCATAGTAGAGAGTATAGTGTTGCTTTTCTTGTCTGATACTCTCCTAGTTAGGCCTCGAGGGTTACGGAGGCGCCCACCTAACATAATAAACGTAATAACAATATTTTGCGCTATCCAGATTAGTGGCAACAACAAATAAACTCAAAACTATATTTAAAATGGTAATAGTGTACAATGTCATGTGCGGTACTATCTGATGTATTCATGCAAATCAGTTTATTTTGAAACAAAAAGAACGGAAGTTTCCGTGTGAGAATAGGAATAGCTAGCCTCTAGGAATGTTATCAGTGTTCATAGCTTGTAATCTTATAGGTGACGCCGTAACTTGAGTACGCTCAAGTTTCGTTGGTCTAGTTGTTTATTTGTTTAGCAAGCGGGCTATTCGAGTAATGTCACATGAAAATATTTATGTTACGGTTGCGCGATATGTTCGTTTATTATTAGCCGCACTGCCAATGTCAGTGCCGCGCGCGCAGGAGACAAAAGGCTTTTGTTGCGCGCGATGGTATCGCCGTATGGTCGTGGGGGCGCGTCATGGTTTCGCCGCGCATGCGCACTCTGCGCTAATATGCTTAGGAGTTTTGTTATGGTGCTCGTACAGCCGGTATAAATATTTTTCATACATTAGATTTAACTATTTTTATATATAAAAAGATATTTTTGGTTACGTTTTTACTTTAGTTTATCAAAACGTGTAAATTAGTGCCTGTTTATCAGATCGTGGTGCATCAACTTGTATTTTTTTTCTTTTGCTTATTTCTCAAGAAGTGTCCCTTTTCCTGACTGATAAAATGTTCTGTAAAAGTATACTTATCATTAAAATAAATACTTCTTCCCAGGTTTATAATTTGCCTCTGTTTCGTTTAAGAACTACAAATATTCTATCCTTATGTGTATCACGACTTGATTTGGCTCGCTTGATGATTTATATTTCTAAACGAACGTTTGAATTACCACACAAACGTATCTCAACAGGTATTGGAGCACTGGACGGTGCGCAAAAAGCGTCTCGAGCAGTGCCAGCAGTTTGCGCTGTTCGAGCGGTCTGCGCGCGCGGCGGTGGAATGGATCCGCGAGACGCAGGAGCGCTGCGGCGCGGCGGCGGCGGCGGCCGCGGCGGGCGTGGCGCGGGAGAGCCGCGAGCGCGTGCGGCTGCTGGCCCAGCTGGCCGACGGGCTGGTGGAGAAGGGCCATCCGCACGCCGTGCAGATCAAGGAATGGGTGGCCGCTGTCGATGCTAGGTGAGCGGGAAGTCAAACGGTGATTTTTTAGGCTATTAAGTAGGCATTTGTTTACAAGACGAGTAATGAGTTTACACGTCCTTTTCTGCGGCCGAAGTCTAAAGCACGAGTAATGACAATGACATTTCGTTATTATCGTAGTCCGACGAGTTCAATTTTGAGATTTTTTGCTGCATCTAATATATTTTTAACTTATGTAGCTATATCTTAAATAACACGCAACAAATATTTGTTTGTTGTTTGTAAAAAAAAAACTCAATTAAAAAATGCACGAAAGCACCAATTTTGTATCAGCATTTTTAGACCACCATATTCAAAGTCAAATATTTATTTACGAAAAACATGGTACATTAAAGGATCTTATTTAATAGCACAGGTTTACGTGTGTTATCAAAAATTTAATCAAATATCATATAATCATTTGTGTACTAAAATACATAATTTAAAAATACATGTCAGGTTATTACTGTAATTATGTCCATCCGTGTTTTCATTATTATTGTTTTATAGGTCATAAATGGCTGTCATAAATTTTATGTCATATGGCTATTCTACAGGGAAACTGTATGTCGAGACTTTCAACACTAGCTGTAGTTTTGCCGTAGTATCTTGTGATTACAAAATGTTTTGTAACTATGTATGTAGATGTCGACAAAACGCACACAAAACTTCTGCTCAGGCAACATGCAAATGTAGATGTAGATTTCATCTTATGATTATTATGATACACCACCAACCTGTATACTTTCTTCCTGTCAGATATGCCGAGTTCAGCGGCTCAATGGAAGGCGGCGAGAGCGAGGCGGAGAGCGACTCGGGCGTGGCGGCGTCGCTGGCGTCGTCGCAGTCTGCGGAGCACGAGCGTGCCGAGCCGCAGCAGACTGCCGCCGGCGACGAGAAGCGACGCAGCGCACGACGGAAAGAGTGAGTTCTCCTGCACCTATAACAATCTCTCTGCATGATCTAAAGGTATGACTGGGAGAGAATTCTATTAGCATTAAGTCCACCTTTTGTACACTTTTATCTGTGCAATAAAGTTTTTAAATAAATAAAAATATTATACAAATTACAATATTGTACAAATGATTTGTCTGTAATTTTATTCTTTCTTGTGTCCTTACTTGTGCAATAAAGAATATTTATTATTATTATTAAAATAAATAAGTACCGCCGTACTTAACACTTACCAGTGTCACGTTACTTGTCTTGACTGGCTGGGTTTATCAATAACTCTAAGACCCCTTGCATGCGACTTTTCGCTTTGCCATCGATGCAGTCACCAAAATTCAGTACATAATTTGTCAATTTACAGCTTCTGCATCGTGACTGTATCGATGGTAACGCGCGTTAGCATCGCAATTGAGTCGATCCTAAAAGTAGCGCAGTATGTAAAGGTTGACATTTTGCGACTACATCGATGCTAACGCGCGTTAGCATCGTGACTGCATCGCTGCTAAGAGTCGCAGTGTGTAAAGGGTCTAAGCTGTAGATTATTGCAGAAGAAAATTTGATCGGTGAACTTTTTACATATACTAACGGCACGAGAGTCTGCCCGATGTCCGGTTTCTGTAGCACTCAAAAAATAAAACATTACCCGTATGCCAACTAAAATGTATTAAGACTCCGTATTGTGATACCATAAATGTAATCATAGATATTTTAAGGCTTGGAAATTTCGTTGTGTATGTCATTAACACCTGATTATCTCCCAGGTTCATTATGGCCGAGCTGCTGCAAACAGAGCGCGCGTACGTCAAAGACCTGGAGACGTGCATCACGTGCTACCTGCGTGAGATGCGCACCGACCCGGGCTCCGTGCCGGCGCCGCTGCAAGGGAAGGTTAGTACTGCTTCTATGGTATAGTTAAGGCTAGCTAGCCTTTTATGCCTTCCTCTGATGATCTTTAACACCATTGTCTTCGAATTTTAGTTACATAGTGATTAGTTCCAAGTTGATGTGTACTGTAGAAATAAAGACGATTGCGATTAAACTATGAAGAACGTGCAGCGTAAGATTTAATATATCTGTCACGCCATTCATCGATTGTCAAATCTATTAAGTATCTCCCCTTTCTGGCTAGTCATATAATACAAGTAGTATTATGTAACTTAAAAATGAATGGTGTGAATTTCTCATCAAATGGGCATTGACATTTCCATCGGCGCCTTTCTCAAAGCTTATCCAGTTTAATTTGGAAGCCAGGATTCAAAAATGTTAATTATTTTGACAATAACATATGGATAATAACAAAAATGCGCTTGGATAAGTGAACTATACTTGAAGTATTTAAACGTGTATATCCGCACACACGTCTAGTGGTGGGTGATAATCAGCATATATAACTATATATACAACTGTAATACTATCTGTTTAGCTCGACAACTATCACAAGTTATTGCGTCAAAATAACTTTTTATTTTCCACATCGCTTTATGCGATTACAAATGGAAAATTTTACAACAATCAGCACCAAAAACATATAGCAACATTCGCAACAAATAAAAGACGCTCTTATAAGTTTAATTTTAAACGTTATGATAAGGTAATTATTTTTATACTGGTTAATAATCGGATAGTTATCAAGGAGCGTAATAATCTTGATAATTTCTTACCCTGTTGTAAGCTGATGCCAACCGTTTGTCACCAGGAGGAGCTCATATTCGGCAACATCGAAGAGATCCACCGTTTCCACGAGCGCGTGTTCCTGCGCGAGCTGGACAAGTACGAGTCCATGCCGGAGGACGTGGGGCACTGCTTCGTGACGTGGGCGCGCGAGTTCGACATGTATGTCGCGTACTGCCGGAACAAGCCCGACAGCAACGCCGCAGTCGTTCACCACGCGGGCGACTACTTCGAGAGGTAACTTGACTAAGGAATTACTTGACTTGTGAGCCAGAGAAAAGAGCAGTTCGTGATGTTTACAAATTATGTTCTTGAGTATTACTAAGGAAACGATTTAAAGGAATTAAAATATTTACTGTAGCATCCTAATGCATTTTTGACAATATCATGTATTGATAGAGAGATAAGTCGGTGTGTTGATAAATATTCTTATTTCATAACAAAGTTAGGTACTAATTATACAATAATCAATGCAGTCAGTAAAATTGTGCGGGACAAATCCACAACAATCAAACTAATGTCAAACACAATCTATCTGACAGGTATAGTGCTGTCCATAAGTCCTAGTGTTGTCTATCATAGTAATGCCATAATCGATTATCCGTCTGTCGTCCGTATCCGTCCGTATGTACGTACGTATAAATCTAGTTCTTTTTTTAAGAAAAGTGATGTTCATTCATAAAACCATAAATAATAAAAACAAACTTGACGTTCCAAACTTAGACTGGTTAAAACACTTTTCTAGGTACCAATATATATTTTTAATGTAATATACCACACAATCTTTTTGAACTAATCATAAATATCAAAATCATGTTAAAATACCCTAATGTGCAGAGATTATTATAGAGTTCAAGATTATCTTGACGACACGAATTCGTGGATGACCGATCGTCTAACAGCCTGCACATACATACGAGGGTCAAACTGAAAGTTCTTAGAACTGGCCACTTATAAACAATATAATAAAAAAAATATTGTAAAATTTGAAAATAGAACTCTTTGCCAATATTACTGAGTATATATTTCATTCATTTGTCATTTGTTTTACGATTTGGCGGCAAATTGAAAATTGTCTGTGTCACGTCAACATGAATTTAACACGAGAAAATTTTCGTGCAATGATTTTTTATGACTTTCGATGTCATTTAAGTCAACAAGAAAGTTATGATAGACTACGATTGGCCTTTCACGATGAAGCCCCATCTCGTGCGACTGTTTACAACTGGTTTAATGAGTTTAAACGTGGTCGCACTAATCTCACTGATGATGTACGTGAGGGACGGCCTTCTACGGCGACACTTAAAAAAACATCTGTGTTGTGCGGCGTATGATAGAGACTGACAAAAGAGTGACCTATCAGCAGATTCGGACAAGCTTAGGCATCGGTATGAGTCAAGTGCACAAAATCCTCCACGAACATTTAGCGGTCAGGAAGCTTTGCGCCCGGTGGATACCTCATAATTTGACTAAGGCTCAAAAACTCCATCGTGTGGATTGGTGCCGTAAAATGATTGAAAGATTTAACGGAGGTGACTCAAATGCTGTGTTCGACATACTAACAGGTGACGAAAGCTGGATTTACTGTTATGATCCTGAAACCAAAAGACAATCTGCTCAGTGGGTGTTTCCTTTCGAGGAGTTGCCAACTAAAGTGAAGAGAGATCGAAGTGCGGGAAAAAAAATGGTGGCCTCGTTCTTTGGAAGGATAGGTCATTTCGCAACAATTGTGTTAGAGGATCAAAAAACAGTTTCTGCAGAATGGTACACTACCAATTGTTTGCCACTTGTCTTGGAAAAAGTTCGAGAGAAACCACCTCGCAGTAGGATCCTCCTTCACCACGACAACGCCCCGTCGCACACCGCCAAGCGAACGATCGACTATTTGGCGACATCAAACGTTGAATTACTGGGTCACCCGCCGTATAGCCCCGACCTCGCGCCTTGTGATTTTTATTTATTTCCAAAAAATAAAGAAAAACTTAAAGGAAAGCGGTTTATGAATGCTGAAGAAGCGGTGGCTGCGTATCGCGATGCCATTGAAGAGACCCCTAAGGACGAGTGGGCAAAGTGCTTTTCCCAGTGGTTCCATCGCATGCAGCGGTGTATTGACGTCAATGGACAATATTTTGAAAAGATATAATAAAACTAATAACTGGCTAATGTAATCAGTTTTTGATTTTCTAAGAACTTTCAGTTTGACCCTCGTATGTAATTATTATTTTTACTTTTATTGTTCTTCTTACTTTCAATTTTATTTGATGACATTCTAACGTGTATAGTCCCAAATTGAATAAAGATATTTTGATTTTATGTTCCAATGTGCCCATGCTGGGGCAGAGAGCAGAAGGTGTAGACCCACCTGTTATCAATCGCGGTCTTGAGCTTTGCGCTTCATTTCACGCCACTTACCTTACTCTTTGTCTTGTCTGCTACAGTGCGCCGCCAAGACATATGCGACAGACACCACACTATCTTGGTTTCGAAGTTACCTAACTACTAACCTTCCTTGTGTACCTAAAACTAAACAACGATCTTAAACGTTGTCTGGTATTCCTGACCAAGAAACCACGACAGTTGGTGTGTTGTATGGTGCATATTTATTTATTTATTCCTAAAGCCATTCGCGGGTGTCTTCTTATATAACATACATGACTTTGGTAGAAATTATTGTACTCATCAAACGAACGTTTAACCAATGCGGGATTCAAACCCTTAAATTTAGCCCTCTCAGCAAAGATCTTTCAAATACAGCGCAGTTCTTACATACACACATGAACTTGGTCTAGGGATATTTCAATGAAACCTTAATAACTAAAATTCTATTAACTTTCTGTTGAGAACTTGAGACACCTACAAATTAAAATAAACCTTTTTTAACAGCCTATCGAATCTGATAATAAACTTATGGATAAAATTAAATTAAAAAAACTTACAAACGTATGCCACAACAGGATATTGACATTCTTGTTTTGAGTATGCAGAACCGCTGCAACAATATTTATAAAAAAAGTTGTTTTGTTTAGGTTTTGATTGAAATTTGGTCTGAGTTTTTTCTCTACTTCAAAGTATTTTTTTATTTAACTTTATCTAAAATATTTTAAAATCAGACTAGATAGGCTATTAAACAAGGTTTTTTTCAATGTGTAGGTGTCTTAACAGAAGTTAAAAGAATTTTAGTTATTTAGATTTAATTGTAATATCTTTAAACTATGATGTGTGTACTTATGTTTGAGCTGATAGCAGGTAGAGTAGCGTCTGCCTGCAATAAAGCTCATTGGTACTATAGTATTTGCAAGCTCGCTTTTACCAACCGAATAGATATTTTCCTTTTTAGATTATTTTTATAATTCAAATAATACACGAGTATGACGCATTTTGCAGTTTGCAGCAAATATTATCACCTGTATTTTCAAAGTGAAAAGCTATGGTTACAAAAAATATGTAGCTTTCACCAGAACATTACAATAAAGAGCTCAATTTTTTGTGCGAAGGGGTCGTTATTTCGATTCAAATGATTATTGTTAAAAGGTGAATATCAAAACTTTATGGGCTCCAAGTTCTGACTGTAAAAAAAGGTAACTCTCGTATACAGTGCCCTCTAGCTGTCATAGCGCGCTCTATTTTCTACTCCGTGCCGTAAGCTTTTCACAGATGTCTCTGATGCACAGGACCTTTCCGGATTGAAATGGTTCGCATGCATTTATACCTAGGGGTTCGAGTTATATTTTGCCTCCTAATGATTTCCGGCAGATGGCGTCATAGGTCAAGTTCTGAATAGAGCTAAGTAATAGGCTCAAGAATGCAAACTAATGTTTTGTTGCTATTCACTCATTTGTTTTATTTGGGAATTCATAAATACCATTATCGTTGCGCATATCTTTAGGTTATTATCTAGAAATGGTAATTATTGAACACAAATTAAATAAGAATTTAGTTGACGTTGCTCGTTATAGAGTCATTACGATAACGCTCGTCAACAGGTTTGAGACTATCGAAGCTTAGTAGACTGCGATAATTTAGTACTTCGTTACGTTTTTGGTGCATTGGTTCTGTGTCACGTTATGATTGTACCTATATGTATCTAAGTGTTACGTGTGTGTCTGTAGGGTGCAACGGAAGAAGAAATTGGAGCACCCTCTAGCGGCGTACCTGATAAAACCGGTGCAGAGGATTACGAAGTATCAGCTGCTGTTGAAGGATCTACAGGCCTGCTGCGCGGAGGGGCAGGGCGAAATCAAGGTCAGTCAAAAATTATACAAGATTTTATTTTAATTGAGTTAAGTTTCTTCATATTTTTTCTCATGATGTATTAGGTTTTTCTTATCAAAAATGTTTTTTTTTAATCGATTTCAATAACTAATATTTGGTTATTAAAAATAGCGCTTTCTTCAAACCTTGCTAATATCTTAATCTTATTTTATGTTTACCTAGCATTAAGCCATGATAAAATACAGTTAATACAGGGCCTTGTGGCCTGTAATAGAAACAAAAAAAATTAGATATTTAAATGGTTTTAATATGAAAAATAAATGCATTGTTATTTTCAAACGAACTATATCGAACAAATGTATCTATTCCTAAAACTAAACATTGTCATTAACTGCAACGAGTTAGCGATTTTTACCGAGTTAAACCATTTTAGAGCAATATGACATGATAAAAGTTAAACTACCTTGGTAAAACTCTGTAGAATCATTGATTAAAATTTTGCTCCTTTTACAGGCCACACGCTGTATAATTGCCCTCTGATTGCAATTTTAAACTAAGTCACATCCGCGATTAAAAATTAAAACCCCCCTTTGCCGAGTTCCGAAGTCAAGTCCACTTTGTATCAAAGTTCTTAATTATAAATGCGTCTGTAATTAAGATCTCTTTTCGCTGTGACTGGCTATCAAACTTTTGCTCGGAGCAGTATTAACGAAGAAAGTTCCTTCGAATCTCGAATCCTCTTTATCTGTTTCATAAAATGTGGTCCTCGAATATATAATTTTGAAATAGTTTTCGATCGCAACTTTTGTTCTTTACAGTGTAGCAATGAGTTGTTCCCTGTAACTCCAACAATAAACTGCACGTAACCTTATCGCCGTATAGAAGTTAGGCGCAGAGATTAGTCAGCTAGATAAGATAAAGATGGTTACGATGTAAAATTTCGAAGAACTGAGAATAGAAATAGTTTTGCCTTATAAAATAACATTACGTAAACATTAGTGATGAAAAGCAACAGCGTTGTTTTGTGATTGAATTTGTTTCGGTTATTCGTTACATATGTTCCGCAGCTACATAAAGGTTAGAAATTATTTTTCAGTAAGCATATACAGCTGTAAGTACATGATTGTTTTTGATGTTTTGACTTTTACGAGATAATTGTTAACGATTGCTTAAATGGTGCAAGATTATCATCTACCTGATTATTAAGTGGGTGGACGGGGTCATTGTAGAAATAGCTTTGTGTCTGATTTTGGCCAAGTCTCTTAACATTCGTCAAAAACATCATTTATTTTCTTGCGTTGGCAACACTAATAAATACGCAGTAGTGTGTGTCACGTGACTCGCAACTGTTACTGTTTTTATTTTGTCTTGTGTTGCCATCTATTATGATGGGTACACAAAATTTTGTGTTTATAGAAAATTCAATAAAGTACGCTTCCTAACCTTGTATATTTTCGTGTTTACCCAACTTTATCACTCTTAACGATGTTTTGTAATGGTGGCAGTGGGTACAAAATGCACCGCATTAAGTGTGTGTACATATTCACAATTACAAACATGCGATCCCCTCCCTATTAGTTTGAATTAACATGGAGATTTAGTAGTTCACTTGGAAGTAATGAGCAACAAATGTATAGTTCAATATTTTCCTCGTGAGTCACGAGCCAGACCCATACGCCACAGCGTCGGGACTACGAATGTCGAACGGTTCAGTTCGCGAGTGCTCAGTGGCTAGAAAATTGGCTAAATATGTAATGGTGATCAAAAGTGGTGATCTCTTTGAGGTGATGATGCTGAGGTACTTGAACAACCGCGGCAATCGCATCGCTCCGCAGATCAGCCTCAAACATAATGTATGTACTCGTACTCCGTGACGTTTATATTGAATTATCGGCGTGTCTCTGTATACGTATTGTTATTTTTGTTGATAGCAAACTAGTATCTCGGGATACCTTTAAACTGTCTTTTAATGCTTTTAAGCTTCACATTGATTCTGTGCGATCACATTTTTAAACTTTAAAATGTAAAATTTCGAGTCATTCCTGACTGAAGTATTCATATTCATTTATTAAGCTAAATGTTTTCCTGTTGTGATAAAAAATTATCAATTTATTAGTAGTAACTAATTACGACTTTATGAAGGGCTAGTAGTGTATTCAAAGTACTAACAAGGGGTTACGAACGCCCACGAATTCATCATTTAAAGTTTTGTTCATTGTATTTCCCGTAACTTACGAAGCAATTGTGTTATGTGGGCATTGTATACCTTTATTTAGTCATCTTTATTTCAAGCAACGTTCATTCATGATACCTACTCATATACCCTGATGGTTTACTCTACATATTAAACTGTAGTATACGCATTCAGAGCTGTGATCGGAAACTGATTTCTTTTTCCCCATTAGTGTGAAGCGTGAATAGTGTGTGACACTGTAAACTATTGAGCACCCTGTTATATGACACGCTTTCCATGCAATTGTCATTTTTGACACAATAAAGAGCAATGGAATCGTTCGTTAGGTACACTTTTTGGTATAACTTTTACTTTTTAATTATTTCATGCGTGCTAAAATTATTGTGCTAGTAGGATTAGCAAAATAATTTGCACAGATGTAGGACCTACATGTTTTATACGTTTGTGTTTCGCGTGTTTTTTTTTACTGCCACTAAACTGTGGTGGTATAGTTTAAAAGTGAACTGTCGATTTCTTCTTAAAGTGACAATCATTCTTTTTTTTCATAATTTATTGTACCTAATAGGATATTGTCAACAGACTTATTATTATTTTGCTTTAAACCACTGACGTAGCATTAGAAACTACTAACGATATGGATTTTATCATCCGACTTAATAAATGAAATTGAAATTATGGATTCTATTTGCAATTAAAACTCATTTTTTTTTTATCAACGAATACAAATTGGTGATTAAAATATAGCGAGGACTTTAGTTACGAAGAGGGACAAAACTAAGACTACTAAATCAAATAAACATTATTTATGTCAGTTCATTAAATGTACCCTGTGTCGGTCGCAGGATCACACAACCAGCCACTTTCAACGCCTTACTTCGTCAATATTCTAATCTTGCCAATAAATAGGTGTCGTAATTTTTTGTATTTTCTACAGGACGGTCTGGAAGTTATGCTGTCCGTGCCCAAGAAGGCGAACGATGCGATGCATCTGTCCCTTCTGGAAGGCTGCGACGTGCCTTCCGACAGCCTCGGCGAGGTTGTGCTTCAAGACTCTTTCCACGTGTGGGACCTGCGCCAGATCATCAAGAAAGGTCGTGAGAGGCGAGTCTTCCTCTTCGACCTCCACCTCCTCCTCGCTAAGGAGGTCAAAGACTCGCATGGAAAAGCGAAATACATTTACAAAACTAAGTTCATGGTGAGTTTATCTCTTTATTGTCGTGTAAAACGCTGTTATCTTGTTATCTACATACTCAATATCACGGATAATAAAGAAATCAAAACACGTGATTTCGATCGAAATGAATACTATGATTAAATCCAAGCTAAAATCTCTGGACGTAATTTTTTAATTAAATGCAAATGTTGTAGATTTTTCTGAGTATCTAAAAAAAGTGATGAAAAGTTAAGTATTAGAGCCCTATATTTTAAAAATAGCGCTATCAACTGTCCACGTGTACTGTCTGACAACTTGAATTATCAAATTTGTCACAAATTGATTCATCAAAATCTTACCATCTACAGACGAAAGAAATTGTAAATACGATATAAAAACTTTTGGCTTCTGCTAAAATCTACTTATACAGGTGAATTGTTATTATGATTAATACATGTTCATTAATGTGTTATTATATTTATTTAGACGTCCGAATTGGGCGTGACGGAGCATATCGAAGGCGACGAGTGCAAGTTCTCAGTATGGACGGGCCGGGAACCTATGGCGAGCGACTGCCGCATCGTTCTGAAGGCACCATCCCTCGAGGTCAAGCAGACGTGGGTGCGCCGCCTCAGGGAAGTCATCCAGGTAATTAACGCACAGGCGAGGTCATCAAAGTAAGACCGCGAGGTCATCCAGGAAGTTTGATCAACGGAGTTTGTCATTGGTTAGGAGTGCAAGTTCTCGGTGTGGACGGACCGAGAGACGTGGGTAAGACGGGCGGCTGATGGAACTTTTAAGTACTCTAATTATCTAATGTTGTTTCTCTACGAGATCAAATCAGAAGTAAGGAGATATGTAGAAGAACTAAGGTAACGGACATAGCCCTGAGGATCCGTTACCGCAGCTCCAGTGGCAAGGGGCAGGGCACATTGCGTGAAAGGCTGTTGGGGCAGAAAAGTTCTAGATTGGACCCTTCGACAAAGGTGCAGCGTAGGGCGTTCACCGACAAGATGGACAGACGACCTTGTGAAGATCGCAGGACCAAACTGGATACAGCTTCTTGTGATCGGTCGCGTGGGGGATGCCTATGTTCATCAGTAGACGTTCTTTGGCTGAAAATGATGATGAAGATTAATTATCTCATACATAATAGATTTTTGTCTGGACATTCGCCTGAGTGAAGCAGTAAGCTAGTAAAGTATTCACAGATATTAAAATTCTCATAGTACTGTACTGTTTGACGCCGTACATGAAACGACATACATTTATAAAATCCATAGTTGCTATAAGATTGCACATAATAGCACGATTGCTTATCAATAATTTCTTCCACCAGGAAACGTACTTCAGCGGAGCCCTACAGCAGCCCCCACGAAGCCCCGCCCGCGTGAGGCCCACCAGCTCCCAGCGGTCGAGCAGGTAATATGCCAGTCATGTATCTACTAGGTAAACCCCGCTTTGAGGAAAAAACATAACACATTTTCGCGTAAATTAACGTTCTACACATCATGTCAAACGATGCTATTGTGTTCAAAAATAAACCTTAAAACTACTGCATAAGATACAGCAGTGTTTAGCTGGATGTGCTGTTGTCCTATATAACTCATCACGGTGAATCAGTGACGGCAAATAGAACCATATTTCATCTCTTGAAGCTTTTGTTTATGCGCCCTCTAAGAGGTTTCACAATGATTCAATTTTGGAGCCTATGCCAATGCTATGTTATACCTACCTGTATTAACTATTAACTTTGGCTGCCTGATAGAGTTAACGTCCAGGGCTAATATACCTACCTGTATTAACTATTAACTTTGGCTGCCTGATAGAGTTAACGTCCAGGGCTAATTGAATCTGCCAATAAGGTACAGAATTCTATTATATCAAATCCATATAAAAAAAAGGATCTCAATTCGGTTCTATGTTTTTTAGTGATGAATTACAAAATATGTGCACAAAATAAAAACATGCCGAACTGTGTATTTTTTCAATATTCAGAAGCTGAAAAAGCTTGCATCCGCAGTTCTGTGTTCCAATTAACGTGTTTTTCCTGGCGGTCCGGTTGGTAAACATCATCGAATTCAGGCACTAATTATAACAGTTGGGATTCTACTGCTGATATTTCCAAGATTTTTTGGATTAATCGACGGTGTTCCTAATTCGGATTACGATAAGTTAATAAGTACATGACGGATTTAGTACCTGCTTCAAAAGCAACATTTAACACGTTTCAATTAAATCTCTTTTAATACTTAACTATAATCATGAAACTTTGTACGAGTTGCATTTCTTTCAGGGATCTAAAACTGTCAAAAAAAGGACACTAATTACGAAGTCTAGCCTACGTAGCTCTTTACCTATTTACACGATCATGTGTTAAAGCCTCTTTCTTATGTATATTATCTTGTGTTTTAAAAGTAACTATGATGAATGTATCATAGGGACCTGGATGACACGATACTAGATGAAACGACTGAGAACCTGGACCGCAATTCACTGGCTTCATTCGGCAGCGGGAACACCACCGACTCTGATAAGGTAAGTCAATTTTTCATGCGTTCATTATTTTTTTCATCTATCTAAAATAGTCTAAAACCGAGTCTATTTTACGACATTGTATCTTGTTTTGAGAGCAATTTAAACTAAAGCGATGCTTAAGATTTAATGATGCGCTACTAACTACTGGACGTTGCAATGACAAATGGCTGGCTTTCCTTATGAAAGGTAACTAAACCAAAGTTATTCTAATGAAATATTGTATATCCATTTATCTTATTCGTTACGTTGAACTATAGTGTCGATTTTACTCATTAATTAAATATGATGGACGGATTGTTTTATGTGTCATCGATTCGGGTTCCCTCACGACCTACTTTGCACACAGCGAAATAATATTGGTAACAGCTAATATTTGCTAATGTTAATGTCATAAATACAATACCGACTCGGTGTATTTATTTAATTTAATGAACTTGAGCAACCATTATGAACTTGAGCAACCTTTCATCCTTTCATTCTCTAAGCTTGCTTTTAGTGAAATAGCCAAATTCCCCAATAGTTGAAAATATTTCGCTACTTTGTGAGCTCGCTCCACTAAATGTTATATGATTTTCATTTACACAAAACAATTTATTGTATCCCGCAAAATGTTTCGCTAAAACCCAAATTGCGAACAAAACAATCGATAGGTATTGTATTCAATGTCTGGTCGAAGTTGATTGTTATCGGATTTGTTTTTGCTTTGCGGAAAAGTGAAATGGGATAAAAAAAAAACCTTTTCTGTGTGATTTGCGCTGTAGGTGATGTGTAGTTTTTGGCACGGAATTAAGATAGTTATTTGAAGGCGGCTTACTGTTTTTAGTATCATGATTTTTGTTATTACCCATATCTTATAACCTAATGGACCGATTTTGATGAAACTTACACGGTATGTTAGTTGGAATATACCTGTTAATGTTATTAAACTGAAAAGAATCCTCTCGTTTTCGAGAAATCCGTTCACAAAAAATACAAATATAAAAACATACATACACTGACGCAATTTTGCGCGTGCTTGTAAGCGCTAATAGATCAACATACTCAAATATTATCAAATTCGGACGATATTAAATAAATACTAGTCAAACTTATAACCTATCTATCGATTCATCTTTCAAAGATTTTCTGTCGAGCTTGAAATAACTGGATTAAAATCGACTTCAATCCTCCTTTATTAAATTCCATGCGAAGTACTTATTCGTTCTTTTCTAACTGAAGAAATGAGGGCGATATTTTTCTAAGAAATAACTTTTTGTACCTTTATGTTTACCTATTCTCGTTTGAGAGTTTCTTAGATACCCGACACATTCATAGGTACTTTATTTGGTTTTTAAGCCTGATATTCACAGATCAATGCTACAAAAATTGGATCTACTGCGTAAAAATGCAAAAAAAAAAAACCTTATTTAAGATGAGAAAAAAAGCTTGTAAACTTTTTTCACTTAAACGGTTTGATAGTCTCGTAACAGCGAGGTCAGTGCGCTACTCCATATTCATGAGATGGGAATTCATGTTATTATCCGCTTCGACAACGGGGATGCAATGAACAACGCGAATACACACACACACAGTGACGTGATTACGGATAGATCCGAAATACGTTGTGTCGTTTTTGTGACAACTAAATTTTTCCCTTCCTACCGTAAATAGAAAATTATTTAGCTAGGCACCGCGTAAATTGTGTAGAATGTAGAAGTGTAGAGTTAGTCTGGGTGGAAAGCTAGGTGTTAGCAATAGCACACGGTGTAACGGAGGTGAAACGTGTCTTCCCACTGATGAAAGGCTACATAATAAAAGGTCATGCATGATATTACTGATTTTTAAATTACTTAACTGTAACTATAGGCCGTAAACATTTTGAAATATGCATTTTAACTACCGCAACAAATGATAATGTTGGTACTGATTAACCGTTTTTTTTCTTTCTTTTAAAATTATAATTACTTCAGGGCGCGTATTGCGATGCAATTTTGATAGGTAAGTGACTCATCTTTACTGTCAATTTAGGAATTCGTATTGCGATTTCGCATGATATTTATAATATTATTATAATAAAACAACATGTCAGCCGTAATTTAGCTGCCTGGAAATTGAACAGCTAAAATTGGATCGCAATACGCCCCCAGATGACACATTATGTGATAGTTTTCATTTCTTTTTTGATGTCTGTCTTTTTGAGCATGCAACAAGAGTATTTACTATCACCTAGCTAACATTGACAGGCTGATTCGTATACACACATAAAAAGTTTTTTTTTGCTGTTTTCCAATAGGTGACAAGCACATAGAGATGTATTTGTGTATGGTGTCCAACGTGCATCGACAGCGAGTAGGCGGTACTAAGTGATATTATGCACTTTGTAGGCGATCTCAATCCTTCTCTGGCATGCCTGGAATATACGCTTGCGAGTAATGGCACAGTCGGTCGTGTCAGAGTTTTTTTTGTCGCTGCTAAATTTTATGATCGCTTTTATCGGAGCTTTACATACTCTGCTATCATTAACGATTTCAATATAAATACTATAGAGAGTGCACCTGTGTGCGCACACACTTGTGCACTATAATAATATGTCCCGCGCAGTCGGTTAGTCGGTCTGCCATATAATTGTGGAGTCACATTTTCTGAAATGCTGATGTTGGATACCCACCTACTTATTTTTTTTATCAATCCAAGTACACGGAATAGCAATTACTGGATAATATTAGAATTCTAATAAATGGGTAGGTTCGCCAATTTGGGCAAAGATGGAAAATAACGGAATTAATTATAAGAAGCCCTTTTGATATTCCAAGAATACCCATAATGTTTATCCGATTACGACAGTTATAATGAAATTTCTGTGCTTCATTAGTTAATATTACAAATGTTTCGCATTCTCCTTACTTTAATACTTCAAAGAGTCTGAAAGGCTTCAGAAGATTTGACAAGGCTGGAATATGGGAAAAATATTAATTAAATCAGTATTTTTATGCGTGTTTACATTTAGCAACAATATGTTTAGTGAGAAGGTAATATTTGCTGGTGTATTCCGTGGAAAAAGATGTGTAACAGCAGTATACCGCTGTGAAGCGTTTTGTTTGTCCGCAACTATGCACTGCGTTGGTATTGGGTTGCTGTGGACTCACGTATAGACCCTGTTCGCGGCTACCGTTTCATTACTTTATTTGATAAATGAGAAAACTCATTTCAAACTTTGTTAATATTTGTATACAAAGTTAGTTGTTTTGATTTAAAGATATCTAACGTCAAGTTTGTCTATTTAAAATGATGTTTTGTGTATATATGTATTTATTCAATTTGCTGTGGGTCATTTCTCGGGATTACTCGGTTTTATACTTAAACGTATAAAGGGAAACGTGTATCATACACGAGTATTACTTAAAACGAAGTGACCTTAAAATAGTTTTAGGTAGAGCCTGTCGAACGAATGCGTGACCTGGAATTTCCGAAAAAGTTTGAATTTGGCAACTTTTTTAGATGTTAGAGGCACGTCGTAGTCTGCGATGGCAGGACAAAATAATCTTAATATTTTTTGAGCGATTGCTTGATTTGTTTAAGTACGATATACTTTCACAAAATTTTGCGTCGTTTGTAGATTTGATTATCTAGAAAATAAGTGAGCTTTGTGACTTATTATTATCATCAGCATGCATTCAACTATATATTATGGTAGTAGAAATTCAATAAACGTAATAATTATAATAGGAAAATATTATTGCATGTTGATAATAAATCTACATACTCTCTATTTAGCCATTTCTCCTTTGAACTACTATTGCCAGCGTATGGAACTGACACCACGAAAAAATCGACTTGGTTTCATATTCCTGCTTCAAATTATGTGTTATATGACACACTCTTGTCGACGGTTTTGCTACATTTTTTTCTCTATACATAGTAATAACAACTCACTGAATACCACACTCAGAGTTGGTGAAGTATCCTCGTTATCTCAAACCACCCTTTCGTTGGACAGACTCAGTACTGAGAATAATCTAGCGGTATCTACTATCTTTCCTCTAGGGTTACCGAAAATTCGATACATTCCCTTAGAGGGATAATTTTAGAGCTCATTTGCAATAGATTATTTCATTTTATACCCTTGCCGAGTGTGTCGGATTAACTGCCGCGCTTTAAATATTACATAAACCGCAAATCAAAATCAGCGAGGCTGTCCGCGCACTGTGAATTATTTGCTCCCGGCAATATTTTGGCAGCTTCGACCCAAAGCCGGTTGATCGTATTGTTAATAATGTTAATAAATGGAGTGCTCAGTGAAATAGCGTTCCTGGTATTTTCCAATAACTATCAATATCACTTAGGCCCTACTAATGCGAGTTGATTGAATTAAAAGTTCCGGGAACATTGCATTGTTAATATTGGCACCATCCGATGTTATTAAAATTAAACAGTCTAGCTGCAAATTGATAATTAGCGACAATTATTGGTTGTCCGTTCTTCTGTCTATTATCGCTAAATGACAGGCGATGGTTCCCGGCTATCCTTTGTCTTGTGTCGCTGGTAGCGTCTGAAATGTAACACTCCGGTGAAGCAAGACTAATTAGCAGTGGCAGACTGGCAGTTGTTGATTGATTATACCCGAATTATTAAAACCGAGTGTATACCATCGCGTAGGGCTCGCACCACCAGCTGTCACAGGTCTAGGTACCGCACATAATGGTACGCGTACAATGTTGTAACATAATGATATTGTGTGCAAACTACTCGCAACTAATTTGCCGACCGCCGCACAATAGCCAACCGTGATCCCGTGTCATTGTTGGGTATACTTGTGCTGTGACACTGTGTAAGTACCTGCGATTATTTCCTGAGGACCGGAATACCAGTGCTCCGTTTTCATATTGCTTGGTTAATTAATTTTGCGACATTATGAATGGTTTATATGGATAGAGCGTATACGTAAGTAGGTGAACATGGAAACTGGAAAAGACGATAACAGCCTCCGTCGGCTGGCGATCACCAATCCGCGATATCAATACAAAAAGTACTAACAGTTTAAGTAAATGAATGTAATGCTTTAGAATGTTTTTAACACTTACAGTGTCATATTTTATATTCATAAAAAATATGACACTTGGGCCATCTGTTTCATAAACAGACGGCTAGATGGCGCTAAGCGTCACGCAATTGACGTTTTCATAAGAGACCACAAATTTCGCAAGGTCGGACTAACAGCACGGTAGCTCAATTGGTAAGAGCGTTTGGCCCGGTTAGCCAAAAGGTTGCTGGTTCACGTCCCGCCCGTGCGCAAATTTTTGGTTTCTTATTTCATGTTTATAAATGAATGTAATATTTGCGCCACCATTACCAAGGTTAGAAATGGAATAATTAGCTCCCTTCATATACTAAAGAAACTCCTTCTCTAGTTAGTGTAACTGTGTATAGTCTACCAAAGACGTCTGAAAACGACCAATTAGGAAAAATATCCCTTCATTAAAGTTCCCCGATTATTACTCGCGAATGGTTGCAGTACAGAGTACTCGCATTAAAAAAAATGCCTACTTAAAATATATTTATGAAACGAAAAGTTTATTCTTCTTTACCAAGATAACATTTAAGTCCCTGTGAAAAACGGACATAGTTTGAAGCATAATATATTTAAATAAGTTTACACAATAGGACAGCAGGTTTGCTCTAACGTTGAATGCGTTATTTTATTTGACTTTAGCACGACGCGTATAAAACCGCGTATGCGAATAACTCTCCCGTCCACTTGACATACCTTGAACGCAATTTTATACCCTACCACCTTCGGCATAGCATCCAGGTTTGCAAAAAAGTGTGAAGTGTTTACCTACTAAAAGCTGTTCGCCGTAACCGAGATTCATTTATAAACTCGATGTTTCCTTTTACCTGGACGCTTAATAAAACACGTTACAGTAACGAAGCTTTTTTAACAACGACACTTCTGAGCCAATTGAGTACAATTTTCAACGCTGATTCACAACTTAAAACAACTTTTTTTTTGCAAATTGTTGCCGATGTGTTTTTTTTATTAATAAATATTGTTTCTTCCATTCCAATCAAACTTCGAATGAAATGGTTACGCACATCTTAATGAGTTGTACATAATTAATTAGCAAATATGCTTTCGTATGTGCAATAACAGCTCTTACCGCTCGGACTCAGTAAGTTGACACACGACATATGTATACATGACGACCTCCGTGGTGTAGTGGCTAAGCACGTTGGTTTCTAGGCGTCGGCGCTCCGAGGTCCCGGGTTCGATTTACGGTCGGCCCAATATAGAAATCAAAATTTTCTAAATTTTTTCGGGCCTGGGTGTTGTGGTACCACTGTTGTGTCTGATTTCCAAAACTCAAGTGCATTAGCTACTTACTTTGGAATCCGAGCAATATATGTGATTGGTGTCCAATCGTCGTTGAACATATGACACGTTGTGAACTAAAAAAAGACGTATTGTAGTATTTCCCATTTATAATCATGTTAAAGGCTAATGGAACTTGGTCTAGTTCTGAGAGTCTGCGTAAAAAAACTGTGCTCAATTTTTTCCCGATAAATCTGTTTTCTCCATTTAAATCAGGTTTTTCTGCTGCTATTTCAATTGGAATAAACAGTAAATCGAAGCTGCTCTGCTGAGCTTTTAGTGTCTATCCGACAATTTTCTTTTTTAATAATTTAATTTATGTCAAATTGCACTCATAAAACACACTGTCATTGAATTGGCACCAAAAATATTCAATAAATTACCGGAAACAAGAAAAAGTTGCACATTTTGATATTTTAAAATTAAGTTGACTGATTTTTTTCCTTGAATAATGCTATTATACTGTTAATGTTTACCTTTTAGACCCAGAAGTAAATGTTTAAATGTGTAATATACATACTTATACATATAAATCCGTTTTTCTTTGCTAGTCCAAAAATAAAAACAATATTTTTATAACTTTTAAAATATGTGCAGTGTATTAAACATATTAACTATTTGATTTTAAAAGATACCGGTTTAAAAAGTATTTAACGATGATTTACCAGTATAATTTGTGAATATTGTATTTATCTTATATTAAAGTCTATCATTTCGTTAAATAAGAATGTCAATATTGTTTACAATATTTGACTTGCTAAGACGAACACGGACGATATATGTTTCTAATTATGATTAAATAGGTATAATCAAAATAGTTTTATTAATGATAATGAGAATTTTTTTATAATTATATTTTTTTTTGTAAAATATTGTTATACTAAGTTTTCGTCAAAATTTACATACCTACTTCATATACCTGAAAAGGTGGAGCATAGCGTTTGCATTTACACAACCCACAACCTTTGTATGTACCTATGTTTATGAAGGAATAAATTATGATTAGTAATACCAATCTTGCATGGTATACGCCTTGGTTGTAAAAGTGCTTCACATACAGTGCATGGTGTTTCAAAGCTACCCGATAGGATTAAATGGAGCTACTCGTAATCACAGAAACACTTTGTAACGGGTGGTAAATATACTTGTAGATACACGGGTAAGCACGCACCTCCCGTCTTGTATCACGAATATGAACATGATGTTATTACCGCCCAAAAGCTTCGGATACTTTAGGAGTTACGAATTACGATATACATAGAGGAAATTTTCGGCGAAAGTTCCGCACATACTTGTTTCACTATCAAGCGCTAATGCTGCTGCAGTATAGCTTTTCGTATGAAGATACTTGATGTTACTAATAGTTGTACGCTACTTTGCCTTTCCATTAGCATTCCATTACATACTTGATATCAGGATATTGCCAACGTTTCGTCCAATATCTTATAAATATTTCTCTTCGTGAGGCTATTCTTAGTAGTTTTGAAAACTCATAAAATCTATATTATAAAGCTGAAGTGATTTGAAAAAATATTTTTGCGTTGAATAGCTTTTTATTGAGGAAAATTTTGGCTAAACATAACGCTGCGACGAGGGGGGAGAAAACTCAAAACGCGCAGACGAAGTCGCGGGGGACCGCTAGGCTAATATAAAAGTCGATTGACGTTATGATGACGCTACCAAAAATCTGTGAGCTAATCTCAATAAGATGAATCAATCGTTAAATCCAAGTCTTGCCAGGTTGCGTTATAAAATGTAGCATAGCTGCTCGTTTCAGAACTACTTATGAAAATATCCTTCCGATGTTTGACTTTAGACTGCACTTTAGAGTGACAGCAATTTGCAATCGATGCATATATATGCGTGCTCCTTGATTTTCAGGGCGAATGCAAATATTTGGAATAACATGCATGTAATTACGGCTAGTAGTGAGAGATACGCGCATAATCCCATCACATTGCTGAGAGTCGTGGCTCGCGGTTCGTCTCGGCTACCAATTAGGTAGGTAGTTGAGCGAGAAGTAGGGTTGTGTACAAATGGCCCAAATATCGATATTGTTTATGTATTTTTTTGTCGGCAACATACCTATAGGTAGATGATTAAAACAGTAACTGTGGTCCTTTCAGTAATATTGGAATCATTTCATAGACATTTATATGAAAATGCTATTGATTTAACAGTAATTGTAAAGACGCCAAAACTATGGGTCAATTGGTTAAAGTGTAGAAGTCGAAGTTGCCGAATACTCAATAGCTCACCACATTCCATTTTCCGAGATTATCTTTTGGTGGTTTTACTCGCAGCACTAGCTCGAAACGAATTCGTGTTATGCGAAGCGGAAAAAGGCGACGCGGAACTAGATTGCGTTCATTTGATCAGCTAATAACCAGCTCTGTTGTCAAAAGAGTCACGTCGCCCGCCACTCTGTAACTAGCGCGTAATCACCAGCCATCGGTCGTCGCTGCCTTATTTAGCAACTCCGCAAACTTCTCAAAGTACCCCACTAAAGCTGTTACAGCTTCGTTCCGTACCTTTCTCTACATTTCAAAGGTCAAATCCTAAACTTTGCATTCCAATCGGCATACACATCGCGTCAAACATCAACTCTATCACAAATTTTTAACAAGTCCTCCGTACCACACTCTTTTAGTTATAGAATCACTAGATTTATATGCCAATTTCTATTTCTACTCGTGACCTTTAAAAACTCTGATTTTCAATGTTTGCCGCATTTTGTAGGGAACAAACATTGTATTATAGACGAATGATTTTCTATGTTTACTCGTATGTTACAAACAATATTGAATCCTAGTCAGTTTGCCAAAAAAACGAAAGAAAGATTAATCTAAATTAATTTGTTTCCATATTTATTCACACAAGAGTTTCCCGTGTGTGATGTTGATGATTTTATTTTAAAAATGGTGGTCGGTAACCGCAAGCGTTTTACTTTGCCGGCATCCCGTACTGCGTCAGATTCTCGAGCGCCTCACGTGAACGGATTAGATCGCGTCCTTCGCGGCGTTGCGGCGGGTCCCTTCGTGAAATAAATTCGGGAAGTGTAGCTCGATACGGAGGCTGCGTAGTGAGCGGGTGCGGTGCGGCTCGGCTCGCGGAGCCGCGGCGGGCGGCAGTGGCGAGAGCGCCGCGCGCCTCGACGGACGCAGGCGCCGGGACGACACGCGCGCGGCTCGTGCCGGCGCCATGGGCACGACCCCGCCGCCTTCCGGCGCCGGGGCCGCCCAGAAACAGCATAAAAGCCGGCGGAAGATTTCGCTACCCTGGTTCCGCCAGAGCTCCGTGAGCGTGCCCCACGCGGCCCTCTCGCGGCAGCACACCATCGACACCCCCGGCTCGTTCCACGCGCGGCTGCTCAAGACCAACCGCCAACGACAGGTGAATGCGCCTGCACTGATGCACCCGCCCCCGCGCCTGCCGCCGCCGCACTCCTGCGCTTGCATCCGATGCGCCCTGCACCGCACTAGACCCGCGCGCCTGTCGCCGCTCGCCTAGATCCGTCTCGCTACGTTTTTAGTTTTTCCGTTCCCTGTTTTACAGTCCGCTCCGCGTAGTATCAATAAACATACGAACGTTTATACACTTTACGACGAAAAATAAAACGATTTACATAATGCCTCGGCTTCATATTCCGGCCGGCGCGACTCGCTGTTCTAGTGCGCGTGTCTGAATGTATGTAAACATTGTTATGGTCGTCGTTTATTATACATTGGTTTACCTCTTTTGAACACTTCATTTAATATAATGATGCACATTGTTGTTTTTTATTCTAACTAATAAAGATTTATACGAACAATTGTGTCTTTATTGACCGGCGAGAATGAACGTAGGTGCTTTACCCCGACAATCTATCTATTTACTTGGCGATCCAAAAGTGATTTTATTTTCCTATTGGCACAATTATTCGTATTCTACCATTTTCTCTTTCATATCATGACCTTGCCTTTCGCATGACCTTTGCCGTGTTACATTTCATTTTGTTTTTAAACTTTCGTTTCTTTTTATTACGTAAGAGTTCGCTCTGCAGTGAGATGATTTAATTATTTTTCAATAATCGAAACACCGATGTACATAGTAATAAACATCGATAACCACCAAGACCATCAACTTGAGAGCTAGAGGCACGTTGATGAAAGGGCGTTTACACATCTGTTGTTTAAAAACATATTTATTATTATTATTTAAACTTTATTGCACTGTAAGTTGTACAATTCGCGGAGTTAATGCCTAATGGCATAGATAGAGAGGTAGATTTCTACTTTAGGTTTTTTTGCACGAGTTCATTCCTCTGTAAAATATGGATCGCTTCCAATAGTTCACGCAATTATCGAACTATGGGTGCCATGGCTGGCATTGATCCAGATAATGATAACGTTTAGCGTTATAATCAGAATGACGAGATTTCCTATCGTGGCTATAGCAGCCACAGTGATTTATTGAGCTTATGACTAATATGACAGAAATTAAGCATTTCCCTGAAAATTTAAGTTATTGGCCAATAAAATTTTATAAAAATATTAATATTTGGACACTACATCTGGAAAGTAGTAAGTTAGTAATATAAAGACGTGTGGGCGCACAGCCGATGTTTGTTGTAAAATAAAAAGGCGAGCACTTGTATCGAATATATTTTCAAGCTATAGAATTATTGTTAGCACATGTTGTCTACGAGCCGGTATAAAATAAAACATATTGCATCTCGCGGAATGTGTGACTTCGAGCTGCCGAAATTACTGAATTGGACCCGCGCTCACTTTTGTAAAAAGCGACACATTCTCATTTGGTTTTAAATGAAAATGTGTAACCTTTCCAAGATCTTAGTATACATTAATAGAGCAAGTTATACATGCTGATATACTCTTATCCTTGATTGATATGTTACACACTACACACGGTCAAGTTATTTATAGTAATATGGCTATCGTTGCGACCAATCACAGGAGTTAATTTGAATTTGATTGGGAAATTATGAGACGTATCATCATAAAATTATGTAAATAGTACCTTTTGGAGCTTTGGACTGGGCATAAAGAGGAAAAGCCCCGGTTCATAGACTGCGGTGTGAAAGACAATGGAGAAACCACCACATTGTCTTTCATAATTTGGATGTTTGGAAAAAACTCGATAATAATTTCGAGGTAATGAGATAAAACACAATAAGATAAAAATCGAAAAGAAATCCTAGGGATTCAATTATTTGCCAAAAAGAGTCTAGTAAATAGAAACAGCGCAGCACTTTCCGATATTATGTCCTAAATATAACATCGTCTACGTACGTCCCTTCTGTCGTACTACTATATGAAATTGGTGGGTTGTGTATGACCGTAAAAATGTATACCTTGAGGTTTTTATGCCGCATGCCACTATGATAAGAGCTGCGATTAGCTTAAATATAATGCTTAATGTCAATAGTATCAACATACCCATGCAGCTATAACCATCGTGATTGGCATTTGTTAAAATAGTTGTCCTGACTGCTTTTATGCTTATTTGGGGTTCTGTTATTATTTATGATGCTTTTATCTACCTACGCAGACATTATTTCGGGCTTCAAAAGACTTTAGTTAAGCCCTATAGTAAAAACAGGTTGTGATCATCACAAATTCGTCGTAGGTTGATATGGGGAAAAAAAAAACTTATTGGTTTAAACACGGAACAACTTGATTGTCATATTAATCCAGCTATTCAGCAGTAAAAGTAAGAGGCCGCTCAATATGAAGTCAAAAGAAAGCTTTTCCCTACTCAAAATGATAAAAAGCATGACATAAAACGATCATAAAGCCTAATTTGAGACGAGCAAAGGTGGTGTCCTTTGTCTTGTACTGTATGACATGTTTGCACGATTTATGTAGTTTGCCAATCTCGCGGATAAACAGTAATCCCTCCGTCAGTAATAAGATTGAGTGCTTTTATCAAAATAATGGCACCCAAGTCTGGATAGCAGATGTCTGTGTAAACATAATGTAAACGAGTAACTTTTGCCAAATAATGTGGAATACCTTCTTTTTCTGGGTACCTTTAAACATTTAAACCTAAAGGCAGAAGCTGGCGATTTACATATAATAATATGTGTACAATGAAACTTTACTGTTGACTTTTTATAAAATGGTTTATTGACCATAATTATCTATCAAATGTAAAATAATCAATTACTGATGTATAGACTGCTTCAAAATGGTTCCTCTCATTTTGTAGCGATGTATTTAGAAAATTTCCTAGAGATATCTGAAAAATTAAGATACTTATCTCTGAACAGGCGGATGAATAAAATAAATTGAAACTACGTTCACTTTTACCTTTATTACGTGTAATCATGCAGTACAAACACCACCAGCTAATAGAATATAAGGTCACCTCGTTTTAAGTGATAATATTTAATGGGCCGATTCAGCACAATATAATAATATTTTTTTGTAGAAAACGCTTTGGGGTTTTATACGCTAGTTTTTGAGATATTTAGAGAGTAAGGTAATTATTTTTTGCAGATATTGTTTTTTATCATTTAAGATTTTAGGTTAAGATTAGAGAAAAAGTAAGAAAGGGCATTGAAATGAGCGAGGCAAAGCCGATAACACGAATAACTTTTAAAATTACTAGGGTGCTGTTTTAAAAAATGATATTTTCTTTAAAAAAAATCTTAACTTTCCATAAAATAATGATCGTGCCCTGTTTCTATGATGTAAAAAAATACACAGTTAAAATATTATCACTTAAAACGATTTGACCTTATATATACTTACACTTTTTTCTGAAATTATTTATCCCTTAGTTCAAAGTTTGACTAATTAAGTTCAGCGAATAACTTAGCGGTATTGGTTGGTGCGGGACCCGAACTAGCTAACAAAACATTCATCTGGCGGCCGAGAATGAGGCAAGCTGGTGGAATCTAATCGCAATATCGAGCGCCGTGCCATTGTCATGTTGCAGTGGTCGGAGCCTTTGAACTTTGACGAGTGTTTGCATGGTCTTGACTTGACGGCAAATATTCCAGATGGCGTACTTTTATTACTTCTCTCTTTAAGGATTTTTGGTAGGAAGCGGAGGATAGGTTGGAAAAATAATAACAATTAAGGGATATAAATTATGCTATCGATATGAAACTTTCTATAGATGGCCCATTTTTATTTTTATTTCATTTACTCCCCCGCGACTGCGTTCGCGCGTTATGAGTTTGCTCCCTCAACTTCCGTCGCAGCGTGGTGTATAGCCTAATTCGATAAATACGCTATCTAAAACAAAAATATTTTTTTAAATCGGTCCTTCATACCTAAGAAAAACTCGTTAAAAACATACAAACTCTTGAGCTTTATAGTATTAGTAAAGATTTAAGACAACCAACAAAGCACACACCACACATTTACATACTTAAGATAAAAAACGCATTTTTACAGTGCTAGAAGTGGGACACTTCTAGGCTGCCACGGTAATTGCTAGAATACAGCTGAAAACAGAAGCTTAATTAACTCAAGTAGGTGGAATTAAACAAAATCACTTAAAAATTTGAGGCTTTTTAATATGCAATCGAGTATGTCGATTGCTATAAAAGTAAGTAGGTTAGAGCTTTTTTCTATGACACAAAGTTTAACATCGTCGAACTGAAGACCTTCGAAATTAATATGATGATGTATTCTGCAACGCTTCAAACTCGGAATGGTGGATGCCTCGTAATGTAACGCACGGAGCGACTAGCAGCGTAACTTAGTTTCTAAAATCGGCCTCACGAATGCCAGCCTCACTTACGAATGAGATGGGTCTATCAGTTTAGTGGTCAGTTCTGAGCTCTCGCTCACAAGCTGTGATACTACGACAAGATTCTTGTTGCCAGCTGAGCCGAAAAATGTTAGTAAAGTTAAACTGTAACGTATCATTGTTGGGCAAAGGCCTTATTTTAACTGTGAGGTAGTTGGAGCCATACTCCACTTCGCGGGCTCAGTGCTGATTGGTTGAGGTGTGCTTGCAAGGCAAGTGACCAAATCAGATGTTATCAAGACGCTCATAGGGACTCGGACTGGGCTTAATGACTAATATCAACCGATATTAGCCTGGACCAAAGGGTTGACATGCCGTGCGTGCTCGTGATATACGTCTTTATTTAAATGGTTGAAATGGTCACCCATCCATACACGACTGCGCAATAAGTTCCTTAACTTCGGTAATTACTACCCAAGCGCTGCCACCACTGTGCTACTAACACCTCTGTGAACGGGAATACGATGGAAAAGGCACCCTCATTATTACGCAATATAACACTTTTTTTACTTGACATACAACGAGTACAAGTATACGTTCGTCAGATTATTGTTTTACTATTTACTTTTTTTAAAAAAATGAACTTACTAATTTAATACGTTCAGTTTCAGTTACTTTTCATCATACAAGGTGATGTTTTGAATGTTTAAAATGGATAGAGCAAAAAAAAACATTGTTTACAAGACTTCTGTCAACATGAGACGGGTCGACAAAATGGACGGTTGTAATCCAGTGTTAGTGAAAATATGTCGCTATCAACGATACTAATATGTGTTCGCAAGACATACCACAGTACAGGGTGTTGTTTTGGTCACCGAGCGAGCGACTCCGGGGTGCATATGTGATCGATGTAATCTTATCCTACTGTCCGATATTCAATAAGCCCATTAGACGTTTATAATGAGCGGGCCGACGGAACAGACATCAATGGAGTTGAGATCATGTATAAATAGCTCAAATATATGCTAGTCTCGTTCGTGGCCTCAGCCGGGATTACAGAATCTGCATTGGTATGCGAAACGTTTAGAGCTTGTTAACTACAATTATTATGATGCAGTCAAATCTCACTTCGCAGGGGATATCATGTAATGAACTGTATTTCCTATCTGTGTACATTCAAACACTGTTAATTACATGTCAGAATTATGTATGCTGTAGAGGAAGCCTATGTTCAGCAGTAGACGTCTTTTGACTGATAATGATGATTGTTTATCACAAATTTGGACATCAAATTGACGTGATTAATACAAAGGGTGATTTTCACAATTTTGATTTACTTACGTTATAGTAGCACATACCACTATAATTTGACTGCTTTATCTGAAGACTGTTTTATCGTTACTACCTACGAGTATATACTGTTAATGGAGAGACATGAACCATCTTACGTAGGTTAAATTTTGCCCAAATGTGAAGCTTCTTTAAAATAAGTGTTAAAGTGCCTATAGTTGCTTGTCGATTGCATACAAAATCCTTATATCTTAGGCTTGATACAACCATGATAACGTGTAATGACACTGCACACATCGAACTGCTTGAAATCGTGTCTTTTTACCTGTTAACAGACAGGGAAGAACCTGAAAGGTATGTGCTATTCAGGACTAGACTAGTGATAAAATGGTTGTAAATTACAGACCGACGCACAGACGACGTTGCAAGGTTCTAGACTCATTGCCATGTTTGCCAGATTACTAGACATGACTACTCATGATTCACACTGTTATTTGTCATGCATGTAACGCGATGCAGTGCTACTGAAATATTATTAAACTTTCTCCTTTTGAGTCCCTTTTAGTTTCTTTTCCATAGAATCTAACACCTTCCATTTTTTTTTGTATTTCACACCGTCATATACGAGCAGGTACGAACTAAAATTGAAGTTTAGTTAACGCTCGTGTGAGTCAGTCGCAAAATGATTGCAGTATTGACTCATTTTCACAATCATGGTCGTTAAGCATGGTACCGAATGGTAAATAATCACGAATATGGGTCGTTTCTTTGTTTGTAAACTGTTCATAAAGGCATATCTCCTCCATGGCGTGGCAGATATGTTTGGTCTTGAATATTGCCTGTGCTAATACATACTGTCTTTCGAGCGACCTGTTTTATTTTTATTTTTGGGGCCCAATGTTTGATACATTCAATTGGTCGATTACGATACAGTACACATCGTGACGCCATGTTTAATTAACTCGATTAAAAATACAGACGTTGAAAAGCAACAAAGCTATAAACAAAAACAAAAGATGATCGTCATTTTTTTATACACCTCTAACAACAATGCACCAATTCGGCTCGCTATTCCATATTCAATCAAAGCAAAATGCGAAATCTCTGAGCGCCAGCTGATTCTATTCAAATTTTACCAAAGGATGGGAGCTTACCCATGCAGTAGAATTGGTATTACTGACTGACCGTCCGTTTTTTATGTTGTGAAGTTGTAAAGAACAAATATCATCAAATTATTATAGAAACGGGATCCTTACTAATTTCATATTCCTCGTTATTATTGAAGTTAGACAGCGTGTTTTTAGCGTGTTAGGAAACTAAGTAAATATCTTTATATTAATTATAGCTGCAATTTTTTAGTTATTTGGACAATTGTGTTTGGAATCCCTACCTTTGATTGCAATCAGTATTTCTAATATAATTTCCAAACATACAGTTTCTGTGTAGACAGACCATTAAGGTAACTTATATCAGAAATAGAGTCTAATGGAGCCGTGACGAGGCACAAGTAAAATTAACTGAAACGCAAGTCACAGGCCAGGCTTGCAATGAACCGAAGTTACGACAGGGAATATCAATTAGCGACAGTGATATTGTTTTGGTTCTAAGGCACCTTACACAAGAGAGACACATTTCACGCAACTGCGTATTACACCCGGCCTAAAAAAAATCTTTTTTTTAAACTCATCATCATCATTATCAGCCAAAGGACGTCCACTGCTGAACATAGGCCTCCCCCACGGCTAACATAGGCCTCCCCCACGGCTAACATAGGCCTCGCCTACGGCTTTTTAAACTACATAATATAAAAACTAACCTTTAATTAAATAAAATATATACGTAAAAGCCAAAAAAAGAGAAAATTAAACACCACCCCCCGCGCTGCTATATGCAATGGTGCCCAAAATGCTGGCAGCGTTTTAACCCTCCGGATAGCTGAACTAATTAGTTGCAATGTCCACGGTTGCTTTCAGCCTTTTGGTCACCATTTGACTCAATCAACCAGATCCTTAAAAACGGAGAGGTTCATTTACACGAAACCACCATCATTATTATTATGAGTTACGACTCATGTCTAAGCCTAAATTCAGCAGTGGACATGGATGTCCACTGCTGAATTTAGGCTTCCCCCATGATTTTTCATGCGATCTGCATCCAGTACGATGTTGCGTTCTTTTTAAACGACTTCAAAAAAGGAGGAGGTTATCAATTCGACTGTATGTTTTTTTTTATCATTTTTTTTTTTTTGTATGTATGTTACCTCATATCTTAGTCGTTTGTCAACCGAATCGAAAAATTGTTTCGTCTACTTAGAGGTCTAGTTGGTCCCATTTTTTCCATTTTGGGATCTGATGATGGGATCTTGGTGTAATCGAGGGAAACCCTTAAATTTTAAAGGCACGTATAGTGTTTCTTTACTAAAATCTTAATTTTGACGTGTTGTTACGTCTGATAGTTAACATCTTGTGGGGCTGAGCTGATGGTGGAACTCCTTAACGCTTAGGAGTTCAGTAATTATAATGACGGAACTTATGATAGGTAATTTGTAGCTTCTTAAATAATAGAATCAAAAGGTGCAACTCCCCCCCCCCCCTCTTATGTAATCACTAAAAATGAAGAAATAAAATAAACTTTAAAAAAAGTAAAAACCGACTTCAAAACCAAAATGCACTAATAGTACATTATGATACAAGTGTGCTAAGTTGACCATTATATACAAGGCGATATTGTGTGCGCACGAGCGAAAGCGAGTGCGCCACAAGAAAGCCGCGTATATAATGGTCACAGGCACACGTGTTTCATACGACGTTTTTCAACACACTTGCGAGGAAAAAACAAGACTCTTCATTTACTAAGTTTTTATTATTAAAACAGTAATAATACATTTCACTCGATTTTGACGGCAAAGACTTTCGCACGCGTTTTTCGCCTTGTTACGTATGTCCGGCGGAGTTAATAATAGGTTTTCTTCATTTTTATTCACTTGAAGTAGACATTTTCATTAATATTAAACTTCTTAATTAATCCAAACTTCGTCACAGCCGACAATTATTATTTACGAAAAATGGCGCGTTGTTTTTTTTTCTTGCCGCGATACCGATGCGCGCGCAAGGCTTAGGCGCGAACTAGATTGGCCAAAAGCCAAGATTAAAAATGTAATAATTCGTGTTTTAAAACACAAATCACAGAAAATGTTAAATGAATTTGAGCTATTTTTAGTAATAAATCTGGATTTACCATTTATTGAAATAAATATGTAGATGCTGTTATTTTTCGCATAAATACTGTTTGTTGCTAAAATAAAAGTATTGTATAACCCGACTAAATTAAATCGCTTCTTCTTCTTACTTACGACTTGGTACTAGGGTACAAATGTAAATTGGTCGGGTTAATAAACAAAAGGCACTAGTGCAATAATATAATGAAAAAGCACGCGTGTTTAATATCTATGATTATGTGCCAAAAATCGGTGGAATAAAAACGTCATTTTGAGCAAGTGTGTTGAAAAAAGTCTTAAATAAACTCTTCACCACTGATTTAGGCAAACAATTTCTTTTTGGAGTCGGTGCCATCACTTTGACCATCAAGCATCAACTATCACAACACCGACTTCAAAAAGAAATTGTTTGCCTAAAACGGATTCCTTTCCTTTCAATGGTGAAGAGTTTATGTAAGACTTTTAGTGCATTTTGGTTTTGAAGTCGGTTTTTACTTTTTTTAAAGTTTATTTTTTAAGTCGTCGTCGACTTGACTTATGGAAGTCTTATTATGCGTTTATTAATTCTTGTAATTACATAATAAAATCTACAAATTACACAAGCTGCACTGAACATTCTAATTACATTTTCCAAGATCAATAGTTTGTTTTCATTATGAGCTAGTTGCGAATAAGTGAGTTCAAACATCAAAGCGCGGTCGCCGGCTAAAGCGCCCTTCACAAACTTTGTTCGATCCCGGAATGAAACTTTCTGATCCCTATGATTGGAAAAGCTCTTCTAATTCCTGTTATTTTATTCGACGAACTTCATAATGTGAAGGTTCACGGCATGCTTCCTTTTCCATGTACTAATTTTTGTTTTGGTGCAAAGTCAGTTTATTTATTGCGCTACTCACATGCTATAATGTTGTTATAGCCTAACGTAGAATCTCCATATTTTCGCTACGGTAGTAAGAGAACCTGCTGTTATACTTACAAATTCTGTTAGTACATACTAACAGAATTTGTTACCAGCGGTAACCATGTAAACTTGGTTAGTTCAGTTGGGGTTGTTTATTTTTCGTTCGATGCTTGTTTGAAGTATCCGCGTTTTGCTTGCTTATTCCCTTATTATTGGTGTACAAATATTGTATTTTTCTTCTTCGATTTGAATAACAACTGGTAGCTTGTTATTTTTACTGATAAGTAATATAATTGCTTTTCTAATGTAGATGAATCTTGGAAGCATGTAGTTTCCCTATTAAAATAATCTATACTAATATTATAAAGCTGAAGAGTTTGTTTGTTTGTTTGTTTGTTTGTTTGTTTGTTTGTTTGTTTGTTTGAACGCGCTAATCTCAAAAACTACTGGCCCGATTTGAAAAATTATTTTTACGTTGGATAGTCCATTTATCGAGGAAGGCTTTAGGCTATATAACATAAAGATACGACTCACAAGACCACAGCAGCAATGCAAAATGTTGCGAAAACGGGAGAAAGATATTCCTTTTGAGAGCTTCCGCTGCGTACGCTGCGGAAACCGCTTAAATTACACAAAAATCATGTATGACAGGATTGTTCAGCATTAAGAGTTCTATAATAAAGTCCGCGACAGCATATGTCTATCTTTTATGGTTGACTTACTACAACCTTTTTTATGTTAATAAATTTGTAAAAAAATAATGCATTATTTTTAGAGGTGTATTATTCACACAGGTATTTATTCTTATCAAAATAAATACATTTATCATCACGACTATTTCATTAAGAACCAAGTTGCCCTTTATATCATTTGATTTCATTAAATATCTTAGGAGCTATCACAGTTTTAACGTAACTCCGCACCAAAATAATGTTCGCAGCTTAAGTACAACGTGCGCTTGCGCTAATATATTATAAAGCTGAAGAGTTTGTATGTTTGAACGCGCTTATCTCAGGAACTGCTAAACCGATTTGAAAAAAATATTTCTGTTCATAAAGATGAAATAAGAAAAAATTTGCGCACGGGCGGGACTTGAACCAGCAACCTTTTGGCAGACCGGGCCAAACGCTCTTACCAAAACATTATATATTTCTGTGTTGGATAGCTAATTTATCGAGAAAGGCTTAAGGATATTAAACATGACGCTGCGACGGGAGGGGAGGGAGCAAACTCAAAACGCGCGGACGAAGTCGCGGGGGACCGCTAGTAAATAATAAAATCACCAAGTAAAATGAATTGAAGTTCTTGTTTCGAGAATAAATGTATGTGGAAACGTTCGTGACAGTTCGCAGAATCGAGAAATTTGTAGGTGCGCGTTACACATTGAGCAATAGAAGATGGCACTTCACTTTTATTGCTGTCTTACTCGTGAGCGTAGCCTTGAATTCTTACAACCCCATAAACGTTTTATAGACTCAATTTCACAATCTGGCTATATATTAAAACTCTTGCTACTGGCCGGGTTCACCTTTGTTTTTGACAAGGAAGAAAACCAACTTCTTGGTATGAGCTCCGCTTCCATGCTGAACTTACTTTAAGAGAATGTGCTTTTTGTTTATTGACGGGGTAAACGCTTTCTTTTTTTTACAAAAACTCGGATGACAATTATAATAAGTTTTTTTATTGCCTCACATGAATTTACTTATTTAATTCTATAGTTTCTCAGATTTTATTGATAACTTATAATTTATCTTGTTTATTAAAAAAACGGCATGGTAAGTTATCGGTAATAGTAAGTTTGAAAAATAGCTTTTTTACTACCGACTTGTTTCCCGGACGTTCGTTTAATTTGATTGATTCGTTCTCTGATCGATAAATGCCTCGTCGATGATTTTGAAATATTACATCAAAATGCCTGTTAGTAAATTGCTTTACTTCCGTTGATTACCACGCAGGCAGTGCTTTGTCTATAGATAGGCTATGTTTCCTTTATTGTTACCCCGTATTGCACTGATATTAATAAAACGCGAATTTAGTTTGGCTGGATAGTACTGTTTGTCGTTGTCATAGAATTAATAACGCCAGATTGTTTTTAACCGACTTCAAAAAAGGAGGAGGTTATCAATTCGTCTGTATGTTTTTTTTTGTATGTATGTTACCTCATATCTCAGTCGTTTGTCGACCGATTCGAAAAAAAATTTCGCCTACTTAGAGGGTATACCTTCTAGTTGGTCCCATTTTTTTCAATTTGGGATCTGATGATGGGATCTTGGTGTAATCGAAGGAAACCCTCAAATTTTAAAGGCACGTATAGTGTTTCTTTACTTGAATCTTAATGTTGACGTGTTGTTACTTCTAATAATCAACATCTTGAGGGGCTGAGCTGATGGTGGAACTCCTTAACGCTTAGGAGTTCAGTAACTATAATGAAAGAACTTATAATAGGTAGTTTGTAGCTTCTTAAAAAACAGCGTCATAAGGTGCCCCCCCCCCCCATTCTCCTGTAATCTCTAAAAATGAAGAAATAAAATAAACTTTAAAAAAAGTAAAAACCGACTTCAAAACCAAAATGCACCAAAAAGTCTTAAATAAACTCTTGACTATTGAAAAGAAAGGAACCCAATTTAGACAAACAATTTATTTTTGGAGTCGGTGCTGTGATAGTTGATGCTTGATGGTCAAAGTGATGGCACCGACTCCAAAAAGAAATTGTTTGTCTAAATTGGGTTCCTATCTTTTCAATAGTCAAGAGTTAATTAAGACTTTCTAGTGCATTTTGGTTTTGAAGTCGGTTTTTACATTTTTTTTTATGTGGGAAGTGTTACTGTGTACGACTTGAACGGTTGAGACGCTATTGTGCCCAATTATTTAGCCCTGTACCTAGCACGTAAACGATTAAAAAAATATGACACATTTATTGAAATAATAACTTGAAACAAACGATGCCGATTATTGCCAGTAAATTATAAGTTTATTTGAGTAACGAAACGAATTACCTAACAGCACCAAGCGTTAAAAAATACAATGCACATAGAGGTAAAAGTCAGAAGATATACTTAATATATATTATTAACTTCTTTTTTTATATACACATGGTGTTGTTTTGGTCAGTAATATCCAACTCACGGATGATAAGATAAGTTATACTTATTATAAAAAATATTTTCTTTAAATTAAATGCAAGTTTTATAAAAGAAAACCTCTTCACAATAGTCTAAAAAATGACAAAACGAATGGGGAACCTCGCACCCTCGCGCGTAGCTAGCGCGTATCTACGAAAGACTACGCCGTAGCTAGTTAACTACGAAGAGGCTACCTGGTGTTGGTAGTTTTGACTCGATCGCTATATCGCATTAATAAATCAAAAATAGATTTCGAGGGTCTCTTCCATTTAAAAAAATATATACCTTTTTTTTGGCATCAGTATCGTTTGTACGGACCCCAGAGTCGCCCGTCGCTGACCAAAACAACACTGTATAATTAAATCGTTACGTTACGTTTAAGTAAGAATGATTTATAAGCGGTATAGCTAGATCATGACATTAATCTAGATCATACATGCTTAGTTCACGTAACAGTCCTTTGATTATAATCTCATTACATTACTAAAGTCTAAATCATTACATTAATAAACCCATATCAAGTAATTAAAAAAACATTAACTCGATACCTACACGAGGATTGGTGCACTCGATAGTGTTCATCAAATATTCATTTGCTTCACATAATGAAAAGACACTCGAACTACATATTTTGAAATCGATTGGAGGCGTGTATCTGATATCAATTACATAGACCAGACTGACAGATACGATCGCGCTTTTTCTTTTTTGTTTGCAAGCGTAGTGCAATAGTGTTGTAACAATTCAATAGGTTGTGTTTAATTGAAATGTGATATGAATTTTTAAATAATGTGATTTTACTCATTTGGATAAATACGAGTAATACATGTAAAACATTGCGTAGAACTTTAAATAATCGTAATGAATGTAACAGCTTTTTTCTGTAAATAAAGTATCAGAAATAATTATAATAGCTATTTGAAACATGATTTAAAACAGATAAGATAACTCTTTATTGCACGTTGGTTAATTACAAACCAGTTTGGAGGAAATGTATAATTTAGGCGGTCTTATCGCTATAAGCGATCTCTTCCAGTCAACTTTTGGGTAAAGAAATATTGAGCTCATAGAAAGGGAAAGGCTCATGTGCATAAAAGATCAAGACATATTTTATTAATGTATATATTCTGTCATAATTCATGCTATCATACTTCTGCACAAATTGAATTCAATCTACAAATATTTAACTATCAATTATAAACAACGAATGTATTAAAATACATTTTTCGATTATATTTGAACTACACTATTTTTAATTACGAACAAGAAGACAAGTGGCCACCCACCAAATGTCTATCTAAATAAAAATCAGAGTATAAAATAACACCATTTGAAGTAAAGTACAAACGTAAAAGTAAGCTACCCGTATAAATACACGCTTTCACGAGAGAACGCGATAATCCAGCAATTATTTTTATTATAACTTTTCTGGTGCGTACGGGAAGGGCTCTCCGTGGGGCCCCAAGTGAGAGCCTTTTACTTCTTATTTCACATCATGAAAACATCCAGTCTGATTTGTTAAGACAAACAGTTTAGGGTTTCTTATTTCCTGCATTTGGAAATAAGTGTACTCATATCTTGGCTGCATGTGTCTGACACATCGCGTTTAATACCGAACTGAGGAACACGATTTCTTGAGCGTTCCTTGCTTGGAACACAATTTTTGACGTTGTAACTTTCTTTAGATGAGTTAGGTGGTGAATATAATAATAGTCCCAGCCCTAAGCCCCTAGAGCCTTGAGCATAGAGGACTTATAACGAAACAAAAACCTCTTTTCGCATACACCTCGAAAACTACGTGTACTAGTGACATGAGACAAAATTCAAAGGCTACAAGTTTTACTCAGTATGTTATTGACCGACTCCAAAAGAGGTTATCAATTCGACATGTATTTTATATGTGACGTCATTGGAATTTGATAATATTTAGGCTTGATACTCAGTAAAGCTTCCAAATCAAACACGTATGCTACATTCTGTTAAAAATTGTATAATTTTATGATATCTCGGAAAAGATGTTGTATTGCAACGAGATTATTCTTTTTTATTAATTCAATGAGACATTCCAATTTAGGTTACAGTGTAAATCATTTTAATCAGTTAATAAATCCGCAAAAATAAATATAAATATATGTAACACTCTTAAACTACCTTTAAAAACTCGTTAAAATGAATCAAATAGTCGTATAAACATGTTTTAACAATTACACTGTTTTGTCTCGCTCTTTCTTGGCGCTGTCATCATTTGACATAAAGTGATAAAACAGTGTTATATCTAAAATAGGTTTAAGTCTCTTTGAGTTATTTTGAATAAGGGGGAAAATGAATTGATTTTTCCTAAAAAGAAGATAGATTTGTACTTAAGTAGAAACAAAATGTCTGTTTTTTAAAAATGTTTAGTAGCATTATTTTTCTCGACATAGATATTGCAAATTTTGTTTTATTTAGGAAAATATCTTTCAGGAATCTTCGTATTCGGCTCACACTTGTCCCGTTTTTCATTTTCCTGTTAAGAGCACGAGGTGCTTTAGGTGTTTTACTTTTAATTATGCGGCGTCGCGTTCGGACCTTCAGTTTGTGCTTTTATTTTATATTCTTCCGCTCTTGGGTGAATTAAGAGGATATTTTAGTACTGCGTCTTTAACTATGCAGATGATATTTTTTATGTTCTTCTTCTTGATGGATTCGCATTTTGTACAATGTTTTTGTTTGTTTTAAAGGTCCCACGTTTTCCATAAAATATCTTTAACAAAGAGAAACGAGAACGGATGATTTTCGCCGGTACAATAGAACTTTACTACTAAATATTAAACTAAACTTTATTTCACTGTGAACTGTACAGTCGGCGAACTTAATGCCTTAAGGCTAAGCCCATTCCCAAGCGCTTGGGAACGCAGAAGTTGAATCAGTGGCGGAACAATTGGAATAATTAGTGGATTAATATAAAATAAATTATAAAATGATCATAAATATAGAGGTACATACTAATATTACACAAATAAATAATATACACAACATATAGTATACAAAAAAAATGAACATACATAGAAACGAATTTACAAATGACGATATATTGACGACATATATGTAAACGACTTCATGCCCCATCTGTAAAGTATAGTAAACCAACAATTAAGAATTATTGGCGCCATCGCAAACTGTTACAGTGTTTTATCTGGCAGCGTTATCTCGTCAATAAGTTGTCATTGAATCTTATCTTATATCGACGAATTGAGTCACTATCTGTCGCTCTACGGTCACTAATCACGCTCGTTGACTGCCCGTGGTCGCTGCGGCCAGGAAACCTCTGATTCAACTGATGCAACCGCTTCAATTAACAGCCCGCAAACCACGTGACAATTTAGTAGCCACGCGGATAATCGGATGACATTCATTGCACAAGTGATCAGAAATGACTAGGTTACCAGGTTGTATCCGATTAGTCAACACTGGTGTAAAACTCAAATCAGATATATATTATAACAAAATACCTAAAATAACTGTCTGATGAATTACAGGGTGGAAGTAGATGCAGGGTATTTATAATTTTTCCTTTTGTGTACAGTGAAAGGTCTCTCGGTAGCTAGATAAATAAGGTTGTTTTGTATTATAAACATAGAAAGTTAGATGATGATTATGATGAGACTCGTATCCCGTTGAGCTAATAGATCCAATTCAAATGCCGAATTCTTCTTAAGTCGACTCGTGTTTTTTCCAAACTAGAATCAAGAGCGAACCTATTCTACGTTTAAAAATGGTACAACCACCCAAAACCTGCCAGCTACATTTTCTTCCTCATCCTAAGTATGTTTCTAACCCACTCATGTTCTCCCCACAGGCTGAGATGACATGGGTGGTGGCTGACCACCAGGCGTCCAGCGCCAGCGAGCTATCCGTCACTAAAGGACAGCAAGTGGAGGTCGTGGAGCCGTGCCAGGGGCGCGCCGACTGGTGGGTCGTGCGGGCCCCCGGCGAGCCCCCGCAGGAGGGGGCGGTGCCGGCCCACGTGCTGAAACCACAACCTCACCAGAAGACTTCGCCGTCACGGCGGCCCCTTAGCCACCCGTGCGAGGAGGGAATCGGTAAGATTTTTTTACTTTTTTAGAATGTATGATACGTGCTTATTGGAGAAGAAAAACGATTTGCGAAAAAAAAACAGATTCATTAAAATTACCTTAGTTAGAGCCATCCTGGCTTTACCAGCGGGGAGTTCCGGTAATAGTTCTTTGTCTTATCCCAAAAATCTTAGCAGAAGTATAATCATTTCTTTGCACCGTCGATGCCTTATAGGCATGCCCAGCACAGAGTTTAGGTGCTACAACGGCATCCCTTCCTACACAACTTTGTAACGCATCATTTAACTTGTGCTGTCGATGTGTTTACTGTCAACTGATGGATATAATAGTCATTACCAGCGGTTTAATATTTACTATTGTGTGTGTTTTAATCAAAAAATAAATACCTTAACCAAACGAAAGAAACAACTCAAGCGCACAATAGATATTTTATTGTTATGTGGTTGCCTGCAACCGCTTGAATATTGAAAAGTTAATAGACCATTGTTCAAGGTATATTTTGTTCAATACGCGCACAATCGTTATTATTTAACTGCTGGTAACATCTGTTAACCATTTGTTAACTGTCGATCACGATACTGAGCCTTATCGGTTATCTATGTATTCGTTAGTTACACTGCCTGGATAAATGTTGGAACTCTGCCCGACAAAAGCGCCACAAACTATTGGCGGACGTTGAAATGACAAATTGCTGGTAGTATTACGAAAAGTATTTAAACCAAATTTTATTTCAATCAAATATTGTGCTATCCATTTATTCTATTCAATGACGTTAATTTTGCACTAAAATTGATAGAGAAATTGTGACAGACGTCCGCGAATGTTGTTATTTTTGGTCACTGTAAGCGCTGTCATCGATTCGGGTTCCCCCACCACCTACTTCGCACACAGCGGAAAGCACCATCAAAGTACCACAGAGACCTGGAGGCCGCTTCTCGCGGCAATCGAACTTTTTTCGTGTGGTAATTCGATTGCGAGTTTAACCGTTTTATCTTTAAAATTAAGTTAAATATCTACACGTAAATTGTCCTCCAGCAGCCGTAGTCTGAAGCACAAGAAATGTATTTTTTTAAAATTTCGCGTAGATAATTTCAGTTGCCTGGTTTTCTGCTGCATCAAATATCCTTAAATGATATTAAAATCTTTGACTTCATGGGTGACGGTCCTGCGCTCCTTGCCCGTACTAGCATCTCATATAGTAGGGAAGCCGTCCTTTTATCACATGCTGTATTTTTCGATATTTTTCCACCTTCCTCTCGGTGATACAAAGTGAGGGCTTCAGACTATCCCGTGAAAGGGCCGTAAGCTTAAGTTATTAGCACACGCAACCAGACCAACGCATTAACATCATAAATAAGCTTCTAGTGACTTATCTATCAAATCATAAGTGTATTCATAACCCAAAAAGGTAACTGTTTTCATCCTTTCATTTATTCACATTTAAATTTTCCTTAGGTTTTATTACAAGCATAAACGTTTGTCCGTGGTGTAGATACTTGGATAAATTAACCACTGGATATGAAACGCAAGAGCGTAATTTCTGCGGGGCGGGGGGAACTTGTCGTGTCAATTATTGACATTTAGTGCATGGAAGTGTCGATATTGTTTATCGATATGTGTGGAACGAATGAATGAACGAATTTTTTGTAAAATTTTATTTAATTTTATCACCAAAACAATAAATTACATTATGGGCATGTAATGCACAAACCTCAAACGAACAATTGAAACTTAGAACGTCGTTTTATATGAACGGTCTGGCAAGTATCACTTAGTTAGTGTGAACTTCCTAAGACATTTTGAAACAGCCCGTTAGTACCAATATAGCCTTTCACAATTAAAATCCTCCTATGGGATAATTAAGCAGTAGATTTTTTGCGTTGGCATTCAATCACGCTTGGCGTGAAATTGATACCACATATTCGGTAATAATTTGTGGGGATCCATTTTGCCTCTCTTCGGACTGCTTCTACCCACTTTTCGAGAGAGATTTATCGTTTTATTTTAAAAGAATTTGTATTAAAAAATAATAAATGTAATGTAATATCGATAAAATATGATTTATCGACAATTGTCAAGCACAATTAAAATTCAACTGACAAGAGAAAGAATGTTAAACATACGACAATCCTACCGTATAAAGTATACGTTATCTTGTTGATTTTGTAGTAACTGATTACCACTTTTTTAAATGGCAATGTAACTTTTCTCTTGGAAAAGACATTTCACTATTTTCATGAAAAATAACAGCTTTTTTGGGATAAAACGTTACTTACGGATGAAAATAAATATTTTTTGTCTTGCAACTATTATTTTTACACCAAAATAAGCCACATTTATCCATTTTTTCCGTCAATGTTTCTCTCTGAGCTCTATCACCGTACTGACAAGACGTCACCTGTAAGTGAGGCCAAAAAGCCCGCTTCGTGGCTAAGGGGGCACAAGCGAAATTTCCCGTCATTGCGCGTCCAGTGGTTTATTCGTCCAAGTGTAGATGTAAGGTTTCATGAGGTTTGGTTAGAATCCTTTTATTGTCTATTGTCTCCTGCTTTACATAAAGATAAAAATCTGGATTAAAAATTAAAAATAAACTGAAACATGTCCTGTTTAAAGGCTTGTGGCCACCGTTTGAAGCTGAACTTTTTGACAATTCGCCTTTGATAAGTTATAATTAGAAACTAGAAAAGAGCCGATGATTTTTAAAACGGACGAAAAAAGATTTTCATAAAACAAGGTTAGACCACTCAAAATATAATTATCGATGACACATAAAATACTAAACGAAAATCGGTTCATCTGTTTAGGAGCGGCGATACCACCGACTACTACACAGACAGACACGTTAAACTTATAAAACCCCTTTCTTTTTGCGTCGGGGGTTAAAATTCAATCCTAAGCTGTCGAACTTGTCCTATATTCTTCATGATTAGTTTCGTTGCGGCGTCCGAGACTGTTAAGCTTTCTCCTGGGGATCTTTAGCTATAATTTGTTGGTATTTTTAATCGGGTCAACCTGTAGGTGGGTCCTGGCTAAACATACTCCGTTGTGGTAGAAAAAGGCACTGCTGCAAGAACTAATTGAAATCGACACATGAGAGGAATAGTTCAGCCAGATAATAGCATAAACATTATAATGAACACGCCTTCACATAAGTCAGAATTCTCCAGCTTGGCAATATCATAAATTAATTTCGCTATCATCTTAGCGTCGATTTTACCAAGGTTAGATGAGGGATATTCGTCGATCGAATACAATAAAAAACGCTTAATTCGAAAACGTCACCTATTTGTCAGAATCATTTACGTAAATGCCATTTTATAATCGGTCGTTTTATACTTATGCGGTGGGATAAGCCCTATCTGACTTTGCTAAAATCGACTCATAGTTCATCATTAAAAGCTTAATCGATTGGAAAGTAACTAGAATATGAGTGAAATTACTTTCTGTATCGGAGTTTGTATGCGGGGCCGATTTCCAATCTAAAGTTTTAAATTATTTCTGCCTATATAGTTTATAAAGTTATCGCAATTGTATTGATCTAAATACAAACATCAAAGCTAAAGCTCTAAAAGATATTACTATAAATACTAAACGCGGCTGAAATAAACTACAATATACTATGATGATGTTTACGGAATAACATTTTAACTTATTTTTTCCAATTGTGAAAGCATCTCGCGGAATTCATTTCGTGTCCGTCCGTCTTAGACGTCTGTCTTTAATGAGTTTTTCCGTGGGCGCATTATGCTCATCGCGCACCTTTCTGAGACGACCGAACGTAGCGGCAGTAAATTATCAGCTTATCAGCATGGCTCCACCAAATGGTGACTACCAGACATGTCGCCATATAAGTACTAGTGCAATAACACTGTTTGTCGATATAAGATTTGAGAGGATTCCCTCAATTACACCAATAGCCCATTATCAGGTCCTGACGAAATTTTAATTCAAAGCCATGCGCTAATTACTGAGATATGAGGTAACAAATTTACAAAAACACACAGATGAATTGAGGACCTCCTCCTTTTTGAATTCGGTTGAAATTGTGACTAGCGTAAAGTGTCGTTTACTTCGTTCTGTTTCAAAATAAGTCCCCTTCTGCCGCTTTTAAAGAATAAAACTAAAGGTTTTTGACTTTATTCGTTGTCACTTCCGTGCGGTTAAGTGTGCGCTCATCCTAACACCTAGTCGGGGGCGAGAAGTCATTTAGGCATCTCCGGTGTCGATATAAGTATAAACAAGTGGACGTTTAACGGGCGATTTCATTATGGCTGCCAACACTGCGTGAGCCTTCGCAATGATACTAGTGAGCTACTACGAAACACGAAATGCGTCAATGTTTTGCGGATCCGAAGCATTTTTAGTAAGGATTGCATACAAAAAATGCTATGAATCGACAAAACTATGATATAAGGCCCTCTCCTCTGGATACTTTGCTTAAAATATAGATAGATAAGAAATTATTTTTAAGTATACAAAAAATAAGTTATAATTTAGTAATTCATTGTATTGTTGTCCGTGGCTTGACCAAGAATGGTCCTTTAACACAGTCTATAGTAATATTAAACACTCACTTCCTCTGCGGCAATAAAACGTGGGACTGTGACAGCGTACACTTATCTCTTTCGCACTCACAGGTCTAATGGGGAGGCGTAGGGCAGCACTGCACTCTGCACAGCTATCAATAAGCAATTGCGCGCACGGCGCACTCCCTAAATCATTAATGATTTATGACCGCCGAGGAAGCGAGTGTTTAATATAACAATATTGTCAACTTTAAGACCTCACGAGTATCTTACTACAATCCTACACAGTTTGTGATCACTAGCATAAGCTGATTGGATTTTTAAATGAAACTTAATCACGAAAACATATTTGTCATGTGTTTTCTTTAAATATAAAAAGCCCTTTATTAATATAATAACAGAAAAGATGAAGATTTTTCAAAGAGATCGAAGGCTTTATTAATACATAAATACTAGGTATTATGTGCATTCTTCTGTAATCTCTATCTTTACTAATGTTGTGGTACCACCGTTGTGTCTGATTTCCATAACACAAGTGCATTGGCTACTTAATTTGGGATCAGAGCAATGTATGTGATTGGTGTCCAATAATAATAACTAATGATATAAATTCCAAATTACTCCGATTTGTATTCACGTCTACACTATACACATTAACTATTTTCTTAAATTAAGGGCCTTCCCACACGTACCACAACCACCACGTGGTCTGCAGATATTTACAGACTAACACAAACACTTGCTTTTATCATAATTCTTCAAAAAGGGTTGAAGCTTCGTAAATATTATATAAACGATATCGCGAGCAACCGCTAGTATATCATAAAAAGAAGGCACGCCACCCTGGCGTTGAAAAAAGACGTATTTTTATACGAGAAGGGACGGATCGAATAATTTTAGCCGAGGTCACGTAGTGTGTGTGTGGATTAAACTGATATCATACACGAATTTTAAGAATCTAGTAGATTTTATGCATTTAGAATAAGGTGGCCGCCCTTAAAACGAAACTTAAGTTTTAAGGTTGCTTATGTTTTGCTCACAAGACGTAAATATCTTTTCCGATGTAATAACGACTAGTTTTCTATAGCAGCTCTTGTATAAAACTTGTATCCAAATCTCAAAATACTAAGTAACTTAACCATATTAAATCAATTTGTATTAAACACTTATTTAAACAATTTGAATAAAAGATGGACCCTTTTATTCAGATGTTGATCCCTAAAAACATTTATGTGCACAGGAATCAACCATTTTGGCACGAACTATACTAATTATACTGTAAAAAATATAAATCAGCAGGAAAGAAACGACTAACGCCCTGGTGGACGAATACTGTCAACGAACTGAAAAGAGACGTGCTCAGGAAAAAAGGCTAGAAAAAAACGCAGCCCTACGGAGACTCGAGTCAGTTCTGCAAGAATATTATACAGAGTGTGCCCTGTAATAGGAGCAATAATTTTAAACAAAGATTCTACATAGAGAGTTCACGTTGTTATCTTGATCTGGTCATAGTGCTCTAAAATGATTTAACTCCGAGTACTCAAAAGTTATAATCCATAATCAATGTATATAAATATATAAATATAAATAAATATAAAATCAACATTACTAACTCGTTGTAGTAACTGACAATGTCAAATTCTATGACAATACTCTGATTTTTAATTAGATAGACCAGAATGACAGCTTCAGTCGAACTATTTATTTTTTATTGTTCCTCTTTTTCTTGTTGTCCCTCGGAAAAGCACGTAAAGCCGTTGGTCCTGCGCATGATCTCTCTCCGGTCGTGACAGATTGCTGTCCCATCGGACCTCGGACGGATATCGGACGGAGAGTGCACCTGTGTTTGCGCACACACTTGTGCACTATAATATATTCCGCGCAGTCGGTTAGTCGTTGCAACTGGCTACCATAGTCGAAATCGGCTAGGGGGACTATTACTATTATTATTATGTACATGTAAACTGAACATCAAAATGGAAAAATAAACATTAGCAATATGTAGAGGAAGCAATAAAAAAATAAAGATCCCATTTGGATGAGTTCCTAACATATGACTCTTAGGATAATTTTACTAAACTAATAAAGGCACGGATCACGGATCCTGTAAATGTAAATTAATTAAATAAAATGATAGGTACATAAAATTCGGTATCAAATCGTGGCTCCATGATCAAGGAAACAATTGCTGATCGACCGCTAGCTCTCATGCTCGCTTGCGTGCATGGCGTTAGTTGCTCAGTTCAGCGCCGCATTATTCGATCAGAGAATTTAGTTTGCTCGTGAATGGAACTTAAGGCAATTTCCTCGCAACATTGAATTAAAACATGAGACGCTTCAAACTCAGGCAAAGTCTACTTACGTTACCCGCTCTACAACAAAATTAATAAAATAACGATAAAGGACTAAATGTACGAGCCCTTGTATGTAACGGTTTACCTCTTTTGCACCGACTTCAAAAAAATAAGGTAATCAATTCAATGTGAATGTTTGTGATTTGATGATATTTGTAAAGTATTATTTATAAAGGCTTCCAAACACGTGAGCTAAATTTCGTAAGTGTAGGTATATTTTTATGTTTATCCACATTTCTCAAAAACAAGAAGTAGACGTAGGTAGCGTGATGATTTTTTCAGTTCGATTAGGTTTATTTCAACTAAGGGAACAGTATAGTTAGTAGTAGTAAAGTTTCATCAAAATCGGTCCCTTAGGGTTTAAGATATGGGATAATAACTAAACTCATGAAATAAAAAAATGTGTAAAAATTTAACCACCTTCAAGAACTGACTAAAAATCTTAAAATGCTCTCTACTTAGGGGAAAAAAAACATTTGGAATCGGTGCATGATGACTGTAGTAGACTGACGGTGTAGGTAAGTTTGAGGGAAAAAGCGTCAGCTTTCAGTTTTAAGAAGCGGTTTAATTTTTTAAATTAAAGAGTATGTACATAACATGATTTAAAAAAATATATATATTGTTTTGTCACTATCTAAACTTAACATTTAAATTGCAATTGTATTTTTTGTAATTCCAATTAATAAATGTAAGGAATATGTCTTTAATAAAGTAAACAAGATGACGATGATTTTAACATAGCCGCAGATCATTGCAACTTTTTGTAATGTAAACTGTTTTGTATGATATTAGAGTATTAGATAGAATAGTTATGTACATTGTGAAATTAGATGCTAATGGCCATTCTAACTCTTAGTACGGATCATTAGGCAGCAAGGCGGACATTAATTAACACGAAGATCAAAGACGTTTGTTGTCAGTGACCGCGTGGATATCCTAATAAAGGGGGCAGTGGATATTAAGTAAATATAATAAATAATAAATATCCTTTGGACATTCCCACACATCGCCATCTAGCCCCAAAGTAAGCTACTCAAAGCTTGTGTTATGGGTGCCAGACAACGGATATAATACTTAAATACTTTTTTTTTTGTAAATACATACATGATATACATAGAAAACACCCAGACCAATACAAACAGACATGTTCATGCACACAAATGTTTGTATTGTGCGGGGATCGAACCCGCACCCGCTGCGTAGTAGGCGATTTCTCGACCACTACACCAGACGGGTCGTCGTAATACACACACAGCTAAGTTCAGCTATTCTAAGGTGTATTATAGCCAGATTATAGGTTTTTTGTTATTTATAAATAACTACAGATTCCATGGACCGTGCTTATTTTGTTAATTTTTCAGGTTTTTCTATTTTAAAAATTTCCTGTACGGCAGTAGTGTAAGCCGTAAATTAAGTAATTTAAAAGAAATATATTGTAATCAGCGATATTTTCATAGTTTCTGGTCGGCAAATAACGTTAGCTAAATATTGAGAAAAACATTTTTTTTTCGGTGCAGAACACGAAGGTATTCAGTAGAAATTAAATATATAGACATTGAAAACGTAAAACGTATTTAAATAATGCAAAGGCACTCTAATACTCCGAGTATTATAAATTAAAAATTCAACGAAAATCACGCTAAATATAGACGCGAGTTTTCGCTGTGTGCGAAGTAGGCAGTGGGGAAACACGAATCGATGAAAGCGCTTGCAGTGAACAAAAAAAAATACAACGTTGGAGGACTTCTGTCACCAAGTTTTAAGCAGTTTAAGTACAAAAAAAAAAAGTAACCTATACACACTATTGATTGACGTTATTAAATATAATAAATGGATTTAAATAAATAAATATGAGCCAGACAATACACCAATCGTCGTGGTTCCGAAGTAAGGTGCTTTATTCCTTGTGTTACGAATACCAGATACCAGACAACGATTATGACGGGGGCGTTTCCCATAGATACTTAAATAATGACTCAGGTGTGTCCTTGCGGGATTCGAACCCGCGACGGCCCGCGTATTAGTCGAGAGCTCTAACCAAACCAAACGCGACGTCATATGGATGTATATAGTAAAGTGTTTCATTGAAATAACTATAGTTTAATTACTTTTTGTTATGACATTAACAGCTAGCCATTTGTCATTTCAATCTCCACCAATAGATTGTCAGACTATCGTCACGTCACCGGTCCCAATAGTTCTTCGTGGCAGTGATTTAAATCAGCCGCAAAGATTTCAATTGATTTTCATTCAAACATTAATCAAAGAAAATCACACGCCATATTGATGTATATCATTAAAAATAGAGACTCATTTCAGAAAGCCTATGTAAATATTACCTACTTTCGAATCTGATTTTCATAAAATATGTTCTCTAAATGTATCGTTTAATGTCGAGTTGTCAGTCGAGTTTCCATCAAATTCACAATCGGTTTGTTGAGTTGACCGTAATAATGTTCACAGGATTGCGATTCAGTGAAAGCTATTTCGATGTTTTCAATTTTGACATAAAATTAATAGAAAAAATGTCAAGCTTCCAGACTTCGTCAATTTTCCTACACATTTTTATTCAGAATCGAATACGTAAAAGTGACATTCTCTGGGCGGCTATATTGTAGTTTGTAACATATTTCGGACTTTGCACTCGAAGCTTGCATTCTGCAAATAACATTCGACATTCCTGATCGAACGTTGGACAGCCTATACATAAACTGGCAATATAGAATAGTGGGATATTGGAAGTCATGTTTGTATCCACGGTGCATTAGGCTTCAATCGGTTCACCGGATGGAAGTACCGCGGTCTGTGTAAGTTTAATGTAATGTTATGTTTAATCTCAATGGTCAATGAGCCTGATTCGCTGTATGCAACGACAAATACTAAAACTAAAACAAATATCTTTTTCTTTTTTTAATTAATGAAAAGAGACTGACTACAACGATTTGGATCGTCAAACTGAATAGCTGTTCGTTGCTGAGAAACAAAAAAAAAGTGTATTTAAATACACTTTTTTTGTTTCTGGTCTAGTGAATTCTATGGACTACATCGAAATGTAGTCCATAGAATTCTCTGGCGACCCCAATAGTCGGGACATTTTTGAAAATATAATTCCCTAGGAATTGTAAAGTATTTCAATATCGTATTAGGAAAAGTATGAAACGAATGCTGTAAATTAAATTACCAAAACACGTTTTTAAATGAAAATCATTGTTTTTAATAAGGGTCTCATTGTAACCATTTAGTGAATCATACAATGAACACAGTAACATTTTAGTGGTTGCTTTCCTGTAGCAGAACGATTTACCGTTAGTAGTAATATCGAACCATGCGTTTAGTTTTAGTTATTTAAGGGAGAGAGAGAAGCTGTTCCATGCCGAGAATCAGGCCCACTGTCCGTGAATTCATTTGAGTCCACCCCAATCCATCTAGCGCCCAATTCAACAGTCTATGATTACGTACTCAATGCCACAGACGTGTGCAGTAGGCATGCTTAGGCGCACGTCACATATAACCAGAATGGACTAGTCAAATTCTCTAGCTGGCAACATCCTTTGAACTATTTTCAATCAATCTCGGGATTGAGGAGCTATTATTCGTATGTATAGTAAATAAATGAGTCAGTTTTAATGAAATCCTTATCTATCTACGCGATAAATAATTACTTATCTTTTGTTGTTTTATAATGCATATTTTTATTGTGTAATGTTGTCATGCGGCCAAGATGTATAAATTATAAATACAATTACTTATTACTATTTTTACAGTAGAAGAGAAGTCCTTTTTAAGAAATGGAAATCCCGTGCGATATCCGCATTGCTCCCGCGTTTTTTCTGTGGCTTATGTTGCCTTTGAGTTATAAGCAAATAATTATCATTCGCGGCTACATCTCTCACTGGACTAAATACTGATGATTATAGCAGCCCTGCTTGTTGTGGGTTTGTCACTTTGATAATTGTCTGTTATAAGAGGACGCAAGGACCTATTTCACTAGCGACAAATAAGCGCTAACCAGACAGTAATTTATATATGGAACGTCATTTTGTATGAAGTATTCGATAGATACCGCTAATTAATTACCACATTGTGAAACAGGTGATTCTGATATCATAATTGTTAGTATTTTTTTCAAGACAGCCTTTCTCATTTTTTCACTATTGATTTCAGTGGAATGTTTTTCTAATGATGTCTCCAGCAGTCTGATCATTCATTAAACATAATCAGCCAAGGGATGTCCACTTCTGGACATATACGAGGGTCAAACTGAAAGTTCTTAGAACTGGCCACTTATAAACAATATAATAAAAAATATATTCTAAAATTTGAAAATAGAACTCTTTGCCAATATTACTGAGTATATATTTCATTCATTTGTCATTTGTTTTACGATTTGGCGGCCAATTGAAAATTGACTGTGTCACGTCAACATGAATTTAACACGAGAAAATTTTCGTGCAATGATTTTTTATGACTTTCGATGTCATTTAAGTCAACAAGAAAGTTATGATAGACTACGATTGGCCTTTCACGATGAAGCCCCATCTCTTGCGACTGTTTACAACTGGTTTAATGAGTTTAAACGTGGTCGCACTAATCTCACTGATGATGTACGTGAGGGACGGCCTTCTACGGCGACGACTGAAAATAACATCTGTGTTGTGCGGCGTATGATAGAGACTGACAAAAGAGTGACCTATCAGCAGATTCGGACAAGCTTAGGCATCGGTATGAGTCAAGTGCACAAAATCCTCCACGAACATTTAGCGGTCAGGAAGCTTTGCGCCCGGTGGATACCTCATAATTTGACTAAGGCTCAAAAACTCCATCGTGTGGATTGGTGCCGTAAAATGATTGAAAGATTTAACGGAGGTGACTCAAATGCTGTGTTCGACATACTAACAGGTGACGAAAGCTGGATTTACTGTTATGATCCTTAAACCAAAAGACAATCTGCTCAGTGGGTGTTTCCTTTCGAGGAGTTGCCAACTAAAGTGAAGAGAGATCTAAGTGCGGGAAAAAAATGGTGGCCTCGTTCTTTGGAAGGATAGGTCATTTCGCAACAATTGTGTTAGAGGATCAAAAAACAGTTTCTGCAGAATGGTACACTACCAATTGTTTGCCACTTGTCTTGGAAAAAGTTCGAGAGAAACGACCTCGCAGTAGGATCCTCCTTCACCACGACAACGCCTCGTCGCACACCGCCAAGCGAACGATCGACTATTTGGCGACATCAAACGTTGAATTACTGGGTCACCCGCCGTATAGCCCCGACCTCGCGCCTTGTGATTTTTATTTATTTCCAAAAATTAAAGAAAAACTTAAAGGAAAGCGGTTTATGAATGCTGAAGAAGCGGTGGCTGCGTATCGCGATGCCATTGAAGAGACCCCTAAGGACGAGTGGGCAAAGTGCTTTTCCCAGTGGTTCCATCGCATGCAGCGGTGTATTGACGTCAATGGACAATATTTTGAAAAGATATAATAAAACTAATAACTGGCTAATGTAATCAGTTTTTGATTTTCTAAGAACTTTCAGTTTGACTCTCGTATGCCTCCCCCATAGTTCACCACAGCGCCCGCGATCTTTACAAGGTCGTCTGCCAGTCTTGTCGGTGTACATGGCATCTGCCTGCTCACTCTTTTCCTAAAAATGCCTAAATCATAGCTTCTTTAGAGAACTCTTCAGCCTGTAGGGTATTCCATTCCTTAGCTGTAGTATATCGGCTGTAGCATCGGAAAATATGTGCCCTCCGTACTATTGGAACCAATTTACAGGATATTGATCACTACAAGATATCTTATCTAACATATGCGAACTCATCACTTATTTGAAATAATATTCAGTAGTTCTCACGTGAAACGAGTAACATTGTTTTGTTTTTTTTTTATTCTTTGTTTCATTTTGTACGCAATAGATGACAGGGAATATTTTGATCAGACTTTTTTTTAAATAATTTTATATTCACATTTGTTTATAATTTTTAAGTCCGGGCTGCTACTGTCTACCTAGCTTATGAAGCGAATTTAATTTTACATTAAATTTTATGCATGTATCATACTGCCGTGTTGAGAAAAGCATTTCATTTCCTTGATATAGAGATATTTCTAAACACGTATCTTCTTAATCAGAAAAAGTTACTATTTTGTAATGATACCGCATAAAAGTAGATATTTCAGTCCCTCTCAAAAAGTATTTAACTGAGCAGCGAACAAGAAAAGAGTGTGGAATATTAAGTTTCAGTCAGACTTATTCATGAAGTGTAAAGTGTCCTTTAATTAAACTACAAGGATGACTGTCTCAAGTTCATTCTTTGTTCTTCCCTGAATAGCCTCAGTCGCGCCGCAATCGTTATAATACAGATTGATTTCACGTTGCTAAAGCAGCCGCCGTTTTAATTCAAGAATATTCTGACAAAACCTCAAGAATCCAAGTAACTATGTTCAGGATTAGATGACGACTCGGCATTGTAAGGCATTCCCTTAGTCACAAAAGCGCTTACGAATTTAGATTCATTACTTCTCTGACTTTGATCTATTGTGTTCACTTAAGAACTATCGAGTACCGTTAATAATCTCATCAAAGTGAGGGCATTGTAATTAAATCACAATATTGAACCTCGTTAATATCGTTAAGGTTTATTTAGACACAAGAAATCAGTAGCTATAGAAACCTTAAATTTGAACACTATTAAGTATCTTCAAAGACGCCACCCCTTAAAAATTACTTGCACTTACCGGTAAAGGCCTTATTACACTTACAGGTTCAGGGAAAAGCTAACTACATTTTAAATTTTTAAAACGCCTCTAGGGGCGCAGAACATTTTCCTTTCCCAACTATTCGCGGCCCACTCTCCCACACAGCCTTCTTTCAGGATCGCACTGGCTTAGTCCTCAGGGAGTTGTCCTTCACTACATATTTTAGTGTTCTTATATTCCTTTCCACGGAACTTTTTAATATTGCCACTACTCGCGGAGCTGGGTTCTTAAAGTTGTCTTTAAGTGGAAATTAAGGTTATAGTTTTCCACGATGTGTACTCTCTATTATGTTTGGAAATGTATTTTATTTTATTTTTCGGAGTAAAATGTTGACCATTTTCCGACTCGCAGCTAAATTTATATTTAGAATTTCAGCTATTTAGTGACGCATTAACCATCCTTAATGATTTTGGTAGTTAAGTAAGAAAAAATTAAAATAATACTATTTCCGTACGATTTATCGAAAAAAAAAAACTTTCTTTATGACGAAACAGAGGGAATAAAAGTCCGTATACTGCTTAGTTAGATAGTTCGCCCAAAAATATTTGACTTGCTAACTCGAAAGCCCATTGCAGATAGAATAGTAACGCAATGAGAATATTTCAAATCTTAATAACGATAAGTTTCATACGTAAAATATATTCATTATTTAAAGTCTCTTTGCCACAGAATTAAAACCAACCTATTGGTCACATAGAGATGAATTTAAAATTAATTTATGTATACTCGCATAATTGGGACATAATAACATTCTGCTGTAATTAACCTATCAGGCAGAATGAACAGATAATTATAGCCACTTTTATCCATTCCTGTGTATATGTTACAGGAACAGAACGAATTCTAGAAATTGTATACAAGCCTAAAGCTTTTTAGGAAATTTATGAGATATTGATTCAGAGATAATTTAATATGCACATATTTTTTAGTAATTTTATAGAATTCCAATGTCGAATAAGGAAATGTCTTAAACGAACGCTTTGTGTGAATAACATAAATAAAACACGTTTTTAAACGCATAAGAGTTTTAAGAATGGTCGCGTTGAGACTATTATGTAACAATTATACAAGTGTAATAACTTTAATTTTTACTAATTCGGTTATCAGAATTTTTATTATAGCTTTTTATTGAGGCATGCAAGAAACAATTATACGGCTTATAAATTATAAAATCTTCAACTTATGAATAATTTTATATTCGTAATATTTTTTATTAAGAAAAGTTACAATTAATTAAATATATTACATTTTCTATTGTTGTTTAGGAAATGTATAAATTTTAATTAACCATCCAGTGTCAGTCTGGCATGGTCTCTACTGGTCATCCCGCACATATAAGCTGTGTACATCCTGGCGTACATCATTGCTTGTGGCTTTAATGTACCTACATTGTAGACGGATAGTTGAAGTGTTGCATAGTTTACGCTCAGTGCTAAGTGGGAACAGGCTTAAAACTACACCGTGCTGTATCAAACAAGACCTCGGTGCACTAGGTGTAATCCTCTTACGTGCAACTTAACTAAGTGTAGCGAAATATTGATAAATTGATGCGGGACCATTGTTTGGATACTTAATGATGTCTGAATTAGACATGACGGATCTTAACATAAATTAATTAAAAAAAGTAAAAACCGACTTCAAAACTAAAATGCACTAAAAAGTCTTAAATAAACTCTTGACTATTGAAAGGAAAGGAACCCATTTTAGGCAAACAATTTCTTTTTGGAGTCGGTGCTGTGATAGTTGATGCTTGATGGTCAAAGTGATGGCACCGACTCCAAAAAGAAATTGTTTGCCTAAAATGGGATCCTTTCCTTTCAATAGTCAAGAGTTTATTTAAGACTTTTTAGTGCATTTTGGTTTTGAAGTCGGTTTTTACTTTTTTTAAAGTTAATTTTATTTCTTCATTTTTAGAGATTACAGGAGAATGGGGGGCTACCTTATGACTCTGTTTTTTAAGAAGCTACAAACTACCTATTATAAGTTCTATTATTATCATTACTGAACTCCTAAGCGTTAAGGAGTTCCACCATTAGCTCAGCCCCACAAGATGTTGACTATTAGACGTATCAACATGTCAAGATTAAGATTCAAGTAAAGAAACACTATACGTGCCTTTAAAATTTGAGGGTTTCCCTCGATTACACCAAGATCCCATCATCAGATCCCAAATTGAAAAAAAATGGGACCAACTAGAAGGTATACCCTCTAAGTAGGCGAAAAAATTTTTCGAATCGGTCGACAAACGACTGAGATATAAGGTAACAAACATACAAAAAAAAAACATACAGTCGAATTGATAACCTCCTCCTTTTTTGAAGTCGGTTAAAAATATGAGTATATGCATTGCTCGACATTTCGGATGTTTAGACGTCATGTCTAAAGTTTAAAATTTTAAAGATGAGGTTGCTACGAGTTTAAAAGCTTTATGGGCTTATATTCTCTGCTAGTACGTTAGTTTTTCAAATTTCCATATGTCATTGTGTACGAGTGTTTTACGTCTCATTTTATTGTTATTGATCGAGTCTTTTACCTCTTTTCAGGTAAGTACCCAATCACAATAACAGTTTACTTCGCAGAGGGACGGCAGTTCGGTATGTTTTATTAATTAAAACACTACAATTAAGAACAGTACAGGTTTACTGCAGTGCTCCATGTTAGCGGTCGATGTGGATTTCAACGTTTTTTTTTCTTGTGGCCAGAGGGTGTGCATCGGATTCTACGTTTTTTTGCAGTCTGTACAGCTTTGAATGCGAGTCTGAGGTTTACCCTGAGGCTACCTTGCTTATGACTTTTCAGCCCGCAGCAGCAGCATTAAAACTAAAACAAAATTACGATACGAGGGCAAACTCATTTTAAAATTGTACAACCGCTATTAGAAATACAGACATACGAGTAACTTTGCTTTCCTAGCGGTCAATTGAAATCAAAATGTTCAAAGTCAAACATTATATTGCATTGCAAGCTCACTTTCGTGCAGGCAAATTTTAACCAATAACATTACAGTAAATATTTGGTCCAACCAAAGAGACACTGTTTAGGTATTATGGATACATAGGTATTGAAAGCTGTGTGTAGTTGGGCACTCACTGCGCTGTTTGCACTCCGCTCGGAGCGGATAAATAATTTTCGATGGCAAATGTGCTTCAGCCGCGGCTGGGTTCCACAATTTACTGAAACTTGTCATTTTCAAATTTTACGTACCTCTACTTATAGTGTTTCTACAGCTCTGTAACAGCTCAAAGTAGCTTTTTTATGTTATACCTGTAACGATGCGTCGTAAGTAACACTGTATACTTATATTATTTTGAGTTTGAATGCATAACCAAAATATTTGCCTATATAGAGTTGCTGTATGTAAGTACAGTCAGCGTATGAACCAATCTATCTTCCTTTCTGCAACATTAAACCTTCTGTCTACCAAATGAAATTCAATATCATTTGGGATGTTGTGACAGGTTTGGGTAGTGCTCTCGTTGTTTCTATTGACTTTTCTTCCTAAAAACATTGTAAGTACCTACTCGAATAAAATTAAATAAAGGGCGGACTAAATCTTTTAGTAATATCCAAAATAATACTTTATTTAACTTACTTATAATACTTTATAAAACAGGGCCCGTTCTTAACTGGTCCTATCGCAACTATCGATGTGCGGTTCTTGCTGCAAAAAGCAGTCAAATTGTGTCAGAACAATAAAAAAACTCATTGAAAATCTAGCGTAAACTATAGACTATTAAATTAAAAATACTTTCCTTTGGTGCATATAAGCTATAGGGACATATTGGCACCAAAAACGCCATTGAAAACCTCGCATTCAACGTAGTACATACATACTAGTATCCTAAAAATACTGTTGTCCGTTAATTATTTCGCACGGAATATTTTGATATCGGAAACTGCAAAAACCTGAGCGAATCAACCAAAAACTGCAAAATGACTGCAGATTGCGTCCAATCGAGCCTTCTAATACTAAAAAAATGCCGTGCGGCAGAAACTAATCACTGGCAGGACAGCTATCAAACCTATCGCTTCGAATATCGGTAACACACCGAGTATATTGAATGCCAACGAATCTCCACAAAATATAGATCTGTCTTTTGTGGTATCTCTTTCAAACAGATTCGATTTGATTGCTGGACTTTAAAAAACCTATTCTTGTCCTGAAATTCAATATGAGCAGTGCAATGTTAATAGTATGAGTTCCATGATGTGGTTAAAGATGTAGTAGTCATTGTAAGGGAGACGCAAAGTGACACAGGAAAACGTAATGATTAAATTTCATGACAAAAAACCTTTTGTTAAACTAAATTATTGGAAAGCCAGTTGCATTGCTGGCTTTTTATGATTGTCACTACGATTACTACGGTTTAAATACTTATATAAAGTACGTTTTTATTTCCTTTTTAATAAAACGAATAATTTTAAAATAAGAGAAACATAAAACTCCAAGCCTCCATAGGCAGTAAGGGAGACGCAAAGTGACACAGGAAAACGTAATGATTAAATTTCATGACAAAAAACCTTTTGTTAAACTAAATTATTGGAAAGCCAGTTGCATTGCTGGCTTTTTATGATTGTCACTACGATTACTACGGTTTAAATACTTATATAAAGTACGTTTTTATTTCCTTTTTAATAAAACGAATAATTTTAAAATAAGAGAAACATAAAACTCCAAGCCTCCATAGGCAGTTAATTGTTAAACACTGAGATATTTTTATGTCATTAGTATAATCGATAAGATTATTTTTAAAGTTATGAAAACATTGTTTACAATATTTGACTAGCACAAAAAAACGATCTTTAAAGTCTGTGTTACTTTGCTTGTCGAAGATTGTAAACAAACTTTACAATCCTTTTTTTAAACGAAATGATTTACTATTAAAATAAAGTAAACACAAAAAAACAGCTTACATAGTAAAATCGTCATTAAACGATGAGATCTATTATACCAAATAGCTAATTAGTTCTATTCACTGATATTATTACATAGTAAAATTCGGTACATTCCCTTGGAGGGATAAAAGTAGAGCTCATTTGCAGTAGATTATTTAACGATGTACTCTACCAGATAGTGATTACTTTCAAAATATTCAAGTCCTTGTGATATTATTTTTACATTTCTCCCAAGTGAATGTCTCATTCTGACGCAATATTTTTTATATGACAAAATCTATTGCACATATGCTCAACTTTTATTCCTCAAAAGGAATGTATCGAATCACGTAAGGAGTGTATCGATCACAAAAAACGGACCTAACGTTCGTAAACGGAGTCCCAATACTCTATTTTCGTATGGATTTTAACGCCCTGTACCGACCTCGATACTGTCTCCATCGTTTAGTTTTTATTTGAATTGCCACTTATCCTACATAGTACTATGCGTGTCGTCTGGCCATATTTATTAGAACAACAGTTAGATCTGAGATAGGAGCAGGGTCGAAGCGGACGTCAGTCATCAAGCTATTAGTGCCCCACCGATAGACAATATACCTCGGGATGGAATCGTCACCCATAGAAATGGATTGGCCATTGTAATCTGTTGTGTGCTCGTGTTATCGGCTCGACTGCAGGTTTCCGATGCCATTCAGTCATATTACTTAGTCAATAGCCAATGTTGAGACAAAGTATTGTAAGGATGTGTGTATGGACAGCATTCCACAGCAGTAAGTAAAATATGTGTGGAATCTAATGTGAAACACTATCTATCTGACCGGTCTGATGCTGACCATGTGTACTAGTGTTGTCTAACATAGTAAAGTCATAATCGATTGTCGGTTTAACGGTAGGTTTATCCATATCAATTTTTGACCTAGCGTCATTTGCACAACAATCATGGCTATGTGCGTAGATTGTTGGAGTACGTAGGGTCTCCCAGTTGGGACAGGCGCCTCGTGTTATCTGCAGGGCTTGGAAACCGGTATTTTTTTTGAACCGGTTTGATGAAAATACAGGTGGAACTTTTTGAAAAAGGTTATGTTCCTTTAAACCGGTTTTTAAACCGGTTTGGAAAAATATGGGTATTTTGCATTAACCGGTTCAACTTTTCGTTCAGGCAGGACAACCACTCTGAACTTCGTTAAGATCTGCAAGCGGTGAGCGCATCTGACGTTTGTTTCTGAATCTGATAATTAGTTTAACATCTTTTGAAGAATATTCGGTCTAAAAACAAGTCGCGTTGCGATCGTCGCGAGCGACTACGAATTAACCGGTTTATTGAGGTTCACAGTATCGCTCTTATTTGGTTCCGCTCCGGAACGGAATTTTACGATAAAACCGGTTAAACCGTTATAATACCGGTAAATCTTGAACCGGTTTCAAGCCTTGGTTATATGACCCCGGTCGAATAAAAGCATTTTTTCTTCAAAAGTCTTTTATGCTTGAGAACCGCGGCAAAATACCTACAAATAATAATTACTGCGTTATAGCTGCATGATTTTGTATGTCAATTTTTAATACGGAAACTTTTTTCGTTTACTGTACTGAGTGCAAAACGCAATAAAATATATATATTACATTTGTGAAAACCGGGGTCAAATACCACGGATACAGGCGCCACTGGGGTATATTATGCACCGACTACAATATGATTCGTTTCTCCTAAGTAGAAGATTTGTAGCTTATAAGTAACTAGCGGTCCCCGCGACTTCGTCCGCGCGTTTTGAGTTTGCTCCCTCCCCTCCCGTCGCAGCGTCATGTTTTATGTCCTAAAGCCTTTCTCGATAAATAAGCTATCCAACACAGAAATATTTTTTCAAATCGGTCCAGCAGTTCCTGAGATAAACGCGTTCAAACAAACAAACTCTTCAGCTTTATAACATATTAGCGCAAGCGCACCTTGTACTAATGCTGCGAACATTATTTTGGTGCGAAGTTATGTTAAAACTGTGATAGCTCCTAAGATATTTATTGAAATCAAATGATATAAAGGGCAACTTGGTTCTAAATTAAATGCTCGTGATGATGAATGTATTTATTTTGATAAGAATAAATACGTGTGTGTATAATACACCTCTAAAAATAATACATTTTTTTTTTTAATTTATTAACATAAAAAAGGTTGTAGTAAGTCAAGCATAAAAGATAGACATATGCTGTCGCGGACTTTATTATAGAACTCTTAATGCTGAACAATCCTGTCATACATGATTTTTGTGTAACTTAAGCGGTTTCCGCAGCGTATGCAGCGGAAGCTCTCAAAAGGAATATCATTCTCCCGTTTTCGCAACATTTTTCATTTCTGTTGTGGTCTTATGAGTCGTATCTTTATGTTATATAGCCTAAAGCCTTCCTCGATAAATGGACTATCCAACGTAAAAATATTTTTTCAAATCGGGCCAGTAGTTTTTGAGATTAGCGCGTTCAAACAAACAAACAAACAAACAAACAAACAAACTCTTCAGCTTTATAATATTAGTATAGATTTGAAAGCGGTTTAATTTGTAAAGTTATTATTTGTATTATTTGTTTTTGGATTCTAGCCCATAATCCAAAAAACGACTGGAGCGATTTTAATAAAACTTACTAAGTTACAGTGTAAGTTTAATCAAAATCGGTTTTATTTTTGTAAAATATGCCTGACTGAACTAAAAAAGAATCCACTCGCTATGACGCGTCTTCGACGAATCCGTCGACAAACTTACAAAAATACAAACATGCACATACAACAATGCACACGTGTTTTTCAATAGATCAACATACTCAAATGTAATCAAATTCCAACGATACCATACTTCATACATAGATGTCGAATTGATATCCTAGTTAGTATACTTTTTTAAGTCGGCTTTTTTATGGGATGGCTATACGAAAAGAAATTACTCGTATAACTCACACAAGTATATACATACGAATGTTAAAACGTGTCAAACTTCCTGTATCAGACACACTCGTATGTTGACCCACTACCGTCAGTAGACGCCACCGGTCACCGGACATATCGACCGCTAGCTGTTTTGTATATTGAATTAAATGTTAATCGCTCAACCGTTGGGTGGAAATCTGGTGCAGGCCGCTTGATTCGAAAAACTATTCGTATCAATATTGTAGTGATCTCAATTATCAGTGTTTTGATAAGAAATGTGTTAGAAAAGCTAGTTTGCATTTGCTTTTCGGTATAGGTCCCGTTCTCTTTCTACAAATAAGTACAAATGAAACTAGAAAGTACTAACGCATTTTCGCGGGCCGAGTTCAACGATCAAACTAATGAACGAAATTCAACATGAAATTTACTTTAATTTGACTGTAAAAGACGATAGAGTGATAATTTTCGTAAAAAAAAAAAACAAAGTTACCGATGTTCAGCAGTGGCACAAAAGAACAGATTGTTACTTGTCGAGTTTATTGCATGTATCCTTACACAGAACCCTTTTACGCCTGCTCATCTGCTATCTGCATTAACCACATTGTATCGTCTCGTCTAATTGCCGCAACGAAAATGAAAGGCGTTTGCAGTTAAAAAGCTACGGTTGAAGAAACACTTCAGCGTACAGGAGCTCTATTTTTGAATCCCTCGCATGAATATTTCAAATGATCTGGTTTTGGACTCGATAAATGATTTCCATTTGAAAATCTAACATTAATCTAAGAAAATCAGCCGCCATTTTCACGCGAGTGATTGAAAAATAGGGGCTTAGATTATTTTGGAGCAACGCACACAATACATTACCTAATCTTGAAATGCTTTATAGCTTAAAAGGAATAATTATATGTTATTAAATTATGACACTGACACACAGTACTTGAACACATTGATAGCTTAATTACAATTTGTCTAGATCAATGGCACGGTTCGCCGAGAGACGTGGGTCCTAATCCTAAAAGTGCAAAATTTTTAGGGTCTAGGTAGGTAAGTAAGCTACATGCATATTTATGTGTGTATATATATTAAGCCATTCGGTAATGGCGTAAAGTCTACTTGTTAAATCCTCTTGAATGAGCATCATTACATTATAGCCAATTTTGACGCCAAATTCACCTGGAAAATGAACTCCCATCTTCATATTTTTCCTCATTTACGAATGACTTTTCATAACTCTCAATCTGTGTCACAGACTGACCTACATTAGGGAAGTCGAAAATGTTCGTACCTACTCATTTGATCAGAGGTATTTTCTGTTGCCATGTGTATGATGATTTTATTACTTTGTTTTGCCTTAGTTTATTCAGTGTATGATTCCTCAACGCTCATACTTAAAATACAAGAGGTTGGGAAATCGCCAGGCTTGTAGACCGCGTTTGATTCGCTTATAGTGGTCATTTTCAATTGTAATATTTGTTTGTAACAATAAAATTTTGCTGTTTTTTTAGTGAGAACTTAGCCATTCAGAAAGGTATAGGACCTCGAGGTAGAATATAACAGTCAATGAAAAGGCGTGTCGTGAGCTCAAAGGCTTCCGCTCCCCGACCTAACCCAACATGAGTGTGTTTGGCTACTCGCTGCTCTCATCGCGACTGAAAACCATAAGTTATTGTTAGAATATGAAATAGATAAATTAATTAAGGAGTTGAAGGCTTGTTTTTTTATGTGGTATTTATTTTAGCGAAGTAGGTCTCAGGAATGTGTCATTGATTTTGAGTTTAGAATGAACTAAAACAGTCAAAGAACGCTAGGCACCCTATATCCGTATATGTCTTGCCATGATTAGTTTCCGCGTGGTATTATTAAATAAGTCGTGACGTGTACCTTTAGAGATTTGCTACTTGACGCAAATTGATGCATACCTTCCAAGTTATCATAAAATAAATACGCAATAATTAATACGGGATATTATATTATTGAATTTGCGTACGATTTCCCGGTAACCTGTGGGCGTGCACCTTCGGTTCATTGACACTCGTGAAAAGGAAGACCTAGATGCGGTTTGCAATGCTCCTCCCTTGGTGGGGATGTTTGATGCACTACGCCCCGCGGAACTCGTCAAAACGAGATGGCAGATAGCAAAGAGTACAGATTACGCAACCCACGCACCGAGAAAATAATTTGCTATTCGTTTTAACGTAACCTGAATTTCAACCCTACCGTGATTGGTTGGAAAGCAGTATGCTAAGTCAGAATCAGAAAATTTATTTGCAAGAATACATACATGATATAAAGGTGTTCCAGTTAAAAAGAATGTATGCTGCTTTATGTCTCCCTTTTTTGTACAGTAAAGTTGTGGTCATTAAAATTACAAGACGCTTAACCAATTTTGATGCATTTCACATGGCATTTTTGGAAACAAATATATAGTACGATAACTTTATTGCGGTTTAAAAGAAATGCACAATTTAGGCGGTTATATCGCTATATGCGTTCTCTTCCAAACAACCTTTGTGTAGATGAATTGTGAATAATACGAACGGTTATTTGTTGCATAGAAAATCAAGACCTAACTAACATAGTCTTTGATTGCAATGAAAGCGGTATCAGGGATTAAAGATAATCAATCAATGATCAATGCAACACTTATTACATAGAAATACCTAATTCGCTTAAAAGTATTCACTGTCCACTTATTCCGACGTAAATTGTGTTGCTAAAACCTGAATGATTGCCGTCTGTGCTTGGATTATGTGTTATTGTCAACTAGCTGCGCGTACGCAGTAGACGTATCAAACGGCCTGGAAATTTATCAGTGGCTCATGATTGAAAGCACCGGTACTTATTAGTCTCGTTCGAAATGCACCAGAACCGGGCCCTTGGCCTATGTAATTGGAAATTAATAGCATTTTGTGAAAATAATAAATAAGTAGAGTTTCATTTGTTTTGATTAAGGAAATCGATCGAAAGTATCAAAGTGATCTTTGTGTAAACTGTGTAGTGTAGAAACGTGGAAGTAGTTTACCTACTCGATCGCATAGTGTACTGTGTCGTGTGCGTTGTCAGACTAGTTGAGGTAGGTCGTGTTTCTCTGTCGTACGACAGCCGCGTCGACGGCGTAGGCGTGTGGGCGTGTTGGTCCGCGGGCGGCGCTGCAGTCTGCACCACGCCTCCGCTCGCTGCGACCACACCACACTCACCTCGACTTCCGGTGCGGATGCACGCGCGCGACTCGCAACAGCCTCCGAGGCTGGATGTATTCCCCCGAAGTGATAATTAGGCCGTCAAAATTTTCCAATTCCTTAACATCATGCGGTGCACCTTCACGCCAGATGAATCCGAGAGCGCGGACAGTGAGGACGCCAGTGACATGGACGCCAATGGTGACAATACGAATTCAAGTAATGGCGTATCACGAACTATGTCGCTAAGAAACGCGTACTATAGAGTGACAAGATATTTGAGCAACTCAAGCAGTAACGGCAGTTCTTCCGGTACGTATGTTTACAAACCCCTTTTCAGGCGGAAATTTGTATACGTGAACAACGCTATCAGCGCGCTGCTGTTACATTGCTTGTTAAACTTATAAGTATTGCTCATTATTTCTAAACTTTTGAATACTTTGCTTCAGATGATACTTTTAGTAATCACCAGCATATCTACCGCGATTGAATAATAATAAAAAGGCGAAATAAGGCAAAAAAAGAACCTTCTTTTCTGTATTTATTTTGAAATTGCACGTAAAGACAAATGCCTTTTGTATATACTTACTATTATTGAGAATCAAATTGCTTCTCACTAATTCCCTTGTTCAATTAAATTATAAAACAAATTCCATGCATAAAAGTAGCGGTATGATCACTATGCTGAAGACAATCGATAGATTTTCAAAGGGGTTTATTTTTATGAGTGAAAGCCATCACTGAATTCATCATGTAATGATATCATTATCGAACGCGCCAATTATATTCACACTTATGCTATAAACCAGTCACTCTTATTTGAATTCCCGCATTTCTCAGTTACCCGTTATATACTCCGTTCTGTCCATAAGTGACGAAAGGAATTTAAAAAGAATGGGTTCCTCCTAGATAGAAGACAAATGCGTTATTTAATTGTAGCTTTGTAGTCAGTATTTGAAGGCGGTTTAGTTTTTTCTTTCATGAGTTTTAGTATCTTAACAACTACTGGACTCCGCTGACGGTTTGCTAGCAATGCTCTCACTGTTCACTACTCAGCAGTGATTTTTATCATGATACTGTTTTACACTACAACTGAAAACATTGAATTTTCTGTTACCTACTGACTTGCACGAAATATCATGATGTCTATCTTCCAGACCCGCTCGGCCAACCCTGTCTGTCCGTCTGTGGGCCGGGCCGCCTTTACTTTAACAAAGACATAAATACTTTTCATTTTCTATACATTAAAAATCCGTTGCATTATCAACGCAACATGATACGTTTTCTGATTAATTTATTATTCACTTTATCAGTTGGTGCTCAATCATGTTTACTGTTACCATTACATTTGTAAGTGTACAAATAATTCTTAAATAACCATAAAAGAGAAAATTAAAACGTTGTCCTTTTTTTCTACCACTTCGTTAAAAAAACACACTTCTATCGATCAACATCATAGAATTTCAAAAGCGTATTTCTTGGCATAAATAATCCATTAAAAATAAAAACAGGTAGGTACATAAAAACGGTAGACGTTGAAAACTCCAACATGAATTGCGCGACTGATGAAGCCATATTTATGAAAACAATTATGAACGTGAAAAACAATTTTCCGCGCTACGGCGCTAGAGGTATTGTGTCGAAGCTGCACATTGTACAGCCTCTCTACTTCCACTTCCATAATATTTATTGCACATATAAACTTTGTGTGTAGTAATGCCATATGTTAATTTCTACCAAGCACTAGACTTATCAACATCAATGTAACGCGTTCTAAAAATTAACTTTGACACTTGCTAGTTTTAATCCACTCGACTCCGAATCCTAATTTCTCCGATTCAGATTTCACTCGCGTCCAATATTACAAGTGATTTTCGTTTAACAAGTGATTTTCTTTTAAAAATCAACGCAAATCAAGTGAAATATTGGTTTGCTATTTTTTTAAAAAAGACTGCAAAAAAATGGGTCGTAGTTTTTTAGTCTATTCTTCAAAAAGTAATATTATATCTATAATTCTTTCATCATTATTACTGAACTCCTATAAACGTTAAGGAGTTCAAGCATAAGCTCATCTCCACACAATGTTAACAATCAGACGTAACAACATGTCAACATTAAGATACTAGTACGATAACACTATAAATACATCCCTTTAAAATTTTTGGGTTTTCCTCGAAGGCACTAAGATCCCATCATCAGATCCTGACTTGGAAACAATGGGATCAACTAGAACGTATAAACTCTAGGAAGGCGATTTTTTTTCAAATCGATCTACAAATGATTGAGATATTAACTAACATACGTATACACAAAAAATATCTACCGTCGAATTGATAAGAAGTCATCATCTTTAAGAGTAGTTTTTGCCCGCAATAAGTAATATTCGTCGAATATGATATAAAACGTCTAGTTTGAAAATGTCACCTATTTGTCAGCAATCATTTATATAAATTTATTTTTATCATTTTAAAATCGTATTTTTATACTTATTCAGACGGATAAGTCTTATCTGACTCTAAGCAATTTTAAAATCGAGTTATATTTTATTTAACACTCTTGTGTGGATTTTTATCCCGGTTTCATTTTAATTTCAAACATAAAGTAAACGAAAATCACACGGTATATTGAAGTTAGTGATTTAAAAATGCCCATGTGATTAAATATAATGACTCCTATTTCATAATACGAGTCATAAATATTTCATTTCAAAGTATAAAATTTTATTATTTTGTATCATTTTAGTCTAGGACGATTCCGATTATGGCTATTAATATTGATTGAATAGGTAACGATGAAATTTAAATAGATTACGATGAAATAGTTCGGTGTCTGAACCCTGTGGTTACCGTAACCCTGTGTACCGTAGCGGGTAGAGCAATCGCGCCTTTACTCTTACTATAGCTTGCCCGATATGATACCTAAATTTATTCCATTCAATTCAGCTCAACAAATAACTTATCAAAATTTGCCACAGTGCAAGCAATCAGCACTCAGATAAAAGTAACCCACGTAAACTATCCCTTTTAAAAATATATCTCAGGAACTATTGGACCGATTTGATAAAATATTTTTGTGTTGGATAGCTTATTTCTTGAGGAAGCCTTTGTCAGGCTACGAAGGGAGGGGAGAAAGCAAACTCAAATCGCGCGGACGAAGTCGCAGGGGACAGCTAGTGTATATATATTTTACCTGTACCGCTTTATATCTTATAATTTATAAAATATAGTGTTCATTTACTTGTCATGATGACATAAAGTAGAGCGCTATTTTTACGTTTCTTTATACTTATCGGTGTATTGTAACTGTGACAATCTTGTGAGTGAAGTCGGTGAATTAGTGTGTGAGACACTGTCAGTACAGTCAGCCGTATAACAAGGTTACTGAAGGCAGATTTTACTAACGATATATAAAATTTATCCTTCTGAATAAGTATGAAACGACCGATGACATTTACATAGGTGATTGCTTACTAATAGTTGATATTCAACTAAGAATTTCTGTTTTTATTCGACTAATATTCTTTATCTGACTTGGTAAAATCGGGCTTGAGTGAATTAAGAAAGCACACGTCGAGTGTGAGATAGTAAATGAAATATAAGTAAAAAAAAAAGTAATTTATAAACACCTAACTAATATTCTTAATCAGGTTACCCATATTCTATAAAATATTCACATTTTGTTTCGAAAGGCAACTGAAATAAAAGAAAGACACATACGGATACTGAAAATATTTTTCGCCTAAAATGCATTTTAATGCGCAATAGGACCAGTATGTACCTAAAACTGACAAAAGTAACCACATGAATTGCCGGAACATTTGCCTAGTTGCGAGTTCCGACGATTTGTATTACGAAGTGCCTTTTTAAGGCTTCCATATTGCTTCTGTAAAGTTGTTCCGGCCCTATAGCAACGTTTTGATTTGATGTCTGCCGGTCCACATATTGCGTTTCTAGTATATTTATAAGTTTTCAATTGCGCGTACTGAATAGTTTATTATGATACCTAACTTGAATGAAATGTACGACGAATACATTAATGTCGTATTTAATTTGTGCATTGTTATTTTGTAATAGGTGTCATTAAACGCGTTGCTCCGTCCCACCGTTCGATTGATTTATTAATACGATTCGTTCCGCGATCATTTCGTTCGCAAGCTGTAACTGTCGATCGGCAGGTCTAAAAAGGCCGCTTTGAGCAATTCTTCTAAGATTCGTATTATGAATTGGATTAGAAATCGCAAAATGGCCACTTCGTCGACAATTCATATTATGATTCAGATAGGATTCATATTCGGCAATTAATTCATTTGACAGTTTTCTATGAGAAATTCTAAAATGGTCCTCTAAATGAGAATTGCTAGAGCACGAAAATATGTCAATTAGCAGATTCATAAAAAGTTAGTCATGAGCAACATCTTACAATTCAGCTTTCCTGTTTTTAAGTAAAATTAGTTGAAAATGGCATATTTAGGACTGTATGAAACCTTTTTGGAGCATGCCATGTTACGACAAGATTTTTTTACATAGAAAAAATGAATTTTTTGTGTGTAAAATGCCACAGCCAAAGGTTATTTGATTATTTTGTGTGAATTGTATGTTTGAAGCATTTTTTTAAGAATTTCGGTGTTGAGGACTATGGAAGCGTCATAGTTAGGACATGAAATACATAATAAAATGAGTATGTGAAATATACCATACAACCTTAATATTGTGCAGTTGTTTAATTTATACTTGATATGGATAAAATTATATTTTATTTATATTTATGGTGTCACTGCGCAGGTATTGAATGAGAGATTGAGAGAATGGAATTTCAGCAAAAAATAACCTTAGCTGCTTGAGAACCTGAGAAATGGGCTGATAGAAATTCTTTAGTTTTCTCATTCTTCTGCGTTTTTAAGACACTACACAACGAGGCTCAGTTTAAAAAAAGATATGGATATTATTCAGTATTTTTATTTTACATAACAAAACATCATTCATTTCATATACTTATAGCTACCGACGTGACCTAATGATTAGTTATTATTGCACACTAATGTTCAGCTACATCAGCAAGGAAGGCATCCCATGGCATAGGCTCTTGGATGACACGCGCTGCATATTACTTTGATAGGGTTTAGAAGGCCTTTGGTATAATATCTCGCACCGGTTTTTCGTCTAGTGTGTGCGAGACAGGATTTGTGTTCAATACTTCCAACCTCTCATTCCACATCCTGGGTTCTTCTTGTAGTTGGCTGACATACATAGATACTGCAAAGAAGAAGAATGAAGTTGATATGAGTTTATATGGAAAATATAAAATTGAATTACTATAACTCATAATATTGAAATGCTCATAGTAAAACACCATTTTAGTGACTTACTTGTGTTCAAGAATCCTTTATATTTAGCATATTGCATATATTTTACGATGAACTAAGATTGAGGTTAGGTTAAGTTTCTGCAAGAAAAAAAAAACATTTTTTAAAACCTGTATCCTGTAGCACAGTAATAGTAAAGAACTTGATGTCCTTGTAAGTAAATTGTTATCCTAAGTACTTACTTAACTTCCACTGAATCATAACAAACACTGAGAGTTTGTGATCTCGACTTGATTTGACAAACAAGTGCCTAAACTTAATGAATTCATTGTTCGTACGCGATGGACTCGGCACTGAGTGGATATTTCTTCTCATTTGGATCACAAAAATATAACTTGGAATGCATTAAAGTGCTTCAAAATACTCAAATCTCACCAAATATTAACTTCTAAGAAGTTATGCTGTTGTTTTTCTAAGGTGGTTAGGCAACACTTCAAATTGTTACCAGTCGCAAAAAGAAATTGTGACTAATATTTTATCATGTACTTTTAGCCTTCTACTATTGATGTTTTGATGTAAAATCATGTTTTTTATTGAAAAAAGATTATTCTATAGTCATTTCTTCAATATTCACTTCGCAAAATGTAATAAATACGAAGGATTAATAACCGGTAAAAGTACGGTTTTCATTTTTTGCATGCGGCAACATCGATGCCAAATGTGAATCTGCATATGAATTGAATTGCCGCAATTCTGCTCAACTTAGTGACTATTTTAAGAAAATTAGAGGAATTGCTACGGAATTGCAAAGAATTCATGAAATGAATTCTTTCTAGCAATATTGCGTGATTTGGCCTTTTTAGACCCGCGGGACGTGCGCGCGCGCCGTTTCCATATATGAAATTGAATAGGAACTGGCACGGCTCTTGCACAATAATGTCCCACAGTGTGTCCGCGGCCTGCGCCCGAGCAGCGCTCGCCAGCCACGCTGCTGTTCGCGTCGAGCGGGTTTTTTACGCGTCGATCGATGGTGATCCTTTTTGTGATATGGATAACTGCCACGGTAAGACCGCTCATGTGTAACCGCAAAGCCGCAAAGCAGAGCGAACCGATACGATCTCCACGATCTATCGTATTTCGAATGTCAACATCGGCGACTCTATTTCGTATCTCTGAACGGTACGATGCTTAATTTTATGTTCGTCCAGTTTATCAAAACATAATTTATCGCTCGCATTACCACCGAACTTGTGAACGAGGATATATAAGGCTCTCAATAAAATAGTCTTCTTGTTCGGCAATCACAATATATTAATTTTCTTTATACTTTATACTTAGTAAATTCTCATTACAGTCTAGTTATTGCGTCATTTACGACATGGAACAGTAATAAAGTGTTTGAATCATACAAACTACGACCACAAGAGATCTCACTGAAAGCTAACGTTCGAATGCCCGTCTTGGACTCCGTTTCCGCCGCGCGCCGCGTATGCTGGCGCATCAAAAATCCTAAATCGCTGAGCTATCAGTTAAATAACTTTGAGTTGCTAACAGACGGCCGTCCTGATTACGGAATGTCCCTATTCCGTTTCGGCCATTCGAACGTCAATTGTATGTCCTCATACATTCATGAAATTTTACATGGTACATGAACATGGTTATTAACAAAACCGTAAGAAATTGTAGTGCGGCCCACCCACAGCACGACAAGGAAAACACAACGGTATTGTACTATGGGCTAGTTTACAACAAGAGTGGGTAACCTGATGTGATGGCTACTGTATAATAGGACATGAAGTCTATAATTTAAGAAAATAACCTAGTAAGAAAGCAATTCCAATATAAAGCTAGTTTTGCATAAGACTTCAATAATTTTTCAGCAAAGGGTGTGGGTATCTGAGTGTTAAATAAAATTGACTTATGTTACATTACTTACTGCATACATACACAAGATTTACTGAAGTTAAAACAAATTACAATACTGGATTCGAAACACTTGAGATCAAGGATAGTTTTTACTTTTTGGTAACAGTGTCCTGTGCACTTATTTAGAATACTAATACATGTATGGCTACTGTCTTATAGCTATAAAAGCTACAAAGGTTCACGATTTCAGTTACATATTATTATTATTTTTACCATAATTAAACACTTTGAATACGTATCCCGATGGAAGTTCAAAATAGGCCTGACAATCAGTATTACAGGAGTTTCAGTGTTCAAATAACTTCTTAGATCAACATTTAGAGATAATTTGTTCTAATCAAGACGTACGAGTGAGAATGTTAACAACATAAGATATTATGGAAAATTCATAAACATTAATGTACATAAATACCTTAATTTGAAATAATATTGAATCTTTTCCCAATAAACTAACAAGAGACTATGAATATGATGGAAAATAATTTTGCTAGACATCATAATGATTTTAGTACCTATATAATATAAATGTATCTCAATGTTATAGATCATAAATTGCAGTTATTAAGTTACTTTGATAATATTTTAACCAAAGTTCTAAAAAAAGAAAACTAATCTGCTACTTGATCTCAAACTATGACGATATTATAACAGCATTTTACTTATAACTACACTAGCAATACGTAGGTACATTATTTTTGTTAGAACGTCAAGTCCTTAAATTATAATTGTGTATATCATACACGTAATTTAATTATGAGTTCTATATATATTCATGAGGCTTACTATTTTGCAGGTCAAACTTATAATGCTACTGTAAACTATTATTAAAGCTAAGTTAGATACATACAGATCTTATTTCTTGCTTTAAAAATGTAAGTCGGATTTTCACGTTGAGCCAAAGTACCTTCTCGGTTACATAAGTGCGAGAGAATAGTTTCATTGGTGATTCAACGCCAATTCTTGGTCTCCCTGAAGCTCCAATTTGGTGAGTCCATTGTCTTGAATATCGCCACTCAACCGGGCAGATGCGATGCGCCTGGTCTAGCGTTTGCTCTACCGCGCGGTACCGCCGGGAAGGCATTCCATCGAGTATCCTATTGAAATACTGCGACTGTTTATGCATATCTTCAGGTAGTAGTCTGTGAGAAACAAAACAAACGATGAATATTTAATATATTGTAGATTTTAGGCTTTTGTCATAATATGTGCTGTTTTAATTTTCGTATTTTTTTAAATGGGAATACTATATAATAATAATAATTTAGAAATACTGTATTTTACAAATAAATTTCATTAATTTAATCATGATCAGCAAAGCAAAACAAAATTATTAATTCCTTTAAGGTTCGTGTAAATGAGCTGATAAAACATAATAGCTGACATTTAGAAGCCCACAAAATTGATTCTCAACTATCTCAGTAACTCATAGATCAATTAAAAGGTATAACAAGGTACCGTGGCATTTGCACTTCGGTCTACCTGTTACCATTTATAAGCATTTTATGTAATAATTGTTCATAATTGATAATATTGGCAAGTATCGCTCGTGACACGACCTCCCAGCCACCTTAAGTGAGTGGGTACCGTATGCACGTCGGATTACTCTACCTTCATAAAATAATCATAGTGTAATTGGGTAAGTACACGTCCGTGTCACGGCGTCCCAGCCACTGACGTGAGTGGGTACCGTTTGCACGTCAGCCTCCTCTCCCTTCATATAAAAACTGGGCAAGTACACGTCCGTGTCACGGCGTCCCAGCCACTAACGTGAGTGGGTACCGTTTGCACGTCGGCCTCCTCTCCCTTCATATAAAAACTGGGCAAGTACACGTCCGTGTCACGGCCTCCCAGCCACTAACGTGAGTGGGTACCGTTTGCACGTCGGCCTCCTCTCCCTTCATATAAAAACTGGGCAAGTACACGTCCGTGTCACGGCCTCCCAGCCACTAACGTGAGTGGGTACCGTTTGCACGTCGGCCTCCTCTCCCTTCATATAAAAACTGGGCAAGTACACGTCCGTGTCACGGCCTCCCAGCCACTAACGTGAGTGGGTACCGTTTGCACGTCGGCCTCCTCTCCCTTCATATAAAAACTGGGCAAGTACACGTCCGTGTCACGGCCTCCCAGCCACTAACGTGAGTGGGTACCGTTTGCACGTCGGCCTCCTCTCCCTTCATATAAAAACTGGGCAAGTACACGTCCGTGTCACGGCCTCCCAGCCACTAACGTGAGTGGGTACCGTTTGCACGTCGGCCTCCTCTCCCTTCATATAAAAACTGGGCAAGTACACGTCCGTGTCACGGCCTCCCAGCCACTAACGTGAGTGGGTACCGTTTGCACGTCGGCCTCCTCTCCCTTCATATAAAAACTGGGCAAGTACACGTCCGTGTCACGGCCTCCCAGCCACTAACGTGAGTGGGTACCGTTTGCACGTCGGCACATCTGCAAGATTAAATATACGAATCCTTTACAATATAATTCAGTTATGACAACAATATAGGTTGATAGGAGGAGGTACACAAAAGTTATATGTGAGCAATATAAGTTTTAGTTTAAGCAATAATGTAATAATCATCCCTAATTGATTTTATTCACAATACTTGCTCTAAGCATATTAATTTTCCCCTTCTTGTATGTCAATGCACATCTAACTCGTCATGCTTTGTTTTATAGAAAACAAAGTAAAACTAACATTTTCATAATACGAATTCGTCACCACTAGGTACTTCTGCATACAGAAGTTTTCTCAAAATAAGTACAAATGCAAATAAATGGATTTTGGGATATAACGCCACCATATCACCATATCTATTCAGGATCGGATTTGCGCCAATCAGCCCTTCAATTTTTATTTCCCTCAAGCGTATGTGAACGAGACACAAAAGGTATTCTATTGTTATGCGGTCGCATGCGACCGCTCGGGTGTTGAGGTATTAAAGGATTACAAAATGAAATAAGCATACTTATTAATGCTTAATATTTAAGTAAATTTAAGCGCACGTAAAGTTTCTATTACTAAACAGATATTAACCACAATCATACGTTATTCCTTTTCATTATTAATGCTCATTCCGAGAAGTCAAAAAGAGTTCGACTTCACATTATTATTTATTTCGCGATGTGTTCTTACAAACTAGCGATGTCATATATATAAAATATAAATTGGTGAATCAACGTAAAACAAATCCTGACTTACAATATAAGTATAGAAGGTATACTAATGTATAAGCAATATTAAATTGATGATGACGATGTTCAGAATCGGATGTGCGCTGCTACAGCCCTTATTTTGAATGAAATAAGCATATTCATTAATGCTTAATATATAATTTAAGCTTCCGTAAAGTTTCTATTACTAAACAGATATACGACCACAGTCATACCTTAATGTATTTTATTATTAAGGTGAATGCATATTCCGATAAGTCAAAAAGGTTCAAATTATTTAATCCTCGATGTGTTCAGACAATCTAACGATGTCATATACTCGTACATAAAAAGTAAATTAGTGAATCAACGTAAAACAAATCCTGATGTTCAATATAAGTATAATAGGTATACTTATGTATAAGCAATATTGGATTGATAATGATGATGCAGTCTCATTAATGGTACCAATGTGACGATCTCCGTGACCAATCCGGATCAACCGTGATGTTGCCCGATATTGTATAGTTTTAAGAATCGGATAAAACAAGCATTTTCGATAGATCCTAATAATATTTTGAATGGAAGTAGGTGTAATATAGACACCATCAGTGATCCCTAAATATCAGTGTTTTCGGTTCTGTTTTATGAAGATGTTCTCCTGCGCACATCTTTGTATACTTTATCAACTGATCGTTTAAGCTAATGGATATTTATTCCGTGGTTGTTGGTAGGAAATTAGCGTTTACAACTTCAACATAATAAAGAAGTTGATAAAAATATTATTATTAAGTTGGTATAATGCGCTTAGATCTGTGAACAGCCGAGTAGCTGACAGAGCTCTCGATTGTTTGGTTTGTTACTCTGATATATGTCCAAGGTCACCCTTTTTTTTATCAAGTCAGATTTACGACGAAATCCAGATCGTTGTAAGAATATTCAATTTCATACTTTCTACTACTTAAAATGTAGAAATGGATGCAGTTACCTCGATGATTTATGGAGTGGACTATACTTCGGATAAACTATAGCGGTTTCTTCCTTAGATTTATTTCATTTTAAATTCGATTTAGAACCAATAGTTAATAAAACATTAACTATTTACTAGCCATAAAAAAATATGCTTTGTTTTCAAACTCACCATAACCATCAAAAGAGCGCAATGGCGATTTAACTGCCAATTCCATATTCAAAAACCAGTCGTAATATCATCTGAGTTTATTTTTTCGACACTTTTTTTTTCCTCATACTTATTTTTGATCATTATTAGAAAAATAGATATAAAATGTAGTATGTTTTACCGGAAAACAGAAATATGTTAATTATCTAATATATTCTATTTGTTTTCGATTTATGGTCACGTCTACTTGGGATCCAAAACCTGAGACCAGCCATACATTATACAATGTATACTGAGTACATAGCTCTTCAGTAACTACTGATCAAATAACTGGGTAACGACAGCACACGAAGTCAAAAGAGATAGCTGAAGTAAAGAGTAAAGTAATGTCATATTCATTACATATTTTAATATTTAGGATATTACGTTACTACAATCTTTGAGCAAAAGTGCAATTATTCATTTATGTCAATAAAATAAACAAAACCAACGACTACCATTACAGGCGATTAAAACCGATACGAGATTCATTAGGTACATGCCATCGTCATTAGGGCAGGTGTGGTACATATTACATTTTAAAAGAATAAGCTAATCATTATTTATATTAATTGAAAAGAACCAAAGTGGTGTGCCTTATTTCAGAATCGATAAATAATTTAGCAGAAAAGTCACTGGTCAAGCTTAGTTTTCGTGGATACATGTACATACTTAAGGAACTAAAACGTTTTATGATGGGACGAAGATAACTAATGTAATATGTTCATTGCTAAAAAGATTAGTACATTTGTCTTTTAGTTGCTACTGCTCTTCTTTTTTTTTCTAAGTCAAATCCTATAAAAGCCCGATTACTTAGTCAGTCTTAATTATTACTGGAAAATAATTTGTTGAACAGAAACTTGACTGTTGTGTGGTACTTACCACTGGTCAAATTTATTATTGGGAAAGAAGAGACCCTTATTTAAATATTTTCTGTTAAGTTTATAGTTGCATTTTTGTATTATGAACAGCATCAGTTTACAATTACCACAATCAATAATAATCAACTACATGTAATTGAATGAGTCTCTGCTTTCGTTTTATTTGAGATATGAGTATAAATTGCTCGCTTTTTCTTCTTTGCCTAATTTCTTAGGTCGTTAATTTAATTTGGAAATCAAAATGTTTAAAATCAGTTTTTTTTTTTATCTGATTGTGTTCAACCAACTTTATTTTATCAAAGTAATGCTAGATACACTCAGTCAAAGTTTTTTTTTAATTTAAGGGCCTGTTAGTAACGACATTTTAATATAATAATTAATTACTTAATTATGAAGACTTACAGAATACAAGCTCATTTAATGTAACCACATTTCATGTAAGCTCGTATTGACTTATCTAAATATCGCTTAAATTGATGAAGTTCTAACGTTTTTTTTTTTACTTATAAATGGTTTATTTTCTTACCCTTTTATTTCTTAATATAACTTATTACAAATTATTTGATTTAGTTTTGATTTAAACAAGACATTACACAACAAACAATTTGTGCACAGTAATTTTGAGCTACTAGAGTACATATCTAACTATCATCAGTAATAATGGCTTGTTTAATATTGACTACGGGCCTTAAGTTTTACACATAATATTAATATAAGTATAAAATATACAAATAAATGCTACTAAACATAAAAAATAAACCTCGTTTACCTTTTATCCTTCTCACAAAACTTGAATAAACTCCTGACTGAGTAGGTTTATCGGACCATGTAACATAAACAGAGGAACATGGTTTACGTTCATCCATAGGGCCTGCCCGTAATTTCATATCATGTTTTCACTATAATACATCATGTTATAAAAATTCAAAATTATTTATCTAGGTGTGTAAGATTATAAAGTAATAATATTTTTGACCGATTTTAAAAGAGAAGAAGAATTGCAATAAACCATAACGTTCATAAGACGTATTTTTCCAATATACTTTTTATAGTATGTTTAAGGTATCTCAGTGCATCATTAGAATAAATAAATAAAAATACATGTTAAAACATTACTCTTCTTCCGACGTTGTCGGGTAAAGATGATATCGTGAAGGAGTAAGTAAGTTGTAATGTTAAAACTGACTTATTTACTAGGAAGTTGGTAATTCTTTAACAGCAAGCTGTTGTGATTTGGTCTGATTAGGTATAATCCATACGAGCAAGCATTTTAGTCAGCGACTGTACACTGCGAGCAGAGATATTATTATCTCTGACTGCGAGTAAGTACCTAGCTTAATGATGTTAATGTAAACACCATTGTCTGACCTTGGTAATGGTTCCTTTGGGTATTGTTACAATCAAAATTATTTCGTAGGCTCTGTCTGTGCCTGAATGAATTTTTTATTGTATTCGGACTTGTTTCAAATGTTACTTTAAGGGATACCATTGCGTAGTGAACTTCTTAAATCATGCGATCAAATAAGAGAACAACAAATCGGTGAAAATATTAATTAAGAAAACTTACCATGTTTTGTTGTCATGAACCCAATAATGTTAATGATACCTCCTTATGCTGCTCAGTACTTAGTTGGGTCGAACCACTGCCTCACCACCATTGCGTGAATCCATTAGGTATGTGGTACACGAGATTAAAACACTTAAAACCTGCACTTAGGTATTGGGTTAACATCACTTCGTTGAGTCACAATTTATAATATGTAGCATGCTACGTATTGTACATTTTTTTTTTTTGATGTCACATCTTGTTATAGTTTGAATTTACTTGATAATGATTCACGAGTAATTTCAATATCATTAATTACAATAACATTTATAAAATTTCAATCACACAAAACTTGAAAGTTCTTAAATGGGGTTATTTCTATGGTCTTCCATAATATGTAAGTAGTTTATAATATAATAATCAATTATTAATCTGAGAGCACTTAATCCATAAATTGAGATTGTACCTTATCAAGAATTGAACTGAATTGAATACATTTTTATGAAAATATATCGTAGGATAGGATACATACCAGAGTAGGCGCGTCGATACCGATACTCACTTCTGAACTGTGAACGAGGATATATAAGGCTCTCAATAAAATAGTCTTCTTGTTCGGCAATCACAATATATTAATTTTCTTTATACTTTATACTTAGTAAATTCTCATTACAGTCTAGTTATTGCGTCATTTACGACATGGAACAGTAATAAAGTGTTTGAATCATACAAACTACGACCACAAGAGATCTCACTGAAAGCTAACGTTCGAATGCCCGTCTTGGACTCCGTTTCCGCCGCGCGCCGCGTATGCTGGCGCATCAAAAATCCTAAATCGCTGAGCTATCAGTTAAATAACTTTGAGTTGCTAACAAACTGAAATCAAACTTCCGATAAACGTATTAACAAGCTGTGTGCTAAAGTTCGTCCGCTTCTCTAAAAGCCGCACATGATACGAGCCATCAAAGATTTAGATCGTAATATTCCCGCGTTTACAACTAAACAGCTTGTTAAATCGTGAATGATGTTTTACTCACTCCCGGTACACTTGTCGCGTGATCGAGCTCGTTAATAATTTGGCTTCTGTTCCGATGTCTGAGGGCGGATCGAACGCGAACAAAACTTGTGTTACGTCACTACACGTACATACAAACATATATAAACAAATACATACGTATCTACCGTAGCCCGCACCGGGAACGGGAAGACCGTCTAGCGTCATACGTTTTTGATTAGTCGCTTAAGCGATGCAATATGCGTTCGCGTTTAGCATATGTTCGTTTTAATTTTAAGCTAAAGTGATTCGCTATCGATGTAGTCTAGGTAGGCTGCAGTGTTCGCGACCACCGGAGCGGAGATAAGCCGAGATGCGTCTGAGCCCGGGGGAAGTGAACCGAACTAATCGCTATCGAATGTAGCTGCCTCGAAACAACCACGACTCACTGGCGAAACTGATTTCGGCACCGTCAAATTACAACCAAAATACACCGACGCAAAATGCTTTATTCGGCAGCGGATTTTTAAAGCGGAAATATTTGACGCTGTAGATTTAGAAACCAAATTAATTAAACTGGTTGCTTACGTAAAGAATGCACAAGTAACGTCATAAGGATTTGTCGATGCACTGTGCACTGGAAACAATATATTTTAATAACAGTTTGCATATTACATATTATTGAGTTGATGTTTGGACATCCAGTTAAATATATAAGCTTTCTCTGTAATACTACGTTCGTATTTTGAATCTAGCCTAGTCCATCGCTTATGCCATCGTGTTCTTTAGACTTAAAAAATGGACAAATCCATTTGGGAAAAGTCATGGAATAAAAGAATCAGAAATAAGTATTCGGGCAAAGTCGTTATGCAGGAGTAGTAAGGAGTTGTTAAGTTAAGAAGTAGAATCCCTCCCTCAACTCAATATATCTCTCTGATATATCGAGTTGACGGTCGGTTCTGTGCGTAGGTACTCGCTGACATTTGGTAACAATGCTCTCACTGTACACTACTCAACACTCTGATTTTCTTACGATTCCGTTTTACACTACAGCTGAAAACAATGTTATGTGGCAGTTCACGTTTAAGAAATGGTAAACTTGTAAAAACACACTTAGGGCCGATTTTTCAACGGTCAGATGAAACTTATCAGACTGATCAATTATAAAGCGACAGATTTGAAAAAAAATGACAGTTACGTATGATTGCAGACAATTAGGTGACGTTTTGAAATCAGCCATATTGTATTTTGTTCGACGAATGTTTCTTATCTAACTTTCAATGGTCAGATAAAACCTATATATCTGACTATTGAAAAATCAGCCCTTAATGTAATAGCCAATCTTAGAAGACAAATTAGAACCACAGATTAATTAATATAATTATTTTGTTAGTTACACATTATTCAATTACAAACGTATAATACTCACTTATTGTAATAGTCAGACTTTTGGCTGTTATCTTAGCCGACGAATTAGAACCACAAATTAACTAATAGAATTACCTTGTTTAGTTACACTTTGTTTGATTATATACATAGTACAAAAATACTTGTAGTAATGTGATTTGCGACCCCAATTCACTAATTAGAAATGTATCTCTAGGAGTGACTGTAAATCTAATAATACACACACGTAACGAATTCGCTTTCTTAGATAATTCTATGCGTTTGGCCCGGTTCGCCAAAAGGTTGCTGGTTCAAGTCCCGCCCGTGCGCAAATTTTTGGTTTCTTATTTCATTTTTATGAATAGTACGAAATTGCTACTCAGGTGAGTGTATTAGTAAAAATCGTCAACCAGTTTATCCATCATCCTTTTTTACAAATCTTTTAAGGAGTATTCTCTCTATTACCTACTTACTCATTTCGAAAGCATGAGCACCAGACAAATTAAATCCTAACATATTCATAAAAAAGTTTTTCGATCCGTGTCCGCTGCTTTCCAATAATACAGACCTAGCTATCGTCGACAAAGCTTCTCACATGAACAAAAAGTCAAGTACGGCATCACAGCGTCGGTATTCGTGAGTTCCCATCATGAGCGGGGTTAAATAAGAATTCCTTCGTATTGTGTTTACGTGCATTTCTAAAAGTTCGTTTTACCCCTATATTTGCATCATAATCCGTGAAATATTTGCGAGTTTGCGAGTTCGTACAAATGATTGTTACTCCTTCACGCTAAAACCACTGATAGGTTTTGACAAAAGGTTACAATAAAACGTAAATTTATGGCATTGCAATACCACATTGTTTTGTGAGATGCCGCGGAAAACCTCAAGTAGGTACATATATTTTATGTAAACACAAGAAACTAACAACTAGGAGAACAGTACTTGTCATCCGAGTAGACTGAACATCAGACGGCTCTAGCCGAGTCAATTTAGCTGATTAATTAGTTCTCTCGTAAGTGAGACCTTACTAAGTTACAGTAGCAGGCTTTCAAAGTTAATCGTATGTGTCTGCATGACATTATTTACACGCCACTGTGTGCGAATATCTTTAAATTTATGCACAAAACTAGCCAACGGATTTAGCCTAAATATCTAAAACCGTGCGTAGACCATCATTATCATTTTCAGTCACCAGACTCGTCCATTGCTGAACATAGGCCTCCCTCACGGTTTTCCACAGCGACCACAGTGAGATTCTGCGGTCTTTACAAGGTCATCGGACGATCTTGTCGGTGGACGTCCTACGCTGTGCCTTTGGTCGAAGGGTCTCCAATCTAGAACTTTTCTGATACTGAGGTGATTGAGACGAGCATACGCTCATGCCCAGTCTCCCGAACGCTGCCCAGCTGAGTTGGATTCGTCGAATGACCTCTTTCTCAAAATTGGACCGATCTAATTGGATCACTTGTTCAAGTTAGACATACATCAACTTCAAGAGTAGGTAGAGTTTCCAACAGATACAGGAGTGGTCCCGCGTGCAGAGCACGTTTGTAAGTATATCGAGTTAAAAAGTACGAGTATAAACATATTTTCAGTTTTATGGGAGTCAAAATTGACATTTTTATCTGCGATTTTCGATCCTACCGTTGCTAAGTGCTCTCCGACTGAGTAGAAGCAGCACCATAGAACGGCTATGAGGTTTTTACGTTTATCAATTGTCGAAAGCTTCAGAGATCTCTGCTGAAGCATACGTCCTGTCGTTACAACGCCAACCATCTGATATGACTAGCAAACTTGAGATATTCGAGTCTTCGTTAGATTACTGATACTTCGAGGCTGATCCAGCTCAGAGCGATGCAAGCACGCATCGTATATAGTGTAATAGGGCTACCGCGATTATTGAAATTTTCGATACGTTATAAAAAAAAGTGCTACGAGTACAATTCAGTCTTTGTGTCTCTCCTCAAAAAATGTAGATTCGTTACGCAGTATAAACCGATCCTTTGCAAATGTATTTCAACTATCCAATGAATAAATATTACTATGGGTAACTCATTAAATGTACATCTGGCAGCCCTGACCCGCTCACAGGACTATCTAGCTCGCTAACAGTATTTTGTAGGTACTTGGATTACGTATTCCGAGGCGCCGGTCACGATTTCGTCATTTGTATTTTAAATACGAACACAATGAGCACTTCTGTCTCTTATTTTGGCATTAGATTTTAATTGTGTTTACTTGTTCGGTACGGGCTATAGTTATGCTACTTTTATAGAACTTATATGGAACTAGCGATACGTTCCGGCTTACCATGGAGAAACTAAGATTTTCCTTGACAAATTATAATTTCTAAACCTATCTTGTAAATCAATTTATCTATGGGTAAACCTGTGCAGTATTTTTTGATGAGCGGACGTGTCGGTGGATTTGATTTTTAAATGATATGTACCTACCTCCTCCAGTTAACAGAAGAAATTACGCGTTCATATTTGCTTGCAATTCAGAAACACTTTGGATACAATTATCTCTTCGCATCGTCGCGCCGATACACCCGGCTAGTAAATTATAACTTTTTATCACTTTCTTCTATCAAGCGCTAGACTCTTTCCAGACAGATCTCATCTCCTTCTAGACTACAGCTGTTTTACTGTTTCCTCCTGAACCTTATAATTCTTGTAACAGTCATCTGTCATGTAAATGTTTGATTATTTCAAATGAATGTTTATTCTTTCTTCCCGGTATCTTAGTTCATTGAGCGCTCTCAGTGATAAGGAAGTGATTCATACAACGTCTTTGATATCTCGAAAGCTATAAATCAGCACAATGATGTTTTTGCGTTGCAAGGCCGTCGTTGGCATTGAACTCCTATTAGACTAAAGTCTTGTGTAATGTATCTAAAGAGTCATTGGCGCATCTAAAACAATGGTTGAATTCACTATAATTTGAATAAGATGGCGAAACAAATTGATGAGATTCTGCTACTAACATCAGCCAAAAATGCATGGTTACTATACCGAAGCAAAAAAAAAACGGCTTAAGTAAACATTTACGAAATAAACTCCTTTCTTTTGTTTTTGACATTAAAAATGACATGACTATGATAAAAGCTCAAATTAAAGTTGTCATGATATACACAAATCATAATCTTAACAAGCTGTAACAAAAAACAAACACACATTCAAGCCACCTACGGAAATCGTGTTTTCCATTTGCTACAATTTTGAGTGACGCAAATCACGGGAACACGGCCTCTGTTTAGTCTAGCGCGATAATGAGCAGCGTGCGCGCGGGCGATGCGATGCGCCGGCGCCGCCCGTCCTATCCTCTTCATATTATTTTAATCCGCGCCACCGTCACATATTAATATAAACCGCAACTCTTACAATTATGAAACACGCGATTGTGAAACGTGCATTATTTGTGACATTTTCAACATGAAAGCGTACCGGAATTTCAAGAAATGTAAGTCAGTGAATATTGTTTATGTGTGGCGTTTGTAGTCGAGTAGTCGCAGTGTATTGACATAGAGCCGCGAACTAAATGAATGCACAGGCTTAATCAACCTGTCTGGCGGCGAATTATGTAACTACCGTTAATTATTTTGTTTCAACGCGCGCCAAAACGAACTCGGCCTTATGGCTAGGGATTTGTTTTCGTGTTTCGGAATACGTGATTTCGTCCGCGCATATTGAGTTTTTGAGTGCCGGTGTATCGCGTTTTAATTAAAATGTTAATAAGGGGGAATAGAGATGTTTACAAATTAGTTTTTACAATAAATAATTGTTATACATTTATGATTTCTCTATTGCAAAGAAAACTCAATATAAATTGATAAAACTTCAGATGACAGCTAATTTATTACCAACATTAAACTGTGTTAGGTGTACAAAAAGTTTCACCGTTGCAAATAGCTTTCGTATTTACTAAACCCCTTAGGAGCGGAGAGGATCGTTCGTATAATCTGAGTTAATGTAGTGGGAATGTTTGTTTCGTTTTCTAGATAGTTGTAAACAATGTGAAGAAGTCCGTAATATACGCCGCGGCTGTTTTGACTGACCGCCCACGCACGCAACTAGCTCCATGCTATTTTGTTTCTCATTTTTAACGATTTTCGCATGATCAGTGGTTTGTTTGGACTTCAGTGAGGGCTTTCAGGGATAAATATTTTTTTAAATACTTTATTGTTAACTAGAATTTTGATTTTTATCATCGTTTATGACATTCGTGATTTTGTGATAAATTATCAATTTTATGCGATTAGTGGATTATTGAATGAGTGGGCAATAAATGCAAAACTATGTGACCTTACTAAAAGAAAGTATAGGTTTTTAACACAAAAATACCCCTTAGCTCTCAATGTATATTTCTTACCCCTTAAGGATAGTGACATAATACACTTAAACATCGAAAACTATCGTTTACTACGCCTATGGAGTAAAAGTTGCGAGGCGGCATCACACAGTGTGCCGCGTCCGTGACGCACACACTCCGGAATTCAACCTTAACATTGCTGCAAATGATGAGCGTTGTACACGCCACGATTTAAATATAACCCCGCGTCTGTACACTACATGTGGCGAGCTCTCATTGAGATAACAACAATACAATATAGGCCTTATCTGGGAGCGGGAAGATCTATATCGGAACTGGCGCGCCCCTCACTCGGCCAGTGGGTTACCGACGCCCCGTATGCTGTAATCACAATTAAAACATATATTTTTGGCGATCGCCAGCGAACAACTTTCCAACAAACCACCGTTCCTGGTGTAACGAGTATGTCATGGTTGACAGAGTCAACGGCACGTTTCATTCACGGCTCGAACGGAATCTGGACAGATATTCTTGGCAAGTGCACGGCTGAGTTATATTATTATAGATGCTAGACCGATTACATGTTAAATCTATTGACCGAAATGAGTGGTCTATGCCATGATTTTGCTTTCTTCGACATCACTAAGCAAAGTAATAATTTGATAAACTTATAATATTAACTTATAATAAAGCTTTTAGAAGACAACCCAATTATCCCACGCCAGAACTTGTCAAAAAGTTTATAATTTCAAGCAATACCTATGTATTTTACTAACTAGATTAACAAACTATTCACAATCTTATTTTGGAGCGCAACTAATTAAAATTAAATCCGCCAAGCCGTAATCAAGTTGAAGCTGATTACTGAAATTAAATCCCTTTACTTAAAATATACTAATCTTTAAAAGAAGAGTCGATTCTAAAGACTTAACAAGGCTTTTCATCGCTTATTCCTCTGGATTAGTTGGTCTTAGCTTGGAATGGAGGCCATTCCGATTTGTGTAATCCAACTGTCTGTCTTTGTCGTTTATTGAAAATTACGCTATTAAAATAAGCAGGTATGATTAAACAATTGACTATACAAGATGTAGCTTATACTCGGAGCAAAAAAATGCAAAACAAGCCCTTTATGTTAAAAACAATTTTATTGATATTTTTTTCTAACAAAATAAATCGAACCCACCATACATTGCAAAAAATATGTATCATAAACGAGTTAGTGATTTTGATATGTACGGACGACAGTACGTCAAGGTAAACACTGCGGTATCTTATGCAGTTGTAATAAGGGCTAGTTTGCAACAAAAGTGGGTAACCTGATGTGCTGTCGACTGTACATTGATTAGGAATTATAACTTTGGATTTAGAGAAGTATGACCAAGTCAAGGTAACTACGAACATGTACTCTGTAGAATTATTTATAAATATTTTTTATTTCTTGACACGTAATCCAATTAAACCAAACTTTGGTGGTGCACAAAAAATTTTCGTCATCAGTATCAGCCTAGGACGTCCACTGCTGAACATAGACCTCCCCCACGGTTTTCCACTGCGACCGATCACAAGCGGTCTGCATCCAGTGTGATCCTGCGATTTTAACAAGGTCGTACGTCCATCTTGTCGGTAGACGTCCCACGCTGCGCTTTTGCTCGAAAGGTCTCCAATCCACAACTTTTCTGCCCCAACGGCCATCAGTTCTTCGCGCTATGTGCCCTGCCCACTGCCACTTGAGCTTACTAATACTCAAGGCTATGTCCGTTATCTTAGTACTTCTACGTATCTCCTCGTTTCTGATTCGATCTCGTAGAGAAAAACCGAGCATAGCCCTCTCCATCGCTCGTTGTGGGATTTTGAGTTTCTTTAAGAGGCCCATAGTGAGAGACCACGTTTCGGATCCGTATGGCATTACTGGTAACACACACTGGTTGAAGACTTTCGTCTTCCGACACTGAGGTAATTTAGACTAGAAGACGCTCTTGCGCAGTTTCCCGAATGCGTAGGTAGACGTACTCGTCGACAACTTTGAGAGTTGAGCTCCCAACAGATACTGGACCTATAGGCGGCTTAATGACATCGGACAACAACGTTTGTCTGATGTGGCTTACCGTTCAGCACCCCTCCACCAATTGGCACTGAGCACCCACGTGGTGGAGTATGCCTCATACTATCTCAAACTTCAGGTGAGGTCTTTGCCCAGTACTGGAACAGTTTACTGGCCTACTCACCTTAACTTTAACATTTAGATTTTTTTGGAAATACTACCTCACAGATTGGTCAGTTCGCCGTTTGGCAACCTTAATGTATTAATTTACATATTGTATTTCTCGCTGTTGCTAGGTACTTACGACTTTGCTTGTTATTTTTGAAAGCCCTGTTCTCTCCAATCTACTTTTTATACGATTTCGAGGCAACTGGCTTGTTTCACTATGTATGAATAAGTTCTGATTTATCTGTATGTTCCATTATTTGATTTATTGTTTGGTTAGTGCTCATTTGTCGAATGTCAAACAAAGATATGCTCCCATTGATATTATCGCTCACTGGCGGCAGGTGTGATCAAAGTCAGTCACTGGGGTGTCGCACGGCAAAACGCGCTTTGATGCAAGTGTAAGCACGTACTTGACGTGTGGTTTTGCGTAATGCGGTTTTAATTTGCAATGACACTTGTGTCTTGAACACCATATAGATGTGAAACATTGTAGATACATCTTTGTGATTATATAGATGTAGTTCACTTTACTTCCTTAACTTTCATTTCATCGCGAGAGCGTATGTAAAAGTGCAAAGAAAATAATTTTATGTTAATCACTGCAACCAAGTTTGAGCTACCGATCTTTTAAGATTGATCGTGAGAGCTGAGCGCACATTGAAGTCTGTCTTAAGAGACACGCTTAGTCTTACGCTTAGCTCTCACAGTGCGTCTCTAATCTCGAACTTTTAGCAGCAATGTAATTTCTCAAAACTAGCGTATAAAAACCCAAAGTGTTTTCTACAAAAAATGATTCGTTTATTGTGCTGAATTGGCCCTTTAAATATGTTCACTTATAACGAGGTAACCTTATATACATCAACATTTGATGCGGTGTCGTCCGAAAGTCCAACCCAGTGTGTGCATAGCGTGAAAAAAGAGAAACGCGTACGATTTCCGCGCGTCCGTATCGCCGGTCGCAGGCTGCTATTCCGCATTGGACACGCTCTTACTTGCTGACACGCTTACTTGCTTAACTTCAATGTTTTATTGATCAAATTTTACCCTGCTTGTTTTATCTTGAATCGAAAAGACAGGACTTCGCACGGGGATATGTTTGGTCCATCTCGTAGGGTTCATCCAGCGTTTGCATCGTAATCGCATAAAAATATGTTCTTTTACTACTTCACTTAGGAACCTCTAAAATTATTAGTATTTCACTTTTATATTCTGCTGGTTTTATAAATTGTAAACCTTCCCCTTGAATCAATATATCTATTTTTTTTAAAAAAAAAACGCATCAGATACCGTTGCTTACTTTTGTAGGTTTAAGCGTCCATACATAGCGGGAAGTGATTTTGTTTTACTATGTGATAAAAAAACTCTGTAGTCTTTACAAACTCCATAAACTATGTAATGATACTGTAGTAGGCTATAATTTTGGTATAATACACACTCGTAGCATTGTATTATTCTTCAGATACTACAAGATGTAATAGAAAACGCGCACACTTTAACCGAAGTTCAAGATTGTAAGATGCCTTCATCATAATTGAGAAAATGAAAACCATTTGTGAGGTTTTTATGTCCCATACAGCTTTATAATACCCAGAAAGTCAGAGTTTATGTTTCATGTATAACGTGAAACGTGCTTTGTATGCACTTGAGTATCACATGTGCCTTCGTATTATGAAACTAGCAGATGCATTTACGAGTCTGTATTCCCCATATCGTTACAATAGGAACTCAACTGAACCGACCCACCACTGAGCTGCCAGCAATTAAGCCGGCTTAGCGCAACACTTTTAGGAACTGCGAGAGTACTGTTACCCGAGGCATTTAATGGAGTATGCGGACCAAACGTACGTCACTAGCGTCGCTGTTTGATTGCCGACCTGCACAAGTTTTAATATTACAAGCAGCTTTAGAAGGTACTTAAGCAATACCAAAAGTGCTGGGGGGCGGTGTAAAATATAGGCAAGGATTATAGGTCTGCCGCACGGGAATGTTGCCGGCAAAGTATGTAAGCAACATTGCTTAGTTGCCGGCTACTACAACAAATAATAATGGGAAATTTATGAATAATGTTTCAATGCAAAGGTAATAATCTTTGTATTGCTCCCTCCTAACATTCCCAGATGTTTAAGCTGTATTGTTTAAATATACCTCTCTACCTATATAGAGAGGGAATGTTGGTAGCGAGCAGTTGACAACGTGCTACTGACCTGCTCTAAGTCTGTTCAGCAGCTAACTTCAATAACTCTTCCTTTGAGATACTGAATACTGTAATACTACCTCAATTAACTATCAACCGTAAAGGTCTATAACTACAAGAAAAACCTCTGTTTTGAAATTAAAATTAAAAAAAGAACTGTGGTAAAGTGTGAATTTTGAGTTAATCAATGCTCTGTGAAATAATCGAATAAACATTGTGCACGTTATATGTAAACTTAACGAACGCATAGTATTTTTTAATCTCATTAAAAAAAGGAATTCTTTTACAGATAAAATTAGTATTATTACATGTAATTAAATAGGATAACGAATATTATTTCCAGCACGAGAATTCTCTATCACTACCTTATGACGAAAATTGCATTGAGCTTTGTTGCGTTGTTTAGGAAAGCCTAACTAAAGATGAAAAACACTAAGATTATATTTTACTTTACAGTAAAAGATAGTTAATTGTACGACTGTTACCTAGCCTACCATTTACTAATTTTTCTAGCAAAAGAATTGGTACATAATGGGGTAATCGATTTGGCAACTCTGCATTATTGATCTTTAAATTTAAGTTTATTAACCCATTTTCAGGGCTGCAACCTAAAGTTTTTAACAAAACCTGTTACTTCTTTTTGCTCTAAAACTATGAGATTTCCAGTTGACTAATACTGCTCAAAAGATTTGTTACTACCGAAAGCATAGTCCGCTTAAATGTTAGTGCTCATTTTTTTTACACGTTGTATATATAAAAGATTATATTTTACTTCACAGTATATTCTTACACATTGTTTTTTTCTCTTATCCTCAATTTTAATGCCCAACCAATTAAAATAATACCGTAACTAAGCTTTAAAGTTTAACTTGGTGCTGTCCGAAAGTTATAATAAATCTAGTTCAGTCCTTTGAGAGCTCCTAAACTGTTCATCCGATTGCGGTGGAACTTTGTTGAGTAGTTATGTTGGATTGAATTGATCCGAAATGCCATTTCAACGTATGTTTAAGTACACTCAGCGGCTATTAAACAAACCCTTAGTTGTTTCTCTACTCCCATGTAAGACTTACTTGGTAGTAACCCTAGTCTTTTGCCACTCATTTAGTTAATAGCGGTTCCCCCGCGAATGCGTCCACGCGTTTTGATTTTGCTTCCTCCCCTCCCGTCGCAGCATGATGTATTACAGCCTGAAAACCTTACTCGATAAAAAATCTATCCAACACAAAACTATTTTTAAATCAGTCCAGTAGTTATTGAGATTAGCGCGTTCAAACAAACAAACAAATTATTCAGCTGTATAATGATTTTAATGGGTTTTGTTAAAGTTGTTGGAACTAAGACGAGAGCGTCACAAACTATTGGTGGTCGTTGAAATGACAAATGGCTGGCTGTAATTAAAAAGTAATTAAATCAAAGTTATTTCAATGAAATATTGTATTACCCGTTAATCTATGTCTCGATATAAACTTAATCATACAATAAAATGCTCGATTTTTTCTGTACTTAATATGCTAGAGAAATAGAGACAGAAGTCCGCCAACGTTGTAAATTATTGGCCACTGCGAGCGCTGTCATCGATTCGGTTTTCCCACCACCTTAATAAGTACACGAAAATTATCTGTCAATAATTATTGTGCACAATGTAATCAGTATCATATGATTTTTTTATTGATTTTGGTTGTGTATTCTGTTATCGGCTGTACATGCTCAAAAACGGAGAGTTTTCCTTCATATATTATTTACCTCAATTCTACCACAATCATATTTGCCATACAATTTATTCAAAATATTACTCGTCTCTCAATATGGCATTGATTTGCTGAATGAAGTAATCAGATCTTTTCCAAGTGGTTTATATTTTTACTTCCGCAAGAATATCCTCGTTTATTTTTCCTTTTGATCTTCGAAGTTGAAATTAATTTACGAGTAATCACTGGTAATCCGCAGTCTTAATGGAAAGATAACGATGTCAATAAGGAAAGATCCCTTGTTGTGTAATCAATAAAAATAATAAATAGGATTAAAAAAAATGCTGTAGCTATAGGTACCTACTTATATCTGGGTTTTTCACCAACTGGACACAAACGTGAGTCCAGTTTATGAAAGTTAAAAATATTATACATATTATGTCGCCATCTTTACATTATTACGCGTGTCCACATAGATAGGGCTACTCAAATTATGTTTCCGGACGCGCGTAAAAATCTTGGCGTGTCCTGGAGACGAAATAATAAGTGGTAATATCATTAAAAAGATGCACCAACTAGACACACACGTATCCAGTTGGTGAAAAACCTATTTATCTTACAACTTATAGCCCAATAATCGGAATTTAGCTACACACATCAAAAAGTCTAAGCAAAGCAACACATGCAAATTTCAATTTTACAATGTGTTTTCGCAGTAAATCCCTAATATTTTCTTATTTAAATATCAAAAAGCATATCTTTAATGCTTTTTGATATTAAACAACATTTTTGAAGTGAAAACTTCTTTAGCGGCGTTGCGCACTTTTGTGGGATGGGGGAAAAATGTGAAACTCGCGTCAGGACACGTGGGCTGATCGAAAAACCGTAAGACGGTTGGCGAAATTATGGATGTAAGTTGATTTTTCTGAGAGATAAACTTTTTAATGTAATTTAATATAATATAAATTGTAATGTTTGTGTACGATAGCGCAATAAATAAATATTGTATTCTATAAAAAAATTATATTATTATTATTATTATTGTTGTTATTATTATTATTATTATTATTATTATTATTGTTATTATTATTATTATTATTATTATTATTATTGTATTCTATCACAAAAATGATAGTACTATTATATTGATAATAAGAGCAATTCATTCAAAATTATTCCCTAACTATTGTTATTGTTGCACAACGTTGATATTCAAGTTTTCACTTCTGCCGGCACTCCCGGAGTGCAATTTTTGTTTTTTTTATAATCTTAATCAGCAATAATTACGAGAAAGTACTGTATGTACATAGTACAAAGTAAGGTGCCTAATTATCTAAACTCAAACTAAAATTATATGGTTGTACAAAAATTGCATTGTAGCCTTAAACCTATCTTTAAGGCGGTTAACATCGGCTAGCGTATTGCAGTCAATTGTATGCATCGATCTTGCCATGTGGTTGATTGTATACCTTCCTCGACCTGGGTGCTGCTCAGCAGGATCTCCCGTGTTAGTGTAACGCTGATGACGACGATAAACAACGCTTCTGTTGACACCAAAATACCGAGATACCTGGATTGACTTCTTCCCTCTTGCAATATCCCTGCAGTTCTTTGCATTTCATCTTATGTTCAAATGACGTCGCTCAATGACGTAAAAAAATCTCAAAATACAAATTTATTCATAACTTTTGTGAAATTATTGTTTAAGGGCTGATTTTTAATGATCAGTTAGGAAACATTCGTCGAACAAAATACATTATGGTTAATTTAGAAAGTCTCCTAATTGTCAGCAATCATACGTAACTGTCATTTTTTTTAATTTGTCGCTTTATAATTTATCATAATTCTGGGCTGCAACGATTTAATTCCTCGGGTTCCATCGACACGCTAAGAAGAAGAAGAAGATAAGTTTTATGTGACCATTAAAAAATCGGCCCTAAATCATAAAAATGATACGGAATACTAAATTTTATAAGCAAAGAAAACTCTATAAAATTTGAACAAATGCATTCGCTTTCGAATTTGTGAAAAAAAATTACAAATGATACTCAAATTCATTTACAACCAGCCAGTATTACGTAATTGGTACAAAATGATATAATATTTTGAAATAGTATGTGTTGCTTAGACTTTTTTGAAGTGTCGTATTTTTATTTTATCTACAGTCGCACGCTCGCTAGGCTATAAGTACTCGTACATTTTTGTTGAAAACTAACCCTTATTCTCAACATAAGTTATCCTCACAATAATACAACTGCGGTTTCCACAGTGTTCACCTTCACGTGCTGTTGTCCGTGCACTTTTCTGTTGCTATGTTTCCGAAGGTCCGTACTGATATTTAACTCCCGAATTCTTCAAAGATATATCATCTCCTCAGAGAGTCTGTTTGCTCCATATCAATCTAGTAGTCACACAAACACTATTGTTCGCGATACATAAATCATAACGATCTTGATCATTCTCACGGGCTATTTGAACTCTCTCGGCGTTTCCAGCTTTGCCGTTTGATATGTGGAAAGTTTTGTAAACAGATGATTTTGTGTTTATGTAGTGGACCAGCTAGTAGGTACGTAACGCTTTCAATAAACAGGGTTTTTTGTAGTTTTGAAGGATATTAATTATACTTGTTTCTAAAGTTGACGCGAGTACTCATTGATTAGAACACTATTTACGGAGATTCATTAAATTTTATATCCCGTCGTTTGAAACGCTTTACAGTATAGTTATGGATAACCCGTGTACCCGTGAGCAGGAACGCTGCAAAGATTTCAAAACGTTTTGTTATAAAATTTTATAAAACTCCGCCAAAACTATCTGTAAATAAATTGTGTTTATAATCACAGGATATTTGTAGTCAAAGGAGTTCTAGGACATCAAAATGAAGTCTTACTTATTAAAGATGTATGGATGATGGGTACCCTGTAGGTAGCTTATAACGATGACATAGTAGCCTACGCACACGTACAAAAACCACACCACGTGGTCGGGCGTACATTCTGTTTTGAAAATGAATAGGACCATTCACACGTACCACATTTTGCAGTCGTTATCGACTTCTTGTGTGATACCGACGACATCGCAACCACAACGCAACCACCGGCGACACCGAGAACTAGTGGCCGAGACAGACGCGAGAACCACATCGACATTGTCGGAAACACAACGCACCAGCAAAAAGCTGCAGCGGCACTATTCACACTAGCCACAGCTCGACATCATTTTGACGCTGCCGTGTGGTGTGGTTGTGGTACGTGTGGAAAAGGAGCTAAATTTGAATGAAATCGCGGAGTTGATACGACATTGGAATATAAACGTAAAAGTTGTTTCAACTTAACCTTTACCTTACGGTTAGAAGAAGAAAGAAACGAAAGAAAAAACTTTATTTGACATCTATGTACATAAACATGCAAGTGTATTTAATTATTAATGTTGTTAAACTCGCACACGCATTCCAAAAACGGATTGAGTTTTGTTACTTGGGTTAACAATTATCTCGGTACATTAGCTATTAGCTTTTTATCTATGAATAAGTTTACAGGTAGGATAGAAGTGTTGATTAACAACTGTATGTGTTTCAATCCGGGAATCGATAGCCAGGCGGGCAGCCGTTCTTTCGGAACAGTGACTTTGCCGCGCGACCTACGGACTTGGGCACACCGTACTAGAATATTTTTGAGAATAGAATATGGTTAATTTGCTATTTTTTATACCTATATGTAGTGTGCATTGAAGTTTTCATCTATCGCTCCATTTGTATAAAGACTGAGCGATTTATCTGTGCCTCTGTTCCTTTTATTTTGCTACTCATAATTCTTTATATCTGCCTCATACACAGACGCTGACCATTTGTTTAATCATTCCCTCTTCTACAATTAAATCAATACCTACTCATTTTTATTTTTAGCTAAGACAGACATTTAATTTGTAATTCAAAAACATTAACTTAACTTTATATCCTATTAGAAGGTTCATAAAGTGACGCCTTTATGAATTATTGAGACAGTATCATGCCTCTACAAGTGTATGTGCTTAACATCATTGACAATGACCAGTTTTCTTGTCATTAGATATATTTTTATTAACTAGAGATGGCGTTCTCGTACCTAAAGAAATACAGATTAAAAAGCTTTACAATAGTATGAACACCTAAAATTGCGCATTATATCATCAGTCATCTCGGTGTACAATTTTTAACCGTATTTTTGTTAGCAAACCTCTTTTGTTAAGTGGTAGACTTTGCCGTTCTCGCGTTGGCTTATTGTAAAGCCACGAAATGCAATGTACAACATTGCACTATAAACCGTCTGAAATAGACGTAAAGTCCATTTTTTAATTTATTTATTGTGCACGAATACGCTTTCAGAAAACTAGATCACTTTTCAACATTTAAATATAAATCTGCTCTCAAAAGTTTTTGGTCGTATTGTTTCATGTCACGAAAGTAGCGCGCAGCCCTAATACGAGAAAGCTATATTAATTCGTGTCACGAGAGCAGCGCAGCCCTACGAAAATGCTAGACTTGTAGCGATATGTCTAGACTAGACAGAGGCGACGCTAAGGCCAGTGTGGCCCCATGTTCCTCTGCTCGTGGTGTGGTCGCGCGTTGCTGCTGCTAGCAGGTATCTATCATCCCTCAATATACCTTTTTTGGGCAATCGAGGTATCAAATACTAGCATTAATTTCGCGCCGCTACGCCAGAAGTTTCAAACCCAAATCGTAAACAGCTGGTTACTTTAACCAGTAAGTGAAATGGAAAAAATATGTTGTTGTTACTTTTTATCTTTTGTGTTTACTAGTTTCTTTCAGAACCTGTGATATGTTTCGTAATAACTTTTTGACAATAGGTTTTTACGTGATCTATGAATAAGCGCGTAAGTCGAAGACAGTTTTCCACTAAAGACAGTGAGTTGTTATTACTACGTATAGAGAAGCTATGCCAAGCAAATAATTGGTTGCAAATACTACGAAAAGTTTGTGTTGTATTCCTTGATATTATAATTACGAATATGAAACTGTTTGTATGAGTTGATGACAAGAGGCGTCAATCATGCAGCTCTAAATTTGTTAAAGGTTTCAGTTCAGATCAATGGCTGAAGGCGACTATTTGTCGCGTCAACTCAAATTCGCCATCAAAAGACGTTGAATACTATTTAACTGGAACTGTGCCCGGGAGCCGTAAGCAATTGTCGATACGTCAGATGGCCTCACGTACCTTTACGTTGGGCATTAGTTATGGCCCAGTGACCCAAACAGAACGGCGAGGTACTGATAACAACGCCAATCAGATGCCCCCCTACTCTAAAAGTAATATTTATGTTCCGAACCAGTAATACTCTAGTTATCTCCGTCACTCGCGAGGCCATGACTGTGCGTGAAAGCGAGACGAGAAGAACCGAATATCCCGAAAACAATCTAAAGAATAGCGCCTCTGACGCTCCATCGATCAGACTGACTCCTCACGTCTTTCTCTTTGACAGATTTGCTTGTTACTACAAAGCGAAACGTCGAATAGATCTAGGAAAACGGTTTGCTATGCTTTCTAAAACGATAAGAGTTCGATCTGTACTACAAAAGTTCTTGTTGAAGTTAACAAAAGTTTTGCTACAGAATTTGTTAGAAGCCACTGCTAATGGCTAGTCGTTAATTGTTTTTCAGGAAACTTTCCTGATTCATCTATCAAATCAATTCACATTGTACTTTAAAATTATTTGTGTCAATAAGTAATGTTCTGAACTTTAAACCTATATTATAATCACGGGATTTTTGTTAATTATTTCAAACAAAGCTTGCTGTTATAAACAGATACAGATAGACACCTTACCTATTAGTATAAATAATAATAGTGTCGAACCTGTTTAGGTTTCTTTTTCTTTCTCAGCTGTCACAACTCACGAATCATTACGTACGTTTGTATCGTTTTAACGTTAAACGAATAATTCAAGTGGGCAACCTCCCTTTTTTAATTAACCTTAAGAAATTAGTTAAGTCTGGCTCGCGCGAGTAGGCAGTCAACAAGTGTGGCGCGGTCCTACTATGTTCCTCTTCGTATGACCGTATCCATATTTTCGAGTCCAGCTGTCTCTCTTGCTCGCATTGCCTAACTGGCATGAACGACAGAGACAGGTATATTAAAAAAGATGTATGTCGAGTTTCAAGTACGGCCTCGGTCTTGCTTTGTAATGTGAATCGTTCCCTTAATAGTATTACCGCGGCGCACGCACAGTCATGTATAGTAACACCGCTAATTAACCAGTCTGGTATATCGTGTTGTTTTCGATCCTCTACAAAACATTGACGCATATCGGTGCGAGGCATCTTAAAGCCAATAGGCCTGATTCTAGTACACCGACTAAAACTTGAACAAAAGTAAATTTGTTTTTCTCTCTTCTAAATAAACGCAAAGAGACAGACTACAAGTATCTAGAACTACAAACTAAACAGCTGAAAGTTGCTCGGAAAAGTACAAAGGCGTACGGATATCAGAGATTTTGATGAAAAGTAGTGGCCATCGAATTGAGTTTTCTTAAACTTTTAAAAAAAAACATTTTTTTTGAAAATATTTTATGCCAAAACCGTCATGTTTAGCTCGAATTTTGATTTAACATCTTCAGCAGCTTATATCGAAACCTGACACTTTCGGAAGTTTTACCGAAGTATATTTTCGATTCTTTCGGTATATACAAAATTTGTGGCGTTCTCGACATTTTCTTTGCAACAGATAGCTTTAGTATCGATTTATGTCTCTGATTCGTTGTAGCCTCTCTTCAAATTTATTTAGGGGAGAAAGAAACAAAGATGCATTATAGTTTTGGTCCCTGTATTACTAGAATCGGGCCCACTGTCTATTAATATTTCCTTTGAATATCTCGAAATAGCTATCTGAGTATCGCCATTGGCTACACTGCGTTGTAGAAAAACAAATTATTGTAAATCATCTAAATAATGTTTTAACACATTTGTGAACTGTATAAAAGGCTAGTTTCCACTTAGAACTAATCACAATGTTGGTAGTTTCTTGTGATAATATTTGATATGGAAATAAGAAAAAACAAATTTATTTATTTATTTAATAAGAATTATTAATATTTTAATGATTAAGTATGTCCAAAACACATATTTCGTCACATCACCGTAAACGCCTATCAGAGGTTGTGACGTCAGTCCTTGCACGTTGGCGGGCTTTTATTTGCTATCATAGACAACTCCCCATAGCATTTTTCTGTCAACGAGACTTTCTACTTAGGCGGTGACGTCATTTAGGACGCCATGACAGTTCGATTGTTTTTGTGGTCTATTGAAATAGATTATTTAAAACCATAATTAAATATTGTAAATGCTGGAAATTTTTAAAAATAATATTGTGTATATTATATTATTGTTTTTGATAAATATGCTTACTAATGTAAAGAATTAACTAGCCTATTACTTACGTCGGTTAAAGAAGAAAAAAAAACTCATATACGCCCATTATTTAATCATAATGTTTTTATAATGTCATCACTGCATAAACCTATTTAAATAATTGTGACACACTCACACATATTTTAAATCGTATCTATTATTAACGAGTTTTCCTGTTTGTTTTAGCCTTGAAATGACTGAAAATATTATTACTTTATGTCCGCTCTCTATTATTTATCGACGAATGAATTGTTTTTCTCCGATGTGTCCCCCACTTCTCTTCTCTAATTAATTAACAGGTTTAATGTTTCTGTATTAACCCTGCAATGTTCAACTTTTCAATTATGCAAATAAGTAATACTATATAAAAAAGTTCTGATTCTAAATTCCTTGCGGCAGGCAGATTTTACAAGCGTAAAACATGGGAATAAAAAAATCACTTACCATTTAACTCTGCCCGCTTTAGGCTTAACAATTTAACGGGGTTTAGCTTTTTTTATTTAAGCACATCAAAACATTTATCCTTAGAACATCGGCTTATATCTCTAAAGCTTATTACAACACTTAAAATTATTCCAAAAAAATCTTATGTGAAAGTCCAATTAACCACGAGAGTCGGATGCATTGAAAGCGCTAAGTTTCAGTGTCATAGTGCCATCAGTGCTCTGTAGAATATCCGTATTTTCGAATCTAGTGCTTCCTCTCGCTCCTACCGGGATATTCCTGTGTGCAAAGGGGATAGACTCGTCTGAAACAAGACAAATAGTAAAAAAATCTGCAACCCGACTACGTTAAACGTTTTTGTACTCAGCATTTTGACTGCTTTCATTTGATACCCTACTCTTTACTGCATATGCATCATATTCATCGAACTTATTCAAAGTATCCCTATAAATTGTTGTAGCATTCGCCATGTTGTTGTTTGATACCCGATTTTTATACTCAGTCACAAAAATCGGCCCAGTAATTTAGCCGAAAATATGGAACACACATAAATACCCACTTACGTGCTTAGACTGCTAAAAATATATTTCAATAATTAAACCGCCTTCAAAAGCTCAAAATAACAATCTCAAGCTTACCTTTATCAATAGTCTACGCACATCATGCACCGACTCCAAATGAATCTGTTTCTTCTAAAGAGAGGGCAAATGTGTTATTTTAAGCTGTTTGACAGTTTTTAAAGGCGGTTTAATTTTTAAATTATTATTTTATTTCATGATTATTAAGCACTACCCATATGTCAAAAACTACTAATCCGATTTTGATGAAAATTATACTGTACCTCAAGTTAAAATATACCTGATTAAACTAAAATTCAAGAAATCCGTGGACAAATATAGATGCATACACTTACGAAATTTTGCACACGTGTTTGAAAGCCTAAATAGAATTATCGAATTCTAACAATATCACATTCATATTCATTGAATTGATTACCTCCTTTTTTTAAGTCGTTAAAAGTGATAACCCTGCCGTATTCGGGCAAAAATGGTCGTATTTTCGAGTAGGGAGGTAACACCCGCGCCTTTCTTCCCAAGCTAGCGATCTCTACCCCTTTTCATAATGGCTGTGGATATTCGGCTCTTAATTGGATAAGCCACAGTTGAAGGTCTTAAGAGTTATTAAAGCAAAATGATCGTGAGCTAATCTCTGCAGGGCCGGATAATTCGTTCATCACGGTTCTGCAGGTCTCAACATTTATTATTCAATTATTGCACGTATTAATTTGTTCTCTCCACTCGAAAGCTATTTAAACCTCTATATTTTAGCAACTCATCTACTCTAATTAATGTTGAGTACCCGAATATGAACACAGTGAACCATAGCTAAAATATAAACTGCATACGCCAAATACATTCAATGGATACTCGTTTATTCAACTGATAAAACTAATGAACGATATGCACTAATTTGAAATTTGAACAAAAAAAGTCGATCTGAAAATGCTATTCACTCGATTATGGAAGGGTGTAATTTTGAACAGTCTATGTATGTGGGTATTTATTGTCTATTCCATTCCAAACTAGTACCAGTGGTATTTGATTACACTCATGAAAGGACGGTCGTGTTTGTTATATTCCTGACGAGTTTCGAATTCGTTTATATTTGAACTATTTTATGAATGTAATAACCGTACCGTTGGTATTCTTTTTTGGTATTAGAGTAAATCTTTTTTTTTGTGTATATCTTGTTAAAAAAATGTTACATGGCGAATGCTACAACAATATTGTTGTACTTTGAAAAAATACAGTTTTAATAAATAAATATTAATGTTGGAAACCAATCACATACATTGGTCTGATCCCAAAGTAAGTAGCCTAATGCATTTGTGTTATGGAAATCAGACACAACGGTGGTACCACAACACCCACAAACACAGTTTGCCGTCATTACGAGTAGGGTGTTAAATGAAAGCAGACAAAATTCTGAGTGCAAAAATATATTTTTTTATTGTTGGGTAACAGTTTTTAAACTATTTATCGACAACACTGTTATTGCCTACTAACCGTATCCCTCGAAAAGGTATCCATATTCATTTATGCCTCGCTGCCCGGGCTCAACAATGGCACTGATTTCGCATATTTTTGAATCCATCTGTAAATGAAAAAGGCAGTTGTTTTAGTGATTTCGAAGGGAGGTAATTCGATTTACGATTTTCAGTCTATTCATGTCACTTTTTCCCACCTCGACGCAGCCATTAATAGCTGCGTCGACTGCCGACTCGACTGGATCGTACTGCATTTTTTTATGACGTCCATGTACGACAGATTTAAGCCGATTTAGAGCGACAGCAGCGCGTCTCTCTAATGTGAAAGGCTTGCTGCTGTCGTTTTATGTATGAAATTGACTGTCGCGCGACCGTCGCGCTGCTAAAGTCGCCTAACTGCGAAAGCGCTCTTAAAGTAAGAGCTAAATGCTTTCTAGCATTTAGCAGCTGTTAGCGCTGACGAATAATCTGCTAGGACACACTGAGTCTTGTCTGATGCTCCGTCATCTTACCCGCACGTAGTAAGGGCTAAAACATGCATTTTTGCATTCGTTATCAGTTATTCATGATCGCTTTAGGTACGTTATTTCTCTGTGGATTTTGTCATTTAAAAACCCATAAAAGTCTATTGACGTAGTATGACCAGTCGTGTCTTGTATTACTTAGAAATAAGTACTTTTCAGAGAAACGTTTTCAGTGCTGCTCAAAAGCGTATAATCAATTTAGGTGCACTCCTATTGACGGTGTATTTCGATATGATTTTATTCTTTTATTGCTCCAAAACCTAGTTGATTGAATTGCTGCCAGCTCTCCTTCGCTCGCGTGGTCTAAAATCTTTGTTACATTCCGGTTATTCACTTTGTAATATTTTTAATGTTCCATAATAGCGCGTTCTTCTTTGCAGTGATTGTAAATAACCAATAGTACAGTAATACAAATTTCTGTCATCGCTTAAATCAAGTTTAGTGCACTTTGTGTATATTGTAATTACATATTGGCTCGGTGGCGCCATATTGGCTCGGTGGCGCAGCGGTTGGAGTTTTGAAGTGCGACCCCACTTTAAAGCGACGGCTGCGCCCGGGTTCGATACCCGGGTCGGTCCATAAATATATACCTGAGTTTTCTCTTCAGAAATTCTTAGGGTAGTCCGGAGTTTGGAAGTTGGCGGTGTTTACCCCCGTGCCTCGGAAAATCACGTAAAGCCGTTGGTCTTGCGCTTATCTCTCTCCGGTCGTGTCAGATTGCTGTCCCATCGGGCTATGAGAGTGTAATAAATAGAGAATGCACCTGTGTTTATGCACACACTTGTGCACTATAATACGTCCCACGCAGTCGGTTAGTCGTCGAATTCGGCTAGGGGGACTATTATTATTAATTACATATTATGTTTTTGTACTGTTAACTTATATGATCTTTCTTTTGTGCAGACGCCACCAACTCGGACCCGGGCGCGAGTGTCAACGTTGCGAGCCCGGGAAAGCAACGCCGGGGCTTCAGCGGGTGAGTCATATACACTCCAACTCCTTTGTCCGAAGGCATACCTCTACAATAAGCTCTCATGCTTTCCAACTCTACCCTTACTGCTGTTACTCTACCACTCAGTATGGATTCGTGGACTAGTGCTGAGATCAAAAAAGTAAGTCACTATTGTCAAGGTTCTATTGTTGAGGTCCTTTAATAAAAGATGTAGGTTGTACGACAAGAGTCGTCCTGCTCACTCGCCATGCTTTTAGTGCATCAAAGACAGGTATGAATATACGAACTAGTTCTTACATAGTATATTTACATATTTACATACTATTAGTCATAGTATGATTGTTAAGCCTAAAACCTTCCTCAATAAATAAGCAATTCAGCAAAAAATATTTTTTCAAATCGGTACAGTAGTTCCTGCGATTAGCACATCAAACAAACAAATAAACAAACTCTTCAGCTTTATAATATTAGTATATATATGTATGTTCATTCGGCTAGCATTTTAGTCTCAAATTATCGGTTACCGATAACGCCCCAGATTCTGCAGTCCTCGCATAGTGTTTGATGTTTATTCAAGAAACGACGACAGAAACTAAGCCTTAAAGTCTACAAGTAATTAGTTGTCCAACATTATCTTCTCACAAAAATACCACACTTACATAACGTTAAATAAGCTGAAACAATTCCGTTATCTACGATTAGTTCATTAGTCATCCTTTATCGTGATATTCGTGCGCGGGCGTCAAGTTGTCAGTTGTGAGGACCTGCGCAAGAGCATACAGCATGCAACAATCGAAGCGCTGCGGCTGCGGTCGATTCATCAGGTCAATATAATACGTACTCGTACCAAACGTTTATATCAGCTTCTTTAAAGCAGCTCTTCATCATCAGTTAAGAAACAAAGGATTTCGTGAAGAAAACGGTGCGGTGAATCAGAATCTTTTCGTTGTGGAACAAACGTTTTCAAAAATACATGCAGTGATTTTCTTACCTGTGGTGTTAAGAAGGACTTTAGTCATTTTGATTCATCTCAAACGCAAATTCATTATGTGATATTTGTGCGCCGCTGCCGCCGCAGGTCCGTGGCTGTGGTTGTTTCGAAGGTTATTGCAACACACTACCCTTACGTCCATAGTAGCTATTAATCGGTTCATTATGAAATGTAAATGATGCTGTGCGTGCTGGAAATCTGGTGTGTTTTGTTTTCAAATGTGGTAAGGTGAATTTGGTGTTGTTTTTTTGCGAAGTGGTTTGGGATTTCTTTATATGGCATGGTAGGTCCTACCAAATAGATACCATTTTTACATTTGTATCAATTCGTTATTAATTAAAGTAAGTATAACTTTGGAAAAGGAATTAACAAGGGTAATGTAGACCGCAAACCTCTTATATCCATAAGTCATGATTAAGTTATTCTCCAAATTGATGGAAAGGGTTGCAGACTGCAAATATGCCTAATACTGTATGTTTTAGGTCCCGTATTTCCTTTGATCAGACGCTTTGAAATGGTGGAGTTCAGTGTCAACATTTCGATCCCAAATTCAATTAATTTAGTCTGTCTCATAACCCAATGACATCTCGGCGGCAAGTGTGGTCTGCCTGCCTTTGACAGTTTATAGTAAGGGGCATAATTAAACTATTTGAATAGCAACAAAATCGTAACGAAATTACTATTTTTGACATGTGCCCATATAAGAACTGTATAAATTCCATTACAATTTTGTTACGATTTCGATAGCAGAATTTAGCACTAGACGTCTCCGACGACTCATATTTTGTCTGCACTTATGTGTCGCGTTCGCGTGTTGCCACATTTAAATTATCGCCGTAATCTTAGGTGCGATATCGCTCTACAACTCAATTATTAACTCCTTCGACGTAGATAACAGATAAGAGTGTTTGTGCACCGTATTTATTTGCGAGCCGGAGGTGCGAGTGCTCGGTTCTGTTGAGTGACATTTTGAGTGATGCTGGCTCGCCAGTTCTTAGCCCGGGATTATGTGGAACCAAGTGGTGTTTACGAAGTAAGTCTGTTTTGTTACGCAATGCGCTGGACGGTCGGTCGTGTAAGTGTTTTTGTTACCAACCAACCGCATTGCGGTGGAGGGTCCTTGGCTTGGTGTCGACCGATTACTTGTATCTACGTCTAAGATAAAGCTAAATGAATTTGAATATTTTCCTATTACCGTTCTATCGTTGCCTTTCGTCGCAAGACATTCAATGTCAACAAATGGGCCCGTTCACGATCGACTCTGGTTTGATTCGGTGACTTCGTCTAGAGACAACAGTGGTCGGCTGTTTAGAGATAATGATATTGCGAAAATAGATATGTTACTTTATCTAATCGATGTCTTCAGCGTATAAAAAAATCTTAACACGAACTTTTGTGGCAGTAATGTTTGTATGATTTGTGACTATGTTTATTCTTATAACCAATGTCACCCCTTCATATATAATTTATAATTCATTTTAACATGTTTATGAATTGCTACTGATCTACCTTGACAATTTGTAGTCGTTCGTTTTAATTAGATTTGAGACCTAAATGAAATTATCTCCAAACTTAATAGATTCTGATGGTATAGGTAATTATATTAATAAATTGGTTCTCTGTTAGTACTAAGATGATATTTAAGTGAATTAGTTGGTGCAATTTTGCTCTCCACATGTAAATTAGGGATGAGAAGTCCCATGGAAAAATAGGACCAGAAGTGTCCCTACTCGAACAAAATATATTCTAATATTATAAAGCTCTTGACTTTGTTTGTTTGAACGTGCTTATCTCAGGAACTATTGCACTGGTCCGATTAAAAAAAACGTGTAAGGTAGCTCATTTCTCTATAGGCTACACATTATCACGCTACACAGGAGCGGCCCCGCTGGTGGAACATACACAAATACCTAAATTACGTGTGTCTGTCTCTCTAACACTAGTGTAAAACTAATCTTGGTTTATTCTTCGCGAAAAGTAATACTCTCGGAGCTTACCCTACACTCAGATTATGCTTGCATATCTCAAAGTTAAATGATGTTAATAAGTTTAATATACGCCAAACAATATCATATCTCGATATGACAACAAGGTCATATAACCACGATTTAAAATGGCTATTGCACATGCCAGCCAGTCCTATTCGGTGCATGTAAATTATAAACTTTGTAAACAAAGACACTTCCAGGTGGTATGTAGGTATTAATTAAACCATATCCCTCCCCCCCCCCCCCCCCGGCATATACCCCCAATCCGGTTTCATTACTCCAATTTGAAGGCATAAAGCATTAATCACCTAAAAACCATTATGCACTTTTTACCATTTCAGCCGCGCCGAAAAAAAATATTTTCCGTTATGCTCTATCCTTGTTTTAACCTTTTCCCGTTTTATGGATTAAAATCGAAGCTTTATAGTAAGTTAAACATGAAATGCATCAAGTCGTTTCAACTTGTAGCGCGAACGCAACCAAGGGAAATAGTATTGTGTAATTGTTACAATATTTAGTGAAGCTTCCAACCCTGTTCGAAGTGGGTTTATCATGAACTAATGTGGTTTCAGTATCCTATTACTCAGATGAAACTGTAGTACGCCACAGTTGGTGGTCTAGGCTGAAGGACCTTTTACAAACCTTACACCTGCGGCCATTTGATTCGAAATTTTGGCAAACAGAATCGCAATTAAAAAAAAACATGCGTGTCAAAAAGGCAATAAGGCTTTAAAGAAGCTTTTATGTTATTATAATTATCATATCCTCTGAGTTCAAACAAAGTAAAATGATTTTGTTTATACCTATCCTATACTTTCTTATTCCTTTTCGCAAGATGGGTGCACGAATCTGCCATAACCGTTACTTTCATTCGTCAAATAATAACATTATCAAAATTTCTGTGTATCTGACTTATTCCATGAAGATACAAGATATTGTGAAACGATCAAGGTTAAGCTTTAGTACTATTCGCAATTTTATATTGTCTTGTAGTAGACCCTCAAGATCGAATGTATAACGTCTTATTTGTAAACAAGCGCGGGAAAATCTAGTGGCGCAGTTGACGCCATTAAAATAACCTATCCAAGTGGATTGATTGATCGCTTAATTTGTATTCACCTCCTGCCCGCGATAGCCCTTGGACCAGCATAGGGCTGCCAGCGAAGGAATGTCGGTCCTCCTAACTATTCTGCATTATTTAATTAGTACAGATATTGAAATACGATCGTAACCAGTGAGTTGTTACTACTACGTATAGAGAAGCTATGACAAGCAAATAATGTGTCGCAAATCAATGACGTTCAAAAGGATAGACAGGTTATACACCAACATTACAGCATATTAAAGTGGCGCAAGGATTACTCTATATTCAAAAGTATAGTTGTGTATTACGACACTAAGCGCTAATAGAGAGCTAATAGATAAGTATATAACATTTATTACGTACTGATTGCTACTGAGCGCTCATTGGCGCGAGCGCGTGACATCTCGCTCTTTAGCCTAATGTCAGCCATTGCCAAACTATGTTAAAGACGTGTTTTGAGTTTTAATACTTATAAATGAAAAATCTATACTTATGAATACAGGGTGGTCCATCCAATGACGTCAAAAATTTTTTTTTGAATTCCTCCCTCCTAGGGGTACCCAAAAATACCCCATGTATGTTACCCGATTTTTTTTAGTTTTCGAGATACGATTTTTTTTATGCTTTCATCGAAAATTTCGCTAGTGTTTACATAAAAAAAATACATAAAACAAAACTGATCGGTTTTTTTATGTTTTTTTTTCGAATCCTAATTCTCGTGAAGTGTTCTTTCACATGCATAAGAATTAACTGCCTAACATTGCTGCATGTTGTAACAATTTTGATCCAAAGTTAATAAATTACGTTTCTGCGAGCTAAAGTTAAATTTTCAAATTTAAATTTAAAAAAAAAACAAGAAGGTTGCAAAGATTCTAATAAATTTTAAAAACTTCTCTAGTCTCTAAGCTTTCCAAAAAGTACAAAAAAGTGGTAGGTAAAGGGGCCATTATTTCCTGTAATCGGGCTTCAAACGCAGTGGGGTGAAAATTTGGCCAATCAAGTAACTTCAATTGTGGAACTTTAATTTCATAATTTTAAATAGGTGATTGCTCCAAATTACTAAAAACCCATCTTGGTGGTAATAATAATTATTTTTACGACTGGTGTATCATTTTTTGAGGTTCATAATGAAACAATGCAAATCAAATCAAACTATTTATTAATAAAATTAAATTTACAACAAATTTTCAAAGTGCCTCCCTGCCACTTCAATACATAATCTACGGCACCTCAAAAATTTTTGCCTTAATTAATTGAATGGCCTGCACGCTCACCAGACCTGAACCCAATCGATTTTTTCTTGTGGGGGATTCGATTTTTACTACAAAGAAATAGTTTATGCGCTGGAGACGAATAGCGAAGCCGAACTACGCCAGAAATTGAACGAACCAAATAAAAGCCAACAGAAGTGCGTTTCTTAGATTAAGGCAATTTTTTTTGAGGCGCTGTAGATTATGTATTGAAGTGGGAGAGAGGCACTTTGAAAATTTGTTGTAAATTTAATTTTATTAATAAATAGTTTGATTTGATTTGTATTGTTTCATTATGAACCTCAAAAATGATACACCAGTCGTAAAAATAATTATTATTACCACCAAGATGGGTTTTTAGTAATTTGGAGCAATCACCTATTTAAAATTATGAAATTAAAGTTCCACAATTGAAGTTACTTGATTGGCCAAATTTTCACCCCACTACGTTTGAAGCCCGATTACAGGAATTAATGGCCCCTTTACCTACCACTTTTTTGTACTTTTTGGAAAGCTTAGAGACTAGAGAAGTTTTTAAAATTTATTAGAATCTTTGCAACCTTCTTGTTTTTTTTTAAATTTAAATTTGAAAATTTAACTTTAGCTCGCAGAAACGTAATTTATTAACTTTGGATCGAAATTGTTACAACATGCAGCAATGTTAGGCAGTTAATTCTTATGCATGTGAAAGAACACTTCACGAGAATTAGGATTCGAAAAAAAACATAAAAAAACCGATCAGTTTTGTTTTATGTATTTTTTTAATGTAAACACTAGCGAAATTTTCGATGAAAGCATAAAAAAAATCGTATCTCGAAAACTAAAAAAAATCGGGTAACATACATGGGGTATTTTTGGGTACCCCTAGGAGGGAGGAATTCAAAAAAAAAATTTGACGTCATTGGATGGACCACCCTGTATAATGACACGTTTTTCTAGTCTCTATCAAACTGGAAGGCGGTTTTACCAGAAAACGAGAAATAATTTAAGGCGTTGTCGGGACGTATAGCTATAAAGAGACAGCGTGCCCAACTGAATGCACTCCGGGCAATTACCTGCATTTCGTGTGGCCATTTACGAGCGCATACGACGTATCTATAATTTAAAAGCACGAAATTTCGTGGTCCAGTCAGTTCCTTGCGCTAGTAGTAGTAGTTCAATGATCGGAATGAACATTCAGAAGTCGTCGTCGAACATCGTTCGTATCGTTGCGTTACAGTGTTTGAGAGATACGTATCAATACAAGATTCTAATTCCAAGGCACGGGATTTATATTGCACCGCTTCCTGGCTTTTACTATAGTTTTATGAACGGTGATAATAAGATCAACTTTTTACTTTTGGTTTAAGCAGTAGGTACTATCTTTAATTTGGTTGGATGAATTGCATGCACAGAGTTTTACTTTATGAGAAGCAACACTTCGTAACAGGGTTCTTCCCTGTTTAGTAATATTTATCGAGGTGTAGTATCTTTGATACTTTTCCAAACAAAGTGTGCCATTATATTACTTTTGGATATTTTGACGTACGTAGACATGTCGATAGTTTCGCATCCCTATCGTAAAGGGTTTGCTCAACCCACTTCGACGAACATGCAGCTCGCTACAATCTGCCGGAGACGAAATGCAAACATCAGGCGCTAGCTAACAATATTCTACGTATACTCTGTTTTTGATAGGTACTGGCTATCACATCAACATATCAACTTTTTCATATTTTGATGTTTAAACAGTAGCCAAATTATAGGATGTAAAATTACCATCAAGTCATCTTTTTCACCCAACAACTTTGCCCCCGTACACATTAGGACTTTAAGCAGCGATGCAGACACGATGCTGTCGCGATGCAGCATCGATGCAGTCGCAAATGCTCCACCTTCACACACTTGCGTAATACAGTGCATAAATACAGTCGCGATGCAAAAGCTGGCCATTGACGACAGGATCTGTATGTTGGCGTCTGTATCGAGACTAACGCGCAACAATATCGTCGCCTAAATCTGTACATTGCTGCAAACCACACCAAATCGCAGCGCCAAAATGTGGTCAAGCAGTAGTACGTGTGAATAGTGCTGTATTGTTATTGTTGCGTTGTGTTTCTGACAATGATGATGTGGTTCTCGGTTCGGTCACGGCCACTAGTTCTCGGTGTCGCCGGTGATTGCGTTGTGGTTGCGGTGTCGCTGCAATGTCGTCGGTATCACACAAGAAGTCGATAACGTCTGCAAAATGTGGTACGTGTGAATGGCGCTATTCATTTACAATACAAAATATACGCCCGACCACGTGGTGTGGTGGTTGAGGAACTTTTAGATAGGCCCTAAAAGTCGCAATGTGCAAAAGGTCTAATAGTCGCTCGTAGTTAAGTCGATTTGTATGTATGTGGCGTAACATCAGATTTTTTTAAGTGAGAATGCCTGTTTTGTCATAAAACAAAATGGAGTCAAAGTCCATATTTGCGAACGTAGAAGACTTCAAAACGACGACCCTTATAAACTGTTTTTTTTTTGCAATGTCGATGTAATGCTTCTAGTTTACATAAGAGGTTCAGTAAACGCGAGCGAATCAACAAATCTACGTACAACAGTAACCAATACCACCATTTTGTCTCCGCAAATGTAATGAACGGAAGTGTTTCCGTATTTGAGCTCATCAATCCGGTATTGTTGGAATATTTCATGCTGGAATATTTGCACTTCTCTCGCCCTCAGTTAACCTGTCTGCGATGCACAATGGCATCCAATCAATGGCTAATTTAATAATCCGGCTACCGTAACAGCGTTTTGCACTTACGAGTAGGCACTGTACAAATCAACATTCGTCGCTAGAACACAGCCGCTTAAAGTCCGTTATTCTTTGCATGACAAATATTGTAGACAGTCTTGACATTCTTTTTTAACGAAATGATTCATTTTAAAATAGGATAAACTCAAAACTCACATCCTAAATTCGGTAATTCGACGTAGAACACTGAGATCTTTTGAAATCATTTTTTGTCTTTGATATTATTTTAATAGTTATAAAAAGATACTTGGCAAGCAAAGAAAAACGGGCTTTACCGTTGGAGAGTGTTTGAGGTTTCTGCCTGCTACTCCGTAGCATATCATAACCGTGCTTAGAACGTGTCTGGCAAAAAAATAATATTTGTATTGAAAATTATGACACTGTTCCCACTAGACCAACCAACACCGTCGCGTGTCATGCACGGAGCGTGTAAGCACCAGCAAAATACGTTCTCGCTCGCTCTTGCACTCGCTCCATAGTATAACGGTGAGACAGAACGCTATAGATCCGTTCAGTAGGCATAATAGGGCGTATCGTGACTGATATGCTCCTATAAGTCTAGAGCAATGTCATTGTATACCCATACGGTGCAGTAAGCCCAGACCTTTATATAACGCGTGCTGCAACTTAACTATACGGTGACGGTCAATGATAAAGCCGACAGTTACGGCGACGACGGACGGCTTTCCCATTGCTATCTTTTTTTTTACAGCTTTTTTTTTTGTGTTGAAACCATAGAAGTACTATCTCCTTTACAAAGGGATAGTGTTTTTATTTTTTTAACATACCTAACAACAATGTTTTCTTAATCGTCAATCCTGATTAATTGATATTTACGCATATTTAAAAAAAAAATTCTACATTGAGTGAGACCTCCACTTTGGCTTGGTGCAAAAATTTACTAAATTGAGCCTTTGAGCGCGTTTTACTACCGTCAGTCAACTTTTTTATTTGGTTGAAAATGAACCAGTCAACGCTCTCACGGTATCAAACGCGTTTGGTGCGAACGATGGCTAAAAACGTGTCACCACAGCGAGTGAAAAATCAAAGTGGCCAAAATGCCAGCAACAATTGACAGCGTTTTCCGATGCATTGTTCGAAATATAGAGGTACTCATTTTTTTTCGCCGTTGCGTCATTTTAAACTTGGTCTATAATATCTAGATCCATACAATAAATATTTTTCAAATGGAGTATTTTCACATTGACTTTATCATTTCTAGTCATAAAGAAAATAATAAAGACCCCAAATTACATGTATCTTGACATATTTCTTTTCTTATAGGCGACGCTGGCTGGGCCTCCGGAAACCTTCTCAGGGAAAAGAAAAAGCACCAAGCGGTGCACAATCACCTGCCACTTCAGAGAAACCTGCGCCACTCAAGAAAATACCTTCAGACAAAAAACTTAAGGTACGTAACCGCTCTGTCTGTGAGTCAGCTCCTTTGTAGTAATTAATTCAATGTGATTACGTTGGAATTTTATATTTGAGTATGTTGATCCAGTAAGGCTTCCAAACACGTGTGCGTGTATGTTTGTCTACGGAATACTAGACAACAAGAAGACAGAGTAAAAGTTAAAAAATGAAAAGTTAGCCTATAACGTTCTACTACTGGGCAAAGGCCTTACCTCCTAACCATAGTCCACCACGCGGGCTCAGTGCGGATTGGTGGAGGAGTGCTTGCAAAGTAGCGACTAGCCTGCTGTCAGATGGTATCAAGCCACCCATAAGGTCTCTGACAAAGCTTAACGACTAATATCAACCGATATTAGCCGGTCCAACGGCTTAACGTGCCCTCCGAAGTACGGAGATACTCGTGATATACGATACTTATATGGTCGGAATGGTTACCCATCCAAACACGACTGCGTTGTAGGTTGCTTCACTTCGGCATCACTACCAAAGCGCGGCTACCACTGCGCTACGAGCACTTCGGAAGACCTTTTTAAGTTCAATTAGTTATATTCCAACTTAGGGCTCAGTAAGTTTCTTCAAAATCGGTCCAGTCGTTTTTGAGATATGGGTAATAACTAAAATACATGAAATAAAAAATATTTTGAAAATTAATTACGCCGTCAAAAAATTTACTAAAAAGCTTAAAATTACCCATTTCGTTTTCTATTTAGGAGAAACAAATTCTCTAGAGTCGGTGAATGATGTGCGTCTTCACTGCTGGTGTACGTAAGCTTGTCATTAGTGGATTGAACTTCTTTCACTCGCTAACAAGCTTTGACCTCACAGTGGCAGGGATATTTGAGATATATATTCTTTTGATCCGGATCTTTTGAGGTCCGATTCGAGTTAATGTGCTCCTTTGATCTTGGTCAGCAGGTCAACTGCGAAAAACGAAATCCGTCAATACGATTCTCTTTTTGCGATTAGGCGATAGATCGAATATTGACGTAATGAGTTTCATACAGAATTAGTAATAAAGATGTTATAACTTCATGTGCTCCAAACATTGGAGCACAAAGCGATTGGAGCAAAGAGATCCGAAAAGGTTTCATATGAGGTAGTATTCCTCTATGACGACCCGTCTGGTGTAGTGGTCGAGAAATCGCCTACTACGCAGCGGGTTGTGGGCTCGATCCCCGCACAATACAAACATTTGTGTGCATGAACATGTCTTTTTGTATTGGTCTGGGTGTTTTCTATGTATATCATGTATGTATTTACAAACAAAAAGTATTTAAGTGTTATATCCGTTGTCTGGCACCCATAAAACAAGCTTTGAGTAGCTTACTTTGGGACTAGATGGCGATGTGTGGGAATGTCCAAAGGATATATATCTATATTTTATAGTAAGCTAAACACATACAACAGCGTATCGTTGAATCTTCGTTTTGCATTGCCTATCGAATTTAGTTTTTCATATTTGACCTTCAGAACCTTGAAAGATCTAAATGGTGAACCATTTCGCATTATTTATTTCATGCTTACTTACTATGCTGCCTCTTAAAAGATTAAGCCCATGTTTATAAAAGCGCTAAAAGGCCTAATGGACCAGACGATTATATTTTTCGTGGCATTTCTTTTAGAAGCAATCTTAAGCTGTTTTTATGAATTCAGTGGTAAGTAAAATAAATAAAAAATGATTCAGGCGTTGCCCATAAAATGTTAGAAACGATTATATCTTTTAAACTATGTATGTACTAAGTACAGTGCAATTCAATAAAATAGGCAAAGAAAATTTAAAATTAAAGTAACATCCCAGTTAGTAAAATGCGTCAATTGGTGGATAATTAAGAAAAGTGAATTTAACGATATTAAAAAAGTATTATTCCGTTACAAATATTTTTGCAAATTGTGTTGCATTTAACTGCACGGTCCGCTGCAAAAGTTTCAGCGCGGAACACAACAGTGACCTATATTCTGACGTATCTCCCATTCAAACTTAATTAGGATTCGTTCATTTTTGCTGTGTAGGGTTACTCAATACCCTTTTGTTCATAGTTGAATCAAAATGAGGAATACATATTCTCGTGCTTTTGTAGGCAGGCTGACATATGACTATCTTTTTTGTATTGATCTAATGTTGTATATTTTTCCCCTAGTTGCCATACGGCGACGACAAAGAACGCACAGACGAAGGCGAATGCAGCCACAACGCGTCCGCCGCCCTGGACGAGGTAGAGGACGACGCGGCTGATCTCGAGCTGCCGCCGCCGATGAAGCCCATTCAGGTAAACAGCACAAGCCACCCCTTCCATAGATGCAACGTTATCAGAGACAGCCACAATGCGTCCGCCGCCCTTGACGAGGTAGAGGACGACGCGGCTGATCTCGAGCTGCCGCCGCCGATGAAGCCCATAGAGGTAAACAGCTTAAGCCACCCCTTCCATAGACGCGACGTAAGCAGATTGCAGCCACAATGCGTCCGCCGCCCTGGACGAGGTAGAGGACGACGCGGCTGATCATAAAAGTCGTTTATTTATGCAATAGTCTCATTGAGGACACTTACACGTCCCTATATAAACCCTACCACAGCTTCGGGACAATTGAGGGCTAGTGCTGAGAACAGCTTCAGGACAATTGTGGGCTAGTGCCGAGAAGAAAATGCGCAAGAAACTCAGTCACTATTGTCAATGCTTCTTTTCAAAGGGTTTACAATGCTACTTAATTATACCCTTTCGTCATTAGGGTTTCTTTAATGACAGTTTTCAATTTATTAACCGTTAAGTTTACAAATGGTGTTCTACTTTTCGAAGCCTAAATTGTGGAATAGCAATCTTATCCTTATTCCTAGTATTATAATTGTGTATATCACTTTTTTTCGTGAATGAATGTAAATTTCTGGGTACATGCATTTCATTTTCATAAATATACTGAGAAGCTTTAGTTAATATTCTAATTTCTATAAACACTACGAGAGGTGAGGGAATCTTGAGTTTTAAGATTATTAATAGCTCACACGGCTCTTTTTTGTAACACAAAAATTGATTCTTTACCAACAGCGGAGCCCAACAGTATAATGCCGTAGGACATTAAGCTATGGAAATAACTAAAATAAACTAACCTTGCATTTTCTATATCAGTCAAACGTCTCATAATCATCTAAGAGCTTAGTTTCCTTGACAAGGCCTCTATATAAGGACTCCTTCTAGAGCTGTACCCTCTTCTCCTCACAGCATCTACTGTATAGCTACATACATCCGCAGCTCGCCCACAATGGAAACCACAAACAGTGAAGGCTAGCCTTAGGAGTGAGCCAAAATAAGATGCCCCAACCATAGGTGCCGTACAAAACAAGCCTAAACTCTGCTACTGCTTAGTTTAGGTAGTCATCATAGCATTAGCCGTGCAGGAAGCAGGTGACTGCCCGACTCGAGCTGTTGTCATATGTCAAATCGTTTTAAATGATAATATTACAACTGTAACTTATACATCATAGAAACAAGTCTATACTATAATATTTTTTTTGAAAAAACCGAGATATTAATTTCATTTTCTACATTACAAAGATAATATCATTTGAAAGAACCTTTGAAATTCTCTTTTAAGGTCAGTTACACCCAGAGACGCTCCCAAATCAATCATATGTAGCAAATTGCACAGCATGGTATAATAGTAGTCCCCCAGCCGATTTCGACTACGGTGGCCACTCACAACGACTAACCGACTGCGCGGGATATATCACAGTTCACAAGTGTGTGCGCAAACACAGGTGAACTATCTATTCCTCTCATCTCACTCTCATATCCCGAGGGGACAGAGCACGACCGCAGAGAGATCAGACGCAGTACTAACGGCTTTACGTGCTTTCCGAGGCACGGGGGTGAAACACCGCCAACTTCCAAACTCCGGGCTACCTTGAGAATTACTAAACACAAAAACCCAGCTACATATTTTTGGGCCAACCCGGGGATCGAACCCGGGACCTCTGGCGCAGCCGTCGATTTTCAAGTGCGACCCCCTAACCGCTGCGCCACCGTGGCAGTTTGAACGGGACGGCATGGTTTAGTGTGTACTCCTATAACCATGTTAATTGTTGTAGCAAAATATGCAATGATGATCGTCAGTAAAATCAAATGCTTTTCATCTATAACATCGGTGCACCCAGCTCAGTTATTAAACCTACTAACGATGCAGTCCCAATATGATGGAATACGCGATAAAATCCAATATGCGCCCCGGTGCTCAGTGTAGCGGAAGCTATAAGCCCTCACGCCGAAGTATGTACGGAAAACAGCACGTCAAGGTAAAAACTGAGGTATCTTATGCCGGTGTAATAAGGGCTAGATTGCAACATAAGTGAGTAACCTCATGTGCTGGCGACTGTACGAGTCGAGCCTTCAATATCCAACTCAATACCAAGTTAAAAATGCATTTGAGACATAATTGCCTTGTTTGAAATGATATTATTGCTGCTTTGTGAATAATCCAATATCAAACAATGGGCTCGAATCTGGACGTACATGGACAAAACCTCAAACAAAAATAAGTGATTTTCTTGTCGAAATTAATGACAAGAATCATTTGCAATGATGACGAAACGTAAAAGTAAACTGTTGTAAGATTTCAGAATCCTTTGCGTAGTTTAGTCTAGTACACAGACAATTTAATCGGGACCGATTGACGTCCCTCCTAAATTGTTATTGTCTCAGGATAACAAAATATATCTCAATAACTGTCAGCTGTTTAGATAGATGTTTCTTAATTATTGTTGCCTGTCTATTCATTAATTTTTCAAGAAAAAGAGACGTTTAATTAAGTTTCAGTCTGCAGCACACCGAATCGCGCCCAATGTTAGACTACAATGTTTAAATGCAATATGTTTTGTCTCTGAAACGCAGTTCTCTAAAAGGATTTGAGTTTTCGCTTCGTCGTTGTAAATTAATTTCTTTAATACAGTTCTCGCATTGTTCCTGCGAACAAGAGATTGCAAAATTAAGAGTGTTTCCAAATAAAAGCTTTGTTGATCCTCTTTGTCTGTCATAATATTTGAGGAGTGAATTTGTAGTATGCCGGAGGCGTTCGGCTGAGTCGATGGGAGGGAATGGGGCGCTTCAGACTCGTCTCGATTTTTCCCGAGCTCGGATTTCAACGTCGAACCGTGACGTAATATCTACATAAGTCGTCACTAGAGCTTCTACTTTCAGTCCAGTAATTCGCTTTTTACGATCCTAGGGCCAGGTGCCCTATTTCGAATCACTTAAATATAGTGTGATTTTCGTTGATTAATATTTGATTTTTTAATAAAAAAACGGATCCACACAAGATATTTAAAAAAAGATAACTCGATTTCATAAGTGTTCGTAAAAAAAAGGTTTATTATTAATTGATTTTCTAAAGAATATTACTCTTATATGATCTATACTCTAAACTCTAATATCTAGTAATATTGACGAAAATATTTCAAAAATAGAGCTCGTGGCCATTTCTTCTGCTCGCATTGTCGCCCGGTATAAATGAAATGGACTAAAAATTATAAATTAGCATTCACAATTCACGATTGGCAGACTATCAATGTAATTTTGTTATTCTGAAACCAATTTAAACATTGATTTAGGATACCCCGCCTATATTTATTTTGTCTAAACTGACACTATAATTACGTTTGTGATCTGTGCTCTACTGACTGTAACTCCAGATTAATATTATACCTAGTCTTAATGGGTATCCTTATTACTGTGGTTATAACGTTAACTTTTTTCATTGTGGAAACGTATTTTCTTTCCTCATTGCGTCATGTGGCAGGTCTACATATTGTTACTACGGTATAATAGGACTACAACTGCGTCTATCAACAAGGTCCAGTTTCGTGTTCAATAGTTAACTCAAGTACATGTTAAAATGTCGCTACGAGCGGTTGAATATTTACAATACGAGTTCTGTAAAGATAAAATGCCTTCCTACCTAATGTCACAATGGCTTTTTTATTAACCATGGCCTAAGGCCCTAAGTGAATGGTGCGTAAATGCTGAAAATATTTAGTGTTAAGAAGGAGGTATATTTACAAATTTTTCTCATTAAAACATAACTTTAGTTTCTTTTCCCGACCAATCTACACGAAATGAATGAATTTCCTTCTTGGTTACCCAAGAAAAATAAACAGATAACTTTGCTGACGTTTCGTAAAGCCATGATTCGCAGATTCATTTTTCATTTCATACTCAAAACAGCAAGTGTCAACTGAAGTGCTGGTTTTATTAAGACGTTTTCCTTAAGCGTGAAAAAGGAAAGTCTAAAAAATAGTCTTAAGGGTTTTTTTTGAAAAATATTATAATTCTGCGTTCGTTCTATAAGCGATCGATTCATATAACACGGATAATGTATACATCGATTTGTATATTACCAATACTTGATTGGTATGTATATAATATACTTTTACTCTCTCTCAGGACCCACAAGCCGTTCTGCAGGCACCGGCTCAGCCTGCCGCCGCATCCAACCCTTCAAGGGTAAGCAAAATTTAACTCTATCGACACCACCATTTTACACGTCAACTAATAATTTTCATTTCTCGCTCTAAATTGTGACTAACTCTGGGCTCTCAGGGCGGACTCACAAACACTCGGTGACATATTGGTTCAATTTTCAGGCATCTTTGTCCCTGGAGGCTTTGGATAGTAACGGCGGCCCGGCCGATATTGCCGAGATAGAGCAAATCGTTAAGGAAAAAATGGTTCGGCTCAATGATAATGCATGTAGTGTGACCGCATGTTTTGTTGGACCCACAGCGTGGTAGATAGGACTGCTTTTTGTATTGCGTGAACGGATATCGCAAATCCAAACATGAGATGATTTTTTTTTGTGCTGTCGTTTTATTTGTTTCCGTCGCGCGTCGTCTAGTTTTGTGTAGATTTTTTTTGCAATCACCTTCACATCTATTAATCAATAATATCCAATATCATAAATTTTACTTCACTTAGTTCCCGCTTTGATGTCAGGCTTCGCTTGTGGATGAGGGCAAGTTAGTCGGCGAACTTTTAAGAATACCTGTCGTCGTTTGGCGCTGCAGTGGCACGAACTTTAGAGCTCGTTGCTCGTTTAATAGGTATGTTTTGAAGCTCGGAGGGGCTTCAAAACACGTGCTTTAACTTTCACCTGCTTCGATTTTAAGAAACGCCGATATAATCTGTCCTTTTGGAAGAGTAGAAACGGAAACCATGCTTTCAAAAGTAGTGAGATATTTCGTGTTTTATGTGTGTTCTGTGGTGTTATTAAATAATGCCATTACGCTTTTATTGATGTGCCGCATGGATTAACAGAGCGCTTATTTGTTTACTATACCATATCATTTATGAGTCTTGTATTTATTTATCAATCCTTTTATTTTATCTGGCGTCCTTTTTGTGTGTTCTTTCTATTTGTAACAATAATATCATTTAATCTTAATGCTATGCTTTATCAAACGAAAGACTGGCTTTTGTATTTTCTTTGGATCTTCAGTCAATTTTCCAAGATTTAATCTTTTTGTTTAAAAATGTATCGCCTCAGCTTGATAAACTTTAATGCAAAGAAAATTATCAACTCTAAAAGTGAAAAATAAACTCTTATATGAAAAATAATATCTTATAACGCAGAAACATGCTTGATTGTCACATTTTTTATAGCACTTTTCAATTATTCCAACTTTGAGCTTGTTTGAAGCCGTAACTTAAATTAAAATTAATCTCATTAACGCAGATAAGTAATTACTTACAAATTATGCTGTCCATAGCAAAGTTACGCGTTTAAAATGTAAATCGAAAAGTTGAACCTTGAATAGATCCTTCGCTTTACGTGTTGCTCATGTCAAGCGCAGCTCATCTTGAAAATGAAAATACTGTGGAATTATTTAATTACTTGGAACATTGTAAAACGCTTTGAAAATTGAGCTTCGTATTTTACTTTCTGCAGGATATTCCTCGTATATTAAAGCAGCATTACTAATAGGAGGAAATGAGACTTCCATATCCTTCTTTTAATATTTTTAACATCAATTAATTGATTTTGCTTTCAATTTCCTATGTTATCCTTGCCTACCTTTTCCCTGCCGTTATTCAGAAGTTAATTAAAATTAGCACTTCGCGAAACATACGAGCGAAAGAAGAGTCACTGTCGTTAAACACGACTATTTCATTAGATTTGTAGAACATTGTACTCATTGTCGGGAACATGGTATTGTATCATACCATCAGTGAGCGTCTTGTCCAAGTTCACACGTGCGTACAAATAACACGAGCAAGAGATATCATTGATTAAGAATCGTTCCCAAGCGTGACCATATCTTCTTCAGATCTCATGTAAAGGTTTAGTTAAAAAATGCATAAGTCATAAATGACGGACACACTTTTAGGTAAAATCGTAATATCATTATAAATCTTTCTTGATTTTCGGCTCGTACCGAGTCAAATTTACCCTTATTTCAACCTCCAATTGATAGTAGGCTAACTCGTATTAGAAGCTACTCCTCAGCTCTTCAATGTTAGATCAAAAATGTATGACCCACATTGTAGACTTATCTCGCTTAAGTGTTTCACCGTAGTTAATATCCTGCATCTCTCTTCATCATAGCAGAGTAAAAATTTCTCATAGAAACTTCACAACCAGGAGCAGCATGGATGCCCGGCCGCCGGCGCGTCTGGTCGTCGAGAAGACGAGGAAGATGTTTCCGAGGAGAGCTATGAAGCCATGCTCAAGAAGAGGGAATATGTGCTGAGGGAGCTGGTGGATACAGAAGATATTTATGTCAGCGATCTGCGCCTCGTTTGCGAGGGGTACATCAGGCATTTCCAGGTATAGAACTAAATAAAATCACTCGTGCTTATTTGCCGATCGCTATAGAAAAATCGATGGTGTTTCACTAAAAAGGCCCTTAGTTCCTAAATTCTGGCTACGTTTCAACAGAGTCTTTGAAATGCATTCTTAGGCAAAAATAAGCCTGTCTTATCCCTCACGAATAGAAGTTGTCAGAAACTGAGTGAACTTTAAACTTTTCTAACTTATGCACATGCTTAAGTTAGATTAAGTAACATATTTCTGGAGAAAAAGTTAGAGAGACTTGTTCATAGGCATCGTCGATTAAAAAAAACTAAAATGTAATGCTAACTACCTTCGAATATTGCCACAAACACCTAACTATAAGAGTATACGCAGGTAGTACTTACAACTGCCCCTTCTTCCAATCACCGAAAACGTATGGGTTAACTACATAGCGGTTGGCATAACACCACTTGCTCATGTTACTTACTCAGGTATTATTCATGTTTCTAAAAGAAGTTTTTAATAACAGCTCGCCAATCCAGACCCGCCTATACCTGAGAGCTTGAAGGATCGCCGGCATCGCATGATATTCGGAAATATCGAAGTCATCTACGAATGGCATCGCGAGTAAGTCATGCATTCTTTATACTTTAGTTATTAAAAATCAACTTTATTTCAAAGAAGTAAGGACTACGATATATTTTTATTATACCTCGGTGAAATCGTGACATGCGTGGCTCTATTTAAAATTGGATTTAAACCTAATCTTCCTTCTCTGGAATAAGTTGAAAACGCTTTGCCGTATTACGTACAAACTCATAGTACTACAAAGCGTTCCGAGTTTAAATAACAACGCTCATATGAACTGGCGACCCCGTGATCCTATTGTATCTGGGCGACACAAACACTGCATTAAATCCGGTCTTCCGAGCAACAAAGTGTATCGAAAGGATGCCGAGTGGCCTTTTTGTAGACGACACACAAAGATAGAATGCTTTCAAAATTCTGTTTCTATCTTGCATTTTGCGGGTTTCTCGACACTCCACGAAGCAGCGATAAAATCATGTGTCTGTTCTTTTGAGCACAATAAAATGATCAAATAAACTCTAGGGTTCGAATCCCAGAAAGTATTTATGCTGCTGATCTTTCAGATGATAGTATTTATACTGGAACTTTTGCCTTGCATTAATTGTGTGCTTAAATGCTAAAGCGAACACTGGTCAAGCGTATTGGTTTGAAGTCTGAGCTTCGACGTTCAGTGATTTTCTTTTGAAGTTATGTTACTGACGATCAGTAACATATCAATGAAAGCTTTACCAAGATAGTGACTATGCGCCAATTTTTTATGCGATATTCTATGCGAATTTTGTGTACCTTGCGAATTGCTAAGCTATGTTTTTTTTGCATTGTTTCTCTGTAAATATTTTGTGTTTTGTTAAGTTACTAAGTTTCTTTTCTTTTCTATATAAATTAAGTTTTTTCTTTTTCCCTTGCAAATACGCGAATTCTGGTAACGTCATTATATTGTTCTGTATGTGGCTTGCTCTAAGGGGCTGCTGTGAAAAATATTTGTTCGTTCGGACGGAATAAATAAATTTATTAATCGGTGTTTGATCGATGCTAATTATAATTTTTGGAGTTGATTAACAAACTATAACTTTGGTTAGCTCAGATATTTCTAACGTTTACATTAATATTGTTTATCCATATTTACGGATATGCTTCGCCAACCACAGCAGAAACGCTTTGGTTCTATTCTCTCCGAACGACCATCTCCGGCAGCCTTAAGGGGCTACCACACGATGCTCAGGGTGTGACATCTCTTTCTGCAGTAAGTTCGTGCGCGAACTCCACGAGTGCGTGGCGGCGCCGGAGCGGCTCGGCCCACTCTTCCACCGGTTCTTCGAGAAACGAATGTTCATGTACGAACACTACTGCCGGAACAAACCCGTCTCCGAGTACATCGTGTCGGAACACGATCATTTCTTCCAGGAGTTGAGGCACAAACTCGGACATAAGTTGCAGGTAAATGTTAAATAAATTGTTACACTTTATAAGTTGTACTTGTATAAAGCAGCTGGGTCAGGCAAAGAATTGAACCTGCGTTCCTGCTATGCAGTTGCTTGATGTCGATACCACAATAACTACTCATGAAAATCATATCTAGACTTAATATGCGTGAGCTTGTGCCAATGTGCAATAAGACATCATAAATTGGACTTATATTTAAGGAAGCTGTATGTTTTGTTGTTTCGTGTCTTTTATCTGCACCGTTACGACATAAAACAACTTCTGTAGCTTATCAGATGTTGTTGGTTATTATCTTCCTTACACGGGAAGACTTACTAACTACAATAAAAGCAAGCAAGTAAGTCTTTCTACCAAACAAGTAATAGAGACGCCGATGTATTTTTTTCTAAATATTTGTGGTGTATTCATTCCATACAAAGTAATTAGTCCTGTGTAATCAAGAAAATAACGTTTTTTTTTGTTATAGTTACACGTTTGTCCCATCACGGTACACTAATTAAAACTCGATCTATATTTTGTTTTAACTTTCTTACCAACTGAAATGAGGAACCATAAACAACAAATAATACGGTTTTATTGACATTAAGCGAGTGTTAGAAAGCTGTGAATATACAAGGCTTGTACAAAATATTTTTCTTCAATTCATGAATATAAAGACACTAAAACAAACAATATACTCACAGAATCAAAAAACTGCATGCATTCTAATCGTAAATAAATGCACTTCTGCATAGTCACTTTGTTAATTTATGCAAATAGACAGAGTTTGTGTTACCATTGACCAAAATGTTATATATGGTAGTAATGGAGTGAATATGGTAACAAAATTGTTTATGAAATAGAGCCCATAAAACCTTTTTTTTTGTTATTTTCTTATTAATAATATCGATGGTAAAACAATCTTCGAACTGGACATCTGAAAGTACCGTCAGCAGAATTAATTTCACTTCATACTACATTTGACGATACCTTTGGTAACCCACCTCTGGATTATCGTCTGGTATACAATGTTTAATTGTTTTTCATGGTGTGTTTATCTTTTATTCGTTGTTTTCATAATTTACACACATGCACAGCCTGAACCACTTTGCCTTTCATTCACCATTAAAAACAATCGTATACTTCATTGGGGTTTTCACTGGAGTATATGGTAATGTTGTTTCCAACACTAGGTTCGTCTTAGACAGCGTTCGTACATCTCAGGCGCACGCTATAGTCTCTCACAGGTACAACACACTTTGATAATCGACCAGTATTCAGGCAACGCTGGTATCCACACGTGTCCTATTCAAAATACAAGAATAGGAGTCGAGGCAAAATTTATTAAGCGAATTGCAGTTATAATAACCCAATTGGCGAAATTGTACACTCTCTGTGCCAGCCGTGCTTTACATTTGCGCTTTTACAACCCATACTGTTGACTTTAGACTTAGTAGCTACTGTAAAAACTTGAAATGATTACGCACTCACAATACCATAATACCGCGGTGGAATATTTGAACAAAAAGCCGCAATAATTATGAAAACAGCATATAACCAACAACATGGTTATACGAAAACAGAATTGAGAAAAAAATATCGATCGTTAATAGTAAAACATGTTTTATGTTATCACAAGTCAACAGTACGAGTAAAAAGTGTAATGATCATTATTTTTTCATGTCTTCATTTCCTTAAAAATCAAGAGCATCGAATCGAATTCACATTTGTTTCGACGCTTACCCTACCTGTGGCCTGCATGATCAATGTTGAACCGTTATTACATTATGAACTACATTTTATTTTTATTTTGGGGGCTTATTTTTACTTTTAACACACAAACACACACACACACACCCACAAAATTGTTGTGGAATGTTGTATGTCGTGTCGCTTATAAATGTTCGCATGCTTGCGAATTCCCTTTATACTATCGGAGATCAATTCTCTAATGTCAAAGTTCCTGATAATGTTCTTAACACCGTCTGTAATAGTGAATGTAATATTACAGCTCGGTGATTTGCTGATAAAGCCGATCCAGCGGATTCAGAAATACCACCTACTGGTGAAGAAGATTCTCTCATACTCTGAGCATGCGCGTGCGCCGCCGGAGGTGATAGCGTCTCTTCGGGAAGCCATGCACTACACCGACATCATCCCGAAGAATGCCAACATGATGATGGACGTCGGCCGGCTGCAAGGCTTCACGGTAAGAATACATTCATTTATATATAACAACCATTCAGATGGCGCTAAGTTCGTCGCTTAGTTATTCGTTTAAGAGAGTGAAATGCACTGACAGTTATCGAATGAGTCAATCTTTAATACGTTTTATAATCTTCTTACTATTGTTATGCTTATGCCACTAGCGTAGCGACTGGTTTCTTACAAGTGAATGAGTTTAGTAGATAAGTAAATTAAAAATAGAAATTCTATCTCCAGCGTAATGCGTTTTACCAAAGTCAGATAATGAATATTCGTCCAAAACACAATACTAAACGCCCAATTCGAAAACGTCACCTATTTGTCAGCAATCATTTACATAAATGTCATTTTAAAATCGGCCGCTTTATACTTACTCGTTCGTATAAGTCCTATCTGACGTTGGTAAAATCGCCTCTTAATCATCGATTTTATCTTCAATCTGGTCGCTACCTGCGAACTGTTATAATCGGCTTATTACTACTTCGGCGAATTATATTGCAATTTGCGATGAAGCTTTTAGAGGATTGATACCACAGAAAGAGCCTATCGATGCGATGTGGAAATCGTTTGAGCGAGGCGAACTTTTTAATTAAATAACCGTTTCGATCAGAAATACTAAAAGCCCGTATGCGACTCGGCGATTACCTTGATTGATATTTCAGAACCGATGTCCATTTAACTCATCAAGCTTTATAAGTGACAAACGAATTTTATAATCAATCTGTGATAGTGGGTATCTTGATAAGTTTCACTATAAAATTGGATACTTTTAATTTAATCCCAGGTTCGATCTCCTATAAAAATAATGTCATCCAGATACTTTGAAATAAAATTCAGTATTAATTAATTTGCAATTGTGTTTTGTTTTCTTTAGTTGCTGGCGCTATTTATGCTTTAACGTTTGATCAACCATACCGATATTGCACGCAGTTTAACAAATATATTAACCTGTCCGTTTTTTGGCAATCTCGTGAATAAATTATCATCAGAAACAGTGATGTTCATACTTGCAATATATTAAAACGGCGTGCCATATCCTAAAGTGAACGATCAAAGGTACAGTGGGAAGCGGCTAACCCGGCGGCCTCTCGTTCCAGGGCAACATCACGGCGCAGGGTAAGCTGCTGATGCAGGAAGCGCTTCACGTGTCTGAAGCCAGCTCGAACAACGACAAAGGGAAGGAATTGCACGTGTTCCTATTCGAACAGTGCGTGATATTCAGCGAGGCTGTCGGCAAGAAGAATCAGTACACCAGCCCGACTTACAACTACAAGGCGCATGTTCAGGTTAGTAATGCATTCTACTACGGCACAACTAGAGGAAAAGAAAAAAATATCGTTTTTTTCTTCTTAGTTTTTTTTTGCTATGGGTCCTTTATAACCATTGGTTTAAAATGTAAATATCTACAGCCCATTCTACCATAAATTACTTTTAAAAACCGACCTAGTGCGTTTTGGACTCGCACACTAAAAGTTCCAACTTAAACTAAATTAGGGTTCCACTTTCCCAAAATACCACAATATTTGATTAAATATTTGGAACCCTAATTTAGTTTAAGTTGGAACTTTCAGTGTGCGAACAAAGTCTGTAGGAGATAAGATACCTATATAAGAGACCACAAATTTCGCATGGTCGGACCGACAGCAAGGTAGCTCAATTGGTAGAGCGTTTGGCCCGGTTAGCCAAGAGGTTGCTAGTTCGAATCCCGCCCGTGCGCGAATTATTGGTTTCTTATTTCATCTTTAGGAATGTAGAAGATAGTTAAATTTGCGGTTGTTGAAAATGTGATACATCTTAAAAAACTACTAGTTTGATCCCGTTCAAACGAATTTTCGTTGAAAGTATTTGTGACACACTACATTCTTTACAAAATGTTCATTCACTTCGTTCAAAAGTTGGAGGGGGGGGGGAGGGGGGCATTTAACCACTTTGAAAGCGCCTATCTCCTAAATGTATGTCGTTTTTTTTTTGCTCGTAAAGCGGTTAACAGGATACACCAACCTACCAAATTTCAACAGTGTAATGCTAATAGTTTTAGAATAAAGGCGCTGTGACATACGGACAGACAGACAGACTTGACGAAACAATAATAAGGGTTACGTTTTTTTGCCATTCGGCAACGGAAGTCTACAAATGGGCACATCCTATACTCAGATGATTTTTACAAGAAGTACCAGTGTACACCTACATAAAAATGAATAGATGAAGAAACAAAACGAAAACACCTAATCCATTCTGAGTACTTTTCCAGAGCAAAAAATAGGCTATCAATCGAATATGTAGTAGATTATGCGAATAAGTTTTGATGCAGAATTGTTATGTGAACTCATTTTGTATTCTTTGTAAAATTCATGAAGACTTGATAAGCGGACGCATTTAGAATTTTTGCAAAATTCATATGATATTGTCCAATGTGCGTAGGGACGGAAAATTTTAGTTATGACTTTCAAATTCTAATAGGTCAGCGACTATAATGGAATCATTCCTTTGTTTTGCGGATTGACAAAACACGGCCTGTTTCACAATATTATTATTAGTTCTGGTTATTGTCATCTGCTGAATCAAGTACTTGATACAAAAAGACGTTGAACATTTGAATTATTCGTTGATTATCGATTAGTTATCTATGGTGAACAGGCCCTCGAAACCTATGCAAATATTTCTAATCGCTCGGCCATTCCTTCCAGATGAACAAAATGGAGCTGGAAGAAGTGGAAAACACCGCTTTCATAATCCATTCCGTGGATCCTAACAAGCCTCGACAATCATTCCTTTGCAAGGCGCCCGAAGCGTCGTTGCAGGAATGGATATCAGCCCTATCCAGGATTCTGCAGACCCAGCGCATGTTCGGAGAAGCGCTAGAAAATCCTGGGGCCTACCTCCGCGAGCTGCAAGGCAACTCTTCGTAAGTACTTCGTCTTGCTCGCACGCGGCGTCTGACGACCGGTTGGACAGAGACAACGGCTTTAAGGCTAGTCGTACTAATGTGTTAAGTGATTATACCCTGCTGAAGCTAACACTTGTATACTGGGCATACGCAAAGTTGCAGCTCTCACTTGTCATCGACTTGAAATGGTTAAATTAAAACAGTAACAACGTTGATTGACAAGAAGAGCCGTAACTTTACAAATAGTTATCTGTATTTAGCTATTTATATTTCCTACATCTATTATGTGTCCAACAAAAACATGTACTATAATTGCATTTAAACTGCTTATAAAACTAAGCCATGGCTAACAAACATACCAAGTGTATTCTGCAATCTCATAATCCTATGTTATATGCTGTATCTGAAGAAACTGTGTACTGTTCGCTATCAAACTGTAACCTTGGAAAGGTCGCTCATATCATACTTAACCGATACTGCTTTGGTATTTTTATATGTACAGTTTAGTGCTATTTAATGTGGAATACCGCGCGTTCTGGCTGGCTGCCAGCGATGTGACGTAGCGTGACGCGGCCGGGACGCGACGTTTGTCGTAACCGCTTGTAACACGAACCCAACTAGGGATATTTATTTATTGCTCATCGACAGCGCGGACTGTACCGCAGTATAAGAATTGACGATGACACATACAATTCTTGATACTAGTAATTTACCGGCTGCCGGAATAAGTTTACGGGAAAATTTCATTCAGTTTCAATAAATTTCTTCAAGTATAAAACAATTGTCAGTTATTGACGACTATACGCAGACAAGAGTATTTAAATACTGCATCACATTATTATTGTATTATAAATTTTAAAATTAACTATTTTATTGATCTCACTGTAGTAGAAAATAATAAAAGTAATTTTAAAGATAACGTATGGAATGGTGTCCACCGCATACCATAACTTTGATTATCAATGAATGGAATCAATGATACGTTGATGATAAAAAGATTTAATAATAGTATGTGTGACTATCCATGTATGTTTGTTATTAATTCGATGTGAAAGAAATTAACTTTTACGAGAAGCTTCCTCAAGAGATGCTGCGCTTACGAAATCTATGACAACCGATTTAAAGCAATAAAAAGTGATTTCCTTTAGTTGTTTAGATCTATTTAATTACTATGGCGTCTTCCAGAGAGGTGTCATAAGGTCATAGCACAACGTTGCAACTCTTGACGAAGCCCATCTATTAGGTACGGGCGAGAAACAACATGAAACTATCGTCTATAAAATGCAATACTGTTTTGCTGTTATAAAAACGTCAAAAATAGGAAACAGAATCGTGCTTGCGGTGTGAGAATACTTTTATTTGTTAATGAATTAACATGCGGTGATGGATAACTATAGTTACTGGTAATGTTATACAAAATTAATAGCAAATACTGCCGGCGCGCGCTGGCAGTTGCGTCAAATGAAGGCGCGACTCTTATAATAAATAGTGAGTAATAATTGTCCACTTAGGTTAATAACCACACTGGAATTGATATTTAGATGTACTTATTTTGAAGTCTTTTATTGGTGATACGGGTTAGGGCGTGTATGTATAAAGTGACACTTCATATTGCTTTAAATATAGGTAAACGCGAAACTAGGACGTTTGTGACGTCACTGTCGTTTTATCCTCCTAATTTATATACTTCATATTATTATTTCAATGTTCTCTTTTTAAGTGAAACAAAAGTCGTTTAATATATAAGTATAATACGGAGTTCATGAATTGGGAGGGAAATTAAAAACAAGGCGATAAAAATGACGTCAGAAATGACTCAATTTAGCGGTCGACCTATAGTTATAGAAGTGGCCAATATCCCGCGATTTGGAACAGCCCGGTAGCGGTATCATGAGTGAGAATATAATATCAGCTTTATTTTACACATTAATTGTACGATATTATTAACGAGAACGCAATAAGGTACTGCCAGTTGTGTAAGTGTATTTGATGACGAATAATGTTTATGAAATCTTTAAAAAGCGTGAGTGCTAAACTCTACCTCGCTTTGCATTCGAATGTAACAACCGATAGTGAGATTATGGCGAATAGTAACTACTGGTAACTTTATGTGTTGTTATATAATGCCTTTAATATATTATGCATAAAATAACAAATTCGCAAGCTATATAGGCATATCACTGTACACAGTTCTTGGATTGCTTACAAATTAACAACTACAGTCGCTAGTCGGCGTAAAAATCAACTGAGTCTTGTCAACTCCTGTCAGTATTTTGACATAAAGCATTACAGTGCGACAAGGATCTTCTAGCTGTAAGATGACATTGACAGAGGGCGCTAGCATTCAATCAGGGTAGCCGATGCAAAATCAACTCTTGATTCAGCAAGTTTAGGAAGCTGTTTTGCTAATATTTTTTTACCCAACCATGGCAAATTCAAAGAGTTTTTATGCATGTATTTTTGTATCATGTATGTTCCACCAATTCTAAGCGCAAAACTATTGCTAAAACGATAACAACCATTGAAAATGACAAGTATGTTTTCGAGCTGAGCTTTGAGTATTAAAAATAAACATTGTATTCTAAAGAAAAAGTGTACACAAAACAAGTAATATAATGAAAACATCAAGACACTTTCGGGGAAATCGGGAAATGACTAACGAGATTTGACTACGCTAGATCTGAAAACCGTATTCTTTAAAATTTCTTTTTTGCGCCGTCGGCCAAAAGATCCATTTCGCACTGTATTTATCTCTATTGGGTCTTAAGACTCCGTTGATTAAGAGCTGACATGCTTTTATTCTTTCACAATGCAAGCATAGTCCGAAAAACAATTATGTGACACTGGATTTCCTTTAAATGTACCTTCATTTACGCGTAAGAGAGAATAATGTAAGTAGTTATTAGGTGGTAAAAGATAAAATTTTCAGACTATTAACAGGCCTCTTTGCCTCGATGGAGCGTCAGCCGTAGCCTTTATATCTTGATCATTCCCTTTTCAAAGAAAAACTGGAGCATGTAATGCATAAATCAACTTATTTTCTCAACATTTAGTGTTAGGTAGGAATTGAAGAAGACTGGAAAAAAATGGAGTGCACATACGAAAGTATTTTGGAAAAGTTGGTTTAGAAATATCTATTATTAGGTTAAGATACACTTAAACATACTCCACATGTCACATTCATATTGTCAGTGATATTTTCGAAATAACACAAGATCGCTCTGCCGTTAAGCATTGCCTGACAAGTCTCCGATTTAATTGAAGAAAACAACGCTGGCTAAGATAAGACTCTACGAATGACGTACTTTCAATAAAATGACTATTTTCTTGATATTACTCTTATATTTACTTAGTCAGTACAATATAAGCGTAGTATAGAAAACAACACACGGAATTCCGCATATATAAGTATTCTAAAACGAATCATACTTTCAACTAAGGATCGATCTCTAATATGCCAAATTTTTGGAATTCTTAGTGACGATCACGATTTAAATATACATATAACAGAAATGACTCACATTTTCAGACACCCCAATAAGAACGAAAAAAACATAATTCAAGTGTGAAAATAGTTATACATACTAATTACGGGCAAACAGTGTGAACACAATACAATATAAATAATAGCTAAGTAGTAGTTGTCACACACAATTAATTAATCAGATTTCGGAAATTAATTATGAATTTCTTTCATTTTCTTTATAAAGTATCATTTTTTTGTCTTCGATTGTTCGACTAAAATGTGCTTGCAATTTATGTTTTTTTATTATTTGATGGAACAAAAAATTACTCATGTTATTACTACTTTAAATCTCACTGACCCTCTTTATATTTATTTAAATACTTTGAGGTTGTGCGTTAAAAATGTTACACGTTGTATTTGCTTAATTAAAAATGACGAAATTGGCAACTGCTCATTCGTACACTTCTTACTCGTACTCGTAGATTATCGTGAGGTCAGAAACTATCCTGATAATACATACTTACTTGACTAACACACGAATAATGCACTTGATATAATAGTTTATACGTACTGTGAAGTTAGTATTTATAGTGTATGTAACCCGCTCATATATTTTTTACTAGAATCCAATCTTCATGTTTTAAAAATATTTACGAAATAGTATAAGAAGGGCGTTGTAATCGAAATCTGTTGATTATTCAAAATATTATATCCCTAAAACCCAGAATACCAAAACACTTTATTAATGTGTATAATTTAAAGTATAGGGGCCAACTTTGGTTGCAGTCTTTAACGGAAAAACACCTCCCAAAAATTTTCCATTCCATTTATTTCTCATACATCCATAGTAGTTTTTAAGTTAAGGTTACATAAAATAACTGTAATATTTAACATAACATTAATTGCTTAATAAAACTCGGCTTTTGATGTTCATAGTGAGTAAGGTAATGTAATGTACAATTATTTATTTGTATTTATAGTTTGCTGCATTTACGCTGCGTAAGGGTGCAGTCAGATTAGAGACGGTGTGACGATTATGACGAAATAATAACGGGAAGTAGGGAGGGCATCTGATCTAGTCTTCTGCTCAGCGTCATGGCAAAGACAATCTTATGCTGCGCGCATAACACGTGTGAAACAAGCGGTTGATTTTTGAAAATTCTCCCCACATCAACGCGTAGAGGGTCACTGACCTTGTGCCATTAGGGGTACGCTCCTTTGAGCTATTGCGATTAACACAAGACTGGTGACCGTCGCCGTGCCGTCTATAAGAAATGCGGTTACCATATCGTGACCAGGAAAGTGGTCAGCTGCCGTCCTCACTGTAACATAGTCTGTCGAAACAGAGGCTGGTACAGATCGATTACTGCTTCAATCGCGATGAGTTCACGCTTCGATGTAGCTTTGATTAATAATCACGATTGAAATATTATATAGCTGATATATTTTGTTACCTATAATTGTACGGTGAGAGGACGACGATTATTATTATTAAGTGATCGTAAAGCTTCGTTACACCTCAATAATAGTCAGTAGAATAGTTCACATAACCTTTACTCTTGAGAATCATGTAGATCTGTATTAATATTCATATTTTGTATCTAATAAACTGTACGAAACTTTTCTATGATCTAACAATCTCGACCAAAGCATTTATGTTGTCTCGACATTGTGCGTTATAGTTTTATATTAGTCATCGTATGTATATATTTGCCTATCGAATCCTAAAGTATGTATATAATTCTAACTTCTAACAATCACTGTAATACTGAACTACTTATATGTTACATGAGTAACCAATAAATGTGAATAAAAACGCTTGTGGTTTAATGCTTTTAGTCCCGCATGCTTGTTTTGTTTATTTCTTTTTGGTTCATTTATGGTTTTATTTTGGGGGCCAGCTTAGCTGTACGCTGCTATAGAGGCACAGCATAGCCATACACAGACGCTCACTTTTGATTCTTGCTTTTAGTTTAAAGGGGTGATAGGATGTACAATTAATAAAATAATCTGTAATTGCATTCATACATTTACGAACGAACAATATTTGTTATATTTAAATTTGTGCGAAGATGCACAGTGATCAGAATTTTCAAATTCGTAATAAACCATCTACTTTCAAAAAATAAATCTAGAAACCATTTTTTCTCGTCCTTGCGTGTAAAAAATGTTTAAACAGCGAAGCTGGTTTGCCCGTTTTTGTTTTTATTTTGTTTTTAACATCCTATTCCCGTCCCTATAGCGCGGGCGAGGGCTGGTGTGGTCTGCGCAAGACCGAGAGCGTGCCGCCATCGCTGGGCGTGCGACTTGCGCCGGAGTTGCGACGCGCGCAGCGGCCACACGCGAAGGCGAATACCATCAACCTACCCACGTCGACGATACGCAGTGACGACCGCAAGAAAACGGCGAACGTCTCAGCGAATAACTCGGCCGCGCAACCCACGTCGCCGCCGCATGCTAACGTAAGTATCGCGGTTGCAAAAGAAGGATATGAGGATAAATCATATTTATAATAGGGATTAAGTTCTCTGACACACTAGCGATGCTTCGACGGCATACTGATGGCTATACTCGGCATGTTATGAAGTGAGTTATGGCAGTGTAACGTCTATCTCGTTGATAATACGATGCGTATTTCTATCTCTACTCACACTATGTCCTCACGACTCATTCATTAACGCGCTGACTCTAATCGTGAATAACATGAATGACGTTACTGCCGTGCGCGCAGAATCAGCCAATAGACATTCCAGTTTCTAACTACGTATTGAATAACCGTCCGATTGTTATCTAAGACGCTGTTGCTATTTAAAAAATGATAGATATAGATGGTATGGCTATTACAACTAGGTAAACTCAAATCTCTTTATAGTTCAAAATACACATGTATGTATATTGCGTAATTTGTTCATTGTTGGTTCGATGTCCAGCAATTAAAAATCCTATGAACTGACACGTTTTATTGAGATAGCTCTTGACATACTTCGTGAATAATAGCTAAAGAGAGCGCCTCTCATTTTTGATTTAGGAAAAAGCGACGTGCAAGTGCAAAAATTAAATTATACATACTTAATAATACTATTATATTATCAAATATTACAAATCACACATGGAATTATAGAGATAGGAAAAAGCTTCGCTTCAACAAGAGCAAGCTACCTTGTGAAATTATAAAGGATTTGTCTGCGAAATACCGTGCGACAGCAAAACCATCTTTGAAAGACTTGAAAGATTTTGTGGAAACGTGACGTCGCCGTGTTTAAGGAAAAAATATCGATGAATATTCGAATGATTTATGCTACTATAAGTATACTTACTCGTATATACCTACAAGTTTCCGATAAAATGGCTTGTGCAATAGTGTTATTGAAGTGCGCGTTTGGATAATAATCCTGAAAAATTAATAATTATTATCCCGATTAATTATCCACGTAATACTACCCGAGTAATACTACCCTATGCATGGCATCTTCTATAAACGATTAAACGAATGGTGGCGCGCGGATTCGTTGATATCACTATCTATAATTATGGTTTGCATTTCTTAGTTTTTTACTGGTAATAAAGGTTTTCCCACTGCACCGTACCATACCATGACCTTGCTAGGAACGTGTCAGACACAAAAAGCAACACGAGACGCTTAACCTCGCCCTCTGAACAAGACTGACAGCTTCTGTCTTACCGTTATATGCAGCGAGAGCGAGTGAGATCGTATTTTTCATGTCTTCTGTACGGAAAATTGAACTTTCATGTGAACATACTCGGGTGAAAAATAGCTCTTCCATCCCAAGGGTGGAAAGTAATTTAATTTTAATTGCTACGATCAGACACGGAGTTAAAGATAATTGAGTCATCATGTTATTAAAATAAAAAGTTTTCTATATTTTTAAGATAAGCTAAACATTAAAAGCGTTTTTTTATGGTCACTGATTTAAAAAAATACAATTGGTCTAATTTTTAACAAATCAAAATTCTCAAATAGAATATTTGGTTGCCCACCATACATAGTGACTTTTTTTTCATTATAAATTGTCATATTTTGTTTTTTTTCGACTTTTTTTTTAGTTTGGTAGATTATTGCACAGATTACTAAGCAGGCGGAGGCGACTAGCCGCGATTTTGTTGTTCATTAATCTTCTTACTCACTTCCACCTTTAGCTGTCACTCATAGCGCTATCTCATGAGGCAGAATTTTATTTTTCCTCGCAGTCGAAATGAAAAATAGTATGTTTAACTCGGATGAAAGCACCCATTTCACTCTTGAATTATTAGCGCTCTCACTCCGTTCGAGCGCCATAAACATCTCGGGTGAAATCACTTTCTCCCCTTGTTTAACAACTATTACACGCTCCGTGCATAGCACGCGATGGCGTTGGTCGGTGACAAAAAGTCTAGTGGGCAAGCTATCATAATTTTCAATACAGGTTTTTTTTACTGATAAGTTCCAAGCACGATCATAGTAGTCTACGTATGGTATGTACTGGACAAAAACGTTAGGCAGTAAATTACTGCTTAATTATGTAATTAAAAAAAATATGATGCGTTAAATCAGCTATGTTCTCTTGGTGCGCTATAGAGTTTGGCCATCAAAAGCTGAACCTAGCAAAACGCGGCAAATTTAAATTATGAAAACTAGGCAACACCGTCTATAATAGGAAGAAACATATTTGATACTTTTTTAAAATTCACAAAAAGTAGATTTCAACTGTGGCTTTCCTCATATGAAATACGAAGTTATAACACGTTTCATATATGTACTATGGCTGCTACACACAATGTCGGTGGTACGGCTGGTGGCCATGTCACCGGCACCGCTAGGCTCGCATTTTACTATCAATAAGTAAGGATATTCATTGCGATTATACATCTGACATGCTGAACTAGGTATTTAAACCAACAGAAGTTAATAGTATTTGGGATGTCGGGATGAGAATTTCAAAAACAAAGTTTACTAATATACATAGTTATTTATTATTCACTATAATCAAAGTCTGATTCCAGATACTCCACACCCATCGATTCTTCTGAATCTGAACTGCTAGATTCGTCACCTGAATTGGTTACATTTATAATGAAACTTTCCATTTCTGCCACTATTCCATCTTTTTGTTTATAATTCTCTTCAATATGAATGACATGATTAACCATCTTATTCCATTCCTCAGAAGTAATGCTATCGAAGCATTCTTTTATTAAATTTTCCATTTCTGATAAGGATCTTGAAATATTTTTACTTGCCACTTTTCTCTTTCCTGTGCTCCAAATAAGCTCCAAATATCAAAACTGTCCAGGTTAGACACTGTCTTTTTATGAGGGCGTTTCTTACCTGGGGTGCTGAACACCCCTTTGTTTTCTTTACTTTCATTATTAATCCTTTTCAATGTTGAAATACTAATTAATATCTGAAAAAGAAACAGCAATATTTTTTAAACCTATTTATAATTTTAAACTAATCACTCCTGTGTATTTTTGTTGCATATAAATCTATGTGAACTTATACGTAATCTGAAAAAAAAAACATTGTTTATATAAGCCTTTTATTTAAACGATGTTTTTTTTCTCAGTCTGTAAAATACATCTTGTATTTAAAACAAGTCTAGAATTTGTTTACAAATAGTGTATGTTGGTGTAAAAATCTAAGCAAAGGAAAAAATTTACACGAACCTATTACCAAAAATATGTATTTCTGACATTTTATATCAATAATTTTGAGCTTGGTAGGAACTTACCAGTCATTGAAGAGATTTTCTCAAAATATTTATTCTGTGAGAGATACTCTTCTTGATGAAATTCCTTTATTTTTTTGAGATTTGCCAAAGCAGCACTGGCTCCTTCAACACTCGAATTCTTTTCTGTAAAATTGGTAAAATTGGGTACTAATTATAAATACCTATATATTATTATGACTTGAAAGTCTTGATAAATATGAAAGTATCTAAGTGAATAAGTTTTACTAACCTACGAACTCTATCGCAACATGTAAACAATCTTCTTTTTGCTTGATTATAGCCATTTGCTCATCTTGTTTTTCTTTATATTTACTTATCATAGTAAATAGAATCTGCCGCACTGCACTCTTTATAGTTTTACCCATATTTTGAAAGAAAAACCAAGGAATGCACAAAATAAACTTAACACAGTGACAACCAACTACGCAGATACGCCATGATGGCGGCCATGAACACTTTTTTTGTCACAGTGGTAGTGTTGCCGCTATAAAAATCACCGGGTTCAGCTTTTATTAGCCAGACTCTAATAATAATAAAACAACATTTAAATTTTAAATATATTTGAATTAATATTTTTAATGTGAAATATATTTTTAAAATATTTTTATATTACGAAAATTTTTATAGTATGCGTTGAAATGAAAGGTATCAATTAGTCTATATTTGTTTTGTTGGAAACATGTCACGCAGTACATTAACTACACGTGTTAGAGTTGCATTTTGTAAGTACATGCGACTCATAGCAACATATCAGACCAGTTTTCTGAAATAATGGGAATTTAATTACAAATGTTTCATCAAATGATTGAATTTTCCAATTTAATCGGGGTACGAATAGCAAATCCACTAGTGAGGGCCGATTTTATCAACGTTAGATAAAACTTATCCGAGGAAATATATAAAACGATCGATTTTAAAATGACATTTACATAAATGGTTGCTGACAAATAGGTGATGTTTTTAAATTAGGCGCATTGTATTCTATTCGACGAATATTCCTTATTTGACGTTGGTATGATCAGGCTTAACACACTTTTTAATAACTTTGCGTGAAAAGTTCGTATTTGAGTTAAATATTCATTTTAAGTTATTATTATGCTTTCGCATGAATAGTAGCATTTGGTTTAGTTTCTTACTTAAGTAATGATTACTTAAATTATTTAAATTAATAGTACTTAGCATTTGTATGAATCTTTTCTTTCAGTTATACAGGTTGTCCCGAAAATAATTGATAACCTTGTGACTGTTAATAGGCCTCTTCATGGTCTATCTAATGTCAAATATTAATGTATTGACCTCAGTATTAAAAACATGTAGGGTTACGGTATTTTATTTTTTTCCTGGAATCTAGAAAATTGTTATCTGCGATTATTTTATCTCATGCCATTTTTATAAATGATAACATTTTTGAAAACCGCTTTTCGTAAACGACGAGTTAAATAACAAAAACCTTCGACAGTATCGGACGCAACTCTCCTTGTATTATCGTTATTAATAGCAATGCCCAAATTGTTCTATTGATACTTTCAAAAGTGTTGATAACCAAACTGTTTTTATACTATCGACATTCTGTAAAATTTGCCGACAGGAACTATCGATAGTTTTTTAACACTCTTTCCAACTCTTAGACTCATGCGTGGTACTACTAACAGTTTTTTTTCTTCAGAACACCAGTGTTTCTTTATCTAAGTGTATGATTACGACCAAGGAACACTAATTCGTTACAATCTTGTTGTCGCATTAGTAAAACAATTTTTGCTCGGAGACGTTATGTTCTCATGTGTAATAAACAAACTCACTGGGTAAAATAGAAAAAAAACTGCATTTGCAACAAAAAAAATGTTATCATTTGTAAAAATGCCAAAAGTTTAAAATCTTGAAAACCGTCATATTTTTATTAAATTTGGTATTAGACCTAAGGATACCTATCGTCAGTTACAAGGTTAGCATCTTTTCAGGGCATCCTGTATTTATAATATGTCGAACTCCTGTTGGCAACACTGTGAATCGTTTTTGATCAGTGGTCATTCTTCAATGTAAGAAAATGCACATAAATGGAATTCATATTAACGCCAATCTACTTTAAATTTTTGCTAACATTTACGCACTGGTGTTTCGTGAATTATGTTATATCTATTCCTTCTTCACTCTTTTGCACTCAAACTATTTGCATACATTTACATGGCACTCATTTTTCTTTTGCATGTTTCTTCCTTTTTTAACGCTTGTCTTTATTTCTTTTGTTGTAGGTATGATAAACATGGGAATGCATTTTTAACATAGACTGTGATAGCGGGCCAGTTCGACTCACGCGCAAGACTTCTGATTGTGCTTAGTGACTCGTTAGCCGCCAATGAATTTTAAGTTTATTTATTATAAAGTTTAGTATTAGTATTAATTGCGTAAAGTGGACGGGAAGCTATGGTGACGGAACACTAGGTGAGCATGCATGCCTCGCTTGCAACATACACCGCTTGTTTTCGACACGGGGAGACGAATTTATCAGAGTATACGAACCGCAGGGTTTGTCAAAGCGGCCCTGGGGCTTGAAACTGCGGCGAGGCGGCAGCGGGGGCGGCGCGGGCGGTGGCGAGCCCAGCGCCGAGGGCGTCGTTACGGAGCTGCGGCCGCCAGAGCTGTCGGAGCCCGCCTCCGACGTGACCGTGTCTCCGGGCGCCACCGCCACGCTGTCCTGCCGCGCTGTTGCGACGCGCGCATCGGCGTCCTGGCGGAAAACAGCGCCTGAGACGCGAGCGCTGCGCCACGGGGGGCGCTTTGCGATCTCGCTCGCACCCGACGGGCTGGCGACGTTGACCATACACGCGTGTCGCGCGTCTGACGCGGGCGTGTACTGCTGCTTGATCAGCAACGAGCTGGGCGGCGTGCAGACGTCGGCGCGGCTGACCGTGGGCGCGGGCGGCGCGCCGGGCGTGCCGGCGGTGCGCGCGCACCCTGGCGGCGGTCTAGTGGTGCAGTGGGACGAGCCTGCGCCTGCGCACCTCGAGTACTGCCGCGTGGGCGAAGGCGAGTGGCGGCGCGCTACCGAGACGCCGGCTGCGGCTAACACTTTAGCTCTCGAAGAACTCCCGGCTGGCCAGTACAGCTTCCGACTAGTGTGCGCGCGCGGCGGGGCGCCTGGAGCCGCGTCAGGGCCGGCCGCGTGCGGCGGCGGCGGCTGCTGGCAGCGGGAGCAGTTCGGGAGAAGATACAGCATCGAGGAAGAGATCGGAAGGGGCCGGACGGCGAGAGTCTTGGCGGCTCGTGACACAGGAACTGGACAGCGGGTTGCCTTGAAACAGGTTTGTAAAATTCTTTACTTTACTATAAAAATGTTATAGAAACATAAAAGATGCCTAAAACCTGATATTTCCAACGTCAGATAAGGGATATTCGTCCAATAAAATTACAAGACACCTATTTTAAAAACGTCAGCTATTTGTCAGCAATCATTTATGTAAATGTAATTTTACAATCGGTCGTATAATACTTATTCAGTCGTATCTGACGTTGTTAAAATTGGCCCATATTAAAATAACTATAAAAAAAATAAGTAAAAATAGTCTACGCACATCATAGACCGACACCAAAAGAATTTGTTTCTGAAGACGAATGCACTATTTTAAGTCAGTTTTTGTTTATTTTTTTATTACTCAATAAGCTGTGCACTACAATCGTGCCTTCTCCCAGGTGCTCTCCGGTCGCGGCGCGGACGCGATGCGCGAGTACCGCACGCTCTCGCAATGCGCGCACGGCGGCGTCGTCCGCGCGATGGCGCTGTTCGCCGACGTGCCGCGCGCAGGAGCCCACACGATCGTGCTGGAACTCATCAGCGGAGGGCCTCTACTCGACTGGGCTGCCAGCAACCCGAGCTACTACACACAGCAGGCCGCTGCAGTCCATACAAAGCAGCTGTTGTCAGCGCTGGATTATTTGCACGAACACAATATTGCGCATCTTGATGTCAGGGTGAGTGGCTTTTTAATGACCGTTCATTTCTTAAACCGCACTTCTTCTTCACATTAAATTGCAAGCAATGCGGTAGCAGAGTAGCAGGTTTTTATACTAAAAAGGGCAGTGTGACAGCCGTGCGACACTCATCATCGTGTTTATCAGCCAAAAGACATCCACAACGAACACAAGCCTTCCCCACGGTTTTCCACGGCGACCTATCGCAAGCGGTCCGCATCCAGTCTAATCCCACAACACTAGCTTAAAATATATCGGTTCCGAGCGAAAAGTTTTCTACTGATACACAGCTCAGATTTTATGTTAGTATGTGCAATTATTTTAATATTATGTAAGTAATTACAATCAAAACCAATGTTATTACAATCTTAAAACAAGAATAAACCGTTTACAATAACTTGAAAAACACTGGGCCTTTAAAGTCTGTTCCTTTTTGCTTGTCCAATTTTGTAAACACAAAAATCATCAATTACATAGATAATTCATCGTTTATTATTGAGATCTTTTTAAATCAAAAAGTTAGTGAATTTTATTCACTGTTATTATTCAAAAAGTTGTAAAAAGATTGTTTACATTATTCGACTGGCAAAGATAAATAGACTTAAGGACATAAACATTTATGTCCTAAAGTCTATTTATCTTTGCCAAAGTCTATTATTATACGTATTCCGTCATTAAAACACTATTTATTATTCAGCCCGAGAACATCCTCGTCGAACTCAGCGGCTCACAGCCTCAAGTGAAACTCATCGACTTAGGCTGCGCTGTGGAGGGGGCGGGGCGGGAGGGGCGCGAGGTGCTGCCCCCTGCGCCCGCGCAGCTCGAGTTCGCGCCGCCCGAGTGCGTGCTGGGCAGGCCCCCCGCCCCAGCCTGGGACGCGTGGGCGGCTGGCGTGCTTCTATACGTGTTTCTTACTGGGGTGAGTGTGATTTTTTAAAATTTTATAATGCACTAACAGCCCCCTGAGGCTTCACCCGCGTCGTGTGTGGTATGCCATGAAAACAGTTACCCAGTTAAGATATGCACATCTCTTTTAAAATTGGTCCAATAGTAGAGCGTCGATTATCCGAACTAATTGGGGGACATGGGTGTTCGGAAAACCGGTATTTTCGGATAATCGAACTAATGTAATTATGTATGTATGTACGCGGCAAAATTAACAAGTGCACGAATGAATTAAAAACGAAACACAAAACACGCGAGTAGGTACAATAACAAGTGCACGAATTGCGACAAGCGAGCTAAAACTAAAGCGCGGGCGGCGCGCGCGAAACCCGCGCCGCGCGGTCGGAGGTGGGGGTGGGCATTGACCCGCGCCGTTGACGTTCGGATAAGCGGTCGTTCGGTTAAGCGACGTTCGGATAATCGACGCTCCACTGTACATTGGATTCTGTATGTTGCAAAGTTCTGCAAAGTGAAAAGACAGAAATTTCAAGAATTTGAAATTTCTTGTGCTTCAGACCTCTGCCGCTGGGCGAGTCGCGCCGTCATAAGCGCATGGTATTTTGAAACTATGCCATCTAATATGGAAACTGGTCATGGAAAATTATAATTATTTAATTTTCTTCCACACAATGGATAAAACTGAAAACTGCAGTTTTTATTAACGTTAGTCGTTTATTAAAGAAATTCGTGCACTCCAGCCCAATTTGTAGAAGACGCGTAAACAACTGACTCTTGAGACCGTAATGTCCAAAAGGAATGTGTAGCGCACCGAGTTAGAGATGACACTGACAGGGCTCAGTTGATAACACGCCGAATATTAGGACCGTGTGCGACACCTGCGCCTCAAAGTACCATAAAATTAATATTCCTATCGGAATAGAAGGACAAGTAAAAGCTGTCAAACGAAACCGATTTAAAGATGTCAGTAACTAACTTAAGTAAGTAACATTTGTACCTACCTTTAAATGAGATAACCTTTCGATCAGGTGATTTATAACAATGTTCCTAAGTAAAATATAGTAGTTTACTGCATGATAAACAGTCGACACAAAATATTGAACATGCAGCTCTAGTGTAAAACTAAATATTATTTCATTATACAAAATATTCGTCGATATACATTCCCTGTGTTATTCTGTCTTTATTTTTTACGTAAATTAACGTTTGTAGAATAGAATAATCAAACTGCGTACTTTAAATTTGAAGCGCATTGGTAAATATAAGTCGTATATTAAGAGGCTTCGATTTGGACTAATCTACCTGTTAAATGATTATTTGTTGGGGTTATGCCGCTGTAATGCATAACAATCAATCACCGATCAAGTCACAATGTTTCAGACGCATTATTTCTCCAAAATATACACAATTTCACTTTTAAATATAAAAAATCAAATGCACGTAATTTTCAGCAAGCTTCTGCAGGGCGGTCAACTGTTTGACATCTGCCAAAAATGGTTCTGCTACCCATCTCTTTTTATCACACAGTTTGCTGCTAGTGACATCTCGCTTTTGTCGTTCTATTCCAAAGGGATAATAATTTTATGCAAAGTACTGGCGGATGTCGATATCACAAATGGCAGGCTGTCTTTACGAAAAGTTATGAATCCGAAGTTATTTTAATGAAATATTGTATTATCCATTTATTCTATTTAGCTGTCATCGATTCGGGTTCCCCCACCACCTACTTCGTATACAGCGAATAGTGGTGTGGTGTGGTACAAAACTAACAGTACAAACGTACCATACAGCTATGGCTACATATTTGCTCTCATATCTATATGGAACTTCCTTGATAATGTCTGAACTCAATCTTAATATATCGTCAACCTTGTCAACAGCTGTCGCCGTTCCTAGACGAGTCGATCGAGGAGACCACAGCAAACATCATTAAGTGCGACTACTGCTTCCCGCCGGAGCACTGGAGCGGCATCGGCGAGCGCGCGCAGCGCCTCATCCGCGGCCTCCTGGAGCCAGCGCCGCAGAACCGACTGCCGCTTAAGGATGCGATGGCGGACCCGTGGTTTGATGAGGTGAGCACAGAAACTTTAGTGTTCGCTCTTACAGAAAAAAAAAATACAAGGTTGCAACTTGCACCGCCACGCAATGGCGGATCGATGAGCTGAGAAAAAATGATTTGATGAGGTAAGTAGAGGTAAGAGTGTTTGCTCTGAACAGAAGACACTTCATTGAATAACTTTGGAACTCGCACCAAGACGCGATGTTAGATTCGTGGTTCGACGAGGTTAGCACAGACAAGCTGGACGCCTCGTTTGACGAAGTTACAACCAGTTTGCTGCGCGATTGGTCTCGTAAATGATAGCAGATTAAAAAATGTTATGGTTGCCAGACATAGTACACTGATCCCTGCCTTTCTATTGATCTTGTTTGATTGCGTTTTTTGCACTAACTAGTCGGAAAATGACAACTAATTTATTTTTTACAGGCCCCAGCAACACCGTTATCAGCTACCCAACTGAAGACCTTCCTAGACCGACGGAGGCCGGCGGGGCTTGGCCACGGGAACGCGCTGCACGCACTGCGCTCGCCGGACACTTGACCCCCCGCCCCCCCGGGGGGCCGCCCTCTGGACTCGCCCGACGACAGCGCCACCTAGGGCCCACTTAGAAAACGACACGTACGCCCCTGTAAGCGATGCGCGATTGTTACTAAAAACAGTTTGATCGACTAGGGTCGGCGCGTTATCAACAGAGTCGTCTCAGTGTCATGTTCATCTCGCTTGCGCTTACCGTAAAAGTGGCGTGATGCATATTCCTGTATAAACATTATGGCCTCACGACTCAGTTTCTAACGCGCCGAATATAGATGTTTGTTCTTGCCGAATTAAAATAAAAAATATTTTAATGTTACACTGGTTACATCGCGAGTGTATGAGTAATATTGTTTGCATTGATTGTAACTATGAAGTTAGAAACTGAACTGCTTTTTGAGTTTGTGTATACATATAAAATACGAACGATAGAATATTACCAATATAATAATCGTTAGTTTTATCCGTCACAAGCAAAAGTTAAAAAACGTATTCCGACAAACATAATAATATTTGTAGTTATTATTGTCAGTCACCGATCAATAAGTCGAATTATTTCTTAATTAACAATTATTTTAGTAACAATCCCACATCGTTGCCTACAAAAAAAAAAAAAACTTTGAAGACCATATTCAATCGAGTAATGCTTCAGATTACCTGAAACCCTTAGTCAATGAATATTAATATTGTGATGCGTTTCGTAACTCTATTGATACTTTTGTCCATTATCTATTTGATTTACATCATTCCACAAGTATTTCTATCATTAAGAAATACTTTATTTCTCAGGACTTTAAAAGTAAATGGAAAAATATATATCTAGTATTTGCATTAGAGACGGTCAAAGAGCAGTGAGTTAATTAGGTATTGTAACAGTGATTTTAATAAGACCCTTGGTTCTCTCTGCGGAAATAGACTCAATTAAATCAATTATTAAACTATTCTATTACCATACTTCCTGACACGGAAATTGTATCAGTAATACTGAGCTCCCAGTATGTATTTATTAATTGTTTCTTTTTTTAATTTAACATTGACGCATCAATTTACACATGTATATTTTATAATAGTTGACAAATATTTTATTTTTTATAATATCTATTATTATAACTTCTATTTGTTTATGCTACAATTTCCGTACCGGGCAACATGCAAATACGAGCTTTTGACACGAGTCTCTCCGACTCAAAATAATATGTAACACCTGTCGTTCAAACGTAGGTATCTTAATTATAAATTCGATTTTATTCTTTTGTAATTTAGGAACAAAGGCGCGAGCCAAATGTAGATCTATAGCACATTAATTCGTACCCTCAATGTAGGTATTCATATAATTTCTCTAAGCCCTAGTTTAGACGTTCTATAGTCAATGTGCCCACCTGTGAGTTCGGTATTTTAGTTTTGTGAAACTTCGTGGCTATATTTGAAGATATTCACCGTGGTTTGTCGTTCACCTATTATTAATTATCTAAATAGTAATGTTCTCAGTATTTTCTTTGTGCCTTCAAAAAGAAACGAATAGTTTATGCTGTAATTTTATCACACCAACGTTGCTAAAATATAAATATGGTTGTATACGTTAATAGTAGTGTTGCAAAGAGACTTGCAGAAGTGACTTTGTGATGTATAAAGTTTGTATGATTTTCTAGAGCGGCCGATTTTGAGGAAAGTGTCTGTGATTTATGCTAAAATAATATTTCATGCTTATTCCTAATTTAACGCATGTACTTGTTAAACACTATAAAATTGTATATAGAAGTAAGTGTTAGTGTGTAATTTTGTCCTAATTTGTGACCAAATGCAAAATTTTAATGATGTAAGTGACACATTAGATTGTTGACAAGTGAATATTAATGGTCAGCCGTACGCTCGGCGCTCGTATGGGTTCGAAATATAAATGTTATGAGTTTTTATGTAATCAATAGTTTTTACTTCCATTGAATTAAAAAGTAAACTACGTAGACTTTGACGACATTTAAGTTAAGAGTAAGTGTAATGTAACTCGTGAGTTAATAATAGATAAAATATTTGCTATGTTTGTGTGAACTATAAAATTTTGAAATTTGTGTCTTATTAACCGATTGTTTAACGCTATCAGAAAACCATAAATATTGTCACAAACTTTTCTTATTCCTGTCTGTGTGATCCGCCTTTCTCAGACTGGTACTTGAAATTATTTGCGATGACGAAGCGAATATTGGTCCATAATTTACTTTGCTAAAAGAGGTTGTATTCAACAACGGATCAGTCCGTAAAAAATATGTTTTCTTACTTCTGTACTCACTAAATAAATTGTGCACCCAATCTCAGAGAGACATCTGACTGGTAGAGAATGCCATTAGGCATTAAGTCCGCCAATTGTACAACTTACAGTGCAATAAAGTTTAAATAAACAAATAACATCTGAGAATATGTATTAGTTCCAATATATTGGTACGCGTAAAGATAACCAACGTATTAAAAGACATTCTGAAGTGTTTCTAATACTTGTTGCGTTTCGCTATGTAATGCGTACTTCTTTTATTTTTATCCTTCACTCTTAATATATGTACATATTTTCGATTTCAATAACACTAGATGAACTAATAATATTTCTTTGTGATGCCTTCCTTTTTATATTTTTCTCATCTTATTTCAGCATAATTTAAATACATTCCTTTGTCTTAGTTTGTCTGTTTGAATTCGCCTCGTTATGAGTTGTACGTGAGGTTTTGATCTTCACATCACAAAAAACAGTTAGCATTTGCCTAGATCATTTGTATAGATTTATTTTTATGAATTACCTAATCGACTTTGAATTGAAACAACTACACAGGTTGATCCTTATTGTAATGAACTAAAAGACTTCAGAATAATTTAATTCGACGTCGATTATGTATTATCTTATTGACATACGAGCACAGTTATTATGAATTATGTATAAATATTTTATTATTATGATACGAAATGGATAATATGTTTTTTTAATATTTTTTCAATCTCATTTTATAGATCAGCGAGCTTCATGCCAGTGTCACTTCTAGATAACTATGTCTAGTTTATTAGTACTGATGATGTAAACAATAAAAATAATTATATAATTTTGAAAATAAAAATATTTCATTTCTTAAAATACCTAAACGAAAATCACTAAATAAAATACAATATGTTTTAAATCACAACATTTATTACAAATAAATAGAAGTAAATAAGTATTTCTTAAAATTATCAAGCTAGAATACTGAAATTGTATAAAAAGTACAAATCGGTTAAAAGTAATGTTAGTATTATTTTATTTTACTGTCATGTTTACTGTTACAATGTTTCATACAAAAATACGTTTAGTTTTCATAAGTAAGTATGACATGCCTAATACAATTTTACAGTAACAACTTTGATATTTTTTTGTTGTATATGCATTTAATTTATTTCCCTCCATATTTAAGTTACTAATACTGTCAGACAAATATTTCTTTAACTATTGAATATTTTGACTACCTACAAACAACAATCAGAAAGTAGATTTAAATTCGATAAAAATATAAACCATGTAGATATCTAGGAAATAGATATAAATATATTTTCAAGCTTTTAGTCATATTTGTATAAGGCTTCCTAAAATGCACACATTTAGGCTATACATAATAAATAAAGTCACAATACATTTATAAATAAAGTCTCCACTAAGAAATATTATCGTAAGATGTAATTATACTATATAGGTAGGTTTTATTTCTTAACGAAGATTTTATATTTGAGACAATAAAGTGTTTTTAAATACAATTACCTAATTGTCTAACACACATCAAAAAAAGTTTGAGTTAAGTTTAGTCATAAAAAATCGCAAGTCGATGTTCAGATTAGCTTTTTGGCACACGCATACTAGAGGGCAAAACAAACATTTTGAATCAAAGTACCTAAAAATCTTCCGTGGTTATCCAAATATTTTGTATAGGAAATTTAAAAAAAATTAGGAGCCTATTGTATGTGATAGATGCCATCTGAAAGAGCTTTTTAAGGCGCTTCCTAAATTTAACCAAGTTTGGGCTTCTTCTGGTACAATATGTCAGATTTTTTATTTGATCAATAAATTTCAAAATTTTTTTTTTTTAAATTATATCTCAAACTTTTTGTAATTATGTGTTTTACTACATTAGTCCAATAAATGCAAAATGTCGAAAGTTTTCCGGATAACAACAAACGTCATTATAACATGCATTACCCAGGAGCGTGAATATTATAAAATCGTTATCACAATCATCAAAGTGAATGGCGCGACTATAGTGCATAGTTATCTATGTATGTAGTCAAATACATGCCATAACCTTAATACCTACTTAGATAATTTGAATATCAAGGTAAGTTTCTTATCGATGCAATTTTTGAGATCTTTGACAATAAGGTGACCGGACAATTTTATTGTAAGATAAATATCATAAGCATAAAGGATTCATTGTTCAATCGATCTGGATTATTTAACAATGCACGCACGTTTTTCTATTTTCAAACAAGATATCTGTAGTTAAGTTTGTTTTCAGAACGTTTGTCCAAGAAAAATGCTTCCAGCCTTTAATTAAAGGTGATGAACCCAACAGTTCAAGGTCCCATTCGTGTAAATAGCTACTTACGAACTATAGATGAATGATAAATTTATCTATAGGTACAAACTGACGTCGTCTGCGTAACGTCTCGGAGAGATGCGCCTTACGTTTTAGGAAACAAAGTTTATTTTCATCCTCTTAAGTCTCTGTACTGTCTGCGAGAATGTGTTCTTATGTCGTGGTACGAAGAACTATCTTCTATAGTAGTTAAAAGTTGATTCCAGCCTGTACTTGCGCCATGATCTGCGCGGACTTGCGCAGCTGCGCCGTCTCGGACTCCGTGAGCGGCTGTCTGATGACGTCACACACTCCTGCGCCACCTAACACGCAGGGCAATGAAAGGAACACTTCCTCCTCTATGCCGTGTTCTCCCTGTAAGGAAAATCATCATAATTAACAGGCAAATGACGTTCATTGCTGAACATAGTTCTCCCCTACGGGTATCCACGTGTTTTAAGAGTATGCTTTTTTGAATTACTTTTACTTTATAAATACAATAAGTTTTATTTCAATATTCATTTAAATATGTTCTACATAATATGCACACGTGGTAGGGTACAGCAAACATCTTATTACCATTACCTTCTTATATACTGCACAAATTAAATTAAATTAAAACAGAGTACCGAAGTTATTAGCAAATGAACACAATATATTATTATAAATAAAAATATCACATAAATTAATCATCTTACATAAACTCACTAACATCATAGTTACTTTTCTTTAATACAATTTCCTTTTATTTTTGCAAGTTCATTTGGTAGTTTGTTCACGGTGTCGGGTTTCATGTGGTCCAAACGAAAACCATCGCTAGAGGGGTTAAGGGTCTTATCTAAGGACCCCCGTGTATGTAACGCGAAAATTTATAGTATTCGAGAAAACAGCAAAGAAGTAAAAAATCATTTAAAAAAAAACACTGTTTCCAATTTTTTTCAAAAAAAAATCAGCCTGAGTTACAACTGTAGTAGTGTAATGAAAAGCCTATGAACTGTTCACATTCACAGAAAAAAAACATGGTTCTAGTAATAACACTTTAGGAGAAATCATTAAAGAAATGCGTCATTTTGGGTCCTAAAAATTTTTTAGAAAATGCTGTTTTCTCAAAAACTATAAATTTTCACGGAACATACATCCTTAGAGTAGCCCCTGGACCCCTCTATCGATGGTTTTCGTTTGGACCACATGAAACCCGACACCGTGTATATTTGAATACCTATTTTTTATTAACTAGAAATAAATATGATTTTATGGTATTTTATTTGATACTAGGGAATCATATCTGTGCTAATATTATAAAGCTTAAGAGTTTGTTAGCACTCGCTAATCTCAGGAACTTCTGGAGCTCTATTTTTAAATCACTCGCTTGAATATGGCGAGTGAGTATCGTTCGAAAACAAATTAAAAATCAATGAATATCACACTAAATATTGGCATTGGTACTCAAAAAATTCATTTATCTTTTTTCAAATCACATACACGTGATATTATTATACTAATTTTCATAGGAAAATCGGACATTAAACAATGAATATCACACGCCATCTAGACGCGAGTGATTCAAAAATAGGGGCCCTGGAGCTCTATTTTTGAATCACTCGCTTCAAGATGGCGAGTGATTTTCGTTCGAAGACGAATTAAAAGTCATAGCAAAAAACTCGTTGTCGAACGAAAATCACTCGCCATTTCGAAGCGAGTGATTCAAAAATAGTGCCCCTGGACCGTTTTGAAAATTATTTCTGTGTCAGATAGCTTATTTATCGGGAAAGTCCATGAAACATTACGGTAGAAAAAAAGTAAAATCAAAACGCGTGGACGTAGTTGCGAGGGACCACCCAGTTGATTATTAATTGCTATCATTGCTAATAATTATTTTCAATTCTTGATATTACCTATAAAACACTATCGAGAAGGATCCAGCCAACTAAACACTTTTTGCCACATATGCATACGTAGGTAAGCGTTAAGTATATCTTATCAAAAACTAACTCATTATTTTGTGTAGGTAGATAAATAGTTTTCATCACTGATTGAATAATGTTGATAGGGTTACATACCAAGGAGCTTATAACACGTGCTAATATTTATGCAAGTTTGTATATAGGAAATATATGCGATTATCTATTTATCTAATGTTTATTATACGGATGAAAACCACCATAGGGGTAATGTCGTAAGAAGAAGCCTGTCTTGCTCACTTACCTTCAAATAAGTAGAGACAGCATGCACACTGTTGGCGTTGGACAGTATGGCTCTGGCCAGTTGCGAGAGCGAGAGGCCGATAGCCCAGGAGGTGTACCCCTTAAGTTTGATGACCTCATATGCACTCTTGACAACCATCTCGTGTGTCTCCTTCCAGTTCTCAGGGTCGGATTCGGAGCCAATCTTAGGGTTAAGGTCGCTGAGACGAACGCCGGCGATGTTCACGCCGGACCATACTGGCACTGTAAGAAATGAAGAAAGTAAAAACCGGCCAAGTGCGAGTCGGACTCGCGCACTGGGTTCCGTGCTAACTTTAACTAAATTATAGTTCTAATTACTTCCACTTAGCCAAAATACCACAATATTTTGTATGAAAAACCAAGTTAATTTTGCTGTCCATAAGGAGAGCAAAAATAACTTAGTTTTTCATAGTATTTGTATAAAGGACGAAGCTATTATTGCGGTTGTTAAAAATTTGCTATATCTCAAAAACTTAATAGTTCGATCTCGTTCAAAGCAATTTTCGTTGAAATTGTTTGTAAAGCACTATTTTTCAAAATTGTCATTTGCTTCGTTTAAAATGTAGATAGAGGGATGACGCCCATTTTACCATTTTGGAAGCGTCTGTCTCCCAAATTTTAGACTTTCAGAAAAAATGGTTTTAGTAACTTCTATGTCATTTTAAAATACTTATCAATAAAGACCCCACATGCATTGGTTTGAGCAAAAATATATATATTTTTATTCTAGTTCCATGTATAGGAGCCCCCCTCAATTTTCAAGATTTTTTAGAATCGTAAAGCGGTTAACAGGATACACCTACTTACTAAGTTTTATCTGTGTAATGCTAATAGTTTCAGAATAAAGTTTCTGTGACATACGGACGGACAGATAGACAGACAGACTTGACGAAACTATAACAGTTTTTACCATTCGGCTACGAAGCCCTAAAAATTAGCTTAACTAAAGTAAGTAAAAGTCTTCTAACTACAAGACTGAGCATAAGACGTGAGATAGGAATACTCGTAGGCTATCAGGATTTCCCGATTACGACCATGACCGAGATGAGACAGAGACGGAGAGATTATACAGTCGTCGATAAAGTAGTGAAGAAAAGTTGCATTGTGATTTTCTGATTTCCGAACGAAATTGCGAGATACAAGTTTTAACCAGGGTGCTCGTACAAATGAAATGAAAGCCAATTTGACCCGGTAAGAAATAAAAGCGTAGGTACAATTCCCACCGAAATAATCAAGGTACAGATCCTTAATTGGGAACTAGAAGGCTGTGAACACAGATACCTAACTGTTTTTATTTGTTTCTAAATCCATATTAGCGTCTGTAGCCAAAAGTTAACTCACCACTGCTGTCCCCGTGCTCTCCAATAATATATCCGTGTGTAGACGTGGTCGCGATGCCGAGCTTCTCCGATAGAAGATATCTGAACCTGGCAGAGTCCAGGTTAGTTCCTGAACCGATGACGCGGTGCTTCGGCAGGCCACTGATCTTCCACGTCACGTACGTCAGGATGTCGACAGGGTTGCTAGCGATTATGAAGATCGCGTCTGGACTGTATTTCACTAGCTGGAGGTAAAAATGATTGTTATAATAGTTAGCCGGATGCTATATTCCAACCAAAGATGCAGTTATTGGTGGATTTATTGGTAAGAAGTGAGGTGCTGATTTCTTCAGCAGCAATAATGACATGCTCTTATCAACACTTATACAACTTCTACAACAACGTATTTTTGTTCAATGTGAAGTGCTTTATGATAATAGTTTCGTTAATGGTTAGACAATTAAGGTAGTTTCACAATAGTACATTATGATATGATACAAGTGTGCTAAGTTGACCATTATATACAAGGCGATATTGTGTGCGCACGAGCGAAAGCGAGTGCGCCATAAGAAAGCCGCGTATATAATGGTCACAGGCACACGTGTTTCATACGACGTTTTTCAACACACTTGCCATTAATCCAAACTTCGTCACACCACAGCCGCCAACTATTTACGAAAAATGGCGCGTTGTTTTTTTTTCTTGCCGCGAAACTGATGCGCGCGCAAATTTAAGGCGCGAACTAGATCGGCCAACAGCCAAGATTAAAAATGTAATAATTCGTTATTTAAAACACAAATTATAGAAAATTTTAAATGAATTTGAGTTATTTTTAGTAATGAAGCTGGATTTACCATTTATTGAAATAAATATGTACATACTGTTATTTTTCGCATAAATACTGTTTGTTTTGTAAGTTATAACCCGACTAAATTATATCGCTTCATCTTCTTACTTACTACTTGGTACTAGGGTACAAATGTAAATTGGTCGGGTTAATAAACAAAAGGCACTAGTGCAATAATATACAGAAAAAGCACGCGTGTTTAATATCTATGATTATGTGCCAAAAATCGGTGGAATAAAAACGTCATTTTGAGCAAGTGTGTTGAAAAAATAATAATAAGACTATTCAAGTCGTGCCCGTGGCCTCGCCCGCTTTAATGTCGAACTTTAAAAAATATACTTAAATATCGGCTATGTGCTTAGACGATGTATGGGCTATCGGCTATATGTTTTATCTAAATCCATCCCGAGGCTTGAGCTGTCTTAGCACTCCTTAATAATCATCATCTTCATATCATATTGAAAGAGAACGCGATGCATGCTCTATATAAACAGTATTTGATCACTTAGCTTATTAGTTTCCAGAATCCGGACCGGACACAGTGTTAGTGTGTCCATATACAGGAAGGACTAATGTCCGAGCACCATAAGCTGCATGTTTTCTAAGGGCCTTACTGACCTGAGGTATAATAATCTTCAGCACATCGGTGTTCCTCTGCACCAGGTCGAGTCGGCTCTCGCCCTCTCGCTGGCGCACGCCTGCCGTCACGATGCACAGCTTAGAGTCCGCTGAGATGGAGTAGTCTGCAAAAAAATACCTTTTTTTATATGTGAATAAGAACGTCTGGAGGATGAGTATTTAAGTAGTGCTGGTCGGGAGACGGAAAGAGATAACCAAAAAGAAAACAGAGCAAAAGCTATCCGTCGTCTGTGACTTACAGCCCACGACCAAAACCTTTCTGCTTTAAAAAAATATTAATATTCCTATATTCAAGGAAGTCTGAAAGTGGTCTGGTCATATAATAAGGAGGGAGGAAAGTCATGTTACAGATGCATGGACTGTGTGAAATGAGATATGAGTGTGTAAAGAGTGGATGAAATCAGTGACGAGAGATAGTAAAGTGTGGAAGAGAAAAACTACTGTGCTGGGATGGCGATTAGTTATGCGACTCCACGAGCAACATGTCCCAGTGAAATTGTGTAAATTATTCAATTAAAATAATTCTTATATCTTGTATGTACGTAAGCCTGTAGAGTATTTATTATAAGCCTGTATTTCAAAATATTTTGTCTCAAGTAAACGAAAACATATATAATATCCTTGTCTTTCTTTTTCTAACTGCCTGCTTAAAATGCTTCTAGATGAATAATCATTCTAGAAGAATGCTTCTAGATGATGATGGATGGTCAGGTTTTAGTGGGTAGGCAGACTCCGAAGTCTAGAGTCCCACATAAGCCCAACTGCCCCCGCGTTCGGTGGGTATTTAACTGCATTTCCTGACGTAAAAAAAGGTCTGAGAACATCGCTCTCTAGTCCTAGGTAAGGTATGACGTCATTACCTGTGCTGGCCTGGATCTTGGCGTTCCTCATGAAGGCGGATCCGTGTTGCAAGTCCATCATCTCACCTTTCAGCTTGTCAGCCATTACGTCTACCATGGCAATGTTATTCGTTACACCCTGCGGAAAATAAGGATGTCAGTTCAGACAGTTCTCTTCTCTCTTCTAGAGAGAAGAGAGAAGAGAGCTTCTGGCCTGACTTTTTCGTGGAGTTTGGTGACGTCATACACAAAATTTAAGTGATGGTCTGCGGTCTGATGGTCAACAGTCATCACAACAGTAGAAAATAGATTTATGTGCTTATCAAACATCAGAGTGACTCATAGAGAACAATCTACAAAATTAAAAAACGACTTGATTCTTTTTATTGTAGGTTATCATAATATTATGATGGCCTAATTCTCCTGTTTTTTACGATAAAGCCAATGTTCCGTAATTTTTTCATGATTTGATGATGCCTTACCCAAGAATTTTAAAGTATATTATTAGGTTTATCTGCTTCCTCTACGTAGTCGACGTAATAACGAACTTTCGCACTAGATAGTGGCCAGCTGTCAGCATGATTAAAACATAGCTTATTTCTATTTAACATTTCATTTTGCTGTTTTCTACTAACATGCCGATAAGATGGTTGTTCAAAGCGTCATATACACTACTGACACAATTAACTGTCGTAGTGATAACTCAAATAATATACAAAATCTAGAAATAAATACCATTATGTAGGCATTAGTACAACGTATAAAGTGTAACTTCATAGAACTGGTGGATTAAATGCCCTACCTTTGCTTAAGCTGACTCAAGGTTACCTGACACGGTTATACGGTGCGGTGAATTCATCTTTCGAAGAAAAGAAGCCACAGGACACATTATCCTCTTAACACTACGTCTTTCTGTAATGTGTTCGAATCCAACCCAAAAATAAAATAAAAAAATCATATAGGTACTAATGAAATACACTATAAGCTACTAGCTATTTATATTATAAGTTACAGTAAACTCCGTTTTTCTTGGCTGGTCCAATAATGTCAGTAATATTTTCATAACTATTTAAATAATATCAGTGAATAAAATAAATAAACTATTTGACAGTATAAAACTATGAATTACCCATGTGAGTTGTAAGTTTTGAATTAATCATTTCGTTAAAAAGACATGTCACGATTGTTCACAGTATTCGACTTTTAAATAATAAAAACGGACTGTCTGCAAGCACTTTATCTTCCTTCATTTGATAACAAGATTGATTTCCCTTGAGAATCCTAATGGTTAGTGTTAGTCTGTTGGGCAAAGGTTACACTTGTTAGCATTCAGCAAAATAGCCTAGTGATGATAAAGCATTTGTGATATTTGATGCGCCTAGGCATGCGGCGCGGGAGGGGAATAGGCGGCAAACGCCGAATCCTGAGGGCATTCGGATGCGAGCCTTGAGTTGGTTAGAATTGTATTAGTGAAATATCAATTGTTATTTATTGTCGCGAGATAATAAGTTTAAGTGATGTTAGCCGGTTGATTAGTGATACTAAAGTGATTATCTAGTAATGTGTTAGTATAAATAATGAAGAAATATAAATTGTCAAGAAAACAACGGCTTTTATTGAGAGCTATATTGACCAGCGTCAACAGATCCGAAGTGGATTCCAGACCCACTTACCCACTAAACGGCCATTGGTATGTATTTTTTTTTGTATCACAAAGCTTGAAATCAATGAGATTTTTACCGATGTCATATTTTGTTAATTAATGTTTGTGAGTGATACATTGTTTACAATTGTTGATTGGACAAGGCAAAGACCACCTTAACTGATGATAATATGATGATGATGTTAAAGTGTAACTAATTTTTATTAACTGTTGAATTGATGCGAAGTGATTTATTACGATTTTGAGTTAATAGATTAAATATGAAGAGTTGTTGTGATACTCGAACTCGAACTCGAATTGGTGTGATATCAATACCTTCTTAGGTACTACTTTCATTGAGAATTTTCTTTGATACCTATGATAGCGAGGAAAGTTGGATACCAAACTTAAATCGATTTACTCATTGTTATTAGTGTGATAAATATTTACACAAATGTCTCTACATTAAACAGAAATTTTGATCATTCTTAGACAAAGAACGTTTGATCAGCACAACAAAAGTTATTAACAGTAGCTACGAAATGAAAATAATCACGGCATTGCACAAGAATTTTAGTAGTAAGAAAATGAAGGTTTATATTTTTATTGATCTGTGATTTGTAAATCAAAACCATGTTGTGATAAACAGAAGAAGTAAAAAAAAAAACACTATCGTGTATTGCACCAACTTATTTTCATAATGCTGGACTATGAGGAAGTGATTTTCGATGGCAACAACGCGCACAGGAACGCGCTCCAAGGTCAAGGCATAGTGTTTACATTAACACCATTAAGATAAGTCGCCATGTAGGGTGACTATGACAATGGATGGACAAGTTTCGTGAGAATACTTAGTTACTATAAAAAGTGATCGCAATGAATAACAAAATCTAACACGATTTCAATCGCATTTTCACGCAGCATTTTGCTTAGATTATTTTGATTAAAAGAAAAAAATATTGTTACTATGTAGGTACTTAGATTATATAAAACTAGTGAGAAGCTATCCATTTCATTAACATAATGATGATACTTGTGCTGAATCCAGCTGGAATATACGTTGACTTAGGTGTACAAATACAAAGTAACGAAACCTAATTTTGAACCATAGCATTTCGTAAACGAATGAATGAGAACTGCGAATCAATAAAAAAACATAATAAGGAATCACACTTATTCCGAAATAGTTAAATACGAATACTAACAGTATATGGACAATTAAACTCTCAAATACTCGTATATATCTTTTCGTGCGAATTAATTCGTGAAGGTACGAGTACCGACTCAAATTTGTTATTTTAACCAGAGAGTAAGACAAGGCTTATATGTCGTGAACAACAAACATATTTGAACGAGATGCATAATTAATAGTTTATCTTAAAATTACTATTATTTATTACCACTGATTAGTGAATAATTATTTTAATTTGTTTTGAGGTGACGGATGATTAACAAAAGATGACCATAAGAATTATCAGATGTGGCTACAGAAAAAAAATATGTTTGAAAATAACTATTCTTAGAAAGAGGTTCAATGTTTCCGTAATGTAAAATTACCTAGTCACAATTTTTTATTAGGAACAAAAGAATAAAGAACAACTATGAGCTTAAAGATTAAATGTAAGCCTGACCTTATCCTGGCTGTATGTATGTACGATTTTATTTTGATGACGATGTTATTCATGCTCGAACTCATGTTTCATGAAGTTGGATATCAATCTCAAAACAAGTTAAAGATAAATTAATAATCACAATTAAGAAATAGGTATTAAAAAAAAAGAAATGATGCACAAATTACAATTAGAAGGTACAAAAGATGAAAGATATGATATGAATGATATACACTTGTAAATCACCAAATATGAAATGGAATTTCGAACCTACTGCTCTATTAACAGGAAACTAAGACAAGTCAAGAGTTTTAAATCATTGATACAGGATATTGATACAAACAATAGGTTATCCAATACAAACTAAAATACGATATAATAATACAGAACGATTTAAGCAAGTATTTAAGTGCCTTCAATAATATAATCGTGAACGAACATGAGACACAATTGAGATGGATGACGACTTGTTTGGCGTAGTGGTTAGCGCTCCGGACCACTATACCGGCGGTCGCGGGTTCAAGCTTCGTAAGGGGAAAATGTTTTGCGATTAGCACGAAATTGATGTTTTAAGGTTTTTTAAAATTAATAAATATGATATTCGTAAAACCAGGAAAAAAGTCCCTGACTTCAAAACTAAAACAAAAGGTGTGTTGACTGGCGCATGTTTATTTATTTATTAAATTTTTGAGCCATTAATTGACATGCGAAGTAGATTTTAGATATAGCATGACAGTGTAGTAATAAGACGTGAATCTCATTATTTGAAACTTTTTCAATGACAACAAGTGATTAACTGACAAGTTATATATTTTGATTGATTTTTATATAACCGACACAAAAGTATTTAAATAAATACTTGAGTAAATAGTTGTAAAACTTTTGTTTTATAACATAACACCCTAAACTCGTATGCGTGCATGCATTTTAGGTGCTTAATCAGTCAAGGCAAGTTATTATTTGAAATCTAAAAAGATAGAATAATGCCTATGCTATTGATATACTGAAGATGGTCAAACTTGGCTCTAAAATAAATTAGTTGATTTACTTGTGCCAAGTGTTGAGACACGGTACAATAACGAAATAAAAAGATTTAGCGTTGGATTATTAAACATAACTAACCTTCCAAGAAACGAACTTTGTCATTCGGCAGGTGGACAATGAGATATTGTGCCGCCAATCTAAAGCCGAGATTTCCTGAAGTGTAGTTAAGTAAGATTCGCTGTGCTGGGGATGGATAATAGATGACGAGCGAAATACAGTTGCTTAGGTACCCAAAAAGTAAATGATACTCATGATATTTTGCTGGTGAATGTAGAATTAATGATGTTATTTGAGAGTAATAGTTGACATAGAAATAGAATGAGAAATATTGATCCCAGAGTAAAGTATCCCATAGTAGGAAATTGATGTTTGACATGACATTTGATTGGAAAACTAAACTACTGTACTAGACTACTGCTCTTTACCGTGGTTTTACAATTGAAATAAAGTATAGTGATTCACCTAAATACCCCCTTGGTGCCCGATGATTTTGAGCTTGAAGTGATCATAAATTTATATGAATTCTGATTGATGATGTTTACAGATGTATGAACTATACTATGACATTTGATTTTTTTTAAAAACTTGGTCTACCGCTAAATAGTGGTTTTGAAATCGAAATAGTGCATAGTGGTTCACATAAGTACCTACTTGGTACCTGATGATTTTGAGTTTGAAGTGGTAATAAATATGAATCCTACTTGATGATGCTCTTAGATGTTTACAGATCTACCGTGGTGCAAGCGGCGCGCACTTACGAGTGTCAGTGAGGCCGAAGCATGCGCGGCATTTTATGTGTTGTTGAATTGAGTTTGATATTCTAAAGGGCAGACCGAAGTACTAGTGGTGCTCACGTTTTGACGTGATTGGTAACCGAGAGTACAAGCGGATTTAACCTATGAATATGAGGAGACCGAAGTACTAGGGGTGCTCACGTTTTGACGTGATTGGTAACCGAGAGTACAAGCGGATTCCCAATGAGATAAGAGACCGTAGTACTAGGGGTGCTCAAGTTTTGATGTGATTGGTAACCGAGAGTACAAGCGGATATGATACATAGGTACCTATTATGTATAAGAGACTGAAATACTAGTGGTGCTTTTAACAAGTACCTACTGAAAGATTTCACGTATGTAAGAAATATGTGCCATGAATAAAGATTGAAACGAATTAATAACGATAATGAAGTTCAAACACAGTGATACAATATATAAAAATAGAAAGAAGAAAATAAAGCCAAATATAAATTTATTCAAAGTATGATACTAAAGGCAGGAAGTTGAAAAGAAAGTATATTAAAAATGACTCCGATAAAGCAATTAGCAGATATTCTCCCTACCTACGATACGCAACTACGAACCTACCTATGAACACGAAACAGATGCACTTACAATATGCTGATGCACGGCGCACGACCCAAACTTGATGAGTGGAAGCAGAAGCAGACTTGCCATAAAAATAACCCAACCAGTACTGAAGTATCGACATAATTCCCTGTAAAACCACCAGGTGGCGCTCGAAAAACGCTACGGCAGAATTGGTGATTTCGTGTATTTGTTGATTGAGAAGAATTTATGAATGGAGCTTAAAAAGTTACAAATATTTTTTTAAGATTCATTAAAAAATATAGCTACTTAAGTTAAGAGGATATTCGATGACAGACTTCGACCACAGATGGCGAATGATAACCGGGATTAAGCAAAGCGAGCGAGGAATAGTTGACTGGTAGAGAATGCTTGAAAGCATAAAGTCCGCCATTTGTACTTCATTTTGTTTGTGCAATAAAGAATATATAAAAAAAAAATAAGCAGATGCCTACTGTGTACTTAACAATGCCATGTAATTGATGAACGGAACACTACTAGCCCCAGTGACATCCAAGATTCTAAATATGAGTGGTATCAGGTATTCCGTAGTGCTAAACGGTCCCCGACCTAATAAATGGAAGGCATGCCGAAGCACAGGATTTATTTCATTTGATTATTTATGTATCGAAATTAGTTGATCCTTTATGATTTGTAATCCATAGTTTACTTAAAAAGCTATTTTCATACTTGTATTTTTAACATAACGAATTAAGTTGATTTTTAATTATTTATGATTCATTGTTTTCGTAAAAATCTATGTCTTCCTCATTATCTGCTAACGAAGGACGATTTGTTTAATAACCTTTTATGAAATTTAATTCAAAGAATTTAATATTTCAAATGAACAGACGTTATGAGCCCATATCTATATGCTATATAGATTCCAGTTTGACAATTTTATGAAGTTAATTTAGTCTTATTAGTTAGTGTAATCCTATGCACATAAAATTACAATGACATTCTTTAATGACATATCTTTATATGGCATAGTTAAAACCAATTTAAATAAAATAGATAATAATGGTGTTCTTTTGTTTCATATTGAAAATGGTCGCTAACTTCCGTTGAGGACTACAGCTAAAGCGCTTGACGTTCAGTTCAACTACAACTACCAGATTGAGCAGATTGACATGAGCAAGCCATGGGTTCGCTTGTGTGGCTGCTTCGAGCTTAATAGAGCCCGTCGCTGAATAACACGGAAATGTCGAAGCCACATTAGTCATCCAGATGCGATACCGATTAGACCACGTAGAATACAGGCCTGACCAGCAACCACTATTTAAATGCGCAAAGACAGAACGAACAAGACTGATGAATGGATGCTTTGATATTGACGAAAAGTGTATAGGTATTATTCTTACACAAGTAGGATAGTTTCGCAGTATGTTTTATCTCATGAGACTAATGTCTAAAGTTCAATAATAATACTTATCATAATAAGAAAATATCTATTGTACTAATTGAGTAAGAACACAATTTTGTAAGTTGTGAAGTTGCGTTTAAGAAACATCATACTTAGAAATTGTCAGATGCCTAAATTTTGACAATGAATTGCTACCTTATTTGGGTGTGATTTCACGACAGCTGCTAATTGAATACATGAACTAACCGTAAATAATGAATGTAGTAGAAGGAAATCCAGGTCGACTCTTTTGTAGCTCCTGATAGAAGCGATAATATTATAATAAAATATATTTTAAAGTACTAGTTTTCAAATTTATAGCATATTATTTGTTAATGAAATGAAACAATTATTTAAATGTGTTAACTGTTAATATTAAAAATTCCCGAGGCACTGATTATACTAACAACGTTTGATAATGTTAAATAGAATTCGAACGATCACAGGGTATACAATATATATTCACTACAATATAGAAGTACGAGTATGTATTCTAAATAACTGATTCAATAGACACAATATACTTGTAATAGCAAAGATTTGTTTTGACGTAAATTAATTTTGTGCAAACTTGTACAATATTGATTAATTTACTTGAATGGATTTATTTATTCACGCAATAGGTATCAATACACACTAACATTTGTTTGATGTAAAGGGAACCTATGTTTTATTAAACTCTCTTTTTCACGATACAAATAGTATTCTATGAAAGGTTTTGATAAAGCAGTTTGCCAAAACACTTAACAAAATAATATATCCGAGGGTAATGATAATGGAAGAATGTTATTGAGATAAATATTGGCAGATTTGTTTCGTAATTATGATTCACTATACTCATGACTAGATGAACTTAATAAAAAAAAATAAGTTTTTAACTTTTAATAAGAAAGTTGACTGATATTTGTAATAATTAATAGTTTTTAATTTTGTTGTAGATGAAGAATAGAAGTGTGTACAGAAGTTATGTTTACCACAGAAGTTATAATCTACTAATTATGTATCATTTATTGCTTAATGCAAGAATCTAAAAAGTACCTTTTAAATATTGGTTCGATACAATTGATTTAGTCGAATATTACATATTTCCTATGATGCATGATTTTTGGTAACAAATCGCCTGACACACCAAACCGAAATTAGATCGTATCGTCGGTATTTTTGCATAATTTAAATTCATTTATAAAATTATTTTATATCATTTTCATTGTTTTAACTTAAATTAGATTGATTCTTACTACCTTGATGAATGTATTCACATTACAACTGAATCCAATAATACCTACTAACCTATTAGGTATAATGCAAAATGAAAAGACATACATACACTGCCTATTCTAAAAGTGATGCCATTTTATTGTACTTATATTTGCCAGCGGCGCGATAGCTGGCCCTGTCGAGCAGTTTGTAAAATGAATGCAGTGTGAATAATCTATGCACGAGTGAATGTAAATATGATGGAGAAAAGAGCTTCACTGGTCCTTGTAATGCGAGCATATACTTACATCTATGAGCTTACAATTTACTATTATATTCAATAATTCTTTAAGTCAGTATTCTTTAAAGTGTTACATATTATATTATATTACATATTATTACCAAGAACAGAATCGATGCAGTGAGATAGCGTGGTGTAACATCTGTTTCGCCTGGTTTGCGAAATTGTACTATTGTACATAGACTGACTTATGATGACTATATCTTGTTTTCGATCTTTTTTCTATTAAGATTATTTAAGATTTTATTGAAATCCTTAAGATTATAAAAAAACACATTAAAATATATTATTTCTATAGAAGTTAATCGACTAGTGAAATGTTTTAATAGGTCTGTTTTTAAGGAAAGAAAAGGTAATTTTGGTCACCTTAGTAAATAACTGATTTGTAAATGATAAATTAAAAGTTCTCATTAATATTATATAATTGAATGTAATAGATGTCTATCAGTTAGATTTAATTTAATGACGATTGAAGTAACTCATTAGATATGTATGTATAGAGACATACATAGGACGTTCGAATGGCCGGAACGGAATAGGGACATTCCGTGATCAGGACGGCCGACTGTTAGCATTCAGCAAAATAGCCTAGTGATGATAAAGCATTTGTGATATTTGATGCGCCTAGGCATGCGGCGCGGGAGGGGAATAGGCGGCAAACGCCGAATCCTGAGGGCATTCGGATGCGAGCCTTGAGTTGGTTAGAATTGTATTAGTGAAATATCAATTGTTATTTATTGTCGCGAGATAATAAGTTTAAGTGATGTTAGCCGGTTGATTAGTGATACTAAAGTGATTATCTAGTAATGTGTTAGTATAAATAATGAAGAAATATAAATTGTCAAGAAAACAACGGCTTTTATTGAGAGCTATATTGACCAGCGTCAACACACTTTTATTCTGGAATCAGTCCAGTTCATAAATCCAAATGCTATTGACGAGTTCCAATTTTGACAGGAAATTTATTAGAATTTAATTTATATTTAACAAAGTCTGGAAGTCTGTCATTATTTCCATATTATATTTTCTGTTCTAATTTGAAAACTTGACACGGACTAGCAGATTGGTTAAAAATTAAGCCGTGACGAAAACAGTAAAACTGACTTCAAAAACAAAGTTCTTAAATAAACTCATGACTCTTTCAACGATCTATTTTTGTAAAAATAACAAAAATAGAGCGTTGTGTCTGAATAAATAAAACTTATTAATATTTAAAGAAAAGACTACATTTTAGGCATTAAAAAATTCATTTTGGAGTCAGTGCCCTGATAAAATAATGCTAGACATGGCTAAAGCGATGGCTCTAACCTCTGGATAGGCGGGATTTTTTTCAAATCGGTTTGTAAATGACTGAGATATGAGGTAACTTATATGCAACAAAAAACAACATGCAGTCGAATGATAGCATTGATAGCCTCCTCGTTTTTTAAGTCTGTTAAAAATTTACTATAATTATATTGTCTGTGGACCAGACTAATGTTGTCTCAGTTAGACCTACATAGGTAACTAAGTACCTATCACCAAGAATGTAAGTAGGTAGGTACGAGTATCATTATGTATTGGATTCAATGGCAGACTGTCAGTCGAGTCGGAATGCGAACTGTCTTGCGTTGGCGAGTTATAAATAAACAATTAAATCAGGATAATGGTGAGGCACAGAGACTGTGATCACAGGTACTCGTATTTTATCATTGCACAACGAGTATCAAACAAAACAATTATAAAACTGAGGTTAAATGATTCGATTTTGAAGATTGGCTCCATTCTACCTAATATCAAATAATAATAAATTTAAATAAAACATTATACAAATGTGGACACTATATATATAAGTACTTACTCGTAACTAAATCGATTTATAATGCGATTAAACAATTTCAATACCATAGTAAGACAAAACATAATAATAAAAATAGAGGAAATAAAACATATTTGACTTAATATTACATAACGCAAACATATTTTAATCCACATTTCATTTCATCCATTATTCTCATGTAGGTATCACAAAAAACAGTGTACATTGTATCCAATAAAGTTTAGTTCGGGGTTCAATTGAGCGTAAGTTTAGAATCATTTAGTATTCATTCATGTTCATTGTTTTTCGACGTCAAGTAGGTATCACTTAAATAAGGTATTATGCATCGGATAAAATACCATAGCGAACGAACAGCACTCTAGATAGTGGATTTCCTAGTTAAATGTATAGTTTGGTATTGTAATTGACAAAGTGGAATAGTTTGATCATCGCTGGCAGGATGAAGAAGATGCAGTAGAACCTGGAGCTCAATTTTTGAATCACTCGCTTCAAGATGGCGTAGTGATTTCCGTTTGACAACGAGTTTTTTTCTATGACTTTTACTTCATCTTCGAACGAAAATCACTCGCCATCTTAAACCGAGTGATTCAAAAATAGAGGCCCTGAAGGGGCGTCGAAAAGAGAGAAACAAATAAAATTTAAAACATGTTGTACAGAGTACAGACTGAAAAATTACGTATAAAACTTCTTAGGTAACTCGGTTGACGAAGTTACACCTATCAAACTTACTTTGAGTGTTAAGCTGCCCATTCACTTTGAAATAAATAATATATTCCGAGATATAAATCTATGGGGCCTTCCCGTGTAGGCACGGTTTGTTTCATAACCACCATCAAATACCTAGGTACACAAAAGTTACGTTTTGTAACCTTTCTATACTCCACAAACATTTTGTTGCGTTTGGACAAACTTTTAATGATATAATGGTTTTAGAATGTTTTTAACACTCACAGTGTCATATATGTCAATATGGTTAAAAGGTTGCTGGTTCAAGTCCCGCCCATGCGCAAATTTTTGGTTTCTTATTTCATCTTTATGAATTTAATGATGTATTTTCAGTATGATTTCGAATTAAAAAAGTAAAAACCGACTTCAAAACCAAAATGCACTAAAAAGTCTTAAATAAACTCTTCACCATTGAAAGGAAAGGAATCCGTTTTAGGCAAACAATTTCTTTTTGGAGTCGGTGCTGAGATAGTTGATGCTTGATGGTCAAAGTGATGGCACCGACTCCAAAAAGACATTGTTTGCCTAAAACGGATTCCTTTCCTTTCAATGGTGAAGAGTTTATTTAAGACTTTTTAGTGCATTTTGGTTTTGAAGTCGGTTTTTACTTTTTTTTTAAAGTTTATTTTATTTCTTCATTTTTAGTGATTACATTAGAGGGGGGGGGGGGGGAGTTGCACCTTATGATTCTATTTTCTAAGAAGCTACAAATTACCTATCAATTATAATTACTGAACTCTTAAGCGATAAGGAGTTCCACCATCAGCTTAGCCCCACAAGATGTTGACTATCAGACGTAACAACACGTCAACATTAAGATTCTAGTAAAGAAAATTTATACGTGCCTTTAAAATTTGAGGGTTTCCCTCGATTACACCAAGATCCCATCATCAGATCCCAAAATGGAAAAAATGGGACCAACTAGAAGGTACACCCTCTAAGTAGGCGAAAAAAAATTTCGATTTGGTCGACAAACGACTGAGATATGAGGTAACATACATAAAAAAAAAAAAAACATACAGTCGAATTGATAACCTCCTCCTTTTTTGAAGTCGGTTAAAAAGGGTTACGAAACGCAACTTAGAAGTTAAGATAGTATGTAATGAGAGTTACGAAACGAGAAGATGTTTAAACTGTGGAAAGACTTGAATATCTCTCAACATAATTTACCATGAATCTCTTTTCACCGGGAAATGACATATTTTATATCCCGAACTCTAATATATTTAAGAGCGATATGAGAAAAAAATATTTTTCGCTCCCTCCGGTATACCCCTTCCGCCCCCGGGTTCCCAGTGCGATGCTGTTTAATTTTTCAATGGGATCATACAAACCAAAGAAAATATGCATCCTATAGTGTGAACGGGAAAATATATATCTATATCACATAATATTGTATATCCCACAGTAAGAAGGCAGCTTTATAATGTTGATGTGTATGGTGGTTTCTTCCTTATCTAACTTTAGTAACCAAATAGGTATTTACATTAAATTTTAAAGGTTTAAAGGCAGATAGAAGTGTGCACCGACCACTATGGCTAATTTTAGCCCGATACAGGAAACCTACCTTTCATGGAACGATTTTATTATTTCAGATTACAGTATAAAATAAATTTTGACTAAATATTTATTTTACTCAATGGCATAGTTTACTGCGGCCATCCAATTCGTTTGGTGGCAGTATGCCAAATCGTAAATATTCTTTCTCTATACTGACATCACTACAAACAAAGTCGGTTCAAATTAATTTACCTACGTTATTTTAAAACCAAAAAGAGAAGGGTATTCTTTAACGTCTGTGCGTACTATCGTATTATTACTGAAATTCAGTAGCTCCAAAATAGATAACTCGATTTTCCTTTTTATTATGTGATAGATAAGAGGCCATCTTTTTTTTATTAGCGACAGGGGTTATTTAAATTTAAAGAATTGATTATTGAAGAGTGCGACCTGTGGGATTGATCAACCCAAGTGCACATTGATTGATTACATATTATACAGTTATAAATTGATTAGAGAAACAAACCAACGGCCTCACTACCTTTATTGCCTACTTGATTTCGCCAATGGCATTTTACTTTCATGATCGAATATAATTGTGATTATTAAGTAGTACCTAAGGCTGTACCCATGACTGGTAGAAAACAGCCACAAAGCGTTTGTTCCGCCTTGTATACAATATTTGGATGTGCATTACAGTTTCTATTATTAATAGATTTAAAAATAAATAAACAATGCCCAATGAAATGATATTAATATTTCTTTACCTAAAAAAACTAGCGGTAACTTATAGGTATCATGCGTCCGTTATCATGGGCTAATATTTAAATTATTTTAAAATTTGTGTATCTTAGTTAAAATCGGTACAGCAGAATTAGTTGGGGTGAAAGATGAAAGAAAATTGAACACACCCATATGCACAGTCGCCAGCACATTAAGTTACCCACTTTTGTTGCAAACTAGTCCTTATCACAACTGCATAAGACACCGCAGTGTTTACCTGGACGTGCTGTTGTCCGTATCTTTACTCACACTTTCGCATTCGTATAATTTGTTGTCACTTTGTGGCAGTGGAGTATTCGTGCAAGTTCATCGTCCCACGCACTCCCTCGGTATTAATCACTTAGGCCCTATTTCGTGATCGATAGTTAACTCAACTAAATGGTTATATGTTTTGTAACCGGCTTACTGCGGTCGGACAGTCGTCGGTCGGACTCGCACATTAAAGGTTCCGTGCCAAATTTTTACGCATATAGAAAAAGTATTTATTCCCAAAGGAATATTTAAGTTTTCTCAGGAAAAAATTAAGATAATTAAAACTATTTCATACTAAAACTAATTGAAACTAAACTTCTTTCCATGTCATTTATGTTTTAACTGTGTGTATTATTTTTAAGCAAGCTGTGTTTATCTGTAAATCTATAGAGCAATTTTACTTGTGATTCAGATGATATTTTAATTTAAGAAAACATTATTGTATCTGTAGTTGATAGACCCAGTAAAAAAACTAAAACTAAATGAGAGGTTCACATAATTGCATTTAGACAAAACACCACAATATTTCGTTTATGCAAAGTTTTTTTTTTCAAAGTGTTTGTATGAAGGAAAAAGTTATAATTTGCGGTTGTTAAAAATGTGCTATATCACAAAAACTACCTGGGCCCCTATTTTTTATACACTTGCGTCAAGATGGCGAGTGAAAATCATTCATTTAAGTCGAATTTTCTAATGAAAATCAGTTGAAATCCACATGGGCGGGATTTGCAAAAATATATCTTAATTTTGTAAGTACTTGAGTCAATAATTCGCGTGATTATCGTAGATTTTTAATTCGTTTTTGAACAATTATTACACGCCATATTTAAGCGAGTGATTCAAAAATAGAGGCCCTGTTCGATCTCGTTCAAACCAATCTTCGTTGAAAGTTCATGTAAGATTTAGATTACCTTGTTTTTTTTTCTTCAAAAAAATCATTTTCTTACTCTTAAAGTTAGAGAGAGGGGACGAAACCCATTTCATCACTTTGGAAGCGTCTATCTTCCAAATGTTAGTCTTTTAGATATAAATTGTTTTATATCCATTGTACATAGGTATATGTATATACACCCACACACTTACAGGTTTGAGTAAAAAATTTTTTTTATTATTTCCATGTAGGTACGTAAGCCCCCCTCAAATGCCCGTTATATTGTTTTTGTTACGGTTAACAGGATACGCTTTCCTACCAAGTTTCAACTTACATAATCAGAATAAAGTGGCTGTGAGTGACCAATGGATGAACAGTAGGACAGATTTGACAAAACTATAAGAGTTCCGTTTTTTGCCATTCGGCTACGGAAAATAGTTTAACTAATGACCTTCGTAGCAGGTACCTACCGAGAACCTGCTAGTAAGTATTTAAAACCCTTATAACGTAACTAACCTGTGTAAGCAGTGAGAACACGGCCGCCATTCCGACCTGGCCGACCCCAACGACCGTCACCTTGTTGCCGGTGTCATCGACCTTGTTCTGCACAGGCTGGAACAGCTGATCGATGGTCGCCATCTTCCCTGCACCACAGAGTTACAACTTTTTAATAGTGCCAATTTGGTAACAACACAAATTGCAATTGAAAATAAGTATAACCACAGAAGATATACGAGTAATAGTACCTTCTCTAAGACAAGATTCAGTTTACAAACAAACGAACTGACTTTCTATTATTATAAAGTGCCGAGTGAAAAAACTTTGTCACGAAGACAGGAACTATCACAAATTAAAAAAACACTGAGCAACCTAACACAAAATTTTCCAAAATATTGACCCGATTTATTTACAATGCGTAGACGAAAATATTTAGTGGAAAATCTGTCAAATAAAATCGGTATAATCAATATTAATTAGGCTCCTCAAGGATTTCTATGTGGGAATCTAATGTTTTCCTGTTTCACAATACTAAAACATTGATTAATTAACATCAGGCCTCCAAACCATTGAATAGGTAAGTACTTACTATTACTAGCGCGTTGTAATAACAGGTCACTGATCCAAACCTAACATTAAAAGAAATCACAATGGTTTTTTTCACTAAAATAGAGTAAAACTCATTGATTTTTCACTTAAATAAATATTAGGTAATTCACCTGCACTAATTCGAACCGTGATAAATACTATACCATACTTTATCGCATTTCAAATAACTTATCGGAGTGCTAAGATAATCTGGGCAGCAGATAAGAACCAAGAAATTTACAATGCACGATTGCAAGCTAAATAAAAACGCATATAGATAAAAATATTTTCAAAATGTTTTTTTAAACTTTTCATTTATGTTATAAGTAATTTCTAATGCGAATTAAATAAAACATTGCACTACTTACAGCGGCCGCCGTTACAATGATTCACGTGATTGTTTTCAGTCATTATTTAAGTAGGATTAACTATATTGACACAAACAAATCCACTTTAATTCACAGCACGCGATCAAAATGTCGTAAGTAAGACTTTCAAAGAGAGTTGGATGGTACACACAAGTGCACTACTGGGTGAAATTGAACGAACTGACTGAGGAGAACTGAAAATACTGAACTCCTTCCTTTGAGATGAGTATGAGTTTGTGTAAGTTGAATGACCGAAGAGTTGACTGGTAATTTCACTGTTTGAGATGAGCGCGAATTCAGTTTGATCACTTTGGTAGGTATTATCCGAATGACAGTGGTCACAGGAAGCATGAATTTTTATATAGTGGGGTCGCAATGTAGCTGTGTGATGTCACGCACGCGCAGCCTGAACAACCCAGCATATGACTCGACGCAAAAATAAACCAAACAACTTTCGCGGAAATCATGAATATTATTGCGCAAATAACGGGCAATATCTTATTTTAACCGTTTTTTTTTTCAATATGCTTAGGCACGGAAAAAGCCGGTACATACTCACATAAGTGGTAAATATACCTCTTTAACTCTGATTAGACAAAGTTACCAAGACAAAGGTATTAGGAGTTAATTGAGGTACACAAGGAAAATATTTCAAAATAATATTAACCATTCAGCAAAATATTGCTTGACCCATAAATGTCAGTCCATGATGGAAGTAGGAAGTAGGTGTAGGAATTATAGGAAAATTGGTAATATAGGTACAATTTGCCAAACGAGAAGTAGAATCTAAACATGAAGAATATAGGTAGATATTGCCATTATGGGGCGCGCGCGGCGTTCATTTATAATGTAAGCAAGCTTTAGCCAATATATATTTGAAATTTTAATAATTGCACCCCGCGCTTGCCTCAATCAAAAATTAGTGGCGCGTGCTTTTGTGATTGGTAACAACTTTGATCGTAGACTAAACTATTAATTGTCTGTCTGACAAATAATAAAAGGCCACATACACTGTTAAAATTGTAAAGTTATACTAACATGAATATAACGAATTATTATCCTTTTCGTACAGTCCCACAAGTTTTACATCATAATTTATTTGCAATGTTTACCTTAGCTGTTGCTAACATTTATATACCTAATCCTTGCTGACGAAAAGTTATAAAACTACGGGAAATACGCTTACCTACTAAAGTTCTATCATAGCCAGTAGGAAGAGGGCGCGGTGCGAACATTAACTTGACTGAAAGACGAAACTTTTAACTAAGTACAGTTAAGCAAAGCGAGTTTGCTTTGCCTATGGTACCAATGTTACAGATGAAATCATGATGCAATGGTTGCAGGACTCGCGAAATGTTACTTTACTTACAGAGTAAAAGTTGCGCGTCGGTTGCGTGTTTGTAGGCACGTAGCTCGGCCGTGGGTCCGCGCGACTTACTCACTCGACGCTGCTTGCGATGAGGCGGCGCCGGCTGTCTAGTTGCCGCGCTCCACTGTTCAAGGTGACCTTCAACACTCCGTTTTGGATGCCACAGCAACGCGCATGCCCGAATCTGACCTACCATACACTTTAATATAAACCATAAAGCTAAAAAATACGGACGATTATAGCGCACTGAAAATCGTTGGATACAGGACTATGATCAACGGTGACGGCCGCGGGTTTATTTGAACTACCTATGACTGAGTACAATTTGTTTATGGGATCATTCACATGGTAGTGTAAACTGTGTAAACCTTTACTTTTCCTGAAGTGAGGGCCACCTGCATTAGATTTTAATTTCTTTTTAAAACTTTAAAGATCATTCTTTATGATCAATTGCGAAGTGTAAGGGCTGGATACAACTTCTATGGAACTAATATTCATTTTCGTGTGTAGATTTACAACAAAACAAAACGCGTTAACAGGTACCTGTGTGGAAAACCTATACAGGGTGTTCATCCCGGTTAGAGTCAGGCCGTATTTAGGGAAATTAGCGGCCTCATTTGCATAATATGTATAAACACACTCATAGCATTTTCAATGGTCAAATAATTTTCTTTAACCACGACCTAAAATTAATTTATTTACTAATTGAGTGAAAACATCAACCACGTCGAAAATTTCTGTAAACTGAACCAAAAAGCTAGCCAATTTGATGTAGGTATTTTTTGCTATCTTTTACAATCTGACCACCAAATTGATATTTTTCCTTTAATAGTTCTCGCGGGCTAAAATTTATGCATCAGGCATAGCGATATGAAATAATGCCCTAGTAAGGAGTTAAGGTGCGCCTGTTGAAGTTTTTCAGAATAACTGAAACCTATGAAAATGTGAGCGAGCGCGAGCGCTTCTGATTTCGGTCCGTGATACTTTTCAAGCGCTAATACAATTTAATATTTTGTGCAAGAAAACAGAGCGCTTGAGATTTCAGCTCTTGACACTTTTAAAAGTGCCAACCATATACTGTAATGCGTGGGCGAAGAAAGGCCTACTGCGCGATGGATAGAAAAATATATTTAAGGCAGCCGTCCGGGGGCCCTCCTGAGGTGACATTAAATCTGACAGAAACAAGGGACTTTGTATTTTATCTGCGGGGGGGAGGGGGGAGGGGCTATCAATCGACGGGCCCTGGGCACTTGCCCAAAGTGCCCACTGGGAAAGAGGCCTTCAAAGAGCGTGCCAGACAAACTGGAACGACCACATGTTAGGTATAAAAGTCAACATTATCTCCAAAACCAACAGAAGAATAAAAGCCAAAGCACGAGATTTTTTTGTCATTTTATGCTACTGAAGGGTCTATTCTATCGGCTCACAAATATAAAGTGTTAAAATAAGCGTGCCTTGTCATAGGAGTATTGTTTTTTACCAATGATCTTGCAGATTATACGTAGTAACGTTGGTCTGATCATAGTGCTCTAAAATGCTTTTAACCAGAGATATAGTACCTAATCCAAACCTAATTTCTCTTATAAATGTAGGTACCTAAATTAAAATCGCTAACTCGTCAGTAAATGACAATATCAAGTTCTACTGACTGCAAACAGTTGTTTTCTTATATAAGTATTGCTGGTTCGTTTTATTTTGTAAGAAAATAACAATAAGTTAATTTTCATAATAATAAATCAAAACTATTAGCTTATATTACTGGTAACGTAAAGGGCCTAGATTGAAATTTGTGCTCCTATAAGAGGCCACATCCTGTATATAGTTTGGCACACTCTTTAGATAGGTAATAATTTAATACGTGCGCTTCTCACCTGGCTGCGGTATATTCGATCAATCAAAATATTATCCCTTCTTTCCAAGGATTATTATTTACAAATATGAATTATCAAAGCAGATCCTTAATATTTGGTTATTTGTGACAGAAACAAAACTCATAAGTATAACAGGATTTATTGGAACAGTACCAAACGCACAGAATGAATATGAACACAAATACGGGCAAGTAACTGCCTATAAAAGGTACAAACGATTAAAAAAAGGTTAGCGACAAAGTTTTAACTGAGTTGAGTTGGAGTTGGCGTAAAAGCAGCTCATAAACTAGTTACTATGGCTAGCGATTTTGACGCTGTTCTTGTTATCTCTTATTGTTTCGGCTGATTTCTGCAGCAGTTCGATCTCGGTGTTGCTAAGTGGCTGGCGAATGATGTCCGTGATGCCTGAGGCGCCCACCACGCACGGTAGAGACATGAAGATCTCCTCGTCTACGTTGTGCTCACCCTGATTAAAAGAAGATGTCAACTTAAGTACCAGTATTTTATGTAGCTGTTTCACCTTAACTCAATCCCTTAAAGTGGGTTATACTCGATTCTAATATCTTGATTTAATAAAATGGTGTTTCTCTCATTCGCTTTTGAATACAGGTAAGTGGAATCGAGATAGATAAAGACACTGTCAGCCACGGAAGTCTCGACATAATTTCAAGTAAAATAACCAGGTGACACTCGAATACGCTCAGACAAAATTAGTGTTTCCTGTATTTATTGGTTGCGAAGAATTTTTATAAAGCTTTAAAAAAATACAATGTTTTTTGATGATTTATTTAAGACTAGCGGTCACCCGCTACTGCGTTTTGAGTTTGCTTTCTTCTTTCCTGTAGCAGTGACCTTCTGCGATAAATAAGCTATCGAACACAAAAATATTTTTTCATTAAGTAAGTTAAAAGTATATTTGATGCAGCGAAAAATCAGATTTAAAATTATCTACGTGAAATGTTAAAAATTTGTTTATTCGTTGTGCTTCAGACTTCGGCAGCAGAACTCAGTTGAAAAGACGACGACTAAAGTTACCTTAAGAATCAAAATTAATGTACGTCGATGAGGTATAATATTAATTTTATATTTATTTATTTATTGAGTGCGCATGCGCGGAATATCAGTATTTTGACGTATATATCGTATCAAATAAATAGAACAACCCCAAAGCAGACCTACTTTAAAACAGCACGGTAAGAGAGCTGAGAAGTGCCACCAAATTTTGGTTCGGAAAGAAACAACTTGACAAGCTCATTACCTTGACGTATGTAGACAAAGTCCTTACGCTGTTCGCATCGTTCAGTATCGTTGAACAGATGTCGGTGATGGAGAGCGCAGTGGCCCAGGAGTTGGAGCCCTTCAGCATGCGGATTTCCTGAAAGCTCTGGAGCACCTGGCGGTGGATCTCCTGCCAGTTCTCGGGATCTTGGTCCGTGCCGACGTCAGGGTTGAGGTGTTTGAGGTGAACTCCACCCAATGTCACGCCTGACCACACTGGCACTGGTGATAAGAGACAGAATAATCAATCAATACTTCTGACACTGATAGTAGATAAATAACAACTTTTAATGATTAATTATAACATTTTTAGGGTTTTGCTTGATCTTTACCGCTGCAATAGTGCGATAAGCAGGGTGGAAATGTTGTCAGAGATTTTATTAAGATTTTTTATTTATTAATTGGTATCATCAGTAAACGGTCTCACAGCTTTCACCACTATGTCAGTCGGGGAATTAAATATCTAGTGCAGAGAGTTGTGTTTGGTGGGGTCTAAGCACGTTCTTGGTGGTGGTTTTAGTTCATAAAAAACAAAACAATTGGTTCACAACTATGATAGTCAAACGGCTAGTAGGATAGTCCACCATATTAATAACGGTTCGTAGGGTAACACTTACCACTGGTTTCTCCGTTTTCTCCGATGATGTATCCATGACAAGCCGAAGGTGCCAAACCTAAGCGATCGGCTAGCAAGTACCGGAAAGTGGCCGAATAAAGGTTGGTCCCGGCACCGAACACACGGTTCTTGGGCAAGGGGCTCATGCGCCACACCAGGTAGGACATCACGTCTACCGGGTCTATTGCCACTAATAAGATTGTGTCGGGGCAAAAATGCATTAGCTGGAAAAGCAAATCTTGTAAATAATTTTGTTTGGTCACTATTTCTACTTTTCACTTTTACCCGTACCCTCCTAAAGTGCCAACATAATTCTCTAAGAATAAGTTGATAAGGCTGTTTCTCTAGGGTGAGTTGGTTTTAAATGTACCTTTGGTACCACAGACTCCAAAACTTCAGCATTACATTGAGGACAGTCGTCTGTCATGATACCGGACTCTGACTTGACGCATGGGGTTAGCACGCAAATCATTGAGTCTGATGAAATAGCGAAATCTGCAATTACAATCATGGGTTGAGGGATGTACGAGTATGAAGCAAAAGGTACTATCATTATGGTGTAAACAGACATCACGGAATTAGCATACCTTGTGAAGTATAATACCTAATATAAAGCCAATTTTAACAGTACCTATAAAGATTTTTGGGCTTATAACCTGTACTAGCACGTAATTTTGCATTCTTCAAAAATTTGGAACCGCACTGGAAGTCCATTAATTCTCCCTTGAGTCTCTGTTCGCAGAAATCAATCAAGCTAATGTCATTCGATACACCCTGAAAAAAAACTTTCTGCTTTGTCTGTCTGCTCTTCAGTCAAAACTGATTACCAATCTAAGAAGCGAAGGGAATATAAAAAGGAATAATGGTGAAATTTGAGATGCTGATGGATACCGATGGTGGCCCAAAATGTAATTGCCAATAAAGGCCTATGAAGGCTGTGTAAAAAATCTGTGAGTAGGCCATCTCAACACACCCGTAATGGTTCTGATATGGTCCTTTATATGATCTCGGCTTGGGATACCTCCAGAATATTTTGAGGATACAATTTCATCACCTTAGCAAGCAATGAAAAGACAGTGGCCATGCCGACGCCTCCAGCGCCCACCACGGTGATCTTGTTGTTCGGCTTGTATTTGCCTCGCGCACTTGTTAAGAATAGCTGATCGAAAGTGGAACTGTGACGAAACCGTTCCGAAGCGGTTCCATCTTCATTATTATTTACTGGTCCTGTTGTGTAGCTCGCAACTGTGGGCAAGAAGAACACGGCAAAAATATTTAATAATAAGTTATAAATTAACATCAATATGTAAGTATAGTATAGAACAATCTGTTCCAAATGTTATATGATTAGGTACTCCACAATTTACTTAAAAAAAATGTTTTTACTTTGCTGTACCCTACCGGGTGTGCACATGTAGTAGGTTATATTAATTTTGTAATTAATGATCTATCTACTGTGTATTTCTTGCAATAAATAAATGATAAATAACATACCTGATTACCCCTCGGTTTGTTTATTGTTATTGCTGGAATCTATGTTAATATTATAACGCTGAAGAGTTTTTTCGAACGCGCTTATCACAGGAACTACTGGACTGACGTGAAAAAATATTTTTGTGTCTGATAACTTATTTATCAAGGAAAGCTTTACGCTATAAAACATCACGCTGCGACGGGAGGGGAAAAAAATTCAAAATTCAAAATTACTTTATTTTGTACATAGGCTATTGCTAGCACTTATACACGTCCCAACATTGGCCCTACCACAGCTTCGGGACAATTGTGGGCTAGTGCTGAGAAGAAGCTGCGCAACAAACTCAGTCACTATTGTCAATGCCTCTTTTAAAAATATTACAATTAAATGTTCTTACAAGCTAGACCATACATTATTATCGTTCACATAATCATTTATTCTATAATATCCTTTACTCATTAAACATTGTTTAACAATAGATTTGAATTTATGTAAGGAAATTCAATTATATTTTGAGGCAACTGGACGGGAGCAAACACAAAACACGCGGACGAAGTTGCGACTGCTATTATGAAGATAAATGGGAAATCTGGATAACATGGAAATAAGTACTTTGTAGGTAAATGATTTTCATGCTAGAAAAGTGATTTCGACGTTATATTTTATATAGTGAGTAACATCAGAACCAAGTTACTCACAAACTTGCTGTTGGGATCCTTCCGGCATGGGTGGAGATGCTGAGGTGCCGTGGCATTCATCTGCTGACTTGGGCGTTGGGTCCTCAGTATGCCCGGTTGTTTGAGAGTACAGTCTTCTGCCCAGGTTCGGCAGGTACCGCAGGGCACGCATAATGCCTCGCTAGCCACAACACAAGCGCAATTAAGCATAACATGCGGATTCACTTGATTGCATTCATTTTTGAACAATACTTAATATTTAGAAAATAGGTTTTGTATATTTATTTATGTCATTTCTGGTTTCTGATTGAGATTTGTAATTAATGACATTTTATTTGTATTCGTTTACTTCTTTTGTAGCCGTCAAGTATCGGATGAAGTTCATGAGCAGAAAAGAAGGTTAGTAACACTTGGTGCTGTTCGGTAATATACAGGGTATAGCCTGTAATATTAAAAAAAATCGGACCTTTGTTAGTAACCTGAAATCAATTCTAAATACTTTGATATTAATTATACTTAATAAAAAAAAATTTCGTAACAAAAAAAAATCGAACTACCTAAGTATGTATTGGAAACGCAATATGTGTCCAATTATATAGAACTTGACATTGTCATAAAGAATTTCAGAGTACTATGACCAGAAACGACCTAGCGGTCGTTTAAACAATAAAACGCATTAGGAAACATAAGAAAGGGGATAAGTATGTATAATATTACAGGTACCTTACCTAACTATGTAGACTCACGCTAAAGATATTAGAACGACCCAACGAACCCAAGATATAAGCTTTTTAACAAGTTGTAAATATTCTTATACCTGCCCACATTTCTGCCCATCACAATACTATTCACTTCTCGCCATGCCCGCAGGGTTGCAATGCAAACAAAAGCCACCATTCCCCCTGAGTTTGTCTACGTCATCATAAGTGGCTCGTCTTGATCTTGAACCGGTTGCATTGTATTGCGTGCGCGAGACGTTGAGTCACCTAGAGCCGACGCGTCGTATCTACTCGTAGCGCAGGGGAATTGACAGGCGTGATACGAATCAAGTGGGTATGGTAAAATATCAACTATGAAAAATACTCAGTCTTATGTTTGGTTTTGCTGATCTACCAGTGATGATAATAATTGATTAGACACTGTTTTCTTATTGACATGTAAGAGAATCGGAGACTGAACTAGAGTTGATTATTTATATGAGAAAGTAGGTGCTTATATGGTGATTTCCGATTAGCAGTTGAAATGAAACATTGATAACTAGAATCTAGATGTTTTCAGAAAAGATGTGTCATTTGTAAACGCCAAAAACAAGCATTGCCCATGGGTGCCTGTACAGTATGCTTTTTAGGGTTCCGTAGCCGAATGGCAAAAACGGAACCCTTATGGTTTCGTCGAGTCCGTCTGTCTGTCTGTCCGTCGGTATGTCACAGCCACTTTATTCTGAAACTATTAGCATATAGAACTTGGTAGGTGTGTTCCGTTAACCTTTTTACGAATCCTGTACAAGAATAATGACATTTGAGAGGGGCTCCCATTCATAGAACTAAATAAATAAATAAATTTTTTGGGTGTGACATGGAGGTTCCAAAAAACATTTATTTTAAAAGTCTAACATTTCGAAGATAGACACAGACACACAGTGAAATGGGCGTCCCCCCACTTTAATTTTAATGCATGTAAGTAAAAAGCACGAGTCATTCCGGCAGAGCCATATATGCCATTTTCCAGCTTTTCCGGGGGTCACATATTGTTTCATTATTATTCCTGAAATATTTGGGCTAACTTAGCACATTTAAAAAAAACACAACTTTCTGAGATAAAAATAGTTTCAGGCTTATCTGGCTTAAAACTAAGCAAGTGTAAAAATTGAAAAAAAAAATACATGACATTTAAAAAAAAACTTTTAACGAAAATTGGTTTGCACGAGATACAATAGTTTTTGAGATATACACATTTTCAACAACCACAAACATAACTTTGTTCTTCATACAAATATTATGAAAAACAAAGTTACGTTTGCTATCAACAAAATATTGTGGTATTTTGACTTCGTGGAAGTAAGTGGATCCCGAATTCAGTTAAAGTTGGCACGGAAGTACGGAACCCTCAGTGGGCGAGTCCGACTCGCACTTAGCCAGTTTTTTTTACGTTTCTAAGACAGGTAGGTTTTCTAGGTACATAGATTATGAAAATTAATGTAACCCTACGTACGGGACATCGTATCTGTCTTCAGTTTAGCTCGCAAGCTAGAATATAATACCTAGTGCTTCTATGAATATAACAAACGTATTATTATACTTAGACATAGATGAGTCATACACTACGAAAGAGTTTTCCTTATATGATTATTTATTATCACTACTCATAAGGACTGTTGTTTCTAAAAGCGCGTATAGTTGTTCTGTCTATCTTAAATTGAAAATAAGTAAGTTAGGTTCTTACATTCAATCGTCAATTCGTCGTGTTTGAAACTAAAAATGTTAGCTAGGCAGGTCCTATATTTCAAGCGGGCTTTTAACCGTAAACGACAACAAAGTCCATTATGGTTATTGTTGGTGGTTAATACAATTCCGAAAATAAGCATGATGCATTTGGTGCAATGCGTGAAACTTTTATACAGAGACCGTTGGCCTAAATCTGGGGATGGAAATAAGATTTCGTGAAGGTGACCTTTGAGAATTTCGGATTTAACCACGCGCATGACTGTCCTTTTAACCTTCAGGAAAGATTTCACGAGGGCATTGTCTCTTTTTGAACTATTCATTCACCATGATCAACACATGGCTTTACCTAAACCACGGAACATAAAAAAGGAGCGGAGAGTTGGGTCTATTGACCTACGAAGCTCTGGTGTCAGTTTTTAAAACCGCCTACAGGCTTCTGACATAATCAGATAAATAGAGGTTTGAAATTCAAAATTAATTTATGGGGTTTGTAAAAATATTTTTTTAGTAATCATTAAATCGTTTATGCATTTCCCACGCACTCACGTCTCAAAAAGCAAGCAAACCTTTTCCCTAGCTACGTTTTTTTACAGATACCAATCAAAGTAGACAGGCACTGAAATAGAATCGATACCGTGCCGATACCGGTATAATTTCCAGATGTGAGTGCCAATTCTTATTCCAATTACTGTGCCGGTTTAAATTTAGTACTTTATTTGATATCGCTACAAATGCTGATTCTGATTTGGCTTTTATTAAAGCACTAGTTTTATTACCGGATCCAGTACAGGAATTGTAATCAAAACCAGTAACCAAGCTGTCCCTAAGGTGTTTCTTTCGGGCTTTAGCATGGGGTCCTTCAAAAGCGAGATAACAGGGCTCTCATTAGTCGGCAACATATTGATGACTCCTCTGACATCGCAGGTGCGTACCCAAACTTTTCAAAATGAACTCATACTTTCCTTAACCCCAAACACTGCAATCAACAAAAACTGAAACCAACCCAACTTCTTATAACTTTTTACTTAACTTTTGAAGTTTGATATTTTCACAGCCATAAGGGACCGCAGAGCTAAGTATTGATACAATTTCCAGCTTGATACTTCCACGCGTTCTTGAGGAAAAGAGTAGGGACAGACAGACGGACGGACAACGAAGTGATCCTATAAGGGTTCCGTAGCCGAATGGCAAAAAACGGAACCCTTATAGGATCACGGAACTAGTTTCGTCAAGTCTGTCTGTCTGTCTGTCCGTCCGTATATCACAGCCATTTTATTCTGTAACTATAAGCATTACACTGTTGAAATTTGGTAGAACTATGTATCCCGTTAACCGCTTTACGATTCTCATACAAAAAAAAGTAAAAACCGACTTCAAAACTAAAATGCAAATGGAGTCGGTGCTGCGATAGTTGATGCTTGATGGTCAAAGTGATGGCACCGACTCCAAAAAGAATTTGTTTGCCTAAAACGGATTCCTTTCCTTTCAATGGTGAAGAGTTTATTTAAGACTTTTTAGTGCATTTTAGTTTTGAAGTCGGTTTTTCCTTTTTTTGAAAAGTTTATTTTATTTCCACATTTTTAGTGATTACATAAGAGGGGGGGGGGGAGTTGCACCTTATGATTCTATTTTTTAAGAAGCTACAAATTACCTATCATAAGTTCCGTCATTATAATTACTGAACTCCTAAGCGTTAAGGAGTTCCACCATCAGCTCAGCCCCACAAGATGTTGACTATCAGACGTAACAACACGTCAACATTAAGATTCTAGTAAAGAAACACTATACGTGCCTTTAAAATTTGTGGGTTTCCCTCGATTATCAAGATCCCATCATCAGATCCCAAAATGAAAAAAATGGGACCAACTAGAAGGTACACCCTCTAAGTAGGTGAATTTTTTTTTTCGATTCGGTCGACAAACGACTGAGATATGAGGTAACATACAAACAAAAAAAAAAACATACAGTCGAATTGATAACCTCCTCCTTTTTTGAAATCGGTTAAAAATAAAAAAAAAAGTATAATAATCATTAAAGGGGGGGCTCCCATACATGACACTAAAACGATTTTTTTTTCTTTGGCAAACCTATACGTGTGGGGTGTCTTTAGATAGGTCTTTTAAAATGACACCGAGGTTCCTAAGACCATTTTCTTTTAAAGTCTAACGTTTCATAGCTAGACGCTTCCAAAGTGGTAAAATGGGCGTCCCCCCCCATCTAACTTCTAAACTAAGCAAGTGTAAATTTTGAAAAAAAATATATAATGTAGATCTTAACAAATACTTTCAACGAAAATTGGTTCGGACGAAATCGAACGAGAAGCTTTTGAGATATAGCACATTTTCAACAACCGCAAACATAACTTTGTACTTCATACAAACACTATGAAAAACAAAGTTATATTTGTGTCAACAAAATATTGTGGATTTTACTACATAATCCAGTTAAAGTTGGCACGGAACCCTCAGTGCGCGAGTCCGACTCGCACTTGGCCGGTTTTTACCTTTTGAGGCACGGAACCCTAAAAACTGATAGGATTTCATGCAAGTCTTATCCAGTCAAATTTCAAACTCAATTCGACCAGGAGCTCTATTTTTGAATCACTCGCTTCAAGATGGCGAGTGATTTTCGTTCGAAGATGAATTAAAATCCATAGAAAAAACTCGTTGTCGAACGAAAATCACATGCCATTTCGAAGCGAGTGATTCAAAAATAGGGCTCCAGTATCTATTTTTTGACATTGTTGGAATCTATTAAGGGCTGATTTTAACAACGTCAATCAAGGAATATTCTTCGAAAAAATACAATACGCTTATTGTGAAAACGTTTAACTTAAATGTTTAATCTTTTAATATAATTTTCGTTGTATACTTACTTATTCAGTCGGAAAAGTCTTATCTGACGTTATTAAAATCGGCCCTTAGGCGTGCAAACAAGTCAATAAAATTTCGCAAGTGTACCTATGTTTGATATTTGCAAAATCGTCTGTTTGTTCATAAACATTAAAAAAAGATTATTATTTTTTTCATCATTTAAAGCCTTATTTTACCAACGTCAGATAGGCATGGAATATTCCTCGAATATAATACAAAACGGCTAATGTTAAAATGCCATCTATTTGTCAGCAATCATTTATGAAAATGTCATTTTAAAATCTGTCGTTTTATAGGTACTTAGGCCTCGTCGCGAAAGCCTAGGTCGTTCAATTCACGCGTGTGTTGTGGACGCAATGGCTGCTAGTATCATGCCAACTCCTGGAGAAGGCCTTACTTCCCTCGGATAAGTCCTATCTGGGGCCCTATTTTTGAATCACTTGCTTGAATATGGCGTGTGGATTTTGTTTGAAAACTAATTAAAAATCAATCAAATTCACCTCTACCTCTACATCAGTGATTACTCACACAAAGATCTCTGTAGAGATTTTAGACTAAGTTCTTTAAGATCTTAATACTCATTATATTACTGAGTTCCGCGGAATGTTGAACGGAAGACCTTACACGTTAGAAATAAGAATAATCTGAAGAGCAGCTTTATCCTAGCTCAAGTTTTTATATAAAAAAGGAACGTGTTTAGTAAAGAAAATAGTTTGTATTTGTATCCTTCCGCCAAACACCCAGTGTATGGTGATATTGCTCTTAAATCTAGCTAAATTATACATTTGTATCATTTGTATATATGAAATAAAGTGTAAATCATGTAACAGTTTTTATCGTATTTGTAAAACTCAACAAACGAATTTACAGCAAAACTGTTTTGTGAAGTCGTGTACAGTTTATGTCAAGATTTGTGTCATTAATTTATTTGACAACACGTCCATTTTGTAAGTAATCACACGTTACTGTCTGACCTAAAAAATATTTCGCGAGAGTGTATCTTAAGTCTCAAATTGATATAAAAAATACAGTATTTGAATGGAAAGTTTTTCGGCGCTTATGGATGGCCCGTAACTACCTCACATCATGAGCACGTGGAGAATGGTTGGACTCAAGTTAGTAACTGTAATTTTGTTTCATACTTCTTGATCTTTCACTTTAATGGTTGGCTCTAGTAGTAATCTCGTTGAGACCTTCTGAGACAGGCCCCCTTAAGGTTTCTGCCTGCTACATCGAAGTGGACCTGACCGTGCGAAAGTGCCAAGCAAAAAAATGATCATTGTATATAGGCATTGAAAACTATGACCGTCACTAACCAACACCGCGTGTCGTGTTGGCTGGTGACGGAAAAAACTATGATGTGCTAAATGTTTGCCATAGCAGCTGAAAATTGATTGTCCTATGAAAACGATATTTTTTCGCTTAAACTATGTTTACCTTGTATAACAAGACAAACATCGATTTTGATTATTTAAGCTGTAAAAAAAAAAATTATGGCTCGGGGCCATTAAAAGATATAGCCGGTTTTGTCCTATACCTCTTATTTCGGATATTTTGTTATTTTAAGATTTCAAAACCTTACAAGGCAATCAGAATCATGGTATACAGGACATTGAAAGTGCTTACATACATAGATTGAACCCCTTGTGCGCGAGTCCTACTCGCACTTGGTCGGTTTTTGCAATATACTCGTATATTCCGAATTGCGGATTTTGTGAAATTTTGTACATACGGCGTTTTGTTGGAAAAAATTTGGCCAGGTTTAATTTTCAGAAACTGATGTTATCTCCGTATTTTTAGGCACTGCAACAGGGCCAAAATTTCAACTTTGTAATTGTTGAACTTTTTTGTTGGAGAAGAGAATTTTACGAATAGTACCTACTTATTTAATTTACCCGCTTTTCCTCGAGATTTCTTGTTTCCTTTCCCCCTTATGTTTCTGATCTTAGTTTTTATTCCTCATCCCTTGCCAACAGCTACGTGAACTACTCCAATATAGCCGCCAAAGTGCTGCGAAAGTCTCTCAAGCCGAACCTGCGCGAGGAGGCCGCCAAGAGGGACATATCGCACATCAGATACTTCTACTGGCTTAAGGGAGAAATGCTGGGTAGGTATTTTGAATTATTTACTGACTTATTTAATCGCAATTTTTCCAGTACAGTCCGTTTTTCTTAGCAAGTCTCATATTGTAAACAATCGTGACATTACTTTTTAACGAAATGATCAATTTTAAATTGATATAAACCCAACTCACATCTGACATGGGTTAATTCATCGTTTTAAACTAAGATCTTTTTAAATCAAATATTTAAATAATTTTATATTATTTTAAAATTTATGTGAAGATTGTTTACATTATTGGACTAGCCAAGAAAAACGGAGTATAAGTGACCATACGCGGAGATCTTCAACAAACCATTATTGAATGCTTGAAACTGCAAGTAAAATGTAGTCATCATACAATCATTGTACGTCTTCTAGGTCATCTGCTCAATATAAGCTCCGTGGTTCTCGTTATGATCCCCGCAAATTGCTAATGCAAACTGGCCGCAATGTTTTTACATGTCCTTATTGTTATTTCATTCGATATCATGTTTTATATGAAAATAATACATAAATATTTTACTAATCTCCTTTCTTTCTTTCCTCGATATGTCGAGGTTTTTAATATGACAAGGTTCCAGCGCGTTAGGAACTTGCGGGAGCCATACGACCGCTTTCAAGCGGTCTGCATCGACCTTTATAAGATCGTCTATCCATCTTGCCGGTGAATCGTGGATACCTTATGCTGCCCACGAATCGTAGGTGTCCAACACAGAAGAGAGGAATGCCTACTCTCAGATCTGTGTTGGAGACCCTACAACTTTTCTGACATCGCGCACTAGTTACTGATTCGTACGATCCGCAGCTCAATTACCAATAATACCTGGTTTAAAATTAATTTGGAGCAATATCAATATTATATTTGTATTATATTAAATAAATAAATAAATAAATATTGGACACCAATCACTTACATTGCTCTGATCCCAAAGTAAGTAGCCAATGCACTTGTGTTATGGAAATCAGACACAACGGTGGTACCACAACACCCAGACCCGAGCCAATATAGAAAAGATCGTTTTCTACTTTGAACCGACCGGGAATCGAACCCGGAACCTCACGAGATGGCGACGCTTGAAACTAGCGTGCTAGCCACTCGACCACGGAGGTCTATATTGACTGCATAAGCAGTGTTTGTATGACGCACCTTCAAGAAACTATTAACGATTCCGTAAATAATATTTTTCCCACAGTTTTCCACAGCAACCGATGATGTTGAAATAATATTTGTTTTTAATCATGTGGCATATCTGCAGCTAAAATTCTAAACAACTGATTAGTTATTTAGCTTGAAGCAATTTAAAGTCAAATAGCCACCCTTAAAGAACACGATTTACTGAGCGGGACCTCAAACAAGCTTATTTTTGTTTTCAGCTCAAGGGAAGAAACTCGAAGCTGAAAAAGAAAAAAAATAGCACTCGCCATTTTGTTTTGTAGTTGGTATCGATGTTATTATACAATTTGCAGTTAGAAACAGTATTTTTATTGCTACAGCTAGTCAACCGGTGCATTCGTTACTTCATAACCAGAGGTCGGAATTAGGTAAAGATATTCATGTACTTACACTGATTTCATACAGCGAAAGAATAAAGTGGATATGCCTTAAATCCCGAGATTAATTTTAAATAGCAGATAAAATCCCTTTAAACAAAAAGTACCGCTTACGGAATACTAGATTTTGTCTCTTTCTACCGCATCCAACTATCTATTAGCAGTAAATTGGTTTACTCATTCACACAGCTCATTCGCTTACCTCGGTTCGTCGAATGCGCTCACTTGTCTACTATTGTGTTTTGTGTGGTGAATCCTGTTTGACCGTGGCTTGTTTACTGGATTCTGGACTCCACTTAATACGACTATTTCGGCATGCATTAATGAGTCTAGGCTAGAAGCAAAAGTATTCGCTCGTATTTATAAAAAAGGCGAAATTTGCATATGAGAATTTGCTTAAGAGTATCAATAATTTGTATTGTAAATTATTGTAAGTTAATAAACATTTTAGGTTTGTCAATTCTTTGTTTTATTAGTCTATCTCTGAGGATTTTATTATTATTTATTTGCAATATTGTTCGTCACACGGGTTTGTCCATTAAAAATCCCGAGTAGGTCCACATTAATATCAACATTCGATGCAAGTACAGTCGCCGTCAGATATATTGGAGCAGACAAAGTGACCAAATACTTCTGAACAGTTTAAAATGTCAATAAGTTCCATACACTACAAGTTACCATTAATATCAGAACATGCATTACTTCATTAATATCTGAACAGAAGCTAGTCAATAACTTCTATACATACAACTAACCAAAATAATCTGAACACTCATAACGTCAAATGACGCAGTCGGTCTTAAATATCTGAGCAATCGAGGCAAATTGCAGAAGTGCTTCCAACTTAACTATATAAAAAAAGTAAAAACCGACTTCAAAACCAAAATGCATTAAAAAGTCTTAAATAAACTCTTCACCATTGAAAGGAAAGGAATCCGTTTTAGGCAAACAATTTCTTTTTGGAGTCGGTGCTGTGATAGTTGATGCTTAATGGTCAAAGTGATGGCACCAACTCCAAAACAGATTTTTTTTGCCTAAAACGGATTCCTTTCCTTTCAATGGTGAAGAGTTTATTCAAGACTTTTTAGTGCATTTTGGTTTTGAAGTCGGTTTTTACTTTTTTTTAAAGTTTATTTTTTTCTTCATTTTTAGTGATTACATAAGAGGGCCGGGGGGGGGGGGGGAGTTGCACCTTATGATTCTATTTTTTAAGAAGCTACAAATTACCTATCAGAAGTTCTGTCATTATAATTACTGAACTCCTAAGCGTTAAGGAGTTCCACCATTAGCTCAGCCCCACAAGATGTTGACTATCAGACGTAACAACACGTCAACGTTAAGATTCTAGTAAAGAAACACAATACGTGCCTTTAAAATTTGAGGGTTTCCCTCGATTACACCAAGATCCCATCATCAGATCCCAAAATGGAAGAAAGAAACGGGACCAACTAGAAGGAACACCCTCTAAGTAGGCGAAATTTTTTTTCGATTCGGTCGACAAACGACTGAGATATGAGGTAACATAGATACAAAAAAAACATACAGTCGAATTGATAACCTCCTCCTTTTTTGAAGTCGGTTAAATAGGGACTTTTCATAGTTTATATTATAGTAAGATGACGCTGGCAGTTAGTAACGCTTTGTAGTTTTCAGTATTGTCATCACTGTCATGAAAGTGTCATGCAGTAAATAAGTTCAGGCAAGTGAGTGTTCAGATATTATTGGTTAGTTGTGTGTATAGAAGTTATTGACTAACATCTGCTCAGATATTTATGAAGTACCTAATGAATGTTCTGATATTAATGGTAACTTGTAGTGTATGGAACTTATTGAAATTTTAGACTGTGCAGAAGTATTTGGTCACTTTGTCTGCTCCGATATATCTGATGGCGACAGTACATAAATAACACTATTTAATTCCGACCTCTGTTCATAGCATATTAGTAAAGGGTACACAGTTATACCAAAAATCTGAGCATCTGCTGGTGGGGCGCAGGCGAGGTCTCAAAGCGGACTACTTATAACAAGGTATGTCGATAATTCAAATGGGCGATTTTCTTACTGCAGTGAAGTTTTAATGGCGTGTTATACAACTGAATTATAAATACATCGTGTTCCATATTATAACATGTTGTATAATTTGTCCATTGACTTTCACCATCAAGTACCAGGCACCGTTTGTATAAAAATACGAAAAATAAATAAAAGATTTTAAAGTAAAAATAGAAAATCAAATATGTTTATAATTATTTTATTTCAATATCTATTACAATAAGTATACAACACATACATTTTACGAGTCTGGACCAATGAGAATTGATTTTTATCTACATAATTTGCATTCACAGATAATCGGGTACCTATCTACATACAATTTAAACATTACCTACTTACTTACAAACATTTAAGACTGAAGTAATAAAATATATCATTAACCTGCACCAAAATGAAGGACTTAATTTATATTTAAATTCGAATAACCAGGTTCATAGCTAACTTAACAGTATTTTTCCAAAATATATTTTTTTCACTTACGTTTAACAAATCACATTAAGGACAGACTTACGAATATTATCACACCGAATTCAATATCATCAAGCCGTGTAAATCCGTGCAAAGAAGCATACTCGAAGATATTTATATTATTTTAAAATTAATAGTTTGGTTTCATTAAATTTATTCCACAAAAAAATATACATAATCACCAAAAAATTACATTAATTTGCATTATAAAAAATACGATGTACCGATACTGTCCTATTACACCCACTTATTTATCATAGCGAAAAAACCGTCACATACCTATAAGTTTTCGTGATTACTGAATGGAAGCATACATTTTTCTTTATATGTGGGAAATATTTAAATAACTCACAGTGTGAAGAGGTTTTCGGCTATCATTGAATGCTAATATATGTTAAGGAAATAGAAGGAAGGGTAGTTTTGTAACTACTTATCACAAAGTAATCCTTTACAAAAGCTTGCAATGACGCTAAAGGAGAACTTTTCTACTTTGTAATTTTGATCACTTGCTTATTGTCAAGTTTGTAGTAACGTTAATAATATTAAAAATGATTATAGAAAATATTAATAAGTAAAATAATATGATAAAACGTAGATAGGTCTACATGTTACAATAAGATGATATTTGTCAGCATCACATATTTTTAAAATTACGAAGAAAGGTTTCTAATCAGTCATTCTTCCATAAAACTAATTAGGTATCGACCGATATGATATTAAGAACTACTGTTTGGTACTGACCGGAATATACGAAACATACAATAATATAATGATATCAGGTTGCTGAAGATACATTAAAGGTGCACCCTTAAAGTCTGGTTCCTCTACACCGTACCATACCGACGGTAATTTGTATTGAAAATTACGACACTGTTTCCACTAGACTGTTCCATCACTGCCCAACACGGTCGCGTGTCATGCACGGACCGTGTCAGCAACCCATGAGATACGCTCTTGCTCCATATAAGGTCACCTCGTTTTAAGTGATAATTTTTAGAGAGCTGATTCAGCACAATAAATGGAACATTTTTTGTAGAATACACTTTGGGTTTTTATACGCTAGTTTTTGAGAAAATTAAAGATTAAGACATTTTTTTTTAACGAAGTATGAGGTTAAAGCAAAAGGATGATTGGGCATTGAATTGAGAGTGGTGAAGCCGATGACGTAGATAACTTTTAAAATCGTTAAAATCGTCAGGGTGCTGTTTTAAAAAAAATGAATTATCCTTTGTTAGAGGAAATTAAAAAAAAATGTCATATTTCCAAAAAATAAAGATAGTTTCCTGTTTCTATGATGTATACAAATACACAGTTAAAATATTATCACTTAAAACGATTTGACCTTAGATAACAGTGAGACAGAACGCTGTAGATCCGTTCAGTGGGCAAAGTGGGGCGTATCGTGTCAGATACGCTTCTAGCACGGACATAGCATAGTACAGTGTCGGGGGAACATTCTAAACATCAATCTATACATTGTCACAAATATTTCACGAGTATTTTTTTACATGTTTTTCAGCATCATCTTAACGGTACAAAGAAAAGATTCTCTTAATTAGGTAGCTAATTACTTTCTCTTATAATCTTATACATTGTACAGTGTGTCCCCGGTTAATGTGGAATCCGATAAGAATATATATTATTTTAGTTTTTAAATATTTTAGCTTTTATTGAAAATAAAATTCACAGTATAAACTGAATCGATACTTGCAAAAATGGCAATTTCTTTCAAAATCGATGGTAAATTTCTATAATAAATGTCAATGAAGATCAGATAATAATTAACTCGAAAAAACGTAACATATTACAAATAATTGTCTATTTTAGAGATGACGCCAACAGTGGTCTACTTTATAATATTGTAGCAGGAGTGTTCATCGAGTCAAGCCGTAGCCGTATTTGTATGTCCACTGAAAGGTAGAAAATTATACAAAATCCAAATAAATCACAAAATCTTCTAGTATTATGAGTATAATATTTAAATTCATGAATGATTGAAAAAAATATTAAAAATTCATTTTTCTCACAAAAAGCAAAGTTCAAGTCATGATGGTTACTTGTTGCATTTTTTTGTTATTTCATCTTTATTTTTTTATTTTAATCGAAGTTTTTAGTTTACTTTCACCTGCCATCCGGATTGCACGATAACCAGGGATTCACTGTATTCCGGGGAGCCATTCATACAAAAGAAGACATTAACTGACACCTTAAAGGTGTTTTCCCAGTGCACGGTAGCATACCATGACCATAATAGGAACGCGTCCAAAAATGACCGTTTTTTTATTGAAAACTATGACATCTTGCCCACTAGACCGTTACGTCACAAAACAACACTGTTGCGTGCCATGCACGGAGGGTAACTGACACGCTCCAGACGGCATACGTTAGAATAGTAATATACGGGATTGCTACCATGTACCTTAGACTCCAGACTATAACTCTCAGATCATCTCGAAAGAACGCCACTACTTACCGAGATTGGTTAAGAAAACGATTGAAATAACAAACATTTCAATCTCGATTGGTTTAAATTGTCAAGTGTCTGGAATCCAGTGGTTCGAATGTATAAAAACCGTGTAAATAAACCAAGTGCTGCTTCGCGAACAGCTACTGTCAGTTTGACAGTTCAGGACAATGATACCATTGTTTAAAAACTCATTATTTTCTCGCATCTGTTCCGGTGGCGAACAGAATAAACGACTTCAAAGGAGGATAGACCAATATGCCTGGTAGTAACAACCCACCCGCAAGTTCTCTTCAGTTACCCCGTGATCATGTGACCACACTTCTGGGCTTTATGTAAACCTTGCCGAATATAAAACGAATTGCGGTTAGCTCACAACCACCGAATATCATATTACAATCGGGTATTGCAAGCGTTGCACACTGGCATCATACGGCTTGTGTTCGGGTTCCTACTCCTAGCACGGTCATGGCACGGAACATAACAAATACCGTGGTCATGGTATGGTCCGGTGTAGTGGGAAAACAGCTTAAGGCTCAACTGTAATATCATCGTGATTTATAGATGGATAACAGTTTCACTTGAGCATAGTTTTGGGTCGAAGGATGACTTAAGTTTTAACATTTATAAAGTTTTAATTATACCTATTGACTTAAGTGATTGACGCCACTATTTCATTGAAAATGTCCATTTTTACTGCCACTATTGCTTTAACGTAGCCATCCAAAGACGAACAAACGGATATTTTTTGCTATCCAGACTTCTGAGAACCCATTAATAAAGGCAAATATAATAATATAAAGGGAATGAATATTTATTTAATAATTAGCTATAATAAAAAAGAGATTAATTGACACTTTAGGCTTACAAACAAGCTTAACGAGATTATGAGATTTAAACAAGGTACGCCCATAAAACTTCAAGATCCACGCCAGGTAGGTTTTCACTTTTTAGAAATTAAAGAACAGCATTTATTGAAGTAATAAATAAATGCTTTCTCTTTCACCGCTATCTTTTCAGCCATTTACATACAAGGTTAAAACACTGTGGTGTTGGAGGAAATGTAAACGTCTCTATGATTATCACTCATTTTTTTCGTGATTCGTGATCGGTATAACTATGGGTATAAGGTATAGAATCACTTTTGTAAGTACTCGTTAGCAGCAGTTATTTTCGTCTATTAATATAATATGATAAAAGCGAAATTCGCGTGGCCTGGACCCTTGGCCGGTGTTTAGTTACCCAAGGACATACAGAGCGATGTGGATACCTGCGACGCGGAGACGGAAGAGTTGCTCGGCGAGGGAGGGGGGGCCGTGGGGGGCGTGACCCACCACCCCCCAAACAAGTGTCAGGCGTCGGTTAGCAGTCTGGTGAACGAAAACAAAAATTAGTTACCATACTTGTTTATTTTTTTTTCAACGCGATAATCTCAGGGTAACGCTTTAAATCTAAATATACATATAATACGTATATGCTAAAAATTAGTCTGTGTTAGCTCTACACTGTAGAGCAAATCCCTGCCCTTTTCCCCTCCCAATGCTTTTAGGAACCTAGTTTCTAGATGAATAACGATATTGCGACTGAAAATTACTTCACTAGCTATTCAGATTTATACATGATATATGGAGTCTGATCGCTCAGGCATGACAGCTCCACGCTACTGCAGCGTCCGTGGCCAGGCATGGCTTTCAGTCGTCTTACAAAGACATTGATCAATGAAAAATCACCCCTTCAGACTATGAAACAGGTGCTAGTCTATAGTACCTCTCAGCTCGGATAGGCACGGCACTGGAGCCCTAGGCCTCCGCGTCGGGCGCTGCGTTAACCGCCTCGCTCTCGGGCTCCTCCACGACGCGTCTCCGGCACCCCACTTTGGGCACGAGCCCGTTGTACTGCGCCATGCCCAGGATCAGTACTGCAAAGCCGACTAGATGCTGCCAGTGGAAGTCCTGCCATTTGACTGCGAGTGACACCATCCAGATGACTAGAGTCCTGGAATCAGATAGGTTTAGTTACTTACATGTTATGGGGTCCATGATTACAGCATTACTAAGAGTTAAAAAAAAAACTATGAGCCAAAAGATCATCACTGCAGATGTTTGCAGTAATTCACACGCATGGACGCTGGCAATGACACTGGACGAACTTGGCACTATGCTCGAAGACCTTGACCGAGTCTACACATGATAAAGGTGAAAATCATGTTGAGCTACCTTGTTGTACCCACTCCAGTATCTATTGGGAACTCAAATTCTCGATGCTGTCGAGAAGGAAAGAAGAGAACTGGATCAAGTGATCCAATTAGGTAGGTCCAACTTTGACAAAGAGGTCAATCGACGAATCCAACTCTGAAATGGCTGGGCAGCGTTAGGGAAATTGTGCAAGGGTGTCTTCTCGTCTCAATTACCTCAGTGTCTGAAGATGTGAGTTTTCAACCAGTGTGTGTTACATGGTCTCTTACTATGGGCTTTATAAAGAAGCTCAAAATCACAAAGCGAGCGACACAAAAGGGCTATGCTCGGTGTTTCTCAACGAGATTGAATCAGAAATGAAGAGATACGTCGAAGAACTAAGATAACTGACATACTCGTAGCCTTGAGAATCACAGTACAATCACAAGTAGCAATGGGCAGGGAACAACTGATGGCCGTCAGGACAGAAAAGACGCAGCGTAGGACGTCCACCAACAAGAAGGACAGAAGACTTTGTAAAGATCGCATGACCAATTTGGATGAAGACCGCTTGTGATCGGTCGCTGTGGAAAACCGTGGGAGAGGCCTGTATTCAGCAAGGGAGGCCTTTTGGCTGATAATGATGAAGATGATGATGATACACACAAACGCGAATTTGATTGCTGTGTTAAGACTATCGTGTGCAGCCGGAACAATTGGCGGAATTGCCTACATTTGTGGTCGAAATATGCTTGCGTTACGTTTTCCAACCCGTAAAGCTTTATGGACTATATGGACTCATTCATAAAGCTTGCCTAAGATTGTAGGACTTTGATTTTTCAAAATGAAGAATTGATTGTTAAAAATTTACGATATTCTAAAGAGTTCTTTGTCCAAAAGTGCATGGTAAGGTTAAAAATATTTACTCAATCATTTTTTTTAAATCTAGACGTACAAATAGTTTCAGATTAATGAAAACAAATGGGACAAACTTTGTCTCGTTCCATGTAATTTTATACGTTAAAATAATTAACGCCCGCTAGCATTTTTTTCCGCAAATGTAGAGGTAGATTATTCCGCCAATAGTTTCACCTGCACACGAGTCTTAAGGCCACCGATGTTGAATCGTTAAAACGTTTTCAAAAAGTAGCGGTGCGTGAAAACTTCTCGAAACCTGGCAGTGTTAGGTTTAGAGCAGGCCTTATGCCGGACGTCCACTGCTGAACATAGGCATCACCCTGGTGTTTTTTCTATAGCACCGAGTTGGAAAGCAGTCTGCATCCAGTGAATTCCTGGGATTATAGATCCTGACAAGTCCATCTTTCCAGTGTTTTTTTTCAATGTGCGCCACACAACACCAATTCCAGACATCGATTATGACGGGGGCGCACAGTGGGTCGAAACAGTAATATGAGGGACATAGAGGTTTTTTTTGACAAATCGTATTTTTTTTGGATGCCGATCGATAGTCCGTTAGACACTCGTAAAGACATGTTATATAACATTTTTCACTAAACCTAATAGTTTGGCCATAAAAAAATAATTTGTGTTTTTTTTGTATGAAACAAGACCTAAAGTACTAAATATCTCCCAGGAACTGCTTGACCGTGCCTTATAATGACTTAGGGTGGCATAAGTGCATTGTGCACTAACATCCTAATCTATTTTTAGCTGCTCCAAACAGCAATTTTACCTGTTAAACAGTTCGGAAAAAAAATATTTTTGTAAATCATATTATGGGGATATAATTACAATTCTAAGAAAAAGCGTCGATTAGGGTACTAGGAACTAATTACGTAGTTAGTCTTCATTGTTCTGTTCTATCAGATTTTTTTAAAACCTTTTTTTTGTTATCATCGGATGTCTTTAAAATAATAATGATATCAGGTCATTAGAATATTAATTATACAAATAAAGAGATAATGGTTTGGGGTTTTACCTGCTCCTGTTAAAAAAAACATCGATTAGGGTACCAAGAACTAATAACGTAGTTGGTTTACATTGTTCTTTGTTAACAGAATCTTTCAAAACCCTTTTTTCTTAGAATCGGATGACTTTAAAATAAAAATGATCTCAGGTAATTAAGTAAGACAACAGGGAATAGCAATTCCATAAAATATTAATATAACTTCTACAAAATAACACATATTTATAAATATTTTTTTAATAGTAATTAAAATATAAAATAAATGAACAAATGATTAAAATCTTACAATGCTAGCTTAAAATATACAAAAACATCTAAATTATGACAAAAACAAATATTAAACAATATGTACAAAAAATACAGAGTATACATAGCAAACAATAGAGCTTAAAACAAGATTGTTCGATAGATATACTGTTTGTTATACTTAAATAATGATAAATATTTTGCTCAATATTTTCTTCATTTATAATTTGTGGCCAATTATTTGGGGTTTCTAACCAATCTCCGTTTCTTCTTAAAAATTGGGAAAATTATCGATGGAATTTTGTCCACCTACCATTAATATAAGCACAAAGACACTGGCAAAACTTTTTTAATTTAACACTGTTTTCTTCTCGTCCCATTTTCTGCATAAGATGATTATATAACTTTTCACTGTCTGTCAAAGATTCTAACGTTTCCCTGAGGATTACGAATAAATCTAAATTATTCACAATGGACTCCATTGTAATCGTAAGTAATAGATCGCAAATCAAGTTAAGTGTTACTGGTAAGGTTCATCACTGCACAAACAATTTTTTAAATGAATACACCTTCATTATATAACATAGTTCCGGGTTACTTACCCCCAACCCTTAACTTTGTCTCTTTAATATCCTAATTACCTGACATCATTATTACTTTAAAATCATCCGATGATAACAAAAAAAGGTTTTAAAAGATTCTGATAGTACAGAACAATGTAGACTAACTACGTAATTAGTTCCTAGTACCCTAATCGACGCTTTTTCTTAGAATTGTAATTATAATCCCATAATAGGATTATCAAAATCATTTTTTTTCCGAACTGTTTAACAGACAAAATTGCTGTTTGGAGCAGCTAGAAATAGATTAGGATGTCAGTGCACAATGCACTGATGGCAACCTAAGTCATTATAAGGCACGGTCAAGCAGTTCCTGGGAGATATTTAGTACTTTAGGTCTTGTTAAATACAAAATAAACACAAATTATTTTTTTATGGCCATAATATTAGGTGTAGTGAAAAATGTTATATAACATGTCTTTACGAGTGTCTAAAGGGCTATCGATTAGCATCCAAAAAAATACGATTTGTCAAAAAAACCTCTATGTCCCTCATATTACTGTTTCGACCCACTTTGGGGCGTCTCCCATAAATTCTTAAATACATATAAACATCCATGACTCAGGTATAAATGTTCATGCTTTTCACACAAACATCCTACGCTAACCTGCATTAATGTATGGGATGTGCACGATTCACATGGCATTAGTTAATTAATTAATTAATTGCTTCGCATCAATTAAAACTTGGTTGGTTTACAACGATGTACGATCAATCTTACACCATTGTATAAATATGCAAACAAAAAAAGGTTCTTAGTATTACCTGACAGAGTCCAAAACCATTCGTGTGGTTGCCGACATCTCCTTAGTGACGCTGATGCCCGCGAAGTTGAAGAACGCAATGGAGATTATTGTTCCTAATATCGCGACCATCAGTATAGCGCTGTTACCTGTAAATATAGAAAATTTCGTTTTGTAATAATGATTTTTCAGTCAATTCCGACTGTTGATATTTATATTTAATGAAATATTATAATGCCTAAGAATTTAAGCATTATATGACATGAGCAAAATTGTAAATGGTTAATGATTTTTTATTTCTCAGTCAAAAATACATTTCACTTAGGAGCAACTTAATAAAAATAAATGTATGTATCATCTAGTTCATACAAATAGTAGTTAGTTCGTTAGTTAGTTCATATAAGTAACTAAAAAAAAACAAACTCAAATTCACCTCAATCTATTAAACAATATTTATTTATTTATTTGAACTGGTTTCGATCTTGTCTCTAGTGTAGACCAAACGTGGCATAGACAGAGACGACGATGGAGCGAGCTCACCCAGAAGAAGCCTGTTCACTCTTTAAAAATTTTGGGGTTATAATCCATTGGAAGCAGTGATACGTGTAGTTCGACATTTTTGCTGTGCGTATTATAAAAGTTGACGAAGAGCGTAAACTAAATGCTAAGTTGTATTTCAAAGAAGTTAAGGAACATTGCTGCTTGCGCTATCCAAAACGTTTTTAAATAAAAATAAAAATATCTGTACTTTTTCTATTACTGAGCTACTGAAGCACAACAGTATTGGACGATAGCGAACGAAGAATGAGTGAGTAAAAGAACTAGATGGCTTAAGTACTACAATTGAAAGCATACATTCAGGAACTACCCAACTCTAATACATAATACGGGAAGCGATCAGGCGATGGATCAGTCGCTTAACGTCTTTCCGAAGTTAGGGTCACTACCACCTTCTTCCTGACTCCAAGCTATATTTGACAGGCTCGTTGGTGTAGTAGTCATTGCATTATCATGTCAGTTCAGTTTCATATCTATCTGCAGGCTGCACGGCTTGTGGCAGTGGGATGTTAAGGTGTATCCCGACCGCCCAGCGGAATAAGTCAATTGACTATCAGATACTATGGAAAATGCCGCTGCGGCATCCGCGCCAGCCAGTGCAGATTAACGATTTGAACCATCGTTACCATTTTAATGTTTTTTTTTTGTTATAAACGGTTAATAAACCGCATTGTATGCTTATTACAGTTAAATTCCACCGCTAGATATCACTAGCGCGCTATAATGACAGCTAACTACTCTTAACAGAAAAAAACTTCGCGTGTTGTGATCTCTAAATTGAACGGCGTCGATGTATTTTTACCATAAAATTATTATCTCTTTGGAAAGCAATATTAATTTTATGATTTTTATTAATATACGGCGTACGTTGTGGTCACATTTGATGTACTCGCTGATAATAGGTCATCGATGTAGATAATCTTGATACAAGCGATATAGCTGGAGTTGGCGCTTGGATGAATTAACCACTGGATATGAAACGCAAGAGCGAATGTATGAAAACATCATTAGCCAATTTCTGCGGGGCGGGGGGAGCTTGTCGTGTCAATTTTTGACATTTAGTGCATGGAAGTGTCGATGTTTTTGTTATCGATATGTGTGGAACGAATGAATGAACGAATCTTTTGTAAAATTATATTTAATTTTATCACCAAAACAATAAATTACATTATATGCATGTAATGCACAAACCATCAAATAAACAATTGAAACATAGAAAGTTGTTTTATATGAACGATCTGGCAAGTATCACTTAGTTAGTGTGAACTTCCTAAGACATTTTGAAACAGCCCGTTAGTACACAATATAGCCTTGCTCCATTAAAATCCTCTTATGGGATAACTAAGCAGTAGATTTTTTGCGTTGGCATTCAATCACGCTTGGCGTAAATTGGATGCCACATATTCGGTGATGTTTTGTGGGGATCCATTTTGCCTCTCCTTGGACTGCTTCTACCCACTTTATTTTCCTAAATGGATCTACAGAAAATATGAAATAATATTATAAAGATAAGATAAGATAAGATAAAGATTTCAGTCCAAGCTTAAAACTATAACAATGATTGTAATTGAGACCACCTAGTAAGTATTTATATAACACTTGTGGCAGGTAGCCCCGCTCTTTCATATCAATATTACATCAAGATTTGAAATGAAACAATCAAATTATCAACTTATAAGATACATGCTTATCTATTATTAACTACCAATAAATAAAGATGTATTGTCAAATATGAAGTTTAAAATTTTAAACCAAACTGTTGTATTTTTAAGATTACCTTAATCTACTTTCTAGTGAAACATTTTACAGATTAATCATTTTATTTCTAAAAGAATTTATATCAAAAAAATAATAAATGTTTATCGATATGATTTATCGACAATTGTCAAGCACAATTAAAATTAAACTGACAAGAGAACGAATGATAAACAAATGATAATCCTACCGTATAAAGTATACGTTATCTTGTTGATTTTGTAGTAACTGACCACCACTTTTTTAAATGGCAATGTTACTTTTCTCTTGGAAAACACATTTTACTATTTTCATGAAAAATAACAGCTTATTTGGGATAAAACGTTACTTACGGATTAAAATAAATATTTGTTGTCTTGCCGCTTTAATTTTTACACAAAAATAAGCCACATTTATCCATTTTTTCCGTCAATGTTTCTCACTGAGCTCTATCACCGTACTGACAAGACGTCACCTGTAAGTGAGGCCAAAAAGCCCGCTTCGTGGCTAAGGTAAGGGGGCACAAGCAAAATCGCCCGTCATTGCGCGTCCAGTGGTTTATTCGTCCAAGAGTTGGCGCAATATTGACATGTTTTTTTTTAATTCTCTACTTTTTTACCTTAATTAATTACATTTTAATACATGTTCTTTATTTATGTCTTGTTGCCTTAGCTGATTTATATTGCACGTTACAGTAATTACAAGAAACTTTTATTGCCACCACTTGCATATTATTTACAAAGTGTCGCTGTCGCAATCGGATAAATATTATGATACAAGTGTGCTAAGTTGACCATTATATACAAGGGATATTGTGTGTGCACGAGCGAAAGCGAGTGCGCCATGAAAGCCGCGTATATAATGGTCACAGGCAAACGTGTTTCATACGACGTTTTTCAACACACTTGCGAGTAAAAAACAAGACTCTTCATTTACTAAGTTTTTAATTATTAAAAAAGTTAGTAAAAATACGTTTCACTCGATTTTGATGGCAAAGACTTACACACGCGTTTTTCGCCTCGTTACGTATGTCCGGCGGAGTTAATAATAGGTTTTCTTCATTTTCTTCACTTGAAGTAGATATTTTCATTAATATTAAACTTCATAATTAATCCAAACTTTTCGTCACAGCCGTCAATTATTATTTACGAAAAATGGCGCGTTGTTTTTTTTTCTTGCCGCGATACCGATGCGCGCGCAAGACTTAGGCGCGAACTAGATCGGCCAAAAGCTAAAATTAAAAATGAAATAATTCGTGTTTCAAACACAAATCACAGAAAATGTTAAATGAATTATAGCTATTTCTTAGTAACAAATCTGGATTTACCATTTATTGAAATAAATATGTAGATACTGATATTTTTCGCACAAATACTGTTAATTGCTAAAAAAAAGTATAGTATAACCCGACTAAATTATATCGCTTCTTCTTCTTACTTATTACGACTTGGTACTAGGGTACAAATGTAAATTGGTCGGGTTAAAAAACTAAAAGCAAATTATAGAAGCGACAGCCGGAGGATCGAAAAGAAACCGAAACGACTTTATAAAAACTAATTTATTTAAAATAAAAGATTACAATTAAAAGTACGTTAGAGAGTAATTGACCCGATCGATGTTAGATACGAAGTGCGGGCGATGACGAAGACCTGAGGCTCGGTGATGCCGTCGCTTGGTCACGTTGAAAATGCACGAGCGCGGAGTCAGCATTTCCGTGGTGTTGCAGTAATTTAGTGTTCTAGTTTGGAGTTTCGACATCGGCGATATTCATATGAGCGAATGCGTAATTCCTCCACCCTCAGATCAGCAACTATTTGAGAACTTTGAGCGAGAAAGTTGCTGGTAGTTGGCTGCTTCCATGTTTGTCTTCTCTTTCTATTTCAGGTTGATCTGTGCCATTATTGTGTTCATAAGTATCGGGCTTCGCGTTATCTGCGTCGCGAGAACGTCTGCACGTGAGTATCTCGTAGCGTCGTAGCATGACTACGAGGATGAGTGCAGTTGCACTAATTAGTACGCCGTAGAAAGGTATCGTAGTATGGTATAGTGATTCGGTTACTGGAGAGTCGATTTGCACGGGCGTTTGGATTGCTATCCTATCCTGGATTTTGTGAAGGCTTCGTAAATCGATTGAGTTGAGATTGATGCGAGACGAATCTGTGCCTTGTATCTCAATATTCGGTATCTTGATTATCTTGAGAGGCTGACCTTTAATCTCGTCGTTTTCATTGACTATAGTGAATTCGGGCGTGCGTAGATAACAGTTGACAGGGATTGTAGCGAGATAGCTTCCTTGTAGCTGAGTGTAGTCTTCTCGCAGGTGAGATGAATCTTCGTTAGATGTGGTAGCGAGATGACATAGTGTAGGTCATCAAGCTTCTCCATTGCTTCTTTGTTCATGGTGACATTGGTTAGTTTGCAGGTCTTCTCAAGGGATTGCCGCGCGATGAGATGCTGGATGCAGTCAGGTATAGTGCGTACTTGATGATTGACGTCTTCTTTACAGAGATAGCCGTTAGATAACTTCGGGCATTCTGCCTCTATGTACACGAATGCATTCTCGTTTGTGGCAATGAAAGGATAAGAAGGAATAAGGGCTTGATGATATTTGTTGGGTGCAATGGAAAGTTTAAATAGGTCATAGGATGTCTTTTCGACTATCGGGAACATGAAAACTAAAACTATCTCTTTATCTATAAAATAAAAAGCGGGCTTTATAAGATCATAAAATTCCCGTAATTCTACATCTAAGATACTATCTCTACCATAGATTTTTCTTAATTTAACTAACATATTACTTAAAATTTCTATTTTTAGCGTTGAATGATGTGTGCTCGATGCACGAATAAATGCTAGTGAATTCTCCAATCTAATTAACTCATCTGATAAATCATCTACATTTTCACTAATAATAGCTAACAACTGAGCAAACTTTGCAAATTTAGTTAAACCGTCTGCGTTCTGACTATTTTTATCCATTATTATAGTTAAAGTATTATTGATAATTCGCTGATTCTCAACTAAATTAGAGATGATCTCGAAATGTTTCGTCATCCATTCTTTACTGTAACTAATATGATTATTTAATTCGAATGAAATCTTATTCTCATTTTTATGAAGGGTTTGAATAGCATTGTTATATCTAACAGCGTCCGATTGATCTAAGTTACCAGATATACTTTTTATGACAGATCCTAAACCGTCGATGAGACCTCGTTTAGTTCTGCTAGGCTCTAAACTATGTAACTGTTCTAATGCACTGTCTAATTTAGTGTTTAAATGGTTAATTTGAAGTTCGTATAAATGATAAGTTTCATTGGGTAGAATTGTCTTGTATGTCTGTACTTGCATCTGTAATTCTAAGATTTTATCTTTGATATCATTTAACTGGATTCGTTGTAAAAAGGAATGGAAATGCGTTATAAGTCTAGTGGGGCCTAGCTTGAATGGTAAAAGTCCAGGTCCATCATCAAGACTTTCAAGTCTTATCTCCTGGGCTGTTGTTCTCAGGATCAGTAGCAGCAGAATCCTGCAACAATTTAGCATGCTTGGGAATTCTTTTCAGTCTAGACTTTGCTATGGGACCACGCTTTTTAGAAACATACATATGTATCGGTAAGTCGGCTAGTACTTTGTCTTGGGTATATCTAGGCGCTACTTTCTGTCTACTGGCTAAGGGATTTTTAATAAAAATCTGCTGTTCCGGGATGTACTCTATTTCAGGTTCACGAGACTTATTCCTGTTCTCTATCAAAGCGGTTCTATTAGCTAAGGATGTTTCGTTGATCAAGTCATAAACGGTTTCCATCCGTTCTTTATGGTTAACGAGATACTGTTGTAACAAATGAGGGACAGGATCTATATCGATAGGATCTCTAGGATCGAAGTGTCCTGTGATTAAGTCGAAAGGTTTGCATTTATTGAAACTATGGATGGAGCTATTGTACGCTATAATTGCGTAGGGCATTAGGTTGACTACAGGTTCGCTTTTGTTTCGTAACTTTAATATACGAAGGTGCTCAAGTATAGTAGAGTGGAAACGTTCAATATTACCGTTGGCGTTCGGCGAATGAGCTAAGGTTTTATGATGATTTATCTTATGTAATCGAACAAATTCAGAAAATAACTGATTAGTAAACTCGGTTCCGTTGTCAGTGACTATAGTAAATGGTAGACCGTGATGAGTGGAGAACTGTATTAAAGCTTGAATGATGCTGATGGCTGTACCGTCTCTCAGATGGTACGCCTGACCGTACTTGGAAAACACGTCTATAAATGTCAAATACTTTTCATTTTCAGCTGTAAATGAGTCTAGATGAATCGTTTCAAAAGGTCTCGTTGCTGGGGGTACAATATTAAACTGCGGTCGAATGGGATTTCTATCATATTTCGCTTGTCCACATATGGAACATTCACCGATAAATTTAGCGATGTGCTCTTTCATTTTAGGCCAAAAGTATTTTTTCGATAGGGCTAAGTAACATTCGGTAATACCTCTATGGTTGGTTTTACCGTCATGATAACTACGAATGATCTCCTGCTGTTTAAGATAATCCTTTACGTTTTCTATTTCAAACTTAGCAAGAATAAGATTCATAGATGAACTCTTAAATTTATCTTGAATGATGGGTATAACTGAGTACATAGCAAGAGGTGGATTTATGAGTAATGCAGTTTTAACCTTGGGATTTACATACTCCTTAATTGCGTTTACAATGTCGGTTTCCAAGTTCGATTCCCTAGCTTGTAATGAAATACGAGTATAAGTGTCGAATGGCTTTGTTACTACGGGTCGTCGTTTAATGTCGCCTACGATAGTGATGTGCAATTGTCGATAAAATCTATTTATAGGTTCATCGGTAATGGGGACTTCAAGTATTGGATTTTCATGACTAGTGTGTGCAGTTAGAGTGTCTGAACCAGATAACGATGCTGGCTTTTCAGAGAGATTCGCAGCTAAAGAGCTTATCTCCTCGTTATTGATCTCGATTCTAGACAGGGCATCGGCATTGGTGTTACTTTTGCCTTTTTTATAAATCACAGTAAAATCATATTCACTTAACTTTAATCTCCATCTAGTTAGTCTCGAGTTCGGTTCCTTTAGATTCATTATCCATTGAAGAGGTCGGTGGTCAGTTAATATTTTAAATTTACGTCCAAATAGGTAAGGTCGGAAATACTTAGTCGCCCATACTATTGCTAACAGTTCTTTTTCTATGGTGCTATAATTTATTTCACTGTCATTGAGAGTGCGAGATGCGAATGAGATAGGCTTATCTGATCCTACGGGTCCTTGGGATAAAATAGCTCCGATGGCTAGATTGGATGCGTCAGTGGTCAGAATAAATTCGCGGGTAAAGTCGGGGTATTGTAGTATGGGGTCGTTAGTCAAGAGTTTCTTACACTTTTCAAATGCTTGTACGTACTCTGAATCTAAGGTGATCTTTTTACCTTTTTTTAAACATTGTGTAAGAGGTTTAGTGATATGAGCAAAATCGGGAATGAATTTACGGTAGTATCCAATGAGACCTAAGAATTGTTTGATCTGTTTGGTCGTCTGTGGAATAGGATATTTTTCGATAGCTGATATTTTATCTGGATTGGGTTTTATACCATCTCTAGTGATGATATGGCCAAGGTAACTTGTCTCTAACTTTAGAAATTCGGACTTATCCATCTGTATTTTAAAGTTGGATTCACGTAACCGTTGGAAGACCTTTTCAAGGTTATTAATGCTTTCCTGAAGGGAAGATCCAAAAACTACGATATCATCTAAATATACCAGGCATATCTCGTTTTGGAGGCCTTTTAGGATGTTATCCATAACTCGTTGGAACGTAGAAGGTGAGTTTTTGAGTCCCATAGGCATACGCAAAAATTCATAATGCCCATGCTCCACATTGAAGGCTGTTTTCGAAATATCAGGCTCATTCATTTCGACCTGGTAGAACCCTGATGCAAGATCAAGAGTGGTGAAGTACATGCACTTGCCAAGCTTGTCAAGGACGTCTGTGATATTAGGGATTGGGTATTTGTCGTCTATAGTCTTATCATTCAATTTACGAAAGTCTACTACTATTCGCCACTTTTTTTTACCGGATGCATCAGACTTTTTGGGCACTACCCATATGGGTGAGCTCCAAGCTGACGTTGAAGGTCTAATTATTCCTTGTTCTAGCATCTTATTAATCTGATCGCGGACTTCTTGTCGGTGGACGTACGGATATCGGTAACTCTTAGTGTAAATTGGAACTTCGTCTGTCGTTTTAATATTGTGCTTAATTTGGTTAGTAAAAGTGAGCGGTTCACCGTCTAAATAAAATACGTCGGCATATCGCGAGCATAAAGACTCTATGTTAGCTTTTTCCTCGGCGTTCATATGATCCGTCCTAAGGCGCGAAATGACGTCGCGTGCGCGTGACGTAGGCACGGCCTCGGTGCGCATGCACTCGATATTAAAAACTTGCGCTTGCGCTGGGTGATCGAGCGAGAATATTACATCGTTATTTGTGGGGTTAGTTATTTCTAAGATTCCACGGTTGTTTTTAACAGTTGTAATGCACTCTGATATAAGACAGTTACAGATGACTTGCTCTTCGATTATTACGTCGCCGTCCGGGGCATTGATTGGAATACGAACTAATTTAGAGGTGTTTGCTGGGATAATATCTTCATAGAGATTGACATTACGCGAGTTGTACATCTTAATGGGATTAACCGAACACTGAGTTGAGAGGGTTTGATCTTTAAGATCGATCCTCGCTTCCCATTTAGTGAGTAAGTCTAGGCCTATGAGACCATCGAAATAATCATGGAATCGGTATACAAAGAATTTGATCTCGTCCGAGCTATTAAATTCGGGAAAACACGGTAGTGTTACAGAATAATCATTGCGGCTGGTTGCATGAACGTTAGTGACTTCAAATGGGTCGTAATTTAATGGAAAGTTATAAAAGTATTTTTCAACACATTCAGGGCTTAAAAAGGATTGATTAGCGCCGGTGTCTATTAATAACTTTAGCGGCGGTTTTGAAATCTGAATATAAGGGAGTTGCCGTTGCGTTTGTAAATTCAACTCTATTTTAACTTGTCTGACGATCGAACTATCTGAAAATCCTGCTCTGGAATTAGATGCTTGTGGCTCGTCATTTGACTCCACTTTGGGGACATCGGAAGACTCGTAAAATTGAACTCTATTGTCATGGTCATAAGACATGTCGTAATAATTATAGTCTGAAGATTCATTATAATACTCGTTATCATAGTAATAGTCTGAATAATATGCGTCATCGTATGCGCATTCATTCAAGTTTACTTCGCGGGATTTAAAATAATTATTTGGCGGGGGATTGCCGAATCTACGCCAATCGTGTCCAGATACAGTTGGCGGCAAAGTCCTAGGTGTAAATTGCTGCACTCCGCTCATAGGCTTTGGAGGCGGCTGGAACTGAGGCCGAGGCCTTGGTGGTAATCTGAACGTATTACTTTGGGGGTTATATCTCGGGGGTGGTGCACTGAACATTTGCTGTGTGCGAGAGAGACGCGGCTGGGACTGAGCGTTAACTTGTGGGTTGAATTTAAAAGGTTGCGGTTGCATTGATAAGCGTAGCGGAGGCGGCGGCGGATTAAAACGCGGCGCGGCCTGACTATGTAAATTAGGCACACTGTTAAAGTTATTGAATTTTGGCATTGAGAAACCTATAGGTAAAGCAGGCGATGTGCGCATGCCTAGGTGATGCCTTGGCACACTATCGTTACGTTGTTGAAGGTATTGAATGTTCAATTCCTCCTGCACGTACTCCAGAGCTTTCTCGATGCTGTCTGGCCTCATACACCTTATTCGAGATCCAAGAGGTTCCTTTAGACCCCGAACAAAGGCTTGCATGGTTAGTTTTTTATATAATGTTCGCTTAGCGTCTATAGTGGTCTGAAGTGTCTCATGTAATGTGACATAAGTCATTATGGTGCTAAACAGGGATTGACAGTGATCATAAAATTCCTGCGGATTACTATTGCCTTGCGTCGCTAAAGAGAGGTCATTATATAACGCTGTTTCATCTCGTTGATCGGCAAAATTATTTACGAGTACATTTCTAATATCTTTCCAATTATCTGGGATTCCATTTGAATTAATTATGGTAGCGGCAGGGCCTGTGATTTTATTCAGGATGCCGTTTAAAAGACATAAATTATTTAATTCACTGTTAAGATCAGCTTTTAAATAGTCAGTACACAGTTTGTCGCAAATTTTAATGAATCTAGTTAACACATTAGGGTTCCCGTCAAAATCAGGGACCAGGCGTAAGGCCTTGTGGATATTGTCTGGGTTGATTTCCATCTCTTCCTTAATTATTTCTAATCTATTTAAATCTAAAAATTGCCTACGAGACTGCCGACTCGATGCAGGCTCGTGGGACCCAGAGTTTCTTGGGTGAAAAATGGTGACTAAAATAAGGGACTAAGAATAGGACAGGATAAGAGCCACGAGAACGATTCAAGTGCACTTACATGAGCATTTCGGCTTTCTCCGTGTATCGATGTCTGGATACTCCTCAGGCTGGTCTTCTGGTTCTGGATCCTCGAAGCGCGACTTGACAGCCACACGGCGGCTCGTACGGAAATCTTCGTGATGAAGCGCGAAACCGACCGCGAGGATCCTACCGACTGCGCCAATTATGGAAGCGACAGCCGGAGGATCGAAAAGAAACCGAAACGACTTTATAAAAACTAATTTATTTAAAATAAAAGATTACAATTAAAAGTACGTTAGAGAGTAATTGACCCGATCGATGTTAGATACGAAGTGCGGGCGATGACGAAGACCTGAGGCTCGGTGATGCCGTCGCTTGGTCACGTTGAAAATGCACGAGCGCGGAGTCAGCATTTCCGTGGTGTTGCAGTAATTTAGTGTTCTAGTTTGGAGTTTCGACATCGGCGATATTCATATGAGCGAATGCGTAATTAGCACTATATACTGAAAAACACGCGTGTTTAATATCATGATTATGAGCCAGAAATCGGTGGAATAAAAACGTCGTTTTGAGCAAGTATGTTGAAAAATTACTTATTTATTTATTTTTATTACAGCAAAACTAGGGTTGTTAAATAGACGATACGAGATTGTATGGTTAACTCATAAACCTCTTACAGGTTCTCACAAATTAAAGTAGTATGAATTTATATAAACATTCAGTTTAAAATACTGCCAAGCAACAAAACAACATAATATAATAAGGAAGAAAAAAAATGAAAACTATTTAAGCAACTCGCAATCAAAAAAGCGCTAGCCTAATAGCCGTCTAGTAAAAGTAATGGTAGAGTGGAATGTAAATAAATATAAATATAAATATTGGACACCAATCACATACATTGCTCTGATCACAAATTAAGTAGCCAATGCACTTGTGTTTTGGAACTCAGACACAACGGTGGTACCACAACACAGACCCGAGACAATATAGAAAAGATCGTTTTCTACATTGAGCTCACCGGGAATCGAAACTGGAACTTCACGAGATGGCGACGCTGGAAACCAGCGTGCTAGCCACTCGACCACGGAAGTCGTTGAATATGTATGTTAATAACTGCATTTTATCGGTAGGCAACCAGAAATTTGGTTAATCAACGGGTTATTTAAAACTATAGTCACGTACCTATCTGCACCAGGCCATCGATGGCGTCCTCGACAGTGCCGCGCGCGTTGTGTCCAAAGTGCGGCGGCGCTGGCACCCAGTAGAACACCACTAGCAACCCGGAGAGCACCGAGAACCCGAACACGCCCTCCCAGCCCACGGCTTGTAAGGGCGGAATGTTCAGACCTGGATATTGAGTAATTGCTTAGTAGCGGTAGGATGACCACGGATTGGACGGAAGCGAAAAGCAAAACAAGAACTCCATAGCCTCCATAGATAAAGATGGCTGCCGAAAACTTCTAAAGAATGTTTGCATTACTTTTAAACCAACACTTTAGATGAGTTGAATTACTTGCATAAGAAAAATAAATTAAAATAAAATTACGGACTTTCCTGTGTCCATAATATCATTAGTTTGAGAATTATTAAAGATTATGAATTAGGAAAATGTAGGAAATTGCAACTTCACGCCATCTTGTATCGAGTAGACGAGTAACAACGAAATTTCCGCTTGCACACAATCTCCTTTGAAATTTTTATATTTCATTTAATTAATGTTACATTTTTTTTCCTATATAACAATTACTTTAAATGAAAACCATGGTTTATTAATATATATCCATATTTCTACCTGAATTCAAAATTAAAGTTTGTCCTGGGGTGGATGATTATTATTATATTTTATTAATTGGATGTCATTATAAATTACGGGTGTGAACTAACTGGAATATGTAATATTTCTTTACTGAGCATTGCAGTTAGAGAGCTATGACCAGCAGGGTTACCCTGACACCGCTTTTTTACCGACGTTCAACTAGAGTGGACTTAACACCGTCCCCTGTGGAGCACCGTAGCTGGGCACGAGCAAAACAACATCTTACCAGCGACGTATTTCTCTTCATACACCATCTGGCACGCAGAGACGACCTGAGCGACGATGATGAGCAGATCCCCGGTGATGAGGCTGTTTCGCCCTTTCGACTCGCCCGCAGATTGGAACAAGGCATCTGTACCTCCAACTACCACCAGTCCTAGGATCACTAGACCTGAAAGGATAGACAAATATTAGTCTTAGTAAGCGCCATCTAGGTACACCATGTCACCATTCGGCAAACGTTTGAGGTATTTTTCTATAAGCAGTTCTTCATACAATATCATTGATAAGAAACATTGACGCTACAGCAATTAGAGTTATTTCTTTGAGAGATCTCACCATCTAGGTTTAACACAGGTATTTAAGAGAAAACATTCGTCATTCGCTCCTATAATCCAAGACAGCATAATTTATAAATATAATCTAATTCAATAAGGCCTTTGCAGCAGGAATTTTATCTCAGGACAACAGTCTCAATGTCTGCCACCATTCTACAATCATAATAACTGCACACTACATTTATAATCTTGAACGTGTCCTACTTAGATAAAGGATCGAAGTTAAAAGTTACTTAAGGAAAGGGCCTATCATCTCGGGTAGCACGGAATAGTATATTGTTATACAAGGGGAGAAAGTGACCCATTTCACTCGAGATGTTCTTGGCGCTCGAACGGAGTGAGAGCGCTAATAATTCGAGAGTGAAATGGGTGCTTTCACCCGAGTTATACATACTATTTTTCATTTCGACTGTGAGGAAAAATAAAAAAATATATTTAGATATTATGTTGTTTGGCGAGAGATGAAATCTCAAGTTTTTACATCACATATCAGTTTGTTTACTGTCGTTATACATAAAACATAAGATTAGAAGGACAGTTAAGGCACGGAAGACAAAAAAGTACTACATAAAACGCGGAAGATATCAAATATTTCAAAATCATTGTTAAAAATATCGATCGATTTTTTCTCACAGACAATAATAATAGGAGAAGAACGCAACCTTGCGAAAACAAGGTTACTTGTCACCAAAACTACTACAGATTATGTCAAATTCCAGGTTCAATTTTGCCTCATGCATGAGATAGCGCTATGAATGACAGCTAAAGGTGGGAGTGAGTAAGAGCCTGCCTCCGCCTGCTTAATAATCTATGCAATAATCGACCAAGCTACAAAAAATATCGTCAAAGACAAACAAAATGTGACAATTTAAAATAAAAAATAAGTGACTATGTATGGCGGGCAACCGAAATATATTTTTAGATTTTAAATTTAAAAAAAATAGACCAATTGTACATTTTTCAAGTTACTGACCATAATAAACACGCTTTTAATGTTTAGCTAATCTTAAAAATATGAAAAGCTTTTTTATTTTAATAATAAAATGTGACTCAATTACCTTGCCCCATGTCTGATCGTAGCAATTAAAACTAAATTAATTTCCACCCTAGGGATGGAAAAGCTATTTTCCACCCGTCTATCTTCACATGAAAGTTCAATTTTCCGAACAGAAGAAATGAAAAAGTTTTTTTTACTATAATATTCCGGCGTTAATTTTATGAGTGTATTTTTTAAGTTTATTTTATTTTATAAACCTGTACATATCCATCATAGGCATTGTTTGACTGTATTCTCATTACCGACTAATTGACTACGACATCGAGTATGAATGTAGATATTTAAGGCCGACTTTTCAATGGTACGATAAAACTTATCAGACTGATAAATTATAAAGCGACAGATTTAAAAAAAATACAGGTACCTATGATTGCTTACAATTAGGTGATGTTTTTAAATTATCTATATTGTATTTTGTTCTCCGAATATTTCTTATCTGGCTATTGAAAAATCAGTCCTTACACGAATATTTTTTGTTTGATTAACAAACGCGCGAACGCGTCAGATTTGAATTATTTTGGTGTTAGATTGCTGATTTATCTCTGTAAGTCATGTATGTATTTAAGTATTATATCCGTTGTCTAGAACCCATAACACAAGCTTTGAGTAGCTTACTTTGGGGCTAGATGGCGATGTGTGGGAATGTCCAAAGGATATTTATCATCTATTCTCATGGCATAATTTCGTCGAAAAAATACGCTTTGTGATTTAAGCAAGCCACTTTGCCCGCAGCAGCGACAGTTTCACTCATAATACACAATTGAAAAATTCTACAAGTCAAACCACTACACTGATTTTGATGATTTCCATTTGATTCATTTTGAAAAATGTATCTAATGGTCGATATCACTTTATTTTTCAAAGATAGATCATCGACAAGGTAGTGCCTTCCGAACATGTAACACACACAAATGAAAAATGTATCTTATGGAAGATATCACTATTTATCAAAGAAAGAACATCGACAAGGTACCTAATACCTTCCAAACATGTAAAACACACAAATATTATTTTTTGCTTTTTACATCATTTTAGCAATAAAATCTTTAACTGGGTATGAATGTTGTTGGGTATGTTGTTGTTCGTATTATAGCCTAGTTTACATAGTATTTGGTAACGAAAACCGAACTTCAATATATTTAATAGTTATTGAGTTATATTAGAAGTTCTATTAGCGGGGCATGATGGTGAAACCATGGGGGTTCCGTTCAAATGGTATCAATACTACAATCATGATTATAGTAACTGTTCTGGATATATGATTTATTCATTAGGTAATAAATTAATGAAACAGTAAATATTGATGTGAACAGAACGACGATAATCAGTAAGTAGGTGTTACTTGTCGCCATATTGTCGCAAATATTTGTAACGAGTATCAAATAACACAGCTTGGTCGAATGGCAATGATTCACCATCTAACTGGGTGATTGCCCCAAAATTGATTCACAAATTTACTTGTTAAAATAAGCACACGCTGATCTAAAATAATAACTTGCGAAATATGTGTGCATAAGATAGTCATGCTGGTTACTGTTGATGACTCAACTACATACTTGTTTTATTGTTGCTCGTATATACAGTGTGTCGCTGGTTATAGTGAAATCCAGATAGGAGGTGAAATAAGCATAAATTAGAAAATAGCAAAAAATAATACATTAGGGTTCCGTTGCCGAATGGCAAAAAACAGAACCCTTATAGTTTCGTCAAGTCTGTCTGTCTATCCGTCTGTCTTGTCTGTCTGTCTGTCCGTATGTCACAGCCATTTTATTCTGTATAACATAACATGTATAAACATAACTTTGTTCTTCATACAAACACTATGAAAAACAAAGTTATATTTGCTGTCAACAAAAAATTGTGGTATTTTAGCTAAGTGAATTCCTTAAATCAGTTAAAGTTGTCACGGAACCCTCAGTACGCGAGTCCGACTCGCACTTGGCCGTTTTTTTTCCCACATGTCTCTGTCAGCGGCCAACAATTCCCAATCCCTCGCAAAGCTGGACAGATCGTCACACCACCTCTTTTCAGGTCTACCTTTTCGTCGATAGCCGTCAGGTGGTATCCATCGTGTGACGATTTGGGCCCATCTATCCGGGTGCATTTTACACAAATGTCCCGCCTATTCCCACTTTGCTTTGCTGTCAATTCGCCTACATCAGCTATGCCAGTTTTGGACCGTATTGTGGTATTCCGGATCTTATCAATCCTTTTAATACCCAATGCGCTCCTTTCCACAGCTCTTTGGCAAACCTTGAGTTTGGATTTTTGACTTTCGGTCAATGACCGTTTGCGCTCCGTAAGTAAATACGGGCAGGAATCAAGTGTCAACGACGTTTTCTTTTCATTGACAATGGAAGGTCTCCCTTCATATACACAAAATATAAAAAAAAGTATTGCTATTATTATTTTTGGCTTATATATATTATTTTATGATTTATTTGTGTAATTTTAGTATGTATGTGTATGCTGACTTATAATTTGTATTAAATAACCCGCTCATTAATTGCAAATGTTCCGCCACTGATTCTGCATTCCCAAGCGGTTGACTGTTAGAGAATGCCCTAACCTAAGGCATTATGTCCGCCAAATGTACAACTCACAGTGCAAAAAAGCTTAGATAAATAAAATAGTATACAATCTACATTTAGACAGCACCGATACACATCTGTTCCATAATATTATTGTATCAATTTCATAAGAAGAGCCGTTGTCTTAAATGTGATACATATACGGATGAACAGAAACAGATATCAAATCTCGATTTCTAAATCACCATAGGCATTTAATATTCTACTAGTGGCGCTATATCAGCTTTAAAACATTTTGAGGCTACTGTCTCGGTTTCATCTCAATTTCCGTCGACACGGCGCGTGTTATGATACAATGTTTTGTTCTGGCGTGTGATGTTTTGGCCGCTTCAGTCGTTCCGAGTAGCTGCGTATAAACATAAGGACCCGCGGAATTTGAACTCTGTTGTGCAGACCGTGTGAGTCAACGACATGAATGCGGGCTGTCTGTCCACGAATTAAGTTCACCCTAATACAACAAATCACTACATAGTATAAAACAAAATCGCTTTCTGCTGTCTGTATATATGTATATGCTTAAATATTTAAAACTACGCGAATGAATTTGATGCGGTTTTTTTCATAGACAGATTTAAGAGGAAGGTTAACGTATGCCTAATACATGCACAATATAGAAGTAAAATATCGAAAAACAAACTTATAATACAAACACTTGTTTCAAATGTAATTAAAAATAAAATACGATGAAAAAGTTAGCATATTTTTCGCAAATAGCAACCTAACAAAAGTAGTACCCAGTAAAGAACACGTTAGAATAGAATTCGCGTTGCCATTACATAGAACACAATAAACGTAATAAAAAAGCTACACATACATACACTACACAAACAGCACAATAGATAATATTAATATTGTAAAACACGCACATTGTTTATTACTAATACCATAAGTATGTAATTTCAAAGTATCTCTATTTTTTACCCAAGTATAACTTTGTTCTATACTCTTATTTTTAATTAGATAGACTTATATGACATTTAGTGGGTGGACACTTTTTAGTTATTTAAAAATAGCGTTGTTTCTAAATGATCAAAAATTTCATTTTATTTAATCGTCGTTTTTATGTGATTACAGAATAGATAAGTACTTGTATTTTGATATTGTGCAGATGTATAATATAAGCATAAAGAGTGTTATTTAAAATAATCAGTTTTAAAATCATGTTTGTTACAAATATTATATTACAAATGAAAAAATCATTTATAAAAAGTGTTATAAAGTCAAAATAGTTAAAAATCAAACAAATGCATTGTTAATGCAAGGTAACTCACTTGGATTTTTTACTCATTAGAATAACTGTTTTATGTATTATGCTTGTTTATAGCTATGTAACATTATACATGTATAAATTATATAAAATCTGATTATTGAAAAGTCATATCACACGTACAATTAATCGCACACAACCGATTTGTGACAACACTATTGCACTACGCTAGCAACATTAAATAAGAAAAAGTTAAAGCTGTCATTCTGGTGTATCTAATTAAAAATGAGAGTATAAATATAAGGTTATGTTTCAAGAAGCTTTTGACATCATGTCAATCAAATAGCCAATCCAGGTTTAATCATAAACTGAGCCCATATTAAAACACGAGAAACTAACTGCAGATTCATTTTGTGTTGATCAGATAAGGTAGATTAGGTTTAATGGCGTATTTATGACGAACGAATGACGTTACGATCGCGTTGGCTCGCTTTTACTAATTAAAAATGGAACTGCCGTAGTCAAAGAAACAATATTTTTCCTAACTGAAACTATTACTACTACTCAGCCCTTTCGCACTCTTTACACCTCCACTACGCTCACGAATCGAAATCTATATAATATTGAACTTTAATTCTTTTCCAATCCGACTTGGATTTGATGCAAACGAGATAGACGCGGGTTGTATGTATCTCGATTCAAAACTAAGTCATGTTTATGTTTATTTTGACGACCTCCGTGGTGTAGTGGCTAAGCACGTTGGGTTTCAAGCCGTCGCCGCTCCGAGGTCCCGGGTTCAATTCCCGGTAGGGTCAATGTGGAAATCATAATTTTCTATATTGTCTGGGCCACCATTGTTACTGATTTCCATAACACAAGTGCATTAGCTACTTACTTTGGGATCACAGCAATGTATGTGATCGGTGTCCAATATTTATTTATTTATATTTGGCAACCAGGGGGCAGATTTTGGTTCAATTCGTATATGAAAAGAGTTCACCGATCGCATTTCTGTTGGCGCAGAAAAAAATCTGTTTTGATTTCTCAGGGTCGCGATTTCTTTGCATTTCGTTTTCTTCCGTAGTTTTTTACGTGTGGCTACATCACTTGATTTTTTAGGTTAAACTTGAAATCAAATTACCATAAGAAATAAGTCGATTCTCGATGGAGTAAGCACATCCAGAATAAGCACGTTCACTCTTTGTGATATATAGATAATGAACTCTACCTACGTAGATGCAAAACGGTAGCATTATGAGCCTGTCAGACGAGAGACTTTCCATCCTCCAAATGACTGCAGCAGACAAAAGCCATTAAAAAATTAGGACAGAAAAAGAAAAGTCGCTCGTGTGCGTCACTCAATACAGTTCCATGAACTATCTTTTTCAAGGGACATAAATCCTTCGACTGTCCACACATGTTAATATTATAAGGTCAACCACAAAACTGCGACGTCTCTGACGTCACTTTGTCGCCCTACCTCCCAATAAGTGTACTTAAGGTCCTTTACACATTGCGACTCTGAGCAGCGATGCACTCAGCAACATCGATGGAGTCACAAATGATCAACCTTTGCACATTTGCGCTTCTTTTAGCATCGATACAGTCACAATGCAGAAACTGGCAATTGACGACTTTATCTGTATACTAGCGGTGATCCGCGAATGCGTAGCGTAAACCTAAAGCCTTCCTCGATACATAAACACAAAACTATTTTTTCAAATTGGTCCAGTAGTTCCTGAGGTTTACTTGCGCGTTCAAACAAACAAACTCTTTAACTTTTGGCAAATGTATCGATACTAACGCGCGTTAGCGACAGCATGGGTGCAAAAATCGGTACACTGCTAGTATCGCAATGCAAAAACCGAAGTCCTAAACGTCGCAGAGCACAAAAGGTCTGAAAGTACATAAATTGTAAGGGGAATACGACAAGAGGGACGTCAGAAAGGTCTCAATTTTGCGGGTAGGTCATAAACATGCAGTTGATACTTACATATTCCCGCCCACTCTCGCTTGAGGATGATCCTATCAAGGAAAGTCATCGACAGAACTGCCACGAAGACGATGATGGAACCCCTGAACATCTGGAAACTGCTGGCGTAAGTCAGTGTCAGCCCAATATACATTATCGATGTACCGATCTGCGGGCAAATAATACATCATTAACACTATTTGTTATCTAGTTCTACTATACAATAGACTACTTATGGTATTGTGGCCTTGGCTGTAACAATCGACAGTATTAAATTAAAATTTCATAAAGTAAAATGATTAAGAGCCCTTTTAAAGTTTCAAATGCAGTGGCGCGTGCCATTACTGTCTGAATCATTGCCCAATGATACATGTGCTGACTAATAAGAATACATTTAAATTAAATTAAATATTAGTAATATAATTCAAACAATTTATTACTGACCTAGTTTATTAAGTAATCTCAATTTTCTTTACTAACAACGAAAATTAAACAATTTTACTAAAATCTTGTAGTATGATCTGTGATGGTCGCAGTAAAGAGATTTTAATTAGATGTAGGTTGTTTCAAACAGTATTATTTGGATTTGGCCCTACACGATTATCAACGACTGAATAAATACAGCAAAAAATGTTGTCACAAATAACATATAGTACGTATAAGTGCGTGCATGGTTCCAGTGTTTAAACTATCGCTTACGCTCTATAGTGTAATGTTATTATGTTAAACCTTTGTAAGTTAAGTGCATAGCTTTATAGGAAGGTGCTGTCGGTCGCACTTGATTGAATTAACTGTGGGTTAAAACCATAAAGAAAACGCCTAGGGCTGACAGTGCCAGAGAGTGCGCAGATATTTTGACCACACAGCGACAGATATTTTACATTCGACTGGTGAACCTTTCGAAAACAAAGAACAATTTGAAAAGATAATTCTCGACAATGTGGGATATCATTATTTATGACGAAGACAATAAAATATCGGTAGTTTATTAGTCATAATAATCGTGTGTGACCTTTTTCAATAAGTTACTCATTGATACGAGATGTGCATTCGATACATCGACAGAAGTACCTACGATTTGTTAAGCGTTTTATCGGCAGTTGTGAACAAATATGATACTAAAACGTATTGTGGTATCGATTGTGGTCCTTCGAACCTATACAATTATGCAAGTTCCAGATAACACATTATAAATTGAATGTTCTTTCCAATAAAAACAGAAACGTGAGATTATCATAACATTGGCTACGAGAGGGATAAATAATGTATGCTTTCTTTAATCACAATTTGTGATAGAGACATTATTTCCTTGCACGTGTAGTGTTCTAGTGACCTATTTTTAAATCACTCGCGCCAGTATGGCGTGTGATTTTTGATGAATTATGTTCGATTTTAGGGACCTATTTTTAAATCACTCGTGCCAGAATGGATGGCGTGTGTTTTGATGAATAATGATCGATTTTCGCATGCAACTGAGATAAAATATACACAACAGTGATTTAAATAAAATTAACTCAATTGACAACATTTAATTTTTGTAAAGGTATGAAAATTCTAAACACACACTAATTTTGCATTTCTAAACACGTTGTACATTTTTTCAGATTTTTTTTTCGCTTTATTTTTAAAGTTAAATGAAAAAGACTGAAAAGAACATGGAAGTTGGCATTTCACATGTTAAGCCTTTGCAACGACATTTCATGCAAAAAAAATGCTTTTGAACTTTGAGCTTGCTGTCAGTTGTCACTTTGACGTTTAGTGTTGTTGTTGTTTCCGGTATTGTATTGGACATTATCGATAAATTACGATGTGGTAAATTGAAGGTTTTTACAAAAACACATTTTTATTCTAACAATTTTTTAGTTCAGATACGAAATAATCATCATGAGTCCTCATTCGAAATATGAATGATATTTGTAGTTATAAGATAATATTGGAGTAATTTTCAGAAATCATAATAATATTAAATAAAAAGGGTTGCTGTGTTGATTTATTTGGTTACTTTTAACATAACTTAAATTAGGTTATGTTACAGGTAGGATATACCATTGATATCGACATCTTAATTCTACAATGAATACAAACCACAACACTATAACCGTCTTTTTTATCGAATATTGCAAAGACGTGACCTCAAAACATTCAACTTCCTGTACTTACGCTCTTTTAGAATGACGAGTTTTTTAAACAATTATTATGAAAGAAAATACTGAAAAGAAATAAAAATGAAAAAATACGGGTGCCTTCATGTTTGAAGTTCTTTTAGAAAAAAAATAAAAATGTGCATATGAAAATTTTGAAATTTTGCCAATTTTGTTACAACTACTGTGTATATTATGTATGTACGAATGATGAACGAAGTATGAACTGATGGCCGTTGGGGCAGGAAAGTTCTAGATTGGAGACCCTTCGACCAGAGACGCAGCGTGGGACGTCCACAAACAAGATGGACAGACGACCTTATAAAGACCGCAGGATCAAACTGGATGCAGACCGCTAGTAATCGGTCGCTGTGGAAAGCCGTGGGGGAGGCCTATGTTTAGCAGTAGACGTCCTTTGGCTGATAATAATGATGATGATGATGATGACTGTGTATATTTAGTGTGATTTTTGTGGACATTTATATTTGACGAATAAAATCACTCAGAATATTGATGCGAGTAATTCAAAAATAGAGCTCGTGATTGCGTTCGTTGGTCAATGCTTCGACATCACTGGTTACATAATATCGTATGAGTTAAAACAATCACGTACAGTCTTAGCTAGCGTAAAGAGAGTTGTAAGCGGTCGCTATGCGGATCGGTATTACTCAGTTATAATAATAACAAAGCTCACGTAGTAAACATAACATCTCTTCCTTTTATATCACATTAATAATTAAGAGTTGATTTAAACTTTTATCCATAGGGTTTGGGCGGCAATTTTGGCATCAATCGAACTTAATCGCCCCGTCAATAATCCATTACACATTTTTTCTAATTAAGAAACAACTTCAACAACAACACTCCTTCAATGCCATTTTGCAAAGGTAGGTAGGTATAACTCTCGTAATGTATTTAATGTGGAATAAATAAACTTAAAGGTGTTATGACTGTACATACCAAGTTCACCAATTTATAAACAGTTTAATATCTTTATCATATAATCAGGGGACAATCATTGGATTACAGAGGTTTAATAAAAACAAATAGAACACTTTTCCCGTATAAGTGTGACTACTGACAGAAAAAATCCATACAATATTTTTATTTTGAAATGGATATCTTTTTCAAAGTCATAACATAAGCAAAGAATAGCTCAATCGACATTATTTTGCCTCGACTATAAATTGATGTGTTTAGAATCTAAGTAGGTAGTAACAAATAAACTCTATTTTATGTATTAGATTTTAAGACTGCTGTTGTCAGTCTTCACAATATTAGCCATATTGCTATAGTATCTATATAACTGAGTCATAAAAATGACAATTCAGTATATTTAGCTGGATATATAAGTAATTCAGCATACTATTTACTCTCTTTATTTTTATTCTCGTGTATGTTTTAAAATTACATGTGTTGTATGTGTATGGTCCCAATACACGGCTGTAACAAATAAACTTACCAAATCAAACATAGCAGCCGGCATAAGTATGAACGGGTTAAAGTTCTGGTTGCCTTCAGTGAGTGAGTGGCCACCGGAGTTTCTTTTCACGCGCCATATTACTTTGAACGCTAACAGACAAAGCATTTCACCGAAGAACATAGCGCAGGCCTGTAGAAGATTAAATAAATAAATTATAAAAATCAAGACCAACTCAAAAAACAATTTGGAAATTTATTAACTGTATTTCATCATTACCTGTAAGAATGGGTGATCAAAGGCCCGTTCGTTCCCGTCAGAGCCCTTGACAACAACTTGGTCAGCCCATTTTGTGCAGAGTGTATTGATAGAACCCGTCACTACCAACATCAGCGCCAGGAACTTGTGATACCTGGTCCACTCCATTTTCTAGGAAAGATGAAGTCATTTAAAAAGATACAGCTAAATATATCCAAACAAAAAAGCCAGTGTCAACACTAAGTTCATGATGTTTCACTAGCACTAGGCTTATGAGGGATTAATACTATAAAGCTGAAACGTTTGCTGGTTGTAATCTCAGGAACTACTGGTTTGATTAGAAAAAATTTTTTTTATTAAATATTCCACTAACTATGGAATGACCTGTGATGTTATAAAAACATCAGGTGGTGATTCATAGGAACGGATTAATATCAATAACTATTAGAGATGGGCCGAGTACTCGGTTAATACTCGGTACTCGGCGTACTCGGCGGGTTTTATGATACTCATACTCGGCGGAGTAACTCGGTTTTAATGCCGAGTATACTCGGTTGTAGTAAAGCAACATATTGCGGTAGATATCATATAAACAAAAGGGGAGATGTTTCACAATCTCAATTATGATACTAAATGAATAGTAATGAGACAAAATGAGGCGAACTATTTAACGAAAAAAAAAACTATATGTAAAATTTGTGTAAAATCATGTAAAAGCTCTCTGCATTTTCTGGTAACAAACAGCCTATTCATTTTTTCTTTGTAGACGTAACCAGCCTCCAAGGGTAATCACTCGCTAAGCGTGGCACTTGCAGGTGCACATAGTAACACTCGTGCTAAACGTGCCAGTTGTAGATACCTTGTTTGGTGCCCTGTCCACCATTCGAAAGGGCTCTTGTCTTATGTCAGATTATTATAAAGTAATGGAGCTTTTAGTATCATCGCGCTCAAGTGGCTAGATGAAAGCTAATTCTGCACGAACCTGTTTGTTCTTGTTTACACACCCAAAACAGGAATTGAATTTTAAACCAAGTTACTCGGCCAAGTACTCGGTTGGGAGAAATTTGAACCCGGCAAGTAACCTCGGTACTCGGCAAAAGTGCTACTCGGCGCATCCCTAATAACTATGGACCACATGTGGAGGACCACTTGGTATGTCATTATTAAAATATGTGGGATGTAGTTATTTGTGTTTGAAGCCTAAGCAAACCTGAAAAAAGTAGTTCTTGAACTAAACTATAGGCTTGACAACATAACAATTGCTCGCATCAGTTGTGATTGATCTGTTTCCTTTGTTTTTTTGTCACTTTCAACCATAAAATTATTATCCCATTGGAAAGGAATATTAATTTTATGGCTTTCAACTAACTTGAAATTTTTACACGCCGTCATAAATAATTTTTAAACAATTGTTATATGATATTTGCTTCGCTTATGTAGTAGCTGTAGAAATTAAAGATTCTTGTCACACTCACTTCACTTAGTTAGTTAGTTTGGCTGGGGTGTTTTCCGCACTTAGCCTCATGATTGGGCCATTGTGCGTATGTCCCTCCTTTCTATTCTAACCAACCTAGGCTTTCCCAGAAGGCTAGCAACCTGCTCAGGTTATTAAAGGCCTCTGGGAAAGTAGCTGGGGATTTGAGAATATTTGCCCGTTGTTCTGCCACACTTGTGCACTCCATGAGCTCATGATGTGGTGTTTCTTCCGCCCCCATGCACCCTCTGCATAGGGGGCTGTCTGTGACACCTATTGTGAAAAAGTGTTTGTTTAAGAGACTATGACCAGTTATAGTGCCTATGGCTAAGCGTAGTTTGTCTCTTGGTAATCGGATGAGGTTGCGGGCAAGCCTTTTCGATGCTTCCGGAACAGCCTCCTTAGTTTGCCTGCAACCATCGCCATTTCTCCATTCATCTTGGTGTGCTGCTTCAGTTTCTTCACGAAGTTCTTATTTGGGCCAGCGGTAGGGGCAGCAAAGGTTCCGGTCCATATACTGTCGTTGCTGATCCCCTCTTGGCTAGTTCGTCAGCTGCGTCGTTACCTAGTGAGTTACTGTGTCCTTTGATCCATTGCAGAGTTACCTCATTTGTGTTTGCTATGGATTGTAGTGCTTTATGGCACTCCAAAATAAGGACAGATGTTATGCTGTTGTTTTTTAGGGCTTGGAGCACCGATGCGCTGTCCGAGAGGATTTTAATACGTAGGTCTTTGACATCTTTGGCTGCAACTGCCTTTGCTGCCCTAGTGATGCCGATGCATTCTGCTTGGAAGATAGTGTTCAGCTTGTCTAAAGTTGTTGATATTTAAATGTTTAGGTCATTTGAGAACACACCAGCTCCTGTACCCTTTGAGGTTTTGGAGCCGTCTGTGTATATACGGACCTCTTCTGTGCCTGAGCTGTCACTGGGCTCTTCCGTGAGTTGTAATTTCTATCAAATACATGTTGGCATGGTATTCTGTCCATGGGTGCGTCTAAAAGTGGTCTTTCTTTCAGAGGCCCATCTAGGATTTTTTAATGTGTGTTCACTATGTTTTGTCTCCATAGTCCGTTTGCTATGAGTCGTAGGGCAGCTGCCTTTGCTTCTGCCTGAATTACCAGATGCAGCGGTTTTAGATTCAGGAGAAACTCTAGTGCGGCTGATGAAGTGGTTTTCATGCAACCTGTGGCTGCGATGCTTGCTAAACGTTGTAGGCTTTGAAGTTTTGATTTGATTGTGGACAGTTGCGTTCTGGGCCACCATACAACTGATCCATAGGTAAGAGAAGGCCTAATAACCGATGTGTATAGCGATAATGTGATCTTTGGATTTAGACCCCATCTTTTGTCGACTAGTCGCTTGCATTGATAAAAAGCTATACAGGCCTTCTGCATTTTATCATCGATATGGCTACTCCAGTTCAGTTTACTGTCTAAGGTGATGCCCAGATATTTCACCTGTGATGAGAGAGCCAATTCGGTGTTAAACAGTATTGTAGCTTTAGTTCAGGTTCCTTTAGTTAGTGAAAAGGATTAGTTCTGTCTTTTTCAGGTTTACTGACAACTGGTGCTCGTTACACCATTTTTCCACTATCTGAAGAGTGGAACGCATTATCCCTCATAGGAGGTTTTCTGCGTTTCCGTTTATCATAAAGTAATAGTAGTGTATCCTCTTTCACTTAGCCTACTCAGGAGGCTGTCTACCACTATGTTCCATAGAAGTCGAGAGAGGATGCCACCTTGTGGGCATCCCCTAACTACTGTCGCACGTGTGGTGATTTGTGTGGTTATTTGGACTGCCCTTTTACTGACCAGCTTGTTTATCAATTTTGTTATTACTGGTTCTACACTTAGTTTTCTTAGTGCTAGGTTAATGCTGTTGTGCATAGTTTTGTCCAAAGCCTCTTCTATGTCTATGAAGGCGGCAAGTGTTGATGATTTGTTGTTAATGGCCGATTCTATTTTGTGCACAACAGTATGTAATGCTGATTCTGTTGATCTGCCTTTCCTGTATGCGTGCTGTTGTGGGTGAAGTGTTTTGTTTCTTAAATACTCATCTCTTAGGTAATAGTCTATTAGTCGTTCTAATGTTTTTAGAAGAAAAGAAGTCAGGCTGATTGGCCTAAATGATTTGGCCAACATATAGTCTCCCTTTCCGGGCTTAGGTAGGAAGACTATTTTTGCTTCGCTCCATTGCTTTGGTATGTATTTGAACGCTATATATGCTCTGAATATTGGTAATAGGTGGGTGGTTATTTCTTGAGAGTTCCATTGTAGCAGGGCTGGGAAAATTCCATCTAAGCCCGCTGATTTGAATGGTTGGAAGCTTTTTAGGGCCCATCTGATTTTATATGTTGACGCGATTTTGGTTGCGACTTCCCATTCCTGTGACGTCAGTGTCTCCCGGATTTCGCCTGGCCATTCTCGATCTGGCGTGATTTGACAGCCTGGGAAGTGAGTTTCTAGTAAAACCTTATAGGTTTCTTGGTTTGAGTTTGTAAACATACCGTCTTCTTTTTTTCTCACTTCACTTTATTTTTGCTTATATATTATTACTAGCGGTCCCCCGCGACTTCGTCCGCGCGTTTTGAGTTTGCTCCCTCCCCTCCCGTCGCAGCGTCATGTTTTATATCCTAAAGCCTTTTTCGATAAATAAGCTATCCAACACTGAAATATTTTTTCAAATCGGTCCAGCAGTTCCTGAGATAAGCGCGTTCAAACAAACAAACTCTTCAGCTTTATAATATATTAGCGCAAGCGCACGTTGTACTTAAGCTGCGACCATTATTTTGGTGCGGAGTTATGTTAAAACTGTGATAGCTCCTAAGATATTTATTGAAATCAAATGATATAAAGGGCAACTTGGTTCTAAATGAAATGCTCGTGATGATAAATGTATTTATTTTGATAAGAATAAATACCTGTGTGTATAATACACCTCTAAAAATAATGCATTATTTTTTTACAAATTTATTAACATAAAAAAGGTTGTAGTAAGTCAACCATAAAAGATAGACATATGCTGTCGCGCACTTTATTATAGAACTCTTAATGCTAAACAATCCTGTTATACATAATTTTTGTGTAACTTAAGCGGTTTCCGCAGCGTATGCAGCGGAAGCTCTCAAAAGGAATATCTTTCTCCCGTTTTCACAACATTTTTCATTTCTGCTGTGGTCTTATGAGTCGTATCTTTATGTAATATAGCCTAAAGCCTTCCTCAATAAATGGACTATCCAACGCAAAAAAAAAAATTTCAAATCGGGCCCGCAGTTTTTGAGATTAGCGCGTTCAAACAAACAAACAAACTCTTCAGCTTTATAATATTAGTATAGATTAGGTACAGTATTTATGTTAGCATAGGAGGGAGAAGTAAGAGCTATGCTTACTTCTGTTGTCAAGGAGGGGGGGTTAATTTATTTTATAAATCAGTTTGCAATCTTGCATTATACTTGAACGGTTTCTATAACAGAAAACTAAACTGAGATTCATTCGGTGTAGTAGTTAGTGCTCCTGACTACAATGCCAGCGGTTGCAGGTTTGAATCCCGCAAGGAGCCAATGTTTATGTGATGAACATGAACATTTGTACCTGAGGCATGAATGTTTATACGTTCATAAGTATTTATGGGAGACGCCCTCGTCATAATCGTTGTCTAGTATGCGTAGCACAAGAAAGAAAATTCCTTACTTCGAAACCTCGGCAATTGGTGTGTTCTCTAGCACATATTTATTACCTTAAATAATATCATCTTCGCTGTCTTTTAATTAAATCTCAAAAATTTAATGTATCAGCAATATGCGTCAAAGTGTATAATAAAACAAAAGGCGAACATTTGTTTCAGTTTCAGTTATGAGATGAAGTTTAAGGTTCAATGAACGATAACGCACGATGACGGTGAATTAAAATAACAAAAAGAACATAGGTAGTTATTATTTTAGTACGTACCAGTTCAAAATCTTAGTGTCGTCAATTGTTTTCGTCAACACCCAGTGAAAAGTAACCCGAGTACGCAGATGGCAATGTTTTCCCGTTTAGTCACCTGTATTGATCGCAAGCTATATATATCCGCAAGGGGTGAGACAAAAAATACCGGCAAACAGTTGCTTGCATCCGAAGCAATTTCACTTGAATCAACCAAATCAACTTGTACTCACCAAACAAAACAACAAATCAAAAAGTCAAAGTCACAGTCAGCCAGCTCGTTAAGCAGTCACCACAGATTAATAAGAGGTAGTCACCTCGCTCCGGTTGACGTTAGACAGAAAACAATTTCACTTACTGAACGAAACGAACTGAATGACTGAATGGTATTACCATGTTCAGCAGAGGAGCACGGCAAAAATTAGATTGATTACGCTGCGCGCGCTGCGCTGTCATCGTAGAAAATGCGGTTGCCACATCTAGTGTAGCAAAATAACCCTAATCTTACAGGAGATTTCCCGTTTTTTTTCAAATTTTCATATTTGTTTAGTGTATGTTACTGTGTATATAATGTACATTATTTTATAGATAAAATGTTTTTATAAGCAATGGTTTTACTGTTTCTATGATAAGCAGATTACTCACTTCACTTTATAGTTCCCACTAGATGGCGTTTTATTAGCTTTAGTATTCTTTTTTGTTTTCATGTTGGCGGAAAACCACACACAAAGAAAATTTTTTTTAATGCAATTTTTTTTATTTATATTTAATAAGTAACTTTATTCATAACCAAATAATGTTTACAGTTGTTTGTTTAGTATTACATACTTAGTAGGTTAATAAATATAATATGTTGATTCGGAAAGAGTGAGTCCCTGACATTGAAACTAGTAAATACTGTATTTTCAAGGTCAGTGATTCCTCGACACTATAGAAAACTTAATTACAAACAGTAGAATAGAATTACAATATAGATAATAACAAAATGTGTATAAATGTGAGGTTTGTGTGTGTATGTGTGTGTGTGTGTGTGTGTGTGTGTGTGTGTGTGTTCGCGTGCGTGCGTGTGTGTGAGTATGTGTGCGTGTCATTATGTATGCGTTTGAATAAAATTATTTATTTAAGAAGATTTTCGGTATCTAGGTACGACATCATAAGCAGGTAAGCCGTGGTTATCTTTTTTACCTCGTATCTATTTAGTGTATATATATGTGAAACTTTATGTATCTTATTATATAGTTTTGCTGAGAGGGCTGTGTATTGACGTTTGGCTAAGGCTGTTCGGCATTTTATTATAGGACACACGTGTGTTAAGGCCCGACGACGATTTAGGAGCAAACCATCAAGAGGAAGAGAAACGTGTCTTCGCAATACACTGCGAAGAATATACAGGGTGTAACAAAAGGCTTAACGAAGCCTTAAACCTCGCATTAGGTACATTGTACTGAATCGTATGTAACAAAAATTATCGCTGGGAAACGACTTTAATTTTTAGGCATTAAAATAAATCATGCATTTATTGCCGGCAATGTATAGCGCACTGCGCGCACGAAGCGCTACAGATTGGGTTTGTGTGCGTGTATTTGAACGTGTGCGTGGGGACAAGCAGGGCGAGGCGGGAGACCAACGCGCCGCGGTTCGCTGTACCTACGCGCGCGTCGTTACGAAAATTACACTCGGCAAAACAAACTGTAAAACAAAAGTACTTACCTACTCTCCATACGAATCGTCCAGGTCAGGCCTCTCAAGCCGAACCAGCTGCGGCTTGAACTGGCGACCATCGCCAAACAAATACGCGCTCGGTAGCGCGTGTTCTCATGCACTCATTCCAGTATGCCTTCGCGCCCCGATCGTTGTTTAAATTCGTCAAATACGTCAATTATTTTTTGACGCATTTCATCATTAGATGTGCATGACCGGTCAAACACTCTATCTTTTACGTAGCCCCACAAAAAACGTCCAGCGGGGTTAAATCGGGCGATCTGGCTGGCCACGCATGAGGCCCATACCTGCCGATCCAGTGGTCTCCGAACAACTCCGTCAAGCGCTCACGCACAGGTCTCACGATGTGAGGCGGTGCACCATCATGCTGGAACCAAGAGTCTCGGAGCTGGGCTAGTGGCATGTCGTCCAGAGCCTCTACCAGGACGTTATTTATCATCATGCCTAGGTAGGCTGCCCCATCCATACGCGCTGGTAAAAAAACTGGCCCCAGGATTTGGATTCGTACTATGCCAGCCCACACGTTATAGGCTGATGTGCGTTAGGGTATTCCGCTCCGTAAAGACACAATGCTTCGGACGCATTGCCATGAGCCATCCCAAAACAAAAGACCATGTTCACCAACTCACGAGCACTGTACTGATACCAAGGCATCTTTAATAACTTTCACTATCACAAAGAACACTTAACAATAACCGTAAAAAGCAAACCGTGCGCGAAAACAGAATACTTGCAATTTACAAACGCATTCGATGACGTGACAAACGGAACTAAATGTTCGTTCAGTAGGTATTTGCCTTTGATTTCGCCGTCAAAGCCGGCCGCGGCCGCGCCGAACTGTGTTCTGTGGCGCTGAACGTGTCGTTTGCTATTGGCCGGCGGGGGCGGGAAAAGCCGAATGCATGCGATGAACGCGATCCGCGCGAAGATTTCAAATTGAAATGAAGTAGGCAATCAACAATTTCTGGTTAACTGTCAAGTATGACTGGTAGAAAATTCCACATCGTAATAATAAGTCTACCTTTTGTACAAATTGAATTGTGTAAAATCAGTGAAGGTTTTGTTATTGTAAGATAAACAAGTGTGAGATCATTTTATGGTGATTGAAGGTAAAATTAAGACCTCCGTATCGCTTGGTGGTGAAGCGAAATGTGAAGGGAAGAATACAACGAGTAAGAGAACAATGAGTAGAAGATGTGTCATGTTGTCAACTTCTTTGCTGGCAAGCGGCCCATGTATTTGGCCCTTCCAAGCTCGATCGGTTGTAAAGTCAGCGTTGTGAATTTGTCTTGCATTTTTGCGAAGGGTTTTTATTAAAAGGACATGGATTGTTAAAGCCTATAAGGATACCAAAATTTCAGTTCGTGTTATCATTTGTAAGTCTTATTAAGAACTGAAAACAGAAGCAATTCAGTCAAACGGCGGTACCATTACTGCCTTAGAGCCTGTTTTTTTTTGATAAATGTAAGTAACATTTAGTCGAGCAAATAATTCGAAAACTACATTTGCAACTTGCGATTTTGGTATCTTAAAGTATGCAGTATTTTATTGCAAGCTGTAGTTATTAAAAAGGTAATAAAATGAAATAATCCTTCATTATGTTTTTAGTTATTAAAAGCCTAATTTACGAAAGTAGAAACCTGAACCATTTGGTCGGTTTAGCAATTCAGGGATGTTGCTATTCTTTTTATCTAGGCGTACGTTGTAGGTAGGCATACTTTAAGAATCCCATTTTCAATAACTTATAAATTTTGTAAGTATCTACTTTTGGTGAAGTGAAAAAGACTTTAATTTTAATGGTATGCTTATTTGTGCGAATAAATTAATAAATTGCTTATTTAATTAATCGATCAAATTCTAAATTGCAATTATTTTGTCGCTGAACGTAATTATTCAAAAAGGAATTAGAAATTATTGTTGTTGGATTTAAAGAGCTTGACTTAAGATAATTAAAATCCAAACTAATCAATTGGTTGTTTTATGGGTTCTGATGTTGCTGTTCCCTTTTTCTAGGCGCCTTTATCAACAGGGCTTGATTTTACGTAACTTATCACCTTTTTAAAACAAATTAGTCTTAAGACATGTGATACAGCTTAAGTCTTTAAGATTGTTTCGATACCTACGTTTTAATCCACCTCAATTATCCGAGAAAGTTAGCAATTTGCAATTTGTGAAATTTTGTAGTCATGTCGTAAGAAACTGCGTTGCATGCCTTCAAATGGTTGATTAAAGTGTAGGCTTTTGAACCTAAGCTTTGGAATTCGAATCCTGGGCGGGCAACGCAAACAAAGTAAGAGCTACCAACCTACCTACTAACTTACTCTGACAATAACTGGTGGTGGTTTATTTAGTTGATTTAAGGCAAGAACCAATAAATTAAGTTGTAATAAATAAAGTCAGCAAGCCAACTTTTCGATAAACCACACACAGCTACCAGCTGATCGGGCGCGCGCGATCAGCTGTAAGCGTTCGTCGACCTCGCTCGACGAGTGCGTTGCTACGCAGCGAGGGTACGCACACTAAGACATTATTGTTGTGTGATGTGCGCGGTTCATTGCGGATTGCTATCTTTAAATCGATTTCATTAATAAAGTTCAAAAAATTGACAACATGTTTCTTCGGGAAAAAGATTAGTAATAACAAACAGAAGGTTTTCATGCAGAAATCTCGAAAAAAAATTTTTCACTTTGACCTTCAATATCTCAGTAACCAGGCATTTCCCAGGTATGGTGTCAAGGAAAAAAATGATCGTACAAACGGGTAGAATACGTGGTCTTCGGCTTCGTTAAGCCTTTTGTTACACCCGATATAGCTGTCGGACTGTTAGGACCTGGCACTCTAAGTATAACAAGTTTGTAGGGTATCGAATACGTTTGCAAGTCATGATCTTTAGGATGGCTCGTTGAGCCCGCTCTAAGTTCAGCATCAGAGTACTGCCAGCTCCTCCCCAGATCGGTATGCAGTAGCACAAGACAGATTGACATAAAGCTAGGTATATGGTTTTAGCTGTGACTGGATCTACCAGGCTCCTTATTTTCTTAAATATATAACTTAGTTTGCGCACCTTTACTTTTAACATTTCAATGTGTGGACCCCATTTTAAGTTGGAATCAATAATGACACCGAGGTATTTAACATTATTAACAATATTAAGGGGTTGACATTCACATATTGATGATAGATCACAGGTATGCACCAAGATGTTTGAGTCATCAGATGATGGAGAAGAGGCTGATGAAACGCAAAACGGTAGAATCTGGGTCTTGCTTAGATTTAAGGTCAAAAGATTTGTTGACAGCCAGTTGATCACAGTTTTGAGAGCATTTTGGGCGTGTTGCTTAGCACTTCTCCAGTCATTGCCATATACTAGTAGTGCAGTATCATCTGCATAAGCAAATATACTACAGTTAGGCATTTTGAGTTTGCACATATCGTTGACGTATAACTGGAATAGGGTCGGTCCCAATATGCTACCTTGTGGGACGCCGTAGTCAATGGGCTGTAGGTCACTGATGTATGGGCCTATCTTAACGCATTGCTCCCTGTGCAGGAGATAACTTCGAAAAATGTTCAGCTCACGACCACGAATGCCATGACACTCTAGCTTATTGATCAATATGGGGATCGACACTGTGTCGAAGGCCTTGGAAAGATCAAGGAAAAGACCCAAGCATTTCTTTTTTGCGTCAACCCTATCTACTACTTCAGTTGTTAAAGAAGCGACTGCGTCTTCAGTAGACATTCCGGATCTAAAACCAAATTGGTTGTGGGCTATTAAGTTGTATTTATCCAGAAATTTGGTAAGAGCGTTGTTTAATATCCTTTCCAAAACCTTTGAAAGAACCGGCAAGACAGATATCGGTCTATAATTAGCGACTTCATTTTTATCACCTTGCTTGAAAATGGGACTTACAATTGCTCTTTTCAGTACCTTAGGAAAAACACCAGTGGAGATTGAGAGATTACACATGTGTGTAATAGGTGGTATCAGAACATTTCTGGAAGCTTTAATAATAGCCGGGGATATTTTGTCCCATCCAGGAGAGCAATTATCACGAAGACCACAAATTATGCGTTCTACATCCAAAAAGTCGACCTCGGTAAGTACCAGGGAGCTTGTTTGTTTGACGGGTGTCGATGGAGAGCTTGAGATAGGAGTAGCAATCTTGGTAGCCAAGTCACGCGCGATATTAACAAAGTATTTGTTGACTGAGTTTAGGACCGCCTGGGGATCAGTGTGAGTGCCCAAGAGTTCACGAGGGGGTTCTACGTTACGTGTGGTATTTATCACTTTTTTAACTGCATTCCACATAGCTTTGGGGTTGTTTTTTACCTTAATAAATTCAGCAGTTTGATATTCTAATTTTCTTTGATGAAGGAGGTTATTTAAAAAGTTGCGATACCTTTTGTATGTGATATTGAGTACCTGATTTTCTGGATCATAACGTAGCTTCTTATGCATTTTATCCCGGTTTCTCACACATCGGAGTAAGCCTGGGGTAATCCAGGGCTTAAGAATAGCTTTTCTCCGAGTTGACACAGTCGTTATAGTATGATTATTTATTAGGTACTTTTACAGTGTGTCAGTTTTATACATAAATATAAAACAATTTAAAATTTAAAAAGCTTATTCGAAGTGGTCTCCATTGGCTGCAATACAGTCCTTTAAACGTTGAGGCCAGTTATCAATAGAAGCACGCACTCTTCCCATGGGAAAATTCTACCATACCAGACCATAAATCATAATCCAGCGGATTAAGATCGGGGCTATTCGGCGGCCAGTCTTCAGCTCTGATGAAGTCCGAAACGTTCGCTTCTAAACAAGACTGCGTGGACCGAGATTTATGACCCGGCGCTGAGTCTTGTTGGAAAGACCATACTTGGTTTTTGAACATGGTGTTGTTAAGGGTCTTAATTACCTTCTCAAGAATGTTAACTTGATACACTTGTGCCGATGTTTTGATACCTTTTTCACAAAAATATGGTTCAGTCACTCCTTCATAGCTAACACCCCACCAAACCATCACTGAAGTCGGGTAATGTCCACGTTGCACTCTGCCGACTAACTGGGAAGCTTCCTTAGAGGTTTGAGCATAAATACGGTCATTTTGTTTGTTAAAATGTTGCTCAGTTGTAAAGATTTTCTCATCCGTCAAATTTTTTTTCTGTGACCTCCATTGCGTACCGCTTCAGTAGTTTTTTCGATTTTACCACCCTATTCTTTTTTAAATTATCATTTTAATAATGACCAGTACGTCTCTTGTAGGCTGCAAGTCCTAAGTCATATTTTAAAATAGGCGACATGGTTCTGGGTGCTATATTCATCTCCCGAGATAAAAATCTTTTGCTTTCGCACAGGATTTCTGCGAATTCTTTCCCTTACTGCTTTGACCACCGTTTTCGTACGAACACTACGTGGTCGACCAGATCTTTTTCTGTCACAAACAGAGGAGGTCTCATTGTATCTATTGATATCCCGGTACACAAACATTTGTCTAATACCAATGCGTATGGAGAGTTTTAAAAATTGCAGTTGGCTCCACACCAACTTTGTAATGCAATCGCAGCGATTCGGTTCTCTTTAACACCCCACTCCATTTGAATATCGCAAAATATTATAAAATGTATTAGCGCCAAAATAAGAAAACACAATAAGCAATCGTATAAAAATGACAGATTCCAAATTCAAATGTAATATCTTTCTTATTTTTAATTGTAACATTATTTATGTCCAGACTGTTTATTGTACCTAACATTCAATAATGATCTTTACAATTCAAATTTACTAAGATTCTTATTTTTATTTTAAGATTCTTATTTTTTCGGCAAAATATTTACAGTCACCGGCACATCTGGTGACTCACTTTTGTTGCAAACTAGCCCTTATTACTGTAAATGCTAAGCAATACTGAGTGTGTGTGTGTGTGTGTGTGTGTGTGTGTGTCCAGTGTTTGCCTTGACATGCTTTTGTCATTGTGTGAGTAAATTCATATAACCTTTGTTTATTCTATATAACTTCACCTTGGCACTAGGAATCAGGATCTACCGAATTCTACCAATTGTACGTTAATACAAATTTCATATGCTAGACATGTGTGATATCATATTTCAAGTATATTCTTGCGCTTTATCGAATGAAACGATGCCAATATCTACTATTGGGATCGTTATTTTGCAAGGTTCTGTTTTTTTATGACTTAAAAAATGCAGATTTATCATACTAGGCAATTACAGTATCATTTTCAATTTAATTTCCATGCTAATGCAAATGAGACCATAATTTTTATAAGATGAATATTTTGCGAAATATGAAGTGATTTAGTTAAATGCATTGATTAAATACCTTGATGTTTGTTTTGACGGATACCAATACCGAACACCAGCTATTGTGGTATAATGTGTAAAATATTTCTTTATGTTAGTCAATATTAAAGGAGGCGAAAACTTTGGTTGTGCAATAAACATTTAATTTTTTTTTTCATTATGTAGTTAAATTACGGCGAGTTTTCAAAAGCCAGAAATATTGATTTATTGTATATAAATGGCAAACTTTTTTGATAGTTGCGCCATTCTGTCATACTTCCGATAAGTTGGTGGCTGCGCTATATTTGTGTTAGCGCCGCTGTCATTGCCACTTACTCACAATTATATTTTTCTATCAAAAGCGTTTTTAAGTTTGCCTTTTAATTAAATCACATGAAGCTCCAAAAACGACATGGTGCCTATAATAATATTAGCAAATATAATGCTACTTATCTTAAGAATGAAAAAAATGCACAACGATCGAAAAGGGTAGCCGTCTTTTACATAAATAAATAATTTTTAATACTCGCCGTAATAACATGAATGATGTGATGAAATATTAAAAAAAAAATACTTCGAAAATAATAAAAATAGTCTGATGGACAACTGTATTTCCATTTCCCAGAATTCCCAGCCATTCTTAAAATAAGTTGGTGACACTTTAAAAGAAGTAACAGCTACTTCTTGATATAATGTGATTGATTTTACAAGTCTCAAAGTCAAATCTATAATTTAAGTGAATGAATGACAAAGTTCTCTGTGGAATAAGGAGTTGGTGAATGGTAAACATTGAAAGAATTCATTCTATTTGACACGTCATAATATTGCCATTATTTCAGTTCGCACCTTCAACATAGATGGCGCTACCTATCTGAAAAACCCATAGAGGGTAGAATAAGCTTCACTTTTATTTACGATTAATAATTGAGCCAAAACTTATGGTTGGAATATGATTAAATTTAATAAAAATTACTGATCCATTTGAGCACTTTATCTCAAGTAAGCTGATTTTAGTAGCTTATTAGAGTAATTATTAAAAAATATATAATTATTTTATTGTAACAAATAGGATACATGTTTACAAGGAGGATTTCATAAATGTAATAATAGGTAGGCATTGAAAGTAACAATTACATTATTTGTAAAATAATTTTATTAAAATAGGTATATACAATTTAGGCCTACTGACTTTGGATAAGATGTCATGTAGTTTCTATCACAGTGTGAATGAATTGCTTTAATAGCCAGTATTGTCTGAAATGTTTGTATTACTTAGGTATCAATGAGATTTATGGCAATCGCGTTATGTCTGAGTTGCTGGGTGGTTACAGTCACCCGTTGTGCGGAACACTGCACTGGTACCTATAAGCCAATACTCCTTGCCCGGAAGAAAGGGGAGGGGTTGAACGTTACATTTTTCGCATATACACAGGAAACTATATCCTTACTAACATGGGAACTATGTACTACAAAATTAGAGCAAATAAATTTGTTGCAAGTTTTTTCAGTCACAGTCAAAAAAGCCGCCTTCAAAAAGTTAGGTTTACAAATCGCCCTGTATTTTTTTGACATCGTTGTTGGAAATTATTTATTTTTTTGAGTATGATGGATGATCTATTCAGGCGTCAAATAAGTGTGTTAAATTTCTCAAGTGTATGTTTGTAAAAGTTTGTGTTTGATAGATCATTAAACTCAAATATTATCCAATTACAAAGACATGCCGAATTGATAACCACCTTTTATTTTTAGACGGTTTAAAACTTGAATAAGTTAAACTTGTAGCAAATTTTATGAGCGTTGCTTATATATGAGGTATCATCTAGCCAAAACGCATAGTTTCCGATAAAGCGAGAAACCTAAAAAAATATTTTACCTCCCTAACTAGTCGAAATAAAATTATGAAATAAAATTATGGAATAAAAAACAGTGTTCCTTAAAATTCCCTATACAAAGTTAAGCGATACTAATTTATCCTAATTCTAGGTAGAGTGTCTGCGCTGTTTCTCTTTAATAATAATTTATACATACGGTACATTAAAAACATTGTAAGTATAATAATTAAGATATATTTTTCATAATTATGTTACATATATAACCGTATTTGTTAAGTTTCAAGAACCTAACTTATAATTTATTTTTTCTTTCCATTAGTAAGTAAAAAGTAGTTTGAAACAATTACCATTGTTGCTTTTAAAATAGGAACACTAAAAGCGGTTTTGCAGCTTGTACGTCCAAAACGAACATTAAAAAACCAGCCAAGTACGAGACGGATTCGAGCACTCTGAGTTCCGTACCAATTTTAACTGAATTGGGGGTCCACTTAGCCAAAATACCATACTATTTTTTTACATATTTTTAAAAAAAAAATAGGTAGCTGCGTAGCTGCGGTGACAGTGTCAACATCATTTACCTGCTGGTCAAGAGATGGCACTTTAAAAACGTTGCGACCAACTGTGTTTTCTGTTATTTTAATGAGAAGAATTTTCGGATAAAATTTAATCTATGTTTACAATCAATTTGTGTTGGTGTTGGGGGTATGCATATGTGTGTTTGTAATGTCCTTATTCAATAAACACTTTTCTATCTCTTTTTCTTTCAATCAATTAAAACACGTAATCAAATTTTACCTTGATATGGTGTTCGACAGGCAAATGATCTCGAGACTTCCACCGTAGGCCTAGATGAGTTGGTCACATAATTATACATATAATTATAAAATCATTTTTACTGTTTGCAAAATAGATAGCATGAAGTATTTTAAGCATGAGATTTTAATTTGGCATATCTACATTTCATGCAATAAGTTACTTAGATCTAGGTATTCAGATGACGATGCATTCGTGAGGATACACCATGCCACGAATCGGGATCTGTGGACACGCTGAAATCAGAAAAAAATATTACGTTATAAACTTATTTATACTGGTATTATAAAGCTGAAGAGTTTGTTTGAACGCGCTAATCTCAGGAACTTCTCGACCGACTTAAAAAATTCTTAGTGTATTAGACAGCTCATTTATCGAGGAAGGTATTAGACTATAAAACATCACGCTGCAGCGAGAGGGCAGGTAATAAACTAAAAACACGCGAACGCCGTCGCGGGTGACCGCTAGTTAAACAAAAGATTATGGCCCTATTTTTGGATCACTCGCCGCAATATGGCGTGTGATTATCATTTATTTCATATATAAAACCGGATAAAATCCACACAAGAGTGATTTAAAAAATGATTAATCGATTTGTAAGTACTCGTGAGAAAATTCAAGCAATTTTCGATTATCACTCGTAATATTGACGTAAGGGATTCAAAAACAGACTTCTAACGCGTGAACGCGAGCGCAGTGAGCGCGAAAATTTAGATACCCATGTTCTCTTAATGCTCGATTCCTGGCAAGTCTCGCAAGGAGTCTCTGGTATGTCTGGCGGGCCACATGAAAAAGCTGTTGATTAAACCAGTTCTACACGAATCGAATCAATCAATGTCATTTTCATTGATTAAACGAAGTAGCCCCATCGAGTTTAAAGAAAGAAGAAAGAAAAGCTTTTATTAATTACGGACATCACAAACACACATACACACACACAAACATAAAAACGCTCGGAATCAAATGCCAGGCAGCAGTGCGTGTGCGAGTCGGTGACGTCCGAACCAATAGGACCTCACTCAGCAAGAGCTAGTCCCCCTAAAGGACCTGACGCTGGTTTTCAGTGGGTCCTACCGAGTGAGGTACACGGACGCCCTAAATTGACGCCAACCCAACGTTACAAAAATACGAAAAAATAATAATAAACTTTAAAAATACCTATAACTTCAGTATAAGTATGCTATACATATAAGTGTGCGATTTAAATCGGATACTTGCGGCCCCAGCGAACTTTGTTTCGCCCCCATCCTCATCTTGCCCTGCCTCGTCCCGCCCAACCATCCGTAATTAAAGAAAAATGTTAAGGGTGGACAACTCTAATCACTAAGGGGTATAAAATAGTTGTTGACCGATTCTCAGACCTACTCAATATGCTCACAAAATTTCATGAGAATCGGTCAAGCCGTTTCGGAGGAGTACGGGAACGAACATTGTGACACGAGAATGTAATATTAAGATATATCAGACCAAAACTTTTTGGGCACTTGACGAGCACTTCGCTCCTAGGTTTCCAAAGTTCCTAGGTATCTCCGTATTCAAGGTCGGATAATATAGCTAGTAGCCTCACAAAAGAACTTTGCTACGTTCAGCAAACAACGCCCGAGTAAATCGCAATGAAAAGTAACAAGAAGTATTTTATGGTGGAACTGTTTTTTTTTTAATAACAGCAAGAGCTGTAACAGGTATTTAGTTTTACCTGTTACGACCCATGTCTAAAAAATGGTTGCCACCTACCCTTTTCACACCGCTGGCCATAGAAGCCGGTTCCTTCGCATTTGCATGCGAATCCTGGATCTTGGACCGTCTGGATGCAGATCCCTTGCACGCACGGTATGCGGAAGCACACATTTGAACTTCGCTCTGAAAGTAATAACAAATAGTTGTAAAGTACTAGTATTCTTCTACAGTTGCAATAGGGCCCTGCCCTAATTCTCTCGTTAATAGTTTTTTTTTCATTTCACGTCAATCGTAGTTTCACTGTTGAACCGAAAAAAGTCAAATTATATATCCACACGTAAAAACTACCGCACCGAAGAAATCGAAATAAATAAAAATCGTGATACTATTTTTGAATTTCGTGCGATTTTTATTTGATGATCAATCAACAAAAATCACGTTAGATATTGATACGATTACTTACAAAAAAAGTAATATTTTTTTGCAAGTGATTATTTAATAAAAGATAGACTGCCATCAGATTTTTTATGTGAACTGCATGAGGGTAGGAGTTGGATTAATACTGATTTTCGTTGAAAATCAAATAAGTATTAGATATCAGCGAGAAGTTCACACGTTATATCAAAAGTGGGTGAAAAGTATCAACATAAAATAATTCAAAATATTAAAAGATCCACAACATAAGATTAATTCAACATTTTAGCCCAAGGTTTGTAGGGATCATATTTTTTATGTACGATTAAGTTAAGTGCCTCTTAAGTCCCTAGAAAAGCTTAGACGGTAATCTTTTTGTTTACCACCGACTTATTACATTTTAATTGGCCTAAAAAGTAGCAAAAGAAACTGTTACCTAAGTTAAAATTGATTTTCTTATCAAGGGTCAATCTTGAAATTGGGCGTATTTGATTGATTCCCCTGGCACTTTTTAAAACTTTAAAATTTAAACTTCTACTTACAAAAGGCTAAATATCACATCATTGTTAACATATTTCACAAATAGGCATCACTGTCACATGTTTAGATATAAAGATATATGACTTTAAAATTTTAGTACCAGGGGAATCAATATAAGATGCCAGAGGAATCAAAATAAAACATTTTGTATAGAATAATCGTTTATTTTAATTAAACCAACCAGTCTTTTGGTTTCATTTTGTTCTTGAGAGTCATCATTAATCTTATAAGTAGTATTATAAAAACAAAACAATAACCCTCTTTAGGAAGTATCAATTAACATATCTAAAAACTATCAAATAATGTAATCAAATCATCTAACGTGCCTACAATTGTCGTGAAGCGACAAATGTGGAGAAGTAGAAGAAGGTAAAAGAAAGAGGTAGAAGAGGGAATAGAATTTATATTACAACAAAAAGAATACAGTACCGAAAAATGAGATGAGGTGATGTCTGTATGAATGTAAGTAAAGTGCAGTGGGCGTGAGTAAGTATCTTCAAATCTTCAATAAGTATTGTCCTGGGACAGCAAAGGGCGGCGTCGGAGTGCAGGGCCGACACAGCGGAGGTAGCAGCGACGCCGATGTGCAGCGGTGACAGGCGCTGTGAAGAGCAGTGACGCCGATGTGCAGCGGTGACAGGCGCCGTGAAGAGCAGTGACGCCGATGTGCAGCGGTGACAGGCGCCGTGAAGAGCAGAGACGCCGATGTGCAGTAATGAGGGTAACGGGCACTATATAGAAAATGTTATGATCAGTTGGAGTGCCAGAAGTACTTGGTCTCGGATCCTCTTCCGAGAAGGAGACAGGTCCCTCCCCTAGAGCGAGGAGGTGTTACTGCAGTCAATGTGCTTGGATACTCCTCCGGTGTCCGGTCCCTCCCCTAGCGTGAGGAGGTGTTTCAGTAGTCACCGGCGGTTCTTCAAGACTTCTTGAGGGAAGATGTAGAGTATTTATTTATTGGAGTATAATAGAACTGTTCGAGCTTAGAACTCGGAATCGAATGAATCGAATGAAAAAAGTTAAGGCTTATATAGGGGGCCGGGGCCGTTCAAATTTAGATCGAGGTAGGTTCAAAAATAGAATAGAATATTAAGGTACTCAATTTATTACACATAAAACATGTACAACGGTACACAATATCTAACACAAGTCAATATTGTAGACGGTAGTGTATGCATGAAAGTGACGCTATATTATGTATCTAACAGCGTTAAAGTTTCTCAAAAACGTATAAACTTATAACAATTTATGAATATGATTTGCAAATGGACGAACATCAGTAAAATCCGAGTCTTCCCAGCCACAGACAGCAAACGTCTTCTTTACACATAGAATCGGAAATTAAGGTTTTATTTACTGAAGGCAAATAATCCAGAAGCTATCATCAAATGCAATATGAATATCCGATTGATTACTCTAAACTTCATTTGCAGCTAGCCCTTAATATGGGTTCGAATTAGAAATTATCGTTTTTTTTTATACCAGTCTTGTTTGATTCCGTGGTTTCAGATGTACCAGTAATTTGCACATTATAAAAACCGATATGTTGACCATGAGGACAATGAATTGGTTTTTCCAATCATTTTTCTAAATGACAGCTAAGACGTCTTGACATGGCAAGGACTTCGAGAGTTTTATTGGTCCATATCACGTGATGAACTTCCATGGTGTCCCAGAATGCTCTTAAACTTTGATTCCCCTGGCAAAATGCCAGGGGTATCAATGCCAGGGGAGTCAATTAAAGTTAATCTTCTTTGGATTTTGTTTAAATGGATTGACTTTTGCCAATGATTATTATACAAACAATTAATAGTCCTATATACCCCACTGTTAATCCTGGTAAAGAAATTCTTAATCATCAAAGAACATTTTTTATAGTGGCCAGGGTAATCAATGACCTAGTGAAACAAAACCAGGGGAATCAAATTCTTACCTTCGTAAATCCGGCTTGGAAACGTCGAGAAATGCGACCTCTCCTCGCGATGTTCAGAGCGCGACTAAAGCCACCTGGCTGATGTGTACGCCTTCGGCGTAGACATTTAAATAGCAAGGCAGGTGGCATTTATTGACGCGCCAAGGGAATCAATCGTTGCGCTCGGACAAACACAAACTATTTTTTTAAAAAAGAACAGTGATTGGCACAGTCTTTGTGTATATATTAAATCATTAAACAACTCACCCTTTAACTTTTAAATTACAAAAAAATATAAATTTATGACTATAGATAGGTAAATTATTAATGGTTTGTTCAAAAAATGACTAAGGGACAACCCAGGGGAATCAAATATCGAGGCATCGAAGATTTTTTTCAGATGTTTTCAGCTAAAATAAGCATCGTTTTTGTTGTGCCCCATTTAATTTAAACATTAAAGTAACAAAAAAAAATATCCTACATTAAATTTTAAACGTTATAGTTAGTTTTTGCCCCCGGACATTGCTTTTTTTGGCTTTCAAGATTGACCCATCAACTGATTAAAGAAGAATTTAATAACTTTCCCTAAGCCTACGATTGACGACGTTTGGCCTTTAAAAATGAGTTTTAGACATTCATTTCTTAAGCTTTAAAAATTAGGGATTGAGATAGAGATCTGTCTGAATTTTCTGACCTTGCGCGGCTATTTTCTGATCTGTTGAATAGATTGCTTACAGCGAAAACAATCTCGGAGAAAGGTCTTTGTCACTTTTAAGTCCCTAACATTTTATTTTCATTACGCTGATATCGCTAGTATAATAATCAAAAAGCTCTACTTTTTAATCGCTTGATTATGGCGTGTGAATTTCGTTCGTCCCTGTGTGGAATCTTACTCATTTTCTTTTAGAAATCGGACATTATAAAATGAATTTCACACGTTATCGCTTGACTATTTTTAAAACCAACAGTGTTTATTATTAACCTAACGTTACGCGTTGTGACGTATTCATAAGATACCAGAGGTGCAATTGTGTAAAGCAATTGTATTCATTTGACAGTTCAAAACGTACGGTATGATTTGTCAAACGCTTTGTTCTTTGCCGTTAAACTGTCAAATCAATACGATTGCCTTACACAATTCCACCTCTGGGCCCCTATTTTGATCACTCGCGTCAATATGACGTGTGATATATATGTATTTAAAAACCGATTTTCCAAAAAAATATTGAATTTAGTATTTTATTCCACATAGGAGTGATTTGAATAAAGATGACTGAATTTTGTGAGTACTGATGTCTGTATTTCGCGTATTTTCATCGATTTTTAATTCATTTTCAAACGAAATTATCACACCATATTCAAACGAGTGATTCAAAAAAAAGGACCCCAGAAGTTTCACTCAAGAGGATTGATTGCACGGTGGCTCAGTTGGTAGGAGCAATGGCCCGGTGCGCCAGAGGTTTTAAATAATAATAATAATAATAAATTTCTTTATTTCAAAAATACATATAACAGTGTTAACACTGTTATATGTATTTTTGAAATAAAGAAATTTATTATTTATTTAAATCCCACTCGTGTTTCCTATTTCATCCTATAAGATCACACGTTGTCTTGATACGAGTGATTTTAAGGGCCAAGGCCTTTCTCCCTTTATATCATTCTATTTCCGCAATGTGAACGTCTTCGCAAAGCGCAACGATATTGAATTATCGTTATTCGTTATTAGATTTTTCTGTGCTTTTCCTTTCTACCTATTTGCAGGAAAATATTTGTGTAAAAGCTTATGCACACGGTACTGGGCTAGAGTAATAACAATTCATAATGATTGTCAAGCAATATTTGCAGGCAATGTTTGCTGTTTACCGTACCATTCATGTTTATTTCATATCTGTAAACAAAAACATTATTTTTCTTGCAAGAAATGACTATCGAAGACTGATACTGCGACGTATTTTTAAACAACTGTCATTGCTTGAGAAAAATAACCACGGTGCTTTTTACATTTTCACTGATAAAACGGGAAACCTATTATTGAATCACTCGTCTCAATATGGCGTGTTACCTTCTTTGATTGATGTTTGATTTTCAAATGAAAACTGAATTAAATCAGCCCTATAAGACTAATCATCATTAAAAGTACTGATTTTACTATCCATATTTATTTCTATATCGAAATATTATTCTTTCTTCTGTATATCAATATTTATTTATATATCTAAATATTATTCTTTCTTCTGTACTGTGTTCTTGTTCTCAGATGTGCTGGAGGAAGTCGGTTAAAATATGACTGAGTAAAACCTTTTGAAAATTTCAGCTTTCATTTTCTATAGTCTCGTGTTGTTAGGATGCAAAGTTTCATAGATAAATAAAAGTAAAAAAACTGAAAAAAAATCATGCAAACCCTCTACCTCCTCCCGACTCAAAGGCTACAGGCTGGGACTTTTATTATATTCACCTCTGTGTTAAAATTTGTGTTTCAGGTGATTCTTTCTATTTGATTTTTTCAGCATTTATTGCTAAGTCATTGTGGCCGAATGCAGAAGACTGGCCGCAAATAAGAAAAAAAGAAGACCAATGCATAAGACTATGCACTGCGGGGCGCTTAAGTGTAGAATAATATTATACCCTTCTATCACTAGTCAGCGGTTTTTATAGGGCCCGTATTATCAAATCACTGATTAATGTCCGATATTCCAATAAAAAATAGTTAAGAGATGACTGAATTTTGTGAGTACTAACGTTTAGGTTTCACATGTTTTATATTGATTGTTAATTCGTTTCGAACGAAAATCAAAATCACACGACATATTCAAGCGAGTGAATAAAAATTAGGGTAACTGAACTGCTCACTTCAACCCGTAGAGTTTTTATCTTCATTATTTAATGAAAATGTACCAGGCTTAGAGCCGTTCGAAGATATTAAGCGACCAATTTGAAAACATTACCTGAATGACAGCATTAAATACCTTTATTACTAATATATACCTCCTATATACCTCCTTAGGTATAATATTCTAATTGGTCCGATGAATTGCGGGTCGTAGCCATGGGTGGAGGTGGGGTAATGCCAGGGGTCACCTAGATTTTCACTAATGGCAACTTATTTTTTTATTACCTCTCAGCGCGTTCAGGCAAGCTCTCCGCGTCTTGTATATGAACTCAGTCTTGCACCCGAAGCCGCACGTGCACGACGCTCCGTAGATCTTGCAACCATTTTGCATCTGCTCCGGCTCACACGCTCGGGCTCTCACTGGAAATGTATTTATTCAGTACTATAATCAGTTGTAATCAGTTGTACTATAATCAACTTACTGTTGAGTAAAGACTGGACATGCTGATAGTCATTGTCTTATTTCAGTGAATAGTAGGTACACTTTTTAAATATAAAAAAAAACATAAAAATCTATAATAATATAGTGAATTTTTTAAAAAAAAAGTGTTTGAAAAGTATTGGACACCAAACACATACATTGCTCTGGAGCTCTATTTTTGAATCACTCGCTTAAATATTTAATACCAATTAAAAATCATGCAAAATACCTAGTCTTGCCATAAATATTGTCACAAAGAAAAAAAATTATGCAAATTTATATATTACTTTTACAGTGTGTTAGTTTTATACATAAATATAAAACAAATTTAAAATATTAAAGGCTTATTAGAAGTGGTCTCCATTGGCTGCAATACAGTCCTTTAAACGTTGAGACCAGTTATCAATAGAAACATTTTTTCCATGCAAAAATTATTCACTGCCAATCGTATGGATTGTTTTAGGGACTCTAAATTATCATGGCGTTTAGAGCAAGCCGTACTCTCTAAAACTGACCATACATCATAATCCAGCGGATTAAGATCGGGACTAGACGACGACCAGTCTTCAGCTCTGATGAAGTCCGAAACGTTCGCTTCTAACCAAGACTGCGTGCACCGCTTTATGATCCGGCTCACAGCGATTAGGTAGTCTTTTTCACCCCACTCTATTTTAATATCGCAAAATATTATAAAATGTATTGGCGCCAAAATTATAAAACACAATGAGCAATCGTATAATAATGACTGATTCCAAATTCAAATGTAATATCATTCCTATTTTTAATTGTAACAGTATTTATGGCCAGACTGTGTATAGATATAGATACTCACAATAATCAATTATGTTTTTTTAAATCACTTTTGCGTTAAACTATACTAGTTTTCATTGGGAAATCGAACATTAATCAATGAATTTCACACGCCATCTTGACGCGAATGATTCAAAAATAGGTGCCCTGATCCCAGAGTAAGTAGCTAATTGCACTTGTGTTATGGAAATCAGACACAACGGTAATACCACAAACACCCAGACCCGAGACAATATAAAAAAAGATTTCTATATTGACCCGATCGGGAATCGGACCCGGGATCTCGGAGCGGCGACACTTTGAAACCAGCGTGCTTAGCCACTACACCACGGAGGTCGTCAATGATGAACAATGGTTAAGGTACAGGAGCCCTGATTATATATACACATAATACCCTGATAATTGAACCACTTGATTGAATACGGCGTGGGATTTTCGTTCGAAAACGGATTAAAAATCAATGGAATTCACGCGATATATAAACGTGAGTACTTACGAAAGATTTTTTTTATCACTGCTTTGTGGAATTATACTTATGTTCATTGAAAAATCGGACATCAATCAATTAATATCACACGCCATCTTGACGCGAGTGATACAGAAATAGGGGGGCCCTGACCGTCTCTAGCTAAGGTGTACAATTTTAAAAGCAATACTCAATTAATACATTTAATACAATTAAATGCACCTTTAATTGTATTAAACGATTATAAAATTAACACTATAGAAAAAAAAACTTTAATACTAGCGAAACATTTTTTAAGTAATATTCATGCAATTAGGATTTAAGTATATTAAAGTAATTAATGTCTCTGACTGCTTTCAGAATTGTGTTGTAAATCCAAGGAGCCAGGAGCAATAAACTTTTACTAATAAGAGTCGATTTTACCAACGTCAGATAAGGAATATTCGTCGAATACAATACAAAACGCATAATTCGGAAACGTCCGACCGAACCTCCGAACCTATTTGTCAGCTATTACTTCGTTAATATCATTTTAAAATCGGTCGTTTTATACTTATGCGGTCGGATAAGTCCTTTAAATCGACTTTATAGGCTCAATTTTTCACCGCTGGAGCACAATTATTCTAATATGCTTATCTCATACATTAAAACCGGCCAAGTGCGAGTCGGACTCGCGCACTGAGGGTTCCGTGCCAACTTTAACTGAATAAGGGAATCCACTTACTTCTACCAAAATACCACAATATTTTGTTGACTGCAAATATAACTTTGTTTTTCATAGTATATGAAGTAAAAAGTTATGTTTGCCGTTGTTGAAAATGTGCTATATTCTCTAAAACTACTCGTTCGATCCTGTCCGAAACAATTTTCGTTGAAAGTATATGTTAAGATCTAATTGACATATTTTTAAAAAATTTACACTTGCTTGGTTTAGAAATTAGATGGGGGGGGGGGGGGGGGACGCCTATTTTCCCACTTTGGAAGCGTCTAGCTATGAAACGTTAGACTTTAAAAGAAAATGGTTTTAGGAACCTTTATGTCATTTTAAAAGATCTATTCATAGACACCCCACACGCATATGTTTGAGGGAGCCCCCCCTTAACTGTCATTATTTTTTATTTTTGTATGAGAATCGGTAAGCGGTTAACATGATACATCTTCCTACCAAATTTCAATTGTGTAATGCTTATAGTTAAATAAAATGGCTGTGACATACGGACGGACAGACAGACAGACAGACAGACTTGACGAAACTGTAAGGGTTCCGTTTTTTGCCATTCGGCTACGGAACCCTAAAAACGAGGTAGAAATGTCTCATAGATTTAATACCAAAGTATTTGTTTGATTTGCTATGCAATGAAAACATATATGTCATTATAGACTTCCTTCACATTAAGTTTAGGTAATGCGTCAGCAGGTCTGCAGTAGCGTTACTGTTGAAATACCGCTATACCCTATGACCCCTTATACACAATGCGACTTTTAGCATCGATACAGTGGCGCGTTTTGACAACGCGCTTCAGCATCGCGACTCACGCAATGATTAAATTTAGCATCGATGCAGAAGCGCGACTGCATCGATCTAACGCGCATTAGTATATCGATGCAGTCGCCAAAATTAAGTACATAATTTGTCAATTTCCAGCTTCTGCATCGCTAACGCGCTAAAGCATCGCAACTGGATTGCTGCTAAAAGTTGCAGTGTGTGAAGAGTCTAAGATCATACAATGATCGTGCTAGGAGCGTATCAGATATGAAACGCAACAAAATACGCTCTATTATGCTAACAGAACGGATCTACAGCGTTCTGTCTCACCGTTATACAGCCATTTCGCAACGCATTAAATACCATTCGCAATGGAAACCAAAGGAGCAGTAGCTCTATTTTTGAATAACTCGCTTCAAGATGGCGAGTGATTGTCGTTCGAAGATGAATAAAAAGTCATAGAAGAAAACTCGTTGTCGAATGAAAATCACTCGCCATTTCGAAGCGAGTGATTCAAAAACAGGGCTCCAGTTCATACGGAATAACAAAAATTGTCATAAGTTGAAGTCTTCTACGGCCATATTTCCAACGTCATATAAGACTTATCCGACTGAGGATGGATTTGATCAAACATTTGCTTATACGCGTGTAACTAAACTAATAATAATTTTGTTCTTCAATTTTATATTAGAATTACTCAAAGTCGTTTTTTAATAGTAATTACTGAACTTTCATAACAGAACAAATGTTTGCACTGTTTTATTATCCGGCGAATCTATGCTACACCAAATCTGTGTGGTGTAGGTACAAGTAAAAATCCTGTAAACAAAACAATGTCGTATTATACCGTGAGAAAGTCTCGAGTGGTCAGACGTTCTGAATATGACAAAACTTTCTGCCATAATGACAAATCATATGGCAAAGAGCCACATTACGTTATCGTACTTCGATTAGCATTTACTTCACGCAGCACGGTGGATATAAGAGTTACTTCCGTATAAATAAATAAACGAGAAAAAAAAAATGCGATATTCTAGAACAATAGATGATAGAATAGAAAATTTATGTAGGTAATCTCGGTTGACTAGCTTAACTCTAACTAGATTTATTCTTAGGTTAAAATTTATTCTCGTTTGGTCAAATCGCCTCTGAACAAGTACAAAATTACCGACTTTAAAATATCATATACATAAATGATTGTAATGGTGACGTTTAAACAAATTAAACAAATAGGTGACGTTTTCACGAATATTTCTTATGTGACATCGAGCTCTATTTTTAAATCACTCGCTTCAAGATGGCGAGTGATTTTTGTTCGAAGGTGAATAAAAAGTCATAGAAAAAAAACGTTGTCGAACGAAAATCACTCGCCATTTCGAAGCGAGTGATTCAAAAATAGGGCCCCAGGCCTTAGTAATCATAGTAATGTAGCAGTTTGATTTTAAATTTATTCAACACCGTAAGCAGGTGCATACAAATGTACCTATGTGTTTACCTTATACATATTTAGGCTCAGATAACGTTATATTTTTCGAAACTTTTTCGCCTTGAATATCTACGAACGTTTAGGTTTAAAGAAGTTTATTCCCATTAGAAATTTTACATTTCACTTAAAATGAGATATAACTTAAATATTATGTATACGTGTAATATTATGTATAATGCATATATGTGTAATATTATGTAATACATTTCACGCATCGGTACTTGCTGCTATTAACCGTAGCTTATTTTTAAAAGTATTTAAACTTTCGCATTCTTTTAGGTCATTTGGCAAACTGTTAAATAGCCTTGCTCCCTCAAACAGTATTGACTTTTTGCCATAGTTGGTCCTCGCTGTTTTACTTAACGTTTTAGTTTATTTTACGTACAAACGGAAACATTATTAAAACGTTTTTGAAGAGACCAAAATTCTTAATCGTTATCGTTCAATATAAAGTATTAACATTTTTTTCGCCCTGCAATACTAAACAAAAATAATTCAAATCCAGCCCAGTCATAATTTTACGGCTTTGCAAATAGGTATACTAAGTAAATAGGGCCCGGCATATGCTATTTTATTGCATAATTTTATTTTATTTTAATTTTAATAGCGGAATAAACAGTTTTTACGTTCTCAAATTACGTTATCATTACGTTTTTTTGCCGAACAAAATGTTATGCGAGGAACCGTTGCGAACGTTTTAAAACGTTATTGCAACATTAACATTGTAGGATACGTGTTCGCCGAAACAAGGCATCTTTATTAATACATACCTACACGCGTAACTATTGACAAAACGTAAACAAGTGCAGAATAAAGGCGGTCTGTGATGCACTATTATCGGCGCAGCGGTATCGCGCTCGGACCAACTTAGGATGTTTTTTTTGACAAATTTTTTAATTTCTATATTTTTATGATACGACATACAAAAATACATACAACCCTCAATTTTCACCCTCCTACGATCAACCCTTATTTAAAAAAAAAACATTTTAGTAATTTAAGGGTGAAACAAAATTCGCTAAGAATGCTTAACTTTTAAAATTACGGGACTCGGCGGGACGGGGCTGGGGCGGGACGGGGCTGGAGACGAAACAAAGTTCGCTGGGTCTGCTAGTATAATATAATACTACTTACACCATTTATAACTAAAGTACGGCTGAACTAATTTGACTGAAAATTGGTGGGGAGGTAGCTTCGGATCAGAAGATGACATAGGATACCTTTTACCAACAAAATCAAATATAACTTTGTTTTTCATAGTATATGAAGTAAAAAGTTATGTTTGCCGTTGTTGAAAATGTGCTATATTCTCTAAAACTACTCGTTCGATCCTGTCCGAAACAATTTTCGTTGAAAGTATATGTTAAGATCTAATTGACATATTTTTAAAAAATTTACACTTGCTTGGTTTAGAAATTAGATGGGGGGGGGGGGGGACGCCCATTTTCCCACTTTGGAAGCGTCTAGCTATGAAACGTTAGACTTTAAAAGAAAATGGTTTTAGGAACCTTTATGTCATTTTAAAAGATCTATTCATAGACACCCCACACGCATATGTTTGAGGGAGCCCCCCCTTAACTGTCATTATTTTTTATTTTTGTATGAGAATCGGTAAGCGGTTAACATGATACATCTTCCTACCAAATTTCAATTGTGTAATGCTTATAGTTAAATAAAATGGCTGTGACATACGGACGGACAGACAGACAGACAGACAGACTTGACGAAACTGTAAGGGTTCCGTTTTTTGCCATTCGGCTACGGAACCCTAAAAACGAGGTAGAAATGTCTCATAGATTTAATACCAAAGTATTTGTTTGATTTGCTATGCAATGAAAACATATATGTCATTATAGACTTCCTTCACATTAAGTTTAGGTAATGCGTCAGCAGGTCTGCAGTAGCGTTACTGTTGAAATACCGCTATACCCTATGACCCCTTATACACAATGCGACTTTTAGCATCGATACAGTGGCGCGTTTTGACAACGCGCTTCAGCATCGCGACTCACGCAATGATTAAATTTAGCATCGATGCAGAAGCGCGACTGCATCGATCTAACGCGCATTAGTATATCGATGCAGTCGCCAAAATTAAGTACATAATTTGTCAATTTCCAGCTTCTGCATCGCTAACGCGCTAAAGCATCGCAACTGGATTGCTGCTAAAAGTTGCAGTGTGTGAAGAGTCTAAGATCATACAATGATCGTGCTAGGAGCGTATCAGATATGAAACGCAACAAAATACGCTCTATTATGCTAACAGAACGGATCTACAGCGTTCTGTCTCACCGTTATACAGCCATTTCGCAACGCATTAAATACCATTCGCAATGGAAACCAAAGGAGCAGTAGCTCTATTTTTGAATAACTCGCTTCAAGATGGCGAGTGATTGTCGTTCGAAGATGAATAAAAAGTCATAGAAGAAAACTCGTTGTCGAATGAAAATCACTCGCCATTTCGAAGCGAGTGATTCAAAAACAGGGCTCCAGTTCATACGGAATAACAAAAATTGTCATAAGTTGAAGTCTTCTACGGCCATATTTCCAACGTCATATAAGACTTATCCGACTGAGGATGGATTTGATCAAACATTTGCTTATACGCGTGTAACTAAACTAATAATAATTTTGTTCTTCAATTTTATATTAGAATTACTCAAAGTCGTTTTTTAATAGTAATTACTGAACTTTCATAACAGAACAAATGTTTGCACTGTTTTATTATCCGGCGAATCTATGCTACACCAAATCTGTGTGGTGTAGGTACAAGTAAAAATCCTGTAAACAAAACAATGTCGTATTATACCGTGAGAAAGTCTCGAGTGGTCAGACGTTCTGAATATGACAAAACTTTCTGCCATAATGACAAATCATATGGCAAAGAGCCACATTACGTTATCGTACTTCGATTAGCATTTACTTCACGCAGCACGGTGGATATAAGAGTTACTTCCGTATAAATAAATAAACGAGAAAAAAAAAATGCGATATTCTAGAACAATAGATGATAGAATAGAAAATTTATGTAGGTAATCTCGGTTGACTAGCTTAACTCTAACTAGATTTATTCTTAGGTTAAAATTTATTCTCGTTTGGTCAAATCGCCTCTGAACAAGTACAAAATTACCGACTTTAAAATATCATATACATAAATGATTGTAATGGTGACGTTTAAACAAATTAAACAAATAGGTGACGTTTTCACGAATATTTCTTATGTGACATCGAGCTCTATTTTTAAATCACTCGCTTCAAGATGGCGAGTGATTTTTGTTCGAAGGTGAATAAAAAGTCATAGAAAAAAAACGTTGTCGAACGAAAATCACTCGCCATTTCGAAGCGAGTTATTCAAAAATAGGGCCCCAGGCCTTAGTAATCATAGTAATGTAGCAGTTTGATTTTAAATTTATTCAACACCGTAAGCAGGTGCATACAAATGTACCTATGTGTTTACCTTATACATATTTAGGCTCAGATAACGTTATATTTTTCGAAACTTTTTCGCCTTGAATATCTACGAACGTTTAGGTTTAAAGAAGTTTATTCCCATTAGAAATTTTACATTTCACTTAAAATGAGATATAACTTAAATATTATGTATACGTGTAATATTATGTATAATGCATATATGTGTAATATTATGTAATACATTTCACGCATCGGTACTTGCTGCTATTAACCGTAGCTTATTTTTAAAAGTATTTAAACTTTCGCATTCTTTTAGGTCATTTGGCAAACTGTTAAATAGCCTTGCTCCCTCAAACAGTATTGACTTTTTGCCATAGTTGGTCCTCGCTGTTTTACTTAACGTTTTAGTTTATTTTACGTACAAACGGAAACATTATTAAAACGTTTTTGAAGAGACCAAAATTCTTAATCGTTATCGTTCAATATAAAGTATTAACATTTTTTTCGCCCTGCAATACTAAACAAAAATAATTCAAATCCAGCCCAGTCATAATTTTACGGCTTTGCAAATAGGTATACTAAGTAAATAGGGCCCGGCATATGCTATTTTATTGCATAATTTTATTTTATTTTAATTTTAATAGCGGAATAAACAGTTTTTACGTTCTCAAATTACGTTATCATTACGTTTTTTTGCCGAACAAAATGTTATGCGAGGAACCGTTGCGAACGTTTTAAAACGTTATTGCAACATTAACATTGTAGGATACGTGTTCGCCGAAACAAGGCATCTTTATTAATACATACCTACACGCGTAACTATTGACAAAACGTAAACAAGTGCAGAATAAAGGCGGTCTGTGATGCACTATTATCGGCGCAGCGGTATCGCGCTCGGACCAACTTAGGATGTTTTTATCTTAGCATCCGTTTACACCACATCCTTCTATTAAAATTATTTATTTTATGCCGAACGTAATGAATAAGGACACTAATTAAAAACATCGTACGGTGTGTACTTTGCGACAGTTAGGGATGACAATTATATTTTAATGGTGGTAAGTTTTCAACACTCAGGTACGTTAAGACGTTTCTCTGAAACTGCCTCGACTTAGACTTGACTGAGGAACTCTCAAGGAAAGTTTCGAGGATATCTCGAAATCGATATTCTAAGTCAAAAACGAACGACTTTTTTGACACTTCGCTTTGACGTGGTTTGTAGCAATGGACAACCGATGAGTATTCTTTAATTCCTCAGGGATGTGTTTATTACCAGTCTTTTGTTCTGCTTTTGTTATGCGACCGCCGGCGGCCTTTTGATCCGTGAGCGTCTACGTTATTAATACCTCGAGATTGACAATCGTTTCAAAATCTTCTTAACTTCGACTGAGCAAAACTTTGAGTTAAGGATTTTTTTGCTCTTTATGAATACCGATTTATTGAGCTAAGGTTGATGTGAGTACCTATGAGTGGACTCGAGAGAACGTCTTTGCATATGGTGTTAATATATGTTATAATGGGTGTTAGTGTCTTATCCAGAAAGTTGCAAGTTCGAGTCCCGCGCGTGCGTAATTTTTGGTTTCTTATATCATCTTTAAGAATTATAGTTTAGCTTAAATTAGTATACTACCTACTTCCGGATAAAGCCGGACATAGGTAGGCTTTTTGATTGCGTGTCCGGCCAAAATAAACGGTGTCCGGCTTGTCCGGCTTTTGTTAGGCTTTTAACATTTCACAAACGAGCCAGCGCCGAGAATAGCCTAGCCGAGAGCGGCAGTGACGTGCAATATCACGCTCGCGGTTATCTATTAGATGCTTAATACTCATGTCGAATGTTGATATACCCAAAAATTAAATTTGACCAGAATGGTTTTTTTTTCAAAATACATGTTGCCTTTTACTTTTTGAGTAGATAAGTAATGAGTTGTGATTGTGAGTATTTAAGTCAACTGACGCGTTTTCATTTGGATAATAAAAACATGATAAGAGCGTTTATAAGATCTTACGTTCTACATGGTCGTTTTGTAAGGCATTGCGCTTACTTTTGTCACTTTATGTTATCACCTTCTAAAATTTCTAAACTAAAATTGCCCTTATATAATACCATTCTCTCTTTGCCACTCTGCAAGGCGTTTTAAAAAAGGCTTTTCTTTTTTATATTAATAAATAAATAAATAAAATAAATATCCTTTGGACATTCCCACACATCGCCATCCAGTCCCAAAGTAAGCTACTCAAAGCTTGTGTTATGGGTGCCAGACAACGGATATAATACTTAAATACTTTTTGTTTGTAAATACATACATGATATACATAGAAAACACCCAGACCAATACAAACAGACATGTTCATGCACACAAATGTTTGTATTGTGCGGGGATCGAACCCGCACCCGCTGCGTAGTAGGCGATTTCTCGACCACTACACCAGACGGGTTTTTATATATTGCTTTGTTGGAAAGCATTTCAAACCAAATTTTATATCGAGTCGAACAATTGCGTTGCAAACCACATTCTTAAGCGCTGTCTTCGCTCACAAATACTTTGGTCTCTTTTAAAACCAAAATGTCAAGTACTTGTTTAATTCGCGCATTTATGTACTCCTTTATACAGGGTGAAATTTTAATCAGTGACCAAATTTTAAGTGGAGACCCCACTGATGAATATGAACAACTTTTACTACGGGAGCAATAGTGAAATCGAGAAAAAAAAAAATATGTCTAATTATATGTCATTTATTACAATATGAGTTAACGATTTTGCTAAACATTGATTAGGGATTATAAATATGGATTACTATATCTCTGAGTTAAAGCATTTTAGAGCCTTAGACTGCCCTATTTTTGAATCATTTTCTAGAAAATGGCGTGTGATTTTCATACGAAAACGAATTTAAACTCTCACAAATTTCAGTTATCTCTTTTTGTCACTCCCCGTATGGAATTACATTAATTTTCATTGCACAATCGGATATTAATTAAATAATATCACACGCCATCTTGACGCGAGTGATTCAAAAATAGGGGCCCAGGTCAAGGTTACTAAGTATACTCTGTCTATAGCATCATTGATTTTAAAATTTGCTTTTACTTGCAACACGCTGTATATCAAATAAATACTCTTTATAATGCTCGATTATAAAGAGATTTATAAATGTATTTTAAATATATTTTATACGTCAGTTCAAAATGTAATTTTTCATACGAAAACGCACGATTTCCCGGAGCATGTCTTTGATCTTCGTCATTTCTGAGTTCAAACATACCTTTTAATTTATTTTAATTTTAATTTTATTTTATTTGGAAAACGATACAGGTATCATTCAAAACATAAAGGTACATATAGGTTGCGAATAACTGATTTAGTAATACCCTAAAATAGTTTTCACAACATGATTTGCATGCAGGAGTATTTTTAGGTAATACTCGTATATGTAAGGAAGAATTATACTGGTCTTTCATTGAAAATGAAATTTCTATAAGTGAACTTTTTCATGTAAGAACTGCATGAGAATTAAGCCCTTGGGCCCCTATTTTCGAATCACTCGCGTCAAGATGGCGTGTGATATTATAGATTCATGTCTCATTTTCCAATGAAAACTAGTGTTATTCTACTAGGGATTGATTCGAAAAAAGATAACTGATTTTTGTGATTACTAACGTCTATATTTCGCGTAATTTTCATTGATATTTAATTTGTTTTCAAACGAAATTCACACGCCATATTCAAGCGAGTGATTCAAAAATAGGCCTCATGATCTTCAGACATCTTATATTTATCATACTAAAAGTGGCATTACCTTCCGAATAGTGAGACTGAGAGTGGTATAGGCATACTCTCGGATAGCGTAAGACACAGATTCCATACCTTGTCTGACACAGTAGCTTATTACAGGAGCTCTATTTTTGAATCACTCGCTTAAATACGGCGAGTGAATTGCGTTCGAAAACCAAACAAAAATCAATGAAAATCACGCAAAATATAGACGTAGGTACTTACAAAATTCAGTTATGTTTTTTCAAATCACTTCCGCTTGGAATTATACTAATTTTCAATGGGAAATCGGACATTAATCAATGAATTTCACATGCCATCTTGACGCGAGTGATTCAAAAATAGGGGCCCAGGTGCAATTTATATTATTAAGTTGGTATAGGGACAAAACACTATAAAAACAAAAAAAAATATTACAATTAAACTTTTATTGCATAACAAAATAAATTTTTAATGTACTTATTTCTGGGATAGGACTTTTAGGGTAAGGATCGGTAATAAGTTCGAAATACTGTGAATTAATTTTTATTACCTGGGGCCCTATTTTTGAATCACTCGCTTCAAGATGGCGAGTGATTTTCATTCGAAGATAAATTAAAAGTCATAGAAAAAAACTCGTTGTCTGTGTAGGTTATTATTGATTGAGAACAACGAAAAAAAACAGTTATTCAGCAATAGTTATGGATAGGAAATATTTACAGAAAATATATACTTTGCTTTTGTGAAAATACATTTTTATGTTTCGTATTACAGTAAAATCATATATGAAAAATACGCGGCGCAGCCCGCACCCTTCACGAATCGAAGTTCTCAAGTTTAGCGGTCTACCTATAGCGTACCATAACCATCAACAAAAATTTTTCCGCCCAGCGATTTTAATTTGATCTTTTCAAAGATTTTATAGGATTGGTACAGAAAAATTGACAAAGGCAAGAAGTCTGACATTCTATGCATACATTTAGTTTCAAAATGGAAACAAATAAGTAGAGATGGGCCGACTACTCGGTTTATACTCGGTACTCGGCGTACTCGGCGGGTTTTTTGATACTCGTACTCGGCCGAGTAACTTGGTTTTATAATGCCGAGTATACTCGGTTAAAGTAAAGCAATATATTGCGGTAGATATCATATAAAAACAACAGGGGAGATCTTTCACAATCTCAATTATTATACTAAACGAGTAGTAATGAGACAAAATGAGGCGAACTAGTTTTTGAAAAAAATAAAACAATATGTGAAATTTTATAAAGCAAAACTATGATGCAGCTACACGAAGCTCTCTGACTTTCTGGTAATAGCCTATTCATTTTTTATTCGTAGATGTTACTAGCCTCTGAAAATAATCAATCGCTATGCGTGCTGCTTGCCACACATAGTAACACTCGTGCTAAACGTGCCAGTTTTTAGATACCTTGTTCGGTGCCCTGCCCACCACTCGAAAGGACTCTTGTCTTTTGTCAGCTTATTCTAAAGTAATGGGGCTTTTAGTATCATCGCGCTCTTGCGGCTAGATAAAAGCTAATTTTCCGCGAAACTGTTTGTACTTGTTTACACACCAGAATCAGGAATTAGAATTTAAACCGAGTTACTCGGCCGAGTACTCGGTTGGAAAAAAAATGAACCGAGTAAAACTCTGTATTTAATACTGCGATCTTCACAAGGTCGTCTGTCTGTCTTGTCGGTGGGCTACCTACGCTCATACTCTGTGCCCCAACTGTAACTTTCTGCCCCAACGGCCATCAGTTCTTCGCGCTATGTGCCCTGCCCATTTTGATTTGTACCTACCCTAATTAATAATACGATCAACCAAACCGCAACAGAATATGTAAGTATACTGTATATTTTTAGATGGCTGTACAGTTTCCTACCTACGTTGTGTTACGATAAAACGATTAGGCACGAACTGAAAAGTGGTAGTGTTCATCGCTGAAAAACAGGTTTTCAATAATTATCCTTGGCGTTAGATCAGGGACCCTATTTTTGAATCACTCGCCTCGATATGGCGTGTTATTTATTTACTTTGTGTGTAAAATTTCTTGGGGAAAACCAGTTGGGTGTCAACAGCACGGCTCCAAATTTGCAACTACTCTTTTTACGTTAAGAGTTATCTGAGTTGTGTTTAAATTGATTTTGAATGAAAATCACTCGTTATATTGACGCGAGTGATTTAAAAATAGGGCGTCAGGTCTTCCAGGAAATACATCTTGCATGATTGAAATCCATCGATCTACGAGAGTAGTTAGAAAGTAAAAAAAAACGATCAAGTGCGAGTTGGACTAGCGCACTGAGTGTTCCGTAGTACATACCAACTTCACATTGTGGTTCTTGATCAGTGAAAAATATAACTACTTATAAGCGGAACCAGATACGCGTTTAGTTATCAATCCTCATGTTAATGTCCTTTTATCTGCCATCAAAAGTTAATTAAAGTACATTGTGCCATTAATTGCATGTTCCTAGAAATTATGCCCGCATTATCTTTATTGAAAAGTATATATGAATAAAAAAAAATATATTAAAGAGAAATAATAATCGCAAAGCATAGTATTTTGCATGGCCATCGGAGTATTTAAAAATATTGAACTTGCACGTATGTGTTAAAGAAGCTAAGGAAGAAAAAAAAAGTTAAGATATTATGATTGAAAAGTAATGAATGACTAAAATTAAAGCAAATGTATGAAAAGTGTGTGTGTGTGTCAGCAAGGCGATTCAGAACCATTCTATTAGCCATTCAGGTTGGGTTTCGGCTAGATTTTTTAATATTTTCTACTTATTTCTACTATCTATACTGATATTATAAATCTGAAGAGTTTTTTTGTTTGAACGCGCTAATCTCAGGAACGACAGGGCTCTTATTTTTGAATTTCTTGCGTCAAGATGACGTTTGACATAATTTAATTAATGTCAGATTTTGAAATGAAAATCAGTATATTTCCACACAGGAGTGATTAAAAACAGTAACTGAATTACAAGCGACTGATGAAAAAAAGTGCCCCTGGGTTGATTAAAAAAACTCCTTGTGTTAAGTGGCTTATTTGTCGAGGAAGGCTTTAGACTATAAACATATACATAATAGAAACGCTACGACGAGAAGGAAGGAAAAGAAGGAGCAAACTCAAATTGCGAGAAAGCAGTCGCGGGGCTAGTTTATCAATTAATGTCGTAGTTTAATCGGATGTCGATATGTCAGCTCAATAAAAAATATTATTAAAGAACAAAATAAAATAGTTGCATCGAATTCATCCACGTTACCATTGTAATATTAAGTGAAAGTTATCGAATCCGTAACCGAATGGTTCTGAATCGCAGTGCTCAAAAAAATTCAGCAGAAGGTAAAAAGAATTTGACGAGTTAACAGGTACTGTAAGAGAAACAGTTGAATTTTGATCTCTCCGATCACTTTGTCAACATCCACCACCAACACACCAAAAATTGGTCCCCAAAGAACAAGCACAGAATTCGCGTGAGAATTTAAGCAGTTAAAAAATGTATCACTTACAAAAACAGGTCGCAATGGCAAAGAGAAGAAAGATGGAAGCGACGCGCATCATTCCTGAGCGTTATGATACTGGCTGGACACTGATATCGCTTCGAGAGTAACGGCCGCCGTATCAGGCAGTCCACAAGAGTTGACTGCCGGCTATCTCCGCAATAGACACATCGCCACTCCGATACAGGAATTGGGTTGAATTGTCAAATTGAATAGCTGGGTCACTTATTATGACTTTTGATTGTCTTGTGGCGATGCACTGGGTTGACCAAGATAAATAAAATAAAATAAAACATTCCCACACATCGCCATCTAGGCCCAAAGTAAGCTACTCAAAGCTTGTGTTATGGGTGCCAGAAAACGGATATAATACTTAAATAATTTTTGTTTGTAAATAATACATACATGATATACATAGAAAACACCCAGACCAATACAAACAGACATGTTCATGCACACAAATCTTTGTATTATGCGGGGATCGAATCCGCAACCCGCTGCGTCGTAAGCGATTTCTCGACCACTACACCAGACGGGTCGTCAAATCTTTTCTTGTCAAGATCTTTTTTTCCCAATTGATTCATTCAGTCATGGTGATAATTTGATGAGGTGATGATGAATAATGGATTAAGATAAATGCTTAGAGTGACTCACACATGCTAAACATGTCATATCACATAGGAAATTTTTAGCCAGAGCATCTCCAGTCCACAAAAGAGTCTGCCAACTTATGATATTTATAAAAAACACACTTTTCTTTTGAAATAAAATGTCAAAATATTAATAAATATTGCTGAGATTTTCTCGTAGAAAATAATTTATATCATTCCTTTCACTCTTACTGGACATGACTCACAAAAAGTCCACTAAACACGAGTCTTTTCTAAGGACCAAAGATGGATCCTCATTCATGCGTACGGCATTGGCTGCTTACTTGCTTCCACTCGATTTCTTCAATATCAAATCTATTTTCTATTTTCAGTTTGGTATTTAATATCGAAGAATCTTCGTCACGTCTGTTCGTTTCATACTCGAGTGGGAACTACTTTATCTCCTTTAAAGCAAAAAGATTAAGGTTTGAACATTTACAGCGCAATATTGCGTTTGCGAAAAGCAATAAATGTTTATTGGAAATTTTGCATCACAAGAGAAATTCACTTCATTAATCCTCATCGCAGATCTGATTTATTGAAGTGGACAGAAAGCTTCATCTCATTCTGAATAACACCCATCGATTCGTTATTAACTACAGGCCATGTCCTGAGGGATGTGGGAGGCAGCAATACTCGTAATATTCGAAATATCGGCAGCATTTAACTGGAAATAATGCTTCAGAGCGAATATTGAGTTTTGCTTTACAGTTTAGCTACAAATTTGAGTTTATTGAATACCCGGTAAATATTACCCGACTGTGTTCCGGTAGGTGTTCCGTAATTGAACTAATTGGACAGTGCTGGTTCTAAATACCGGGGCAGCGAGGTAGGTATGTGTTATTATTCGAATATTGAATCAACAAATTCTGTGCTTCACATTAAAGCCGATCAATAATATTTAGATTGAGTCCCAAGCTACAATATTGATACGTTGTTTCTAAACATAAGGGCTGTTTTACACTCATCCGGATCTGATTTGAATACCTATGTGTCGATTTTAAGATTATAATGCACGATGTATTATGTTTATTATATGAGATTTCTTTGGTCAATATGTTCCTCCCGCTTCCCCGCTCATCCACCCGCGTTCGTCCATTTCGAGTCAATCAAGGTCCAGGGTAGGGGAAGAGCGGGTAACTCCGGTCAGGAGATAATACCGGTCACTTTACTATTACATACAAAATGGCGCTCTAGATGCACACACACATCAAAACAAGGTGGCGTGATCGTTCCCGATCGCGCCCCGCCGACCGCCTCTCAGTTCCGAATACACACTGAGCTGGGGTGTACGTTGTCAGTTTTCGTGCCATTTTGTTAGAATTTTTCGTCCGTCGAAAATAAGGCATAAGTTTTTAATTTATTACATTAAAACAATTCTTATTTGATTTCTAGAGTGCTTAATAATCGACTTTATAATATTTATCGTTATTTCTCACCATTGTTTTATTCGTTTTGTAAAAAAGTATGATTTACAAAAATATCTTCTGTCGCCTAATGCCGGTCACGCTGACCGGAGTTACCCGCTATACTTTTTCTAAAATACCGTTTGACGGGTAATGCCTTTCAAACTCGACAGAAACATCAACTCGTACAGCTAGTTTACCCATCCTTGACCCATCCACTTCAGCATCGGTAATCTCTTCTTTTGTTGGTTCACCTATCACTGCAGTTAAGACAAGTTTAGCTTGCTATTCTGCCTCTACTAATTCTTCCAGCACTTCATTGCCAACAACTACATGCACGTCTAAGTTTCTGTCTGTCACTTCCCCTAAATGTTTGACAAATGTTTAATCTTCTGCCAATACCCAAGAAAAGCACAGAAAATAGAAGGAGTAACAGGAAGCAACACGCTAATACCTACATAACAGGAACTCCATTTAAAGAAACATTGATTAAAAAAGAAGAAAGAAAACTGAAAAAAAACTTAAACTAAAAATAAATCTGAGGCAAGAAAGAATCTGAAAAAAGAAGAAAGAAAACAGGAAAAAACTGAAATGAATAAGAAATCTGAGGCAAGAAAGAATCTCAAAAAGAAGAAAGAAAAAAGATAAAGAGCAAAGTTACTAAAGGAGCCACTAAAAAGCAAAGTGAGGATAAGAAAAGGCAAAGAAAAGTAAATCCAAAAGGAAAGAAAAAACAGGCCACACAGTTCTCCAGGAGAAAAATAGCACTAGCAGCAGTTCGGAATCTGATTAGAGATGACTGACTTATGTAAAGATATTGAAGAAAATAATGATTTGGTAAAACAAGTGTGTTCTATGTGATGACTACGGGAGCTCTGAGAGCTCTGGTACAGATATGTTATTAGTGGGTTGTGGGCACATGCTGAATGTACGGGTAGCGACACACCTGATAACTACATGTGATATATGTATCAGAAAAGCTTGACCGGACTAAGGCTTCGCTGACCGGCATAAGAACCGTGATGACCGGAATTGTCCTCCATGGAGTTAAACGCCGGTCAATTACTTTTTTTTTTCTTAAGTTGATTATGCCAAAAATACAATTACTATTGATCTCAATTCAAGTCATTCGTTAGAGGATAAGATTATAATCCTTTTCTAAAAGTTTAATAAAGATAAGTTGATTATTTTATGAGTTGTGTGTTTTTGTCCTTAGGTGACCGGTAATACCCGCTCTTACCCTATTTTTTAATCACTTGCGTCAAGATGGCGTGTGAAATTCCTTGATTAATGTCCGATTTCCCAATGAAAATTAGTATAATTCCACTCGGGACTGATTCAAAAAAGTTAACTGATTTTTGTGAGTACCAACAACTATATTTGACGTGATTTTCATTGATTTTTAATTAGTCAATTCACACGCCATATTCAAGCGAGTGATTCGAAAATAGGGCCCAGGAGCTCTATTTTCGAATCACTCGCTTCAAGATGGCGAGTGATTTTCATTCGAAGATGAAGTAAAATTCATAGAAAAAAACTCGTTGTCGAACAAAAATCACTCGCCATTTCGAAGCGAGTGATTCAAAAATAGGGCCTCAGTCCAGACATCGTATTGGCCGCGTCGTATTCGTTGGCGATTAATAAAATCTCTGCAAAGAAAGTATTTCAATGAGCGTTTGCTCATCTCTGAAATTTATATTCCTTTTTGGTGCTAATTGTGCGGAACCATCGATTGTACAATATTCGGACTTGTCTGTTTTTATCGCAGGCCGATTTCAATGTTCACTGTCGAACTACTGTGGGGTCATTGTACCACCAATCAATTATTTTTTGCTTTCATAAAAAAAGAAATGGCAAAATGTGTAAATGTTTTTGGATCAAATGAATATTAATCTTTTGAATCAGGCCTATAAAATAAGATTAGATGGCATCAACACTTGCGATCAAGAAGTTTAATTGTTATCACGATCACAGTCACGATTTTACTGATGATTGATACAGTTTTAAAATATAATCAGTGTTAAAAAACATGTTTGGCTTCGGAAACTACATGAACTTGACTAGTTACGTTTTGTTTTGGTAGTATTTCTAAAAGTCAGCTCAAATAATTATCGGTTGTTAGTGAGTGCGTTTGAGGCTTATTCAGTTATTTAAAAAAAAAGCTGTGATTCACCGCGCATAATATTTGAAATTTTAATTTTGAAAACCTAATGTATAGAGTTTAGATTAATTACAAGGATGTGCAAACAACAACTCCCAACGTCAAAATAATATTATTGAACTGAATAGTACATAAACAGTGAGCGATAGATAAGGTTTCGCTTTAATAATATTTTTATCTGACCCTCCGTAGTAATGGAAGATTCCGTTTCAGACCGCTTTTTATTAAAAGTGCCTTTAATACAATCTGATAAAGCTTATTTTGGTATTGATGAAAACTTTTACTTGGATGGATTAAAGTTTTAATTAAGTTTTGTTCATCACTCCAGTCAGTCTCAAGTATCGCGATTCATAATGCTTATACGAACCTAATGGACATACATTTAGATCCTTTGCACACTGCGCCTTTTAGCAGCGATGCAGCATCGAAGCAGTCGCAAAATGTTAACCTTCATACACTTTTAGCATAGATTCAGTCCAATGTTGACGCGCGATTGCATCGATGCAGTCGCGATGCAGAATCTGGACATAAACAAATTTTGTGCTGTGTATTGGCGACTACATCGAAGCTAAATTAAATCTGTTCATTGCGTAAGTCGTGATGCTAAAAGCGCGACAGCATCGATGCTGAAAGACGCAGTGTAGTGTAAGGGGTCCTTCTATACAACTGAGATTTGCAATCAGCCATGTGTTCAAATATGCCATTTACGTGCCATTACGTGGTGAGACCAGTGGTGACATACGGATCCCAAACATGGTATCTCTCTGGGCCTGTCCGCCGGCGGTGGTTTGTCGACGAAATCGAAAATCAGTAAGCTCAAGTAACAATAGGCAGAGCACAAAGAGCGCAGAACTGCTGGCTGTTGTGGTAGAAAATTTCTAGATTGGAGATTCGACAAAAGGCGCAGCATAGGACATCTACCGACAAGAAGATCAGATGACCTTGCATAGATCGCAGGATCACACTTATGCAGAGTGATTGCGACTGATCGCTGTAGAAAACCGTGTTTCCTTTGTTTCATGGAATCTGAGTATTCGATCAAAGAAATTGTAAAACTTGAGATCCAGGAAAAAATATTGTAACCTTCATTATTGCGTAAGGCTATAATGTCATTTGAAGATTTTGTCGTCATAAAAGGCACTAAGGTACATGTTTTATGCTAGTGTAAACAGATCCATGTTTAATCATTTTTCGAAACTAGGTAAGAACAATTGCTTAAACAAATTGAACTCATTTAGATCTATTGCTAGTAGTTTCTTTAAAATGTTACGTTAAGCCTTTCCCCAAAAAACTCCCAACAAAAACTTAACTAACTCAAGAAAGAAAAGCCACACAAGTTTTGCTATTCACCAAAATTTAACACGCAACAAAAAATTTCGACTCATATACTTTGATCCAGATTAAATCGTTTTAAAAAAAATGTAATGTCAGGGCAACGATTTTAAAATTACTGCAGCCAAATGTGGTTTCCCAAATAACTCGAATGCTGTAATTTAAACACCACGAACAAATTTCGTGCTCCATGAATTGACAACACAGACATAGTACAGATTCATAATTCGAAATTCAAATTTCAAAGAAAAACGTCACAATCTTGTCGTCGTATTTGCGACTCATTTTTAGGGTTCCGTAGCCGAATGGCAAAAAAACGGAACCCTTATAGTTTCGTCAAGTCTGTCTGTCTGTCTGTCTGTCCGTCCGTGTGTCACAGCCATTTTAATCTGTAACTATAAGCATCACACTGTTGAAATTTGGTAATCCTGTTAACCGCTTTACGATTCATATACAAAAATTTAAAAAATATGACATTTAGGGGGGCTCCCTACATGAAACTAAAACCAAAAAAATATTTTTAGTCAAATCTATGCGTCTATAGATAGGTCATTTAATATGACACCGAGGTTCCTAAAACCATTTTCTTTTAAAGTCTAACGTTTTATAGCTAGACGCTTCCAAAGTGGTAAAATGGGCGTCCCCCCCATGTAACTTCTAAACTAAGCGATTGTAAATTTTGAAAAAAAAAATGTATAATATAGATCTTAACAAATACTTTCAACGGAAATTGGTTCGGACAGAATCGAACGAGAAGTTTTTGAAATATAGCACATTTTCAACAACCGCTAACATAACTTTGTACTTCATACAAACACTATGAAAAACAAAGTTATAGTTGCTGTCAACAAAATATTGTGGATTTTATTAAGTGGAAGTAAGTGGATTCCCAAATTCCGTTAAAGTTGGCACGGAACCCTCAGTGCGTGAGTCCGACTGGCACTTGGCCGGTTTTTGCTTCTACGTAGTAGCACAGTATAATAATAAGTACTGTAGTAGTAACAACTTATTGGGTAATGCACTCATTTATAATCCTTGTGCCATAAGTCCCCAGGCTTATAACGATTTCCCTCTTATAACGTGTTTTTAGCTGAATCTCCACAGGATCGTTCTATCGTGGTTTTACTGTACTTACTTATCTTTTTGGTTAATTTTTATTCCAAATTTAATTCGCGTTCAAAAATATGATACTAAGGGCTGGTTTTTCAATAATCAGATAAAAAATATTCGTCGAACAAAATACAATATGGCTAATTTGCATTTTCACCTAATTGTCAGCTATCATACGTCACTGATATTTTTTTTAAATCGCTGTGTATCGTTTTATACTTCATCAGTCTGATAAATTTTATCTGACCATTGAAATATCGGTCCTAAAAGGACTAAAATGACGCTGATAGAAAAAATCAAACTCATTTGAAGTCATGATGTGCGTACTTTTGTAGACAGCGGCTGTTCTTTACAGTTTGACATCATGCATTGACTATAAATGAGTGTGTTACTCCTTTTCGCGTTATTTTAGTGTTTTTTTTTAAATCTTATGAAGTCGGTTCAAAAAGGTTGCAAGAGTCAGGATCATCCCGCTTCTTTGTACCATAAGTTGAGATTAATGGTTTAGGTTCCCTTATTTTTGAAATTTGTCAGTAGGCCGGTATAGGATAGGCCTGTTACTCAAGCCACATTGATATGTAAAATTTGAGCTTACCCGTATAGTTATACGGGTAAGCTCAAATTTTACATGACATTGAATTAAAGATCCCCAAAGTTAGTTTCTATTTGTTCGATCTCCGTGCCAGCTCGATTAATTATACACCTACTACAGTCTAAATTTTGAACAGTACCTACGGTAAAAACATGTGTCTGTTATTTAGTATTTACAAACATAGTAGCAGTAGATGTAATCGCAATGAAAAGTTGCAAAACTGTACCGTATTTCAGTTTTTTTTTAAATAATCCTCTTCCCCGAAAATTGCGCCTGTCGCATATTTTTACCGTCTTCAAAAAAAGGAGGTAATCAGTTCAATGTGTATGTATGTGTATCTTTAGAATTATATGAATTTTTTGTATGTTGATCTAGTAAGACAAAATTTCGTAAGACTATAAATGTTTGTATATTTGTCCAGGGATTTCTCGAAAACGAGAAGTCTTAACGAGATGATTCTTTATTTCTTCTTTTGGTTTAATTAGGTATATTCTAACTAACTTAACAGTGTAACTTTTATTAAAATCGGTGCACCGATAATAAGATCATAAAAACTCAAGAAATAAAAAATAAAAAATAAACTACTTTCTAAAAACTGACTAAAATGCTTGAAAACACACAGTCGGTGCATTATGTCAAGCTAACATCAAGCACCGAGTCCAAAAGAATTTGTTTCTCCTAAATAGACGACAAATGCGCTATTTCAAGCGTTTTAGTCAGTAGGTATTTTGAAGGCAGTTTAATTTTTTAATTGATGTATTCTCGTTGTTATTTCTTTCGATATGTTGTTTTGTTTATCACTCATCTCTTATCGAAGAATATTAAATTGGTAAAATTTTTAGAATCTTGGGATGTTTTTTAACGCAAAAGGGTTCCGAGGTTAATAACTAGACAGGGTCCCATCGCATTACCAACTTACAGCTTATTAGTTTCATACTTACAGGGTACGTATTGCGATGCAGCTTTGACAGTTAAGCAGCTCTACTTTACTGTCAGATGAGCAATTTCAATTGCGATATCGCATTATTAGGGTTCCGTAGCCGAATGGCAAAAAACGGAACCCTTATAGTTTCGTCAAGTCTGTCTGTCTGTCCGTCCGTATGTCACAGCCACTTTATTCTGTACCTATGAGCATCACAGTATTGAAATTTGGTAGGAAGGTGTATCCTGTTAACCGCTTTAAGATTCTTATACAAAAAATAAAAAATAATGATATTTAAGGGGGGGCTCCCATACATCAAACTGAATTTTTTTTTTTACTTTAACCTATGCGTGTGGGGTTATCTATAGATAGGTCTTTTAAAATTATAGTAAGGTTCCTAAAACTATTTTCTTTTAAAGTCTTACGTTAGAGAGATACACGCTTCCAAAGTGGTAAAATGGGCGTCTCCCATCTAACTTCTAAACTAAGCAAGTGTAAAATTTGAAAAAAATACATAATGTAGATCTTAATGAATACTTTCAATGAAAATTCGAGATCGAACTAGTAGTTTTTGAGATATAGCTCATTTTCAACAACCGCAAACATAACTTTGTTTGTCATACAAACGCTATGAAAAACAAAGTTATATTTGCTGTCAACAAAATATTGTGGTATTTTAGCTAAGTGAAATCCTTAAATCAGTAAAGTTGCCACGGAACCCTCACTACGCGAGTCCGACTCGCACTTGGCCGGTTTTTAAGATATATAAATTCGATATCGTAATATGATTGGCTAAGATATCGATCTTATATAATACATACAACGTGTAATAACTTAAATGCCCAAAAACCTTAAAATAGGTTAATTCGAATATCTAGCAAAATCAATTGAATCACTTTTTAATATAGGTCACATTTAAAAAATATATTAAAATGTTGCCCTGTCTATTTATTAATAAGACAAGTCATCACGTGCGCAAACCCACAAAAATACGTACACAAGCAATGGTTAGTTCTTAATGAGTGTGTAGATAGTAATTAATATAATAGTGTCAGCGCGGCGCAGCGGCCTAGTCAATACCTACCGAATCCTCTCTTGACAGAGCGTCGTCCGCAGAGCAGGAAATCAGAAGTGCCAATAAAACTTAAACACCACATACCTTAAGTTTTTTTATTAAAATTATAGTTTTTCTTTCAGTATTTCAATTGACCTAATTTAATTAAAAGCATTTGGGGTGTCTGGGTTTTGCGCATTTAACATTACACGTTGTCAAAATGTGTATACCTATATACACATTTATTTATAAGAAAGTCGTGTTAGTTACAACTCATCTCTAATATATTAAATTCTCGTGTCACAGTTTTAGTTGCCAAACTCCTTCGTAACGGCTTGACCGATTTTGATGAAATTTTATATATGCGTATTCAGTAGGTCTGAGAATCGGTCAAAATCTATTTTTCATCTCCCTAAATGTTATGGGGTAGGGGTAGAGAATACAATCCCGGGATCCCGAATCTCGGGATCCCGGGATCCCGACCGTTTTCTGGCCCCGAAAATCCCGGGACTGCACTTGGCTAATCTCGGGATTTTCGGGATTGCCACATACAAGTTTAGTTTATATGCCGTAGTCCGTTGCGCCTTGACGATAACCTTGCCTAGGTTATTTAATAGCATTTAATACATAACGACAAAAAACACTTTTAGATACGCCGTCATACGATACGTACTATTCACTACACACACAGGTACAGTCTTAATATGTTTGTTGTAAACTTAGAAGGGACTTCCCCACTCTGAGTACTTCAATACAATACTCTTAAGGTAATTCCCCAATGAATGAACTAACAGGGGAATCACCCGATCATCTCATAATATCATAATATTTTTGCGGGTATTTCCCGTCGGGGTTTCCCTGTACGAAAGTATTAAATATGCTACTTTTAAGGTGATTCCCCAAGTCCCCAACGAACCAACAGGGAAATCACCCGATCATCTCATATCATAGTATTGTTGCGGGTATTTTCCCGTCGGGGATTCCCTGTATGAAAGTATAAATATGCTAATCAGATTTTATTTTTTTCATTTATTATTCTGTCAGTGACGGGTTACGAAGGTTTCGTCATTTAAATTTAAAGTAAATTACCTGAAATTAAGTATTTCAAATGGCGGCAGACTTTGTTAAACATAAAAAAGACAGTGATGCGACGTCAGTGTGGAGTTATTTTTTAGTCGCGAAGGATGGGAATAGTGCTAAATGTAAGCGGTGCCCAGCCATTCTCAAGACTTTGGGTGGATCGACTAAGGGATTACATACACATTTGTTATCAAAACATAACATCAAGGTTATATCAGCTTCAACAAGTCAAGATTCTGAAAATATGAACACAGCTCCGCCGCCGCCAACCAAGCGAAAGTTAGATGATTATTTTACTAAAAGTGCCGACGATAGCCTGGATGATGTTTTGGCAAGAATGGTTGCATTAGATGGATTTCCATTCAGTGTATTCATAGCTTCAGATGATTTGAGAAAATTGCTCTTAGCAAAATACCCGGATTTACCAAAGTCAGCCGTCACTGTTCGAAAACGTGTTATGAATTACAGTGAAAAAATCAAAAAGCAAGTAATTGCAGAATTGAAACAATTGAAAAGTGCAGGTGAAAGATTTAGTCTTTCTTTCGACGAGTGGACTTCAACTTCCAATAAACGATACATGGCTGTCAACGTTCATTCATATAAAAAATTTTGGAACTTAGGACTTGTTCCTATTTACGGAAGTATGACAGCTGAAAATTGTCTTCGTATATTGAAAGAGCGTCTCAGTGAATTTGATATTTCCCTGGAAACTGACATCGTGGCTATTGTAACCGATGGACCGAATGTTATGATAAAGGTGGGGCGGCTTGTTTGCACCGAACATCAACTGTGTCTCGCACATGGTATCAATTTGGCGGTCTGTGATGTGCTTTATGGAAAACATAATTATTTGCAACATAGCCCTACCTCAGATGATACTCTGAATGAACCAGCTGTTACTGTTGATTATATGGACGACAGCGATGATGAACACGATTTAGAAGACTTAGACTGTCCAGAATCAGGTTTAATCGTAATGTCACAAAATGATCTTGCGCCAGAACACGTACCAGAGTTAACACAATATGAAAATATTAATGAGCTGATAAAGAAAATCCGCAAAGTTGTAGTGTATTTCAAAAGATCACCATTTAAAAATGAAACAGTACTTCAAAAATATGTGAAAATTGAACATGGAAAAGAGCTGTCACTTCTTTTGGACTGTAAAACCAGATGGAATAGTCTTTTAACAATGCTGGAGCGATTTTATCTTTTAAAAGCATGCATTCAAAAAGCTCTTATAGATCTCAATCATCCAATTCGTTTAGAAGATGTTGATTTTGAATTGGTAAATAAAATTGTTGATGTGCTGACCCCAATTAAATTGACAGTAGAAGCAATCTGTAGGCGAGATGCTAATTTATGCACAGCTGATGCCGCTTTGAAATTTCTTATAAAACAACTGTCTAGCAAAAACTCAGCACTTGCCAAAAAAATGAAAACATCCTTAGTGGAACGTATAAAGCAACGACGAAGTGATAATTTAACTGGTGTATTAAATTATTTACAAAATCCACGAATGAATGATGAAAATCAGTTGTTATCGGATTTGGAATGGCATGACTTATTTCCAGTTCCGACACAGGCTATAGTGAGGAAGCAAATAAAGAGTATTGTTAAAAGACTTAATAGTCGAGATGACACAGAAGAAGAAGAAAGGTCAGGATCACAAATAGATGATGAGCTAAGGCCAGAAACCTCCCAACCCCAATTGACATTAAAGGAAAAGTTACAGCTGGAAATTAACAAGAGTATGAAATCCCCAGATCCTGATGTACAAGTACAAAATGAATTGGGGTTGGCAAATAGTATTAGACGTGAAATGAGCCTGTTCGAAAATGGAGGAGTTCGTGGATATCACTTAGAAACAGCATACAAGTATCTATTGTCTATTCCTCCAACCAGCGTTGAACCTGAGCGAGCGTTTTCAGCTGCCGCTTATGTTGGCAATAAACTACGAAGCAGGCTTGGAAGTCAAACATTGGATGCTTTGATATTTCTGCGATTATATTTTCGAAATACTAAATAGTATATTTATGTTGTCTTTTTAATTTCTTGCAAAAGTATAATTTTTTTGTTTTGTCTTTTTTATTTTCTTATTATTATTGTGATTTGTGTTGACTGTTGTGCAAAGACATTATAAAGTTTTTTAATTACTCAAGTTTTTTTTTAATTTGAGCCCAATTAGAAACCACATAGTCTAATCCCGGGATAGGCCCGGGATCCCGGGATTACGGTTCAAAAATCCCGTAATCCCGGGATTGAAAAACATGCTCGGGATTGTATTCTCTAGGTAGGGGTAGTCCACCCCAATTTTTTTTTGTCAAAATTTTTAATTTCTATTTTTTTATGATACAACATACAAAAATACATACAACCCTCAATTTTCACCCTTCTACGATCAACCCTTATTTTAAAAAAACATTTTAGTAATTTAAGGGTGAAACAAAATTCGCTAAGAATGCTTAACTTTTAAAATTACGGGACTCGGCGGAACGGGGCTGGGGCGGGACGGGGCTGGGGACGAAACAAAGTTCGCTGGGTCTGCTAGTATAATATAATACTAGTTACACCATTTATAACTAAAGTACGGCTGAACTAATTTGACCGAAAATTGGTGGGGAGGTAGCTTCGGATCAGCAGAAGGACATAGTATACTTTTTATTTCGTTCGATCGGGCCGGGGCTGGGGCGGGACGGGGCTGGGGGCAAAACAAAGTTCGCTGGGTCCACCTGTGTTATTATATAGTAATACCAGCGGACCCAGCGAACTTTGTATTGCCCCTATCCTCGTCTTGCCCGGCCTCGTCCCGCCCAGACACGTAATTAAAGAAAAATGTTAAGGGTGGACAAACCTTATCACTAAGGGGTATGAAAAATAGATGTTGGCCGATTCTCAGACCTACTCAATATGCTCACAAAATTTCATGAGTATTGGTCAAGCCGTTTCGGAGGAGTACGGGAACGAACATTGTGACACGAGAATTTTATATATAAGATAAATTCATATTCAAACTTCATACCATTGTAATATTTTTATACTAATATTCTCTTACACTATGTGGCGATTGAACTGCCTGGAAATTGAAGGATTAAGTCGGATCGCAATAAGCCCCCGGCCATTGTATTGTGATGGGAATCAAATCTGCAATCTCGGAATAGAAAATAACGACAATGGAGCTTTTAAAAATATGAGTCTACAGGAAAATTAATAATACTTCTATTGTTGGCTCTATTATACCTACTTTACTAAATCCTTCACTAACGAAACTGTTTTTTTTTGCTTCTTTGTGTTTAGTTCTGGGCCGTAATCCTGTATTATATCAACTATAATACAGGAAATATTTACTGTTGGTGTAATATTTGAATATTTAATAACTGCCTCAGTGGCGCAGTGGTTCGAGGGTCGCACTTTAAAGCGACGGCTGCGCCAGAGGTCCCGGGTTCGATCGAGTTTGGAAATTGGCGGTGTTTCAACTCTGGTCCTCGGAAAAGCACGTAAAGCCGTTGCTCCTGCGCCTAGTCTCTCTCCGGTTGTGTCAGATTGCTGTCCCATCTGGCTATGGGCACTATAATATGTCCCGCGCAGTCGATAAGTCATTTGTGACTGGCCGTAGTCGAAATCGGCTAGGGGGCTATTATTAAACAAACACGTTCTTAACTAAATAAAATAATGAAAAGTCCAGTAAGTCCAGTATAACATTTATTCAATTTAAAAAGTATCACAAAAACCACCAATTGATATTGAAGTGGTAAATATAGTAATATTTCTCAAAAATAAATTTGGTATACAAAAATATCATAACTTATACAGCGCGTGGCCTGTAACACGAGCAAAAATTATAATATAGGCCCTTTATGTAACCAGTGATCAATTCGACAACGAGTTTTTTTCTATGACTTTTAGTTCATCTCCGAACGAAAATCACTCGCCATTTCGAAGCGAGTGATTCAAAAATAGGGCCCTAAGGGGGCAATCGAATTTTCTTTGTCGAAGAAAAAATATTTTTTTGATTTCTCAGGATCACGATTTCTATGTATTTAGATTTTGTTCGTGCGATAGTTTTGCCGTGTTCGTGTGATTGACCAATAGAACTTTTTTACGTGTGGTAATTCGATTGCAATTTTAACCGTTTTACTTAAAAAAAAATCAGTATAATATTTACACATAAAAAAACTATCGGATGAACTTATTCTTAGTACGTAGAAATCATGATCCTAAGAAATCAAACACATTATTTTGTTCGACAAAGAAAATTCGATTGGCGAACTTTTTTCGTATACGAATTGCGTGAGAATTGCCCCCCAGGCTAAGGTAAGTTTTTCTTAATAGTATCATTGATTAAAACTTTTGCTTCTATTACTGGCTACACGCTGCTGTTGCTTATCAAATTAACATGCAAATAAAGGCAATTATTTAGCAGTTAGCATAATAATAATTATTGCCTTCACTTTCATTAATATTTGTTGAAGAGAAAATAATTCCAGTTTTTGTAGCAATTATATAATTTTGTTATTATTCTGAAAGGAAAAATAGTTTGGCTTCGTAAATTGATACCGAGATTCATATGTTGAATAAAGCTTGATGATGATTGAAATAGCAAGAAAAATAGTGCTCGTTAGAATAGAGAAACGTCACTTGGTATCCTGCTGGGATGAATCCTAATGCCTCCTAATAAAAAACCGATACTACGCAGTGAGAGTAAAGCTTGTTTGGCGTAGCATCTTGAAAATATCACTCTTAGGTCGAACAAGCTATTTAATAAAACCATTTTACTTCTACAAATTGAAGCCTAAAATAAGGCACTTGATTCCTTTTGAATTTGTTTTCGCAATGTTTTCCTAGAATTTGTTTTCGCAATGTTTTTATCGAGAAAGCCTGTTTTCGTCGTATTAACTTAATAATACACAAACAGTATTTAGGTAATTATTTAAATAACGTCCAGCCATTTATAGAATAGTTTTGCTAGAGATTTTTCGTTTCACAGACGTCTTATGATATAGCTTTTCTAACTAAACAACAAAATAAAATCTAATATGGCAAAATACAAGAGAAAATAACTAAAATATAATAATATAATATCTGATTTCTGACTTGTTATAATGGTGGTTAATCTGCATAATTATTCCAGAATTGTTGCTGAAGGTGGAATAAAAAAGTTACCGTTATTGCAACTCTGAAACCAGGACATAACATAACCAATATTTTATTAGCTGTGTGGGAAGTAGGTGGAAGGAAAACCGAATCGACCACAGCGCTTGCAGTGATAAAAAAAAACAACGTTGGCGGATGTCTGTCATCATTTCTCCTGCAGTTATTGTACAAAATTTACGTATCGACGTAAGTAAAATCGACACTGATTAACGAACTTGGATGTAATAAATGGATAAGACAGTATTTCATTAAAATACCTTGGGTTTATTAACTTTGTTTAATGACAGTCAGCCATTTGTCGTTTCCAAGTCCGCCAATAGTTTGTGTCTGTCGTCGCGCTCGGTCCTATTATGTAAAAAAATAGCCCGCACTTTTGTAAGCTTCTTAAACTTTACTTAATTTTGAACTTTAAAGCTCAGTTGCAACATTTACTTTAAAATATGATATTATAATTGACAGCTGTAAAGCGTTTTTTTAAGGTTGAATAAAATGTATGCAGCCGAGTCTTTGGCCTTAATTACATTTAAATAATCTGAGAGGTGGTATAAAGGTTGACGAAGGGCGCGTTCTCTCCCTCTTGAAGCCAGTTTTCTTCTGAGAAGTGGTTGTTCTGTTTCTCTATGACATGAAAGGTGTATCCGTGTCGGCTGTGTGGCGACTTGTTGTGGGCGCTCTTGTGGACTACGTTGCCATGGATGAGAATACAGGTACCTGAAAAAAGGTGTTACGAATCTTGGAAGACCATTTATTGTGTTTTAAAATATTAAAATAAATTGAAAATGTTGTGAAGAGGATTTCTTTTTAAAACTTGCTTATTTTATAATTCACTGAAATATTTTTTTTTAAGAATAAGTATAACTCATACTACTCATATCATCCCTGAGTTGAATGTCACTGACAAAAAGGCACCCTGTATATATAAGCCTTTCTTTTGAATCACTATCTATTTTATGAAAAAGCAATGAAATTCGTTTTAAAAATTTAAGCGTACATATATACAGACAGCGGAGCGGACTTGTTTTATACTATGTAGTGATTGTAAAAACAAGCCCTATCAAGTGTTCGGTAGAACCACAGCTGGTTTATGAAACGCTGTAAATAGCATATCTAGTACCATAATTAAGTTCTTATTGTAAATTCATTTAAAAAAAAGAATAGATGAACTACGTACCTTTACTAACTGGCACAGGAGTGAAACTCGATTCCGGGTACACCGCCGCTGGCCTGTCGTATATGAACGCAGGTTCCTTATCAGGGTTCCGTTTGAGACGCCTATGGACCCCCGACTTGTGGGACCCCCGCGCCATCCAGAGGCAGCCGTTCTGGACTGTCGCGTCGTCGAGAGCGATCCAGAATCCCACTGGAGGTATGGGTTCCGTGTAAAGATATGTCGCGTCTTGGTGAGCTACCACTGAAATAAATGGTTATCCATTATTCAATACATTATTTAGACGACCTCCGTGGTGTAGTGGCTAAGCACGCTGGTTTCAAGGCGTCGCCGCTCCGAGGTCCCGGGTTCGATTCCCGGGAGGGTCAATATGGAAATCAAAAGGTCTGGGTGTTGTGGTACCACCGTTGTGTCTGATTTCCTTAGCACAAGTGCATTGGCTACTTACTTTGGGATCAGACCAATGTAAGTGATTGGTGTCCAATTTATTATTTATATACAATACCGGGCTTAAGGAAATTAAAGTTGATGTACTTCAAGGGACACATCATACTCAATTCAAGACACAAAGTGAGTCATAAAAGTCATAAAAGGGATATGTCACCCGAACAATTTATTGTATTGTTGAAATTCCTATTCAAAAAGAAAAATGCAGGTCCATTAAAGATAAGAATGTACGGTTAACAGCACCTCAAGGTAAACACTGCGGTATGTTATACCGTTGTAATAAGGGCTAGTTTGCAACAAAAGTTGGTAACCTGATGTGCTGGCCACTGTACAAAATGGCTGCTATTCGCGGCGATCTCGATACTCGACAGCTTTATGAAGATTTTTCATATTTGATTTGTTTGTGTTATTATAGTACATAACACACCACAATGCAATGTACTGCGATATACGAATATTCATGGTTCAAAGAATAACTTTTTTTTAAAACTGCGCGGGCTGCAATTACTTAGCTATACCTAATAACGTTTAAATATTCTATTTCTCTCGAAAAAATACAGACAAATTCGTTACAAATCTTCAAAGATTCAAGTAGGTCTTAAAATATTTTCACCAAGCGATTAAAGCAATTTGTTAAAAGTACCCTACGTCTTTTAGAGAGCTTCGTGAAAAATACCCACTGAAAAATCTACGGAAAATTACCAACAATTTTCCACGAGCAAGAGGATTGGTTATTGTAAACAAGATTAAATTGTTTTTGCTCGACATCAAATCCTTTAATAATGAGTTGTTTTGATGTAGCGAACGAGTAGGTATTTGAAACTATGTAAGTTAGGGCTGAGCTGTACGGTTACTAAGGGTCACAGGGCCTTAAATAGACTGCGGACACAAGTCGGCCGAAGCAAGGAGAATATGTACAGATGGGGTTATGTTGCAGACGACGCATGCTTGTGTGGTGTCTCTCCACAGACGATGGCACACCTGTTGTCTTGCCCTACGTGTCCCTTCACCTGCACTTGTGCAGACATGTACAACGCCACTGATAACGCTGTGTCAGTCGCCGAGTACTGGTACTTAAAAATATAACGCCAAAGTCGACACGATAAGAAGAAGAAGAACATGTGGCGGATAGTTAACAGCCACCAGATATGGTGGTTACAAAGCTGAAGAGATTGTTTGTTTGTTTGATCGTTCTTATCCCAGGAACTTATACACCGACTTGAAAAAATAGTCTTGTGGTTAGTAGCTTATTTATCGAGAAAGGCTTTATAAAACATCACGATACGACTTATAAGAGCAGAGCAATAATGAAAATTGTTGCAAAAACGGAGGGAAAATATTGATTTTGAGAGCTTTCGTTGCGTACGCAGCGTAAACCGTTTAAAATTAAAATAAAACTTTTTTTAAATATATGTTCCGCTTTAAAAGCTCTATAATAAAGTCCGTGACCAGTACAAGTCTATCTAATATGGTTTACTCACTACAAACTTTTTGAAGTTTATAAATTTGATAAAAAAGAATGTACTATTTTCAAAGATGTTTAAATGCACACAAGTATTTATTCAAATGCCTCGGAGGCGCAGCGGTAGGAGGGTCGCACTTTAAATCAACGGCTGCGCCATGTCTCGGGTTCGATCCCCGGGTCGGGCTAAAAATTTGTACCTGGCTCATCTATTTAGAAATTCTTAGGGCAGTCCGGCTTTTGAAGTTGGCGGTGTTTCACCCCCGTGCCTCGGAAAGCACGTAAAGCCGTTGCTCCTGCGCCTGATCGCTCTCCGGTCGTGTCAGATTGCTGTCCCATCGGGCTATGAGAGTTAAAGGAATAGAGAGTGCCCCAGGTTTACGCAAACATTTGTGCACTATAATATGTCTCACGAAGTCGGTTAGTCGTTGTGACTGGCCAACGTAGTCGAAATCGGCTAGGGGGACTATTATTTATTCAAAATTCAAAAAATCAAAAATATTTATTCAATTTAGGACACAATATGCCACTTATAAACGTCAAATGTACAGTGAAAAATAAAATAAAAATAAATCCGCCCTGAAGGGGCATCGGGGCGAATCATGTCTCCTTATCTTTTGGGCCCTACCAGCGCTTCGAGACATAACACAGACAATTAGGCAAGTGCTGAGAAGAAACGCCGGAACAAACTCAGTCACCACTAGCTGCCGTAAAATCAAAATCATCAAAGGCAAGTACATCAGTCGGTGCAGGCTGGACAGACCACACATTCGTGTCGTTCAGGTAGTCTTGAACCTTATAATAGCCTTTAGACATAAGTGTGTTTTTAACGTGTTTCTTAAATTTATCAACCGGCAATTCGACAAGATTGTGTGGTATATTATTAAAGAATTTTATACAATTTCCCATGAACGAATTACTAGTTTTAACTAATCTGAAGTTAGGAACGACAAGCTTGTGTTTATTTCTTGTGTTATATGAGTGAATGTCGCTCTTCTTCATGAAATTATCCAAATTTTTACGGACGTACTTACATTATATTGTCAAAAATGTATTGAGAAGCCACAGTTAATATGTTGATTTTCTTAAAGACCTCTCTCAGGGAGTTACGAGGACTAAGTTTATAAATAGCACGAATGGCTCTTTTCTGCAAAATAAATATGGTATCAATGTCTGCAGCAGAACCCCACAGGAGAAGACCTTAAGACATAATACTGTGGAAGTAACTAAAATACACCAGCCTCGCCGTTTCAACATCAGTCAGATACCTTATTTTTCTAACTGCAAAGGCTTCAATATGAGGTCCCCACAGTAATTTTGAGTCAAGTGTAATGCCCAGAAATACAGTGGTGTCTATTAAGACTAGATTATTACCATTTAGTACAATATTTGGTGTAAGTTGCTTTACATTAGGCAAAGTGAATTTTACACATTTAGTTTTACTAGCATTCAGCAACAAGTTATTGGTGGTGAACCAATTCAATACTTTGGAGAGAGTATTGTTTACTTCGTCAAAATTTTCTTCATGTCTTTTCATTTTAAAAATCAAAGAAGTATCATCAGCAAACAGAACTATCTCACAAAGATTTGTGGAATAAAATGTCAGGTTATTCCTATCAAAAAACATATTCATCATCACAAGCATTTCATTTTGATCAAAATTTCCCTTTAAATAATAGGTCCTTTTACATATGAAATTAGCGTTTTGTCGTACTGACCACTTCAATCTGAAATATCTCCTCTTTAGTTAGGAATTTCAAATTCAAATTTATAAATTCATTTAGATGGTACGTTTGAGTTTTGAAAACAGTCATTCATTTGTTTTATCCTCATTACTTTTTTCTTTGGCGTCGCTTATTACCGCACAATGGAAAACCTGAAATATCAGTATATTTACGAGTACGAGTTCTACCGTGGCACCACTGCTGCAGAAACAGCTCGAAGGTTTAATAATGTGTACGGCACTGGTATCGCAAAAGAAAGCACGGCACGTTTTTGGTTTCAACGTTTTCGTTCTGGAAATTTCGACCTTTAGAATCAACCCTATGGACGGCCGGATACTAAAGTGGAAAATGAAGAATTAAAGGCTATTGTGGAAGCGGATCCGTCACAAAGCACTTCAGGGATAGTTGCAGGCTTCAAAGTAAGTGATAAAACTGTTTTAATTCACTTGAAGCAAATCCGGAAAATAAAAAAAACTTGAACGATGGGTACCTCATGAATTGAGTGAATAGAACTTGCAAACACGCGTCGACTGCTGTGTTACTTTGCTCAACCGACACAATAATGAAGGGATTTTAAACCGAATCATTACTTGTGATGAAAAGTGGATACTGTACGATAATCGGAAACGCTCGTCGCAATGGCTGAACCCTGGAGACCCAGCCAAACCCTGCCCTAAACGAAAATTGACTCAGAAAAATTTGCTTGTGAGTGTTTGGTGGACTAGCGCCGGTGTCGTTCACTACAGCTTTCTAAAATCTGGCCAAAAGATTACGGCAGAAACCTTTTGTCAGCAACTGCAAACCATGAAGGAAGAATTGGCTGCTAAACAACCGAGATTGGTCAATCGCTCTAGGCCACTGCTGCTTCACGACAACGCAAGACCACACACTGCACAAAAAATAACCACTAAGTTAGATGAGCTACAATTGGAATGTCTGCGACATCCACCGTACTCCCAAGGCCTTGCTCCAACAGATTACCATTTTTCCGGAATTTGGACAACTTCTTACAAACCGCTATTGGTTTCTGGCCTCTTACTGATTGGAAGTCATACAATGAAAATACAATTTGCGTTGAAATATTTTACGGGAAATCCGAAACCAAGCAAGCGACGCCGCAGGGGACCGCTAGTAAGTTGAATAAGCAGTCCTCGACTAAACAGTGGACTACACAGAATGTAATGGAGTCTAGTGGGATGGGCTTCTCTATTAAAAGCTACAATATCCAATGACAATTTCGAGCCATGACGAGTAAACGCCGACATAAAATAAGCGTTCCTTAAGTGTTGTGTAGCAGCAACATCAGTACTGGTAGAAGGCTGAAGATATAGTACATCTGGAAAGGCTCTTGACTGGATATTAAGAGGCGGAAAGCCCCCGGTTCTTAAACTGCGATGTAGAAGGCAAGAGGAACACCACTCTATCTTCCCTAGATTGGATGTTTTATGAAAAAAGCTCCACCCACAAGACTCTAGCCTGGTCTATTTAATAATGCTAAGAGGCAACTAATTAGAAAATTATTAAAGGCGTAGAGAGAATATACTTGAAATTTTTCATAACGTATTTTAAGAATAATTTATTTACACGCAGTGAAACTTTCCTAACAAATGTTTCAGTATTGTACAATTTGAGCATTTTATCTCTCGAATACCACTCAGGATTAACCGAGGCGAAAATAAGCTCTTTTTTCACCGAAATCTGGTAGATCTATAAATGAAAATGTAACTCTTAAATGTTTGTGCATTTATTTGGAAGTAATGAATGCACCTTACTGGTAATTGATTTTGCGTTCTGCTCGTTATCTACAGATTTCGGGATAAATAGACGGCCTTGTACAGATCTCAGGATCATACTAGATGCGGACCACTTGCAACTTGTTCCTGCAAATAATCATATGGGCGCCCTACTCTGCTCAGCAGTAGATAAAATAAAAATATGTTTCACATATGTTTAACTTAAATTCCTAGAAAGAAGAAGGTCCTCAACCCGTAAAACGATCTTCAAAATATTCAAAAACTTTGTAAAAAATATGGCATATTCAATATCATCATTTTTACAGAGGGAAAAATGGTGTGAAAATTCGTTCTGATATATAAATATATATTCATAGTTGAAAAATCGTTTGCTGAATTGAGCCAATTTTGAAAATTTATAAACATCACAGTTACATCGAGGCTCGCGAAAGTCGATTAGTTGGAAAGCGAACTAAAAATTAACGAAAACCAAGCTAATATTATAAGTAAATACTAACAAAATTAGGTTATATTTATTTTAATCACTCCTGTGTGAAAATAAACTGTTTTTAATTTGAAAATCGGACATTAATCAATGAATATCATACACCATTTTGACGCAAGTGATTCAATATAGGGGTCCTGGGCCCCTATTTTTGAATCACTCGCTTGGATATGGCGTGTGATTTGCGTTCGAAAACCAATTAGAAATCAATGGAAATCACGCAAAACATAGACTAGGTACTCACAAAAATCAGTTATGTTTTATCAAATCACTTTTGCGTGAAATTATACTAGTTTTCATTGGGAAATGGAACATTAATCAATGAATTTCACACGCCATCTTGACGCGAGTGATTCAAAAATAGGGGCCCAGTTCCCTGAACTCGTTCTGATGAATATTATATATTTTGTTGAATATATCTTATAACAAGATGCTGATTTTGTAACACCGGGGGAAGTGGTCAACTTTTTCAATCATACGAGTAAGAAGGTTGTTTTGTTATCAGATTCTAACTATAAACGGGTTTTCATACCAGTCCCTGAAGAAATGGAATAACATTTTTTTTCATAAAAGACACCGCAAAGATAAGCGTAATAGCACGGTGATGTTATAGATAATATTACCGTGGTAATAGGTATGTTTTTTTCCTTTTTGATTTTTTTCAAGATACGTTTTTATTTCTATAGGACGTGGGACAATTTTGGACCTCATTCTTTAAATCACGAAATGTAATGCTACGTCTCTCTGAGTACGTTCCATTTGAGGTCCATGGCGACCACCACGCCCGCGAATGCCGTAGTGTTTTTTCAATTAGTCCGCAAGTCGGCGCCAAGGTGGGATTTTGCGGGTGTGGCGGCCGTCGCGGATGAAAAATGAAACGCACCCAGGGAGACGTGACGTCATGCAGACCACGTGACGTCGATGGGGTTTTCGTCCGGAAAAAGTTTTTTTGAATTAAATATTTAGTGTTTTATCGATTCGCCATTAAAATTGATAAGTAATACGGACTGAAAAGTAGGAAAAATTACCTTCGCCACCAATTCTTGGGTTCTTATAAATGTACATGCTCTGCACAACCGCTGGCTCTCTAAACCCTAGCTGGTGGCATACCGCCTTAACTCTGTCGCTGTATGTGTAGCACCTGAAGATGGGATGCTGGAAGTGAAGAGCGTGGCCGACCTACGAAAGAAATACGGTCTTTTTAGGGTTCCGCAGCAAAATGACAAAAAAATAAAGATACAAAATAAAATAATTCATTTTTTCGCTGAAACGTATGCCCAGTGTTATATCTATAGATGGGTCTCTTAACATGACCTGAGGTTCCTAAAATCGTTTTAACTTAACATTTGTAGACAGATTGTAAATAGACGCTACTTTTTAACAAACGGAAATATTACTTTATTCTTCATACAAAAGTAATAAAAACACACTTATTTATATAGTAAACAAAACATTGAGTGATTTTGGCTAAGTGAACACATAATTAATTTGTAGTTGACACGGAACCCTTAATGCGCGAATCCGACTTGCACTTGGTCGGTTTATGCGAACCTCTGCTTTTGATGTATCTGTCAAATGATGCGTATCGATCCTTTATTTCTGCTACAAAGTTACTACAAAACCAATAACTCAAGATTCTATTATTACGTATTTAATTGATGTCAACGAATAGTCAATGTAGGGATGGCTAACTGCGTTTTATTTTGCTTGACGAATTACGAAACTGAAATTTAAAAGCTTAGTTTTTAATTTCACTCCCACGCGCCCGTTCAAAGTTATCAACTATAATTGATTAATGGAAAATAACAGAGCTTTTTGCGCAACAGATCCAGGATTTTCTAAGAATTATTTTAAGTCGCTCCTACGTATACAAATTCTTACATAATCCAATAAGCCGAAACACGCGTACGAAGATTGTGTTAGTTTTTGCTCTTAAGGTTTGTAAAATTATTTAAATCGTGATTCACATAGAAAGTATTGGTAAGGAGGAGTAAATAGACTTCATCTACCACGATAATCAAAATTTACAGTATTCAAGTAGTACCCTATCATCAATATTAAATGGTTTTTCTGTTCCTTACTAACGCTTCCATTAAAGGAAATCTCATTTTAAGCTACAAATTTTTCTTACATAAGTTAGTTACTGACACTCTGATTCGTTTGACAGCTTTTACTTGCCCTTCTCTTCCGATAGGAATATTAATTTTATGTTTTTTTTCCTATTGCACCGTACATACAATGACGGTGCTAGGAACGTGTCAGGCACGAAAAGCAACACGAAACGCTTTGCCTAGCCCAGTGAATGGATTGACAGCGTTCCGTCTCACACATAGAGAGTATAAAAAAACCGGCCAAGTGCGAGACGGACTCGCGCACTGATGGTTCCGTGCACCTTTAACTGAATTATAGAGAATCCACTTACTTCCACTTAGTAAAATACCACAGTATATAGTTGACTGCAAATATCTCAAAAACTTCTTACGACGAAACATATACAAAAAATAAAAAATATCATTATTTTGTATAAGAATCGTAAAGCGGTTAACAGGATACATCTTCCTACCTAATTTCAACAGTGTGATGCTTATAGTTACAGAATAAAGTGGCTGTGACATACGGACGGGCAGAAAGACTTGACGAAACTATAAGGGCTCCGTTTATTGCCATTCGGCTACGGAATCCTAAAAAGTGGTCTCACCGTGGCACTGTGGTACCGTAGTAGGTCATAGGGCTTCAATTACGATGTTTTAATTATGCCATGATACTACGTCGCTTGGGTCACTATTAGTGACACTACAAAATGATATAAAAGGAACTGCAATTAGTCAGTTGTTACATTTGTTTTTTGGCATCGGAAGTGAACGCATCGCACACGCCTGCTCATTAGCGTTATCGCCAAGCGGTTATCAGTGAAAGTGTGACTCGTGTTTTTCCAAGAATCTATTGTTTTTGATTTATTTTTTGTAATGGATATTCAAGTTGAAGGTATGTATAATTTCTTTTATAATTTTTTTTAAGTGTCGTTTGACACTATGTATATTTTTATGTAGCCCTGCTACGACAAAGCATAAAAGTTGACATTTTAATTGTAATTATAGTTTTTATCGAAACTTTTAACTACTTTCGCATATACTTGCACACATAATTTTGATGTCAAAATGTGAGTCAATGTGTCTATTTTATAAATAATAAGAATTTAGCTGCGATCATTTGCGACTGGGGGTAGTAGCCCACTCGTAGCAAATGCTACGAGCATGCTACGAGAAATCTATTAATCTTGAAATTTAAACTACCCTGTATTTTTTTTGTTTCAGGTACAAATATCAAGTGTTCTATTACAAGAATACTTTTATTAGACACTTGGCTATCTATAAAGGATAGTAATAGTGGTTCTGACAGATCTCGTCAAGTGTGCCAAACTCTGTTACAATCACTACCAGATGTTGAAAATATGAATACTAACGACTTGCAAAACAGGATTTCCAATCTTTGTGTAAGATTTGCGAAATACTGGAAGCAAGTCCAGCGATCGTATTCTAGAATTGTCACAAAATACAGCGAATGGCTGAACGAAAGTGACGTTTTCACTCTGTCAACTGCGGCCGCCCACAACACTCAACAGCTTGCGGCTCCAGATCTTCCTTCCACGAGCGGCTTGCAGTACAGAAAGGACTTTAAGGACTGCAGCAAGAGGTCCAAACGACGCAGGTTAGCTGAGTTAACTAAGGTAGATGAGTCTGCTGTAAATTCTTTACTAAGTGATTCTAATCAGTCTAACACCTCCTTTAGCTTTGTGGAATTCAAGACTGATGAAGTTTTATCTTTGATTACTGAGTCTAAATTAACTAAACACCAATATTTATTATTAAAAGAGTTCATAAATGCAAAGTTTCCAAATGCACTGCCATCATATCAAAAAGTGTTAGAGGCCAAGAAGCGGTGTTACCCATCACAAGAATGTATCACGGAATCATCTGCCGAAATAGAGTTACAATCTTTGTTAGATCATACTACATCCCGAATACTAGAATCTCAAAAAGAAGTCCTTAAAACTATTGATATAAGTAAAGAGTTTGTTTTAATTGGTAAATGGGGGTTTGATGGTAGTACGGGACACAGTGAATATAAACAAAAATTTTCAGATTCTAGTATCGAAGATGACAGTTTGTTTGTTACATCATATTGTCCGCTTCAATTAATTTGTAAATCAAATACTTCCGACCCAGACCAAATTGTTTGGAAAAATCCGCGACCTTCTTCTACTAGGTATTGTAGACCTATTCGTTTCCAATTTGCTAAAGAAACAAAGGATCTTTCTGTGCAAGAAGAAACTTATTTCAAAAACCAAATTAGTAATTTACAACCATCATCTTTCATCTTCAACTGTTGTGAAATTAAGGTACTGCATAATTGACAATTAACATGGTGATGGCAAAATATGTGGTGCGCTTAGTGACACGTCCTGTAGTAGGTGCTATATTTGTGGTGCAACACCGAAAGAGATGAACAATATTGAAAAATCATTAAGTAACTCATTAGACAGTAGTAAATATCAATTTGGCTTATCCCCCCTTCATTCATGGATTCTTTTTTTTGAATATTTTATTCACATATCTTACAGATTAGATTTTAACAAATGGCAAGCGCGTTCAACAGAAGAAAAAGCTCTTCTTGCCCAGAAAAAAAAATATGTACAACAGAAATTTAGGGAAAGATTAGGACTTATTGTTGACAAACCTCGAAGTGGAGGAAGCGGTACATCCAACGATGGAAACACTGCAAGAACTTTCTTTTTGAATTCAGATATCTCAGCGGAAATAACTGGGTTAGAAAAATCCTTACATCGGGTTTCAAAATTAATAGCTTCGCGTTTAAAGAATATGCTTTAGAAACCGCGCGCATGCTTGTGGCTGCATATCCATGGTACAACTTGCCTTCTTCTGTTCATAAAGTGCTAATTCATGGGTCAGAAGTAATTGAACATTCATTATTGTCCATCGGTGAGCTCTCGGAAGAGGCCGCTGAATCCTGTAATAAACTCATTAAGCAATTTAGACGTGATAACACGAGGAAAATGTCCCGAGTTGTCACGAACACCGATCTCATGCACAGACTTCTTCTTAATTCCGATCCGTATATGTCTAGTTTAAGAAAACTTCCACGAAAGAAGAATTATGTGCTATCAGCAGAGGTATTAAATTTAATAATTATTGAAAAATAGGTAGTCATATTTTGTAGTTATAATCTTTAACGGTAAAAAAGACAATAATAAGGAGTAATTAAAGAAATCTTTGTTAAAAATATATCTAATCATTATTAATGTATTTTTTTGTGTCTTAAGTAAATGTGTAACTTAAGTTTATTAAGATAATGTTTAGTAAATAAGTCTAATACTCGTATGTAACTATAATTAACTTGTATTTGCTGAATTTCTTTTCTAAACATTGGAATACTTTTGTTCCTTTTTTTGATGAATAAATTATTGCTATTTTAATGTAATTGAATTGTTTAATTAATATTTACCTCAGTCTATCATAAAACATTATTATTTCATGCAGTAGCACACAGTACAGTAGCCATTAGCTACGCGAAACCCCTATGACCGCCCTCCTTTGAGCGCGGTACCACAGTGCGTGGTATGGATCGAGAGCGATCGAAAACGCATTTTGCCGGTGCTGACACGCTCTGTACATGACACGCGACGGTGTTGGTCAGTGACGGAACGGTCCATAGCCGAATGGCAAAAACGGAACCCTTATGTCATAGCCACTTTATGCTGTAACTAAAGCATAACACTGTTAAATTTTTGTAGGAAGATGTATCCTGTTAACCGCTTTACGCTTTACGGGCTCGCGTGTGGGGTGTCAATGGATAGGTCTTATAAATGACATGGAGGTTCCCAAGACAAATACTTTCAAAGAAAATTGGTTTGAACGGGATCGAACGAGAAGTTTTTGAGATATTCACTTTTTCAACAACCGCAAACATAACTTTGTTCTTCATTCAAACACTATAAAAAACGAAGATATATTTGCTGTCGACAAAATATTGTGGTATTTTACTAAGTGGAAGTAATTGGATTCCCTAATTCAGTTATAGTTGGCACGGAACCCTCAGGGCGCGAGTCCGACTCGCACTTGGCCGGGTTTTTTGCCTGACATGCAACGGATTAGTGGGCCTAAGCCTTTAACGTATAGTCTGTTCGAGTATTCTTACGAAGTTTGTCTATTTTTCAACTCTATGATTACTTAGCATGTGTCTGAGATTGCTAAAAAGGATGGCCACGAGAGTAAATGTCCTTAACAGCGGTAAAATGTTTACAGTTCTGTGCGTTTTGATGAAAATATATTTTACCAAATTTCAGAATTTTAACCAAATTTCAGGCTATTTTATTTAAAAAATATTTTTGACCAAATTTTAGGCTATTCTAATAACCATTTCTTAAAGTATTTTTTCTTAAAAACACACAGAATCGTAAATATTTAACCGTTGGTAACGACATTTTACCATTTCTATCAATCACGCGACCCGTGTTATGTCGTTGTCCCAGAACTCCCAGAATTGGGTTACTAGCTAACTTTGACACTACCACGATTTGAAAGTATGAGTAAAACCATAGAAAAAACATCTATTCTGTGAGTAAAACAACTTTGGTTTCTCAGAATGGGGATATTCCGAGAATCTCAAGCCACTCCCGAAATTCGTGAACTTTGTTCAGAACCGGCAAGCATACTTTATTGTGTTCATGGGATCCCTGAGGTATAACTTTTGTAGGTATTCTAAACTTTAAGTTTCAGCACAGAGACTGAGTGAAATTATACGAGTAATCTTAAATATTATTAATGGTATTAGGGCAGCACTATTTCAATTTCAGTATGTATAAAATCGGCCAACAGCGAGTCGGACTCGCACACTAAGAATTCCGTGCCAACTTTAACATTTAAAAGCAGAACAGCTTCAAATGAATTATCTTATTTAAATTTTTCTGACAAGGTACATAAATAATATTTTTAAAGAGCAATGGCTTGTTCTTGTTTATTTTTTCAAAATTTTAATGTACAAGCACTTGAAACATTTTTTTAAACAATGTTGCCTTACATACCTAAGTAAAGTAGATAGGACGCTGCAACCGAAGTCTGAGGCAGCCATATTTTTTCGCTGCCGTCTGCCGGCTATTTAAAAAACCGGTCAAGTGCGAGTCGGACTCGCGCACTGAGGGTTCCGTGCCAACGTTAACAGAATTAGGGAATCCACTTAGTAAAATACCACAATATTTTGTTGACAGCAAATATAACTTTGTTTTTCATAGTGTTTGTATGAAGAACGAAGTTATGTTTGCGGTTGTTGAAAATGTGCTATATCTCAAAAACTTCTCGTTTGATCTCGTCCGAACCAATTTTCGTTGGAAGTATTTGTTATGATCTACATTATATATTTTTTCAACATTTACACTCGCTTAGTTTAGAAGTTAGATGGGGGGGGGGGGGACGCCCATTTTACCACTTTGGAAGCGCTTAGCTATGAAACGTTAGACTTTAAAAGAAAATGGTTTATGGAACCTCTGTCATTTAAAAAGACCTATCCATAGACACCCCACACGCATAGGTTTGACTAAAAAAAATTTTTTGGTTTTAGTTTCATGTTATGGAGCCCCCCTTTAAATATCATATTTTTTATTTTTTGTACAAGAATCGTAAAGCGGTTGACAAAATACATCTTCCTACCAATTTTCAACAGTGTAATTCTAATAGTTACAGAATAAATTGGCTGTGACATACGGACGGACAGACAGACAGACAGACAGAGAGACAGACAGACTTGACGAAACTATAAGGGTTCCGTTTTTGGCCATTCGGTAACGGAACCCTAAAAATATCTTATTTGTATACCAATAAGTGGTAACAGATGAAACTAGATTAGTTACCTTATTAAGTGCTTCTGTTGCGTCCACCTTCAGCTTGCCGTCAGGGCCAATCGCTTCGTCTTCGTAGAAATACCTGATTTTGTCGTTGCTGTTAATGAAGTAGTCGTCTTTGGTTCGCTGCGAAATACAATTAAAAAATATATCACCATGTATAAAGCTGCTGGTCACGACCTCTGATTTGTAATTAGATAGACCAGAATGACAGCTTCAATCGAGCTTTTTAGGGTTCCGTAGCCGAACGAAAAAAAACGGAACCCAAAAAATTTCGATTGAACTATAACAAAACTTTGCTTTTTAATGCTGAAGGTTAAAAAACAGGTCACTTTATCGAAAAATGATATGCACAAACTGAAAATCATTTAATAGACCTAATCAACATTACCACACATGGTAACCTGCCTAACCTGCGAGAGAAAAAAAACATCCCCACTTGTGGGAAAAATATGAATCAAAATTTAATTTTACTTCTTTGGCGGGGAGATTAGAACACATGACATATTATAGTTTTATAGTATCTAAGGTCTCTGAGCAAAACATCGGCCAGACGGATAGACTGTGATGGCGAAACCATTAGGGATGTTGGACTACGGAATCCTAATCACAATTCCTGGCAACTAAAAAAAACAATACAGAAACTAATATTAAACCACTGTTGTTGTAGAAGGCACTATTAACCATGCAACTCGTTTATAAAAATTGCGAGCGAAAGGAAAAAAAATGGTTATTTGTTTAGGTCTAAAATTTAACTGAAATGATTTAAAATAAAAATGTCTATAAATAAAAAGGGCCTACTTCACTTTCGACAAATAAACGGTTAGCAAAATTTAAATTGTTGATGACAACAACGGCATGTCGAATGAGGTATTGGGCAGATAACAGCTGAGATGTTTTTAAATTATAGATACGTTGTATGCGCTCGAAAATGGCTACACGTAAGGCAGGTAATTGCCCGGAGTGCATTCAGTCGTGCACGCTTACTCTTTAAGGCGATACGTCCCGACAACGCCTTATATTATTTCTCGTTTTCTGGTAAAAATGCCTTCCTGTGTGTTTAGGAGTAGTAGTAGCGTAATAACACTGCAACTGCTAGAGACAAGAAAAACGTGTCATTACATTCATAAGTGTATAGCGTTTTCATTTAAAAGTATTAAAACTTAAAATACGTATTTAGTCTTTACCATAATTTGGCAATGGTTGACATTAGACTAAAGAGCGAGATGTCACGCGCTCGCGCTAATGAGTACTCAGTAGCACTAAGTAGTAACGAATGTTATATATTTATCCCTTTCTATAAAACAGGCATGCCCCATCATTTGTCTCTATTAGCGCTTAGTGTCGGAATACACAACTATACGTTCGTATATAGAGTAATCCTTGCGCCACTTTAAAATACTTTGATGTTAGTGTATAACATGTCTATCCTTTTGAACGTCATTGGATAACAGAAACCAATCTAACTTGTGGTAGAGGAGCCCACGATGCTAAATGGGGATTTACTCGAGCGTCTTAAAGACCTATTGGGTTGCAAAGCTTAGATAATAGGAAGAAAAAAAAAAGAATATTTAATATATCACCACCGGTGTAAGTTGCTATGGATTTTTAAATATGTAAATAAATACTGTTGCATGGACATTCTCCAGCGCGTCAGATATTTTTTATTTCGCAGGATTGAAAATGAAAAAAAAAGTCGAGCGTGTCAGATTTTCTAAGGGAGTGTTAAGTGACCCAATAAAAGCTCTTATTCACTTAACTGACGATTTTATCGGCGACGGCAATTATTATAGGTAAATGTTGAAATATTATGCGTAATACCTGTATATCTTGGTCATTGGTTGTGGCAAAAACAGTCTTTTGTTCCATTTCAGGTACATTTTTCGCTAGTTCGATTCCTGCAGCCTTCAGTTCTTCACATTCTGCTGGTCGGAGAAAGTCTTCCAGCACTACATAGCCTTCTTGATTCAGCTGAAATTAAATAAACAGTAGGTAGTTGATGAGATGAATCATGATTGGTGGGCCCCAAAAAGGGCGATTTTAAAAACTTATCAACCGTTCGTCTGGACCAATATTGATCCATAGGAATTCACGATACCATATACATAATTGTAAATTAGTCGAGCCGATAAGGAATGCCTTTTCTGGTTCTGAAGGAACTAGAAAAGGCATTCACAGCCCTTTCAGAGGCCTTCAGAGGTCATAAACTGTTTAATAATTCACCGGTTCGGACTGGCGAAATAGCTAATGCACTTGTATTATGGAAATTTGACACAACGGTGGTACCACAATACCCAGACCTGAGACTATATAGGAAAATTTGATTTCTATATTGACCCGACCGGGAATCGAACCCGGAACCTCGGAGCGGCGACGCCTTGAAACCCAGCGTGCCAACCACCACGTAGGTCTACACGGAGGTTAAAAAGGCTTTCACATATAAAAAAAAACATTAATACAGTTCTACCATTTCGCCGGTTCTCGCGGCAATCGAACTTTTTCGAATCGAATTTTTTCGTGTGGTATTTCGATTGCGAGTTTAACCGTTTTACCTCAAAAATCAAGTAAAACATCTACACAAAATAAAACAATCGCTCGAACGAAATATAAATACATAGAAATTGTGAGCCTAAGAAATCCAAAACTATTATTTCTTCGACGAAGAAAATCTGATCGGTGACCTTTTTTCGTATAGACACGAATTGCATGAGAATTTCCCCCAGGGCATTTTAATATTGTAGGAATAGATATAATAATCTCCTAAATAAACCACTATAAGTCACTCCAAAAAGCCGTTGGTATCCATAAAAATAACCTTAGCAAGTTACTAAAAACAAAAACATTGCAAAGCTTCTGCAAATTATCTAAGAGCTCAGAAAGCTTTAGCTGTGCAACGATGAGCTTCTGTTTGTAAGCTCCGGAGATTCTGCTTATTACAGCTTTCCAGTGAGATAATTGGTAAAATAAGCGCTCGTTTGAGCTTAACAAACAAACAAAAGCTTCGCTTCTTCTCGTCGCGTTCACGCCGTGATTACATTCGCATGCGGCTTGCGAAATTCGCATATTATGCTATATGTCGCTTGAAAAAAATATTTTTAAAATTATATTCGGTTTTATGTGGTGTTTTAATATTACTGACACTTCCGGACCATTTCTCGCTCTGCAGACGACGCTCTGTCGAGAGAGGAGTAGTCGGTAAGTAGTAATATCACCGGGCCGCTGCTTCGTGCTGACGTTATTATTAATACACACTCTTTTAGAGCTAACTATTGCTTGTTTGCAAGTTTTCGCACGAGATGGCTTGCCTTATTAATAGATAGACAGGGCAACATCTTAAGTATGTTTTTTTGGAAAAAATGACCCATATTAAAAAGTGGTTAAATTGATTCTTCTGGTTATTCCGATCAACCTTTTTACAGGTTTTGCGTATTTATCGTTACACGTTGTATAGGCTGGCGGTCCTCCGCGACTGCCCCCCGAGCCTGCGTTCTTAATTAAAGTGTATTTTCCCATCGGTATGTTAATTCAAATATTTACACAGAAGCAGTCCGATTGTATTCAGCGATTGATGTCACATTGTTGGTAAAGAAGTGCCATGATATGAGGTACAGGTATTATTACTTGTAACCCACATCATTTACTCCAGAAACAAGTCGTGCAATCTTTAGCCGTGACTGAGTGGGTTATGATATTATTGTTCTATCCGGTTTTCCTATTGCATTAAATCGTGTTGCACGTTTCATGCAATAGGGAAATCAGAAAGGGGAATTCCCGTTATCGACATAACTCATTACTTCGGTAAATAATCTGCATTTCTGCTCTTATCAAAACATTTACTAATAGAGTGATAAGAAGGTACATGACGTAGTACATAATAGGCCTATTTCCAGTTCCTTTAATCTTCCCGACACAGTTATTGTTTGCGATTCCCACACGAAACCTTCTACCCCCAGACAGACACACATAACTTAGACATTTCCTATTTTAACTAAAGACATGATGGCGTCTTTATGGGCTTCATAAGAAATCTTGGACGAATAAACCACTGGACGCGCAATGACGGGCAATTTCGCTTGTGCCCTCTTAGCCACGAAGCGGGCTTTTTGGCCTCACTTACAGGTGACGTCTTGTCAGTACGGTGATAGAGCTCAGTGAGAAACATTGACGGAAAAAATGGGTAAATGTGGCTTATTTTTATGTAAAAATTATAGCGGCAAGACAAAAAATATTTAATTTAATCCGTAAGTAACGTTTTATCCCAAAAAAGCTGTTATTTTTCATGAAAATAGTAAAATGTGTTTTCCAAGAGAAAAGTAACATTGCCATTTAAAAGTGGTGGTCAGTTACTACAAAATCAACAAGATAACGTATATTTCATACGGTAGGATTATCATATGTTTATCATTCGTTCTCTTGTCAGTTTAATTTTAATTGTGCTTGACAATTGTCGATAAATCATATCGATAAACGCTTATTAATTTTTTAATATAAGTTATTTTAAAATAAAATGATAAATCTGTAAAATGTTTCACTCGAAAGTAGATTAAGGTAATCTTAAAAATACAACAGTTTGGTTTAAAATTTTAAACTACATATTTGACAATACATCTTTAAAATATAATTTCAGATTTCTTGTGGATCCATTAAGTAATATTAAGTGGGTCGAAGGGAGACAAAATGGATCCCCACAAAACATCACCGCATATGTGGTATCCATTTAACACCAGTGTGATTTAATGCCAACGCAAAAATCTACTGCTTAATTATCCCATAGGAGGATTTAAATGGTGCTGGTTGTATGTACTTATGGGCGGTTTCACAATGTCTTAGGAAGTTCTAGTTAGTGTTACTTGCCAGACCGTTCATATGAACGTTCTATGTTTCAGTTGTTCATTCGATGGTTTGTGCATTAAACATGTCCATAATGTAATTTATTGTTTTAGTAATAAAAAATACATGTCTTTTTACAAAAGATTCGTTCATTCATTCGTTCCGCACATATCGATAAAAAAATATCGACACTTTTATGCACTAAATGTCAAAAATTGACACGACAAGCTCCCCCCGGCCCGCAGAAATTGGCTAATGATGTTTTCATATATTCGCTCTTGCGTTTCATATCCAGTGGTTAATTCATCCAAGTAAGAAATACACAGCAATACTTAAAAATAAAATTTATAAAATTTATCAGAAATACCGGTCAGGAATTTGAATACTTAGTCTTTTTTAGGTTGAGATAATACAGTCCCAATGCTAGACTAGCCTTTAATAATCCCTGATGGCAGTCTGCATCTCTGAATGACTCGATGGGTCTTTACAAAATACATTTTGAATTGATTTGATACAGCGCTGCAAGGTGATATCTATGGACGGCTGAATCGCAACGTGGTGTTCCGTTGAGAACCCTTCAAGTCGCAGCGTAATGATTTTTACTTTACCGGATTTGTCTTATCCCCAATTATGATAAAAAAAACCATTCAACGGAGCTAGGGCGGGCGGAACGAGGTTCACTGGGACCGCTAGTATAACATACAAGAAAGTTGTCCTTCACCACTAACACCTGGTGACGTGATCGATAGCAACTCAACTAATGGTTAAATTTCGTAATCAGCCGTTGAAGATTAATGATTGCGCGAGTTTTAGATAAAAATAACTAAACCAAATGTCAACCGCTGATAACGACAATCAACCATTACTTGAGTTAACTATCACGCAACTGGGCCTTATAACTTGCGACCGGGTAGACTGATTTACTAAATAGTCCTATTTTGTAAATCAGTCTACCCGGTTGCGGAAAACATAGTTCGCCGAAGCTGCTAGCCGAACGTAAATATGAGATTTTCCAGCTTCCAATATTTTCGTCAATAAATGTTCACACTTTAGTAACTCATCGTCACAGCCACACCCTGTATATTTTACTATCGATTTTCGGTAATGGCGGCCCCTCACATCAGAGATAAGCGGATATACAGGTATTAAAGTGTCCATATGTGTTCGAAATACACGAGTGCACTATCTGTTCCTTCGCTCCTATTAATTCGGTGTGGCGTCAGACCGACGTGGCCGATGAGAGATCCAGGCGCAGAACTAATGGCATGACGTGCTTTCCGAGGCACGTCACGTCACGTCATCATCATCATCACCTGACTCCGAGCTGTTTCCGAGTCTTTTTAGAAACCCAGAAATCGACCTGGGATTCGATCTGAGATGCAGATGATTTTGGGCAGTGATCAGCGAACTATAACCGCTGTACCAACGAGACAGTCAATGTACCTGTATATAGGGTCTATCAAAATTAACTGCATTCCTTCTTGGTCCTAATTCTAATGCTCGAATACAACAACTTTTTGTATGGGATCAACATCGTAATCGCAAAAAAAAATCACTTGTGCCGATCAGCTGATGCTAGTTTATATGGAGAAGTAAAAAAATCTTTTCGGGATTTTGATGTTGGTCCATTACAAGAAGTTGTTGAAATTTAGCAAGAGAAGCGCCACCAAGAAGGAGTGCAGTTAATTTTGTTACCCTGTGTAGACATCCTATATAGTAATGGAAGTTGCAAAGTTAATGCAGTTTCTCTCCAAGTTGTGGCCCGGCTGCACGTAGCTGTACTGTAACAGCTCTGACTCTGAAATGCTTTTTGCTCCATTCTGGGCGATATAATTTTGCATAGTCGACATTAATGCACGCCGCATTGTTGTCGTAAAGCTGAGGCTTGCGAGAAAGAGACGTGACCATGGCAGTTTTTGAAAAGAACTGAAAAGATACTGTCGCTTATTTGCTTTGCATCCTATATCAGTAAAGTAAAATTAGTATGACAATCTTTTCTTGGTAATTTTATAACTCGTTAGAGTTTTACTCGATTGATAGCATTTGTACTTATATAAGGTCTTCACGTTTTAATTTATAATATTTAAAGGTTCAGCACAATAAATGGATGATTTTTTGTAGAAAACACTGGGTTTTTAAACGCTAGTTTTTGAGAAATTAGAGATTAAAGTATTTTTTTGCTTATTTATTTATTAATTATTGATTATTGATATTGGTTATTTATTTATTAAGGTAAAGATTAGAGAAACACGTAGATAACTTTTAAAATTGTCAGGTATCTGTTTAAAGAAAGGATATTTCTTTGTTAGGAAACTAACACTAACGTTTCAAAAAAATATGATTGTTTCTATGATGTATACAAAGACAGTTAAAATATATTTATACAGGGTGGTCCATTTACAGTGGTCCAAAATTTTTTTTTAGCTAGAGGGCATCGTAACTAATCGTTTAGAAAAAACATTAGTTCCGCAAAAATCTATAGTTTAGAAGTTATGATTTTTTTCGTAAATCTTGGAAATTTCTCTAATTTGTTCATAAAAACCACTCTGGCGTGAAAACTATTCATTTGAATCAAATGAAATTTGGTATAGAAGTACTGTAGTTACCTAGCTAGCAAGCAATAACCTGTACTAGCATGTAATTTCTAGGCTGTCCCATTTTTTAACCCTTTTTGTAACTTTCTCTATGATAACGATAAAAGCATTCGATTTTCAAAAAAACACTGTGAAAAAAAAATGTACTACAGGTGATTTGCTTTTGGAGCTAAAAAGTACCTTAACATGTGTTGATTCTCTGGACAAAAAATCGTATTTTGTAGCTATTGTAACATTCTCAAAAATTAGATCATGTAAAATAACTCGCTAAAACAAAAAAGTTACGATCTAAGCGTAATTAAAACAAATCTGACTTCCTTTCTTAAAAAAAAAACATTATTTCAACTCGAATTAACACATGTTAAGGTACTTTTTAGCTCCAAAAGCAAATCACCTGTAGTACATTTTTTTTTCACAGTGTTTTTTTGAAAATGGAATGCTTTTATCGTTATCATAGAGAAAGTTACAAAAAGGTTTAAAAAATGGGACAGCCTAGAAATTACATGCTAGTACAGGTTATTGCTTGCTAGCTAGGTAACTACAGTACTTCTATACCAAATTTCATTTGATTCAAATGAATAGTTTTCACGCCAGAGTGGTTTTTATGAACAAATTAGAGAAATTTCCAAAATTTACGAAAAAAATCATAACTTCTAAACTATAGATTTTTGCGGAACTAATGTTTTTTCTAAACGATTAGTTACGATGCCCTCTAGCTAAAAAAAAATTTTGGACCACTGTAAATGGGCCACCCTGTATTTTAACACCAATACAAGCAGGACTGTTTCGTTGAATAGTGACTTTAAATAAAAATACATTAGTAAAGCACTAGCACTCTCTAAAAGCTCTTCAGCAGCTCAAAGTTATCAGCTTAATAACTTAGTTAATCTTCTCGCCAGCGGTTGCTATGCTAGTTTTGGAACGTATTGTTGTATTCCGGATCTTATCGATCCTTTAATACCCAATACACTCCATGGCTCTTTGGCAAACCTTGAGTTTGACTTTCGGTCAGTGACCACGTCTGTGCTCCGTAAGTAAGAACGGCAGGATACAAGTGTTAATGAGTTTGCGTTTCAGTAAAGTTGGAAAGACTCCCTTCGTGCACGCTTTCATGGACTAGAAGCTTTTCCAGCGGTCGTAGTTTCAAACTTTTTTTTTAACATTTCATGTAGACAATTTAAATTTTCTGATTTATTCCTGCAACAAATGTTCTTATCTTACATAGCTGCATCGTACACTTCAATACATTACGCAAATATTTGTACCTACTTTTATAAGCTTCATTCAATAATTATTTTCAATAAATAAATGCATGAAAACAGCGATTTTGTTGCAGCGTTTTTCGAGCGTTACCTGGTTGTTTTATAGGAAACTATGTAGAGATTTCCGTACGATATGGAAGTCTTGACATAGTACCCCGTAAAGATATAGCAACCGAAGTGAAAATGATATTTGATCTAGCGGAATATCAATAAATTTAAATTGTCTACGTGACATGTCAAAAATTGTATTTCAGACTTCGGCCGCAGGCGTTATCAATGCGTCGGGAGTGCGATCACTCTATCCTGCCTGTTTTCGAAGATGACTAGATGGTCTCCTTAGAAAACAGTGCATTGCAGGGTGCAGTTAGATGGGCCTAAATCGTCACTCGGTGGGACCACCAGCGGCTACCGACGGAGAGGTAGACCTAAATAGAGTTGATGTTACGATTTAACCAGCATTGCAACACATTAGCTGCTAACAGGGACCAATGGAAGGTGTTGGATGCCATTGCCCAGAAGTGGGATGATAAGGTTATTAAAAAAACTTAGGTAAAGTTTATATGTGTACTACGACTAGGAATAAGTACCTCTTTCTCTCTGAGTGAAAACGTGGCCTACGCGTGAGTTGGTAGGGAAGATTCCATTAAACAGATTTGCTGTAAGACGCTGGGAATAGAAAGCAAGTTAAAATATTTTAAACGTTATATTTCTTTACTTTATAAAATATCAACTGCACCTATTATTTAGTAAGAGGCAGCCTATATTTTCGTATTGGCTGATACGTGATACGAATCTCGAAGATGTTTTATTAAAATTTTGTAGCCGCAAGATTCGATACCCTGCCAACCCTAGCTTATGAGAGCCTGGATAATGGACGGGAACTATGGAAGAGACATTCTAGTATCCAAAATAGTCGGAATCTACGTTGAGAGAACAACATACATTTGTTGCGTTTGCTTAATGTGCACTAATGAACATAGCGCGAGTTGGAATTCACCTCATTGTGTTATCCGCACCCAATCCTGTTATTCTGCTGTAACGCCAATGGTCCTCAAACCTTTTTCGTCCTAATTCTTTTTGCAAAGATAAGCTACGAACACGTGTTGCTGGCTGTTTTTTTAGATGGAAATTAACTTTGACCCCATTTATGTAAAAAAGTTTATATTCTCTAGATTGTATTTATTGACAGTGATGGTGAATTTGCTGCACATCCGTGAATCGTTAGTGAGTTCAATATCCGGCCCGTAACATTGAGGTTGAGCGAAAACTTTACAGCTCATTCAATATCGTTGCCAAACGATAAAGAAAATTACTGTGCCTTTGAATGTAGGTAACATTTAAAGGTAACCAACACTCACAATGACACAATTTTTATGTTTCCCTCCATCAACGTTGATAAACGGCCCTTAGTCATGAGAAGAAAAAATAGTCTTTCTAGTTACCTTTAAATGTTACCTACATTCAAAGGCACAGTAATTTTCTTTATCGTTTGGCAACGATATTGAATAAGCTGTAAAGTTTTCGCTCGTTTTTGCTCATAGGAGCAAGAGGTAATTTTGATACTAGTTTTTTTACTGATTGGTTTGAATATTATTAATCAAATCAAATCAAATCAAATAAATCTTTATTAAACATAAGTTCTTATTTCATCTTATATTTTTTTACTAACTTAAATACGGGGGTATTCAATTTGACCGGTATATATGTGATATCGTTAGAATTAGATGAAATTTGACTATTTCGCTCTATTCAGGCTTCCAAACACGTATACAAAACTTCATAAGTGTATGCATGTTTGTATATTTGTATGTTTGTCTCGAGATGATTATTTTTTAGTTCTTTCTGGTATATTTCAACTTAGGGTACAGTGTGAGTTTTAATTAAAATCGTTCTAGTAGTTTATGTTTGCCAACAAAGGGCCACTTCAAGACTTTCAATAACAAGCTGGCATTGCCATGGCAATAAATCCTACCATAATAATAATGGGTTTGTGCTTTATTTTGCAGAATATCATTATTTAACTTTATTTGTTTTATAATAATACTTGTATTTTAGTGTACAAACGTGGACTTAATGCTAAAAGCATTATCTGCCAGGCAAACCTATATGTCACGGAAAAAGATGACAACGGGTGCATTGAAAAGCTTTTTTTTTTCAATAGCTGCGCTTTAGTATTACGCTATAATGTGAGTACAACGTAAAGTAATTAAAACAGATACATTGCTTTCCAGGTTGTAGTAGGCACGACACTTTGGGAAACACAGGTCATAATAACACAAGCAACAGAATATTGAATCGCACAGCCTGCGGCATTAATCGCATAGCATTGCAACTACATCATTTGCGTTGTCTAATGCGAGCAAAATTTCAAATTAATTCGCTTTATAGCATGTTCAATAAGCTGGTATATTGGCAACAATTCGCAGATAGCAGAAATGTAATATGAGCTCAGCATAATGTTTAATATTGTTACTACACTCAGCATTGAAACACTGTCACAGAAACAGCTTACACATATTATATTTTTCAACATTGGACACCAATCACATAGGCACATTGCTCTGATTTCAAAGTAAGTAGCTAATGAACTTGTGTTGGTATCACAACAATCAGAACCGAGATTGTATAGAAAATATTGATTTCAACATAGACCCAACCGAGAATCGTACCCGGGACCTCTGGGGCCTTATTTTTGAATCACTCGCGTCAAGATGTCGAATGAAAATCATTTCAATCAGTCGACTGATTTTCAATCTACACGGGAGGGTTTTAATAAAAATATTTCAGTTTTGTGAGTACTTACGTCAATAATTTGCCTGGTTTTCGTTGATTTTTAATTGGTCTTCGAAGGAATATCACACGCCATATTTAAGCGAGTGATTAAAAAATAGAGGCCTTGAGCTATGTAAAGGTGATTGAAATGGGGTCCTTATTTTAAAAGAAACAATAATTCTTTTAAAAAAACTTTTAAAATCATTGGTCACCGCTTAGTTAATTACTTTGGGTAATTTGTAATTAATTCTTAGAGTAAAATCACTTTCTATTTGACTCATCAAATGTAACTAGGATGGTTTCATCACATTCATGTAAAGAAATTAATGTTGGATTCATTTTAATCGACCCCACGCAGTGTTCAGTTTTAGCTTTTGTCATGTAATAATATTTTTTACAAGATGTTAACTGTGTCTACATATGTATTTTTGTCTGTATGTTGATTCATTTCCATCATAGCTTCATAAGTAATAGATATACATATTTTTTGGTCACTTTTCGAAATAATACTGAAAGAACTTGATATAATTAAAAAAGCAAATACTTACTGCTTGAATCTTCCATACCAGATAATTCGGTATGTAATTTATGTAGGTATGCAATGCAAGTAAGTTCATTATTAATATAATAATACATCGGATAAAAATAATTTTAATTTGGTAAATTTTAATATGAGATAAAAAAGAGAACCATTAATGAACTACGCAAAAATTAATTACGGTTCGATAATTCACAAAGACCCGACTGTAATTGGTATTTTTAATCAATCAGCTGAAGCCAAATTCACAAAATAGAGTTCGTACCAGTAAAGTCGTACTACCAAAACATAAATATGAAAAAAAACAGCTTAGTTTAGTATCAAGAATGTTTTTGGTTGTAGACTTCGCCGAAAAAAGGATTGAGATGTAAATAATAGCCAAGTTCCACATGAAGTCGAAGAGAATTGAGGTGAAGAAAATATATATTTTCGATAAGCAATTATGTAACTCTATTACTTGTTTTATTCACTACAACAGTGTCTGTTAATTGAATTTTTTTTAATTGAATTTAGACAATTAACATGTACTAATTAGTTATAACTTACGAGGCTTGACCTTGCTAGTTAAATAGTAACTCATTTTTCGTTTGGCTAGTAACTGTTTTATATTGTTTGAGGTAACAACTAGCCAAGTCAAACCGTAATTATAATTAAGCTTAAGCTTTATTTCATCGTAAGTAATATCAAATAAGTTACATGTAAATTATTTAAAAAAATATATACTTTCAATTAACAATCATTGGTTGTAGTTGCATACTTGCTAATTTATAATGTGTGGTGATTTTCTGTGGAGCCTGGCACTTTTTCAGATCTCAATACTTTTTTTGGCAAAATCTACAATCAAACACATTTTTTTAATGGTGGGCAAATGTAACGATACATATTTTGTGCAAGTTTAAATATACAATTTAAATAAAACATTTGTGTTGGACGAGGACCCCCTCTTCTTTTAACTTTATTTTGTTTTCAGTTTTTTTTCTACGATTACACATAATTAACTAGTTAGATGCCAAATTTCAACAGCCTAAGTTATCTGGAAGTAGGTTTGATCTATAAGGTTTAATTTATTGGCGACTTTTAGACCTTTGTAACCGAATAAGCTACGCTAAAGGAATTTAGAGTTCTTCTTGTTCGTATAGATAGATATTAATAAATATACGTCACTTGATGTGTTTCCATTGAATACGTACAATTTGAAACCCCGCATAACCCCAAAGGTTATGGTGGGGTCAAAAGTCGCTCGAAATGGTTTGTGTAAATGTACACACATCGTTGTCACCAGTTCTTTTCTTGAACTTGGCTTGACCCGGCTTGGTTTTCTTTTGCTTGCTAGCGTGTCTAGATGGAAGTAGAAAAGAGATATTATGCTAAATATATTGATAAATGCGTATTGATACGTACCTAACTAATTAACAAGTAAAAAAAGAGTTATTTAACATGAACAGATACGCGTCTTGCTACTTATTATATAAAAAAATACCTATCACGAAGATACAAATCTCAAAATCATCAATCGAGGAAAACATCATTTATAAACACATGATGTGATTTAGCCCAATCTAATGTAAAAGCATACATTCTATTGTATATATTAAAGGACTTTTTTATATTTCCTTTTTGAGCCATAAACTAGTAATACCAGCAATTTCATTTCGATTTTTATACGAATAAAATGGCGAAATTGGACCCTGGATCGAAAACATTGCTACTTGCAAATGCATTGTGCAGCTTTTGATTAATATTTGCAGTACCAAATTTCATGGTCGACGTATCCGACGAAGCGCTATATTAGTATGTTTGACAGACAAATGTCAATACTTACCTACTTACTTCTTTTTCTGTATTCTCCTTCCTATTTGTTTGGATGGAAACGAATGTATTTTGAGACTGTGTCCCCAGTCACATTTAAATTAAGGGGTACAACCTATATCTATTAAGAATCAATTACGCAAAAAATCAAGGTTAAGTTTAGACTTTTATCCGTCTTAAAAATACACATATTCTATGAACGATCAAAGTTCCTCAACTTTAAATTGTAAACTTTTCTTTCTAATAAACAATAAGTACAGTTCACTCAGACTATAATAAAGTTTTATTTAAACGATCATGAAATATCTAATCACCGTTGAGTTAAGATTCCTTCGGAACTAGGTATATTTAAATCTCGGCTATAATTTCTATGGAGATAGGTAAGTATACCTACAGATATTTAGCGAATTATTTTTAGAATGCAGTGCTCACGTCTGCGTCACGTTTTTGGCTAGCTATGGAATATTGTTAGCCGTAAATAAAAGCTCGCAATATGTGAAAATACATAAAAACAGACTTGTTTGCGAAAATGTAATACCATGCCAACAAACTTCGGAAACAATAGACTTAGGAGCGGAGGCTTAGCAGGAATTATTCTATTTTAGGAAAACTAAGCTATGGAAAGCTTTAGCAATATAATAAGCCTTGAAAAATGAAAACAGGTTAAATTAAAAACAAATTTATTCATAAGTTTTGTTCATGACTCGAAAATGTATTATAACCTATATCAACTCAACAAAACAAAGGTAATAAATATAGTATTGACAAAATTCCTCGTCTATTAACTCGTCTTTATTGCGATGATAGGTAATGGAACTGATTTTCCATTGTTTTAAATCATCATCATTAATAATAATAGTCCCCCTAGCCGATTACGACTACGGGGGCCAGTCACTATGACTAATCGACTGCACGGTACATATTAAATAAAATATCCTTTAAATATCCTTTGGACATCACTCGCTCAACCCGATGGGACAGCAATTTAACACGACCGAAGAGAGATCAGGCGCAGGCCAACGGCTTTACGTGCTTTTCCGAGGAACGGGGGTGAAACACCGCCAACTTCCAAACTCCGGGCTTCCCTGAGAATTTCTGAGCAGAAAAACGCAGGTACGTATTTTTGGCCCGACCCGGGATTGAACCCGGGACCTCTGGCGCAGCTGTCGCTTTAAAGTTGACCCTCTAACCGCTGCGCCACCGAGGCAGTATCATTATATCACATACAAATGAGACGTTCTCTGCCAACTAAGGCTACCCACGGTTTGAATATTTGACCTTCATTTTAGTCACCTTTGTTATTTGTATAGGCTTTGCTCTTGTAATTATTAATAGTTTCAACGGGTTACAAACAAGTTCTGTGCCTTAATCTGTATTTAACTGCTCTTTGAAGTTACCTGCACCAATGGGACGCACAAACCAATCGATCGAAACTCATTCGTTCACCCAATTCATACATAATTTATTCGGTCAACGCTCACAATGATGATTTTATGGAGCAAAGGTCACTAGCAATTATTTAACCATTTGATTCAGTTGTTGATAGAGACAGCTCGCTTCAATACATTATGATAGTGATGCTAATTATAAACAAATTAGGTCATTTTAAATGTTATAAAAGCAAAGAAACTTCTTCGAGTCTGCAAATTAAGAATACGTGGCTAATTAACGTTATACAAATTCAGTGTATTTTTGTAACATAACTCATGATAGGTAAATTGTAGCTTATTTATTAAATTATAAGGTGAAACCCGAGATATGAACACCCACCCCCTCCTACAATCATGAAAAAAATGCAAAAAAAATATAAATTTAAAATGATAACAGTAAAATTTTATAAATTTTAGAAAATTAAAATATAATAAGACACAAAAAAAAATTTTTTTGAGCGTAACAGTTTTTGTAGTCGGTTTTTATTTTTTTGTTTAAATTACTTTTTATTTCTTCATAATATGTCAAAAATTACGGAACTGATTTTCATGAAAATTGTATAGTTTCCCCTTTATTTAAGTTTTCCCGTTTTTAAAATATACCTGACTAAACCAAACAATAATAATCTCGATATCACTTTTCGTTTTCGAGAAATCCGTGGACTAACATACCAAAATACATATACACTTACGAAACTTGGCATAGGTACGTGTTTAGAATTGTAACTAGATCATCATACTCAAATATTTTTCTTTTTCCACAATAACACAAGCGTACAGGTCGAATTGAGTACCTCTATTTAGGGTTCCGTAGCCGAATGGCAAAAAACGGAATCCTTATAGTTTAGTCAAGTCTGTCTGTCCGTCCGTATGTTCAGCCACTTTATTCTGAAACTATTAGTATTACACGCTTTAAACTAATTGGTAGAAATATTGATATCCAAAGGGGGGCGGGGGATACCATACATGAAACTAAAACAATTTTTATTTTTGGATTCTAACTTAATTTAGATCTAGACAAAGACTTTCAACGAAAATTGGTTTGAACAAGATCGAACTAGTAGTTTTTAAGATAGAGCACATTGTAAAAAACCGCAAACATGTATGAAAAACAAAGTTATATATGCTGTCAAAATATTGTGGTATTTTGGCTAAGTGGAAGTAAGTTGATCTCTAATTCAGTTAAAGTTGGCACGGGACGGAACCCTTAGTGTGCGAGTCCGACTCGCAATTGGCGGGTTTTGTTAAAAGCCGGTAATAACGTTTTTCAGGGTTCCGTAGGTCTTACATCGATAGGTGACTACTAACTACACTGAGTACTAACTATTACATCATATAATGTACACAGGTTCATGGATGCTTAAACGCAAATGTTAGTCGTATGCTTGTTCTCATTTCAATATGTGCCCTCATCGTATTCGGACCAAAAATTACTGGGTGTTTGTCCTGAAGCGTGGAAAACTACACCAAGACAGTAAATCAACCCGTTCTGAGTTCAGTCGTTGCAAATATATATTGGCATTTTTGACTATGTAAGGAGTTCTCAAATTTTATTTTGACGACCCGTTTGGTGTAGTGGTCGAGAAATCGCCTACTACGCAGCGGGTGCGGGTTCGATCCCCGCACAATACAAACATTTGTGTGCATGAACATGTCTGTTTGTATTAGTCTAGGTGTTTTCTATGTATATCATGTATGTATTTACAAAAAAAAAGTATTTAAGTATTATATCCGTTGTCTGGCACCCATAACACAAGCTTTGAGTAGCTTACTTTGGGGCTAGATGGCGATGTGTGGGAATGTCCAAAGGATATATTTATTTATTATTATTTATTTGTTTGTGCGGTCTTAATAAGCGAGATGGAAATTTCGCCCTCTGGTCTTGTAACTAGCATTTTAATTGGCCCTTTCAACTCTCACATATGCAAATAGTAGCCTCCGCAGGACGCTCGTCCGGAATGCATAATTTGACTAATCAACCGTCATTGTCGAGGCTTTGATTCGAATTCATATGAGAACTGGCTGGATCGTGCCTCAGAACTAGGGAAAAGCTCAGAAGGACTACTATCATACCAGTTTCATCCGAAATCATACTGGTGAATGCGAATAGAAACTACTGGACGTATTTTGACGAAACTATACAGTGCTTTAGAATGTTTTTAACACTCACAGTGTCATATTTTATATTCATAAAGATGAGATATTATAACAACAATAGTTAAATTATTATATTATTAATCAGATGCAGCAATGGAAGTGAAAACGATTTTTTTTAAATAATTATAAACTGGTCACACTAAGAATCTGAAGCGATATCCATTTGATTATAGTCAATTAAAGTCTCTTAATAGTAGTGTTTTTATTCTGGATTTTACTAGTGTTGATGTTTATTTGATAAAAGGCAATATATTTTTCCATTTACTCCTGTAAGAATTATATCTCAAGACGCTTCCAAATATTTGACATAATATTTCGCCATTGTTCTTTCGCCGGGTCGGACTGACAGCACGGTAGCTCAATTGGTAAGAGCGTTTGGCCCGGTTTGCCAAAAGGTTGCTGGTTCAAGTCCCGCCCGTGCGCGAATTTTTGGTTTCTTATTTCATCTTTATGAAACTATACAGTATATAGCTCATAAAAATGTTATCCTTTTGGAATAGAACGACGACGAGACGTCACTAGCAGCAAAATGTGTGATAAAAATTTGATAATTTTGTGTCGACTGTTTATCATGCGGTAAACTAATATGTATAACGTAAGGTTATCTCATTTTAAGCTACAAATGTTACTTACTGAAAATAGTTACTGATATCTTAAATCGGTTCCGTTTGACAGCTTTTACTTGTCCTTCTTTTCCGATAGGAATATTAATTTTATGATATAGCTCGTCTAGATCATAGATATAGATCAATGTGTCGGCCCATTTATAATTAAATTTGCGAGATCAAATATTTACGCGAGTAAAGCTGCAGGCAACCTTATGTGTACGACACGTTAGGTCTTAATGTTAGAGTTCCGATAAAATGCCGGCCGTCGCGGGTTCGATTCTCGCAAAAGGCAAATGATTGGGTGATGAGCACGAACATTCATTCCTAAGTCATGCATGTTTATATATATGTATTTAAACGGATACGCACGTAACACAAAGAAAGTTCCTTATTTCGAAACCACGACAGTTGGTGTTTTGTCAGGCGCATATTTACTATAATATCTATATATATGTGAAATAAGAGCACAAAGATCTATTATTTTAAAAAAAAACTAGTTACCAACCTATGTCCTATGTAACCAAAATTAATACTGACAAATCGCAGACAACTACTAGGTACTAAGGTACTTCTTTCGGACATGCTAGATTTAATCATAATTAATTGCATTGAAATCGAACCCTCTGTAAGACACAGGTTTGATTCATAGCCCGCGTTATGTGCGTGTACATAAAAGTGGCAAACTTGTGGAATTTTGCAAGTGCTTCCGTTTACGCGTAGGCTGCATCACCTCATCAATGTTGCGAGATTTCTCCGTACGTAAAACTGGCAAACCTATTGAATTTTGCAAGTGCTTTCGTTTACGCATAGGCGCCTCATCAATGTTAGGAGATTGCGTTCTCAACAGCCAGCCAAAGCGTAAAAAAAATAACTTGCAAAAACAGGTTTGCCAATGTGTAGTTGGCGGAGTGGTATAGTGGTATAGGCATGTGGCCACATAGCGTATGACCCAGGGTTCGAATCCTTGGCTGACACGATTGCTTTTAATACGTGCAATTTATAATATTTGTACAGTGATAGTTACTTCTTTATCTTTCTTCATCTATGCTGTGATCGGGCCCCTCGTATCGTATATTTTGAACTCCATTGTCAAATGTGGGAGCAAACAATTTCACACGATATCTAGCCAGTTAATTGCCTATTGTTTGTGATCAAAAGCAAATAACAGGCTGACCGTCTCTTTAGCTATTCAAATAGTACTAAATATAGTTTTGAATGAGAATAAGTTATGTATTTTTTGTGTTCCCTCAGCTCTAACAAAAGCCGAAAGAAAATCAGCCATTGTCAACAGAAAATTGACAATAGGTTTATTGAAAATGTGAACAAAAACTACAACCTATCACGACAAAAGTGCAGTTTTATTTAAAGTCTGATGAGGTTGCACTTAGACGCGACATGACACTGAAGAGTGGAAAGACAGGGGGCCCTTTATTTGTATCACACGCTTCGAAATGGCGAGTGATTTTCGTTCGAAGATGAATTAAAAGTCATAGAAAAAACTCGTTGCTCGGCTCCGATTTTCAGGTCAATTAAACTTTTCCGTGTTCGATTACAAGTTCATTTATTCAAAAACTTTATTGGACAAGATAAGTGTCCAAAATGTGGACTTAATGCTTGAAGGAAGGCCGAAAGATTCACTGGTTTCACTTATTACCCGAATTATAATGTAATACCTATAATACGTATATAAGATATATCCGTACGGAAGATTTACATACAAAATGTGACCTTGTTGAAATAAAATTAAATTGGTGGACTTTTTGGACTGCGATTGGCATGAGAATCGAGGGCCAGGTAAGGCCCTTGGGGCTGATATAGAAAATAATGTAAACAAATTTCAGCCTAGTACATCCTTTTCTATCTTAAAAGAATCATTTGTTATCTATTATTTATCTTCTATCTATATTTCTTTTAGATATTCTGTAGTAGAGACTACAGAATAACTAAAAAAAAACATGGCATAGCTTTATATTTTCTGCACGTTTTGATTTAATCTTGAATAGTCAGATTAGTAGATCATGGAGAGTATCGCAAAACTCAATTCGTAGAGATGTGAACAGGGTTTGTCTTAAGTGAAATCTGACGCGGTAAAATGATACTACAACGGGCCTAAGATGCGCGCCTATTTATCATTTGTCGAGGCAGTCGATATATTTCAAACGTCACTTTAATCATATTTAAGAAGTTTTTCCTAATTTTAATACATTGATTTATTTTTTAAAGCAATTAGAATTACCTTTTAAGTAATAAAAATTTGAGAAAACGTGTTATTTAGTAAATCAAATTATTTTATTGACGCGATAAACGGTATCGAAGCACGCATGTTAGGCCTACTAGTAAATTAAATATACCAATGTACAATAAAATAGCCATCCTGACATTTGGTAATGGTATTTAACCTTCAAATTTTCTCAATCGTAAGTATTCTACCGACGGTGCCGACATTAACCATTCGATTAGTAAACTATCGATCATGAAACCGGTCCTTAAATATTTGTATGTATGGGCAAGATATAATGAAATATTTATGGAAAAAAAACCGGCCAAGTGCGAGTCGGACTCGCGCACTGAGGGTTCCGTGCCAACTTTAACTGAATAAGGGAATTCATTTACTTCTACTTAGTAAAATACCACAATATTTGGTTAACTACAAATATAACTTTGTTTTTCATAGTGTTTGTATGAAGTACAAAGTTATGTTTGCGGTTGTTGAAAATGTGCTATATCTCAAAAACTACTCGTTCGATCCCGTCTGAACCAATTTTCGTTGAAAGTATTTATAAAGATCTACAAACATATTTTTTTCAAAATTTACACTTGCTTGGTTTAGAAGTTAGATGGGGGGGACGCCCATTTTCCCACTTTGGAAGCGTCTAGCTATGAAACGTTAGACTTTAAAAGAAAATGGTTTTAGGAACCTCTATGTCATTTTAAAACCTATCCATAGACACTCCACACGCATATGTATGCCAAAAAAATTTTTTTTGGTGTTAGTTTCATGTATGGGAGCCCCCCCTTAACTGTAATTATTTTTTAATTTTTGTTTTAGAATCGGTAAGCGGTTAACAAGATACATCTTACTACCAAATTTCAATTGTGTAATGCTTATAGTTACAGAATAAAATGGGTGTGACATACGGACGGACAGACAGACAGACAGACAGACTTGACGAAACTATAAGGGTTCCGTTTTTTGCCATTCGACTACGGAACCCTAAAAATCGACTACAGCGCCGTGGCGTAGGTCACAACTTCAGGAAGCAGATTCTCGTGTCATTCGAACTTTAACCGTATAGTTATTCGATTACGAATCGAAATCAAGTAGGTAATATCATTACATAAAAAAAAAAAACTATCACACGAGAGATATCGAAATACGTAGTAATCGTGACGTTGATAAAGGAAAATGTGCCCTCTCTCTGGAGAAGAAAATTCGATTAGTGAACTTTTTTCGTATACGAACTGCACAAGAATTTTCCTTCTGATGGGTTATTTAAATGCGATTTTTTTTAAGGATGGATGGTAAAGATATCAGAGGTGGAATTGTGTAAAGCAATCGTATTCATTTGACAGTTCAAAACGTGCGGTATGATCTGTCAAACGTATGGCAGTCCTGCCGTTTGACACAATTCCACCTCTGATAAGCAGGGCGATTCAGAACGTTCGTTAGGCTATTCGGCTTGGGTTTCAGTAATATTTTCTATTCATTTTTAAATTAATGTCGTAGTTTGAACGGATGTCGACCAATATGTCAGTTCGGTAACGAATGTAAATAAAGAACAAAATTAAAATAGTTGCATTGTATAAATCCACGTTATTATAATTTTATTAATTAGTGAAAGTTATCGTTATACTCGTATTCATTGTAACCGAATGGTTCTGAATCGAGGGGCAGAGACGTGTAGATCTCTGGAAATCAGAAAAATGGATAGATGTTTCTGGCTCCTTCAAGTATTAACTACTGAATGGATTTTGATGTTACTTTACACGAATGTAGCTCATAAATTGTAAAAGCACATGCCGAGTGTGCCCAACGCACCTTTTTAATTTTAGAAAGTATTGCGAAAATAGTTTTTAATGGGAGACTGACCGGTTAGAATCTTTTTCGAAAAAAATATTATTTATAAGTTAAAATAGGCGTGTTCTATTTCCAAAATGTCCCTTCACATTTTTTAGTGTCGCACAACTTTGTGAGAGTCTTACGTACAGTAATACCATAAAGGACAGGTAATCAATATTTTATGGTTATTCTTTTTTAGGCATTTATATTTTAATGTCAGAATGTATGAAAAATAAAAATTAAGAAAGTTATATAAAAAAACTTTTAGCCACCACCTTGAATTTGGCTCGTATTTTTACTAACGATAACATAAAAAGACCACGGATCCCAAAAAATATATTCACAATATTTACAACAGAATGAAAACGCGTCTACTACTAAACGGCATCCTGCAAAAATCAGTACCTGCAAAATACGGGATGTCTCCGTGGAAACGGTCCTAATTTAAACAGTTGAGTTGACAGATAAGATGCATGACGCAGACTAACTTGAATTTGACTAATACCAAATACGTTTCAAACGAATCGATTAAGCCTAACCATAAAATATTATTTTATTGACACTTCTGAAATTGACAATGTCGAATAAAATGCTGAATGCTTAGACAAAATACGTTTTATTTGTTATTTTTTAATGTTATTCTGGAAAGTCAGGTGATATTATAATTGGAATTCACAACCTTACAAGAGCGGTGTTAATATTTGATTGGGTACTACAACGCAATTAATATTTCTTTTAAAGCGTAAAATTATCCATAAATACAGAAACTGAGTTAGTGAGTCAACCAACACGTGTGTCATCATCACGTTGTAAATATGTGAACCGAAATAAGATACCATAAATAACCCATGACCTCCCGCTGAAGTTCAAGGCAAATAGAGGTTAAATCTTAGTTTTAACTACGATATTCTTACTTAAACGTAATTTTATGTTAGTACCTGATCACGTATAGTGTCGTGCATGTTGGCGGCTATTTGACGGGAATCCAGAAAGATCCAAGATGTGACACTCACAAGAAACAAAACACAACTAAACTCTATACTAGCGTAGCGCTGCAAACATGGAAGTATCAACCTTGATCTCGGAGTATTCCGTGACGATGACACGATCCTCTAATCGCGATACATTGAATACAATGTGTGCGTGTTGAGTTGAAGCTAGCTAGCAGAGCGGTCAATGGGTGTATATAAAAGCAAATGAGTCGTCGACGCCGTAGTATGCGCCCGCGCAGTGACGCAGCTCGGGGCGGGGCGAGTTTGACAACATCTGCAAACGATTGACGTTTCACACCAAATGCAAGCAATTATACACCCTATTGCTCAGCAAGAGAGGTCATCCGTGCATAATTGTATAATTGGAGCTTTAGTAATCAACGGGAAATGCGTATATGGTTTACTAGCGATCCGCTCTGGCTTCGCACGGGTGCAATGCTGATACACCGGCTGGTACCGGAGCATCCGGTGTCCCTGCATTTTAAATCTGTAATATTTTCAAAAGTATTCATTTAAAAGTTTATTTAACTCTATGTATTAATCTCAAAAATTATGTTGGCTCTTATATTTATCAGCTCGATTTTCATGACAGGACATTAAGACAGTTCTTAAAAGGTTCCAGAAGCCTAACTCTTGTCAATATTTTGCTCTTTTATTTCTTCTTTTATCATTTTTAGGGTTCCGTAGCCGAATGGCAAAAAACGGAATCCATAAAGTTTCGTCAAGTCTGTCTGTCTATCTGTCCGTCCGTCCGTATGTCACTTTATTGTGGCAGTATAATCATCACACTGTTGAAATTTGGTAAGCCGTAACCGGCTCCCATACATTGAACTTAAACCGCTTATACAACTTAGACGCTTCTAAAGTGGTAACCCCCTTTCCCCCCCTCCTCTAACTTCTAAACTAAGCGAGTGTAAATTTAAAATATATAATATTGATCTTGATAAATACTTTCAACGAAAATAAGTATGGACGGGATCAAATTAGTAGTTTTTGTGAAATAACACATTTTCAACAACCGCAAACATAACTTTGTTCTTCGTACAAACACCATGAAAAACAGGGTTATATTTGCTTTTAACAAAATATTGTGGTATTTTAGCTTAGTTGAAGTAAGTAGATTCCCTAATTAAATTAAAATTGGCACGGAACCCTCAGTGCGCGAGTCTGAGTCGCACTTGGCCGGTTTTTACTTATACAATGTACAAAAAAGTGTTCACAGGAGGCTAAAAAATGCGTTGCCGAGCGATGTACTAACTGGCATTGTAAATAAGTGATTATATTTACTTATGAAAATAAAGATAAGTATGTTGCTATAGATAAAGCGTATTATCTTCCAGAGGGTTACTCACTATCGGGGAATAGTTCATGACAGTGCGCATACGCTCACAAACACCCACATTATTTAATCATGCCAAAATAGCTATGCTATGAATCAGGAGCTCTATTTTTTAATCACTCGCTTCAAGATGGCGAGTGATTTTCGTTCGATTATAAATTAAAAGTCATAGAAAAAAACTCGTTGTCGAACGAAAATCACTCGCGAGTGACTCAAAAATAGGGCCCCAGGAGCGCATCAGAAATACTTGAGATGACTGAACAAAAAGTTCACTACATCTTATTTGACAGAGAAGATTGTTATCGAAATGTTGGTTCATAATTTACTTACAAAAACATAGGATTTTTACTAATTCTTGCTACGAAATAAGGTCAAATTTCTTTATCAGTAATGAGGGTTAAATCTCGTTACCAGTGGTTGAATAATAACGACTGTGTTTGTTTATAAGAAATAATATCTAAAAAATATATATTTTAAACATGCATTAAACTAGCCATTTTGTCATTAGGATAAAGTAGTTTTTATTCAAAACACACACAATTGTAAATATTCAACCGCCGCTAACGAAACTTTACTATTTATATTAATGAAAAAATTGAGCCCGAGCAAAGACTAAAAAACCAAACATTCCGTAAAGAAATATTGATTTCTTAGTCTTAGACCTAGTTTTGTAACACAATTTGATTGCCAATTCTAAAGAAAGTTAAACACTATGTTTATTAATTTGCAAAATACCAATTTCAATTATAATCATTTATTCTATTTCTAATAGCTAGCCCAATTTTCATACAAGGACCTTTGCAGTTCTCAAGTGGTCCCAGAAGTCTGATCCTGTCTTTTTTTAATGTAACACCTTGTTGCAACGTCAAAATCATAAAATTCTTCGCCTAAAGCAAACCTGGCGAAATTCTATGAAAGCTAATTGTGGAAAACTTTAACTTTCTTTACAATATGTTCGATTTCCACTTAAAAGACCACCGGGCATTGATCTCCATTAAATATGTACTTTGAATCAGAGGAAACTGCAAAGAAGTGCACTGAAAACTTTGCTTTTAAACTAATTGGGGCAAACGCCACAATTGACTCAGAAGAAAAGAAGCCTCGAATAGAAGAAATGCTCAAGTACCTATTCATTTATTAATCTGTTCGCAAATACGTAAATGGATATTTAAAACCGATTGAAGAAGCCATTATAACTGATAAGAATGCGACTGCAGAGCAGTGTGCGTATTGCGATTTCGTATTATACTTGTATATTATATTGACAATGGTGTTGGAAACATTTTTCATTTTTGCTCTGCTCGTGAAGTCGTAAGTCGTATCGTTATGTTTTATAGCCTTAAGCCTTCCTCGATAAATATGCTATCTAATACAAAAATATATTTTCTATCGATCTAGTAATTTCTGAGATTAGCGTTCAAACAAACAAACTCTTCAGCTTTATAATAGTAGATAAGATGAATATGAATATTCATACAGTTGTAGTCCTATTATAATATTAATTATATTCGCAATTGAACGGACAAAATTGAATCGCAATACGCGCAAAGTTCACGGCTGTTTTAGGTGATCAGCACACTTTCCAATAGAGTACCATCGACTGAACCATTTTCATTTTATTTGTCATGTTCATATATTATTATCGGTCTTATTAAATTATTTTTTTACTGTTCCAGCAACCATACTAACATAGTTATCAAATATAGTTTGTTATTAACATATGGCAAAGTTGGTCTGAAATTAAATATTTAAAAAAATGCCAAGCAGGTTTATGTAACAGCTTGAGCAGTTCATGTATTATACCGCTTAGAAATAGTAATGAAAACAGCAGTCACGCTTAAAATAGTAATGAAAACAAACAAAAAAAATAAACATATCCATTGGTATGAAATTGATACTCCGCTAGTGAGGCCACTGAACATGCTTCTCTTACTTTCTGGTTTTCTCGGAACTTAGTTGCAGAACATTGTGGTGATACGATAGAATTAGTCCCCGAAGTCTGGTAAATAAATACATTAAAATCAAGCTTCCACTATACTCCAGTATTTTACTGATGATATCCAGCTTCACTTCATCTTCACGTTAGATACACACCACACGGCATTTACTAGGTCCTTCTATGTCTGAGGTGGAATTGTGTGAAGCAATCGTATTCATTTGACAGATCCGTACAGTATGATCTGTCAAACGCTTTGTTCTTTGCCGTTTGACAGATCAAACCGTACAGTCCGTTTTTCTTTGCAAGTCAAATATTGCAAACAATCGTGACATTCCTTTTTAACAAAATGATTAATTTTAAAATGATATAAACACAAAACTCAATACTTATATGGGAAATTCATCGTTTTATACTGAGATCTTTTTATATTAAATAGTTATTTAATTTTATTTACTGATATTACTTTAAAAGTTGTGAAAAGATTGTTTACATTATTGGACTAGCTAAGAAAAACGGAGGATACGTTTGGAACTTTGGCCCAACGTTGCCTACGCGAATTGTCAATAATTTTGCTTCAGAATACACCCGCTGTATCCTGTAGTTCTCAAAGTTCTAAATGTTTCAGTGCCATAAAAATATTTCTGCAATAACCATGAAAAACCTACACCTTTCTTTCTGAGTTCGATTTCCTCCTAACTTCTGAACACTCAGGTACTGGGGTAGTTTAATAATATCCTGCGAGTCATCAATGGTCATCAGTCAAATTATCTCAATGCTGAGATAAAATTGGTGTTTTCGTATTTTTATTCACTGAGAGGAATTTTTGAATGCAGCTTAATTTATTTAAAGATTTATTAAATATTTTAGCTACGTATGTTAAAAGGATATTTGATGCATCAGAAAATGGAATATCCGAATTGTCTACGCGAAATGTCAATAATTTTGCTTCAGAATTACACCGCTGAAATCAGACCGCAGATAGGTCCCCAATTAATTTCAGTACAAGGTTATGAGTCGGGAAGGAATAATTAATACACCGGCCCCGTACAGCCCCAGGCTTTTAATAATATAACAATGCACTTCGAATGTTGCGAGGGGCTGATACAAGCTCCGGTCACCCTGTATATTACAGGGTACATTTGGGCGGCGATTCTCGCGTCAATCGAACGTCTTCGAACTGCACGAGAATCTGCCCCATGACCTACCTACAAATAAACGGCATATGGATTGTGTAAGAAGTGTTTGGAATTGGTTTTGAGTTTTGTTTTTACCTACCCAAAAAAGAAGATAAATTCGATCTGTCTGTCCTGCTGTCTGAAGTGATCTGATTGCATCTGATGCATTTGGAGTTGTTACAAATAAAATATGTTTTTTTTTAAATACACCGCTCTTAAATATTTACTAATAACTTAAAAACTCATTCAATAAGAAAGGTATAATAATATAAAACATCTCCATACGGCGTATAGGAACGGAATTAAATTACTTAGCGCAGTCCACGTTGCGGGGGCCCGGTTAGTACCGTATTATAATTATAAAACCCTACTACTTATGGATTAAAAAAAGCATATTTTTAATGTACATTTGAAACTACATCGAACCGTTTGCAAGAAGTACTTGTCGACTCGACTAAATAGGTCCTTTTAATCGTTAAGACTATTGTGAACAGCCGGTACGCAGCACCTATGTTGTCTACATTTGCGGTCGAAATATGATAACGTTTTTCACCCTTAACCTTTAAAAAATGAGATTAAGTTTATCAGACTGGGACAGAAAACTAGTGAAAAAAGATATGTAAGTGCGGTTTTAGCTGTGGGTAAATTAGTGAAAAAGATGAGTAAATTATTTTTTCGAAGCGACTTAATAAAACAATGATTTCTTTTATTTAAAAAATAGCCATAATTTTTGATATGGAAAGCCGAGAAATAAGCTTTATTGTGATGAGTGAGAGTGTGAAATTGAGACGCAGAAAACGGAAACTTTTAATCATAACTGTTATTCATTAATTTAATTTAATTTGTTAAAGTAACACAAATTCACAGGAATCCTAAAACAATTATGTCTGAGTAAACATAGTATTTCTCATTTTATTTAATAACCTTTCTTGTCCTTCGTTGATAAATAAATAAATAAATAAATATCCTTTGGACATTCCCACACATCGCCATCTAGCCCCAAAGTAAGCTACTCAAAGCTTGTGTTATGGGTGCCAGACAACGGATATAATACTTAAATACTTTTTTTTTGTAAATACATACATGATATACATAGAAAACACCATATATTGTGATAGAGCATCACAATCTACATGTTGCAGGGATATTATTGAATTCGTGATATTATAATGGCATACACTGATTATTGTAGTTTACGTTACTTTTAATTGAACGGGCTAGTTTCAGTGCCATTATAATTTCAGTAGACCGAAACATACACTGAAATTGTAAGGCAGAGATATTTTGACGATGACAAAGAAAACCGTTGTTTTAACAGAGCGACATAGAGCGATCGCTGTGAACTGTTTTCGTTTCCAACTGAGCTACTAGTATTAAACATAGAGTAGAATAAGAGACAGGTTTTCGAAAATGTTTTTTCCTGTACTGTAGGTAAAATATAAGACCCCTTACACAGTGTGACTTTTAGCATCGATGCAGTCACGCGTTTTAAAAACGCGCTTCAGCATGGCGAATCACGCAATGAACAGATTTAATTAAGCATCGATGCAGTCGCGCGTTAGCATCGATGCAGAAGCGCATCTGCATCGATGCAGTCGCCAAAATTCTGTACATAATTTGAAAGTTTTCAGCTTCTGCATCGCGACTGTATCGATGCTAAAAGTAGCGCAGTATGTAAAGGTTGACATTTTTTCAACTGCATCGATACTAACGTGCGTTAGCATCGCGACTACATCGCTGCTAAAACGCGCAGTGTGCAAAGGGTCTTAGAATCAAATTGTGCTGGAAATGTTATAGATAACGCTTACTAATCATAAGCAATGGCGACTGTTTAATTCAATTAACCAATCAGAAGACGCGGGATCACAAACTCAATCTATACTAATATTATAAAGCTAAAGAGTTTGTTTGTTTGAACGCGCTATACTGAGGAACTACTGGACCGATTTAAAAATATCTTTTGTTTTTGGATATCTTATTTATTGAGAAATGCTTATGGCTATAAAACATCACGCTGCAACGGGAGGGGAGGAAGCAAACTTAAAACGCGCGGACTAAGTCGCAGGAGACCGACCAAAAGGTTGCTGGTTCAAGTCCCACCCGTGCGCAAATTTTTGGTTTCTTATTTCATCTTTATGAATATAAAATATGACACTGTGACTGTTAAAAATATTCTAAAGCATTTGCTGGTAAAATTATAATATTCCATCTTTGACCAAATTCCTGCGACGTATATAGCGGGCCCCACGACTTCGTACCACACCCCATATTCAAGAGAGTAATAAAATAAAAGAGCTCCTGCTTTTCAACGGATTAACAATCTCGTACATATTGCGATTTCGCGATATACTCGTATTTATTTGCCGACACAAACTGTTGAGTGGGAATTGAACTGCTTGGAAATTGAACGAATTTAAGAAAGATCACAAGACGCCCACTGAGATCTTACCACGAGGAAAATAAGAAAGCTACGTAACATCTCTGTTAGTATAAAAACAAACCAGGTAGATAAAAACTAATAATAAAAAAAACAAAGCGACATTAGTTCCGCCGCTGACAACTTTTGTAATATCACCTGCAAGAGAGATGAAGCCGAGTATTTGATATTAAGTTCATTTCAACCTTTAATAAGAGGAAGGTATTGAAGCAAATTAATTTTCTTGGTTCGTATTTACGAAGAAGCTGCATTATAAATGGATAGTTACTAAGTTAACTTTATTTAAACTTCACATGACATTTATTGGAAATTAGTAGTGGTCATGATTCCGGAAGAAATATTTACTTATCAACCTTAGATTCTGGCACTACGCCTAAACACATTTATGTAGTTTAGAGTCGATTTTACCAACGTCGTGTAACGAATATTCATCGAATATTACAAAACGCTTATTTGAAAAACGTCACTATTTCTCAGCAATCAGTTATGAT